>JAJKLG010000010.1:0-1447363 GCA_022539325.1 Xylariaceae sp. FL0804
ACCCTAACCCTAACCCTAACCCTAACCCTAACCCTAACCCTAACCCTAACCCTAACCCTAACCCTAACCCTAACCCTAACCCTAACCCTAACCCTAACCCTAACCCTAACCCTAAATCGGTATAATAAATTATCGTACCTTTAGTAAAAACACCGCGAACCCGGGCGGGCGCCTACTTAAAAAACACTAAGGAGGAGATTATAATACCAGTCTCCCGCGTTAAACCCTTATAATTTAACTTATCCTCCTAAGCGTTATCCTTTTATCCCTTAATCCGATACTAAGCCTTAAAAAACACCGAGGAGGAGATTATAATACTAATCTCCCGTATTAAACCCTTATAATCCGATTTATCCTTTTAAGCGTTATCCTTTTATCCCTTAATCCGATATTAAGCCTTAGCGCGCAGGCGCGCTATTATAACAGGATCCTTACTATTAACTAAGGGGCGACCGTTATTTCGATAAAAAGCAGCCTTGAATTCGCTATTAGCTTTAGCGAGCTGGGCAGAAAAGGCCCCCTCCTAATCGGCTTTAATATCCTTTTCGGTAACGAAATCGTTATCGGCTTTATTATTCTAGCGTTACCCGGCTATAACCCGAAGTAATTAAAGAATATTCGTAATATTCTTAGCGATATTCTCCGAATTCGTAGCGAAAATCCGCGAGTTTTTTATAGCGACCTCCGTAAGCATACGGATTTAATAAGTTTCTTATAAAGATTTTTATAGGTATTTATTAATATTATGCATATTATCCGTAATAAATATAGCGTTAATGCGTATGGTTATTATATTTATGCGTAGGTAATATATATCTCCCGAGTTAATATCTAGTAAAAAGCAAACTACCGGCGCAGGCGTAATAACCTTACCGTTATCGGCGGATTAACCGATACCTGCGGACTAATTAATACCTGCGGATTAACCGATACCTGTATAAGCCTAGACTCGCTTTATAACAGTTTTATAAAAGTCTTTACTGCGAGTTAATAAAGTTATTTACTCGGGTACGCGGGGAACTTACGGTAAACCTTTTTAATAAGGAGATTATTATTACCCTTAATATTATTCCGGATAAAATACTTTAGCTGGCCGATTTACGCGTACGCGGCGGTAGGCTTACGCCAGCCGGCAGGAACGTAACCGGAGTATACCTATAAAAAAATATAACCGAGGGTAGCCAGCTCTCTAATAGTTTACCCAGCGGGTTAGCCCACGATTCGCCTATAAATTAATATAAACCTACCGCTTTATAATCCTTATATATTTCCTGGTAGCGTTAATACTTTACCGATTAGCCTATAATAGTATTAGCTTAAAACACGCCTTAATTTTGCTAGGACCTTATTTATTATGGAATAAGATATAAACCACGCGGTTTATCGAGGGCTTTTAGTCCACGGCGGCCTTAATATAGCGTAGGCAGGGCGGTATATTCGTATACTCCTTAGATTACGCTTTAAAAGGGAAATACTCGCGGTATTTATTACCTAACTCGGGTATTACTCCGATTTTATAAGGATTACGCGTAGGCGTTATAGCAGGGTTACTAGCGTTTTTAAAATAAAAGCCCGGGTTAATAAGCTTTTGGAAATCGGTTTTTATTATATTACTCGTAAAACGGCGAACGTTTTCGACGGGGGTTTACCCATTATTTAAGCCTCCCGAATCCTTAATATTGCGCTTACGCTTAAAAACAGGAGTAACCGGAAGCTTAGGAGGGGGAACCGGAGTCTGTTTACCGTAAACCGCAATAAAACGAATAGGCTTTATTACGACCCCGCCTATATTAGCGGGCGTGGTATACTTCGGGGTTATAGGGTTAATACCAGCTAATTATATAGGCTTTTTAACCGCTTTTCCAGAATTAGCCGGTATTATAGCGAGGATTAAAGGTTATCGATTAGGGGGAAGGGTTAGTAAAATCCCCCCGGAGTAGTGTATCCGTTCGTTAAATCGTAAACCAAAGCCTCGCCGGCCTACGCTAGTAAAACAGAGGTAAAGGCCCGGCGCAGGCCGGTAAAGCAGGGATTATTCGCTGGCCAGGGGGGGGGGTATATACTAAGAAAAAAAAATTATATAGGGAAGAAAAGTAAATAGGCGACTAGGAGTAAATAAATCTTTTTATAATAGGCTATTAGCATA
Source organism: Xylariaceae sp. FL0804 (assembly GCA_022539325.1). Lineage (NCBI taxonomy): Eukaryota > Fungi > Ascomycota > Sordariomycetes > Xylariales > Xylariaceae > Xylariaceae sp. FL0804. Next base: position 2,147 of record JAJKLG010000010.1, read on the forward strand.
ACTCCCACCTAGCCTTATTTAATAATATTAGCGGTTATACCTGGCTAATATAACCGCTCCTTCCCTACTTATAGGTAAACCCTATATCGAATTCTACCGTTATAATATCGGGATCGCCGTAAATACTAAAGGCAAAGCTCCGGAAGGGAAAAAGGCTAATAGGATTATTAAATTATTCCTATATAAATACTTTCCAGCGAAAGCTTATAATATCGTAACGGGTTATAGATTAATTATGATTTCCCGGTTTAAGCTTATCCTAAAAGAATAAAAGGCGGAGAAGGAGACGGAAAAGGGAAAAAAAAAGCAGGAGATAGGGGAGAAATAAGAAGGGGAAAAGGGGAAAAAGGATAATTATTATTTATTATATAGTTAAAGATAAGGAGACTTTATTACCTAAAGCGCTTAATTATTAAATCGTGGTTTTGCTAACGGGCTTTTTAACGTTATCGGAGCTCGTTAACCACCTAATATTAACCCAGGCCAGCCTTATACTCGGATTTTAAGAGGAGATTATTTAAGCCCTAAATATTATGCTCGGTTATTATACCAAATCAGAACCTTTTATAGTAATTATAACCTAGCGTTACCATTTTAGTCTGGGTAGTAACCGGGACGATTAAATAAGCCTTAGTAACGGCCTTTAAGTTATACGCGGATTCTTTATAAGCGCCCGGGCGGCCACCGCTCGTATACTACTCTATATTTAAATTAGGAATATAAAAATTAAGCACGCTAATAATTACAGGAGGTAATCCCCTTAGCTTTTTACCTTAATTAGTCTGGAAACTTCCGCCGGCCGCTAAGGTACCTAGCTCGAGCGCTCCCTAAGGGTATATACCTTTCCTACCCGCTGCCTACGTGCTTTATATAAGAGCTAAGGCAGGAAAACGTATCGCTAACTAGCCCGCTTAATAATTATATTAACCTTATACACAGGGTTATTAAAACCCATTAGGCTATTACGGGATTCCCTATTACCGTTTAGCGAATATGCTTATAGCCTTAGATTTTAAAGGAGTAGTTTACGCGCACGCAGAGCTGGAAACGAGTATTAATGTTTACGCTTAAAAGCCGCCTTACCCGCTCGCATTACTAATAATTCCTATAAGAAATCGAGCCCGCCGCCTAACTCCGAGTAGGGAATAATATAATATAATTAACCGGGTTAAGTCTTATATTCCTAGTAAGTAAATTATACGGTATAATCGCGGTAAAGGCTTCGGTATTAAGAGAATAAAAAATAATATTCCTATATGTATAGGGATTTAATTCGTAACTAGAGTACGGATATTCGGTTTCTTATATCTATATCCTTTTAAAGGCAGCCTTTTTTATTAACCGAATACCTGGGTTTATTCGGCCCTTATATACTAGGCTAATACTTATTATTACTCGGTATTAATATCCGGCGGTTTAATACCTTTTACGCGGTGCCTCCTTTCGCAGCTTCCCGATAAGAATATAAGAGATAAAGTCCGGTTCCCAGGATAATAAGCTTTTAATGTATCCAATCCTTATAGGATATTTTACTAGGATTTAAGCCGCCTATTATTATATTATACTTTTAAGTCGTTATTTTAAATATTACCCTAGGGGATATATTACTAAATCCGTGGTTAATATATAACTTATTTTAAAAAACCTTAAGTTTTAGTATATAAATATAGGTTATTAGGTTTATATTATCGGCTATATTACCTTTTTTAAACGCCTATTAAACAAAACGCCGTAATATATCGATTAAGGCATAATGGTAGCCTCCTTAAATATATAAGCGTTATTTATATAGTTTACTTAAAATCTGGATATCCAGGGCTATAAGCGCGCGGTATTAGCTAAGATAAAATAAATAAGTAGGTAGGCACTAGTAAGAAACCGAATATTTAATCCTATTTATTAATATATACTCGGTGATTTATTATATAAATATTCCGTTTCTTATTATAGGTGTAAGCGGTGTTAAGAATCGAGATATCTCGTATATTTCGAGCTATATGCTTTAGTTAATTTATTAGGTAAATATTCCATTTCTTATTATATACGTAAAGGGTGGTAAAATACGGGATATTTTAATCCTTATATGCTTTCAGTAATATAGTATATATATAAATATTCGGTTTCTTATTAATGGTTTTATTTAAGGCTTTATAGTATTATTCTTACTCTTATCCTCGGCTTTCGCCTTATATACGCTATATTATTAATATATATACTCGGGATCGTAATCCTCTTATTTATTACCTAACTGGTTATATTATTTAACCACGGCCTATACGTGGTTTAAAATACTTATTAGCTTTATATTTAACCCTTATCCTTTTAAAGTCTATTATTTTATGGTTAAGGAAGCGGGATAACTTTTTAGGTTAATGGCGGCTACCGTTAATAAATAATCCTATTTATTATTATTTATAACCATCGAAAAAATGCTTATATCGGGTAATACGATAAGTGCTTTTATCGAATATAATTTTCCGGGGCTAACGGGGCTTATATTAATGTTCCCTATATCGGGTAAAGGTTATTTTATACCGAATTATTTCCCGATAACGCCTTAGTGGTTAATTACGAGTCCTTTAATAAATCGTTCCAGGACCTTAATTATTTCGGGGCTATAGTGGTGGCGGCGCCGGATTAATTTCTTTAAGCTCTTAGTACGCGTATTAATGCTAAGGGTGGGGTTCTTAAACAAGGAATATAAAGTTAGTATTATTATCCACTGCTTTTTTTTAAGTGGAAGCTCCTTATAAATAAAGTTAAAAAGGGCCCTCTTAACGGTATACTATACCTCTCGGGGGGGGTATTTCTCCTTATATTTTATACCGGGAACGTAATAATTAATATTAAAGAGTTTTAAAACGCTTGTTTTTGTTTTCGAGGATTATACGATAATAAATTTAGTCTTTTCGAAGTTCGGCGTTACGAAAACGTATAAGCCTGCGTATAACTGGTAATATTATTCCTATTCGTTGCTAATACATAACTCGAATTCCCCTTACTGGGATATAGCTTTTTAATTATAATCGATTTTCTAATATAATGTTATAAATTCCTTCCTATTCCAAAAAGCTTTATTATTAAAACCGCTAAATATATTTATAACGAAGGCGGATTACGTGGCTTTTATTAATTATTATATTAACCGCGCCTGGATAATGTTAGGGATAAATAACGTTATATTATCGGGGAGGGTTAATAATTATTATATAATATCGGTTATAAGCCGCCTAAAAAGTTCGAGTATTTTTCTCCGTCCTAAAGCAGTAAATATACCGTGATATAGCTAATATATTCGATTTATACCTAAGAGATCGGCGTATACTATAGGGTTGTTTTTCCGGAACGGGAGTAATTTACTCCGTTCGTAAGGCTCGATAAGAACCTTTTATAAATATTCGCAATACGCCTTTATAAAGGTCCGATTATACGCTTAGATTATTTTTTATAATAAGATATAAAAGAGCTGGGACCGAGTCTTTACCGCTTTAACATAATCGTTCTCTTATTCTTAGGTAACGAGCTAAGCAAGGAATACACGTTTTTAATTACTAAATATAATGCTCTGGCCTAATCTAAACCCTATATTAATAAGCCTTTTTTATACTTTATAGGCGTTACGGGTAAAGGGGTTACGTAATAAGCCGAGATTAGGTATAAAAGGCAGGTAAATACGCGGGATATTTTAATCGAATTTAGTATTAGGTAATTAAATTATACTAAATCGGTTATAAATGCCCTTTATACCTATACCTTTTAAATATTGCTCCTTATCGCGATCCCTGTTACGGATTATTATCGCTTCCTATATCCAGGGATATATACTGGGTATAACGCCTATACTAAAAAGTTAAAGCAGAATATAATAAAACTGGTTAATAGTAACGTATAAGATTTGCTTATAATTTAATTACGGTATTCCTGCCTATTCCGGTATAAGTAAGGCAAAAACCAAGAACCGCTCGATCGGTTTTATAAATCGGGCGGTATTAATAAGGATTAGCCGATTAATGTTTTTAGTGCGGATAATATAAAATAGGTTATATATATTATCGATATCTGGATATAAAAGGCGTATCCCCTTATATAGGGAAAGTATTAAAAAGTCTAGGGCGGATAAATACGATTAAAGTACTCGGTATTCGCGATATACTCCGTAAATATAAGCTATATTATTATAATCGTTTATAATAAGGAAGTTATATAATTATTCTTTCTGCCTATAGAAGTTTAGGCGGATATAGGCGTATAATATTCTATACGGGGTAATACCGTAATTAATCTGCTTTATATATTATAGGTTAAGGTTTTCCTGCTTAAAACAAAGTAAATTAAACTAATGGGTATCGAAGGGGGTATGGTTTTTATCGGGTATATATATATACTCCTTATGGTTATTATAAGCTTTAACCTGGGTAAGGGGGGCGGCGTAGTACTAGGTGATTAACTTCACGAGTTCGATTAAGCCGATATCTTAAAAAAGGTATTAGGTTTATATATATTCTCTAAAGCCATAAAAACCATTATACGCTGCCTAAGTGATTTTACCGAGATACTTGGATTTATAAAATAACGTTACCGATAGGGTTTTATTATTTTACGAGGGCGGAGGCCCGGTAAGCTTAGGCGTATCCCGAAATCCGATATTTACCCAAAGCGTATTTTTATATAAAAACGCGGGGTTAGCGTTTTTAAGAAATTTAATATAAAATGTTTATAAGGCTTCTCCCGGGGAAGGGCTTTAAGTATAATCTTTTGTATTATGGATTTATATAATAAGGATAGGCGAAGTAAAATAACCCCCCTCCCCTTTAAAGTTATTATATAAGATTTTTAGTTTATCCTAGAAATCGCCCGTATACGTATAATTAATTATATATCGTAAATGGATATAATTATTAATATGCTCGGAGTCGAGTTTGCTTCAAGCAGTTAATGCCTTAGCTTTCGCTTAATAAAAGGAAATAGGATATTATTATATAATAGTGATCGGGCACGAGTTATATAAGGCGGGAAGGATATAATAGTTAATAAGCTTTTACTACCTTTCGTGTAAGAGGGCGGGGGGATCGCCCTTATAAGGCGGCGGTGCTTTAGGGAAGAGTAAGTAAACGGTATTTAATCGGTTCTTATTAAAGCTATTAAGCTAAATATTTCGTACCCTATATAATAACTAGCCTTTAAAGGAGTAATATAATTATTAGGTATAAGTAAACAGGTAGGGGGGTATATACGTTAACTAAAAATCGTTTTAAGGAAAGGCGTAAAGGGATTTAAGGTAAGCTATACAGTTATTAATATTAAATATACGTAATATTAATAACCCCGTATATGCGTTTTTTATCTCGGTATTAAATACCCGGAAGGATAACGCGGGTTTATCTCGGTTAAATAATAAGGTATTAAAGGGTAATCGTGGCTGCTTATATTTATCGCGTATAGCGGTTACGTTACCGGTATCGTAAAATATATTAGTAAAGTAATCCTCCGGTTTTTCGTTGTTTATAATAAGGTATATTATCTCGGATAACCTAATACCCTCGGGGCTGTTATATAATACTAGTATTAAAATCAATTATTAATAAGGGGAGTATAAGATTTAGGCTATAAGAATCCGAATATCCCCATTTTCGGGGTTTAGGGTATAAAAAACTAAATATTTATAATAATAAAAATAGGGATATTTGGTTTCTTAAGCGGTTAAGGGTAACGAGGATTATAAGGAAAAGAGAACGTATAATAGCTATAATAAGGTGCGCAAATAATAAATAAATATAACCTAACCTTATTTATTAACTTAGTAAGTGGGATAGGAAAATTTTATAAGAACTATGGTATTTTATGCGGAGGAGGAATAGGAGTGGTATAATAATTAACCGAGCTTTTAGCGTGTATTATACTATTAAAGGAATAAGGGGATAGCGAGCCTTACTCCGTATCGGTATGGTTTATTTTATTATAATCGTTATCTAAATCGGGGTTAAAGTATACTAAGCTTATTATCTCCGTAATAATATTATTATATAATCCGTTACGGTATTCGGGTAAAGCGGGGTCGGAATACTTACCGCTTAATAGCGCCGGTAACGCGGTATATTTTATTTCGAAATCATATTCTGGTAACGGTGGGTTAAAATGCCTTAAGCTTAATTATATAAACGAGATATTATTTTCCAGCCCGTAATAATAATCCGGCGAGGCCGGGTTAAACGGCCCTAAGCTCGGTAACCTTAATAATATTATTACCGCGGGAAAGTGATCGGATTATAACTATAAGCGGGCCGCTAGGGAATAAGCAAGTAATACGGTATAATCCGAGGAGTACCGTTAATAAAACGGCTCGCGGTGTATAGGAAAGGAAGCCGGTAATAAGGTGGTATTCGAGGATTACCGGTGCTAGGATAGCTCGCAGTATACAAGGAGGGCGGTAAGTAATAAAATGATATCCGAGAAATACCGGTATTAAAACGGCTCGCGGTATACGGGGAGGGTAATAAGTAATACGGTAATATCCGAGGATTACCGATACTGGAACGGCTTACGGCGTGCGGGGAGGGCGGTAAATAATACGGTAGCGTCCGAGGATTACCGGTGCTGGGACGGCTTATAGTATGCGGGGAGAATAATAGGTAATACGGTGGCGTCCGATAAATACCAATACTAAAACGGCTTATGGTATATAAGGAGGGTAATAAATAATATAGTAATATCCGAGAACTATTAATATTAGGATGGCTTATGGCGTGCAGGGAGGGCGGTAAATAATACGGTAGCGTTTAAGGATTATTAATACTGGGATAGTTCGCGGTATATAGGGAGGGCGGCCGGTAATACGGTTATATCCAATAAATACTCTTATTATAAATTTTTTCGGCCGGGAGCGCTTAACGAGAACAGTGTTTAATGTACGCGAAATCGAGTCGGAAAACTGATTTATATACTCGATTAAAATCGATTACGATTTATATCGGTATATAGCTTATATTCTATACTGCTTACTATAATAGCTTTAAACCTTAATCGCGTATTATATTATAAGGGGGGCTATATTTTTAGGCTGTTTTAGTTTTAGTATATCGGGGATTATAGCGGGCGGTAATTATATTTAATACTAGGGAGAATAGTTTAAGAGCTGCCTAATAAGCTTATTAATATTACCGATAATATAATATCTAATATAAAGGTTAATTAGCGATTAAATTAAAGGATTAAATAAATAATAATAATAAACGGTTTAATACCTTATTAAAAACTAATATTAGATTTAAATAAAACTCGGAATTAATTATTAGGTTGATTAAACTTGGCTTAAAAAGCTATTACCCTCCTTTTAAATACCCTTTCGCGCTTCCTCCGCTATCTCTTAGCGTTAATTAAAAGCATAATAATAATAATAAATAATATATAAATATATAGTATAAAACGGCGAGGAAAGATAAATATTAATAATAATATAATAATAAAGTATAAAAGTGGTAAAATATATATATATAATAACTTTTCTAGGAATAGTATTCCTTATAATACCTTATTATTCCGTAATAAGAAAGTAATATAAGGAGATTACCCCTTAAATAAGGGAATTTAAAAAGAGCTAAGGTTTATAAATAAAGATATAATATCTTAAAAAGCTTATTAGAATTACTTAAATAAGCTTATAAAGCGAATTTCGGGTTATAGTTTTAAAGCTAGGGCGTTTTTGGATAAGGTATATCCGGAGAAGGAACTTTACCAGGCACTTTAGGATTAAATTAAAAAAACCCGGGAATATTTGAATAATATAATTATACCCAAGCCTTAAAAAGGATTAAGTAATTAGCCTAAAAAAGGCCGGTTAACTGGAGTATATATTCGGTACCGGGGATTTTACTCTTATATCTAAGAGCTAAGGATTAAGTCCGTAATAATAACCGAGAGATAATACCTTTACCTGCTTAAACAAAGATATAATATCTTAAAAAGCTTATTAAAATCACTTAAATAAGCTTATAAAGCGAATTTCAGGTTATAGTTTTAAAATTAAGGCGTTTTTAAATAAGGTATATCCGGAGGAGGAATTTTATTAAACACTCTAGGATTAAATTAAAAAAACCTAGGGATATTTAAATAATATAATTATGCTTAAGGGCTTTTAAGAGGTCTTATAATTATTAATCGTAGCGGTTTATCCAGAAAAAAAACCTGCTTTATTTAAGTTTTAGCCTTTTAACGCTACCAGAGGCTTTGTTTCCGGCTCTGGCTCCGGCTCTAAGTTAGGCACCGATAATAAAGGATATAAGTAATTTCCAAACATAAATCCAGGGTATATTATATAAAATCCGTAAAATTAAATAAAAAACTAATAATTTTAGGCGTATTTTTTCCAACGGTTATTATATGCTCGCTATTATTAGAGAAAGCAAGTATAAGGTTATATTAATCGCAGTTATTTATAGGATAAACCCTAGGTATATATTTAATATATTTATCGAATCTCCCCTACCTAATAATTAGCGTTATATAAGCGGTTTAAAAAGCCTGGAATTAATTTCCTAATAAGCTGTAAAAAGGCAAAAACGCGCGTATGTTAATAATAGGGATAATAACGAGGATAAATTCGAAGTATAAAAACAGTTAAAAAACGAATTATAACGGTTATTATTAAGGTAATAAGTCTTGGACCCGTTTATAGAACCTATTATTAGGCTAATATTACCGCTTATTATAAGGCCGTAAAGGATTATTAATAAGGTATTAACGGCTAATAATAATAAGGAAAAGGATTACCGCTTAAGGCTAAGGGATAAGGACGTTTCGGTTATAAGCCAGGAGGCTAAATCTAATTGCCTTACCGTGTTTAGGAGCGCGTTTTAGCGGAAACGCGTAGTGTAGTTTATTACCGAAACCTAAAAACTCCTTAATATAATTACGGATCTAATAAAAAACTGCTTTTAAACCGTAATAAAGCGGGAGAATAAGTTTAATCCCTTACGCGATTAATAGGTTATACGCGATAAGGCACGGAACCTTAAAGCGCTTTACTTATAAAGTAACCGCGTATTACTCCCTGGGTTCGATAAAATTACCCTGAGTATAAAGGAGAGGAATAAGGTTATATAATATAGCCGTAATCCGGATAAGGCCGAGAATAACCTCGATAATAATAGCGCGATTATTAATAATATTTAAGCGGCCTGGTAATAAACGGATAGTAGTTTATAATTTAAAGGATAATAGTTTATTATAAATTTTTATAAGCGGGTAATATTAGGGTTATTATACTTTTTTTTTAATTAGCTAAAGGGAATAATATCGAGTTTTAGGTAAACGCTAATTATATAAATCGATTAAAATTTATAGTTTATTGAAAAGCATTAGGCCCGTAATATTTATTTAAATTATTTTTATTTTAGATTAGCGTTAAGTTATTTTAGGGTATACTCGTAACCGACCGTTAGGTAAACATTATTTATACCAGATTATTATATAATACGTTAGACGTAAGAACCCGCGAATTATAGGGATATATTTCCGCGGCTTTTTAATTAAGGATATTAATCCTAGAATTATTACGGCGGGTATAAGTATGTTACCGGAACTCTTTATAAAAAGAATCTTTTAATTCTAGGATATAAAGGAAAGGAAGGGAGGCTATATACGGCTAATTATAAAAGTGCAGATTTAGCTAGGTCCGGCCGTAGAGCACGGGCCACCTAGGTGAAGCTTAGCCTAATAAAGCCTAAAAGCCTAGGTGTGCGGAAGCTATACCCAGCCACACCTTTTAGTTATATAGGCTATTATAGGTGCGGTATACCGTTATTACCCCCTTAATCTCTTGTATAAAGCCGCGAAATAAGCTTTATACGGAGATTTTAAAAAAACGTTTAATTATATAAAAATAATATATATAAGGCTCGAATCCATTACTCCCGGTACCGTTAAAATCCTTAATTACCGTTTAAATCCGGTTTAGCGCGTATTAACGCTGCCAGATTTTATACTATTATAAAGTGCCCAGGCCGGCTAGAACGCACGCGGTATATATACCCTTTTCTTACCTAGGGGTGGGGTTTTATATATAAAGCGTTATATATTTTAATTAGCCGAAAACCGGTAAAAGTGGGCCGAGGAGCTTAAAGCGTTATCATTAACGGTACCGATATAAGTATCCTAATTCGTAATAAAGTTATTTATAAATGCCCTTTATTATAACTCTTCTTTAGTATAGGTTTTAGTATAATTACCAGAGAATTAGTGGCGGGTTATAACGAAGTTATTAAGGAAGGTTAAGGGTTAATCGCTTATTAGGCATAGCCTTATAGCTTATAAATAGTATTATATCGGTTTTTTTAAGTGCTTTGCTTTTAGTATAAAACGTGTGGTAGGTCGAGTAAGTAAGAATCGGAATCGGACGTGGATTATATAGGGAAACGGTCGGTTATTATCCGTTATTTTAAAGCCGATATACTTATATCGCTCTCGTGCTCTCGAGTATTAAAATAAGCAGAGCTTTTCGGTATAATCTCTGGTATAATTAATATTTTTGGTTAACGGATCGAAGCTAAGAAGCGATATAATAACCTAGGTTATAATGGGTTATAATATAAGGTTTAGCGGTCGTAAAGGAAGGGATTCGAGTATATCTTAATATTAGTTTTTTAATTTTATTAATTAACGGAGCCGGTTAAAAAGACCTCGAGCCGGTTAAAGAAAAGGTAAGGAGCGAAGGGGAAACGGGTGGTTATATACCAGTAGTGTAAAGGGTAAAACGGAAGGAGCGGGAGGTATACTTATGCTTAATATATTAAAATGCGACCGTAAGTTAGATTAATATGGTTAAAAATAAAATATTTATATAATAGGTAAATAAGTTAGCTTTTATTAGTGATTGCTTAGTTAACCCTGTTATATGCGGGGGGTTAATATAACTGGCTTAGTCCCGGATAGGGGGCTAACGAAGTTTATTATTACGTAACCTAGAGTAAGAATATATAACTCGATAATAAAGGGCAACGTTATTTAATTTAATTAGTTTTTTTAGTTATTAGTTTATTAAAACGGCTTTTATTACTTATGCTCGATATATTAAAATGCGACCGTATATTAGGTGAATATAATAAAAAATCGAATATTTATATAATAAGTAGGTAGGCTTTTATAAGTGGTTGCCTAGCTAAGGTGTTATAAGGGGCGGGATATAATTAACTTAATCCTGGTTAGGTTATTAATAAAGTCTGCCCTCGCGTAACCTAGAGTTAGGATATACGACTCGATAGTAAATAATAACGTTATATTTAATTTAATTGGTTTTTTAAGCTATTAGTTTATTAAAAAGGCTTTTACCTTTATACTCGATATATTAAAATGCGATTATAGCTTAGGTTAATATAATAAGAAATCGAATATTTATATAATAAGTAGTAGGCAGGCTTTTATTAATGGTTACCTAGGTAACGGGCGTGTATAGGGATACTAACACGGCTGGTTTAATCCCGATTAGATTATTAATAAAGTCTGTTATCGCGTAGCCTAAAGTAAGGATACGCGACTCGATAATAAATAATAATATTATATTTAATTTAATTAGTCTTTTAGGTTATTAGCTTATTAAAAGGGTTTTTGCCACCTATACTCGATATATTAAAATATAACCGTACGTTAGGTGATTATAATAAGAAATCGAATATTTATATAATAGGCAGGTAGGCTTTTATAGGTGGTCGCCTAGTTAAGGTTTTATAAGGGGCGGGATATAATTAACTTAGTCTTAGTTAGGTTGTTAATAAAGTTTACCCTCGCGTAACCTAGAGTTAGGATATATAACTCGATAATAAATAATAATATTATATTTAATTTAATTAATTTCTTAAGTTATTAGTTTACTAAAAGGGCTTTTACCCCTATGCTTAATATATTAAAATACGACCGTAGCTTAGGTTAATATAGTAAAAAATCGAATATTTATATAATAGGTAATAAGCAGGCTTTTATTAGTAATCGCCTAGTTAACGGGCGTGTATAAGGATAATAATACGGTTAGCTTAATCCTATTTTGGCCTTTAACGGCTGGTAATTTAAAAGCGTAATAGTAATTAAAACCAACGATTAGGAATATAAATAATTTATTAAAGAGTGATAAAATTTAATTATTGTTTTAATTCTTTAGAATATAAGTACTTTGCGAAACGATAACCGAAATTATATCGAGTTACGATAGTAAATAGTGGAGGTATGGTAAGAAACGGAATATTTGGGTAATGGGTACTCGTATGGAAAAAACGATTAAGTCCCACGCCAACACCTGTAAACCCTAACCCGCGGCCTGCAAAGATTTCCTTTATAATAATTATAAACCCGGTAATATAATAATAAAATTTTTTTAATTATACTTATTTATTAACGCTTTAATATATTAATATAAAAAATACTTATTTTAAGTTATTTTAAGGGTATATAACTTAATATATAATTATATTAATATAATTATAATAGTATGGTTATAATATAGCGCGGGGTAACCGGTCCGGCGTGGTTACGGCGGTATAATTATAATATAATATAAAGCGACCGGTTTAGTATAATTACCGTAATATAATTATACCGGCGTGGTTATAGCGGCGAGGTTATAATATAATGTAAGGTAACCGGTCCGGTATAATTACGGTAATATAATTATACCGGCGTGGTTATAGCGGTATGGTTATAATATAGCGTGGGGCGACCGGTCCGGTATAGCTGCCGCGATATAACTGCACCGGCGTGGTTATAGCGGTGTGGCTGTGGTGTAATGTGGGGTAACCGGTTTAGTATAGCTGCCGTAACGTGGCTGCACCGGTGTGGTTACGGCGGTATAGCTATAGTATAGTGTTACGGTAAGCTATTAACAGGCTTATTCCGATAATAATACCTGGTTTAGTACTAGGGATTTTTACCTGTATATAAGGCTCCTTACATTATATTCGATCTTTTTTCGGCTTTAACTCCCGAAGGGTTAGCTTATATAATAGGCTAATTACAAATATTATTACCCGTTTTACCCGTTCTCTCTCTTTTTGCTTTGTGCTTAACCCCTTTTATAATGCGGTTATAATAATTTTAATCCTTTTACCCTCTAATTACCCGCAGAGTAGTTGTCTTATTTTATTAGTTATTAAAATACCCTTATTTTATACCCTTTTCGTTCCCTATTCGTTATGGATCCGGGAGAGAATCCCGTTTTTTTTAGCCCAGGTTTAAGTTCCGGTCCGGTAAAAGGACTACTACGCTTAATTATTACCCGTAGTCTTACCGGTATGCAGATTCGACCTATTATTATTATTAGGACCGATATAGGCTTTTAAGTAATCCCTCCGCGTATTATTACCGCCGTTCTAGATCTCTAAGCCCTATAATAATAATTATAATAATTTAAGTAAGTTAGAGATCTCTAGTAATAGATCGAGATTTTTACCAGGTCCTTTAAAGTACTGGGTCGGAAACGCCGGTATTCCGATTCTGATTCGGACGATTACGGTAAAAACCTTAACCTAGCTAAGTCTATTTTTATCTTTATACTAAAGTTTTCCTATAAGTAACGGGACGAGTAGTGTGTAAACCTTTAAAAAGCCTTTAAGAGTGCCCCGAAAAAGTATTATAGTATTTACCGGCGGATTAATTTTATAGTGTTTAAGATGGACTCGTAGTGCCGGCCACTTTGGGACCGTAAAGTTTAATGCAAAGAACCGGCGGAATCCCTTCGACTCCAGTCCGATTAGAACGCGTTCTCCCGGTAAACCGCGTTATTAATTAAAGATGCCGGTTATTATAATACTATTATTACCGAGGCTTTGCAGGAGGCTATATAGCGTTCCCGGTAATACCTAAGAGAGTTCGATTAATACCTGTAATCCTTATAGGATTAAGCAGAAGTTAAGTTATAAGCGGCCAGCGTTAGGTTTTTTTACGGTAAGCTTATAAAGCCTCTTCGAACCAAAATTAAGGAACTGGCTTTTACCCTCCCGGCGATTTGTGAGGGGATAGTAGCCCTGGTTATTAGATTTTAGGAAATACTCCCCTTTAATGGTAATATACGTCTCGAGTTTAGGCTATTAAGTTATTGGTTTAATTCCGGCACCTTACCGGGCTTATAGGAGTTATTACTTAGCTAATGGATTATTAAATTATAGTATATTAGCCTATTACCGGCGATATTAATACCCCCTTTTTTATTACCGGAGAAGAAGCGGGAATACCCCGATTAGGAGGCGAAAATCCAGCGGGATCTTAACCTTATAATACCGTTAGTAAACGGCACTTAACGTGATAAGAATAATAAAATTATACCGTGCCGTAACTGTAATAATAATACTTACTGGGCCATTAAATGCCTATAAAAGAAAAACTAATAAAAGTAATAAAAGTGGAGGAATTTATATACTTATTTAATCCCCTTATATTACCCGCGAAGGAATTAGAGGAGTTCCGGTTATGGGTCGGCCTATAATCCGGGCTATATTCGTATACTCCGGTTTAATTATTAAGCTGCGAAATATTCGTTATTAAGTAAGGTTCCGGTAATAAAGCCGTAGGAATCTTATTACCAGTTTTTAATTACCTTAGGTAATTACCCGAAAAAGTTACCGTTATTACCACTGTTTTTTTAAAGAACCTGGTTTTATTGTTATTATTATTACTGTTACCGAGAGCTTATTATCTGTTCCCGTTATTTTTAATCCCGTTGTTCTTTTATTATTAGGCTTAGCCGGTATTACCTCGATACTGGGGTAAAAGGGTACCGAATAATACCGCTTTTACTGCTGGGTCGTAACGTTATATTAGGCTTATAGGTTAGCGTACCCTTAAACTTATTAGGAGGTAGGACGTTATTCCGATTAAAAAAACCTATCTTTTATTATTACGGCGGTAGGGCTCTGGCCTCCTTAGTAGGGAAGTATACTAGAATATTGGATAAGCCACCTTGCGATTATATTATTATAATCTGGGCTATACCGGTTATAATTCGGATATGATTTATTAAAGAGGCGTAATGTTTTTATTTCTGCTATTGGAGAGGGTTTTTATCCCTAATAAGTGATCCGTTAATTATGTAATTAATCTATTATATAGTTTACTTAAGTGGTAAAAAACGCAAGTGGTAAAGAATATAAGTAGTAAAGTCCATATATATAATTACCTATTTGTAAAGTTTTAAGTGAAAGTAAATCGCCTTTTTGGTTAAGTAAAGTGGTATTATTATTAAATTGCTGGCCCGGTTTTATATATATAAGTATAAAAGCTATTATAAGGTATAAGGGTTAGTAAGGGCGCTTTAACCTTAAGGGGGGGGGTAATTATTATAGTAGGCTATTAGCAGGCTTATCCCGATAATAGTACCTGGTTTAGTACTAGGGATTTTTACCTGTATATAAGGCTCCTTGCATTATATTTAACCTTTTTTCGGCTTTAACTCCCGAAGGGTTAGCTTATATAGTAAGCTGATTATAGATATTATTACCCGTTTTACCCGTTTTTTTTTTTTTTGCTTTATGCTTAACCCCTTTTATAGTGCGGTTATAATATATAGTATAGGGTAACCGGTCCGGTATAATTACCGCGATATAGTTATACCGGCGTGGTTATAGCGGTATAGTTATTATGTAATATGGGGTAACCGGTTTAGTATAATTACCGTAACGTGGTTATATTGCCGTGGCTGTGGTATAGCGCGGGGCGATTAGTCTGGTATAATTATAGCGGTATAGTTATAATATAGTATAGGGTAACCGGTTTAATATAATTACTGCGATATAGCTATACCGGCGTGGTTGCGGTAACGTGGTTATAGTATAGCGTAAAGTAACCGGTCCGGTGTGGTTACGGCGATATAACTATACCGGTATAGCTATAGCGGTATAGCTATAATATAACGTGGGGTAACCGGTTTAATATAATTACCGCGATATAATTATACCGGTATGGTTACGGCGGTATAGTTATAGTATAGTGTAAAGCGACCGGTCCGGTATAATTACCGTAATATAATTATACCGGCGTGGTTATAGCGGCGTGGTTATAATATAGCGTGGGGTAACCGGTCCGGTATAATTACCGCGATATAATTATACCGGTATGGTTGCGGCGGCGTGGTTATAGTATAGTGTGGGGTAACCGGTCCGGTATAATTGCGGTGATATGATTACACCGGTGTGGCTGCGGTGGTATAGTTGTAGTATAGCGTAGGGTAACCGGTCCGGTATAGTTACCGCGATATGGTTATACCGGTATAGTTACGGCGGTATAGTTGTAATATAGCGCGGGGTAACCGGTCCGGTATAGTTATAGCGATGTGATTATACCGGCGTGGTTATAGCGGTATAGTTATGGTATAATATAAAGCGACTGGTTTAATATAGCTACCGCGATATGGTTATACCGGCGTGGTTACGGTGGCGTGGTTATAGTATAGCGTGGGGTAACCGGTCCGGTATAGCTGCCGTAACGAGGCTATACTGGCGTGGTTACGGCGATATAGTTGTGGTATAGCGCGGGGTAACTAATCCGGTATAGCTGCGGTAATATAGCTGTACCGGCGTAATTACGGTATAGTGTGGGGTAACCGGTTTAGTATAGATATAATAGCGTAATTACGGCTAAGTGGCTTTAGCGGCGTGGTTATTACGGAGTGGATTAGTTATAATAGGCTGGTTTAAGTAGGGTGCTGTTACCGCGTAATCCGGCCGGTATAATATAAGTTAGCTTTTCCGGCCGGGTATAATTTCCGACCGGGGAGGATTTATAAGTAGGCCGGCTACGTATTCGTATATAAGCTATACGTTAAAAAACTAAATATTTACCGCGTATATTATACGAGTATTTTTTACCTTTAACCTATAACTAATAAAAAACGCAGTATTTATTAATCTTTTAATATTTTATTTTTTAATGCTCTCCTTTTATTGGCTTATATAATTACCTTATAATAGATATTTGGTTTCTTATCGTATAAATAGGGTATTAATTCGTAATAATTCGATTTTTTATATAAGCTATTTACGAGATCGATAAAAGCTAATTATAAGGTTAATGCTAATAGCGTGAATTATTAATAATATTTTATAAAACTTAAAATAATAAATCCTTAATTAAGGGATTATTCCTAGGATCGAGGTTATATTAATGCCTGGTTACTCCTAATCCGCGAAGATTTTATCCTAGCTTTCTCCGCCTTAGAGCTTACCCTAGCCCTGTTAATAAATTATAATATTACGTTTATCCTTTAACTCGGCCTCCGGACCCTTATTAATAATCGTGGGGAAACCGGCCTTATTAAAGGCAGGAGCGTTATTAGCAGCCGAGTTATTACCCTTAGTTTCCGGACTCTTGCGAGTAGTTATAGGGAAACCGGCCTTATTAAAAGCAGGAGCGTTATTAGCGGCCGAGTTATTACCCTCGGAGCCGGTCTCCGGACCCTTGCGAGCAGTTATAAGGAAACCGGCCTTATTAAAGGCAGGAGCATTATTAGCGGCCGAGTTATTACCCTCGGAGTAAAGGTTAATTAAATCCTTGCGAGCAGTCGTAAGGAAACCGGCCTTATTAAAGGCAGGAGCATTATTAGCGGCCGAATTATTACCCTCGGAGTAAAAATTAATTAAGTTCTCCCCGTTAACCTCCTCCTCGATGTTTTTTTTATATTCGGTAATCCTATTCCTTATATATTTTATACCCGTGCTCGAGCAGTAATCTCTCGCGTTAACCGTAACCCTATTTAATTTGGAAATAATAGCCTGGGTTTTAAAAACCGCGAGCCGGGCTTTAATAGCGGTTAAGCGTTTACTTATAGCGAGGGCGTTAAGTACCGCTTAAATAATAAGCGTTATACGATTAGTGGCTGAAAAAAGACCTGGTTAATTCTTATACTTATTTTTAAGCGGGGTTCGGGGTATTATGGCTACCTAAGAAGGAAGTATTATATTATAGGTTAAGTAAGTTATTAGATAAGGATTAAGCGGAGAGGTAATAGGTGTTTACCCAGGAATACGGCCTTTTTACTTTTATTTCGGGTAATCTTTGCTTTTTCCCGGATTAAGTCCTTAACCTTAGTGGCGAAAAACTAGTATTTTATACCTATATCTCCGTTAAAATAGGTAAGGAGGAATTTACGGCCTTTACTAGCGAGTATATTAGTTATTTGGATAAAGTTAAAAAAGTATATATAATATAAGGGTATTAAACTTACTCCTTTATAGGTTCGGTATATTACTTAGTAGCGTATATATTTAGTTAATGATTTTATAACGGGTTAGCCCGCGGATATTATTAATGTTTTACGGGTAGGTAAGTAAGTAATTAACTTATTTATTACTTTAATATAAGCTATTTATAAGAATGTAAGGTTTTAGTTTATCGCCCTTTTAACGTAGTTATAATACGGAACCGCGAGTATATAAGTATTTACCTTTTCCGGCGGAAAGGGATTAATATCGAATATATTTAAGCAAAAGGGTTTTTTCGAGGCACTATTATTAGCCTTAAAGCTTACCTTTCGCTTTTTATCTAGAGTTTTAAGGGCTATAACGGCGCCCCCTAATACTATTCCGTTAATTATTATATTATAATTAGTAGGTATTTATATAGGGTAGGTAAATAGGTATTAATAATAGTGCGATTAGGGTAAAGCGTTAGTAAAGTCCTTACGAGGATATAGGTAAAGGGATACCGGATCCGCTATAATTATTCTCGAATATATATGCTTTATGCTAGCGAATTACCGGTATTACGCTAGTATAAGGTATTAAACCAAACCGCTTTATTACGTTAATTAGTTTAAAATAAACCGCCTTATTATCGGGGGGGGGGGGGGGGGGGGGGAATATATAAATGGAGTAAGGTTAAAAATGGAGAGTTAATAATAGAATTAATAGGGCGGGAAATTACTTAAATACCCAGTTAAGTAAATTAGATATTTGATTTCTTATCTTATTTTACCGGGTACTCGCTAAGTAAGAATATGGCTTTTATAGGAACGGGAGAGGGAAAGAATAATAATTAAAGCAGAGAGGGAAGGAGTAATGGTCGAAGGAAAAAAGGAAGGAGTAATAATTATAAATCGAGGTTATAAACCCTTTTACTTAATTTAACGGGATTCGTATTAAAGACTACGGTATAGGGGAAACGCAGTTTTTTAATGGTTAAAAACCGAATATATATATAATACCGGATATTTCGTTTTTAATGCCTTTTAGGCTAGGTAATATAAATAATAGTTTTTATTTATCTTATATAGGTTTTTGGTTATTATATAAATAGCTTTATATAAAGATATTAAAATACAGCCCTTCGGTGGTTAAAAACCGAATATTTATATAATACCGGATATTTCGTTTTTAATGCCTCTTAGGCTGGGTAATATAAATAATAATTATTATTTATTTTATATAGGTTTTTGGTTAGTATATAAACAGCTTTATATAATAATCTTATAATTTAGTAATTACCGTATATGCCTTTCCCTTTAGTAGTAATTATAAGCAAGGTTATATAAGGGTTATTTAAAAGATTTTATTACTCGTATACACTCTTAACCTTTTTTCTTTCTTTTTTAACCACCGAACCTTTATTATAAGGTATAATCCCCTTTTCCTTATCGGCCTCGTTCCTTATATACGTTATTTATTATTCCGTATATAGTAATTATAATGCTTTATCCGGTAATGCTAACTCTTATACGTGGTAAAATCTCGATTATTAACCCTAAAAAGTTTATATACCTACCCAGTTCCTTTTATACTCGTATAATATACGCACGCATATATAATGCTTTTTTAATACGCTAAGGTTAAGGCTTATAATATCCCGGATGGGCTTTACGAAATTAGCACGGATATTATGGGCTTTAGTAAGGTTACGATTACCGTGGATAAGGAAACCGATTAAACCTGTTTATAGCTCTCGACCGATAAGAAAGATTACCGTGCGGTTATAAAGCACCTTTGCCTTAATATAAGTATTTTCGTGTATAGCTTATTATTTATAGTAAGTTAATATTAGTATATAGGATAAGGAGAGAGCCGCTTAATTAATGCCCTTGGATTTTATTAGCGTTAAAATAGACCCGAACGAGATATTTCGCGAGTTAATCGCTAAGATTATACATTAGCCGGAGCGCTTTACGGCCGTTTTTATCCAGAGTTATGGCTCGATAAGCTTTAAAGGTATAGAATGCCGCTAATATGCAAACCGGCGTAGTCCGTTTAATAAAGCCTATTATATAATACCGGGTATAATAAATAATGCTTATAATGCTTATGTATAAATTAGGTTATCTGCGTTATATATTTATTATAGGTGATTATACGAGATATGGTAACCGAGTAATAAGGTATAAGACTCCGTCCTATTTTCGAAAGCTTAATTCCCTTCCACGTTTTCGTACGATTTATTAGCGGTATATAATGGTAGAAAATGGTTACCGTACGGGATAGTTTACGTTATGGGTTTTAATATTTTATCTCTTAATCCCGTATAAAAGGAAATCGATTTATTTTCGTATTCGTTATATATTTTTTATATACCTCGGATTATCCTAAGTATTACTTAATTACCTTTTTTATAATAATTATTAATAGCTTAACCTTAAAAGTATAAAGGTATTTTGGCTCCTTACCGCTTAATTACTCCCGTATTTTACCGCTTAACTGCTCCCGAAAACGGGCTTATTTTATTTTTTTATTCCGCCGGTATTATTTTATCTCCGCTTAGAACTTTTTATAATCTTTAATACCCTTCGTAAACCGAACCTTTTTTATTTCCGTGCCGCAGGATTCCTTCGGGAAACAGGCCCGCTTCCTTAACCTAAAAACGCCTTATAACCGGAGGCCGAACGCAATAGGAAGAAGTATTTATAGGGTATACTTATAAAGCTTATTAAGCTTATTATCGAGGCTATTAACAGGACCGGTAATATATAAGATCGGTTGGGTTAAGTTCTTAAACTAACCGTTTATATACCGAAATAATAGGTAATACTTAAAGGCCTTATTTTTAATATGCCTACTACTGGGAGTGGATTTAAAGTTTAATTTGGTTTCCTATTTATAGTTAATTATATACCCAGGGTAACGGCTTAGGTTAAAGGTATATAGCTTATTAAACCCTTATAGCGGGCGAATTAGGAATAACCTAAGCGAGTAAGGCGTAAAGCGGTATATAGGCTTACCTTATTAATACCTAAGTAGTATTTTATTACTAGGATCTTATATTATAGGGGCTTAATTAGGCGAAGAGGTAAAGGATTATTCGTAAACTGGAACCCCTTAATATATATATTTAAATAAGTATTAAAATCGCGAGCTATAAAAGCGTTTACCCAGGCGGCTGCTTACTAGGTTAATATTAGCCCTTCGAGCTCCACCTTATCCCTAAGGTAATAAAAAAAGCGGTCGATTTCTTAATAAATAAGTCGGTTTATAGCGGGTTTATTTAATTATATTTTAAATACGGTAAGCGTATAAGCCTCGAGCTTCCACGTTATATTATACGGCGGGGGGGAAATATAAGCGGCCGTATTAGTATTATTAATACCCATTATATAACGATTAAATATAAAGTAATAAAAAAGGTTAATAACCAGGTTATTATATATAATAAGGCCGGATACTTATGGCGTATAATTACCCTTGGAAATTATACTCGATATTAGGTGCGTAAAGGCGTTTTATAATTCCTTTATTATCTCCCGCGTTTCCCCGGCTAAAGCGGTATCGAAAACCGCCTTTAGGCAAAAGGTATTATAATATTAGCCGGCCTTATAAGTATTAACCTTTTTCCGGCCGTTTACCGTTAACTAGGTAGTATTAACCTTACGCGGTATTAGCGTACGAATTAGAATACTTACGAGAGGCGTTAATTATCCAGTATTAACCTTACGCGGTAACGGGGTAAAAAACGGAATATTCGCGAAAGGCGTTAACTAAGGGGTATTAATTTCGCGCGGTATTAATATAAAAAACGGAATACTTATAAGGGGAGGGATTTTATTAGCTTAAGACTAAGCGGGTAAGGGTAATATAAGTGTTTATAGGAATAATGGCGGAAAGGAGTAAGGAGATCCGCGAGGGAGTTATTTATAATACCGTGCGTATATATTCGATTTTTAACGTATTCCCGGAATATAAAATTAAACGTATAACCAGATATATAATTAAATATATATGGAAATTTACGTAATATTATATTACCGGTTATAAAAAACGTAATATTTAAAATACTCGAGATATTCCGTTTTTTAAGTGCGCGAGATGGTTTAAAGAGTGTTATAAAGCGATAATAAGTATTTCGTTTCTTAAAATAAAAGGAAGTTATTTAATAAAACAAAATATTCGGTAAATAATAGGGCTATAGTGTAATAAAACCCATATTAGCCTCGTATTAGCTCGGTAAGCGATTATTTTATAAAGGCCCGATACCTTTTTAAAATTAAAATAACCCTGGTAGAAAGCAAAGTAATTAATACCTGGTGCGTATTACCTTATATTAATTCCTGGTTATTCCTTGCTTATTATAACGGGACCGGAAATTATTACCTACCCTTTCCTAATATTTACCCCTAGTAATAAGACTTTACTCCGAACACGCTTATATACCCCCCTTATAAAAAAAGAAAACGGTTATTATAATTAGCGTTTTTTTTTTAGGGCGCTTTTTCTGGTTATTTTAATATAATTTATGGCCGGGATAATAATTAATACCCTAATCCCGTTATAAGCTTTTAGCCTCGATACATAAAAACCACTTAATACGATTTTACGATTTGCGGATAGCTTATAATAAGCGGCGGTTATTATAATCGACTCGAAAAAAGCGGACCCTTATACCGGTTCTTATTATTAACCGGGGATTTAACCCTTATCCTTTTTTATCGTTTTATTAATATTATCCGATTCGATAAGTGCTTTACCGCGCTTTTAAGGAACCTAAGTGCCCGAGCGCCTTAGGATATAAATACGCAACCGTATAATTCCGTTGCGGGTAACCGGTGCGGGAGTAAAAGGGTTATTAGGGAGCAGAGGGGTTATTTTTAATTAAACTATGCCGTAGGGCAGGCAAAAAAGGAATTTACGAGGATTAATTATTAGCTCGAGTATAATTTTAAGGTCGTTATTAATAATAATAAAGCCGGTATACTAATCGGTAACCTTTATAATCGGTCCGCAGGATACTTAAATGCTTACGTTATAACTGGATTAGGTAGCAATTCCCGTACCCTATTAAATTAGCTCGTACGTATTAAAACCGGGCCGGGTAATAGTATTTATATGCTTTAGGGCCTTATTACGCTCTTTACGCCCTTTTTCGGTGTAAATGCCTCCGATAAAACCAGATTATGCCTTATAATAACGATAATATAGATTAGCCGCGGGGTTATTAATTAAGTAAGCGTAGCCTATAATAATAAGGCGGTGGGTAATATTACCGGGAAGTTTACCGTTAACACTATAATATTTTCCGGTTAAGATCCGCGATTTTAAAGGTATATTACCGTGGTAATTAAACTAATGCTTATATATAGGTATATTAGGGATATTATTAATCGTATACAGTATATTCTTAACGCCCTTAATAAGGATAATATCCGCACAATACCGTATTTTTGCGCCGGGTTAACGCCCTTTATTAACCCTTATACGTTTCTTTAATTTCTTATATCTTTTAAAAAACTTATTAATTTCTTTACCGATATATACGTTTATAACGGGGTAATTACGAATAAGTTTTATAATAGTATACTAATAGGCCCGGGCTTTAGTTAACGGCTAATTTAATAAAACGAGATTTTCTATATCGATTTCGTAGTATTAATAATGGTGAATAATATTAATAACGCGGTTATTATCGCCGCCTTTAATAAGCTAAAAAGGGGAAAGGATGGAAAGAAAATAGCGCTTAATAATTAAAATACACTTATTATTATCCGCGGAATCGTATTTATCGATAATATTTCTTAGCAAAGGGAGCTCGAGCTTATTATCGGATTCCGATTTATCCGAATCCGAGGACTCGGAGTTTTTTTTATTATTATAAGAGTCCGATTCTTTATTATCCCTTAACTTCGGTTTAAAAATATAATTGGATTAAAGCTGTTTATTATTCTTTAATATTACGCCGCTAGGGCCGGTAATATTACTGGTTTCGATAAATATATTTATAACGGGACGGCTTATTAGTAATACTCCTAATAGGTTACTAGCGTAAAAAACCGAATATTTGCAGAAAGGGGGCTAAGCTATAAAGGAATTAGATATTTGCGAAGAAAAGGGTAAGTATAGTTATAAAAAAACTAAATACCTGCGAGCTAGGTAGGATAATTATAAGAGGGATGGGGAGAAGCGATAAGTTAAATAATAGGGAGTAAATTAACCGATAACTTTTAATTCGGATATTCCGTTTCTTATACCGAAGGGATTAAGTTAATAGGCTTATTAGCAATGGTTTTAAAGGTTACCGGTATAAGAAACTAAATATATATAAAGGGGGGCTGGGCTGCAAAGGAACCAGATATTTATAAAAAGAATAATACGTATAATTACGAAAAAGCTAAATACCTGCGAGCCGGGTAAGGTGGTTATAAGAGGGATAGGGAGGAGCAATAAATTAAATAGTAGGGAGTAAATTAATTAATAACCTTTTATTTAAATATTCCGTTTTTTAAGTGGAAGGGATTAAGTTAATAAGCTTATTAGCGATAATTCCGGTGGTTACCGGCGTAAAAAACCGAATATTTATAACAAGGGGGGCTAAGCTATAAAGAAACCAGATATCTGCGAAAAAAAGAATGCGTATAATTATAAGGAAGCTAAATACCTGCGAGCTAAGGGAATTAATTATAGGAGGGATAAGAAGAAGCAAAAAGTTAAATAATAATAAATAAACTTATAACCTTTAGCTAAAATATTCCGTTTTTTAAGCCGAAAGGATTATATAAATTAGCTTACTAGTAAAGCTTTAAGTGGGTTATTAATAAAAAAAACCGAATATATGCAGAAAGGGGGCTATAGCTACAAAGGAACCAGATATTTGCGAAAAAAAAAATGCGTATAATTACGAAAAAGCCAGGTACCTACGAGCCGGGTAGGGTAATTATAGGAGGGATAAAGAGGAGTAATAAGTTAAATAATAGTAAATAAACTTATAACTTTTAATACGGATATTCCGTTTTTTAATACAAGAGGGTTATACTAATCGGGTTTTTCGTGTTTAAATAAGTAAGTAAGTAAGCAGGTTAAATTATAGGTTTTTTTATTTAAGCTATAATAGCGGTTAATTATGGCTTGCGTATTATATAATATATAAAAGAGATTTTAAAAATTATTTACCTTTTCCGACTCCTTAAACTCCTTTATTTGCTTGCTTATTTACCGAGTAATAATACGTTTAATTTATTCCGGTTCCTTTTTTTTCTTACTGGGCCTGGCGGGCGCTATTAGGGTATTCCCGTTATCCTTTTTTTTAGCGGATTTAGGGAGGTTACCCGCACGAATACTACCCGATACCGTAGGAATACTTAAAGGGACTTTAATAGCCTCGGGTATTAATTCTGTAACGGATATTGGTTTTGGATATATTCCCGAGTTATTAGGACCTTTGCGTATATTGGGATCGTAATAGGACTTTTTATTCGGGGCCGTACCCGTAACGGATATATTATTAGATATATTAAAAGGTAAGCGTTAAGTATTAAGCACGGAGTATTATATAATAATACTTATATTAATAACCGCCGGAAATAGGCTAGGTACGGAAGCATTAAGTAAAGAAATAAGCGTTTTAGGTTTATAAAATAAACGTAAACTCTCCGAGTCTTTAATTTTAGAGATTTTTTCTTAACGGGTGTTCTCGGACTTATTAAAACCTTAATTAATAGTAATCGGGCTAGGCCCGGCGGGCGGGTTTTCGAAAAATAAAGGTATACTCTTTATATTATTAAGGGTGCTTTATTTTAATAATACTAGATCGGGATACGGTTATATTACCGTGTAATGCTTAGTTATATTAAGCTATTACCTATACTGTTTTTCGGCTATTAGGAGTATAAAGGAACCGGTATCCGTTTAAGAACCCGGGGCTAATAATATACTATTAGCGGGCCGGTTATTAAGGAGCTTGGGCAGGATATATATGGCCTGGATAATACCCGATTTTAATAATACTGGATTAGTAATCGGGCTAGGCCCGGCAGGCCGGTTTAGGAGATTTTAGGGTATATTCTCTGTTTTATTAATAATGGCTTATTTTAATAATATTAAATCAGGATACGGTTATATTATTATATAATGCTCGGTTATATTGGGTTATTATTTATGCTGTTTTTCGGTTATCGGGGGTATAAAGGGATTAGTATCCGTTTAAGAACCCGGGGCTAGTAATATACCGTTATATGCATTATAATAAGCTTCCGATTCGGGTAGCGGGGGTAATTCGGAGTAATGCGCTTTAGCCTTATCGGAGGTTTAATATAAAATATTATCCACTTTTTTAAGGGAATTATATTTTCCATAGTTTATAATCCACTAGTACGCTAAAGCCTATTATACCTTAATAAAACCCTTTTCGTTATCTTGGATTTACTCGTTTATTTAATTAAGGACCTCGATTAGGTTAGGCTTACCTATATCCTCCCCGGTTTATAAAAAATTATTTACCGTTATTATAATTTAGGAAAAAAGGGTAACGGAAAGTGGTTTAAATAATTATTTTAATTAGATATCGGGCCACGTTAAAAACCCCTTATAATCCGCAGTTTTTATCTCGGGGGTAAGGGCTTTACCGGCCTTTACTAAATCTTTAAGGGAGATATATACGCTATAATGGTCTCCTTACCGCTTCCAGGTGCGGATTAATCCAACGAGCTACGAGCAAAACCTATATAATTAAAGGAATTTACGGGATCGGTATTCGGTAATAAGAATATTAAACTAGGTTTATAGGTAAGGGTTAACGTTTAGTTATAGCGCGTTTATAACGGTTTAGTACTATAAGAGTTATTATTTAATATTATTTAAGTTTTTATTATCCACTCCGAATTTTAGGCTAGCGTATCCACAAAAAACCTTAGCGAGGTTATTATCGTATTACGTGTTTTAAGTTAATAATACGGTTTACTAGACCGGTAACTTTTACTTATTATTATATAGGAGTATAATCGTTTCGGTAAATAGGTATAAGTTATAATGGTTTTTAATAAATATACCCGTATTATAAACGCGGGTAAGTTTTAGCAGGATATCCTTTATTTACGTAATAATATTTTAATGAAAAATAAGTATAATTATTTCTTTACTATCGTTAATAAAAGTATTAATAATTAATACCCTATATTTCTCGGTATGGTAAGCCGTAAGTGCTTTAATATTAAGAACCCGGAATAAATAAACGAGTTACTTAAAAAAATTAATTAAGAGTTTAATCGTATTATTTTAAGAAACCGAATATTTAAATAAAGGCGGAGAAGTATTAAAAAACTAGATATTTATACTTATAAGATATTTGATTTTTTATAAGCAAATAGGGTAATAAGTATATATAATGGGGGGGGGGTATTAGCTAGCTGCGGACAGAAAAAAACGGGGATTTATACTTAGGTTTACGGTAAGGGGATAACGATTAATAGCCGGCCGCCTTCTTTTTTATTCGTCTTAATATATTTAGCCTTTTAATCCAGGGCTATAACCAGGGCCCGCAAGAGGGCAGGCGACTTAACCGTTATAAATAAAACGAGGTTATCCTATTACGTAAGGAATAAAATAGTTTTATCCCGTATACTTATATTAAATAGCTAATTAGCGCCGCCGTCTACTAAGCTAAATAAGGGTATAATAATATTAAAGCTCTCCGTAATAATATCCCGTAACCGCTAGAATTTATAATATAATTACTTAGGGGTTAAAATAAAAATATATTTATTATTTATATTATAAAAATATATTTCTAGGGTTTCGAGAATATGCTTTTTTTATAAAGCAGATATTATATAATAAGCATAATTATATATTACCGGGGCTAAGTATTATACGAGATTACGGTAATGCTTTTACACGAGTTAGGGGAAGGCTAATTTAGGCCTTTTTAAGGTGATTTCGATATTCTCGGGAGGTAATAATAAGCCTTTAAAATATTTTAATAAAACAGTGCGTAAATTATGCTTAATATATAACCCGTAACCTATAAGGAGTATATCCGCTTTTTTAGCCTGCTTTTAGGTAACGCCGACCGCGCTTATTATACGTAGTAACCTGGTTAAGTCCTTAAACTCCGACTTTTTTAAGGGGGGGGCGGGGTATTTTTGTATTTTACCGTTAAGGGGGGGATTAAACGCCTAAAAAATGCGTTTTAATTCGTAAAAGTGCTAAGGGTAAACGGCCGATAATAGGCTTATAACTAAAAGATAACGGTATAATACCTAGTATTTTTCGAGATTAATATCGAGGCGGGCTAATATCGGCTTAAAGCTATAAGCAAAATCTAAGGTAATATTTTAATAACCGTATTTACCTCGTTATTTTTTAGCGGTACAATACCCTAGGGCGAACCGGATTTAGTGTTTATAAATAATACCGCCGTTATTTGCTTTTATACTAAAATTATATATGGTTTTTTTTTTTTCGGTTTTTACGCGTTTATATATTTACTATACGATAAATACCTAACCTTAATCTTTTAGGGAGTGGTTAAAAGCAAAGGTCGAACCTATAAGCAATATGTTTTTATTTCTCTTATAAAACCGGGTTTAATTATGTTTTATAAGCCGTAATAGTATTATTATTAAAGCGTATAATTTCTTACTATCGGCTCCGGGAGGATATTAAATATTAATTAAAGGTGCCTTTTGTAATAAGGTAATAATCTCCGGGTCCAGGGTGTTAAGGGTTCGGATATTCGTAAATAACGTATTATTTTAATAATTATACGGAATTATTAGGCCTATAAAATAAATATATAAGGGTTATAATACGGCCGTAGTTAAACGTAATTAAATATTAATAAGGCTTATATAAAATAACCATAGCGTTAAGAAATAAAATATCTGGTTATTAAATATTTTATTTCTTAATAAACATAGTAAAAGGGAATATATTATTTATTTAAATATAATACTTAAACTCGAACCTATTACGGAATTTAAGGTATACCGTTATAAAGTTTACGGTTTTAGTATTCGATAATACCTCGGTATATATTAAGCCAGGTGTATACTTAACGGTTTCCGCGTTATAAAAGCGTAATTCCTTATCGGTTATTGTTACCTTATCGCAAAGATAGGGTGGGGGAGGCTTACCCTCGGTATATTATTATTATAATATAATAAAACCGTGGTTTTTTATAATAATACGTAGGTTTTTTCCTTCGTAATTATTATGCTTTTCCGGGAACTTTTAATTAAGTACGGTAACGGAAGTGGATATAGTTAAGAGCGTACTACTACGGGTACCGCCTTAGCCGCGACCAGTATAACCAGTGCGTTTATTACGGGCTTAATCTCGGGGGAGTAAGCGTTTACGAAAGCCGTTTTCTACGGCTAATATAATCTTTATATTTATATTAAGCGGCTAGGTTATAGGCCGGTATCGGGTTATAAAGTTATACCTTATTAAAGTGCTTATAACGGGTGCGCGGTAAGAAATAAAATATTTAGGGGCGATATTATTAAAAAAAGGAAGGCTAGAGTGGTAAAAATGGATTACTAGAGATTAAGTTACCTTATAAGTATTCCGTTTCTTATATTACGCGGTGATTTTGGTAGGATATACTCGGTCTGGTTAATTACTTTACGGAAACGGGTATATTATCGAAGTGTTTACGGCTAATACGCAGTAGTTAACGGTATACTTACGAGTATTACGGTTAAAAAAAAAATACGGGTATTAGTAATAGGGAGAAAGGGAGGGCGTATTAAAGTATTAATAATTTAATTATCTCGTATATATTCGGATTCTTAATCGGTTTAATAACCAGGTAGCGATTAGCGTTACCCTTTTATTAATTAAGAAAGGGCGGGATGGCGTAAAAGTGCTTATTACCGTTACGTGGTAAAAAACTAAATAATAAGTATACGGGGTGAGATTTTTATATAAACGAGGAAGGGAACTAGGTTAAAAAGGAAAGAATGGAGTTAAATACCTATAATCAAGCTACTTAGCACGTAATAGTTTCCGGGATCGCGCGGTTATTATATATACGTAAGGAGGGCATGCTTATTATACCTATTACCTAACCCCGTATATATATTATACTTATTAAAGCAGGAGTAAATTAAGCCCGAGAAACTAAGGCGGAGGGTAGAAAATGCGCACAGGGAATAATATACTCCTAATACCCGTATTTACCAGTTAAATATAATATAGTAAAGGTAAGGGGGAAAGATGGAAATAATAAGTTAAAAGGACCACGATTACTTACTTAGTATTTTTATAATAAGTATTTGGTTTTTAGCGTTTATATACTAGGCGGTAAAAATTAGTTTATTATATTAGTGCGGGCCTAGGCCCTATTAAAAGCGAGATATTTATAGGTTAGATATAGTATTAGGAAAGGGATAAAGGAGGAATGCGGTAATAACCTAGGCTAGTATTAATATATTAGCACTTTTACGATTAATATTTTGTTTCCGGAATTCCGTACTTAAGTAACCGGTATAAAGGACCCTTATTAAAGGAAGCAAATACGCACCTTTATACTTAATATTAACGGCGTATTTAGTATTTATAGGAGACGCGGGTAGGGGGGGTTATACTAGGCTAGGTCGAGTTTAGTATTAAATACCTTATTTATAATCGGTAATTTTTTTATATAGGGTATAGCCTACTAGCTTATTCCTTTCCATAATAATATACTATTACCTTTAGTTTTTTAATTATTCCTATTAGCGCGCAGGCTGCGTATTATAACCCGATTTCGGCTATTTTACGGAAAGGTTAGGGTGGCCGGCTAGGGATTCGGCGGATATATTCTTTAGTAAGTGGATAAAGAAAAAAAAGTTTTACCGGAATATTAAGTTTACCGGTATTATTTATTAGCTTCCTAGGATAAGCCTACTCGATACGCTAAGGAATAAGTAAAGGAGATTAAATAATCCCAACCGTATCCCCTTTTTAAAACGCGCGTATAAATAAAAGGTTTACCGCGGAATTACCTAAAACACGCTTACTTATAACGGTGCTAGGATTTTAATAACTCGGGCGTAAGTATAAAAACGGTTATAAAAAGGCTATCCCGCTTTACCCTTTACCCGAAACCTTTAAACCTAATATTATAAAAATTACCGTTATATTACCGCCCTTCTTATACCCGAACCATAATAAGCGCTAACCTATTAATTTAATAACCTAACCGAGCCTAAGTAATTATAACCCGAGCGATTACCGGAGCCTAATTAAATTCTCTTGCTTTTATAAGCTTATTATATCTATTCTTATTATTACTCCCCTAAATTAATAAATCCCCTTTGTTTTTAGAATTATTAAGGGAGGCCCACTGCAGGAGAGGTATACCGGAACCTAGGCCGGGTAGTAGGAATATAAATCTTTTCCCGTTATAATTACCTAGAGGGAGTAGCCTTTAATCCTCGAACCGCTTCCTGCTTCGCTATATACCTACCTCTTTACTAAACCCATTATAATCTAATTTAAAGATACTAGAATTATAACCGTTAAATTAAAGCTAACGGTTAAGTAGGCCGGTGGTTATCGATCTAATTATAAAAAAGCCCGGTATTATTATTTCCGACGTTAACCCACGCTTTCCGACCCTATCCGTGCCGTCCACTGCTAAAATATAAAACACCCCGGCTGCGAACTAGACCCATAATGCTAGCGGCCGCGTAATTAGAAAACGCTAAACCTCCGTTACCTTATTTAATAACCATTTAGCAAAAACGAGGAAAACGGCCGCGGGGGTTATCTAATATAATACCTTTTTTAACAACGAAGCCTTTAAAGGTATTAACCTAATTAAGGATACAGAGGTATTTAAGGAATTACTTACTCCTAAGGTAGATAAACATCGTAAATTCGTTTTAGTTAAATATATTATTTACATGGATAATTTTATTAAGCTTATTATTACTTACTGCGGTACGTATAACTCCTTATAGCTATAAGAATCCGAATATTTATAATACCGGGTTTTTTAAATATTTTATTTCTTAAGCCGTAATCCTTAACTAATTAAGCGTTTTTATACTATTTTATTAACGTTTTATATATCTAGGTTATCTTTTTTGCGCTAAGTGTATTTAAATAGCTTTATATACCGGTCCCGATAATAATATTTAGCTTAACGCTTATTTAATCTGCAGAAATAAAATAAAGTTTTTTAAGGATAAGAAGAAATAGGGTAAATAATTTATTTACCCCCTCGAGCTTAAGCTTAAAACCGCTATTAATGCTAAGAGATACGGGCCGGTTTTATTATAGCCGGCGGGCTTATAAGTAGATATTATCCGCTTAACGTGGTATAAAGGCTAAGATATATAAAGGAGTGGTGGAAATACCTGATTTAGCGGAGGATTAAAGGGGACGGAAATAGTTATAAAGTATATAAGTATGGCCTGGAATCGGGTAAGAATATAATACGGTATATAAACCGGAGAACTTAATATATAATTAAAAGCTATTTATAAACTAAGCTTAATTATAATATAATATAATACTTAACTTATTTATACCGATCCTTGTTATAGGTAAAAGGCGTTTTAGCGGTTAACGGGGTTCCTTTAGCGTTATCGGCCGAGGTCCTTTACTGCTTTAAAGTGATTAGCGAGCTGGCGGCGGCGTAGGTATGCTTTTTATTAACCCTTTATTCCTCCTTCTCCTATTTTTTTTCCTTTTTTTTTTCCTCCCTCTTCCTTTTTTTCTGCTCCTTGGCCTCCCGGGCTTTAGCCTCCCTCTCCGCCCTATTATACGGTTTTTAAAGCCTTTCCACGATAAACTTAGGTATATATTTATTAGTAGGTTATTAATCGAGTCTTAGTTAAAAGTATTCGATTAAGGTATTAATATTAACCTCGGGTTTTTTTTTTATCTCGGTTATAAGTAAGGCGGTTTTTAAGAAGTTAAACGAGGTTTTATTCTGG
This sequence comes from Xylariaceae sp. FL0804, assembly GCA_022539325.1. Lineage (NCBI taxonomy): Eukaryota > Fungi > Ascomycota > Sordariomycetes > Xylariales > Xylariaceae > Xylariaceae sp. FL0804. The sequence continues at coordinate 35,229 of JAJKLG010000010.1, forward strand.
GTAAAATCGGCGTACTTATTAGGGTTAATTAATATAAATCGCGTAATAAAGCTAATAAACTCGGAGGCTTTAAGCATTTACGTATAACGGTAACCGCGGGGATTATAATTAACCAGCTTTTATAGGTACTGGTTAAAGGGCTGGTTATATAAAACCTTAATAAGCTTATATATAATAATAATGCTTAGTTTGCCTTATATCTCCTGGGGAATAATGCTTTTAGCGGCGAGCTAGCGGGAAAACTTCCGTTATATAATATGCTTATAGCTTTCGTAAATAGTATTAAGAATAATAATAATCTTTTATTTTACGAACCTCGTTTATTCGATTTATATTAGTCTGCCCAGGACCTGGTTAAGTGCGTTCGCAGTTTAACCCTAGCCTAGGATTATATTTTTATTATAAGCCCCTTATAGGTTTAGGCCTAGGCTAGCGATCCTGGTATTATATACGAGGACATTTATTATATTAGTGGTTATATTATTAAATATGTGGATAAAGGCCTTATATTTCTCCGGGGTATACGTGGCCTGGATGGTTAATACCCTTATACCGATTAACTATAAGAGTATTATAATCTCCCTGGGTAAAAGGTTAGTGTTTATTCTCGGTTAATAAGTAGGTATTATAGCGTAAAGAGAAGTTAAGTATTAATTACCGGGATATTATTTGCTTTGTTATATAAAAGCGTACGTTAAGGTACGCGGGTATAAAAAACGGGATATTTATAAACCAGATATTTAGTTTTTTATAACCGGGAGGGAACTTATTATTAGGCCTACGGCGATTCGAATATAAGCACGATTTGGTTAAGTAGTTTAGTATCCAGGTTAATAGGAGCCTTAACCTAGTCTAGTACTTAACCGAGTATAATAATAATAGGGCGGTTATAGCGGGTAAAAAACTTTAATAACGATATCCGGTTTTTAGGGACGGGTATATAATTATTACCGGTTAGTTTTCGAAATAATTAGGCGGTTTTATTATTACTTGTGTAATCGATTAGCTTATTTACCGCGGCGATCTTAACGGTTATTTCTTTTTTTTTCGGTTTAGGGTTGGGGGTGTTATCTCTTATATTAATATCCTTATTATTTTCTTCTTCCTTATTAGGTAGGCTGTTTTTATTTTCGGCTTATAAAGGGTTAATCGGTTCCGAATCTAGGTAGAGGTTAAATAGTACCGAATTATTAATATTCTGTGCAAGGATATCGAGTTTCCGCTATATACTAGGATTAATACGGCCGGTATTATTATCTTCCATTTAGCTCGCGCTTATTATATTACCATTACGGTATAATACTTTTTTATATAGGTTATATTATTTAGTATATTACTCGATATATTCCGTGCTATATAATAAGTGGATAACTTCGAAGCGGGCGCCCTTAAGCTTGTTTCCGGGAGATTTATAGGTACCGTTAAAAAGCAGGATAGAGGTGGTTATAGTATACCGAAGGAATATATACTTTAGGATAGCTTTAATTATGCCGCGATATAAGTTATAATCCCACTAATATTAGCGGGCGCTTAACTTAAATAAGCGCGGAGAGAGAACTTATTAGGGAATTCCGATCTGCTTTATTAAGGCAGAGTGCTTTTTTAATTACTTGTTTTCTGCTTCGGGGTTTATAAGGGCCTTATAGCCTTTAACCGGATTATATTATTTACCTAATAAAAGCTTATACCCTATAAACCCTAAAGGGATAATAGGTTGGAAACCTGGATTATTATTATATAATTACCTAATATTAAACTTCTCTAATAGCTTTAATATAGGTGCTAGTAATTAAAAGCCGAAGCGGAGGTAGGCGAGAAAATTCTTTAGGTGATTTATTATAGGTATAGCGGAGCTTAGTAATAATATATTGCGTTTATATACAGCGATTAGCTTATACGCTTAATTTAATGTGGTTTTAAGTAAATGCGCCTTATTATATACGATTATAAAAAAGTTTAGGTAGGGGTCGGCTTCCATTAGCATAATTTCGCCGTTTATTTCTATAGTTTTAGCTTTGCCGTTAGGCGTTGTGTTATAATCGGGAGTATTAGAGTTAATGGTATAAAACTAAGCCTTAGCCCTCGAGAGAGGTAGAAAGGCGTGGTTATCCTTTTTTAACCGCTTAATTATCTCCGCGTTTTCGTGGTCGTTAAGGCCTAATTACTCCTGCTTATCCTCGCTAAGTCCCTTAATTATTTTATTCTTTGATTTTTTAGTATATTATGCGTATATAATCGGGTATAACGAGATATATATAATACGTTTACTTTATAAAACGTATTAGTACTGATTAAAACGTGGGATAAGGCGGTATAATGCCCGAGGAGTAACCGGGGGTAGGTAAGTATAGGCTAGGCCTTTAAGAAACGGGATATTTACGGCTTTATAAATATTCCGTTTTTAATAAAGGGATAGATAAGGAAGTATTAATCTCGGGTTCCGATAGGTTTAACTTATTCCGATAATCGATAAAGGCTTATTTGTTTAGTATATACTCGCGCTTTATGCGGTTCTGCTCGCTTTTATTCTCGCCGTATACGAGGTAAACCCTAAGCTTACCGTTAAAATAATCCCTTAGCTTATTATAGGTAACCGTGGTTAATATTAATGGTATAAAAATAAGTATTAGTTTAAAAAGTTTTTTATTATATAGGGGTAATGCTTTTAGTCGTTAGTAGGTTTTAATGGCATAATTATAAGTAAACGTTTTACTTATCCTGTATTCGTTAGTAAGGAACGCGAATTTCGCAGGGCTGTTTAGCAGTATTATAATATAGGATGTATTTATTATTATGGTTAGTTTTAGTACGGTGGACTGGGGAGAGCGGATAAAAAACGGAATATATTAGTAATAAATATCTCGTTTTTTAGCCTTATTCGTAAACTTATTAATAAGCTAGTAAGGCCGATACTTAGCCTTTTTTATTATATGTTCGGATATTACGGCGTTATCCTACTTTATGCCGAGATAATCGGTATACTCTTTTATAAATTTATACTAAAACTGTAAGCCGCTGGTTATTATTTAATTAATATCGGCGTACTCCTTCCGCCGTTGCTTTATATCCTTTACCGCTAGGCTGGTTTTTTTAGCCTTATTGCGAATTATTAATTCGAGCTCTTTTTTATATTTTTTAGCCTGTTTGGCCTGGTCCTGGGATAATGCTGTATTAGGCTTACTGGTTGCGTTATACGCACTGGCTGCGTTATCCTTAATTACGGCGTACTAATCCGCGTGGAAAATAATAATTAGGGTTTAAATCTCTTTTAGCTCGATGGGGTTTACCCGGGTATTAATTATATCGGAGGCGGCCTTTTTAAGGAGGCTGCGAACGTATTAAAGATTTTAATCGCTAAGTTCCGGATACGAGAGGGCTTTTATCTCCGCGGCTTTACGCTTAATATTAGCTATATTATCGCTTAATTATTTGGCTAGGCCCTTTTATTCCTCGGAGGAACCCGCGCTATTAAGTTAGGCCTGGAGGGATTTTACCTTTATAAACTGGTTTTCGAGCTTACCCGCCGGGTTACCGCCTTTTATCTTTTATACGGGTTGCTTCCGGAATATACTGGATTTTGCTTTTATATCCGGATTATTCCGGGTTGGTTTAATTACTGCGATTATTCGGTCCGTAAGGAAGTCCAGGGTTAGCGGGTTAATAGGAGTGTAAAATTGCATAAAAAAGTGCTATATTATAGTGGATTTACGATGCCGTTTAAAGTAATAATTAATTAGTTTTAGGGCACGGTTTTAGGCCTTTATCGTATAGTGTAAATGCTTTTCTCCGTTAATAGGCTCGAGTTAGGAAAGGTGTTTAGGAAAATAACGGAATAAGTGGTATATTACGCTAATAATCGTATTACCGAGTATATTAAATATTACGTTATTATAATCGATGTTTTCTGGCCGTAGTATTTAATAGTTTAGGATTAAGGTATATTATAGCTCGGGTGGTATATTATCGAGATTTTCCGGTAACTCGATAATAGACTTTAGGATCCTCTCGAAGTTAAGGGATATTTTTAGTCCGTAATTAATACGGTATTCGTAATATAGGGCTAAACGTTTAAATACTAGGTGGTAAACGGTTAGTAAAATCTTAAAAAACGGGATATTTATTAAGTGCGGATATTTGGTTTTTTAATAGTATATACTTTACCGTAAGTATTAACGAAAAAGTTAAATAAGTTTATAATCTTAAAACTAAAATACGATATTATATTGCCCAGTGTATTAAGGGTGCTTAACCTGGTTATAATACATAGTTTATAGTTCTGGTAACGATTTTATATTAGGCCGGATACTTTATAGGGTTTTAAGTTATATATAAGTTTTATTATTGCGGGCGGGATATTATTAGCGCTCGGTTATTATCGAGGGCGCTTATAATTATACTGCTGGATTATAGTAAGGAGGCTTTAACCCCCGTAGTTTTTATCCTTGGCGGGAATACTTTAACGCGCCTCCCTAGTGATTTTTAATAATACGGACTCGGTTATGGCTGCGAATAAGTTAAAGGCGGTTAAAGGCGCGAAATCGAGTAAATATGGTTTAAGAAACGAAATATTTATTAAGTCGGGTAGGTTAATAATAATAGTTATACGGGTAAGGGTAATAGATTAAAAGGGATAAAGGAAAGGGTTTATTTATATATACCTATTAAATATTTGGTTTTTTAGTATATTTATATATTCGTTAACCTATATAATGCGCGGACGGTAAGGAGCGGAGGTAAGTGGTTATAAAAGGCGGGCATAAAGGGGAAGTTTTGCTTATATATACCTACTTATTAGATTTTTTACTTATTCGAACCGGCGCATAATTAGTGCTCCGGGAGAGGCGAATAAAACGATTAATGCGAATAATACGAATTAGGTAAGGGGTATAAGTACGTAATGGTTATAAAAATAATGCAGGTGGCCTTGGGATATAGGAGGGCAATGCTTTAATAACTCGAGGGCTAGCAGGTATTTTATTTTTCGGGCTTTAATCGGTAAAGGGAGGATTAAATAATTCGGGGAGGGAAGTAGGGTGATTATAAAAACCGATACCGCGATTCCTTAATAAGTAAGTGGTATAATAGTTTTTTCGTTTCCGAGTATAAGGTTAATAATATATAATAACTGGTATATATTCTCCCTCCGTAAAGATTACCGGTGGAATATTTTCCGTTATTATAATTACGGGCTAGGGAATTATTTATGTTTTATATAGGGTGCTCCTAGGTATAGGGTTTAATAAGCATTAATTATATTCTGGTTAATAATATAAGCACGTTCGGGTAAAACGCGGTATTAATATATACCGGCTGGGATAATATATAAAAAGGAGTTATTATAAGTTACCGCTTAGGTTATTATTATTATCGAATAAAGGTATTTACGCTTAGCTAGAAGGAGCTTAAGGCTACGTATATGGTTTAGCCCGGTCCTTTTAAAGGGTTTAATAAAATGGTTTTTATACTGGTATTATATTATTTATTAAAGTAGATCGGGCTTTACCTTATAATATACGGGATAAGCGGTGCCTTAAATAATAATATTAAAGGGGGATAACTCGGGTATTATTTAAATCAGGATTGTTAATAATAACCAGAGCTTGCGTATTTTTTAAAAAATATTAAATTCTACCGCTATATTATTAGGATCGCCGTAAATGCTAGAGGTAATATTCCGGGAAGGAAAAAGGCTAATAGGATTATTTAATTATCCGTATATAAGTATTTTTTAGCAGAAGCTTATAATATTATAATGGATTATAAATCGATTATAATTTCCCGGTTTAAGCTTATCTTAAAGGAACGGAAGGCGGGGAAAAAAAAGCAGGAAGCGGGGAAAAAGCCAAAGGGAGAAAAAGCGGAAAAGGATGCTTATATTATCCATTATATAACTGAAGATAAGGAGATATTATTACTAAAAGCACTTAATTACCGAATCGTGGTTCTGTTAATAGGCTTTTTAACATTATCGGGGCTTATTAACCATTTAATATTAACCCAGGCCGGCTTTATGCTCGGATTTTAGGAGGAGATTATTTAAGCCTTAAATATTATACTCGGTTATTATACTAAATCGGAACCTTTTATAATGATTATAGCCTAGTATTACCACTTTAGTTTAGGTAATAATATTACGGCCTACCGCGATTATTACTTAACGGCGAATTAAAGTACGCAATAATTAAGTTATTAAGTTCCCGCCTCCGTAATAATAAATTATAATACTAAGCCGATTAGGAAGGGTATAATAATAATCCAGAATAATACCTAATAAGAAACTTTAAGAACTTATTAGCCTAACTGCGATTTTACCACGAATAATACCTAAACGCTCCAGGTTCCCTATAAAGGCTCGATTAGTGGGCTAAGGCCGCCGCCGCTAAGAAAACCTTACCCGATATTAAAAAGGATAATTTACCGGTTAACGATTTTAAAGCGGGTATACGGTAAACCCGTAATACCCGCTTTTATTAGCTTTTAGCAGTATTAACTTTGCTTCGAATTTACTCCTTCCCTTATAATACCCTGTGTTTATAAAAATAAACGCGTTTTTTTATTATTTTTTAGTTATTTATTAAAGGAGGTTATTAAGAAGTGAATTATTTGTAAGGTACCGGCGTATTTACCTAGTAAATAAAATTATTTATGGGTAATAAAGGTGGAAATCGGTATAACGAATTATTATACCCCTAGTAAAGATATTGCGAACCCGGGCAGGCGCTTACTTAGAAAACACTAAAAAGGGGATTATAATGCTAATCTCCCGCATTAAACCCTTATAATCCGATTTATTCTCCTAAGCGCTATCCTTTTATCCTTTAATCCGATACTAAGCCTTAAAAAACACTAAGGAGGAGATTATAATACTAGTCTCCTGCGTTAAACCCTTTTAATCCGATTTATTCTCTTAAGCGCTATCCTCTTATTTATTAGCCCGGAGCTTAGCTTCGAAGTCGACTTCGGTTTTCGCAAGCCGGGTAAAAAGGATCTCCTCTTAATCGGCTTTATTATCCTTTTCGGTAGCGAGGTTATTATCGGCTTTATTATTTTAGCGCTAACCGGCCGCGATCCGAAATAATTAGAGAATATTCGTAGTATTTTTAGCGATATTCTCCGAATTCGTAGCGAAGATTTGCGAGTTTTTTATAACAACCTCCGTAAGCTGGCGGATTTAGTAAATTTCCTATAAGCATTCTTATATATATTTATCGAGATTATGCGTGTTACCCGCCACGGTATTAGCGTTATCGCGAATAGCTGTTATATCCGTGCGCAAACGATATATATCTCCCGAGTTAATATTTAATAAAAAGCGAATTACCGGCGTAAGCGTAATGATTTCGCCGTTATCGGCGGATTAACCGATACCTGCACGAGCCTGGACTTATTCCGTAATAGTCTTATAAAAGTTTTTACTGCGAGTTAGCAAAGCTATCCACTCGGGTACGCGGGGAATTTACGGTAAACCTCTTTAATAAGGAGATTATTATTATTTTTAATACTGTCCCGGATAAAATGCTTTAACTGGCCGATTTACGCGTATACGGTGGTGGGCTTATACTAGCCGGTAGGAATATAACCGGAGTATACTTATAAAAAATATAATTAAGGGTGGCTAGCTTTTTAATAGTTTACTTAGCGGGTTAGCCTATAATTCGCTTATAAGTTAATATAAACCTACCGCTTTATAATCCTTATGCATTTCCTAGTAGTATTAATACTTTACTAATTAGCTTATAGTAATATTAGTTTAAAACACGCCTTAACTTTATTAGGACCTTATTTATTATAGAATAGGATATAAACCACGCGGTTTATTAAGGGCTTTTAGTCCACGGCGGCCTTAATATAACGTAAGCAGGGCGGTATATTCGTATACTCCTTAAATACCGCTCTAAAAGGGAAATATTTACGGTATTTATTACCTAACTCGGGCTTTACTCCGATTTTATAAGGATTATATATAGGTATTATAACAGGGTTATTAGCGTTCTCGGAATAAAAGCCCGGGTTAATAGGCTTCTAGAAATTAATCTTTATAACGCCACCCGTAAAACGGCGAACGTTTTTAACGGGGGTTTACTTATTATTTAAGCCTCCCGAATCCTTAATATTACGCTTACGCTTAAGGGCAGGAGTAACCGGAAGCTTAGGAGGGGGAACCGGAGTTTATTTACCGTAAACCGTAATAAAACGAATAGGCTTTATTATAATCCCGCTTATATTAGCGGGCGTAATATACTTCGGGGTTATAAGGTTAATATTAGTTAATTGCGTAGGCTTTTTAACCGCTTTTTTAAAACTAGCCGGTATTATAGCGAGGATTAAAGGTTATTAACTAGGGGAAAGGGTTAGCGAAATCCCCCCGGAGTAATATATCCGTTCGTTAAATTATAAACCAAAGCCTTGCCGGCCTACGCTAGTAAAGCAGAGGTAAAGGCCTAGCGCAAGCCGGTAAAACAGGAATTATTCGCTAGCCAGGAGGGTGGGTATATACTAAAAAAAAAAAGTTATATAAGGAAAAAAAGTAAATAAATAACTAAGAGTAAATAAATCTTTTTATAATAGGCTATTAGTATAACTCCTACCTGGCCTTATTTAATAATATTAGCGGTTATACCTGGCTAATATAACCGCTCCTTTCCTACTTATAAATAAACCCTATATCGAATTCTACCGCTATAATATCAGGATTACCGTAAATATTAAAGGCAAAGCTCCGGGAGGAAAAAAGGCTAATAGGATTATTTAATTATTCCTATATAAATACTTCCTAGCGGAAGCTTATAATATTACGATAGGTTATAAATTAATTATGATTTCCTGGTTTAAGCTTATTTTAAAGGAATAAAAGGCGGAGGAGGAGATAGAGAAGGGAAAAGAGAAGCAGGAGACGGGAGAGAAGTAAAAGGGGGAGAAAAGGGAGGAGAATAATTATATCGTTTATTATATAGCTAAAAATAAAAAGATTCCGTTGCCTAAAGCGCTTAATTACTAAATCGTGGTTTTGTTAACGGGCTTTTTAACGTTATTAAAACTCGTTAACCACTTAACGTTAACTTAAGCCGGCCTTATGCTCGGATTTTAAAAGGAGATTATTTAAGCCTTAAATATTATACTCGGTTATTATATTAAATCGGAACCTTCTATAATAATTATAGCCTAATATTACCACTTTAATCTGGGCAGTAACCGGGATAATTAAATAAGCCTTAATAGCGGCCTTTAAGTTATACGCGGATTCTTTATAAGCGCCCGGGCGGCTACCGCTTATATATTATTCCATGTTTAAATTAAAAACGTAAAAATTAAGTATATTAATAATTATAGGAGGTAATCCCCCTAGCTCCTTACCTTAATTAATCTGGAAACTTCCGCCGGCTGCTAAGGCACCTAGCTTAAGCGCTCCCCGAGGATATATACCTTCCCTACCCACCGCTTATATACTTTACGTAAAAGCCGAGGCAAGAAAACGTATTATTAATTAGCCCGCTTAATAATTACGCTAGCCTTATATACGGGGTTATTAGGACTTATTAGGCTATTACGGGGTTCCCCGTTATTATCCGGCGAATATGCTTATAGCCTTAAATTCCGAAGGAGTAATCTATACGTATGCAGAACTGGAGACGAATATTAATATTTACGCTTAGGAGCCGCCTTACCCGCTTATATTATTAATAATTCCTATAAGAAATTAAGCCCGCTGCTTAACCCCGAGTAGGGAACGGTATAATATAATTAGCCGGGTTAAGTCTAATATTCCTGGTAAATAAGTTATATAATATAATCGCGGTAAAGGCTTCGGTATTAAAAGAATAAGAAATAATATTCTTATATGCATAAGGATTTAATTTATAGCTAGAGTATAAATATTCGGTTTCTTATATCCATATCCTTTTAAAGGTAGCCTTTTTTATTAACCGAATACCTGGGTTTATTCGGCCCTTATATACTAGGCCGGTATTTATTATTACTCGGTATCGATATCCGGCGGTTTAATACCTTCCACGCGGTACCTTTTCTTATAGCTTTCCGATAAGAATATAGGAGATAAAGTCCGGTTTCCAGGATGGTAAGCTTTTAATGTATTTAATCCTTATAGGATATTTTACTGGGATTTAAGCCGCTTATTATTATATTATATTTTTAGGTCGTTATTCTGAATATTACCCTAGGGGATATATTATTAAATCCGTAATCGATATATAACTTATCCTAAAAAACCTTAAATCTTAATATATAAATATAAATTACTGGGTTTATATCGTTAGCTATATTACTTCTCTTAAACGCCTACTAAATAAAACGCCGTAATATATCGATTAAGGTATAATGGTAGCCTTTTTAAATATATAAGCGTTATTTATATAATCTGCTTAAAATCTGGATATCCAGGGCTATAAGCGCGCGGTATTAGCTAAGATAAAATAAATAAATAAATAGGTATTAATAAGAAACCGAATATTTAATCCTATTTATTAATACTTATTTAGTGATTTATTATATAGATATTCCGTTTCTTATTATAAGTATAAGCGGTGCTAAGAATCGAGATATCTCGTGTATTTCGAGCTATATATTTTAATTAATTTATTAGGTAAATATTCCATTTTTTATCGTATGCGTAAGGGGTGGTAAAATACGGGATATTTTAATCCTTATATGCTTTTAATAATATAATATATATATAAATATTCGGTTTTTTATTAATGGTTTTATTTAAGGCTTTATAGTATTATTCTTATTCTTATCCTTAGCCTTTACCCTATATGCGCTATATTACTAGTATATATACTCGGGATCGCGATCCTCTTACTTATTACTTAACTAATTATATTATTTAATTACGGCCTATACGTGGTTTAAAATACCTATTAGCTTTATATTTAACCCTTATCCTTTTAAAATCCACTTTTTTATAATTAAGGAAGCGGGATAGCTCTCTAGGTTAACGGCGGTTATTATTAATAGGTAATCCTGTTTATTATTATTTATGATTATCGAAAAAATGCTTATATCGGGTAATATAATAAGTGCTTTTATCGAGTATAATTTTCCGGGGCTAACGGGGCTTATATTAATATTCCCCGTATTGGGTAAAGGTTGTTTTATACCGAATTATTTCCCGATAACGCCTCGGTAATTAATTACGAGTCCTTTAATAAATCGTTCCAGGACCTTAATTATTTTAGGGCCGTAGTAGTGGTAGCGCCGGATTAATCTTTTTAAGCTCTTAGTGCGCGTATTAATACTAAGGGTGGGGTTTTTAAATAAGGAACGTAGAGTTAACACTATTATCCATTACTCTCCTTCGGGTGAAAGCTTTTTATAAATAAAGCTAAAAAGGGCTCTTTTAACGGTATATTATACCTCTCGGGGGGGGTACTTCTCCTTATACTCCACGCTGGGGACGTAATAGCTAATATTAAAGAGTTTTAAAACGCTTGTTTTCGTTTTCGAGGATTATACGATAATAAATTTAGTTTTCTCGAAGTTCGGCGTTACGAAAACGTATAAGCCTGCGTATAACTAGTAATATTATTCTTATTCGTTATTAATATATAACTCGAATTCCCCTTACTGGGATATGGTTTTTTAATTATGGTCGATTTTTTAATATAGTATTATAAATTCCTTCCTATTCCAGGAAGCTTTATTATTAAGACCGCTAAATATATTCGCGATAAAGGCAGATTATATAGCTTTTATTAGCTATTATATTAACCGCGCCTAAATAATATTAGGGATAGGTAATATTATATTATTAGGGAGGGTTAGTAATTATTACGCGATATTAGCCGTAAGCCGCCTAAAGAGTTTAAGTGTTTTTTTCTGTTTTAAAGTAATAAATATACTGTGATATAATTAATATATTCGATTTATACCTAAAAGATCGGCGTATACTACGGGGTTATTTTTTTAAAACGGGAGTAATTTACTTTATTTATAAGGCTTAATAAGAACCTTTTACAGATATTTGCGATATACCTTTATAAAGGTTTAATTATATACTTGGATTATTTCTTATAATAAAATATAAAAAAGCTAGAACTGAGTTTTTACCGCTTTAATATAATCGTTTTCTTATTTTTAGGTAATAAGCTGGGTAAGGAATACACGTTTTTAATTATTAAATATAGTGCTCTGGCCTAATTTAAACCCTATATTAATAAGCTTTTTTTATATTTTATAGGCGTTACGGGTAAAGGGGTTATGTAATAAGCCGAGATTGGGTATAAAAGGTAGGTAAATACGCGGAATATTTTAATCGAACTTGGTATCGGGTAATTAAATTATATTAAATCGGTTATAAATGCCCTTTATACTTATACCTTTTAAATACTATTCCTTATTACGATCCCTATTACGGATTACTATTGCTTTTTATATTTAGGAATATATACTAGGTATAGCGCTTATATTAAAGAATTAAAGCAGAATATAGTAAAGCTGGTTGGTAATAATATATAGGATTTATTTATGGTTTAGTTACGGTATCCCCGCTTATTCCGGTATAAGTGAGGCGAAAACCGAAAACCGCTTAATCGGTTTTATAAATCGGGCGGTACTGGCGAGGATTAGCTGATTAATATCTTTAGTGCGGATAATATAAAATAAGTTATATATATTATTAATATCTGGATATAAAGGGCGTATCCCCTTACGTAAGGAAAGTATTAAAAAGTTTAGGGCGGATAAGTACGATTAAAGTACTCGGTATTTATAATGTACTCCGTAAATATAAGCTGTATTATTATAATCGTTTATAATAAGAAAATCGTATAATTATTTTTTTTGCTTATAAAAGTTTAGGCGGATATAGGCGTATAATATTTTATACGGGGTAATACCGTGGTTAATTTGCTTTATATATTATAGGTTAAGGTTTTCCTGCTTAAAATAAAGTAAACTAAACTAATGGGTATTAAAAGGGGTATAATTTTTATCGGATATATATATATACTCCTTATAATTATTATAAGCCTTAACCTGGGTAAAGGGGGCGGTGTGGTATTAAGTGGTTAGCTTTACGAGTTTAATTAAGCTAATATCTTAAAAAAGGTATTAGGTCTATATATATTTTCTAAAACCATAAAAACCGTTATATGCTACCTAAGTAATTTTACCGAAATACTTGGATTTATAAAATAATATTACCGATAAGGTTTTATTATCTTACGAGGGCGGAGGCCCGGTAAGCTTAAGCGTATTCCGAAATCCGATATTTACTTAAAGCGCATTTTTATATAAAAACGCGGGGTTAGTATTTCCAAAAAACTTAATATAAAATATTTATAAGGCTTTTCCCGGGAAAGGGCTTTAAGTGTAATCTTTTATATTTTGGGTTTGTATAATAAGGATAAGCGAAATAAAATAATCCCCCTCCCCCTTAAAATTATTATATAGGATTTTTAGTTTATTTTAGAAATCGCTTATATATATGTGATTAATTATGTATTATAAATAAGTATAATTACCGATATGCTTGGAGTCGAGTTTATTTCGAGTAGTTAATACCTTAGTTTTTGCTTAATAAAAGGAAATAGGATATTGTTATATAATAGTGGTCGGGTACGAGTTATATAAGGCGGGAAGGATATAATAGTTAATAAGCTTTTACTGCCTTTTATGTAAAAGGGCGGGGGGGTTACCCTTATAAGGCGGCGGTATTTTAGGGAAGAGTAAGTAAACGGTATTTAATCGGTTTTTATTAAAGCTATTAAGCTGGATATTTCGTACCTTATATAATAACTAGCCCTTAAAGGAGTAATATAATTATTAGGTATAAGTAAACAGGTAGGGGGATATATACGTTAATTAAAAATCGTTTTAAGGAAAGGCGTAAAGGGATTTAAGGTAAGTTATATAATTATTAATATTAAATGTGCGTAATATTAATAACCCCGCGTATATGTTTTTTATCTCGGTATTAAATACCCGGAAGGATAACGCGGGTTTATCTCGGTTAAATAATAAGGTATTAAAAGGCGACCGTGGTTACTTATATTTATCGTATATAGCGGTTATATTACCGGTATCGTAAAGTATATTAGCGAAATAATCCTCTGGTTTTTTATCGTTTATAATAAAGCGTGTTATCTCGGATAACCTAATACCCTTAAGGCTATTATATAATACTAGGGTTAAAATTAATTATTAATAAGGGGAGTATAAAACTTAGGTTATAAGAATCCGAATATCCTTATTTTTAGGGTTTAGGGTATAAGAAATTAAATATTTATAATAATAGAAATAGGGATATTTAGTTTTTTAAGCGGTTAAAAGTAATAAGGATTATAAAGAGGAGAGAACGTATAATAGTTGTAATAAGGTATATAAATAATAAATAGGTGTAATCTAACCTTATTTATTGACTTAATAGGTGGGATAGGAAAATTCCATAAAAACTACGGTACTTTATATAAAGAAGGAATAGGAGTAATATAATAATTAACCGAGCTTTTAGCGTATATTATATTATTAAAGGAATAAAGGGATAGCGAGCCTTACTCTATATCGGTATAATCCGCTTTATTATAATCGTTATTTAAGTTGGGGTCGGAGTATGCTAAGCTTATTATTTCCGTGGTAATATTATTATATAATTTATTACGGTATTCGGATAAAGCGGGGTTAAAATGCTTATTACTCGGTGGCGCCGGTAACGCGGTGTATTTTATTTCGAAATCGTATTCCGGTAACGGTAAGTTAAAGTAATTCGAGCTTAATTACGTAAACGAAATATTATTTTCCGGCCCGTAATAATAATCCGGCGAGGCCGGATTAAACGGCCCTAAGCTTAATAACCTTAGTAATATTATTACCGCGGGAGAGTAATCGGATTATAACTGCGGGCAGGCCGCCGGGGGATAAGTAAGTGATACGGTATAATCCGAGGAGTGCCGATAATAAGACGGCTTACGGTGTACGGGAAGGGGAGCCGGTAATAAGGTAGTATTCGAGGATTACCGGTATTAAAACGGTTTACGGTATATAGGGAGGGTGGTAAGTAATATAATAGTATTCGAGGATTATTAATACTGGGACGGCTTGCGGTATATAGGAAGGGCGGTAAATAATAAGGTGGTATCCGAGGAGTATTAGTATTGGGACGGTTTACGGTGTGTAAGGAGGGTGGTAAATAATACGGTAGTATCCGATAAATACCGATACTGGAATAGCTCGCGGTGTGCGGGGAGGGCGGTAAGTAATACGGTGGTATCCGAGAACTACCGATGCTAGGACGGCTTACGGTGTGCGGGGAGGGCGGCCGGTAATACGGTTATATTCGATAAATATTTTTATTATAAATTTTTTCGGCCGGGGGCGTTTAACGAGGACGGTATTTAATATACGCGAGATTAAGTCGGAAGGCTGATTTATATACTCGATTAAAATCGATTACGATTTATATTAGTATATAACTCGTGTTTTATACTGCTTACTATAATAGTTTTAAACCTCGATTGCGTATTATACCGTAAGGGGGGCTATGCTTTTAAGCTGTTTTTATTTTAGTATATTAGGGATTATAGCGGGCAGTGGTTATATTTAATACTGGGGAGAATAGTTTAGGAGCTGCTTAATAAGCTTACTAATATTATTAATAATATAGTATTTAATATAAGGGTTAGTTAGCGATTAAATTAAAGGATTAAATAGGTAATAATAATGAATAGTTTAATACCTTATTAAGAATTAATATTAGATTTAAATAAAACTCGGAATTAATTATTAGGTTGATTAGATTCGGTTTAAAAAGCTATTACCCTCCTTTTAAATACCTTTTCGCGCTTTCTCCGCTGTTTTTTAGCGTTAGTTAAAGGTATAATAATAATAGTAAATAATATATAAATATATAATACGAGACGGCGAGGAGAGATAAGTATTAATAGTAATATAATAATAAAGTATGGGAGTAATAAGATATATATATATAATAATTTTTTTAGGAATAATATTCCTTATAATACCTTATTATTCCGTAATAGAAAAATAATATAGGGAGGTTACCCCTTAAATAAGGGAATTTAAAAGGAGCCGAGATTTATAAATAAAGATATAATATTTTAAAAAGTTTATTAGAATTATTTAAATAAGCTTATAAAGCGAAGTTCGGGTTATAGTTTTAAAGCCAGGGTGTTTTTGGATAAGGTATATCCGGAGGAGGAATTTTATTAGGTATTTTGGGATTAAATTAAAAAAACCCGGGGATATTTAAATAATATAATTATATTTAAGCCTTAGGAAGGATTAAGTAATTAACTTAAAAGAGGCCGGTTAAGTAAAGTATATATTTAGCGCCGGGGATTCTATTCTTATATCCGAGAGCCGAGAATTAAGTTTATAATAATAGTTAAAAAATAATACTTTTACTTGCCTGGATAAAGATATAATATCCTAAAAAGCTTATTAGAATTATTTAAATGGGCTTATAAAGCGAATTTCAGGTTATAATTTTAAAGCCAGGGCGTTTTTAAATAAGGTATATCCGGAGGAGGAATTTTATTAAATACTCTGGGATTAAATTAAAAAAACCTGGGGATATTTAAATAATATGGTTATATTTAAGGGCTTTTAAGAGGTTTTATAATTATCGGTTATAGCGGTTTGCCTAAAAAAAGAACCTGCTTTGTTTAAGTCCTAGCCTTTTAACGTTACCGGAGGCTTTGTTTCCGGTTTTAGCTCCGGCTCCGAGTTAGGTACCGATAATAAAGGATATAAGTAATTTCCAAATACAGATCTAGGGTATATTATATAGAATCCGTAAAATTAAATAAAAAACTAATAATTTTAAGCGTATTTTTTCCGATAGCCGTTATACGCTCGCTATTATTAAAAAAAGCAAGTATAAGGTTATATTAATTACGGTTATTTATGGAATAAATCCTAGGCATATATTTAATATACCCGTTAAATTTCCCCTATTTAATAATTAGCGCTATATAAGCGGTTCGGGAAGCCTAAAACTAATTTCCTAATAGGCTGTAAAAAGGCAGAAATGCGCGTATATTAACGATAGGGATAATAATAAGGATAAATTCGAAGTATAAAAGTAATTAAAAAACGAGTTACGATAATTATTATTAAGGTAACGGGTCTTAGAGCCGTTTACGGAATTTATTACTAGGTTAATATTACCGCTCGTTATAAAGCCGTAAAAGATTATTAACGAGGTATTAGCGGTTAACGATAATAAGAAAAAGGATTACCGCTTAAGGCTAAGGGATAAGGATATTTCGGCTATAAGCTAGGAAACTAAGTTTAATTGCCTCGTTATGTTTAGGAGCGTATTTTAGCAGAGATGCGTAGCGTAGTTTACCGCCGAGACCTAAAAGCTTCTTAATATAATCGCGGATTTAATAAAGGGCTATTCCTAGACCGTAATAAAGCGGGAAAATAAATTCGATCTCCCGCGTAATTAATAAGCTATATATAATAAGGTGCGGAACCTTAAAGCGCTTTACTTATAAAGCGATTACGTATTATTCCCCGGGTTTAATAAAATCGCCTTAAGTATAAAAAAGAGGAATAAGGTCGTATAATATAACCGTAATCCGGATAAGGCTAAGAATAACCTTAATAATAATAACGCGATTATTAATAATATTTAGGCGGCCCGGTAACGGACGGATAATAGTTTACGATTTAAAGGATAATAGTTTATTATAAATTTCCACGGGCGGGTAATATTAGGGTTATTATGCTTTTTTCTTAATTAGCCGAAAGGAATAATATCGAGTTTTAAATAAACGCTAATTATATAAATCGATTAAAATTTATAGTTTATTAAAGAGCACTAAGCCCGTAATATTTATTTAAATTACTTTTATTTTAGATTAGCGTTAGGTTATTCTGGGGTATACTCGTAATCGACCGTTAAGTAAACACTATTTATACCAGATTATTATATAGCACGTTAAACGTAAAAACCCGCGAATTATAGGGATATATTTCCGCGGTTTTTTAATTAAGGATATTAATCCTAGAATTATTACGGCGGGTATAAGTGTATTACCGGAACTCTTTATAAAAAGAATCTCTTAATTCTAGGATATAGAGGAAAGGAAGGAAGGCTATATACGGTTAATTATAAAAGTGCAGATCTAGCTAGGTCCGGCCGCAGGGTACGGGCCACTTGGGTAAAGCCTAGCCTAATAAAGCCTAAAGGCCTAGGTATACGGAAGCTATACCTAGCTATACCTTTTAGTTATATAGGCTATTACAGGTACGGTATACTGTTATTACCCCTTTAATCTCTTATATAAAGCCGCGAAATAGGCTTTATGCGGAGATTTTAAAAAAACGTTTAATTATATAAAAATAATATATATAGGGCTCGAATCCATTACTCCCGGTACCGTTAAAATCCTTTATTACCGTTTAAATCCGGTTTAGCGCGTATTAATGCTATTAGATTTTATACCGTTATAAAGTGCCCGGGCCGGCTAGAACGCACGCGGTGTATATACCCTTTTCTTACCCGGGGGTGGGGTTTTATATATAAAGCGTTATATATTTTAATTAGCCGAAAACCGGTAAAAGTGGGCCGAGAAGCTTAAAGCGTTATTACTAACGGTGTTAATATAAGTATCCTAATTTATAACGAAGTTATTTATAAGTGCCCTTTATTATAACTCTCCTTTAGTATAGGTTTTAATATAGTTGCCAGAGAATCGGTGGCGGGTTATAATAAAGTTATTAAGGGAGGCTAAGAGTTAATCGCTTAGCGGGCGTAACCTTATAGCTTATAAATAGCGTTATATTGGTTTTTTTAAGTGCTTTATTTTTAGTATAAAACGTGTGGTAGGTTAAGCAGGTAGGAATCGGAGTCGGATATGGATTATACGGGGAAACGGTTAGTTATTATCCATTACTTTAAAGCCGATATGCTTATATCGCTTTTATGCTCTCGAGTATTGGAATAAGCAAAGCTTTTCGGTATAATCTCTAGTATAATTAATATTTTTAGTTAACGGATCGAAGCTAAGAAGCGATATAATAACCTAGGTTATAATGGGTTATAATATAGGGTTTAGCGGTCGTAAAAGAAGGGATTCGAGTATATTTTAATATTGGTTTCTTGATTTTGCTAGCTAACGGAGCCGGTTAAAAAAACCTCGAGCCGGTTAAAAAAAAGGTAAGGAGTAAAGGGAAAACGAGTGGTTATATGCTAATAATATAAAGGGTAAAACGGGAGAAGCGGAAGGTATACTTATACTCGATATATTAAAATGCGACCGTAGGTTAGGTTAATATAATTAAAAATAAAATATTTATATAATAAATAAGTAGGTTGGCTTTTATTAATGGTTACTTAGCTAACCCTATTATATACGGGGGGTTAATATAACTAGCCTAATCCCGGATAGGGGGTTAACGAAGTTTATTATCGCGTAACTTAGAGTAAGGATATATAACTCGATAGTAAAGGGTAACGTTATTTAATTTAATTAGTTTTTTTAGTTATTAGTTTATTAAAACGGCTCCTATTATTTATACTCGATATATTAAAATGCGATTATACGTTAAGTAAATATAATAAGAAATCGAATATTTATATAATAGGCAGGTAGGCTTTTATAAGTGGTTATTTAGCTAAGGTTTTATAAGGGGCGGGATATAGTTAACCTAATCCTGGTTAGGTTGCTAACGAAGTCTGCCCTCGCGTAACCTAAAATTAGGATACGCGACTCGATAATAAATAATAATATTATATTTAATTTAATTGGTTTTTTAAGCTATTAGTTTATTAAAAGGGCTTTTACCCCTATACTCGATATATTAAAATATAACCGTAGCTTAGGTTAATATAATAAGAAATCGAATATTTATATAATAGGTAATAAGCAGGCTTTTATTAATGGTTACCTAGGTAACGGGCGTGTATAGGGATATTAATACGGCTGGTTTAATCCCGATTAAGTCGCTAATAAAGTTTATTATTACGCAGCCTAAAGTAAAAATACACGACTCGATAATAAATAATAATATTATATTTAATTTAATTAATCTCTTAGGTTATTAGCTTATTAAAAGGGTTTTTATTATTTATGCTTAATATATTAAAATGCGATTATATATTAAATAAATATAATAAGAAATCGAATATTTATATAATAAGCAGGTAGGCTTTTATAGGTAATCGCTTAGCTAAGGTTTTATAAGGGGCAGGATATAATTAACCTAATCCTGGTTAGGTCGCTAATAAAGTCTGCCCTTATATAACCTAAAGTTAAAATACGCGACTCGATAATAAATAATAACGTTATATTTAATTTAATTAATCTCTTAAGTTATTGGTTTATTATAAGGGCTTTTACCCCTATGCTCGATATATTAAAATACGATTATAGCTTAGGTTAATATAATAAGAAATCGAATATTTATATAATAAATAATAGGCAAGCTTTTATTAATAATCGCCTAATTAACGGGCGTATATAGGGATAATAATATGGTTAGCCTAATCCCGTTCTGGCCTTTAGCGGTTAATAGTTTAAAAGCGTAATGGTAATTAAAACTAACGATTAGGAATACGAATAATTCACTAAAAAGTAATAGAATTTAATTACTGTTTTAATTTTTTAGAATATAAGTACTCTATAAAGCGATAACCGAAATTACATCGAGTTACGATAATAAATAATAAAGGTATAGTAAGAAACGGAATATTTGGGTAATAAGTACTCGCATGGAAAAAACGACTAAATCCCACGCTAATACCTGTAAACCCTAATCCGCGGCCTGCAAAGATGGAAGAGCCCGGTACTGCTGTCTCTAACGTTAACCCACGCCTTCCGACCCTGCCCGTGCCGTCCACTGCCGGAATATAAAGCACCCCGGCTGCGAACTAAACCTATAATACCAGCGGCCGCGTAGTTAGAAAATGCTAAACCTCCGTTACCTTATTTAATAGCCGTCTAGCGAAAACGAGGAAAACGGCCGCGGGGGTTATTTAACGTAATACCTTTTTTAGCGATAAAGCTTTCGAAGGTATTAACTTAATTAAGGATACGGAGGTATTTAAGGAGTTATTTACTCCTAAGGTAAATAAACGTTATAAATTCGTTTCGGTTAAGTATATTATTTATATGGATAACTTTACCGAGCTTATTATTATTTACTACGGTATGTATAACTCCCTATAGCTATAAGAATCCGAATATTTATAATACCGGGTTTTTTAAATATTTTATTTTTTAAGCCGTAATCCTTAACCAGTTAAGCGTTCTTGTATTATTATACTAATATTTTATATATTTAGGTTATTTTTTTTGCGCTAAATATATCCAGATAGCTTTATATACCGGTTCCGATAATAATATTTAGTTTAACGCTTATCCGATCTGTAAAAATAAAATAGAGTTTTCTAAGGATAAAAAGAAATAGGGTAAGTAGTTTATTTACCCCCTCGAGCTTAAGCTTAAAACCGCTATTAATATTAGGAAACGCGAGCCGGCCTCGTTATAGCCGGCGGGCTTATAGGTAAATATTATCCGCCTAATATGGTATAAAGGCTAAGATATATAAAGGAGTGGTGGAGATACCCGATTTAGCGGAGGATTAAAGGGGACGGAAGCAGTTATGGAGTATATAAGTATAGCCTAGAGTCGGGTAAGAATATAATACGGTATATAAACTAAAGGACTTAGTATATAATTAAAAGCTATTTATAAACTAAGCTTAATTATAATATAATATAATACCTAATTTATTTATACCGATCCTTGCCATGGGTGGAGGGCGTTTTAGTGGTTGACGGGGTTCCTTTAGCGTTATCGGCTAAGGTTTTTTACCGCTTCGGAGTAATTAGCGAGTTAGCGGTGGCGCGGGTATGCTTCCTATTAACTCTTTATTCCTCCCTCTCCTATTTTTTTTCTTTTTTTTTTTCCTCCCTCTCCCTTTTTTTTTGCTCCCTAGCCTCCCGGGTTTTAGTCTCCCTCTCCGCCTTATTATACGGCTTTTGGAGCCTTTTTATGGCAGACTTGGGTATATACTTATTAGTAGGTCGCTAATCGAGTCTTAGTTAAAAGTATTCGATTAGGGTATTAATATTAACCTCGGGTTTCTCCTTTATCTCGGTTATAAGTAAGGCGGTTTTTAAAAAGTCGAGTAAGGTTTTATTTTAGGTAAAATCGGCGCATTTATTAGGGTTAACCAGTATAAATCGCGCGATAAGGCTAATAAACTCGGAGGTTTTAAGCATTTGCGTATAATAGTAATCGCGGAGATCGTAGTTAATTAGTTCCTATAAGTACCGGTTAAAGGGCTAGTTATATAAAACCTTAATAAGCTTATATATAACGATAATGCTTAGCTCGCTTTATATCTCCTGGGGAATAATGCTCTCGGCGGTAAGCTAACGGGAAAACTTCCGTTATATAATACGCTTATAGCTCTCGTGAATAGTATTAAGAATAATAATAATCTTTTATTTTATAAACCTTATTTATCCGATCCGTATTAGTTTACCCAGGACTTAATTAAGTGCGTTTATAGTTTAACCCTAGCTTAGGATTATACCCTTATTATAGGCCCCTTATAGGTTTAGGCCTAGGCTGGTAATCTTAGTATTATATACGAGGATATTTATTATATCGGTGGTTATATTATTAAATATGTAAATAAAGGCCTTGTATTCCTTTAGGGTATATATAGCCTAAATGGCTAATACCCTTATACCGATTAGCTATAAAAGCATTATAATCTCCCTGAGTAAAAAGTTAGCGTTTATTCTCGGCCGATAAATAGGTATTACGGCGTAAAGAAAAGCTAAGTATTAATTACCGGGATATTATTTACCTTATTATATAAAAGCGCACGTTAAGGTACGCGGGTATAAAAAACAGGATATTTATAAATTAAATATTTGGTTTTTTATAACCGGGAGGGAACTTATTATTAGGCTTACGGCGACTCGAATATAAGCACGATTCGGTTAAGTAGTTTAGTATCCGGGTCGATAGGAGCCTTAACCTAGTTTAATACCTAACCGAGTATAATAATAATAGGGCGGTTATAGCGGGTAAAGAACTTTAATAGCGATATCCGGTCCTTAGGGATAGGTATACGATTATTACTAGTTAGTTTTCGAAATAGCTAAACGGCTTTATTATTACTTATATAATCGATTAGCTTATTTACCGCGGTAACCTTAACGGCTACTTTTTTTTTTTTAGGCTCGGGGTTGGGGGTATTATCTCTTATATCGGTATCCTTATTATTTTTTTTTTCCTTATTAGGTAGGCTGTTTTCGTTTTTGGCTTGCGGAGGATTAATTGGTTCCGAATCCAGGTAAAGGTTAAATAATACCGAATTATTAATATTCTATATAAGGATATCGAGTTTCCGCTATATACCAGGATTAATATAGTTAATATTATTATTTTTTACTTAGTTTATGCCTACCGTATTACCGTTACGGTATAGTATTTTCTTATATAGGTTATATTATTTAGTATACTGCTTAATGTGTTCCGTGTTATATAATAAGTGGATAACTTCGAAGCGGGCGCCTTTAAGCTTGTTTCCGGGAGATTTTTAGGTGTTATTAAAAAGCAGGATAAAAGTGGTTATAGTATATTAAAGGAATATATGCTTTAGGATAGCTTTAATTATGCCGCGATATAAGTTATAGTTTTATTAATGCTGGCGGGCGCTTAACTTAAATAGGCGCGGAGAAAGAATCCATTAGGGAATTTTAACCTGTTTTATTAAAGTAGAGTGCTTTTTCGATTACTTGTTTTTTGTTTCGGGGTTTATAAGGGCCTTATAGCCCTTAACCGGATTATATTATTTATTTAATAAAAGCTTATACCTTATAAATCCTAAAGGGATAATAGGTTAAAAACCTGGATTATTATTATATAATTGCCCGATATCGAATTTTTTTAGTAGTTTTGGTATAAGTGCTAGCGATTAAAAGCCGAGGCGGAGGTAGGCGAAAAAATCCTTTGGGTAATTTATTATAAGTATAGCGGAGCTTAATAATAGTATATTGCGTTTATACGCAGCGATTAGCTTATATGCTTAATTTAATATAGTTTTAAATAAGTGCGCCTTATTATATATAATTATGGAGAAGTTTAGGCAGGGGTCGGCTTTTATTAGTATAATTTTACCGTTTATTTCTATAGTTTTGGTTTTACCGTCGGGCGTTATATTATAATCGGGAGTATTAGAGTTAATGGTATAAAACTAAGCCTTAGCCCTCGAGAGAGGTAAAAAGGCGCGGTTATCCTTTTTTAACTACTCGATT
Source organism: Xylariaceae sp. FL0804 (assembly GCA_022539325.1). Classification (NCBI taxonomy): domain Eukaryota; kingdom Fungi; phylum Ascomycota; class Sordariomycetes; order Xylariales; family Xylariaceae; species Xylariaceae sp. FL0804. The sequence goes on from JAJKLG010000010.1 coordinate 59,494, forward strand.
ATTTTTACGTTTTCGTGGTTGTTAAGGCTTAATTACTCCTGCTCGTTTTCGCTAAGTCCCTTAATTATTTTATTCTTTAATTTTTTAATATATTGTGCGTATATAATCGGGTATAATAAAACGTATATAATATATCCGCTTTATAAAACGTATTAATACTAATTAAGACGTGGGATAGGGCGGTATAATACCCGAGAAGTAACCAGGGGCAGGTAAGCATAAGCCGGGCTTTTAAGAAACAGGATATTTGCGGCCTTATAAATATTCCGTTTTTAATAAAGGAATAAATGGGTAAATATTAACCTCGGGTTTTAATAGGTTTAACCTATTCCGATAATCGATAAAGGCTTATTTATTTAATGTATACTCGCGCTTTATACGGTCCTGCTCGCTTTTGCTTTCGCTGTATACGAGGTAAACCCTAAGCTTACCGCTAAAATAATCCCTTAATTTATTACAGGTAACCGTGGTTAATATTAACGGTATAAGAATAAGTATCGGCTTAAAGAGTTTTCCGTTATATAAGGGTAATGCTTTTAAACGCTGGTAGGTTTCGATAGTATAATTATAAGTAAACGTTTTACCCGTCCTATATTCGTTAGTAAGGAACGCGAATTTTATAGGGCTGTTTAATAGTGTTATAACGTGAGATATATTTATTATTATAATTAATTTTAATACGGTGGATTAGGGAAAGCGGATAAGAAACGGAATATATCGGTAATAAATATCTTATTTTTTAGCCTTATTCGTAAACTTATTAACGAGCTAGTAAGGCCGATACTTAGCCTTTTTCGTTATATATTCGGATATTACGGCGTTATTCCACTTTATACTAAAATGGTTAATATACTTTTTTATAAATTTATATTAAAACTATAAGCCGCCGGTTATTATTTGGTTAATATCGGTATACTCCTTCTGCTATTACTTTATATCCTTTACCGTTAGGCTGGTTTCCTCGGCCTTATTACGAATTATTAATTCCTATTCCTTTTTATGCTTTTTAGCCTATTTGGCCTAGTCCTAAGATAATATTACGTTAGGCTTACCGGTTATATTATGCGTATTAGCTATATTATTCTTTATTATAGCGCGCTGGTCCACATAGAAAATAATAATTAGGGCTTAAATCTCTTTTAGCTTAATGGGGTTTACCCGGGTATTAATTATATTAAAGGCGGCCTTTTTAAGGAGGCTGCGGACGTATTAAAGATCCTGGTTATTAAGTTCCGGATATAAAAGGGCTTTTATTTCCGCGGTTTTACGCTTAATCTCGGTTATATTATTACTTAATTACTCGATTAAGCCCTTTCGTTCCTTAAAGGAATCCGCGTTATCGAGTTAGGCCTAAAGGGATTTTATTTTTATAAACTGGCTTTTAAGCTTATTCGCCGGGTTACCGCCTTTTATTTTTTATACGGATTATTTCCGGAATATACTAGACTTTACTTTTGCGTTCGGATTATTCCGGGTTGGTTCGATTACTGCGATTATTCGGTCCGTAAGGAAGTTTAGGGTTAATGGGTCGGTGGGAGTATAAAACTATACGAAAAAGTATTATATTATAATAAACTTATAACGCCGTTTAAAGTAATAATTAACTAGTTTTAGGGCACGGTTCCAGGCTTTTATTATATAGTGTAAATGCTTTTCTCCGTTAGTGGGCTTAAGTTAGGAGAGGTGTTTAGGAAAATAACGAAATAAGTAATATACTGCGTTAATAATTATATTACCGAGTATATTAAATACTACGTTATTATAATCGATGTTTTTTAACCGTAGTATTTAATAGTTTAGGATTAAGGTATATTATGGCTCGGGTAGTATATTATCGAGATTTTCCGGTAACTCGATAATAGATTTTAGGATTTTTTCGAAGTTAGGGGATATTTTTAGTCCGTAATTAATACGGTATTTATAATATAAGGCTAAATGTTTAAATACTGGGTGGTAAACGGTTAATAAAGTTTTAGAAAACGGGATATTTGCTAAGTGCGGATATTTAATTCCTTAGTAATATATACTTTACTATAAGTATTAACGAAAAAGTTAAATAAGTTTATAGTTTTAAAACTAAGATATAATATTATATTACCTAGTATATTAAGGGTGCTTAACCTAGCCATAATACGTAGTTTATAGTTCTAGTAATAATTTTATACTAGGCCGGATACTTTATAGGGTTTTAAATTATATATAAGTTTTATTATTACGGGCGGGATATTATTAGCGCTCGGTTATTATCGAGGGCGCTTATAATTATATTGCTGGATTACAGTAAGAAGGCTTTAATCCCTATAATCCTCGTTTTTAGCGGGAATACTTTAGCGCGCTTTCCTAGTGATTTTTAATAATACGGACTCGGTTATAACTGCGAATAAATCGAAGGCGGTCGAAAGCGCAAAATCGAATAAGTATGGTTTAAGAAACGAAATATTTATTAAATTAAGCAGATTAATAGTAATAATTATATAAATAAGGGTAATAGATTAAAAGGGATAGAGGAAAGGGTTTACTTATATATACTTATTAAATATTTAGTTTTTTAGTATATTTATATATTTATTAACTTATATAATACGCGGACGGTAAGGGGCGGAGGTAAGTGGTTATAAAAGGCGGGCATAAAGGGGAAGTTTTGCTTATATATATTTATTTATTAGATTTTTTGCTTATTCGAACCGGTATATAATCGGTGCTCTAAGAGAGGCGAATAAGATAATTAATACGAATAATGCGAATTAGGTAAAGGGTGCAGGTATATAATGGTTATAGAAATAATATAAGTGGTTTTAGGATATAGGAGGGTAATGCTTTAATAACTCGAGGGCTAACAGGTATCTTATTTCTCGGGCTTTAATCGGTAAGGAAAGAATTAAATGATTCGGGGAGGGAAATAAGGTGGTTATAAGAACCGATACCATAATTCCTTAATAAGTAAGTAATATAATAATTCTTTTATTTTTAAGTATAAGGTTAATAATATATAATAACTGGTATATATTCTCCTTTTATAAAAACTACCGGTGGGATATTCTCCGTTACCGTGGCTATAAGCCAGGGAATTATTTATGTTTTATATAAAGTGCTCCTAGGTATAGGGTTTAATAAGTATTAATTATATTCTGGCTAATAATATAAGCATATTCGGGTAAAATACGGTATTAATATATACCGGCTGGGATAATATATAAAAAGGAGTTATTACAGGTTACCGCTTAGGCTATTACTATTATTAAATAAAATCATTTATATTTAGCCGGAAGGAGCTTAGAGCTATATATATGGTTTAGCCCGGTCCTTTTAAAAGGTTTAATATAATGGTTTTTATATTAGTATTATATTATTTATTAGAATAAATCGGGCTTTACCTTATAGTATACGGGATAAGCGGTGCCTTAAATGGTAATATTAAAAGGGGATAATTTAAGCATTATTTAAATCGGGATCGTTAATAATAATTAAAGCTCGCGTACTTTTTAAAAAATATCGAATTTTACCGCTATATTATTAGGATCGCCGTAAATACTAAAGGTAATATTCCGGGAGGGAAAAAGGCTAATAGGATTATTTAATTATCCGTATATAAGTATTTCCTAGCGGAAGCTTATAATATTATAACGGATTATAAATCGATTATGATTTCCCGGTTTAAGTTTATCTTAAAGGAATAAAAAGCGGGGAAAAAAAAGCAGGAGGTAAAGAAGAAGCTAAAAGGAAAAAAGGCGGAGGAGAACGCTTATATTATTTATTATATGGTTAAAAATAAGGAGATACCGTTATTAAAAGCGCTTAATTATTAAATCGTGGTTTTATTAATAGGCTTTTTAACGTTATCGGGGCTTATTAATTATTTAACGTTAACTTAGGCTAATTTTACGCTCGGATTTTAAGAGGAGATTATTTAAGCCCTAAATATTATACTTGGTTATTATACTAAATCGGAATCTTTTATAATAATTATAACCTAATATTATTATTTTAATCTGGGTAATAATATTACGGTTTACCGTAATTATTATTTAACGGTAAACTAAAGTATATAATAATTAAACTATTAAATTCCCGCCTCCGTAATAATAAATTATAATACTAGGCCGATTAAGAAGGGTATAATAATAATTTAAAATAATACCTAATAAGAAACTTTAAGAATTTATTAGCCTAATTACGATTTTATTATAAACGATACCCGAATGCTTTAGGTTTCCCGTAAAGGCTCGATTAATAAGCCGAGGCCGCTACCGCTAAGGAAACCTTACCTAATATCGAGGAGGATAATTTACTAATCGATGATTTTAAAGCGGGTATGCGGCGAACCCGTAATACCCGCCTTTACTAGCTTTTAATAATATTAACTTTACTTCGAATTCATTTTTTTCTTTATAATACCCTGTGTTTATAAAAATAAACGCGTTTTTTTATTATTTTTTAGTTATTTATTAAAGGAGGTTATTAGGAAGTGAATTATTTATAAGGTACCGGCGTATTTGCTTAATAAATAAAATTATTTATGGGTAATAAAGGTAGAAATCGGTATAATAAATTATTACACTCTTAATAAAAATACTGCGAACCTAGGCGGGCGCTTATTTAAAAAATACTAAAAAGGGGATTATAATATTAATCTCCTGTATTAAACCCTTATAATCCGATTTATCCTCTTAAGCGCTATCCTTTTATCCCTTAGTCCGATACTAAGCCTTAAAAAATACCGAGAAAAGGATTATAATACTAATCTTTTATATTAAACCCTTATAATCCGATTTATTTTTTTAAGCGTTATTCTTTTATCCCTTAATCTAATACTAAGCCTTAGCGCGTAAGCGCGTTATTATAATAAAACCCTTATTATTAATTAAGGGGCGATTATTATTTCGATAAAAAGCAACCTTAAATTCGCTATTAGCTTTAGCGAGCTGGGTAAAAAAGGCCCCCTCTTAATCGGTTTTAGCGTTTTTTTCGGTAGTAAAGTTATTATTAGCTTTATTATCCTGGCGCTGCCCGGCTGCAACCCGAAGTAATTAGAGAATATTCGTAGTATTTTTGGCGATATTCTTCGAATTCGCAGCGAAAATCCGCAAGTTTTCTATAATGATTTCCGTAAACATGCGGATTTAACGAGTTTCTTATAAAGACTTTTATAGGTATTTATTAATATTATGCGTATTATTTATAATAAATATAGCATTAAAGCGTATAACTGTTATGTTTATGCGCAGGTAACGTATATTTCCCGAATTAATATCCAGTGGAAAGTAAACTACCGGCGCAGGCGCAGCGATCTCGCCGTTATCGGCGGATTAACCAATACCTGCGGACTAACTAATACCTGCGGACTAACTAATACCTGCGGATTAACTAATACCTGTACGAGCCTAGACTTGCTCTGTAGTAGTCTTATAAAAGTCTTTACTGCGAGTTAGTAAAGCTACCCACTTAGGTACGCGGGGAATTTATAATAAACCTTTTTAATAAGGAGATTATTATTACCCTTAACGCTATCCCGGATAAAATGCTTTAATTAACCGATTTATGCGTATACGGTGGTGGGCTTACGTTAGCTGGCAGGAATATAACCGGAGTATACTTATAAAAAGATATAGCCGAGGGTGGTTAGCTTTTTAATAATTTACCCGGCGGATTAACCCACGATTTACTTATAGGTCGATATAAACCTACTGCTTTATAATCCTTATATATTTCCTAATAATATTAATACTTTACCGATTAGCTTATAATAATATTAGCTTAAAATACGCTTTAATTTTACTGGGACCTTATTTATTATGGAATAAGATATAAACTACGCGGTTTATTAAGGGCTTTTAGTTTACGGCGGCCTTAATATAGCGTAGGTAAGGTAATATGTTTATATACTTTTTAGATTATACTCCGAGAGGGAAATACTTACGGTATTTATTATTTAACTCGGGTATTACTCCGATTTCACGAGGATTACGCGTAGGCGTTATAATAGGGTTATTAGCGTTCTCGGAATAAAAGCCCGGGTTAATAGGCTTTTAAAAATCGGTTTTTATAACGCTACCCGCAAAATAGCGAATATTTTCGATAGGGGTTTATTTATTATTCAAGCCTCCCGAATCCTTAATATCGCGCTTACGCTTAAGGGCAGGAGTAACCGGAAGCTTAGGAAAGGGAACCGGAGTTTATTTACCGCGAACCGTAATAGGATAAATAGGCTTTATTATAACCCCGCTTATATTAGCGGGTATAATATGCTTCGAGGTTATAGGGTTAGTATTAATTAATTATGCAGGCTTTTTAACCGCTTTTTTAAAACTAGCCGGTATTATAGCGAGGATTAAAGGTTATTAATTAAGGGGAAGGATTAACGAAGTCCCCTTAGAGCGGTGTATTCGTTTATTAAATCGTAAACCAAAGCCTTACCGGTTTACGTTAGTAAAGCAGAGGTAAAGGCCCGGCGCAGGCTAATAAAGCAGGAATTATTTACTAGCCAGGGGGGGGGGTATATATTAAAAAAAAAAGTTATATAAGGAAAAAAAGTAGATAAGCGATTAAGAGTAAATAAATCTTTTTATAATAAGTTATTAATATAATTCTTACCTAGCCTTATCTAGTAATATTAATAATTATACCTGGCTAATATAACCGCTCCTTCCCTATTTATAAGTAAACCCTATATCGAATTTTACCGTTATAATATTAGGATTATTATAAATACTAAAGGTAAAGCTCCAGGAGGGAAAAAGGCTAATAGGATTATTTAATTATTCCTATATAAATACTTTTTAACGGAAGCTTATAATATTATAACGGGTTATAAATTAATTATAATTTCTTGGTTTAAGCTTATTTTAAAGGAATAAAAAACGGAGGAGGAAACGGAGAAAGGAAAAGAGAAATAAGAAACGGGGAAAAAGCAGGAGAGGGAGAAGGGGGAGGAGGATAATTATATTATTTATTATATGGTTAAAAATAAGGAGATTCCGTTGCTTAAAGCGCTTAATTACCGAATCATAGTTTTATTAACGGGCTTTTTAATATTATCGGAGCTCGTTAACCACTTAACGTTAACCTAGGCTGGCTTTATGCTCGGATTTTAGGAGGAGATTATTTAAGCCCTAAATATTATACTCGGTTATTATATTAAATCGGAACCTTTTATAATGATTATAACCTAGTATTATTATTTTAGTTTGGGTAATAACCGGGATAATTAAATAAGCCTTAATAGCGGTTTTTAAGTTATACGCGGATTTTTTATAAGCGCCCGGGCGGTTACCGCTCGCGTATTATTTTATATTTAAATTAGGAATATAGAAATTAAGTATATTAATAATTATAAAAGGTAATCCCCCTAGCTCTTTACCTTAATTAGTTTAAAAACTTCCGCCGGCCGCTAAAGCACTTAGCTTAAGCGCTCCCCGAGGGTATATACCTTTTTTACCCGCCGCCTACGTGCTTTATATAGGAGCCGAGGCAGGAAAACGTATTATTAATTAGCCCGTTTAATAATTATACTAGCCTTATACGCGGGGTTATTAGGACTTATTAATCTATTATAAGGTTCCTTATTATTATTCGGCGAATATGCTTATAGCCTTAAATTCCGAAAAAGTAATTTACGCGTATATAAAGCTGGAAATAAGTATTAATATTTCCGCTTAAAAGCCGTTTTACCTGCTTATATTATTAATAATTCTTATAAGAAATCGAGCCCGCCGCTTAACTCCGAGTAGGAAACGGTATAATATAATTAGCCGGGTTAAGTCTTATATTCCTAATAAGTAAATTATACGGTATAATCGCGGTAAAGGCTTTAATATTAAGAGAATAAAAAATAATATTCCTATATATATAAGGATTTAATTCGTAATTAAAATACAAATATTCGGTTTTTTATATTTATATCCTTTTAAAAATAATCTCTTTTATTAACCGAATGCCTGGGTTTATTCGGCCCTTATATATTAGGCCGGTATTTATTATTACTTGGTATTAATATCCAGCGGTTTAATACCTTTTACGCGGTGCCTTTTTTCGCAGCTTTCCGATAAGAATATAAAAGATAAAATCCGGTTTCCAGGATAATAAGCTTTTAATATATTTAATCCTTATAAGATATTTTACTAGGATTTAAGCCGCTTATTATTATATTATATTTTTAGGTTATTATTCTGAATATTACCTTAGGGGATATATTATTAAATCCGTGGTTAATATATAACTTATTCTAGAAAACCTTAAGTTTTAATATATGGATATAGGTTACTGGGTTTATATTATCGGTTATATTACCTCCCTTAAACGCCTGCCAAATAAAATACTATAATATATCGATTAAGGTATAATGGTAGCCTCCTTAAATATATAGGCATTATTTATATAGTTTACTTAAAATCTGGATATTTAGGGCTACGAGCGCGCGGTATTAACTAAGATAAAGTAAATAAATAAATAGGCATTAATAAAAAACCGAATATTTAATCTTATTTATTAATATATACTCGGTGATTTATTATATAAATATTTTGTTTTTTATTATAGGTGTAAGCGGTGCTAAGAATCGAGATATCTCGTGTATTTCGAGCTATATGCTTTAATTAATTTATTAAGTAAATATTCCATTTTTTATCGCATACGTAAGGGGTAATAAGATATAGGATATTTTAATCCTTATATGCTTTTAGTAATATAATATATATGTAAATATTCGGTTTTTTATTAATAGTTTTATTTAAGGCTTTATAGTATTATTTTTATTTTTATCCTCGGCCTTTACCCTATATACGCTATATTATTAATATATATACTCGGGGTTATAATCCTTTTATTTATTACCTGGTTAATTATATTATTTAATTATAGCCTATATATGGTTTAAAATACTTATTAGCTTTATATTTAACCCTTATCCTTTTAAGGTTTATTATTTTATGGTTAAGGAAGCGGGATAACTCTTTAGGTTAACGGTGGTTACCGTTAATAGGTAATTTTATTTATTATTATTTATAACCATCGAAAAAATGCTTATATTAGGTAATACAATAAATACCTTTATCGAGTATAATTTTCCGGGGTTAACGGGGCTTATATCGATATTCCCTATATCGGGCAAAGGTTATTTTATACCGAATTATTTCCCGATAACGCCTTAGTGGTTAATTACGAGTCCTTTAATAAGTTATTCTAGGACCTTAACCATTTCGGGGCCGTAGTGGTGGCAGCGCTAGATTAACCTTTTTAAGCTCTCGGTACGCATGTTAACGCTAAAGGTAGGATCCTTAAACAAGGAATATAGAATTAATATTATTATCCACTGCTCTTTTTCGGGTAAAAGCTCCTTATAAATAAAGTTAAAAAGGGCCCTTTTAACGGTATATTATACCTTTCGGGGGGGGTATTTTTCCTTATACTTTACGCCGGGAACGTAATAATTAATATTAAAGAGTTTTAAAACGCTTGTTTTCGTTTTCGAGGATTATACGATAATAAATTTAGTTTTCTCGAAGTTCGGCTTTACGAAAACGTACGAGCCTGCGTATAATTAGCAGTATTATTCTTATTCGTTACTAATATATAACTCGAATTCCCCTTACTAGGATATGGTTTTCTAGTTATAATCGATTTTCTAATATAATATTATAAATTCCTTCCTATTCTAGGAAGCTTTATTATTAAGACCGCTAAATATATTCGTAATAAAGGCGGATTATATGGCTTTTATTAACTATTATATTAACCGCGCCTAAACGATATTAGGGATAAATAACGTTATATTATCGGGGAGGGTTAATAATTATTACGCGATATCGGCCGTAAACCGCTTAAAGAGTTTAAGTATTTTTCTCTGTTTTAAAGCAGTAAATATACCGTAATATAACTAGTATATTCGATTTATACCTAAGAGATCGGCGTATATTACGGGGTCGTTTTTCTAGAACGGGAGTAATTTACTTTATTCGTAAGGCTTAATAGGGACCTTTTATAAATATTCGTAATACGCTTCCATAAAGGTCCGATTATACGCTTGGATTATTTCTTATAATAAAATATAAAAGAGCTGGGATTAAGTTTTTACCGCTTTAACGTAATCGTTTTCTTATTTTTAGGTAATAAGCTAGGCGAGGAATATACGTTTTTAATTATTAAATATAATGCTCTGGCCTAATCTAAACCCTATATCGATAAGCTTTTTTTATATTTTATAAGTATTACGGGCGAGGGGGTTACGTAATAAGCCGAGATTAGGTATAAAAAGTAAGTAAATACGCGGGATATTTTAATTAAATTTAGCGTCGGGTAATTAAACTATATTAAGTTGGTTATAAATGCCCTTTATATTTATACCTTTTAAATATTACTCCTTATTATAACCCTTATTACGGATTATTATTACTTTTTATATCCAGGAATATATATTAGGTATAATGCTTATATTAGAGAGTTAAAGCAGAATATAATAAAGCTGGTTAATAATAATGTATAGGATTTGTTTATGGTTTAGCTACGGTATTCCCGTTTATTCCGGTATAGGTAAGGCGAAAACCGAGAATTACTCGATCGGTTTTATAAATCGGGCGGTATTAGCGAGGATTAGCCGATTAATATCTTCGGTGCGGATAATATAAAATGGGTTATATATATTATCGATATCTGGATATAAAGGGTATATCCCCTTATATAAGGAAAGTGTTAAGAAGTTTAAGGCAGATAAATACGATTAAAGTACTCGGTATTCGTAATATACTCCGTAGATATAGATTATATTATTATAATTATTTATAGTAAAGAAGTCGTATAATTACTTTTTTTGCTTATAAAAGTTTTAGCGGATATAGGCGTATAATATTTTATACGGGGTAATACTGCGGTTAGTTTATTTTATATATTATAGATTAAGGTTTTCCTGCTTAAAATAAAATAAACTGAATTAATAGGCGTCGAAGGGGGTATAGTTTTTATTAGGTATATATATATACTCCTTATGGTTATTATAAGCCTTAACCTGGGTAAGAGGGGCGGGGTTATTCTGGGTGGTTAGCTTTACGAGTTCGATTAAGCCGATATCTCGAAAAAGGTATTAGGTTTACGTATATTTTCTAAAGCTATAAAAACCGTTATACGTTACCTAAGTAATATTACCGAGATACTTGGATTTATAAAATAATATTACCGATAGGGTTTTATTATTTTGCGAGGGCGGAGGCCTGGTAAGCTTAAGCGTATCCCGAAATCCGATATTTATTTAAAGCGTATTTTTATATAAAAACGCGGGGTTAGCGTTTTTAAGGAATTTAATATGGAATATTTATAAGGCTTTTCCCGGGAAAGGGCTTCGAGTATAATCTTTTATATTATAGGTTTATATAATAAGGATAAGCGAAGTAAAATAACCCCCCTCCCCCTTAAAGTTATTATATAGGATTTTTAATTCGTTTTAAAAGTTACCCGTATACGTATAATTAATTATATATTATAAATGGGTATAATTACCGATATGCTTGGAATCGAGTTTGCTTCGAGTAATTAATACCTTGGTTTTTATTTAATGGAAGGAAGTAGGATATTATTATATAATAATGGTTAGGCACGAGTTATATAAGGCGGGAAGGATATAATAATTAATAAGCTTTTATTATTTTTTGTGTAAGAGGGCAGGGGGGTTACCCTTATAGGGCGGTGGTGTTTTAGGGAAAAATAGGTAAATAATATTTAATTGGTTTTTATTAAAGCTACCGAGCTAGATATTTTACACCTTATATAATAACTGGCCCTTAAAGGAGTAATATAATTATTAGGTATAAGTAAATAAATAAGGGGGTATATATATTAATTAAAAATCGTTTTAAGGAAAGGCGTAAAAGGATTTAAGGTAAGTTATATAGTTATTAATATTAAATATGCGTAATATTAATAACCCTGCGTATGCGTTTTTTATCTCGGTATTAAATGCCCGGAAAGATAACGCGGGTTTATTTCGGTTAAATAATAAGATATTAAAGGGCGATTATGGCTGCTTATATTTATTACGTGTAATGGTTATATTACCGGTATTATAAAATATATTAGCGAAATAATTCTCTGGTTTTTTATTATTTATAATAAAGCGTATTATTTCGGATAACTTAATACCCTCGGGGCTATTATATAATACTAGGGTTAAAATTAACTATTAATAGGGGGAGTATAAGATTTAGGTTATAAGAATCCGAATATCCCTATTTTCGGGGTTTAGGGTATAAGAAACCAAATATTTATAATAATAGAAATAAGGATATTTGGTTTTTTAAGCGGTTAAGGGTAATAAGGATTATAAGGAGGAGAGAATATATAATAACTATAATAGGGTGCGTAAATAATAAATAGGTATAATTTAATCTTATTTATTAACTCGGTAAGTGGGATAGGAAAATTCTATAAAAACTACGGTATTTTATACGGAGGAGGAATGGGAGTGGTATAATAATTAACCGAGCTTTTAACGTATATTATATTATTAAAGGAATAAAGGGATAGCGAGCCTTATTTTGTATTAGTATAGTTTACTTTATTATAATTATTATTTAAATCGGGGTCGGAGTATATTAAGCTTATTATCTCCGTAATAATATTATTATATAATCCGTTACGGTATTCGGATAAAGCGGGGTTAAAATATTTACCGCTTAATAGCGTTAATAACGCGGTGTATTTTATTTCGAAATCGTATTCCGGTAACGGTGGGTTAAAGTAATTCGAGCTTAATTACGCAAATAAAACGTTATTTTCCGGCCCGTAATAATAATCCGGCGAGACCGGGTTAAACGGCCCTAAGCTTAATAACCTTAATAATATTATTACCGCGGGAAAGTAATCGGATTATAATTATAGGCGGGCCGCTAGGGGACGGGTAGGTAATACGGTATAATCCGAGGAGTACCGATAATAAAACGGCTTACGGTATACGAGAAGGGTAACCGGTAATAAGGTGGTATCCAAGAATTACCGGTGCTAGGACGGCTTACGGTATACGGGGAGGGTAATAAGTAATAAGGTGGTATCCGAGGAGTACCGGTGCTAAAACGGCTCGCGGTATATAAAAAAGGCGGTAAATAATACAATAATATCCGAGAATTATTAATACTGGGATGGTTTACGGTATGCGGGGAGGGCGGTAAATAATAAAATAGTATCCGAGGAGTACCGGTGCTGGGATGGCTCGCGGTATATAAAAAGGGCGGTAAATAATACGGTAATATTCGATAAATATTAATACTGGAATAGCTCGCGGTGTATAAGGAGGGTAATAGGTAATACGGTGGTATTTAAGGATTATTAATACTGGGACGGCTTATAGTGTGCGGAGAGGGCGGCCGGTAATATGGTTACGTCTGATAAATACTTTTATTATAAATTTTTTCGGCCGGGGGCGCTTAATAAGAACGGTATTTAATATACGCGAGATTAAATCGGAAGGCTAATTTATATATTTAATTAAAATCGATTATAATTTACGTTAGTATATAGCTTATGTTTTATATTACTTATTATAGTGGTTTTAAACCTCGATCGCGTATTATACCGTAAGGGGGGTTATGCTTTTAGGCTATTTTAATCTTAGTATATTAGGGATTATAGCGGGCGGTAATTATATTCGATACTAGGGAGAATAGTTTAAAAGCTACTTAATAAGCTTATTAATATTATTAATAATATAATATTTAATATAAGGGTTAATTAACGATTAAATTAAAGGATTAAATAAGTAGTAATAATAAACGGTTTAATACCTTATTAAGAATTAATATTAGATTTGGATAAAACTCGGAATTAATTATTAAGTTAATTAGACTCGGCTTAAAAAGCTATTACCCTCCTCTTAAATACCCTTTTACGCTTTCTCCGCTATTTCTCGGCGTTAATTAAAGGTATAATAATAATAATAAATAATATATAAGTATATAATACGAAACGGTAAAAAGAAATGGGTATTAATAATAATATAATAATAAAATATAGGAATAATAAGATATATATATATAATAATTTTTCCAGGAATAATATTCCTTATAATACCTTATTATTTTATAATAAGAAGGTAATATAAGGAGGTTACCTTTTAAATAAGGGAATTTAAAAAAAGCCGAGGTTTATAAACGAAGATATAATATCCTAAAAAGCTTATTAGAATTATTTAAATAAGTTTATAAAGCGAATTTCGGGTTATAGTTTTAAAGTTAAGGCGTTTTTGGATAAGGTATATCCGGAGGAGGAACTTTATTAAGCATTCTGGGATTAAATTAAAAAAACCCGGGGATATTTAAATAATATAATTATGCTTAAGCCTTAGGAAGGATTAGGTAATTAGCTTAAAGGAGGCTAGTTAATTAAAGTATATATTCGGCGCCGGGAATTTTATTTTTATATCCGAGAGCCGAGGACTAAGTCCGTAATAATAACCGAGAAATAATACCTTTACCTGCCTGGATAAAAATATAATATTTTAAAAAGCTTATTAAAATTACTTAAATGGGCTTATAAAGCGAATTTCGGGTTATAGTTCTAAAGCCAGGGCGTTTTTGGATAAGGTATATCCGGAAAAGGAACTTTATTAAGCACTTTGGGATTGGATTAAAAAAACCTAGGGATATTTAAATAATATGGTTATATTTAAGGGCTTTTAGGAGGTTTTATAATTATCGGTTATAGCGGTCCGCTTAGAAAAAAAACCTGCTTTATTTAAGTTTTAGCCTTTTAACGTTACCGGAGGCTCCGTTTCCGGTTTTGGCTCCGGCTCCGAGTTAGGCACCGATAATAAAGGATATAAATAATTTCCAAATATAAATCCAGGGTATATTATATAAAATCCGTAAAATTAGATAAAAAACTAATAATTTTAAGCGTATTTTTTTTAATAGCCGTTATACGCTCGTTATTATTAAAGAAAGCGAGTATAAGGCTATATTAGTTATAATTATTTATAGGATAAACCCCAGGCATATATTTAATATACCCGTTAAATCTCCCTTACTTAATAATTAGCGTTATATAAGCGGTTCGGGAAGCCCGGAATTAATTTCCTAATAGGTTATAAAAAGGTAGAAATACGCGCACGTTAATAATAGGAACGATAATAAGAATAAATTCGAAGTATAAAAGTAATTAAAAAACGAATTATAACGGTTATTATTAAAGTAATAGGTTTTAAAGCCGTTTACGGAACCTATTATTAGGTTAATATTACCGTTTATTATAAGGCCGTAAAAGATTATTAGTAAGGTATTAGCGGCTAATAACGATAAGGAAAAGGATTATTGTTTAAGGCTAAGGAATAGGAATATCTCGGCTATAAGCTAGGAGGCTAAATCTAACCGCCTTACCGTATTTAAAAGCGCGTTCTAGCGGAAACGCATAATATAATTTACCGCTAAAACCTAAAAGCTCCTTGATATAATCGCGGATCCGATAAAGGGCTGCTCCTGGACTGTAATAAAGCGAGAGAATAAGTTCGATCCCTTACGCGATTAGCAGGCTATACGCGATAAGGCGCGGAACCTTAAGGCGTTCCTTTTATAAAGTAACCGTATATTACCCCCCGGGTTCGATAAAATCGCCTTAAATATAAAGGAAAGGAATAAGGTTTTATAGTATAACCGTAATCCGGATAAGGTTAAGGATAACCTTAATAATAATAACGCGATTATTAATAATATTTAAGCGGCCTTATAATAAACGGATAATAGTTTACGATTTAAAAAATAATAATTTATTATAAACTTCCACGGGCAGGTAATATTAGGGTTATTATGCTTTTTTCTTAATTAACCGAAGGGAATAATATTAAGTTTTAGGTAAACGCTAATTATATAAATCGATTAAAATTTATAATTTATTAAAAAGCATTGGGCCCGTAATATTTATTTAAATTACTTTTATTTTAAATTAGCGTTAGGTTATTCTGGGGTATACTCGCGACCGATTATTAGGTAAACACTATTTATACCAGATTATTATATAATATATTAAACGCAAGAACCCGCGAATTATGGGGATATATTTCCGCGGCTTTTTAATTAAGGATATTAATCCTAGAATTATTACGGCGGGTATAAATGCGTTACCGGAACTTTTTATAAAAAGAATTTTTTAATTCTAGGATATAAAGGAAAGGAAGGGAGGCTATATACGGCTAATTATAAAAGTATAGATTTAGTTAAGTCCGGTTATAGGGCACGGGCCACCTGGGTAAAGCCTAGCCTAATAGAGCCTAAAAGCTTAAGTGTGCGGAAGTTATACCCAGCTATACCTTTTAGTTATATAGGCTATTATAGGTGCGGTGTACCGTTATTACCCCCTTAATCTCTCGTATAAAGCCGCGAAATAGGCTTTATACGGAGATTTTAAAAGAACGTTTAATTATATAGAAATAATATATATAGGGCTCGAATCCATTATTCCCGGTACCGTTAAAATCCTTTATTACCGTTTAAATCCGGTTTAGCGCGTGTTAACGCTATTAAATCTTATGCCGTTATAAAGTACCCGGGCCGGCCAGAACGCACGCGGTGTATATACCCTTCTTTTACCCGGGGGTGGGGTTTTATATATAAAGCGTTATGTATTTTAATTGGTTAAAGACCGGTAAAAGTGGGCCGAGGAGCTTAAGGCGTTATTATTAATGGTGCCGATATAGGTATTTTAATTCGCGACGAAGTTATTTATAAGTGCCCTTTATTATAACTCTCCTTTAGTATAGGTTTTAATATAATTATTAAAGAATTAATAACGGGTTATAATAAAGTTATCGAGGGAGGCTAAGGGTTAATTGCTTATCGGGCGTGGCTTTATAGCTTATAAATAGCATTATATCGGTTTTTTTGGGTACTCTGCTTTTAGTGTGAAACGTGTGGTAGGTTAAGTAGGTAGGAATCGGAGTCGGATGTGGATTATATAAGGAAACGGTTGGTTATTATCCGTTATTTTGGAGCCGATATACTTATATCGCTTTCGTGCTCTCGAGTATCGGAATAAGCAGAGTTTTTCGGTATAATCTTTAGTGTAATTAATATTTTTAATTAACGGATCGAAGCTAAGAAGCGATATAATAACCTAGGTTATAATGGGTTATAATATAGGGTTTAGCGGTTATAAAAGAAGGGATTTGAGTATATTTTAACGTTGGTTTTTTAATTTTGCTA
This sequence comes from Xylariaceae sp. FL0804, assembly GCA_022539325.1. Taxonomy (NCBI): domain Eukaryota; kingdom Fungi; phylum Ascomycota; class Sordariomycetes; order Xylariales; family Xylariaceae; species Xylariaceae sp. FL0804. The sequence continues at coordinate 76,662 of JAJKLG010000010.1, forward strand.
GCTAACGGAGCCGGTTAAAAAAACCTCGAGCCGGTTAAAGAGAAGGTAAAAAGCGAAGGGGAAATAGGTAATTATATATTAGTAATGTAGAGGGTAAAACGGAAGGAGCGGGAGGTATATTTATGCTTAATATATTAAAATACGATTATAGGTTAGGTTAATATGGTTAAAAATAGAATATTTATATAATAAGTAAGTAAGTTAGCTTTTATTAATAGTTATTTAATTAACCCTATTATATGCGGGGGGTTAATATAGCTGGCTTAGTCCCGGATAGGGGGCTAACGAAGTTTATTATCGCGTAACCTAGAGTAAGGATACGTAATTTAATAATAAAGGGTAACGTTATTTAATTTAATTGGTTTTTTTAGTTATTAGTTTATTAAAACGGCTCTTATTACTTATACATAATATATTAAAATACGATTATACGTTAAGTGAGTATAATAAGAAATCGAATATTTATATAATAGGTAAATAGGCTTTTATAAGTGGTCGCCTAGCTAAGGTTTTATAAGGGGCGGGATATAACTAACCTAGTCTTAGTTAGGTTGCTAACGAAGTCTGCCCTCGCGTAACCTAGAATTAGGATACGTAACTCGATAATAAATAATAATATTATATTTAATTTAATTAATTTTTTAAGCTATTAGTTTATTAAAAGGGCTTTTACCCCTATACTCGATATATTAAAATGCGATCGTAGCTTAGGTTAATATAATAAGAAATTAAATATTTATATAATAGGTAATAGGCAGGCTTTTATTAATGGTTACCTAGGTAACGGGCGTATATAGGAATATTAATACGGCTGGTTTAATCCCGATTAGGTTATTAATAAAGTTTATTATCGCGTAGCCTAAAGTAAGAATACGCGACTTAATAGCAAATAATAATATTATATTTAATTTAATTAATTTCTTAGGCTATTAGCTTATTAAAAGGGTTTTTACCACTTATGCTCGATATATTAAAATATAACCGTATATTAGGTGAATATAATAAGAAATCGAATATTTATATAATAAGCAGGTAGGCTTTTATAAGTGGTCGCCTAGCTAAGGTTTTATAAGGGGCGGGATATAATTAACCTAGTCCTGGTTAAGTCGCTAACGAAGTCTATCCTCGCGTAACCTAAAGTTAAGATACGCGACTTAATAGTAAATAATAACGTTATATCCAATTTAATTAATCTTTTAAGTTATTAGTTTATTAAAAGGGCTTTTACCCTTATACTCGATATATTAAAATACGATTATAGCTTAGGTTAATATAGTAAGAAATCGAATATTTATATAATAGGTAATAGGCAGGCTTTTATTAGTAATCGCTTAGTTAACGGGCGTGTACAGGGATAATAACACGGCTAGCCTAATCCCGTTCTGGCCTTTAGCGGCTAGTAATTTAAAAGCGTAATAATAACTAAAACTAACGATTAGGAATACGAATAATTTATTAAAGAGTAATAGAATTTAATTACTGTTTTAATTCTTTAGAATATAAGTACTCTGCGAAGCGATAGCCGAAATTATATCGAGTTATAATAATAAATAATGGAGGTATAATAAAAAACGGAATATTTGGGTAATAAGTACTCGTATGGAAAAAACGACTAAGTCCTACGCTAATACCTGTAAACCCTAACCCGCGGCCTGCAAAGATTTTAGGTGATTTATTATAGGTATAGCGGAGCTTAGTAATAATATATTACGTTTATACGTAGCGACCAGCTTATGCGCTTAACTCGATATGGTTTTAAGTAAGTATGCCTTATTATATACGATTATAAAAAAGTTTAGGTAAAGGTTAGCTTTTACCAGTATAATTTCGCCGTTTATTTTTATAATCTTAGCTTTATTATTAGGTATTATATTATAATCGGGAGTATTAGAGTTAATGGTATAAAACTAAGCCTCGGCCCTTAAAAGAGGTAAAAAGGCGCGGTTATTCTTTTTTAACCGCTTAATCGTTTCCGCGTTTTTATAATCGTTAAGGCTTAATTACTCCCGCTCGTCCTCGCTAAATCCCTTAATCGTTTTATTCTTCGATTTTTTAATATATTGTATATATATAATCGGGTATAACGAGACGTATATAATATATTTGCTTTATAAAACGTGTTAATATTAATTAAAACGTGGGATAAGGCGGTATAATACCCGAGGAGTAGCCGGGAGCAGGTAAATATAAGCCGGGCTTTTAAAAAACGGGATATTTACGGCCTTATAAATATTCCGTTTTTAATAAAGGGATAAATAGGGAAGTATTAATCTCGGGTTTTAATAGGTTTAACTTATTCCGATAATTAATAAAAGCTTATTTATCTAATATATACTCGCGCTTTATATAATCCCGCTCGCTTTTACTTTCGCCGTATATAAGGTATACCCTAAGCTTACCGCTAAAATAATCCCTTAGCTTATTATAGGTAACCGTGGTTAGTATTAACGGTATAAAAATAAGTGTTAGCTTAAAAAGTTTTCCGTTATATAGGGGTAATGCTTTTAAGCGCTAGTAGGTTTTAATAGCATAATTATAGGTAAACGTTTTACCCGTTCCGTATTCGTTAATAAGGAACGCAAATTTTATAGGGTTATTTAGCAGTATTACGATATAAGACGTATTTATTACTATAGTTAGTTTTAGTACGGTGGATTAAGGAAAGCGGATAAGAAACGGAATATATCGGTAATAAATATCTCGTTTTTTAGCCTTATTTATAGACTTACCGACGAGTTAATAAGGCTAATATTTAGCCTTTTTCGTTATATATTCGGATATTATAGCGTTATCTCACTTTATACCGAGATAATTAATATACTCTTTTATAGATTTATACTGGAATTATAAGCTACCGGTTATTATTTAATTAATATTAGTATACTCCTTCCACCGTTATTTTATATCCTTTACCATTAGGTTAATCTCCTTAGCCCTATTACGAATTATTAATTTATACTCCTTTTTATACTTTTTAGCCTGCTTAGCTTAGTCCTAGGATAATACTGTATTAAGCTTACCGGTTACGTTATGCGCACTGGTTATATTATTCTCGATTACGGTACGCTAATCCGTATAAAAAATAATAATCGGGGCTTAAATCTCTTTTAGCTCGATGGGGTTTACCCGGGTATTAATTATATCGGAGGCGGCCTTTTTAAGGAGGCTACGAACGTATCGGAAATCCTGGTTATTAAGTTCCGGATATAAGGGGGCTTTTATCTCCGCGGCTTTACGCTTAATTTCGGCTATATTATTACTTAATTACTTGGCTAAGCCCTTTTATTCTTCGGAGGAACCCGCGTTATCGAATTAGGCTTAAAGGGTTTTTACCTTTATAAATTAGCTTTCGAGTTTACCCGCCGGGTTACCGCTTTTTGTTTTTTATACGGGTTATTTCCGGAATATACTGGATTTTACTTTTATATCCGGATTATTCCGGGTTAATTCGATTACTACGATTATTTAGTCCGTAAGGAAGTCCAGGATCGGCGGGTTAATAGGAGTACGAAATTATACGAAAAAGTATTATACCGTAATGGACTTATAACGCTATTTAAAATAATAATTAATTAGTTTTAGGGCACGGTTCTAGGCCTTTATTATATAATATAAATGTTTTTCTCCGTTAATAAGCTCGAGTTAGGAAAAGTATTTAGGAAAATAACGGAGTAAATAATATACCGCGCTAATAATCGTATTACCGAGTATATTAAATACTACGTTATTATAATCGATGTTTTTTAACCGTGGTATTTAATAATTTAGGACTAAGGTATATTATAGCTCGGGTAGTATATTATTAAGATTTTCCGGTAACTTAATAATAGACTTTAGGATTCTCTCGAAATTAAGGGATATTTTTAGTCTATAATTAGTACGGTATTCGTAATATAGGGCTAAACGTTTAAATACTAGGTAATAAACGGTTAATAAAGTCTTAGGAAACGGGATATTTGCTAAATGCGGATATTTAATTCCTTAATAATATATACTTTACCGTAAGTATTAACGAAAAAGTTAAATAAGTTCGCAGTTTTAAAACTAAGATATAATATTATATTACCTAGTATATTAAGGGTACTTAACCTGGCCATAATACGTAGTTTATAATTCTAGTAATAATCTTATATTAGGCCGGATACTTTATAGGGTTTTAAATTATATATAAGTTTTATTATTACGGGCGGAATATTATTAGCGCTTAATTATTATTAAGGGCGCTTATAATTATATTATTAGATTATAGTAAGAAGGCTTTAACCCCCGTAATCCTCGTTTTTAGCGGGAATACCTTAATACGCCTCCCTAGTGATTTTTAATAATACGGACTCGGTTATGGCTGCGAATAAATCGAAGGCGGTTAAAAGCGCGAAATTAAATAAGTATGGTTTAAGAAATAAAATATTTATTAGGTCGGGTAGGTTAATAATAATAATTATACAGGCGAGGGTAGTAAATTAAAAGGGATAAAAGAAAGGGTTTACTTATATATACCTATTAAATATTTAGTTTTTTAGTATATTTATATATTCGTTAACTTATATAGTATATAAACGGTAAGGGGCGGAGGTAAATGGTTATAAAAGGCGGGCGTAAAGGGGAAGTTTTACTTATATATACCTACTTATTGGATTTTTTACTTATTCGAACTAGCGTATAATCGGTGCTCCGGGAGGGGCGAATAAAATAATTAATACGAATAATACAAATTAGGTAAAGGGTACAAATATATAATGGTTATAAAAGTAATATAGGTGGCTTTGGGATATAGGAGGGCAATGCTTTAATAACTCGAGGGCTAATAAGTATTTTATTTTTCGGGCTTTAATCGGTAAGGGGAGGATTAAACGATTCGGGGAGGGAAGTAAGGTGGTTATAAAAACCGATACCGTAATTCCTTAATAAGTAAGTAATATAATAGTTTTTTTATTTTTAAGTATAAGGTTAATAATATATAATAGCTGATATATATTCTCCCTCCGTAAAGATTACCGGTGGAATATTCTCCGTTACCGTGGTTATAGGCTAGGGAATTATTTATATTTTATATAGGGTACTTTTAAGTATAAGGTTTAATAGGCATTAATTATATTCTGGTTAATAATATAGGTATATTCGGGGAAAATACGGTATTAATATATACCGGTTAAAATAATATATAAAAAGGAGTTATTATAGGCTACCGCTTAGGCTATTACTATTATTAAATAAAGTTATTTACGCTTAGCCGGAAGGAGTTTAGGGTTATATATATAATCTGGTCCGGTCCTTTTAAAGGGTTTAATATAATGGTTTTTATACTAATATTATATTATTTATTAAAGTAAATCGGGCTTTACCTTATAGTATACAGGATAAATAATACCTTAAATAATAATATTAAAGGGGGATAACTCGGGTATTATTTAAATCGGGATCGTTAATAATAATTAAAGCTTGCGTACTTTTTAAAAAATATCGAATTTTACCGTTATATTATTAGGATCGCCGTAAATACTAAAGGTAATATTCCGGGAGGGAAAAAGGCTAATAGGATTATCTAATTATCCGTATATAAGTACTTTTTAGCAAAAGCTTATAATATTATAACGGATTATAAATCGATTATAATTTCCCGGTTTAAGCTTATCCTAAAGGAACGGAAGGCGGGAAAGAAAAAGCAGGAGGTAAGGGAGAAGCTAAAAGGAGAGAAGGCGGAAAAGGACGTTTATATTATCCATTATATAATTAAAAATAAGGAAACACCGTTATTAAAAGCGCTTAATTACCGAATCGTGGTTTTACTAATAGGCTTTTTAACGTTATCGGGGCTTATTAATTATTTAATATTAATTTAGGCCGGCTTTATGCTCGGATTTTAGGAGGAGATTATTTAAGCCCTAAATATTATGCTCGGTTATTATATTAAATCGGAACCTTTTATAATAATTATAGCCTAGTATTATTATTTTAGTTTAAGTAATAATATTACGGCCTACCGCGATTATTACTTAACGGCGAATTAAAGTATATAATAATTAAGTTATTAAGTTCCCGCCTCCGTAATAGTAAATTATAATACCAGGCCGATTAGGAAAGGTATAATAACGATTTAAAATAATATTTAATAAAAATCTTTAAGAATTTATCGGCTTAGTTGCGATTTTATTACGAATAATACCCGAATACTTTAGGTTCCCTGCAAAGGCTCGATTAATAGGCCGAGGCCGCCGCCGCTAAGAAAACCTTACCCGATATTAAGGAGAATAATTTACCGGTTAACGACTTTAAAGCGGGTACGCGGCGAACTTATAATACCCGCCTTTACTAGCTTTTAGCAGTATTAATTTCGCTTTAAATTCACTTTTTCCCTCGTAATACCCTGTGTTTATAAAAATAAACGCGTTTTTTTATTATTTTTTAATTATTTACTAAAGGAGGTTATTAAGAAGTAAATTATTTATAAAGTATTAGTATATCTGCCTAATAAATAGAATTATTTATGGGTAGTAAAGGTGGAAATCAGTATAATAAATTATTATACCCCTAGTAAAAACACTGCGAACCTGGGCAGGCGCTTATTTAAAAAACACTAAGGAGGGGATTATAATACTAGTCTCCCGCGTTAAACCCTTATAATCCGATTTATTCTCCTAAGCGTTATCCTTTTATCCCTTAATCCGATACTAAGCTTTAAAAAATACCGAAAAGGGGATTATAATACTAATCTCCTACGTTAAATCCTTATAATCCGATTTATTCTTTTAAGTATTATCCTCCTATCCCTTAGTCCGGAGCTTAGCCTCGAAATCGGTTTCGGCTTTCGCGAGCCGGGTAAAAAGGGTCTCCTTTTAATCGGCTTTATTATCCTCCTCGGTAATAAGGTTATTATCGGCTTTATTATTTTAGCGCTAACCGGCCGCAACCCAAAATAATTAAAAAATGTTTATAGTATTCTTAATAATATTTTCCAAATTCGCAGTAAAAATCCGCGAGTTTTTTATAGCGATTTTTATAAGCTAGCGGATTTAGCGAATTTCCCGTAAACACTTTTATATATATTTATCGAGATTATGCGTATTACCCGCTACGGTATTAGCGTTATCGCGAATAATTATTATATTTATATGTAAATAATATATATCTCCCGAGTTAATATCCAGTAAAAAGCGAATTACCGGCGCAGGTATAGCGATCTCGCCGTTATCGGCGGATTAACCGATACCTGTATAAGCCTAAACCCGCTCCGAAATAATCTTATAAAAGTTTTTACTGCGAGTTAATAAAGCTACCCACTCGGGTACGCGGGGAACTTACGGTAAACTTTTTTAATAAGGAGATTATTATTACCCTTAGCGCTATCCCGGATAAAATGCTTTAATTAACCGATTTGCGCGTACTTAGCGGCGGGCTTATACTAGCCGGTAGGAACGTAACCAGAGTACACCTATAAAAAGGTATAACCGAGAATAACCAGCTCTCTAGCAGTTTACCTAGCGGATTAGCCCATAATTTACCTATAAGTTAATATAAACCTACCGTTTTATAATCCTTATGCATTTCCTGGTAGCGTTAATACTTTACCGATTAATTTATAGCAGTATTAGCTTAAAACACGCCCTAACTTTACTAGGATCTTATTTATTATAGAATAAAACGCAAACCACGCGGTTTATCGAGGGCTTTTAATCCACGGCGGCCTTAACGCAGCGTAGGCAGGGCAGTATGTTTATATACTTCTTGGATTACGCTTTAAAAGGGAAGTACTCGCGGTATTTATTACTTAACTCGGGCATTATTCCGATTTTATAAGGATTACGCGTAGGCGTTATAATAGGGTTATTAGCGTTCTTAGAATAAAAGCCTGGGTCGATAGGCTTTTAAAAATCGGTTTTTATTATATTACTCGTAAAACGGCGAACGTTTTCGACGGGGGTTTACCTATTATTTAAGCCTTTCGAATCCTTAATATCGCGCTTGCGCTTAAGGGCAGGAGTAACCGGAAGCTTAGAAGGGGGAACCGGAGTTTATTTATTATAAACCGCAGTAGAATAAATAGGCTTTATTGCGATCCCGCTTATATTAGCGGGCGTAGTACGCTTTATAGTCGCAGGGTTAATACCAGCTAACTGCGCAGGCTTTTTAACCGCTTTTCCAGAATTAACCGGTATTATAGCGAGGATTAAAAGTTATCGATTAGGGGAAAGGGTTAACAAAATCCCCCCGGAGCTAAGTATCCGTTCGTTAAATCGTAAACCAAAGCCTCGCCGGCCTATACTAATAAAATAAAGGCAAAAGCCCGGCGCAGGCCGGTAAAATAGGAATTATTCGCTGGTTAAGGGGGGAGGTATATATTAAGAAAAAAAAGTTATATAAGGAAGAAAAGTGGATAAGCGATTAGGAGTAAATAAATCTTTTTATAATAGGCTATTAACGTAATTCCCACCTGGCCCCACCTGGTAATATTAGCGGTTATACCTGGCTAATATAGCCGCTCCTTCCTTACTTATAAGTAAACCCCATATCGAATTTTATTATTATAATATCGGGATCGCCGTAAATACTAAAAGCAAAGCTCCGGGAAGGAAAAAGGCTAATAGGATTATTTAATTATTCCTATATAAATACTTTTTAGCGGAAGCTTATAATATTATAACGGGTTATAGATTAATTATAATTTCCCGGTTTAAGCTTATCCTAAAGGAATAAAAGGCGGAGGAGGAAACGGAGAAGGGAAAAAAGAAATAAGAGATAAGGGAGAAGTAGGAGGGGGAAAAGGGGGAGGAGGATAATTATATTATTTATTATATAGCTAAAAATAAGGAGACTTCGTTATTTAAAGCGCCTAGTTACCGAATCGTGGTTCTGCTAACGGGCTTTTTAACGTTATCGGAGCTCGTTAACCACTTAATATCGACCTAGGCCGGCCTTATACTCGGATCTTAAAAGGAGATTATTTAAGCCCTAAATATTATACTTAGTTATTATACTAAATTAGAACCTTTTATAATAATTATAACCCAGCGTTATTACTTTAGTTTAAGTAGTAGCCGGGATAATTAAATAAGCCTTAATAGCGGTTTTTAAGTTATACGCGGATTCTTTATAAGCGCTCGGGCGGTTACCGCTCGCGTATTATTCCACGTTTAAATTAAGAACGTAAAAATTAAGTATACTAATAATTATAGGAGGTAATCCCCCTAGCTCCTTACTTTAATTAGTTTAAAAACTTCCGCCGGCCGCTAAAGCACTTAACTCGAGCGCTCCCTAAGGGTATATACCTTTTTTACCCGCCGCCTACGTACTTTACGCAGAAGCTAAGGCAGGAAAATATATTATTAATTAGCCCGCTTAATAATTACGCTAACCTTATACGCGGGGTTATTAGGACTTATTAGGCTATTACGGGGTTCCCCGTTACTATCCGGCGAATATGCTTATAGCCTTAGATTTTAAAGGAGCAGTTTACGCGCACGCAGAGCTAAAAATAAATATCGATATTTACGCTTAGGAGCCGCCTTACCTGCTTATATTACTAATAATTCCTACGAGAAATTAAGCCCGCCGCTTAACCCCGAGTAGGGAACGGTATAATATAATTAACCGGGTTAAGTTTAGTATTCCTGGTAGGTAAATTATACGGTATAATCGCGGTAAAGGCTTTAATACTAAGAGAATAAGAAATAATATTCTTATATATATAGGGATTTAATTCGTAGCTAGAGTATAAATATTCGGTTTTTTATATCTATATCCTTTTAAAGGCAGCCTTTTTTATTAGCCGAATACCTGGGTTTATTCGGCCCTTACGTATTAGGCCGGTACTTATTATTACTCGGTATTAATATCCGGCGGTTTAATACCTTTTACGCGGTACCTCTTCTCGCAGTTTCCTAATAAGAATATAGGAGATAAAGTCCGGTTTCCAGGATAATAAGCTTTTAATGTATTTAATCCTTATAGGATATTTTACTGGGATTTAAGCCGCCTGTTATTATATTATACTTTTAGGTTGTTATTCTGAATATTGCCCCAGGGGATATACTATTAGATCCGTGGTCGATATATAATTTATCCTAAAGCATATAAATATAAGTTACTGGGTTTATATCGTCGGCTATATTACCTCCCTTAAACGCCTGCTAGATAAAACGCCGTAATATATCGACTAAGGCATAGTGGTAGCCTCCTTAAATATATAAGCGTTGCTTATATAATCTACTTAAAATCTGGATATTTAGGGCTACGAGCGCGCGGTATTAGCTGAGATAAAGTAGATAAATAAGTAGGCACTAATAAGAAACCGAATATTTAATCCTATTTATTAATACCCATTCGGTGATTTATTATATAAATATTCCGTTTCTTATTATAGGTATAAGCGGTGCTAAAAATCGAGATATCTCGTGTATTTCGAGCTATATATTTTAATTAATTTATTAGGTAAATATTTCATTTCTTATCGCATACGTAAGGGGTGGTAAAATACAGGATATTTTAATCCTTATATACTTTTAATAATATAATATATACGTAAATATTTGGTTTCTTATTAATGGTTTTATTTAAGGCTTTATAATATTATTCTTACTCTTGTTTTCGGCTTTCGCCTTATATACGTTATATTATTAGTATATATATTTGGGATTATAATCCTCTTATTTATTACCTGGCTGGTTATATTATTTAACCATGGCTTATACGTGGTTTAAAATACTTATTAGCTTTATATTTAACCCTTATCCTTTTAAGGTTTATTACTTTATGGTTAAGGAAGCGGGATAGCTTTTTAGGTTAACGGCGGCTATCGTTAATAAGTAATCCTGTTTATTATTATTTATAATTATTAAAAAAATGCTTATATCGGGTAATATAATAAGTGCTTTTATCGAATATAATTTTCCGGGGCTAACGGGGCCTATATTAATATTCCTTATATCGGGCAAAGGTTATTTTATACCGAATTATTTCCCGATAACGCCTTAATAATTAATTACGAGTCCTTTAATAAATCGTTCCAGGACCTTAACCATTTCGGGGCCGTAATAATAACGGCGCCGGATTAATCTTTTTAAGCTTTTAGTGCGCGTATTAACGCTAAGGGTGGGGTTTTTAAACAAGGAATATAAAATCGGTATTATTATCCATTACTCTCCTTTAGGTGGAAGCTCCTTATAAATAAAGCTAAAAAGGGCCCTTTTAACGGTATATTATACCTTTCGGGGGGGGTATTTTTCCTTATACTTTACGCCGGGAACGTAATAGCTAATATTAAAGAGTTTTAAAACGCTTGTTTTCGAGGATTACACGGTAATAAATTTAATCTTCTCGAAATTCGGCGTTACGAAAACGTATAAGCCTGCGTATAATTAATAATATTATTCCTATTCGTTATTAATATATAACTCGAATTCCCCTTATTAGAATATAGCTTTTTAATTATAATCGATTTTCTAATATAATATTATAAATTCCTTCCTATTCTAGGAAGCTTTATTATTAAGACCGCTAAATATATTTATAACGAAGGCGGATTATATAGCTTTTATTAGCTATTATATTAACCGCGCTTAAATAATATTAGGGATAAGTAATATTATATTATTAGGGAAGGTTAATAATTATTACGTAATATCGGCCGTAAGCCGCCTAAAAAGTTTAAATATTTTTCTCCGTCCTAAAGTAATAAATATACCGTGGTATAATTAATATATTCGATTTATACCCAAGAGATTAACGTATATTACGGGATTATTTTTCCGGAACGGGAGTAATCTGCTCCGTTTATAAGGCTCGATAAAAACCTTTTGCAAATATTCGTAATACGCCTCCATAAAGGTCCGATTATACGCTTAAATTACTTTTTATAATAAAATATAAAAGAGCTAAGACTAAGTCTTTACCGCTTTAATATAATCGTTATCTTATTCTTAAGCGATAAGCTAGGTAAGAAATACACGTTTTTAATTATTAAACATAATGCTCTGGCCTAATTTAAACCCTATATCGATAAGCCTTTTTTATACTTTATAGGCGTTGCGGGTAAAAGGGTTATGTGGTAAGCCGAGATTAAGTATAAAAGGCAGGTAAATACGCAAAATATTTTAATCGAACTTAGTATTAGGTAATTAAACTATACTAAATCGGTTATAAATACCCTTTACACTTATACCTTTTAAATACTACTCCTTATTATAACCCTTATTACGGATTATTATTGCTTTTTATATCCAGGAATATATACTGGGTATAACGTTTATATTAAAAAGTTAAAGCAGAATATAATAAAACTAATTAATAATAATATATAGGATTTACTTATAGTTTAATTACAGTATCCCCGCTTATTCCGGTATAAATAAGGCGAAAACCGAGAACTATTTAATTGGTTTTATAAATTAGGTAGTATTAGCGAGGATTAACCGATTAATGTTTTTAGTACGGATAATATAAAATAAGTTATATATATTATCGATATCTGGATATAAAGGGCGTATCTCTTTATATAAAGAAAGTATTAAGAAGTTTAAGGCGGATAAATGCGATTAAAATACTCGGTATTTATAACGCACTTTATAAATATAGGCTATATTATCGTAATCGTTTATAATAAGGAAATTATATAATTACTTTTTCTGCTTATGGAAATTTTAGCGGATATAAGCGTATAATATTTTATACGGGGTAATACCGCGGTTAATTTACTTTATATATTATAGGTTAAGGTTTTCCTGCTTAAAACAAAATAAACTAAACTAATAGGCGTTAAAGGGGGTATAATTTTTATCGGGTGTATATATATATTCCTTATGGTTATTATAAGCCTTAACCTGGGTAAGGGGGGCGGTATAATACTAGGTGATTAGCTTTACGAGTTCGATTAAGCTAATATCTTAAAAAAAGTATTAAGTCCACGTATATTCTCTAAAGCTATAAAAACCATTATACGCTATTTAAGTAATATTATTAAAATATTTAGATTTATAGAATAATATTACCGATAGGGTTTTATTATTTTATAAGGGCAGAGGCCTAGTAAGCTTAGGCGTATCCCGAAATCCGATATTTACCTAAAGCATATTTTTATATAAAAACGCGGGGTTAGCGTTTTTAAAAAACTTAGTATAAAATATTTATAAGGCTTTTCCCGGGGAAGGGCTTTAAATATAATCTTTTATATTATGGGTTTATATAATAAGGATAAATAAAGTAAAATAGCCCCCCTCCCCTTTAAAATTATTATATAGGATTTTTAATTTATTTTAAAAATCGCTTATATACGTGTAATTAATTATATATTATAAATAAGTATAATTATTAACGTGCTCGGAGTTAAGTTTGCTTTAAGTAATTAATACCTTAGCTTTTACTTAATAAAAGGAAGTAAGATATTATTATATAATAATAATTAGGCATAAATTATATAGGGCGGGAAGAATATAACGGTCGATAAGCTTTTACTGCCTTTCGTATAAAAGGGCGGGGAGGTTACCCTTATAAGGCGGTAATATTTTAGGAAAGAGTAGGTAAACGGTATTTAATCGGTTTTTATCGAAGCTATTAAGCTAAATATTTCGTACCCTATATAATAACTGGCCCTTAAAAAAGCAATATAATTATTAGGTATAAGTAAATAAATAAGGGGGTATATACGTTAACTAAAAATCGTCCTAAAAAAGGCGTAAAGGGATTTAAGGTAAGCTATATAATTATTAATATTAAACGTGCGTAATATTAATAGCCCTACGTATATATCTTTTATCTCGGTATTAAATACCCGGAAGGATAACGCGGGTTTATTTTAATCGGATAATAAGGTATTAAAGGGCGACCGTAGCTGCTTATATTTATTGCATATAACGGTTATATTACCGGTATTATAAAGTATATTAGCGAAATAATCCTCCGGTTTTTTATCGTTTATAATAAAGCGTGCTATCTCGGATAACCTAATACCCTTAGGGTTATTATATAATACTAGTATTAAAATCAATTATTAATAAGGGGAGTATAAGACTTAAGCTATAAGAATCCGAATATCCCCATTTTTAGGGCTTAGGGTATAAAAAACCAAATATTTATATTAATAAAAATAAGGATATTTAATTTCTTAAGCGGTTAAGGGTAGTAAGGATTATAAGGAGGAGAAAATATATAACAGTTATAATAAAGTGCGCAGATAATAAATAAGTATAACTTAACCTTATTTATTAACTTAATAAATAAGATAGGAAAATTCTATAAGAATTATAATACTTTATACGAAAAAGGAGTGGGAGTAATATAATAATTAATTAAGCCTTTAACGTGTATTATACTATTAAAGGAATAAGGGAATAATAAGCCTTACTCCGTATCGGTAGGGTCCGCTTCGTTATAATCGTTATTTAAGTCGGGATCGGAGTATATTAAGCTTATTATTTCTATAATAATATTATTATATAATTTATTACGGTATTCGGGTAAAGCAGGGTCGGAATGCTTACCGCTTAATAGCGCCGGTAATATAATATATTTTATTTTAAAATTATATTCCGGTAACGGTGGGTTAAAGGGCCTTAAGCTTAATTACGCAAATAAAACGTTATCTTTTAGCCCGTAATAATAATCCGGCGAGGCCGGGTTAAACGGCCCTAAGCTCGGTAACCTTAATAATATTATTACCGCGGGAGAGTAATCGGATTATAATTACGGGCGGGCTGCCAGGGGACGGGTAGGTAATACGGTATAATCCGAAGAATACTATTAATAAAATAGCTTACGGTATATAGGAAAAGGAGCCGGTAATAAGGTAATATTCGAGGATTACCGGTGCTGGGACGGCTTATAGTATACGGGAAGGGTAATAAGTAATAAAGTAATATCCGAGGAGTATTAGTATTAAAACGGCTCGCGGCGTATAAGGAGGGCGGTAAATAACACGGTAATATTCGAGGATTATTAATACTGGGATAATTTACGGCGTATAAGGAGAGCGGTAAATAATATAATAATATCCGAGAATTACCGGTACTAAAACGGTTTGCGGTATATAAAGAGAGCGGTAAATAATATAATAATATTTAATAAATACTAATACTGGGACGGTTTACGGCGTATAAGGAGAGCGGTAAATAATATAATAGTATTCGAGGATTACCGATATTAAAATAGCTTATAGTATACGGGGAGGGCGGTAAATAATACGGTGGTATCCGAGAATTATTAATACTAGGATAGCTCGCGGTATATAGGAAAAGCGGCCGGTAATACGGTTATGTCCGATAAATACTCTTGTTATAAATTTTTTTAACCGGGGGCGCTCGATAAGAATAGTATTTAATATACGCGAGATTAAGTTAAAAGGCTAATTTATATACTCGATTGGAATCGATTATAATTTATATTAGTATATAGCTTATATTTTATACTATTTATTATAATGGTTTTAAACCTTAATCGCGTATTATACCGTAAGGGGGGTTATATTTTTAGGCTATTTTAATCTTAATATATTAGGGATTATAGCGGGCGGTAATTATATTTAATACTAGGGAGAATAGTTTAAGAGCTGCCTAATAAGCTTATTAATATCGCCGATAATATAATATCTAATATAAGGGTTAATTAGCGATTAAATTAAAGAATTAAATAAGTAATAATAATAAACGGTTTAATACCTTATTAAAAATTAATATTAAATTCGGATAAAACTCGGAATTAATTATTAAGTTAATTAAACTCGGCTTAAAAAGCTATTATCCTCCTTTTAAATACCCTTTCGCGCTTTCTCCGCTATTTTTCGGCGTTAATTAAAGGCATAATAATAATAATAAATAATATATAAGTATATAATATAAAATAGCGAGGAGAAATAAGTATTAATAATAATATAATAATAAAATATAAAAATAATAAAATATATATATATAATAATTTTTCCAGGAATAATATTCCTTATAATATTTTATTATTTTGTAATAAAAAGGTAATATAAAAAGGTTACCCCTTAAATAAGGGAATTTAAAAGGAGCTAAGGTTTATAAATAAAGATATAATATCCTAAAAAGCTTATTAGAATTATTTAAATAAGCTTATAAAATAAATTTCGGGTTATAGTTTTAAAGCTAGGGCGTTTTTGGATAAAGTATATCCGGAGAAGGAACTTTATTAGGCATTTTGGGATTAAATTAAAAAAACCCAGGAATATTTAAATAATATAATTATACCCAAGCCTTAAAAAGGATTAGGTAATTAGCCTAAAGGAGGCCAGTCGGTTAAAATATATATTCGGCGCCGGGGATTTTACTTTTATATCCGAGAGCCGAGGATTAAGTCCGTAATAATAATCGAAAAATAATACTTTTACCTGCCTAAACGAAAATATAATATCTTAAAAAGCTTATTAAAATCACTTAAATAAGCTTATAAAGCGAATTTCGGGTTATAGTTTTAAAGCCAGGGCGTTTTTAAATAAGGTATATTTAGAGAAGGAACTTTATTAAGTATTCTAGGATTAAATTAAAAAAACCTAGGGATATTTAAATAATATAATTATACTTAAGGGCTCTTAAAAGGTTTTATAATTATTAATCGTAGTAATCCGCTTAGAAAAAAAACCTGTTTTATTTAAGTTTTAGCCTTTTAACGCTATTAAAGGCTCCGTTTCTGGCTCTAGCTCCGGCTCCGAGTTAAATACCGATAATAAAGGATATAAGTAATTTCCAAATATAAATCCAGGGTATATTATATAAAATCCGTAAAATTAAATAAAAAACTAATAATTTTAAGCATATTTTTTTTAACGGCCGTTATACGTTCGTTATTATTAGAAAAAATAAGTATAAGGTTATATTAATCGCGGTTATTTATAGGATAAACCCTAGGTATATATTTAATATACCCGTTAAATCTCCCCTATTTAATAATTAACGTTATATAAGCGGTTTAAAAAGCCTAAAACTAATTTCCTAATAAGCTATAAAAAGGCAGAAACACGCGCACGTTAATAATAAGGATAATAATAAGGATAAATTCGAAGTATAAAAACAGTTAAAAAACGAATCGTAATAGTTATTATTAAGGTAACGGGTTTTGGAGCCGTTTACGAAACCTATTATTAAACTAATATCGCCGCTCGTTATAAGGCCGTAAAGGATTATTAGCGAAATATTAACGGCTAATAATAATAAGGAAAAGGATTACTGCTTAAGGCTAAAAGACGGGGATATTTTAGTTATAAGCTAGGAGGTTAAATCTAACCGCCTTATTATGTTTAAAAGCGCGTTTTAACGGAAATATATAGCGTAATCTACCGCCGAAACCTAAAAGCTCCTTAATATAATCGCGGATCCGATAAAGGACTACTCCTAAACCGTAATAAAACGGGAGAATAAATTTAATCCCCTGCGTAATTAATAGGTTATATATAATAAGGCGCGGAACCTTAAAACGCTTTACTTATAAAATAACCGTATATTACCCCCTGGGTTCGATAAAATCGCCTTAAGTATAAAGAAAAGGAATAAGATTATATAATATAACCGTAATCCGGATAAGGCCGAGGATAATCTCGATAATAATAATATAATTATTAATAATATTTAAGCGGCCTTATAATAAACGGATAATAGTTTACGATTTAAAGGATAATAATTTATTATAAACTTTTACGGGCGGGTAATATTAAGGTTATTATGCTTTTTTCTTAATTAACCGAAGGAAATAATATTAAGTTTTAAGTAAACGTTAATTATATAAATCGATTAAAATTTATAATCTATCGAAAAGCACTAGGCCCGTAATATTTATTTAAATTACTTTTATTTTAAATTAGCGTTAGGTTATTTTAGGGTATACTCGCGATCGACCGTTAAGTAAACACCATTTATATCAGATTATTATATAATACGTTAAACGCAAAAACCCGCGAATTATAGGGATATATTTCCGCGGCTTTTTAATTAAGGATATTAATCCTAGAATTATTACGGCGGGTATAAGTGCGTTACCGGAACTCTTTATAAAAAAAATCTCTTAATTCTAGAATACAGAGAAAAGGAAGGAAGGCTATATACGGCTAACTATAAAAGTATAAATCTAGCTAGGTCCGGCCGCAGGGCACAGGCCACCTGGGTAAAGCTTAGCCTAATAAAGCCTAAAGGCTTAAGTATACGAAAGCTATACCCAGCCACACCTCTTAGTTATATAAGCTATTATAAGTGCGGTATACCGTTATTACCCCCTTAATCTCTCGTATAAAACCGCGAAATAAGCTTTATACGGAGATTTTAAAAAAACGTTTAATTATATAGAAATAATATATACAGGGCTCGAATCCATTACTCCCGGTACCGTTAAAATCCTCTATTACCGTCCAAATCCGGTTTAGCGCGTATTAACGCTATTAAATCTTATACCGTTATAAAGTGCCCGGGCCGGCTAAAACGTATACGGTATATATACTATTCTCTTACCCGGGAATAGGGTTTTATATATAAAGCGTTATGCATTTTAATTAGCCGAAAACCAGTAGAAATAAGCCGAAAAGCTTAAAGCGCTATCACTAATAATGCTAATATAAATATCCTAATTCGCGATAAAGTTATTTATAAGTGCCCTTTATAATAACTCTCCTTTAGTATAGGTTTTAATATAATTACTAGAAAATTAATAACGGGTTGTAATAAAGTTATCGAGGAAGGCTAAGGGTTAATCGCTTATCGGGCGTAACCTTATAACTTATAAATAGCGTTATATCGGTTTTTTTAAGTACTCTGCTTTTAGTATAAAACGTGTAATAAATCGAGTAAATAGGAATCGGAGTCGAATATAAATCACACGGGGAAATGATCGGTTATTATTCATCGCTTTAAAGCCGATATACTTATATCGCTCTCGTGCTCTCGAGTATTAAAATAAGCAAAGCTTTTCGGTATAATCTCTAATATAATTAATATTCTTAATCGATAGATTAAAGCTAAAAAGCAATATAATAACCTAGGTTATAATAAATTATAATATAGGGTTTAGTGGTCGTAAAGAAAGGGATTCGAGTATATTTTAATATCGGTTTCTTAACTTTATTAACTAACGGAGCCGGTTAAAAAAACCTCGAGCCGGTTAAAAAGAAGGTAAGAAGCGAAAAGGAAACGGGTGATTATATACCAGCAGTATAAAGGGTAAAACGGGAGGAGCGGAAAATATACCTATACTTAATGCATTAAAATACGACCGTAAATTAGGTTAATATAATTAAAAATAAAATATCTATATAATAGGTAAATAAGTTAGCTTTTATTAATAATCGCTTAATTAACCCTATTATATGCGGGGGGTTAATATAACTGGCTTAATCCCGGATAAGGGGTTAATAAAGTTTACTATCGCGTAATTTAAAGTAAAAATACATAACTCGATAATAAAGGGCAATATTATTTAATTTAATTAATTTTTTTAATTATTAGTTTATTAAAACGGCTCCTATTACTTATACTCGATATATTAAAATATAACCGTATATTAAGTAAATATAATAAAAAATCGAATATTTATATAATAAGCAAATAGGCTTTTATAAGTAATCGCTTAGCTAAGGTATTATAAGGGGCGGGATATAGTTAACTTAATCCTAATTAAATCGTTAACGAAATCTGCCCTCGCGTAACCTAGAGTTAGGATACGCGACTTAATAATAAATAATAATATTATATTTAATTTAATTAGTTTTTTAAGCTATTAGTTTATTAAAAGGGCTTTTACCCTTATACTCGATATATTAAAATACGACCGTAGTTTAGGTTAATATAATAAAAAATCAAATATTTATATAATAAGTAATAAGCAGGCTTTTATTAATGGTTACCTAGGTAATAAGCGTGTATAGGGATATTAACACGGTTAATTTAATCCCGATTAGGTTATTAATAAAGTCTGCTATCGCGCAGCCTAAAGTAAAAATACATAACTCGATAATAAATAATAATATTATATTTAATTTAATTAATCTTTTAGGCTATTAGCTTATTAAAAGGGTTTTTACCACTTATACTCGATATATTAAAATATAACCATATATTAAGTAAGTATAATAAAAAATCGAATATTTATATAATAAGTAAGTAGGCTTTTATGGGTGGTCGCCTAACTAAGGTTTTATAAGGGGCGGGATATATTAACCTAATCCTGGTTAAATCGCTAACGAAATCTGCCCTCGCGTAACCTAAAATTAAAATACGCAACTCGATAATAAATAATAACGTTATATTTAATTTAATTAGTTTTTTAAGCTATTAGTTTACTAAAAGGGCTTTTACCCTTATACTCGATATATTAAAATATAACCGTAACTTAGGTTAATATAATAAGAAATCGAATATTTATATAATAGGTAATAAGCAGGCTTTTATTAATAATTACCTAATTAACGGGCGTATACAGGGATAATAATATAACTAGCTTAATCCCGTTTTGGCCTTTAGCGGTTAATAATCTAAAAGCGTAATAATAACCAAAACCAACGATTAAGAATACGAATAATTTATTAAAAAGTAATAGAATTTAATTACTGTTTTAATTCTCTAAAATATAAGTATTCTGTAAAGCAATAACCGAAATTACATCGAGTTACGATAATAAATAATAAAGGTATGGTAAGAAACGGAATATTTAGGTAATAAGTACTCGTATGGAAAAAACGATTAAGTTTTACGCCAACACCTATAAACCCTAACCCGCGGCCTGCAAAGATAAAAAAGGTGCTTATTATAATTTTACGGACTTAATAAAATCGTAGCTTATATAATTTATTTCGGTATTTAAGTTTATATTTATATAAGTTTAAATAAATTCTTTACGTATATTAATTATAATACCGATATAAAAGCGTATTATTACCCTTACGCGGGGATTATGCTTTATAAAAATAGGGTATTTTATAAAACTTATTTATTTCCCGGACTTTATTACCTTTAATAACCTCCGCGGCCTTATCCGCCCCGAAAACCTTATTAGCTTTTATTCACCTTTAAAACGCCGGCGTTTTATTTATTACTCCGTTTTTCCGGATAATTATTAAAAAAGTAATTATTACTTTAATAGGTATAATACTTAAGCGGTTATCCGTTAACTCCGATTAGGTTTTTTCCGTTTAATTATTTTAGTTAGCGCGCGCGTTAATAAGGGGAGGCTCTCGGGTAATAATCCGTGGTAAAATCGGTATCGTTTTGCTTTTATTTTAATTTCTCGAGCCAGGCCTATTACTTTTTTTATACCTAGTTTATTATAACCGCACGGCTTATTAGCTTATCGCCGCCGTATTTATTTAAGTATGCTTGGAAACTATTACCTAACTTTGCATAAAAGCTATAAACATTAGCCTTATCGCTTTATGCCTTAACTTAGGTTTTAAGAGCGCTAAAATATAAGTGGAAATTTATAAGTAATTAATTATCGAATCGCCGGGTATTCTTAATCGTAACGTGGATATTAGCTTTACGGTTTACTGTATTAAATAATACCTGGAGGGTTTATTTAACGAAGCCGGCCTAATCGCTATAAACTAGGATTTTTTTTACTTTATTTAAAATCTTCGCCTTTTATTTCCAAATCTCTCGTACTTTTTCGTTAATATGGTTAAGGGAATATAGGATCCGTTTCTTAATAATATTAAACTGCTTTAGGGCGTAAAAAAACGCTAGGTTTAAATCTCCTAGCCAGTTCTCGCGTTATCGGTACGTAAACTAACGGGAGTAAACAGGGATTCGCAGGCTTTTTAGGTCCAGATCGCTATTAAAAAAGGAAAATAAATTATTATTCTTCCGTTATTAAGGTATTTATTTAAGGGCTCCAAGGTTAAATTCATAGTTTTATATAAAAACTTTAATTATAATATCTCTTCGGGCCTTTTATTCCTTAACTTAAGCTTTTAATTAGGTAATTTGCTATAGGATCGCTAATATAACGGCTCCTTCCCGAAAAGGAGATACTCCGCTTTTTATATTAACGGCTTCCTTTATTTAGGTAATTAAAGCGGTTATATTATTATAATCCGAAATACTTATACCGGATTCGGTAATCTGTATTACAGGGTTATTAATAAAGGCAGTAAATCGGTTTTTTAAGCTAGGGGTTTTTAATCGAGTATTAAGTGCTATGCTTCCTTTAAATAGCTATAATAAAAGCAATAGAATTATTAGGGACTAGATTACAAATAACTAGGTAAAGGGTATTAATATTTATTCGGTAATAAAGCTATTACTTAAAAAGGAGAATTTTATCTCGTTACGCGTAGCTTTTTAATTAAAGTTTTTACCTAACGGTATAGGTCCGAAACCCTAGCATATTACTAGTGCTTTATCAGCGATAATACAGTAATACGCTCCAGTATAGGTTTAATTCCTAATAATCCCTTTATATAAGGAAAATATTAAAAAGTTTAAAGCGGATAAATATAATTAAAGTACTCGGTATTTATAATATACTCCGTAAATATAAATTATATTTATCACGGTAGCTTTCCAGAGTTAAGGCTACTGGTAAAAGCGTACTTTTATTAAGAAAAACTAGGATAAAAAAGAAAAGAAAAAGCTAGAACGCGTTAAAGCGCGCTATATATATAAATATAATAGTGGGATTACTCCCGAATATTTAAATCCATTACGGGGTTTTTCCCCCACTCTTTTTCTCCATTTACCACGCTAGGTAATAGTTTTAACTTATACCGTAATATTACCCCCCCCCAGCAAACAGATTCGCCCTCGAATCTGGTGATAAAAAGTTTAAAAAGTGGGAGGCGGGTTCGAATTATTGCCTTTAATATCCTTGGTTACGGCTTAGGCGGAAAAGGAACGCCCTCGGATTTATACCTTATACTAATTAAGCTAAAAGGCCTTTATCCAGTGTTTAATTAGGGTGCTTTATATAATTAAGTGGAGAATTCCCGCCGTATCTCGGCAGATAAGCGGTTATAAAGCAGATTAACCGGGGTTTAACCGATCGAACGGTGTTAAGTAATAAGTAACGGGCTTTTTATACGTACCGGAGCCCAAATATAACGAATTTATAATAAAAACCGGCTACACGTAATTATATGCGTTTTTTTACTAGGCTAATTAAAGGGCGGTATTTAATCCCTTAGCGCCCAGGTCCGATTCTAATATGCGTATAAAAACGGTTATTTTTTTTTCTTTAGTAGCCGACCGCAACCTTTTTATATAGGCGTTAATCCCTATAATCCGGCGGGGAGGTTATTATTAAGGTGGTCCGGGTTATAAACGTTAGCTTTAAAAGCTGCTTTCCACTATAACAGCCTTAAAAAAGGGCCGGCTTTATTAAAATACACCGTATAAAAAGCCTTTAACGCCCGTGGACTGTTTTTAAAGCCTTTAGCGTTATACTATAACGGATCCGGATTCTACCCCTTTTATTAAACCTAATACTAAAGTGTTTTATTAATAATTCGGGAGGCTATCACCTCCTTAACCTCTTATTCGAGGTTTTTTTTAGCCGGGTTTATAACCTTTCCCTTAAGCGATTTAATTACTTAACCCGGTATAGGGTCGTTTTTAAACCTACGTAATTAATCCGCGTAAAAAACGCGGGTTTCTTATTATATATCCGGGATTTCGAGTTTATAAAAGTGGCTTTTTATAACGGTAATCTTATAATAATAACGGGTAAATAGGAAATTTAACTTATTACTGGGTTAATCTGTAAAGTATATTTTCTTAATTATAAAAACCCGGTTCTTAACGCCGAAGTCAGGTTTTTTACGGTAATAATTCGCCTAATAAATTATTTTTTCTTACGTTTTTATAAGTATTTAGCGTATAATATTAACGTATTTATTAATAGCGCTGGTTATCCCTTACGCCTCCTCTCGGTTTAGCCGTTTTATAAGCGTAAATCCTTTTATTTAATCCGTACGCGACCACTAATCGAATTATAATAGTATAAGGAAACCTCGCTTAACCTTATAAAGTGCTAACCCGGTATTATTTTACGGTAAACTTGCCTATACCGCGTTTAATACCGGGATAACCTTAAACTAATTATTTTAATAGTGATTAATATACGGCTAAAAACGTTAATCGATATAGGTATTTATAACCTTTACCTGCCCGGCCGATTACGAGTAACCCGAAGAAAAAAGGCGTTAATCGATTTAAAGAATTTTTACTAGTTTATTAATAAATTTCGCGATAAATTAAGGCCCGCGATCGCTACCGATCGTTTAAAGGAGGCTAAATACGCGGAAAGGGCCTTTATAATACATTTAAGCGAAATTATATAAAGTGGTTATTTTTTAATAAAAAACTACCCAGGATTACTTACTTAACTAATAGATTATTATTAGTACGTTATCGAATCCGTGCTTATTTATAAGTATTAACTTAAAATTAATTATAATATATTATTAACTCCGCTAAAGGACGGAAAGCGGTTAAAAAAAGCCCGGAGTTTTATCCTATAAAACCTTTAAGAATCGGTATATTAAGCAGTTATAAACGTATTATTTTACGTTCCCGGTTATTCCCGGCCACTAATAAAACTATTTTATTAACTTTATAATCTTATTTCGCCCGGGGTACGCGATTATTATCCGGTAATAAACCTCCTTAATAATCTTAATACGTAATTAATCTTAATCCGGTATAATTAACCAACCTTAGAATAATATAAAACCCTTTTTTATAATTTATTAAGAATTAGGCTTAGACTGCGACCGCTTACGGTATAAGGTAAGATCGGGACTCTCCCGATTAACCGTAAAAAGCTAATCGAGTAATAAAGGACTAGCTTTTACCGGTAGGTTTTAAATATCCTCCGGACTCCCCATTTTAGCGTTATAAACCTTAACGGTAACGTTTTCCAGCGGTATAATAAGGTTGATTAGGAATATCTTAATTTTTAAAGGTTCGTAAGTTAAGCTAAGGGATATAAAGTACTCCCCTTAGGTTACCGGGTGGTAAAACGGGTTTAAAAATAATAAAGTGCGTTAAATAACCTACTTCTTTTTCTGCGTTTTTAAATCCTCTGATTTCCGCGAGAAAGTATCCGCGGTAATATTAACCGTTCCAGATCGGTACGTAATAATAAACTTATACTCGGCGAGGTTCTCCGCTTACGCGGTTTACCAGGTATTTAATAGCTTTTTAATAAGGAAATGCTTTAATGCTTAGTAATTTATAAGAATGGTAAAGGAAACCGGTTTTTATAATCTAATAAGTTCCGGCCTTTAAACCTTAAAAGCCCGTATAATAGCGAGCATCTTTTTATCGTAAATCAGGTAATTTTATTCTGCCCCTTATATAACCTTATTATAAAACGCCACCGGGTGTTATTCCCTATCCTCCTGCTTCTGGAATAGGGTATTAGCCACGATAAGATCCGAGGCGTTAATTTTAACTAAAGTCTTTTTATCGTAGGAGAAATAGGCTAATACGGGAGCTTTTAGGAAACGCCGCTTAAGCTCGAGGAATACCTCCTAATATTTAGCATCCTACTCGAATTTAAAATCCTTATAAGTTAATCGGTTAAAAAGGCAAACCACTTATTCGTATTCTCGAATAAATTTACGGTAAAAGTTATAAAAGCCTAGGAATAATTATACCTCCCGTATTATAATAAATTATTCCTAGGTTTATATAATATTAATTTTGCCTAGGTTTATAATAACGTTATCGGTATTAATAATAAATCCGAGGAATTTGGTTTTAATAATATGGAATTCGTATTTATCGAGGTCGGCTTATAACCTAGCGGCTTAAAGCCGTTTTATAACCTTTCGGATATATTATATATACTCGGCCTCGCTATTAGAGTAAATAATTACATTATTAATATACGTATTATAAAAATCGTTTAAATACTTTATTAACGTGTTATTAATATACCGTTAGAATATAAAAGGGTTATTTATTAGATTAAAGGGCAAAACGTTATATATATAAAATCCGTATTTTAACCGGAATGTAATATACTCCTTATACCCCGGCTTAATTCGTATCTTATAAAAAGCCTATCGGATATTAATTTTCGTAAAGATTTTAGCTTACTTTATTCGGGAGAGGGTTTTCTCGATTAAAGGGAGTAAGTATCGGTTTTTTTTAGTTAATGCATTAAGTCGGCGATAATTTATATAGAACCGAAAACTACCGTTAGCCTTTTTTGCGAATAAAATAGGGGTAATAAAGGGGGTATAATTAAGCTTAATAAAGCCTTTTTTAAGGTTATTTTAAAAATACCGTTAATATTCCTTTATTTTTTTTAACGATATCTTATAAAGCGGGCTATA
Source organism: Xylariaceae sp. FL0804 (assembly GCA_022539325.1). NCBI lineage: Eukaryota > Fungi > Ascomycota > Sordariomycetes > Xylariales > Xylariaceae > Xylariaceae sp. FL0804. The sequence continues at coordinate 102,919 of JAJKLG010000010.1, forward strand.
ATTAAGGTTATCGGGACTTTTTTCCGGCAGGAATTCGATTCGGTAATTATATAATTGGTTTAGCGCTAGCTTATTAAACTAAACCTTATTAAAAAAACCGTATAGGTTAAAATAATAAGAGGGAATAAGATCTCGGACTCGCTACCAGAGTTTTTTAATATCCTCCTCGAGCCCTTTATAATCTTTACCTTATTTTGCGTAAATAGCCTTTTTAAGGGAATCGAGTATAACCTCGAAAACTTCGACCCCGTTAATATTAATATTATATAAAAAAGGCCCTGCGTTTAATATAGCTAAATTAACGCGGTACCGGTATTAATTAATCCCATTACGCTATAAGCGGTAAAAGCCTTAGGCATCGCGTTTTAATAAAAAAGGAAAAAGAGTAATAAGGAAATCAGGTTTTTTTTAGGGTTTTTTAACTATATCCACCGGTAGGGATTAAGGGGATATTAACCGCTTTAGCGCCTTTTTTTAATCCCTTTTATAAGGAGCCTTGTTTTTAATTATTAAAATAACCTTTTTATAATCCGGGATTTAAACCTGTAATCGAACTATTAACTAAACCGCCGGGGACTGCTTTAACTATAAAAGCTTCTCCCTTAACCGCTTTAATTAATTAATCCGTTCCTTAAAAAGGGATTAGGTGGTTTACGGGCTTAATTAGTTCCTTACCTTATCTAGCTTAAAGGTATTAGGTTTAAAAACCGCTGCTTTATTTCGACGGCGTTTATCCTCCCTATCCATTAAATGGTTTCGCCGCTTAATATCCCTTTAATACGCGGGGTTTTTAAAACAAGACTTTTTATCGTTTATAAGGATTATAATTAGGATATAGGAATCGGGCACTTAATCGCTTAGGAAAAATAATTCCCGGTAACGGTAATTAATTATAATATTATAGATTTCGAAAAAACGTTTGCCTAGGATTATTTTATACTTTATTCGGAGCGGGAATACCGGGATATTCGGAATCCGCCTCCCTTAAAACTAGAAATATACTAATAAGGTAATATTAATAACTTAGGTAAATTTACCTTTAAATCCACTTATTTCCTGCGGAATAAATCCGGTAATTAGCTTAGGTTATAAATGCTTTAAAATTCGATAAGCAAAGCGCATATTTATAAAAATATAACCTTCGGCCCCAGTATTTTATAGGGTATTAAATATAAAAAAAGAGAATCCATTATAATTTACCGTATACTTTATAACTAATAATAATCCTCTTAAATACCGGTTAATAATATTAAAGGGTATTTCCAGCGCTTATACGCTAACGGAAGAAAAAACTGCTTACCCTAGAATAGGCTTAAATTACCCTAGGGTTACTCTTTTAATAAATCATCGTTAAAATAAAGGATTAAAGCATTTAGGTTATTAAAAGGGATAATACGCATTTTAGCAAACTCTGCGTTTAAGGCATTAATACGGTTCTTACGAAGATTATCGGCTTCCTTCTTATAAGGGCAATCTCTAGTATTATAACCGATTTAGCGGTAGATAAAACAATATTATTCCTTAATAAGCTTATCCGCTTCCGCCTTAATAAAACCCCAGTAAGCCCTAAAATAAGCCAGGGATCCGCGAGTATTAAGTATACTTATATTAGTTTCTTAAAGCATACCTCCGCTAAAACCTTAGCCTTTATTACCTAAAGTATTATTATTATTATTACCGGTATTATTATTATTAGCTCGGGCCCTTTTATAAGTTAAGGAACTATACTCGTAATATTAAGCAAATCGGGTAAAATTAATAATAATATTATAATAGGCTTCCGCTATGGTAATAATTAAGCTTATAATAAGGTATTAGTTAAACTCCTGCTTTTAAGTGCTTTTTAGGATACCTACCTTAAAAGTAATCTTTATAAAACGGTGTTTAAAGGTTAAAAAGTCCTTTTTTTATATTTTATTTATATAGAAAGCGTATTACTCGTTAATAGCCTTCTTTCGAGCGTTCGGGTTATAATAATAATCTTAAAAATACTTTATAAGCTGGTTATAAATAATTAAATAATCGGGAGACTTCTTGCTTAGGTATAATAATAAGTCTTTTATAACGGGATTATTTAAATATCCCTATATATAAACTATTTTAACTCGGTTATTAGCGAAATAATTATAATTAACCTTTACCTTATTCTTAATATTAGTGTATTAAGCCTTAAATAACTAATTGTTTTTTTTTAAGCGGTTTGAAAAAATCGGGGAATTAAGTATTTTAACACTGCGGTTAACTTATTTAAAGGCTCCGGTAACGCCGATAACACCCGTTAAACCTAATACTGGGGTGCCCTAACGCTCGTTAATAAGGGGAGGATTTTAAACCGCTCGCGTAACGGTAATAGCTTAGTATATAATAATATTATTAAACTCCGTAATTCGGTCCTCCTTTTTAATAATAACTAAATAAAGGTTAATATTAGCCTTTTTAAAACGCGCTTTTAAGTACTCCACCTACTAGATATAATATAAAAGGTTAATATTAAGACTTTTAGAAATTTAATAAAGCTTATCGGCCTATTCCGAGGCTATTATAGCGAATAAAAAACGGAGTTTAAATTCCATTTATAAAGTCTCCGGCTTATTCTGGATATAATCCTAAAACTAAGTATAGGTTATAATACTATCGGTATTAGGCCAGGTTTCCTTACCTAAAACGGTACCGGCTTTAAAACAAAAGCCCGGTTTACCCTTTTTAAAGCTATAAAATTAAGTAAGCTTATTAATATAATTAACACGGTTACTAAGCAGATTATTAATGCTATAAGGGTATCGGGCTTTTTTTACCTCCTATTTAATATTAAGGGCCTTTTAGTCTTTATAAAAAGCCTTACGCGTTTTAAGAACTTTGTTATTACCTTTATCGGCCACCGCAGTAACGATAACTTATTCGGGCTCGCGGAGGTATTATTAGGCAATAATAATCGAATAACGGTTAATAAGGGTACCGGACGGCTTTTTAGCCGAACCTCTGCTAAGGTTTTTAGGGTTAAAGCAAGCCTTTACGGCTGTTATATCGCGGTTAGCGCGTTTCTCCTCTTCGGAGCGTGTTATTATAACGCTTAAGGAGTCGGTATTTATAGGATTGCGTATTAAGCCCTTTAGGCAGTGATTAAGTGAATAACGGGCCTTTTAGGTAATAAAATAATAAAAAAACGGGGTTTAGGATATTATAAGGCCTTTTTAAACGCAGTGAATATATAAATTCTAGTTTTTATATTACGGTAACTCTTTAGAGTTAAGGCTGCTGGCAAAAGCGTACTTTTATTAAGAAAAACTAGGATAAAGAAGAAAGGAAAAAGCTAAAACGCGTTAAAGCGCGCTATATATATAAATACAGTGGTGGGGTTACTCCCGAATGTTTAAATCCACTGCGGGGTTTTTCCCCCACTCTTCTCTTTTATTTACCACGCTAGGTAACAGTCCCAGCCCATGCCGTAATAATATCGTTATAATCGTTTATAATAAGGAAATTATATAATTATTTTTTTTACTTATAAAAGTTTAAGCGGATATAAGCGTATAAGATTTTATACGAGGTAATACCGCGGTTAATTTATTTTATATATTATAGGTTAAGGTTTTCTTATTTAAAATAAAGTAAATTAAATTAATAAGCGTTAAAAAAGGCATAATTCTTATCGGGTATATATATATATTCCTTATAATTATTATAAGCCTTAACCTGGGTAAAAGGGGCAGTATAATACCGGGTAATTAACTTTATAAGTTTAATTAAGCTAATATTTTAAAAAAGGTATTAAGTTTATATATATTCTTTAAAACTATAAAAACCGTTATACGCTACCTAAATAATATTATTAAAATACTTAAATTTATAAAATAATATTATTAAGGGGGTTATATTATTTTATAAGGGCGGAGGCCCGGTAAGCTTAAGCGTATCCCGAAATCCGATATTTACTTAAAGCGTATTTTTATATAAAAATATAGGATCGGCGTCTCCAAGGAATTTAATATAAAATATTTATAAGGCTTTTCCCGGGAAAGAGCTTTAAATATAATCTTTTATATTATAGGTTTATATAATAAGGATAAGCGAAATAAAATAACCTCTTTCCCCCTTAAAGTTATTATATAGGATTTTTAATTCGTTTTAAAAATCGCTTATATACGTATAATTAATTATATATTATAAATAGGTATAATTATTAATATACTCGGAATCGAGTTTGCTTTAAATAATTAATACTTTAGCTTTTATTTAATAAAAGGAAATAGGATATTATTATATAATAATAATCGGGTACGAATTGTATAAAGCGGAAAAAATATAACGGTTAATAAGCTTTTATTACCTTTTATATAAAAGGGCGGGGGGATTACCCTTATAAGGCGGTATAATTTTAAAAAAGAGCAAGTAAACGGTATTTAATCGGTTTTTATCGAAGCTATTAAACTAAATATTTTATACCCTATATAATAACTGGCCCTTAAAAAATTAATATAATTATTAGGTATAAGTAAATAAGTAAAAGGGTATATATATTAATTAAAAATCGTTTTAAAAAAAGGCGTGGAGGGATTTAAGGTAAGTTATATAATTATTAATATTAAATATGCGTAATATTAATAACCCCGTGTATACGTTTTTTATCTTAATATTAAATACCCGGAAGGATAATACGGGTTTATTTTAATCGGATAATAAGGTATTAAAAGGCGATTATAATTATTTATATTTATTATATATAATGGTTATATTACCGATATCGTAAAGTATATTAGCGAAATAATTCTTTGGTTTTTTATTATTTGTAATAAAGCGTATTATTTTAAATAACCTAATACCCTTAAGGCTATTATATAATACTAGTATTAAAATTAATTATTAATAAGGGAAGTATAAAACTTAAGCTATAAGAATCCGAATATTCTTATTTTCGGGGTTTAGGGTATAAAAAACTAAATATTTATAATAATAAAAATAAGAATATTTGGTTTTTTAAGTAGTTAAGGGTAATAAGAATTATAAGGAGGAGAAAACGTATAATAATTATAATAAAGTATATAAATAATAAATAAGTGCGATTTAACCTTATTTATTAATTTAATAAATAAGATAAGAAAATTCTATAAAAATTATAATATTTTATATAGAAAAGAAATAAAAATAATATAATAATTAACCGAGCCTTTAATATATATTATATTATTAAAAGAATAAGGGGATAATAAGCTTTATTCCGTATTAATATAATCCGCTTCGTTATAATCGTTATTTAAATTAGGGTTGGAGTATATTAAGCTTATTATCTCCGTGGTAATATTATTATATAATTTATTACGGTGTTCGGGTAAAACGGGATTGGAATACTTACCGCTTAATAACGCTGGTAATATAATATATTTTATTTTAAAATCGTATTCCGGTAACGGTAAGTTAAAGTACTTTAAGCTTAATTACGTAAACAAAATATTATTTTCCGGCCTGTAATAATAATCTGGCGAAACCGGGTTAAACGGCCCTAAGCTTAATAACCTTAATAATATTATTACCGCGGGAAAATAATTAAATTATAATTACGAGCAGGCCGTTAGGAAATAAGTAAGTAATATAATATAATCCGAAAAATACCGATAATAAAACGGCTCGCGGTATATAATAAGGGGAGCCGGTAATAAGGTGGCGTTTAAGGATTACCGGTATTAAAACGGTTTACGGTATATAAGGAGGGCGGTAAATAATAAAATAATATTTAAGGAATACCGGTATTAGGACGGCTTATAGTATATAAAAAGGGCGGTAAATAATATAATAATATTCGAGGATTATTAATATTAAAACGGCTTACGGTATATAAAAAGGGCGGTAAATAATATAATAATATTTAAGGATTACCGATATTAAAACGGCTTATAATATATAAAAAAGGCAGTAAATAATATAATAATATTTAAGGATTACCGATATTAAAACGGCTTACGGCGTATAAGGAGGGTAATAAATAATATAATAATATCCGAGAATTATTAATACTAGAACGGCTTACGGCGTATAAGGAAGGTAGCCGATAATATAATTATATTTAATAAATATTTTTATTATAAATTTTTTCCGCCGGGGGCGCTTAATAAGAACGGTATTTAATATACGTAAGATTAAATCGGAAAACTAATTTATATATTCGATTAAAATCGATTATAATTTATATCGGTATATAATTTATATCCTATATTACCTGTTATAATGGTTTTAAACCTTAATTGCGTATTATATTATAAGGGGGGTTATGTTTTTAAGTTATTTCAGTCTTAGTATATCGGGGATTATAATAGGTAATAATTATATTTAATATTAGGGAAAATAATTTAGGAATTATTTAATAAGCTTATTAATATCGTTAATAATATAATATTTAATATAAGGATTAATTAATAATTAAATTAAAGGATTAAATAAGTAATAATAATAAACGGTTTAATACCTTATTAAGAATTAATATTAGATTTAGATAAAACTCGGAATTAATTATTAGGTTAATTTAACTCGGCTTAAAAAGTTATTACCGTTTTCTTAAATACCTTTTCGCGCTTTTTCCGCTATTTCTCGGCGTTAATTAAAGGTATAATAATAATTATAAATAATATATAAATATATAATATAAAACAGCGAGGAAAAATAAATATTAATAATAATATAATAATAAAGTATAAAAATAATAAGATATATATATATAATAATTTTTCTAGGAATAATATTCCTTATAATACCTTATTATTCCGTAATAAAAAGGTAATATAAAAAGGTTACCCCTTAAATAAGGGAATTTAAAAGGAGCTAAGGTTTATAAATAAAGATATAATATCCTAAAAAGCTTATTAAAATCACTTAAATAAGCTTATAAAGCGAATTTCGGGTTATAGTTTTAAAGCTAGGGCGTTTTTAAATAAGGTATATCCGGAGGAGGAATTTTATTAAGTATTTTAGGATTAAATTAAAAAAACCTAGGAATATTTAAATAATATAATTATGCTTAAGGGCTTTTAAAAGGTTTATAATTATCGGTTATAATAATTTGCTTAAAAAAAAACCTGCTTTATTTAAGTCTTAGCCTTTTAATATTACCGAAGGCTCCGTTTCCGGCTCTAACTCCGGCTCCGAGTTAGGTATTAATAATAAAGGATATAAATAACTTTTAAATATAAATCCAGGGTATATTATATAAAATCCGTAAAATTAAATAAAAAACTAATAATTTTAAGCGTATTTTTTCCGATAACTGTTATACGCTTATTATTATTAAAAAAAGCGAGTATAAAATTATATTAATTGCGGTTATTTATAAAATAAACCCCAGGTATATACTTAATATATTTATTAAATCTCCCTTACTTAATAATTAATATTATATAAACGGTTTAAAAAGCTTAAAACTAATTTCCTAATAAGTTATAAAAAGGTAAAAACGCGTATAAGTTAACGATAAAGATAATAATAAAAAAAAGGATTATTGCTTAAGGCTAAAGGATAAAAACGTTTTAGCTATAAGCCAGGAGGCTAAATCTAACCGCTTTATTATATTTAAGAGCGCGCTTTAGCGGAAACGCATAGCGTGGTTTACCGTTAAAACCTAAAAGCTTTTTAATATAATCGCGGATTTAAAAAAGGATTACTCCTAGATTATAATAATACGGGAGAATAAATTTAATCCCTTACGTAATTAATAGGCTATACGCGATAAGGCGCGGAACCTTAAAGCGCTTTACTTATAAAATAATAATATATTACCCCCTAGGTTTAATAAAATCGCCTTAAATATAAAGGAAAAGAATAAGGTTATATAATATAACCGTAATCCAAATAGGGCCGAAAATAACCTTGATAATAATAACGTAATTATTAATAATATTTAAGCGGTTTTATAACGGACGAATAATAGTTTACGATTTAAAGGATAATAGTTTATTATAAACTTTTACGGGCGGGTAATATTTAGTTTATTATGCTTTTTTTTTAATTAACCGAAGGGAATAATATTAAGTTTTAAATAAATATTAATTATATAAATTAATTAAAATTTATAATTTATCGAAAATCATTAAGCTTATAATATTTATTTAAATTACTTTTATTTTAAATTAATATTAGGTTATTTTAAAGTATACTCGCGATTAACCGTTAAGTAAATATTATTTATACCAGATTATTATATAGTACGTTAAACGCAAAAACCCGCGAATTATAGGAATATATTTCCGCGGCTTTTTAATTAAGGATATTAAGGAATAAAGGGGAAATAGGTGATTATATACTAATAATATAAAGGGTAAAACGGGAGGAGCGGAAAGTATACTTATACTTAATATATTAAAATATAACCGTAAATTAGGTTAATATAATTAAAAATAAAATATTTATATAATAAATAAATAAATTAGCTTTTATTAATAATCGCTTAATTAACCCTATTATATATAAGGGGTTAATATAACTGGCTTAATCCCGGATAAAGGGCTAATAAAGTTTACCTTTACGTAACCTAGAATTAGGATATATAACTCGATAATAAATAATAACGTTATATTTAATTTAATTAATCTTTTAAGCTATTAATTTATTAAAAGGGCTTTTACCCTTATACTCGATATATTAAAATATAATTATAGCTTAGATTAATATAATAAAAAATTAAATATTTATATAATAAGTAATAAATAGGCTTTTATTAATAATTACCTAGGTAATAAGCGTATATAAGGATAATAATACGGCTAATTTAATCCCGATTAGGTTATTAATAAAGTTTATTATCGCGTAGCCTAAAATAAGCATACGTAACTCGATAATAAATAATAATATTATATTTAATTTAATTAATCTTTTAGGTTATTAGCTTATTAAAAAGATTTTTACCACTTATACTTAATATATTAAAATATAATTATATGTTAAATAAGTATAATAAAAAATCGAATATTTATATAATAAGTAAATAGGCTTTTATAAGTAATCGCTTAACTAAGGTTTTATAAGGGGCGGGATATAATTAACCTAATCCTAATTAAATCGTTAACGAAATCTGCCCTTGCGTAACCTAAAATTAAAATACGTAATTTAATAATAAATAATAATATTATATTTAATTTAATTAATTTTTTAAGCTATTAGTTTATTAAAAGGGCTTTTACCCTTATATTCGATATATTAAAATATAATTATAGCTTAGGTTAATATAATAAAAAATTAAATATTTATATAATAGGTAATAAGCAGGCTTTTATTAATAATCGCCTAATTAATGGGCGTATACAGGGATAATAATACGGCTAGCTTAATCCCGTTTTAGCCTTTAGTAATTAATAATTTAAAAGCGTAATAATAACCAAAACTAATAATTAGGAATATAAATAATTTACTAAAAAGTAATAAAATTCAATTATTATTTTAATTTTTTAAAATATAAATACTTTATAAAGTAATAGCTAAAATTATATCGAGTTATAATAATAAATAATAAAGGTATAATAAAAAACGGAATATTTAGGTAATAAGTACTCGTATAGAAAAATAATTAAATCTTATACTAATACCTGTAAACCCTAACCCGCGGCTTATAAAGATATTACCGGAGCAGAGGGCGTTAGTAAAATCCTTTTTATTAATTATAATTAGGTTGTTATAAGTAATTTACGGCTTATCCGTAAAAGGCACCTTATTACCGCCCGCGATGTTAATAATATAGATAATTACGTTGACGAGCTTAAGCTCTTCGTTCTTCCCGCCGCGCGAAATAATGGCTTTACTAGGAGTGCGCGCGGTGGCCGTTATCACGGGGCTTTATAATATTTATAACGCGGTTATTTAGGAGTAAAGGAGGTAAATAATTAGGATAACGATTAAAGGCGAATATAATATAAGCCGATTTAAGGCTAATAAGATAAGATAGTAGGTTAAGTGTTTATAATGCTATTAAGCCCGCTAGTCCTTATACTTATTCCGTGGTTAGGAATTTTATTTTTTAATAATGCCCTTTTGCGGATATTAATAAGGTAATATCTTTATAACGCGGATATAGTAATTACTCCGGGTGTATATAATATTACCAGGGAGCGTAATTAATCGCTTTATTTATATTACTTCGGTAATAAGGCTCTTTTCGAAATATATTAGGCTATTTATTACACGCCTTGCTTTTTTACTTAAGCTTTTACTCGAACTCGCGTTATTATAAAAGGCTTTTTATAACCGCGTGTTTTAATGGTTTCCTTATAAGTATATACCTAAACTAGCTGGTTATTACGAGGGCGTAATTTATGCGATATTATTATTTTAGCTTATCCTTATTCCTTTTAGTATACAGCCTTATAGCCTTCGCGGCCCTTATATTTATCGCACCTTTCGCGGCCGTTATAATCCTTATATTTTTTAAAGCCCTTACTTTTATTACGGCTGTTATAGTTATCGCGATTATTACGGCCCTTATATCCCTTATAATCCTTGCAGTCCTTACAGTGATCGTAGCCGTTATAATTATAGCTATTATAAACGTTATAATCGCAGTCCTTATAGCGCTTATAACCCTTTTAACCGTAGCGGTTTTTATAACCGTAGCGGTTTTTATAACCGTTGGAGTCCTTATAGCCGTTGGAATCCTTATAGCCCTTATAATCCTTGTAGTAATCGTAGTAATCGCAGCCGTTATAGCCTTCGCGGTTATTAAAAACGTTGTTATCGTAGTTTTTATAGCCGTTATAAACCTTATAGCCTTTATAGCGCTTGCAGCCGTTACGGTTATTATAGCCGTTATAATTATTACGGCCCTTATAATCCTCGTAGTAATTGTAGCCGTTATAGTTATAGCTATTATTAATATCGTTATCGTAGTTCTTATAGCCCTTATAAAGCTCGTAATCATTATAATCGTTATAGCCGTTGCAGACGTTATAATCGTAGCGCTTATAGCGTTTATAGCCCTTGTAATTATTATAGCCGTTGTAAAACCGTTATATCCGTTGCGGTTATTATAGCCTTTATAATCCTTGTAATCGTTATAGCCGTTATAGTCCTTATAATTATAGCGGGCCTTAAAGCCGTTATAATCCTTATAGCTATTATAGCGCTCGCAGCCGTTATAATCGTAGCCGCCGTAATCGTAATCATTGTAATCGTAGTTTTTATACTCCTTATAAACGTTCCAGCTCTTATAATTATTGTAGCCGTTATAGCCGTTATAGCCGTAGCGGTTTTAATAAATATCGCGGCCCTTATAGCGCTTATAACCGTCCTATTAACTATTATAGCCGTTATAATCGTCGCAGTTATTATTTTATAATCCTTATAATCGTTATAATCCTTATAATTATCGCAGCCGTTATAGCCGTTATAGTTATTATAGCCGTTATAGCCGTTATAATCGTAATCCTTTTACTCCTTCTAGCCTTTATAATCGTTATAGCCCTTATAATCCACGTAATCGTTATAACTATTATAGTCGTTATAGCCGTTATAGCCGTTATAGCCTTTATAGCGCTTATAATCGTTGTAATCGCTCCAGCCGTTATAATAATTATATCCCTTATAATCGTTATAGCCTTTAAAGCTATTATATACCCTTTTTTACCTTTATTTATTACTTAGTTTCCTTTAACTGGCCGGCTTTAATCGTATATATTCTTTAGATCGGCTTAGAGCGGTTTAGCTAAGAGTTATAGCCTGGATCGATTAGGCTATTATCGCGGTCGATTTATATAGCCAGGGCGACCGGAATAAGCTTATCCTACGCGGTCGAGGAGATTAATAAAGTCCGTGATTATTTTTATTAGGAGGAAAGAGGATGGAGAGAGAATAGAGAGATTAGGAAGCTTCGGATAGCTTTAAGGATTAATTTAATACGCCGATAAATATAGCGATATTTATCTGGAAGTGTGCCGGCGGGCTAAAAACTTAGCAGTTTAATAAATAATAAGATTTTAAATACGGCGCGATATAACTAATACCGTTAATTAAGTGCCAGAGTTAATAGCTTAGGGTAATCTTATTTACCGCAGTTATAAAATACTATCGGTAAAAGGGGGGGAAAAGGGGGATTAGCGTATATTAGCATAAGATTATTAGGTAATAGGACTTATAGCTTAATATATAAAGCGCTATAAGGGGTGGGCAGGCGTTAGGGATATAATAAAACGTAACTAGTAAACGAACTATATAGATTAAAGAGATTTATATATACTTAAGGTTATAATAGAAACTAAGATAACCGAGCCCTAAATAGGATAAATTAAAGGTGTTTTAATTAATAATATAGCGAGCCCTTTAATCGTATATCCCGTAAGTCCCGTAAATCCCTTATATTAAGGTTTTGCCGTTTATAACCGCCTTAAATACCGATTATATAAGGGCGTAATATACTTAATATTAGCGGTCGGCGTGTTCTCCTTTATTATAATGCCGAGTAACCGCTTAAACCTTACCCGCCGAATTAAGTGCGTTCCGAGTATTATTACGCTATCGCCGCGCTCTCTTAATTATGCCGTATAATTTTCCGCTTATTTTATATATTTGCGGTTATTAGCCTGCGTATATTTATAAGGCCGATTAGATTTTAATAATATAGTTAATAAAGCGTTAAGATTAATTATCGAGATTAATTGTCGAGATTAATTATCGGGATTAATTATCGGGATTAATTATCGGGATTAATCGTTAGGATTAATCGTCGGGATTAATTATCGGGATTAATTATCGGGATTAATTATCGGATTAATTATCGGGATTTATTATCGGGATTAACCGTTACGATTAATTATCGGGATTAATCGTTAAGAAAGCATATTATATCCATGGTATAATTAATTAACCTTATAATTGTTTATAAATAGTTTACCCGCGTATACGTTCTAGAGTATATTACCGGTAATATAACCCGTGTTGATATCGGATATCCTTTGCTAATCGCTGGTATAGTTTTTCGGGGTTTAAGGTTTCGGGCCACGTCCGGCGGACTTAATATTAAACGATTAATCCTAAGTCTTTAATCGTTTAACGTATTACTAGAGCCTGCGTATTTAAACCCAGCTATAATAAGCCCACGGGTATAATAATCCCTTTATTAACCGAGGCGGATACTCGCTGGTTGGATATCTCCCTTACTGGGCTGCCCGGAACTTTTTATACCGGCGTTATATAATTATACCCTTAAAAATCTTAGCTTTAAGCTGCGCCTTTATTGCTTGCGTTTCCTAGAATCCTTATAGGATAGGTAAAGCGTTTCGTATTATCCTTATTCCCGGCCGTTTAAGAGCGAGGTTAATATTCCTAAGTGTTACGGCGGTTTTTTACCGGCCCGTCCCGATAACGGCACCTGACCTGGCACTAGGGATCTCTTTATATATATAAGGCTTTTCGCACCACGTTCGACCTCTCTTCGGCTCTAACTCCTTAAGGGTTAGCCTATATATTAGGCTGGTTGCAGAAGTTATACGTTTTTTTACTCGTTGCTCTGTGCTTAACCCCCCTTTATAATACGGCTGTGATATTTTAACCCTTTTACCCTCTGGTTACCCGTAAAGCAGTTATCTCGTTAGTTAATAGATTATCCCTATTATCTTTAACCTTTATTCCGTTCCCTTTTTGTCCCCTATTCGTGATGGCTCCGGGTAAAGATTATACCTCCTCCGGCCCAGGCCCAGGTTCTGGTCCAGGTCCAAGTACCGGTCCATTATAACCACCACGCTTAGTCGTTACCCGCGGTCCTACCGGTGTGCAAATCCGACCTATTACACCTGTAATAACTGCGGTAGCCCCAGTATTAGATCTCTAGGCTTTCCAGCAATAATTATAGTAATTTAAGCAAGTTAAAGATCTCTAGTAGCAGATTAACACCCTTACCCGAGCCGTAGGCTTAGGCTAAAAACGCCGGTATACCGATTCTAATTCGGATAATTATGGCGGAGGCCGTGACCTTAACCTAGTTAAGTCCATTTTTACCTTCACCCTTAAGTTCTCGTACCGTTAAAGAGATAAATGGTTAGCAGATCTCCGTCGGGCTTTTAAGAGTACTCCTAAGAAGTATCGTAGTACGCACCGGCGTATTAACTTTGCGGTCTCTAAAATGGATTCGCAGTGCTGGCCACTCTGGGACCGTAAGGTCCAGCGAGCGTCCGAAAACCCCGCGGAATTCCTTCGACTCCAGTCCGACTGGGACGCGTTTTCCTTATGGACCGCGTTATTAATTCGGGATGCCGGCCATTATAACGCTACCATTGCCGAGGCTTTGCAGGAGGCTATACAGCGTTCCCGGTAATACCCGAGAGAGTTTAACTAATACCTGCAGTCCCTAAAGGACTAAGCAAAAGTAAAGTTATAAGCGGTTAGCGTGCGGTTCTTTTACGGGAAGCTTATAAAACCTCTCCGCACTAAAATTAAGGAATTAGTACTAACCTTACCGGTTATACGCGAAGGCATGGTTGCCTTGGCTATTAGATTTTGGGAGATACTCCCCTTTAGTGGTAATGCCCGGTTCGGTGATGCACGCCTAGGTGATTTATGCCGCGAGTCCGGATCCGGTTACCAGGACTTATGGGAGTTATTACTTGGCTAGTAGACTACTAAATCACAGTATATTAGCCTACCACCGGCGTTATTATCCGGACCACCGGCGATACCGATACCCCCTTCTTCCTCTTTACTAATAGAGTCGAAAAAGAATTACCGGAATCAAGACCGATAGTATATTAACGCTAAAGCGAAGGTTTAACGGGACCCGTACCTTACTACACCCATATTAAACGGCACTCGACGTGATAAGAATAATAAAATTATACCGTACCGTAATTATAATAGCGATTATTACTAGGCTACCGAATACCTATAGAAAAAGAAGTAATTAAAGTGGAGGAAGTAAAGGAATAGTACTATACACTCACTTATTCCGCGATATTATCTCCCCTATATTACCCGCGAAGGAATCGGAGGAGTTTTTGGTTATAATCGGCCCAGTTCCGGCTTATATTCGTATACTCTATAAGCTGCGAAACGTTCGTTATCAAGTAAGGTTCCGGCAATAAAGCCGTGGGAACCTCGTCACCAGTCTTTAATCACCTTGGGTAATCACCCGAAGAAGTCACCGTTGTTATTATTATTACCGTTACTCGGTTAAGAGCTTATTGTTCCCGTTACCGTTATTTTATTATTCCCGCGTTTAATACCAGGTTTAGCCGGTATGCATTCAATACTAGGGTAAAGGGGTATTAAATAACACCGCCTTTGCTACCGGGTTATAATATTATACTAGGCTTATGGGTTAGCGTACCCCGAGACTTAGGGAGGTAGGCCTTTTAATCGATTAAAAGCACTTATCTCTTACTATCGTGGCGGTAGGGCTCTGGCCTCCCTAGTAAGGAAGCATATAAGAGCGTTATAAAGCCACCTCGCGTTTATACCGGCTATAATCCGTAAATAATTCGTTAAAGAGGCGCCGATGCTTTATTTCTATTACTGGAAAGGGTTTCTATCCCTAACGAGTGATTTAATCGTGTAGTCCACCTAAGTAGTAAAGAACGCAAGTGGTAAAGTCTACGCACGTAATTACCTATTTGCAAAGTTTATATAATTAAGTCGCTTTCTTACTAAATAAGGCGTTTTATAGTAATCGCTAGCCGGTTATAGCACATTATAGATTACTGCTAAAAGCTATTATAAGGCATGGGGTTAGCGAGGTCGCCTTAACCCTAAGAGGGGGGGTAGTTATTACGGCGGTCTTTTACCGGCCCGTCCCGATAACGGCACCTAACCTGGCACTAGGGATCTCTTTATATATATAAGGCTTCTCGCACCACGTTCGACCTCTCTTCGGCTCTAACTCCCTAAGGGTTAGCCTATGTATTAGGCTGGCTGCAAAAGTTATACGTTCTTTTACTCGTTGCTCTGTGCCTAACCCCCCTCTGCAGTGCGGCTGTAACACTAAGGTTAAGTTAAGATTATAATAAGAAAGAGAATATATAAAAGCGCCCGGTCCGTTATCCCCGAGAAAATAATTATAATTTATAATATAATAAAGGAGCCTTTACTTATTATCGAAATTACCGCGATCGCGATCGGCTTAATTAAACCGACCGCAAAACTTAAAACAGGTTTATCTCCACTTATACGCGATCCCGTAACTAGTTTATACGAAATAAACGCCTTTATTAGTCTTGAGTTTTAAAGAAGGGTAAAATAGCTGGCCCAGTATTAATTACGATAACCTTTTTAGCCGTAAGTATAAGAGAGTTAAGGTAATTATTAGCATTATTCAGCCGGTTATTTAATTTTAAAATACCTTAGCTCTTGTTTAGGTATATATTTCTAAATATATATAGCGGCGGCGAGATCCCTTTCCGGAGGCCACCGCCGTAAGAAGCGGAAACGGGAATACGAACCTAATAATTAAGGAATATAATAATACGCGCGCGTACCCGATAAAACCGTTTCGCCGAGTGTTAGCGAGCTATAACGAAAGCGTTATTATAAGTAACGCTATCGGTATTAATAATAGTGCGGCGGCGATTATCCTTATAAACGAGCAGGGAGCGCGGTAGTATAGTTTTACGCCGCGGGCGCGGGTTATTATTATAACGACGGCCGGGGTTAAACCGCGGATTATAGGGATTAAACCGGTTTTTATAATATAACGATTATTTATAAAAATCGGCTTTTTTTTAGGCGAGATTAATATTAACCTTATCGAGCTGAATAAGGCCTTTGCCAGCTAATTATTAGCGTTTTTTTAATAATTTAACCTTTCCGATAATACGGATTATATAAACCCGTAGGGCGGGGCGATTATGCTCGGTTACCTGCTCGGTAAATCGGGTGCGTGTTTTATAGTTACGGCGGTGAACGAGCTTAAAAGCCTCGGCTTAAAGCGCGTAATCGTTACCAAGTATATTAGCGTGGGGTAAAGGATCGCTATATTTTCGGCCGTATTAATTAAACGTATATAATTTATACCCGCTTTATATTTCCCGCTCCCGGGCGTAATAATATACGCGCTTATTACCTAGAGGCGTATAAGGTATTTTTTTATAGCGGATGCTTATTAATTTTATTATCGGGGCCGGGTTTTAATAACCAGGAACGGTAAGCTGGTGCGCTGGTTATAACCGAGATAGCCGATTTAATAATTATAAAAATAGTATATATTACTAACCCGTTTACCGTTTACGGCGTTTATAACCGCTTCGTTTTCTTTAAATAGCGGATTACGTTATACGGCGCTAATAAGGCCACGTTTTCCGTCCTGGGGAGTATTAGCGTGGTTTAAGTGCGCGGGATAGCGTTACCGGGTATTATACGCTTACCGGTTACGGATTACGATTACGGATATTACCTGGCCGTGTTTATCGGTATAATAGCCTATACTCCCGTAAAAAATCGGGTAAATTAGTAATAGGATATATTAAATAGCGCCCTTACCGGTCTCGGTTAATTACGTCCGGATCGCCGCCCCTTAGGATCCGATCTTTATACCGGTATTATATAGCGTGGTTAATTACGGAAAGAGTAAGCTTATAAACGGTAGATTATTTACTCCGGTAATTAATACGTTATCCGGATAAGCGATCCCCGCCGCCTTAAGCGTAACTATAGTATTAATAGCGAGCAGATTATTAAAGCACAGGATAGCCGTTTAAGAAAGGCTATTTATAATTAACTCCCGTATAATGCGTTTACCGGCCGTTATATTATAGGCCTCGGCCTCGATAATATTAAACTGTATATACGTACGGTTATTGCGTTTTATCCGCGGCTTATTTACGCTATAAAGCCTTTTAGCTTATTTTATGCCGTTAAGGCGTTTAGGGGGCCGAGATTAATAATATAATCGATAAAAGCCTATACGCTTAACTCGTTATTTATCGTTACCGAGGTAATAGCCGGATAACGCGGATCGCGTAATACGGTAACGGTCGAAATCTTTAATTTAACGCAGAGCGCGGCGGCCAGATTGCTTATATCGAAGCTGGCGATAACTAATCCGGCCACTAGGTGCCGGCTTATAATTCTAATAACGGATAATAACCTTATCCGCCCGGTAATTAAAGCTTATAAGTAATAAAAGTAATAAAGTAATATAACCGCTTTTTATAAACCGCTATTATACGGAAATAATAATCGACGCGAAAATAGGGTTATTAAGGTTGGGTATAATTAGCCTGATTAAGCTGGTCCGCTACGTGCGTAAACTAGTTGCTTTATTATATACGTGATTTTCTTAGCTACAGCCGGTAAGATAATTATTCCTAAGGCTAAGAGCGCGCGCTATTATTAATATATAAACGCCGGCCGTTTTAGTAATATTATTAATAATAATACGCGTTTATTAGCGTAATAATATTTCATCGGATTTTATTATGGTTTCCATTATTTCCTATACGGGCGACCGCTATTTTCTCTTATCGTAAACGCGGCGTAAAAGCCGTTAATATATTACGGAGAAAAGCATTTTTAATGCGGAAAATATCAGAATAATATAAACGTTTACGCTTAACGCCTCCGGATAGTGGACTTAATAATTACGTAGGCCTTAGGATAATATAAGGCGCGATAAAACCCCGGGGAGAGGCTAATTATATATAAGTGCGGTTTAAATACTTATAATGCTTATAAGTAATGATTATAATGCTTATAACGCTTTCGATAATCGCACGGCGCGATTAATAACCGGTTTAGGCTTAAGGTTAAAGTGGTACGGTGCGTAACGAGAGGCGGGTTACATCTTATTAATACGCTATAATGCGATAAAAGCCCGTGCGATTAAAGATATTTATAATATAAAGCTAAAAGACGCGGCCCCGTATTACTTTCCTTAAGCGCTTTTATCGGTACCGATTTTATTCTCGCTAGTTATAACGTTACCTTTATCGAATAATAGCCGGATTATATAAACGCTATTTGCGGGCATAATATTACCGTTAATTACCATTATACTAAAATAAGGGTTAATAAACGGTTAATAAACTATTACTAATATTAAGTGTTTTATATATTTATATATATAAAAAGCGCCCTTTATTTTTATAAATTAGCTAAACAGGTTAATTAACCTGATATTTACCTTTTTTATTTAATATATTAATTACCGTTAGCCTATTAAACCAGACGATTAATGCCCGCGTGCCTGCTTTATAACCTTATTAGGTCGCCGAGCTTAAGGAGCCGTTCGATATCGTTTTCCTTATCGTTAAGGCCTATAATACTAAATAAGCGTGTTAGCCGATTACGCTATACCTGGCGGCTAATAGTCTTATTATCGGGTTATAAAACGGTATAATTTATAAGGACGTTATTACGGCGGTTATTAGCCGCCGTTAGCCGCGAGCGCGTATAATCGGGATAATTATATTATTCGGCCCTTTTTACTACCGAATTACCGAATCCTTAAACGTTACCTAATCAGGAGACTATTATTTCGGCTTATAATCGCGAAGCATTAATAATAGGTAGTATAACGGTGTTTAGCTTAATTTTATATTACGGCGCGAATTAGGGTTAACGCCGCGGGTTAAAAGCAAATAAAATAAGTTCGTGCGTTATTAAATAGATTGGAATAATGCGTTATTATATTCCTTTTATAAAATTCGCTAACCCTACGCCCTCGGGCGGAGAGGGGGCTTTTAGGCATTAAAATTGCGTTAAATATATAAGTACGGGGAATAATAAACTAGTAAAACGACCGTAATACTTACTGGTTCGCGCTAAGCGCGCTATATCCGCGTACGTAATCGCGTATTAATGCGGTCGCCGATTTATTATATTATACCGGAACCGTTAAGGTTATTAACGATATCCGTTTAGCGAAGTGGATAAAGCTTATTATTAATCTAGCGCTTATTAATACCGCGCGTATACCCGGGATACCGGAGGTTATATAATAAGCCGGTTACGAGGTAATATACGCCGCGCTAGCGGATAGGTCGAAAATTATGCCCGTTATCGGTATACCGCTTATAATTATAAACGATCCGGAGGGCTATATTAAGCGGATTTTCGAGGGGGTATTATATACCTTTTCGCAGGAGAATACGCTAACGACCTCGTTAACGAGCGGCGTACCGAGATTAAGGAGGTTAATAACTGGGTTATTAATATTCTTACTACGTATAGGTATAATACGCCGATTAATAAGCTGGTTATCGAGATAGTGCTCGAGATCGAGAAGGGAACGCTTAATATTAAGCCAGAGAATACTAAATATTTAATCGCCGGCTTTAAAATATCCCGTTAATCGCGGTCGGATAAATATAAGCCAGAACTAAATAAAGAGGTTGTTTAATAACGATGCCGATTTGGAATCGTAATTGGAAAAAAAGGCTGCTTAGCGGTATTATACTGGTATTAATAGCCCTGGCCTTAACCGCGGGGCACGCCGTAAAAGTAATAGGCGGTAAGCTAGTTATCGGTATTAATAAAACGGCCTCCGAATACTAGTTTAAATACTTCTAGGGCGTATAGGATATTATTAACTTGCTTAATAAAAAACCCGTTATATTAATCAGCTCCTCGCTTATTTGGGCGCGATTTATACCGCTAGCTATAACCAGTGCGCCCTAATAACCGATTTGTTTTCGAACGCTTTTATAAAGGCCGTTATAGCGCGGTTAGCGTGGGCTAAGGTATATATGGTTATGTTATATAACCGCCCGGAGGGTATTTATTTTTAGGATATTAACGCAAAATACTAGGCGGCGCACGCCTTATTCGACGGCGTAATATCGGGTTATTAATAGGCGATAGCGTTATATAAAGCGCTTGGTAATAAAGGGAAGATCGCGGTTATTAAGGGCGTATTATTAACGCTAGCCTTAAGAAAGCGCTTACGGAATACCCTAGCCTAAAGCTCGTTAATACCCTGGTCGGCGACTGGTTATAAATAGTTAAGAGCGGCGATATATTAGTTATAACCTGGAATAATCCCGTTTTATAGGGCGCGATCTTTATATTAATCGCTTATACGGTGGCGATCGGTAATATTAATATCGAGAAGTTAACCCACGCCTAGCGGGATTTTTATTACGAGTAGAATACGGTTATAAAGGATAACGTTAATAAGTATTTAATATTAAAGCGGGCGTAGCCGAAATATATTTATACCGAGATAAAATAGGATGCCTAAAAGGACTCGGCGTTAATAATAATAAGTTAACCCGGCCTAGTAGTAGGGGGTATACGGGTAATAAGCTTGCGGTTTGCGGGCGGAAGTCTGGCGCGGGTATAAAACGCCCTGCGTAATAAAAGCGGTGGGGGCTAAATTATTAGGTTGATTATTACCCTTATCGCGCTTAGCCTGTTATTTTAGCTCGTGAGTAATAGGAGTACGATAATATTAGGGTATTTAATAGCTTACCTAGTACGCCTGGTATTTAAGGGATATAATAATGCGAGCGTGTAATAGGATTATTTCGCCGAGTATTAGTGAGCTGAAACAAGATTTTACCGTATTTGCGCTAAATCCCGAGAATAAGTAATTTGCTTTAAACCTATTATTAACGATATTATTTTGCTTAAATAATTCCTCCGCGCCTTTTTTATTTTTATACGGTTTAACGTATAATTATTTAATAAGGTTATTATTAAGGCGGGGAGCTTAAAACGGGAGTTTTCTTAAAACGGTAATAACGGTGGCGGAAGCGGAGAAATCGATAATAATAATACCGCGGTTAAGTATTTTATAATAGCATACCGTTTTAATAAAGCGCAGGCGGGTTATAGTTTATATAAAGGCTGGCTGGCTCCTTATAATAAATGGGTTTTTCCTAAATATTATACTTTTTTTTTCCACGTATACCTAATAGTGGCTATAACCTAAATACTCCCTTTCGTATATTATTTTACGGGGTTATTATTAATAATATAAACCTTATTAGGCTTGTATAGCCCGCGGCGAACGCTTTTTATCCTACCGGATAAGGCGGATTTTTTTCTTGAATATTATAACCGGTATATTAATTAATTGCTAATATGTTTATTAATTATTTCTTTTTTTTTTTCTGGAAGTTAAGGTTTTTAATGCTTATTCTTAGCTCGCTCGCGGTCTCCTTTTTTAACTCCTCCTTAATCGACTATATATTAGGGCTTAGCGTAACCCTAACCTACGCGCCCGGGGCCCGCTTTCGCAGGGTAATCTTCGCGGGGTAAATAGTTTTCGCGGGGTACCCTATAACGATAGCGTATAATAATAGCGGATTCCGTACTATTAAAAGCTATTAGCCGCCCGCTGGCTACCTACGGCGTTAAAACTTAGGTAATAATGTTCTAGGACGTAAGGCTTATTATTTAAACGCTATTACGCACGCTTTTTTTAATATCGCATTCGTAATATAAGCCCTGTTTACTAGCGGTAAATAACGGCCCGTTTTATTATTACTTAACGGTAAATTATATCGCGGGCCGGAAAGATTATTACTCGTTAATTAAAATAAAAGCATAAAGCCCGGCTGGTATTATAGCCTATAGCGGACTTAATTATTTATCTTTATCCGGTATTAATCCGCTAAAACCGGGCTGCGTGGGAAGGGCGTATTTAATTACCTCGCCGAGCGGTTAACTGCCCTTTACGCTGCTTATAATATTATTATTAGCCCCGAAGGGTAATACCGTAAGTTTAATTTAATACCCGGGACTTTTAACTTAAGGATAATATTATTAATACGTTCGGCGAAACCATGGTAATAGGTAGCAAAAAAATAGCGGTAACGGTTAATATAATAGTATAAGCGGCGTAACCGGTTAAGAAGGAAAAAGAGGAGGGGGAGGAGGGGATTATTAATAATAGTTTAAGTAGCCCGGTATATTTATGCTAATATCCGTTAATCGTAAGGCCTAGGTATACGCCGTACTAACCGCCCCGTTGTGTTTTCGAGTCCGATAATAATGTATGCGATAAGCGGACGGTAATAATAACCTGGGATAAGGACCCGCTATTAACCGCCTCCTTTTTACCCTCCTCCTTGGGTATACCCTATAACGCGCTCGGTAGCCGTGGCGCGAGATATTCGAGTAAGGCGCCCGAGCAGGCTAGTTACGTTAATTATATTATATTCGATAAAACCGGTACTTTAACCGTTGGCGGCGAACTTATCTTTTTACCGTTTACGGAGAGGACGCCTTCTGGAAGCATATGCTTATAACCGTATAATAATATTAGTATTAAACCTAACCCAGGCGTAATAATACCCGCGAAGTGGGGTAAAAAGGTAAAAAAATAATAATAGTTATAATAGGGGTAAACGGGTAATGCTTTCGCGTTATATATCTTCCGATAATTAACTTATTATAGGCTTTATACGCTAAACGTAAGTTAATTAAAGATATTAGTAATAAGGGTATAAAGCCAGGGAAATTAACGGTATACTTATTTTTATACTCCACGATTATAAATATAAACGATTTATAGGTATTAGTATTTCCTTTCCCCTCCTGGACTTTGCGCCGGCTAAGATTAACGGCCCGCGTATACAGAATAATAATTATACGCTAGCGCGGTATAAGCTATAAGCGGCGGGGTTAAGCGGTGGAAAGGTAAAAACGGCTTTTACCGAGTTACGATTAATTTAACTGGAATAATAAGGAAATATACCCCCCTAAGCCAACTAGCGGTTTTAAATAACCTGCTCGGAGTATATACTTCCGTAAATAAACGATTTACTAATCTTTATATTTATCGGCGCACGTATTATAACGGCTGGCTCGCGTGTAATAACGCGGTATTTTGCGGCCGGTTATTATACGTAAATGGGCTATTATAGCGGTTATATTACGCTTATACTATATTAATAGGAATAAGGTTATCCTAGCGATACCGGGATTCCGAGGAGCTTAATAAAGCGCTTTCTCGAATTACCGGGTAATAAATTAAGAGATAAGTAACGAGCGGCTCCGCGGTAAACAACCGCGTTAGCTTCTTTTACATTATTATTAGTTTTGCTATTTTAATCCTTAGGTAGCTTATTATCCCGACCTTTTATTAAACCTATAACCCTAAGGTAACCCTTAATTAAAACTCGCGCTGTAACCCTTATATAACGCGGTTAACGCGGTTAACGCGGCTGGCACGGCTAGTACGGTTAGCACGGCTGGTATAACTAATACGGCTAGCACGGTTAACACGGCTAATACGGTTAGCGCGGATAACTAATAATATATATATAGCTCGGCGGGCTTAGTTTAGGATTATTATTACCACCGATTTTATTATCCGCAACTGGAATATTAAAAACCTTATCGCGGGATAATAATAGCCCTTATTTATTACCAGCCTGATTTACCGCAAAGCACCCAGCTTATTAGGGCTTTACTTATAAAAGGACTCGTGGTAAAAAGAGTAAACGGTACTATTATAATCTATAAGATTAAAGAATATATACCCTAAATTAATAAATACCTTACCGAGTCTTTCGAGCTCGGGAGCCGGATTTTATATCCTTTACCCGTTATCGTGCGAGCGCGCGTATCCGTAATTACCGTGCTCGATATTTATATAAGGCTGGGTATTATTAGGGCTATATATTTAGGACCCGACCCAAGGGACCTAAAAACCCGTGGGCACTTATGGGTTTTATTTAATAACCCACGGATACCCACGGGTTTTATTAAAAAATCTTTAGGGACCCGTAAGTACCCGTGGGTTTTATTTAGCGACCTATGGGTACCCACGGATCTCGTTAAAAAATCTTTGGAAACCCGTGGGTATTTATGGGTTTTATTTAGCGATTTATGGGTACTTATAGGTCCTATTAAAAAAAAGAATTATAAATACTTATAAAGCCCTAAAAAAATCTTTATTTAAGAACTTATTAAATATAAAAAGTAATAAGTTTAATGCTTATTTAATTAGTTTTTAATTAATCGGAAAGTATTTATTTACGCTTTTAATAATTAATAATATTAAGTATTAAAAAAAGGTATTATTAGCTATAAAAGCTATATTATAAACTTAAGATCCGGTAAAAATATAACCTAGTACTAAAATTATACCTTTTTTTAAACTATTATCCTTTTACTCGGTAAGCGTATATACTAATATAAGGAATCCGTTCTCGTTAATAATAATCCGGTTTATTATTAAAGGTATTATATTAGTAAACAGCGGTATAAGTAAGGCGAGTAAGCCCTCCTTAAATACGGAATCCGGTAAAGCCCGGATTTTATTTAATAAGCTAGATAATATTTTCTTTATTAATGCCTCCGATTAATTTAATACGTTACCAGGTATAAGGATTTAACCAGCTTTTAAACCTTTAGTAAAATAACTTAACGATTATCCTATAATCTCCCGTAATATCTTATTAAGGCTAGGTTACCTCTCCTTATACGTAAAGGCGTTTAATAGGCCTTTATAATACGCAATATTAAAAAATCGTTTATATTATTTATTACCCTGGTTATTAATCACTAGTTTAATATATATGGGTAAAAAACTATTAAGTACGCTGCCGGGATAAATAGGTTTATTACCAACCCAAATATTATATTATTAGTTAAAGATTAGTTAAGGATTAATTAAATAGGTTACTTATTTATTAGGTATTTAAGGCTTAAGTTTAGTTAACCAAAAGAGTTTAGCCTTTTAATCGCCGTTATTAATTACTTATAGCCAGAAACGATTAAGCCCGTTAACCCTCGTATAATTTAATATATATTAATAGGTTTTCGGGAATACCCTTTTATAAGCTATAATATTCCTAAACGAATAACGGCTTAAATAATATACTAAATACTCCTCTTTTTTAGTAAGAATAAATCGAGGAATCGTAGTAAATATTAGGGTATATTAATGAACCGGCTTTAATAATTATTTTAATTAACCGTGTATTATAAGTATAGCTCGGTTATAATTTATTACGGTAAAGTTTAGGGCTTTTAATAAGTTATTTCCTTAATGCTTATAAGCTTATAGCTTAAAGAAAAAACCCTTAATAATACCGAACTAAGCGTTTTTTTAACCGCGAAAGACTTTTATTCGAGTAAATTAAAAATAATATTAGTTTTAACTAATCCTTAATTAATCAGATTAATATAAGGGACTTACCTGCTTTATTTTAATTAAAAAAGCCCATATTTACTCCTTTACGTTATTATTAATTAAAGTAAATAGTTTATAATTATTATAGCGTAAAGTAATTAATATATCTATAATATCCTTAACTATAATATTAATAATCGGGAA
Source organism: Xylariaceae sp. FL0804 (assembly GCA_022539325.1). Lineage (NCBI taxonomy): Eukaryota > Fungi > Ascomycota > Sordariomycetes > Xylariales > Xylariaceae > Xylariaceae sp. FL0804. Next base: position 129,098 of record JAJKLG010000010.1, read on the forward strand.
CCTATTTATTAAATACGGTAAAGGAATATCGGGAAATTTATTCCCGTTATAAAATAATATTAAAAGCTAAAATAATTAATAAAAAGCGTATAAAAGGCATAATCACTTATATTAATAACCTTTACCTTAATTTTTACCTTATCGCGAATAATCGGGTAAATAAGTAAATTAAGTATTAAAATAAGGAACCTTTTCTCTCCACTTAATTCCATACGAGTAAACTCGTATTCCTTATCTTATATAAGTCGATTAAGAGGGAGGTTTTTATCCAGGTTTTCGAAATCTAAGTTACCGTTATCCTAGCCCGCTCGGTTCTTTTAATTAAACCTGGCCTTAACCTAATCTAAGTATTTATTAAAACGGTATTTAAAGCGTATTAGTAATTAACTAATCGTTAATTAATTTATACGTATTATTCCTACGCTATTTGCTTATTAATCACTATTTTAGCGTTATTAATATCGGTAGCTATTATATCGGGGTAATCTTTTTTCCACGCCTTTAATTCGCGAGCGATTTTTTATTATATATTATTCTGGGCTTTTTTAATAATTAATTATTTTTCTAATAATATCTTTTTCCGAGTACGGTTTTTAACGGTATTAGGGTTAATTAATAAGTCGGCTTTACGCTTACGGGGGTTAAAAAGCGTTATTTTACCGAAAAAAGGGTAAAATACCCATTATAATTAATGCTAGCTAATTATAATTAATATTATACTATTTAACGGGTTAATTTACTTAATCGTAACGTAAAAGGGGTAGAAAAATAATATAAAGGGAGTAATACTAAGGTAAGGGAAAATATACGCATAAAAAAAAATAAATACGAAAAAAATGGGTTTAAATAATAAAATAAGAAATAAATAAGCCGATAATAACTTTATTAAATTATTTAATTAAGTTATTAATACCTCCCCGAATCTAAATATATATATTTTAATATAAGCAGATTACCTTTATTAAACAAATATCCTTAAGCTATAAGGTTTACCGCTTAGCATAATTAACACAAAATTAATTACTCGAGAATATTATAATTAAGTATATTTCCGCTGCTTTTTATATATAGCTTAATATACTTGCCTATATTTATAATATTAAACTTATTTATTATATAATTTTTTATACCAGGCGTTAAAACGGTAACCGGGGGATTAAGAAATTAATCGATTTCTAGTATTTTTTTATTTTTTTTAAGGCCACGATTAAATTATTATTAATTAATCGTTAACTAATTAATAAAAAATATACTTACTGCCGGGTTTATACTTATATTTTAATATAGCGCGAGCGCTTCCGTAAGCCCGAAGTTTTATTAATAGCTATATACGTCTCGGTTTTTTATATATTTTCCCCGCTTTTAACTGCTAGGGTTAAATATGGGATTTTTTTACCGGCCGAGTAATTAACTTAACCTGGGATTAAGTATACGATTTCTTAACCGGGCGCGTTATTAAGCCACTTTATAATTTCCTTTTTATCCCCTGTATTAGGGTATAAGGGTTAATATAAACCGGTTACCTTATAAGCGGAAGCTAGGGTTCGAAGCCGATCGAAAAAAGGGTTAATAATTATTAAGCAAAAGGATTATAAGGCTTAAGCATAGTAGCGATCTTTTATATATAATACCGTGGAATATAATAAGCGTTATTTTCCAGTATAAGCAGTATAATATATTATATAAGTAAGATTAAATAATGGAAAGGGAGAAATAAGGGGAGAAAAAATAAAACGTAAAAAATTCTTTAAATAAAATATAAAATTTAAGCGGTTTAATTAAACCCTGGTCCTTAATAAGGATTATTCTTATTTTATATATATACGAAAAAGGCTTATAATTAATTTTTTTCTCTTTTTTTTTTTATATTATTACCTATTTTATTAAGAAAATAAAAAATTAAACCGATTACAGAAATAATACGGCCGCGAATCTTATATTTTAATAAAATCCCGATGTTTATATTACTATTATATTAAATACCGGTTTCAGCGACCGTAACGGTATTAAAAGTAATAAAAAAGCGAATAATTATCCTATTAATACCTCTCTTATTCCAGGTAATAATAACGGCGTATTACCTTAATATAACTCCGACTTATTAAATTATATAATTATTACCGATAACGATTAAAGCCTAAAAATACCGGTCCCGATTAATTATAGCCTATTATAATTAATTAATATAAATAACCGATTATTTAATATTATAGGAGAAAACTTTATATATAACCACGCCTATTATATTAAGTGGATAAAGTAGTTAAGGAGTATAATATAATATTAAACTACTAAAAAGAATATAGTAAGCGGTTAATAATTTAATAAAGATATAAAGAAAAAAAAGGAAAAGTTTATTTATAATATCTCTAGGATATAAAATCCCGATAATAATAAAAACCTAACGTTATAAGATAATTTTAAATAAATCGCTAATAAAAAAACCGGTAATCCTGGATTATAATATAATAAGTATTAAAAAAAACTCGTATATTTAAAATATCCGAAATAAATAAATATTTCGTATCTTTTAAAGTATTTTAATAATAAGGCTTATATAATTAAATTATTTAATTTAAAGCGAGTTATAACTAGCGAGTATTTAACTACTATACAGGTAAGCATAAATTTAAATTAATTAACGATTAATTAAAGTATTAATTTTTAAATAATATCCGGTTATTATTTAATATTTCGGCCTAAATACGGTTATATTTATTTAGGTTATTATTAATAGGAACTAATTTAATAATACCCTTTATAGCCCGTATTTTAAAGCATTAATTAAGTATTTTAAACCCAGTACTAATATACCTAATCCGCGTATTTTTAAGAATTAACTTAAAGTATATTATAATATTATTATTAAAAAGGTTATTTAATATATGGTTTTAAATACTTAAATCGCAGTTTTAACTAATATTTAAACCGTTAAAAACTAAAAATACTCGTTCACGGGTAATATAATATATTAGATTAATAAGGAATAGCGTATATATTATCTCCTAATTAACGTACCTTTTTACGATAATAAAATAAATACAGGAAATATAACTCTTTTACTTAATAGCCTATAAAACCTAAAAATATATAATTAATTTTATACTATTACGGTAAATAATGGGCTTAATATAAGCACCGATTTAGCCTATAAATGGTTCCGGCTTAATATAAACGATTTTCCGGGTTAGGATTATATCTAGGTTATTTCGTATATATCCTATTATTTTTAGCTTATAGGTAAGGACTTTTTTAAATCTTATAAAATCGCCCTATTAAAACGGGAGGAGTTAAAAATCCCTAAAGTAAAGGAACCGAAATAAAGTAATTTATAAAATCCGGATATTAAAACCGTAATCGATTATATAAGTTCCTTAATTAATTTTTAATTAATTTACTTACTTATTTTATTTTTAAATCCGATTACTGGCTTTTTAAGTATACGTTAGCATAAAGCGTTAACGTAAATTTCGTAATATTTAAAATTAGCTTATCCGTAAAGGGAAACAGGATTTTAAGGCTCCCTTAAAACTTATTCTCGATATATTATATTACTTTAGCTTTATTACGATCGTTTTAATACGTGTTATAAAACTGCGAAAAGCGATTACGAAATTCCTTAAAATAAATAAAGTATTACGGAAAAACAGGTATATATTAAATAATAATTATTAGCGCTTTATTTTATTTATGGTTAAGGGTATTAAAAGCATTTTTTAAATAATAAATACTTATAGCGCTTTAATTATTAATTATATTAATTACATTATGTTTAATTATAAGCGTGTTTTAAAGCATTTTTAATAGTACCGAGGCTTAATAATTAATAAATGCTTTAAGCTTTACCCAAATAAAGCCTAGGAGGATAAAAACAAGTTTATTAAGCTAAATAAAATACTTAGAGATTTTAATAACCGACCGCTAATATAATTACGTTTATTTTATAAAATATTTTTTATAATTATTATAAAGGTTAAAAAATATATTAAGAAATAATAGGATACGAATATAAACCTTACTTAAGTATTAATCCTTTTTTTTCCATTATTTTAGGGAACCGATATTACCTTTATATATTATTTTAATAAATAAAGAGAATACCTCGGGTAAAATAATAATAATAATTAAGTTTTTAAGGTTATAAAAAAGGCATTATATTAAGTATATAAGCTATATTACGAAAAGTATAATTAATAATATTATACCCTTACAGCTAATCGCTTATATGCTCGGGCAGGTAATATAATAAAGCAGATAATTATTAATTTAAATCCCTAAAAGGCAATTAGATTAAAGGGGAAATAAAATACCTGGGAGGAAATTATTAATAATTATATTTTAACCAGTAGTAAATTAAACCTAAAACGAAGAATAAATAAACCTAATTAATTATTAATTAATTAACTCGATTCCTAGGTATTTAAACTAATAAAACCGTTTTAGATTTCTGGAAACGCTATAAACGGGTTTTTCCCGGGTTAACCGCCTTAATTAGGGATATCCTTTATATTTAACCTACCGCTATATTAATAAAGCATAATTAAAATTACGGGGGATAAATTTAAACTAATAACCGTACTTTTATAATACCTAAGAATTTTAAAAACCATATAATTACCTTATTCTTTATCCGTACTCCGCTTATTAATCTTAATAATAAAATAATATATAATGGTTTTAATACTGCGGTAGAACTCGAGACCTTTAAAAGTTAAAGGCTAAAGCTTTAAACCGCTTTTAAAACTCTTTGCCTGGATAATATAAGGGATACCTTTATTATTAACCTTAATACCTTGTAAAATAAATTAAAGGGTATTATTAAGGAACCCCCCCCCGCTACCTTAATCGATTTTATTAATAAAACCCAGACTAGGGTCGATAATAATAAGGATAATTATAATATTAATTAAACCGGTACCGGTATAATATACTTTATTATTATACGCGGTAATAACGGGCTAAAAGGTGGTGGTAAGGTTAAGCCTACGCAGAAAGGAAAGGGGAAATAAAAAAAAAAAGCGTAAAACACGTAAAGGTCCTTAATACTAAAACCGCCGCGTATATAATATACTATAAGGGGAGGGAAAACCGTAACGTAATTAAAAACCTTTAAAAGTATAATATAATAAAAAGAATTACGTTTTTAATAGATTTATTAGGAAAACACACTTAAAAAAACACAACCTTAGTTTTCTTATTAATATTATTTATTTTTATAATTATTTTTAACCTTATATTATTTTTTTATTTATACTTATATTTTAATATGCCTTCCTTTTTAATTAAGTTTTACCGCTTTTTTTATTTTAATTAAAAAAACTTATTTATTCTAACCTTAAAAATATTACTTCGGCTATAATTACTCTTTCCTATTATAATAACTATTAAAAAAAAAACTTATAAGTATTCTTCTCCTTTACGATTTATACGCTATAATAATACTTTTTTATTATAATAAAGCAAGAATTAAATTAATTCCGGCTATTTTTATTATTTGCGACCGGTAGGTTACCGGTCGTAATTAGCAGATTTTAATTAAAAAAATATATTTTTCTCGCTAATTAGTTAAAAACTAATCTTATTAATAATTTTATTAACTATTTTACCCGTTTTACGTATTTAAAGTTAATATAACGAATTTTTTCGCCGTAATTTTACCGTAATTAATTTAAACGGTGCGATTCTTATTAATTAATTTTTAATTAATCCTTTTAATAGTTTAATAGCCTAATAGCCTCCCCGTAATAATAGCGCGCTCCAGGTTTAATTCGATAACGGGTAAAGGCGGTAAAAGCCTGCCCGCTAAGGGCCGTAAAAACCTGCCCGCTAAAAACCGTAAAAACCTGCTTATTAAGGGCGGTAAGGGTAATAAGGGTAATATTAAGTTAATATTAAGCCCCCGCGTAAATAATAAGAATAAAAACCCTAAATAACTTAAACCGCCTACTAAATAACGGTATCGATTAAGTAATAAATTACGTTTAGTTTATTATTTTAATTATATTAATCCTATATTATAGCTAGGGTTTTTAAGGAAATCAGGAAATACCAGATAATAAATATAAAGCAAATAATCCTAAAAGCATTATTTATACGCCTGGTTAAGGAAATTACCTATAAGTATAAAAACTTTTAATATTAAGCTAATATAATAAGTGCTTTATATAAAGCCGCGGAGAATATAATTATCGAATTTTTCGCCGGTAAATACTGCGTTTTAATTAATCTTTAACTAGTTTAACTAATATATAACGATTAATTTTATAATTATCCACGCCGGTCGGGTTATTATTTAAGTAAAAAATATAAAGTTTATTCGGAACCTTTTCTCGCGATTTATAATACTTTAAGCATTATAGATTTATATAAGTATAAATACTTAAAACGCTCGTAATTTATCCTATTATAATTAACCGAAGGCTAAACAGGATATAATAAAATAAAAAGAAATTATTAAAATAATTATTACTTAAAAAGCTAAAGCAGCTCGAAAAACTATTATAATAAAAGCTATTAAAAAACTTAATACTTATAATAATAACCACGGTTCCGGTAATAAGCATAATTCCGGTAATAAGCATAATTCCGGCTCCGAAAACTTCGTACTTAGTTTTTAAAAGTAATAAAACCCGGATTATTACTTTTTTATATAATTAATTATAGCCTTACGATTACTTTAAATAAATGCCTTAAATTAAGCTATTTAATTAGTTTTTAACTGGTTTTTATATAATTATATTAAACTTTTTAATAAAACCCATAAATACCCGTGGGTTTTATTTAATAACCTATGGGTACCCACGGGTTACCGAAGATTTTTAAGCAAAACCCGTGAGTATTTATAAATCGTTAAATAAAACCCACGGGTATCTACGAGTTTTATTTAAAAATCCTCGGGTACCCACGGGTACCCGAGGATTTATTATAGGTCGCGTTTAAGTACCCGTGGGGTATTATAGCCGCATTATAAAGGGGGGTTAAGCATAGAGTAAAAAAAGAGAACGGGTAAAACGGGTAGCACTTTTATAATTAGCTTATATATAAAGGCTAACCCTTAGGGAATTAAAGCCGAAAAGAGATCGAACGGGGTGCGAAAAGCCTTATATATATAAAGAGAACCCTAGTATTAGGCCAGGTGCCGTTATCGATATAAGCCTGCTAATAAGCCCCCGTAATAACTACCCCCCCCCTTAAGGTTAAGGCGCCCTCGTTAACCCTTATGCCCTATAATGGTTTTTGCATTTAAGCAATAACGTAATATGCGTAAGAAACCGGGCCAGCGATTTAGTAACGGTGCCACCTTACTTAGCTAAAAAGGCGATTTACTTTCGCTTAAAACTTTGCAGATAGGTAACTGCGTGCTTAATAACTTTACTATTATAAGTGGAATACACGGCTAACGGATTACTTATCAGGGATAGGAACCCTCGCTAATTAGCAGAAGTAAAAACATTACGCTTTTTTAACGAATCACATCCGAATTATAACCGGTGTGGCCTAGATTATAATAGTGTAATCGCGAGGTTATTTTTTTAATATTTTGGTATACTTCCCTACTAGGGAGGCCAGAGCCCTACCGCCGCGATAGTAAAAGGTAGGTTTTTTTAATTAGATAATATCCTACCTCCTAATAAGTTTAGGGGTATACCAACCCATAAGCCTAGTATAAGGCTATAACCCGGTAATAAAAGCGGTATTATTCGGTACCCTTTCGCCCTAGTATTACGGTTATACCGGCTAAACCTGGCATTAAACGCGGGAATAATAAAACGGTAACGAGAATAACGGAATAACGGTAACAAGGATAATAATAACTAGAATAATAGGCTTTTAGCAACGGTAATAATAAAAACGGTAAGACTAGGTTCTTTAAAAAAACGGTAATAACGACGGTAACGGGTAATTTTTTCGGTTAACTGCCTAAGGTTTAATAAATAACTGGTAATAAAAGGTTCCCACGGCTTATAGCCGGAACCTTTAATAACGAACGTTTTATAACTTTTAGAGTATACGAATACGACCCGGAATTAGGCTAACCCTAGACTAATACTTCTTTAATTCCTTTGCGGATACCGTATAATATAAAGGAGATAATATCGCGGAATAAGTGTATATAATGCTATTCCTCTGCTTCCTTTACTTCGATTACTTTTTCTTTTTAGGGTATTCCGTAGCCTAGTGAGTATTACTGTTATAGTTACGGTATGGTATGATTTTATTATTCTTATTACGCCGAGTATTATTTGCTAAGGGTGCCGTAAGGGTAGGGTTTTACTAGATCTTTACCTTATAATCAGCGTTTTATCGGTTTTTTTTCGACTCCGATAATAAAAAAGATTATAGGGGAATTAATATTACCGGTAGCCCAAATAATAATAACGCTATTCCCGGCTGCGGTGGGCCGAAGTATTATAACTTCGTAATCTAATAACCGAGTAATAACTCTTATAAGCTAGGGCCGGAATTAAACCGGTAACTTAACGGTCCGGACTCGAGATATACGTTATTATTAAAGGGGAGTATTTCCTAAAGTCTAGTGGCCAGGGCTATTATCCCCTTACGAGTTGCCGGGAGGGTAAGAACTAATTCCTTAATTTTAGTTCGAAAAGGCTTCGTAAGCTTACCGTAAAAAAACCTAACGCTGGCCGCTTATAACTTTACTTCTGCTTAGTCCTTTAAAAACTACAGGTATTAATTAAACTCTCTCGGGTATTACCGGGGATGCTGCGTAGCCTCCTGTAAAGCCTTAGTAATGGTAGCGTTATAATAACCGGTATCCCGAATTAATAACGCGGTTTACCGGGAGAATACGTCTTAATCGGACTAGAGTTAAAGGGATTCCGCGGGCTCCTCGTATTAAACCTTACGGTTTTAAAGGGGCCGGCACTAGGAGTTTATTTTAGACACCGCGAAGTTAATCCGCCGGTAAGTACTATAATACTTCTTCGAGGCACTTTTAAAAGCTCTCCGAAGGTTTATAAACCACTCGTCCTATTGCCTATAAGAGAACTTTAATAAGAACGTGGAGATGGACTTAGCTAGGTTAAGGTTACGGCCTCCGCCATAATCGTTTGAATTAGAATCGGAATACCGGCGTTTTCGGCCTAATACTCTAATAAACCTAATAAAAGTCTCGATCTGGTTTTAAAGATCCCGGACTTACTTTAATTGCTATAATTATTATTATAAAGCCTAGAGATTTAGGACTGCTTAAATAGTGCTCGTAATAATGGCTATAATCGCTATAATAGGTCGAATTTGCACGCCGGTTAAACCGCGAGTGATAATTAAGCGTAGTGGTTATACTGGACTAGAACTTAGACCTGGACCAGAACCTAGACCAGAACCTGGACCAGAACCTGGGCCGGTACCAGAGGGATTTAATAACGGATTCATCCCGAATAGGGGACGAAAAGGGAACGGAATAGGGGTATTTTAATGATTAACGACTGCTTTACGGGTGATTAGAGGGAAGAAGGGTTAGAATTATCACAGCTGTACTGCAGAGGGGGGTTAGGCATAAAGCAAAGAGAGAGAACGGGTAAAACGGGTAGCACTTTTACAATCAGCCTATATACAGAGGCTAACCCTTAGGGAGTTAAAGCCGAAGAGAGGTCGAACGGGGTGCGAAGAGCCTTATATACATAAAGAGAACCCTAGTGCCAGGCCAGGTGCCGTTGTCGACGTAGGCCTGCTAATAAGCCCCCGTGATATGGGGACCTATTATATAGCCCTAGGCACCATGTAAAATGGCCGTAGTCATCAAACCGCCCAGCGACGATGAATCCCCGAACACTCGACACGTGCAGAGTCGGCATGTCGGAGTCGGACATATTGTTCCAAACGTCCATCATTATCTCTCCGCCATCGCCTGAACGACCTCCTCCGTGGCGATGGCACACACCCCCTCGCACTTCACGACCCAGCCGGCGTCCAGGAACGCCGTGTGCTCATTATTTGGCATTCTTTGGCATCCTCCCCGCCATGTCGGGTTCGTTGTCGCCGCCGGCAGCCACACCTAGCGACGCCGTGGAATTGTAGTGCGTGATGACGATCACACCGTAGTGTCATTCAACGCCCTCGAGAGGAGATTACGTCACCGCGTGGTTATTGCACGTCCTCAGCGGCCCGCCGCACTCGTGCACTCGCACACGCTGGCGGCCCTCATCAGCATGGTGCCGCTCTCGACTGGATTGGGAACACACTGTCCGGGTCGCTGCCGATCAGCCATTCGAGCCCATTCACCACCAGCTGCCAAATTGGAGACGACGACCGGCACGTCGCGTCGCAGTCGTTGGCGTCGGCGTCGGCGGACTCACGCATGTTCACGTACCCATTGGTCGCGACAGCATGACTAACGAGGTGTCGCAACGCCGCTATGGTGAAGTTCCTCGCGTCGCGCCGTCGCCGAGGCTGTGTAGCCGTCCGACTCCGAGAGTCATTCGATTAAACATCCTCCCCATATTGGCCTTGTACTTCCTTCCTTCTCAAATCCGACATATCGTCGAGCTCAGGGGGCATCGTCCTCGATGACGAAAGCATACTCCTGCCATTGGTGAGCACCGTCCTCATCTGTGTCATAATTCTGCTCTCGCGGTGTTTAGCCCGCTGGGGCCCTTAGACTCAAGATCGGTCGGGGTGCCCCACTCAAATTAACCCTAACTAAGGCCTTCGAACCCCAGGCGCCGCCGTCGTCGCTGCGTCGATGCTGGCACCCGGGAATTGGTTCGAGGTCACGGTGTAGGACCGCGGTAAGCGACCAGATGATCGTTGCGTGGCCATAGCCAATCCGACATCGGTAACATCATAGTCTGTAGTATCACGTACACGCCTGTGGGCATATGACCAGCCGCATGCTCAGGATGTGCGACCTGCCCCATGATGACGGATATGTTCGCGTCGACGATCCCCCACAAGCTGGGCATATCGTCCTTCACAGCGAACAGGCCTTGCACAGACGAGCTGCTTAGGTATGGCCCGACGTATGCGGACTTGACGAACGTGGGGTACGCGTTGGCCGTGATGTGGTGCTCGGGCAGCTCCATGGCGGCGCGCGACTGCATCAGCCCGCGCACCGCCCACTTGGACGTGCTGTAGTGCGGCAGCATCACGAACGGATTGAATGCCACCTGGGGTTACGGCACTGGTATGGGAGTACATGTATCAAGACAAGTCGGCAGACTAGAGCATTCGGGCACAGCATGAAATTCTATTGGCTTCAGCACCTGCAATTGCCAGTAGCTGCGAGGTGTGGCTAGGCGTCGCTCGCGCACACCCACCCCTGGGCTGCATTAGGCCTAGCCCACAGCGCACCTAACCCCCTCTGCTTAGGGTTAGCCACGTCTTGCATCCCTCCCCCCGGACGCCTTGGGCCCATCTCGTGGACGCCGGTCGCCTTCGTATTCGTGGACTCCTTGGCGACCGCGACCACGATGCCGTTGTGCAGCGCGTGTAGGTTACCGTTCTTTTAGAGCAGGTCCACCACTGGGCCATTTAAGCGCATTGTCATGTAGTCGTTCACCCGCCCTAGACTGCGCACGATGCAGTGTGAATCACTGTTGTCGGGGCCTAAGAGAAGAGCAGCCCTTATTTCCAAGTGCCATACAGCATATGCGGCGACGCGGGCCCTCATAAGTGCGTTCCAGCCTCCAAGTCCGCTTCGAACGGGGGATGTCGCGGAGAAGAGCCACGTGTAAGCCAGCCCGTCAATTCCAGCGCCATGTAAGCGGCATCGCATATGCGACACCTACCGGTAAACATCCAACGACGGACGATATTACGCATCTACCAGCCAGCGTTGGGATGTCTGAGCTCAGGCATACGATGACGACGACGGCTATGAAGGAGAAGACGTACTCCATACAGGAGGTTATGGTCGACTATTCCGACTCCAGCGCAGATTAAGATGCAACCGATCCGAGCGACAGGATCGTGTTAGGCACCCAGGCACCACCCACGAGCGGGGTGTTCGTCCGTGCGCCTTTAAGCAACGCCTGAGCCGAATGGACTTTAGTGGGACGTAACTCTAGCGCGGGGCTCATGACCGTCGCAAAAGGTGAACTTGACCAATCTGTCACCTAGAGGGGCCACAAAGTCGTACACGGGCGTGAGGGTTCTCATCATGACAATCATCACCACCGTCATCACCGTGTGCCACATACGAGTGCGTGACGTGCGGAGAGAGCATCGGCACGGTGAGAATAAAGACGACTGCGAGCATGTCTTCATGAGCCTCGACTTGACCAAGACGATGAGAAGGGATGTCCTTGGGAACAAGGTGACCGGACTGTAGGTAGGTAGATAAACCAAATGGTGTCGTGCGACAGCAGTGAGTTGAAGGTGGCCATTATCTACAGGTACGTGTGTAAGGACGAGGGTCTGACCTCATTTACCGGCTGCACGATGCACGATCGGCTGCACGATGCACATCGGCTGCACGATGCACGTCGGCTGCACGATGCACGATGCACGATGCACGATGCACGATGCACGATGCACGATGCACGATGCACGATGCACGGTGCACGCCAGCTGCAAGTGGCACCACATGATGGACCTGAACGACACCGCGTGGATGATACCGCTCGGATCTGCAAGTGGCGACGAGTCAAAATACAGCTACGCGGGTATGATCAACAGCGGGGTGTGCTCCGGGGACAAGACTGCAGATGGCTTGATGGACTACTGCTACAGCAAGATAAGAGGCAAGGCGGGCAAGGCGGCATTTTGCGCAAGTCGTTTAACACGACGAGGCTACGGCCGAGGCTACATTGCGTGTGTGTTCCCCGCCAGCATGGAACCCTCAGATGGAACGTGCGCTCCCCTGTCCCAATGGCCATACGTACACTTCCAATCTCCCAATGACCGTACATGCGATCGCATGACCGTGCATGCGCTTGCAGGGCCGTATGTGCGCTCGCATATCCCAATGGCCGATGATGCGCTCGCAGGGCCGTGCGTGCATGCGCTCCCATGACCGGTAGGTCTCGTAGCCGTACATACGCTCCCAAGATCCCGACAGCCGTACGTGCTCGGTGGCATTTACCAAGCCCGGCAGGCCAATGAGCGGGCCAGTCAGCGAACGCGATGAGAGGCTCCGCAGTTTGTCGGTGGTGCGGTAATGGAGCACGCCTACCAGCACAATGAGATGCATGGAGTCGCCGATGAAGGCGGACTTGACCGAGAAGATGCACGACAAGCTTGATCACATCAGGTAGTGGCGAGTTATTCCACGAGGGGCAATTCCTGTTCGTGGACGGAGATGGTGATTCCAAGACCGTGAAGATGAAGGAGGGGGATCTGGTGGCGTACGGGAGATGCCCGTCTCAGGGCGCTGACGGCGCGCTCCCGAACAAGGTAAACCGTAAGAAGAGGAAAGACTGACGAGTTCTTGAGCGGGGTCGCCCTCGAAGTTTGTAAGATGAACAACACCAACTTGTCGGGAATGCGTGGATTACACTATGGGTCGTCCCTTGATCGCTCGAGCAGGTTGGCCTCAATTGACAGCATGATGAATTCCACTATGCGTCGTCTCTTGGTCGCTCGAGCATGTTGGCCTCCATTGACAGCATGGTCACCGCTGGCCGAAGCCAACTTGATAGTTACGGTACAGCGGTACCTGTGTGGCTGAGACCACTAGGTCCCGGCTTCGCTAGTGGACCTAGCTATCTGCACTCCTTCTGTAGGTAGGTACCTAGCGCTCGGTACGTAAGGTACCTAGCCTTCCCCTCTACCGGTACTGCATCGCATTCACGCTTCTCTTCCCGCTCCAGATGCACCTGCGAGTAGGCTCTCCATTATCTCTACCGGTACCACCGCCAGTTCCATTCGTTTCATCTCTCTCTCTTTATCTCTCTCTCTTTTCGCAGAGCGCCTGTAGCCCAGACGAGTAAGGGGCCACACTCCCTGGCATTGCGAACAGGTATGTTCCTGCAGATTGCCTGCGCGCACCACTCACCGACTCTTGCAGTCCCCCATACCCGGTCGATGTGAGATGCTCTCGAACTCGGCAACCCGTCGATCCCCGCCTCGTCCTGGGCGTAGCGGACGCGGAACTTGGATGCGACGGGAACGCGGCAGGGCACGCAAGTCGGCAGCCAAAGACAAGTTCAGGCGTCATGAACCTCACATTGAAGTGCTCTCTGACGAGAACGAGATTGACGCGGAGGATACCAGCGTCATTGCCTATGTCCCCAAAGTCAATGCCTCCTCACTCCTCACCCCTCAGAGCAGCATGTCGCCAACGGCATCGCCCTCGAAGCCCTGTGTGGCGAGCTTGCGGAGCCTGGCCTTGTCGCATGACACGGCTGGCTTCCGCATGAGCGCCGACCTGCTGGAAGGCGTCACGCTCCTCGTCGGCCTGCTCACGGCCCTGCGGAGCCGCAGGTTCATGCAGTCCCGGACATCGTCCATCTTCGCGGCCTTCAAGTCGCCCCGAAAGTCCAAGAGCCCGAAGGGCATCAGCATCTTGTCGCCCATCATGAACCCATGTCGGGGTCGCTCTGTGTCTGCACCTTGAGATCCAGCCGACGACATCCATGGTCATCATCAAGGACCACGAGATGAACGCCACCCCCCTGCAGCAGTATGCGGGGGCCTTCCGCTGGGGAGGCTTGCCATGCGTGACAATCCCCGCGTCCGCGTCCGCGTCTTCGACGATGTCATTGTCGGGACCGAGAGAAGGTACGTCTTTGGGAGGTACGTCTTTGGGAGACGACGATAGACACCACGACGAGCACCCGACGACGCTCGACGACGCTCGACACCAGCGCGATTTGCGAGCGGAACGCTTACCCAAAGGACACCCTGGACACATTCATGAAGGAGGCGTCGATCGGCTCCAACGGCCCTGGCCGGCCACACGGCTGACGACGTGGCTCACCGATTCGTGGAGATGTCGGACAACCTCTTCAGCAACCTGGGCACGTCCCATTCGGGTACTCATTGGGGCCGCCATCACACCGACGACACTGACGACACCGACGACACTGACGACACCGACGACATGAGGTCGAACGCCTCGATGGGCGTGGCTACGAACACCAACCCGAACGCGATGGCGGGCCCGACTGGATCTGTATTTGCCTTCCCGAACGACACCAATAGCATGCTGCCCAGCCAAGGGACCAATGCCCACCAGACGAGCAGCACCGGCCTGCAGATGAACGACGGGTCGTTCAGGTCGTCCTACGTCGGCACGAACTCGATCATCGCCCAGATCAGCGACACCGCGGGAAGTCCCAGTCGCAACAGGTGATCGTGACGGAGAAGATCGTCACCAAGATGTGCGACATGCTCAACAACACGGTCGAGTCAGTGGCGATTGACGGCGATTGACGACGACGACTGACGACGACTGACGACGACGACGAGACAGACGGGATCATCACCCTCGTCAGGGACGGGTCTCCATGCGAACTTGCTCAGCTCGAGGAGGTCACCGCTATTATTGCTGCCATACCGGCTCTCATCGAGGGCGACACGGGAGTGACGGAGGGCAAGATACAGCCGAGAAAAAGAGCTGCCCCGAATTAGGCTCCAAGTGCTGTACGCGGCGCAATGGGCCCTACCGGTATGAGTGCGATAGTGCATTCGCACCTACCGAAGTCCGCCACAAATGGGGGGGTGGTGTCGCATTTCAAGCGCTAATGCTCGATCAGTGCATCAGCCTTGGCTTCTGCTCCCTGACATGATCGCCATGCGGGCGACTAGGATGCGAGGATGCGAGGTCGACGTTGACGAACGACTCGAGTTCTGTGGGTGCGACGTTGGGCAGATCGTCCTCCTCGCTCGAGCTCACGAGCTTGATCATGCCGTTGATGGAGTTGGTGTTCGGGGCGGTCCCGCCGCTGTTCATTGTGATCTCCGTCGAGTTGACGACCAAAACCATCGCCATGACGTCCATTGTCTCGGTCGCGGTCGCGATCTCGCTGTCCTTCATGCTGTTGGCGATCAACTCGCTCGCCCGCTTGTGCATGGCTGTGGTGATGCTTGGCTGCCCGGATCGACCAGGAGGATCCGCCGGCGTTGCTGGTCGAGGACCCGATCCCACGAATATATTTCTGCTCCACGTCTGGTTGCCGGCAGAGAACGCCCCCATCGACTACGGCCGTTTCTTCGCCGCTGTTCCTATCCACCATCATCTGCTCGTACACGCCGTCCCACGCCGTCCCTCATCGTCGTGGCGCATGAGCGGATCACTCCCGTATCGCCCTCGATGAGAGCCGGCATAGCAGCGCCGACAGCGGTGGCCTCCTCGAGCTAAGCAAGTTCGCATGGAGACCCGTCCCTGACGAGGGTGATAATCCCGTCCGTCTCGTCGTCGTCGTCAGTCGTTAGTCGCGACACAGACATGTCCGACAACAGAAACCCGTACAAGGGCAGGGAGATCATCGATGAGATGACCCCGAGCCGACCACGAGCTACTTGTTCGACTTGGTCTTGTCGGTGGCAACTTCGGGGTTTCTCATCAGCGTCGAGGCCACGTCTATGGTGGTCGGTGGTCATGCTGACCTTCAGCGCTGCGTCGGGCCTTCTGAGCTCCTCCTTGATCCGGAGTATGTTGCTGCACGTCACCAACGTGTACCAATCCGCCCCGATGGCCTGTACGCTGTCGATTTTGTTAGGGCTAGTCATGATCTCGGCCGTCTCCTGCTGATGAAGGCGACGAACACAGCGACGGCCAACCTCTCGTCGTTGGTGCGGCTGATGTCGTCCAATTCCTCCGCCATGCACCCGCCCACGATGGCCCTCTCGAGGAGGTTCGTAGGCGACGAGGCGGCTGCTGTATAAGACAGTTTGGTGCACGGGTGCGTCATCTTCACGGCGTCTGCGATGTTCATCATCCTCACCGTCGGACACGGCCCGTCATTCACGAAGCCGAAGCAATTGTCGGTCGTCCTGAGACGCGTCTCGACGGCTGTGACCTCGGTCAAATTTCTCCCGTGTTTCGCTGCCTCTATCTCCCTCTGGTACAGGATCGCGGTCATCTTCGTCAGCGCGGATGAGCATTCGCTACACCCCATGCTGCCCGTCGCTAGTCATGGCGGAGAAAAGGTCGCTGTAGGGCGGGCCAGTCGCTGGAGGGCGGGGCGGGTCGGTCGCTGGAGGGCGGGTCGGTCGCTATAAGGTGGGCCGGCAGCTAGCCAGCTTACCGCTCCCAGCGCTGAGCGGCGTCGGTTTTGCTACACTAGTACAGCAGGTTTGCTGGTCGGTCATTCTGACCCTCACGAACTTCTTGTCCCGTATCACGGTGGTCCCCGTCATCACGGCGTCGCACATCTGCACGCAGGGTTCGCCGATGCCGTGCTCGCTCAGCATGGAGTTGACGATGCCGTCCGTGGACCTCTCGACCCAGGTCTTCCAGGACGCGCCCTCAAACGTGACTTTTTCCTTCACATTCCAGCTCTTCGGCTTCGGCATCAGCAGGTCGTATTCCTTTTCCCCGTGTGGTCGATCCTGTCCTCGATGGGCATCGTCGTATCGTCGTATCGTCCTATCGTCGTGTACACCGCCGGATCGACGCTCGCGCCGCTGTCCGACTTCAACACGATCTCGCTGACCCTCGAGTATATGCTCGTCGTCACGACTGACGTCAGGGCGTAGCCGATCACTCCTTCATAAGAAGGGCGCTGGCCCGACCGCGATCGGCGGTATGCTTACCTCCTGCATGGATTGTCTTCGGTCCGCGATGAACAGGTTTGCGGACCAGCTCGACTTGCTGGACAACTCAGAGACATACGATCCTTCTCTACCATCGGGCAAGGATGCCTTGCAGATGCTAATGATCCAGACTCGCCGCAGACGCTCGCCCCCTTTGAGGCGCGAGCCGGCGTGCCCTACGTCGTCGTCGTCGTCTTCTCGCCGCGGCGGATGTCACCGCGCTCGAGCACCACGCTGAAGTCGTCCTCTTGGTCGTAGCGATCGGCCTTGCCGGTGAACACGAGACCCTCCTCGCCCGTGATCTTGCCGACGGAGCCCCACCGAGTCCGCCGTGGCGGAGGCAGTAGTTGCCGAGGACCTCGGGCGCTTGCCGGTCTCACGCGGCAGCGTGGGAGGACTTCTTGCTGCTGGCGGGACCGTCGCCAGTGGCTGGCGCGCAGCACCCAAGTGAAGCATCACGCGTCAACCCGATGGCGCCAGGGAAGGCGAACACCCCATTGGCAGATGAACTGCCAACCTCCAAACCCGCCGGTGCGGACACGCCCACCACCTCGAGGCGCTGACGGACCTGGCGCCGCTGCACAACGCCGGGAGCTCGCCATCGTGCAATCGTGCAATCGTACCTGAGGTCGTCGCCGATGTCGGCCTTGTGACTGTTATGGATGTTGGCCTCCTGGCGGCGGGATGGCTCCGGGTTGAACGTGCTCCAAGCTCGTGAGGGAAGGCATCCGTCCGGCCGCCTCGAGCCACAGCCTGTCGTGGGCAGTCCTTCACATGTGACAACAGGTACTCTCTAACGGTGCAAGCCGCGAACTGAAGGTGAGTGTCTCACGCCCCGTGTCTCACGGGGCGTGAGACAGCAGAACGTCTGAGCCCCCAGAACCTTCGTCCGATGACCCCCACGACGTCCCTCTCGAACGTGGCGAGCCTCGCCGCCGACGCGGTCGCGCGCGTGCGCGACTGGGACCTGTGCCGCGACGGGGACCTGCTCTTCGGCGCCGACGCCATCCCCCCCCTAATGCCCATCGAGCACGCCAGACCAGTGCTCGACGCGTCGACCTTGTCGATCTCGCGCGCGATCTCGGCCTTCCGCGCGTCGTCGCACCAGCTGCCGGCCCCCGCTCGGCGTCATGCGGCCCGGTACCACGTCCATCGTGATCGACTCATTCACACTGGATTCCGCATGCCTGTCGCATGCCTGTCTCAGCCCCTCCTGGTCTGGGCCTGGTTCACGGCATCGACCTCGACTGTGGCCTTGCCAATTCCTTGGCGCAGGGGGACATCCGGCTGCCCCTCGCGACCCTCGCGCGGCGGGAACTCCTGGGCGCCCTTGAGCGTCTCGCGGATGCGTGGGCGAGACCAGGCCCAGCCCCATGCTCATCTGGACGAGCCGCGCAACCTGATGCGCCCCGACCCGTCATCGAAGTGCGTCGAAGTGCGGCGACGTTGACGTCGAAGCCGCCGTCGCGGCGGGCGAAATGCTGGTCCAACGCGCCCATTGCAAAACGCACACACACTTCACGTGGCGAACACACTTCACGCGTCGAAAAGGAAGCCGGTCGATACTCGGGCGCTGCAGTCGGGTGTTGCATTTCATTTGACACGTAGGGCTGGCCTCGGCGCTCGTCGACGAGGGTGTCTTCGTGGTCCAGAACAGGAGAACAAAAGGAATGTGGCACGCGCGGTTGGCTCGGAGGCGCAGGTGATCATGCGATCGCGTATCAATCTAGAGCCGTGGGTGTTCGTCCATGATGATCGCCAACCAGTGCGTCTTCGGGTCGACGGTGAAGTCGGACGGGCCCAATTCGGTCTTACTCATCATACGCACCGATTGCAAGCATGTATGGGGCTGACTAGACCATTTTGAAGCCGGGGTGATCACAGGGACGCTCGCACGTTCTGTAGCAGAATAGTGAAGGATCCGTACGGGCAGAAGGGCAAGCTCAGGAAGCCAAGTATTAGCAGGTATTAGGTCTCGATGGTTCGTGCCAAAGGGGCTGTTGGGCTATGTGCATTGGGGCTTAGGGGCTAAGCCCAGGGGTCAAGCCCCTGGCCATGGAGCGCAGGGAAGGATGGCAGTGGTTTGCTGCCCGGCCGCAAGGCCTAGAATGGGTTTCACGCTTGTGAACCGCGAACTCGAGCGGCCTTGGGAGATTCATGGATGATATGTACGGATTGCTGCCCCTGATCCTCAGGTGACCGCCTTTGAGGCCAAATTTGCTGGATGGTACATGTATCTATGCTTGCCCATCACGCCCAGCACGCCCAGCATGCCCAGCACGCCCCTTGACCCACGTGAGGTGTAGATGGATCGTTCGCGATCGTCCCCCGGGCGCTCAAATAATACAACAACACAGCCAGTGGCTGGCAGGTTTCATTCATTCCGAGCTCATGGTCTGATGAATAGCTATCTCGTACTATCTTATATGCGGCCAGGCGACGCCGGCGCCCACCTCGTCCTCCAATGTGCGTCCTCCAACGTGCCGCTAGCCCTGGCTCCTCGGTGCGCAGCACGGCCGTGACGTAGGCCCGCTCCAGGACCTGGTTGCTGCTCCCTCTTGGTGAATGATGGCTTTCAATGCAAGCTCGCATTGCACGCTTTCTATCGGATTCCTCCCAGCTAAGATAGGACACCACAGACAGCGACGTGACGTCGACGGGGTTCCTTGTCGCCAAATCGGAAAGCTCGAGCGCCGTCTCGCCCTGCACGCGCGGAAGAGGCGGCAAACAGCGGCGGATTGACCAGCTCCTGCATCTCCCGGCCACGGCCGAGATGTCCGCCAGGGCTCCGGCGAGCCCTCCCACGTTCCCCATCCTGCTCATCCTGCTTCTCCTCCTCCTGATCCTACGAGATCGCGGCGCTGGCGGACGCGGTGCGGGAGGGGGGCACGCACAAGCGGCTAGGTGCCAGCCATCAGATGTCCCTGATACCCGCGTCGGTGGACGCCGTTATCGTCACGCAGGCCCTCGTCTCGCTCGCTGGTCGAGGGATGCAGGGGTGGCAGGCGACGGCGATATCGAGGGTCTTGCGGTGCAGCCCTCCGAGGCCCAGGCGAAGTTGCCCAAGTCGAGGCGCAGGGCACGATGCTTGGTGTTGGTGTTGCACCGGGCCGACGGCCTGTTCCGCAGCAACCTGGCGGGCGACGACCTGACCGAGGTGCTGGCGCAGAGCCTGGTCCGCGCTGATGCGTAAGGAGACGGCGCGCGCCAAGTAAGTGGTCGGGTGCGAGGGGGCATTTCCGATCGACCGAGGGAGAGCAAGGGGACCGCATGCGTTGATACCATGCTGCTTGCACCGCTCGTCGTGCTCCTCGGCGAGCTCATATCCACATCCGGCCCTGCCGGCACAAGCGAAGATGGCCTCGAGCTTCTGGGTCTCGTCGTCGTCGTCAATCCCCCTGGAGCCCATGCCCTCGCTGGGGGGCCTGAGCAACTACTTTGCCAGTCTTAGCAAGAACCCATATAACATCAACAACCTCATTCGTGCACGATTCGTCGCACGCCACCAACTTCACGCAGAAGCTCGAGCCGGTCGGGGCCACCATTTCAAACGACAGCTGCGTGTACAGGGACGCGTCGAAGCAGGAGCCCGACATCTCCACGTGGTACGAGTTGAAGCCTCTTTGCAGAGTGCCATAACAGGCGTGGTGTGCGTGGTGGCACGCGGTGGAACCTCCCATTGTCGTACAGCAGTCGCCGAATTGGTCTGGCCTCTTCTCTCGAAGAGATGCAGACAATGTAGAGCCCGGGTCACTCCTTGATATGGGCGTCGCGCGTAGTGGCGGGAAATCTGCCGAGGCGGGGGAGACGAACGAAGGCGGCTGACTGCAACTGGCCTCGAGAGAACCTGGTTTCATCTTACGACGAAGCCGATACACAGGCCACTAGAGCCCCGTGCGTGGTCGTTGAAGCTCGTCGAGAACTCGCTCTTGCTGGTATCGCCCGTGGCGAGAACAGCTCAGGGTGTTCGGGAGCCTGGTTGTGGTAATCATTTCTGTCGGGCGTCTCGAATCGTTATTTTTTGGTCGTTGAGGTCGCCGCAGCTGCGGATGCCATCGAGGCCAAGATAGACCAGGCTTGGCCGTGAGGCGCATGGAGGAGAGGAGGAGCCATGACTGGCCAACGGATGTGAGAGGGAAAGGGAGAGAGAGTCATGAGACGCCGTCCTACTATATGATCCTGTCATTGGCGACAAGCCGATACATGGGTCGCCAAAGCCCCGTGCGTGGCCCTTGAAGCCCTTCGAGAACGGGACAGTGAGCCTCGCTGCTGGTCCGTCCAGCGCCGAGCGATCCGAGCTCTTCAAGGCCAGAGACACCGCCACCAATCGAGACGCCTGGTGCCCTTCGGCAGCTGTAGCGGCTTTCGCCCTCAAATAGGCTGCGCCGGAGGCCGTACTCCAGGGCGTCAAGGTCGACGCGTCCACGACCACTCTCGTACCCAAGACAGCCGCCGCGCCGTCTGCTGCCTCGCTCGCTGGGTTATGGCGTTGCATGGCCCGGCTGCGCGACGCGAGTGAGGGCGACAGACTAGAAGCCTGCGATGGCGGCGGTGGCGCGGCCAGTGGTGGCGGGGTGGTGGTGGTGGTGGTGGTGGCTGATGTGGTGTTCTTCTCCTCCGTCTCCCTTTCCGCCTTTCCGCCTACATCCCAGGTACCGAGTCGAAGTGGAGGAGCCAGAGGCCCCAGGGGTACGCGCGCCGTCGCCGCCGCCGTAGCAGGGCTGGCGCTGGCGGCCATGGAGCAGCCGACGGCCTGCAGCAGCAGGCACGAGACATCGGTAGCAATTGGCTCCCCCATCCTCCTCTCGTCACGGCGACAGACCCAAGTCGTCACCGACGAACAACGACCAGCACAGCACTCAGTCGCGGGCTCTCATCGAGGTAGCAGTGAGCCGTCTGTCCGTGATAGCGCAGCCGCCATCCCACGCGCCGCCGCTGGCGACGCCCAGATAGCCCCCGGCCGGCAGCGCGAGAGAGGCAGGAGGCGACGGTGATGGCGCGCCGGCGCACGGAAATTCAGGGGCAAGGAAGCCATTCCAAGCGGACCTGCCGGTGCTGTGGATGGACGGGCTCGTGTTCAACGTTACCGTTGCTGATGCGAGCCGCCGGGAGCGCCTGCGAGGTGCGCGACGAGCGAGAGCGCCGGCTGCTGGTCCCTCTAGACGTACCCGGGGCAGGTGGCGTCGCCGCGGATGTCCACGAGTAACCGACGGCGACATTGGGCAGCATGCCGAGCATGGCCAGCACGTGGCCGAGCGTGGTAACATTGCCCGGGTCGCCCGGGTAGTCGGTCCAGTCGGCGCCCGGCGGCCGTCGAGATGTTGCCCACCACGTTCAGGCCGCCGACCGCGTCCATGGTGCTCGGCAGCGCGCCGAGCGAGCTGCAGCCGCCGTCGCTCTGGCGGCCGCCGTGGGAGCTGACGACGATGTCGTCGATGACACCCGCGTCGGCGCACTGCCGCAAATGCAGCCAGTAGGTCCAGCAAAGCCTCCAGTGACTCCAGCGGTTCCTGTTCTCTGGCATACATCTTTGGCCAGCAGATCCACGATCACATGCTCGGCGTACTCGCCCTTCGACGTGTTGAGCCGGCCTACGGCATCTCGCAGGAAGCCGTCGCACATTCAAGACAACCCGCCCGCGCCATTGCCCAAACCCGTGGCAGTCCCCTGTGGCAGTTCCCTGACAACGAGGACGACAGCTCAAGCGTCGCGACCGCGACAACGGAACGCTCAAGAAGCAGGCCGAGGGCCTCCGGCTCGTGCACCACGACCTCGCCGAGAAGTACGGCGAGACCCGGCCCCTGCCAGCTCGGGTGTGGTGCATGCGGAACTGGTGCTGGGCCCTGGCGCTGATCGTGGAAGAGCGCCCCGGTCTCCCCCGACCTCCGACGGCACCAGGGAGTCTGTTGCAGTCGACGCCAAAGCTCTCTGTAGCTCTACCCGGGCTCTGATCGACAGCATGGAATTCTCTGGCCTGGCACCGGGAGACAATCCTCCGCGGCAACCGCGACATCGACGGCCGCCTGCTTGGCGACGAAGCGCGCCACCGTGAGCAGTGCCCCGACTGGGCCCGATGAGACCGATGAGACCATCGGTCTTAGACCGTCAAGAGCATAGCAGCTATGGCAGACCAGTCCATCGTCCGGATCACCAAGGTAGGAGCTGCGCGCGGGGCGCGACGCGGGGGCCGAGCTCGAGCAGCGCGTGCATGACTGCCTCTTCGCCCCACAGTGCCGCGTTGGCCGCTGGCGAGCAACGAGACGCTCTCGAAGTCGACCTCATCCGGGCGAGAGAGGGCGACGGGCTGGTCCGCGGCCGCAAAGCAAGGCCGCTGTGGAGGGGCTTCATGACTGGCCGTGAAACTGGTCAAAGGCAAAGAAGTACAGCTTCGTGAAGCGAGGTGCGGACGGCATGGGCGGCGAGCGCGCCGTCATCTTGTCAGGCCCTCCCGGCATCGGCCAGAGCGCGGCAGCCGACGGTGCCATCACAATCCGTACGAGTCTCTGGCACCGCATCGTCGAGCATCTCCGCGACGGCGCCGGCGCTGCGCAGGGTCATTACGAGCTCCCTGGCCCCCAAGCACTCGCCGAGGAGAACTGCTCTGCCAGACCGCGGGCTTCCGGCCGCTCGATGTGGGCGGGGCCGTCGACTGAGAACCAAGGAATATGCCTACCGCCGATCGGACAGCGAACCTCAATATATAGAAAGCCGGCTATAAAACCGACCAAGGCCTTTTCGAAGCATTGTCTCATACCTCCGGAGGTTATTGGATCGACTGTCAAAGCTGCTGTCTCTGATCCCACTCTTAGCAAGTGACAATGTGGAAGATCATGTCACTCACCTTGCAAGTCATCATACGCACTTCTCTTCAGCTTGCTCGACGCTGTCGGTGGAGGGGCTTGCCCGACGTCACCCGCTAAAGCTCACGGTTGGCTTGCTCGGCCTCGCGGCGAAGTTCGTCCTTGTCGATGAAGGCGGCGACGAGGCCCAGGATGTTGCCCGCGCCGGCGACGACGCACCCCACGTCTCCCCCGTCTTGACCACGCGCGTGTGGCGCTCTTAGTCGTAATCGAAGGCCGCGTGCCCTCGACTCTCGCATTTTTGCATTCCTCGCATTCCAACGTCCCCCAGATTTATCGAGTTCCCACCGCCACCATGGTTTCCGCCTCTAAGAGGCGCAATGTCCCAAACTCGATGATTCCGTCCTCCTTGAGTTGGAAAATGAGATCCTGTTCCGGCAGAACAGCTTATACAAGATAAAACGTCGGGGTTAGATTCAATACCGGCTCCCAGTCTCTCGCCGGCACCGCAAGGTCATGGTGACGGTGGCGGCGACGGACCCGGAGCAGGACGGGCGGACGGCGTGCGTGCGCAGCGACAGGTTGGATCCGGACGCGGCAGCTTCCACCGCTGCGGCTGCGTGATGCACTGGTGGGGGTGGGGGTGCGACCTCCGTGTTTGCCACGGCCGGCGTCGTGAGGTCCCCGCTCTCGCCAGACAGACGGACAGACAGACATGGACGTTGAAGCAGCGCGCCCTGAGTTATGCTGCTGCTTATCCGCCAAGCCCGCTAGGCCCAGGAGATCACGGCGTTGCCTATCAGCGCGGCGGGCTCATATCACAAGCGGGAAAATAACAGTGTTCAATGGCAAATCGATGGTCACCGCCGGGCCGAGGTCGAAGAGATCGCGCGCCTTTCCGAGGTCGCGGGTCCGCGTGTCCGCGTGCTCCTCGAAGAAACCGCGGGCAGAGATCGATCCGTGTAGGACCCTTTCTGAAGGGCTTGCTGATTGCGTCGTCTTCGAAGGCAAGTTGGTGAGACAGGAAGCGATATCTTGGTCACGTTGTACGCGGGGACAGGGAGGCCCATACCGCCACCAGGACTTGGGAGCAGGAGGTGTGCAGCAGGCCGGAGCGGGAAGCTGGCGGCTCGGCGCCCGCGGCAGCGTCGTCAACCGCGAGGCCGACTGGGACAAGCAGCTGCGCAACC
This sequence comes from Xylariaceae sp. FL0804, assembly GCA_022539325.1. Lineage (NCBI taxonomy): Eukaryota > Fungi > Ascomycota > Sordariomycetes > Xylariales > Xylariaceae > Xylariaceae sp. FL0804. Next base: position 154,749 of record JAJKLG010000010.1, read on the forward strand.
CTCACGCGTGATGGAAGTGAACATGATGGCAGTGAACGTGGTGGAAGTAAACGTGATGGAAGTGAACGGAAGTGAGAGCTCGTACGGGTGCATCATGGACCGATCTTGATATCTTCACTGTAATACACAGAGTGAGTTAAGTCGAGTCGGGCTGGTCCAGCCGCCCACGAACGGCTTGACCCCGCGGAGGATGTCGTACCGTTATCATGGCCCGCGAGTGAGAAACTATCCAGACTGGTAATCAGTGACTCTACGTGAGCATCTTGTTGCCCAGTAGCTCCAGGCCGTGACGCTGCGCGTGCTGTCCAGCGTGCTGGTCGTGTTCGCGTGTCGCGAGGTGGCAAACAAGGCGCTGCTCCTGAAGCTGCCACGCCTGTTTTGCCTCGGACCTCGACCTCGTACCCGCGCTCCTGGGTGGCGGGGCTGCCGGCGCGGCGTGCTGCACACCCACTGGGCCCGCCGCCGCCTTGACCAGCTGCAGGACGAGGTAGGCGTCGGCTTCCGCGACGGTACGAATGTTACCGTGGGTAACCAGCTGGCGGACTACACCATCTGGCGGGCCAGGCAGCCTATTCCTCCTCCTGAACGTATGTTTCTTTTGTCGAATCATATTAAGTACACTCAGAGGTGCCTTATGGCCATCGAAAGAGTACTTATAAGCTTTTACGGGTCTTATGCCGCCGTTAATCAAGTGCTTGGCCCGCGAGGTGGTATAGTCCGCGAGGTGGTGACCTATGGTAGCAAAGCCTGGTTCGGGCGAGATGGGTTTTGCGCTCACCTCAGCGGACGCTGACCACAAGAGGCGGCGCCAGAGGCAGACCGCTCTTGAGCAATCATGGCCGTACCCAGATTGGGACACGAGAAACGGTCCGCATCATCTACTTACGGCGCCTGGGGCAATGCGGTCGACTATGCCGAGCGCATTGTCCAACCCCCTGTCCAGCTCACTGTCCAGGTCCAGCGTGCGCGGTGCGGCGGGTGGTGGTCGTTGGGCAGCGGTCGCACGCCGGCGAGCTGGAGACCGCCACCGTCACGGCGCACAGCGCCGGCAGGCCCTTCGGCTGCCGCCACGCCGTCGAGGGTCGCCGGATCGCGGACTCGCGGCACAGCAGGCGGATGGCAGGTCCGGCCTCTCGCCCATGGGAGTCGTCCTCGACCGTCATGAGGGCCGGCTCTGCCAGGCGAGCTCGGTGAGCTACCTCTTCCACCTCTGGACTGGTCGCGGCGTGGCCAGAGACAATACGTAGGTGGAGGGAATGTGCTGTGCCTGCGCTTCATCGCAGCCGGGCTTCTGCCGCTGTCGCGAAGAGACCGACATGAATACCTACTCAGTCAGCTGGTTGCTCCATTTACCATTCAGGTGGCTGCTCCATGATACCCAAGACAAGACAGGCGTCGTATTTGCACCGCCGCGCTTCTCGGGACGCACGCGATGCGCGGCGGCGATCCACACGTCGCGGTCGAGGCGCGCCACAGATCTGACGCATGCCCTCGGCGCCGATTCCGAGGCCTGCACTGCAAGGAAGGGGTCCCCGTCCTGGCTCCGATGCTCGCCGAAGACCTGCCAGAATCTGCTGACCAGGCTTCCCAGACGGCTCCCCTGGTCAATCGACCCGGCTCCATGGGGAGCGCTTGTGCCAGGAGGGCCTGTAGGTGCCGCGTCCCGCTTCCCCCGAAGATATCCCAGAACACCAGTGGACATGTACAGCTGCTGAGACCTTCATGACGGGCTACAAAGGTGCGAGTGTACGAAGACGACCGGAGAGTGCGGCGGACGGGCAGGCCGACCACGCCGTCTAAGGCATCTGTGGCCCTGTGTAGGTCCTGCCGGGCAGCGGGGGCAGGATGGCGACGTCGACGTAGTCGGGCGATCGAGCCCCGCGCTGTCGTCTGGGCACCGAGGGGGCACTGGTGTCACTGGTGTCGTTGGCAGTGTCGACGGCATATGCGGCCGTGTGTGTGTACTCGACCGCGTGTGTGTACTCGACCGCGTGTGTGTACTCGACCGCGTGTGTGTACTCGACCACGTGTGTGTACTCGGTTCGAAGAGACTGTCAACGCGTTACACTTCCGCTCCTCTAGCACTGCTGCTGCTGGTTCGCGAGGAGGCGGCGGCCGGGCGGGACAGGCGCGAGAGGCGCGCCACGGCGAGGCGGGCGTCGGCGGTGGCGAGCTCGGCGCCGAGGCCAGCCCTTGGGACCTCGGGAGTGCACGTACGGGCGGCGTCTACCTCCACCGCCGGGCCAGGCGCCTTCGCCGGGCCACCGCTCGCCCTTGAAGCTCTGCTGGTCCGTGTTGCACGGGCCGCGGGCCTCGCAGGGTCGCTCGATCGAAGACGTAGGGCCGGGCGCGCTGGGCGACCCCGGCCGTGGCCGCCTTGCACTTGGCGGCGCCGTCGATGAGGTTGAACATGACCGCGGCGTTCGCGGCAATGCTCTGCGCATCTGTAGTCGTGTGCAGCATGGGACAGGTGCGGCGCGGCGCGGCGTGTCGGGAACCGCGGAAAGACGCACTGATGATGCTCCTCGACGGCGACATCCAGCGCGTCCAGGACGACGCCGTAGCGCGTGGCGGCAGTGTCCTCGACCTCGAAGCGGCCCTGCGCGTCGGCGTACATCTGGACGCGCAGCCGGCCGCTGTCGCTCTCCTCGGCGATGACGTGAACTACAGCGCATTCCGAGGCCTCGATGACATTGCTGAGGTCTAATCGTGTGTACCGATAAAAGCGCATCGCGCGCGAGGACGAACAAGACCTTGATGGGTCCAGGAGCCGCTTGGCTGGCCAGAGCCCTTTGACGTTGTCGCCGAATCCTCTTAAGTCGCTTGTACCAGCGGTGAGGGTCCCCTCCTCTCTGACACGAAAGACGGCGAATACGTAGAGCGCCGTCCGAAGCTGAGCGGTCCCCAGGCCTCCTGTCGCCGCCGCCACCATCATCATCATTATAATCATCATCACCACCATCAAGTAAGCCGTTCAGTCCCGTGCTCTGGGAGACGTCGCGGCGTCGTGGCGTCCGACATCACGGCAGACCCGCAGTCGGGTCCGCCGCGACCGCGCCATGGCTTCGTGGATCGCGTCGGGCGTGGGCGTGGGTGTGGGCGTCACGACGATGGCGCCCCCGGCGGGGGGAAAAGAGAGTCGTGACGGGCCGGCTGCATGTGTGAGCGCCCTTCTGGTCCGTCGACCTGCGCGCCTACATCCTGGCCGAGTCGAGCGACTTCTGCGCCGACCCGGACAGCGCACCGCCGCCACACCATCCGGCGTCGGCGGCGGACCGGCGAGGCGGTGCGTCGTGGTCTCGTGTCGACATCCAGGCAGCCGCGGTCGAGGGGTCGTAGTGCTTGTAGCCTAGACCACTCTTTAAGGTCTCGAGGTACTTGGACACCTCCTCGTCATCCTGGTCAGCCCTCTCGCCTTCGCGCTCACCCCGCCATCGAGGCCAGCTTCGTCAGCGGCGGCACGCTTGGTTCTGCACCTCGCCCGGGTCGCGCGCGACGTCGAACGGCTCCCACCGCTGCGGGCCTCGCGGCGCCGGCACCAACGTGCCGACACCGACACGTACGGCATGCTCGAGGGCATGAAGCTCGCACTCGGCTTCTTCGATAAGATGGTCGTCAAAGATCTTGCTGGCAACGCTTACGTCGTGGGGATCGAGCGGCCGAGTTCGTTGGCCCGGCGCAGAGCGCGGTGCACCGCGCCCAGCAGCGGCTCCTTCAGCTTCTTGCGTTCACTCGCACCTCGAGTAGACGTGCTCACCGGCAGGGAGAATGGGAAGTCTACAGAAGTCTGGAGGGCGAACACTTGCCACCGGCAACTCGCCCAGGGTGGCGCGAGCTTGGCCTCTCAGTATAGCCCACCGGGCAAGGCCAGAGAGGGACTTGGGAACGAAGAACCCAGAGATAGCTGCTGTTCACGGCGAATGGACTCCTCCTCGGCGGGAACTGGCGCCGTGGCGTCGCCCGCGCTCCTCATTGGCTGCTTCTGGTCCCTTGCGTTCAATGGAACGCAGCGCGCGGCCCGCTACTGGCAAGCCCCGGGCGGGGTCAATAAGTGACGAACTACCAAGAAAAGCCAGAAGAAGTTGTATGCGCCCCGCGAGTCCATTCAGGGCGAGGATCTTCAGGCCCGATTCGTCTCGGCTTCGGTGGTGTGCGGTCTCTGCTTCGGCCGCGTAGGCGTTCAGAGTTCCCTCTGGGGAGACCCTGGACTTCTCGGTCTGCTCTTTCGAGAAGGCGGCCTCCTCGGCCTGTTCCGGCTGAGGGGTGTGGGTGGCGCAGTACCCCCATGGCTCTGGTCTCTCTCATTGCCATAGCTTGAGTGTAGGAGCGATTTCTCCAGACATGAATCAATACACGCGCTTCTGTTCTCTCTTGTAGGCCAACCAATGATGAATCACTTGTCGTGGAAGGCCTCTTTAGCCTGGCCTGACTGCGGGTTGCGGGTTGCGGATTGCCAATGCGCCCCAGCAGGCGCTGGCCGCCGGTGCAGTCGGTCCCGCCGTCGTCAACGCCGACGCCCGTTAAGTCGGGCCAGGTAGCCTCGGCCGGCTTGACAGGGGGCCCTCGGGCGCGCGTGGCCGCTCCGTTTTGGTGAATGAGGGGACGTGGTGAGTCGATGCGAGGCTTTCGTCTGTCTACCTCGTATACTGCAGTGTAAGCAGTCAAGGGGTGGTCGCAATGTGCCGTACGTTCCAAGTCGCTGGCGATATCGGTACCTGATGCTCTGCCCCCATCCAAGGCCCCTCGGCTTCGGTTGCTGGAAGCTAGTGTTGTCACCCGGGCTCATGACTGCTCCAACAAGAAATGTCTGCTTCAGCATGAGGGTTCTCACCGATTTCTTGGCGACTCACGACTTTGACCTCGTCTGTCGCGCCACCTCTGGATGGCTGGGTGCGATTTTGGGGCAGAGGTGCTAGCTGAGGCAACCAGAAGGCCGGTCGGTAGTTTGTCACGCCCGAAAAATATGCCATGAGGAGCCTAGAGGTGTGCGGGGAGCGCTCAAGTAGTACATGTACCCGACTAGGCTCTTCAGAGCCCAATTGATCAGTTTGCCATGTTTCATCACATTGGACAATTGTAGGCACGAGACGTCTGACATGCAATTTGAACGAGTCCGGGAGCCGGGCCACGACGGCTACCGATAGCGGCCGTGGTGATCCCAGTATGCCTTGCCCTTGCTGGCCGGGGGAAATGAACGTGGGAACTCGCTGACACGCCGCTCTCCGCAATTGACGCGCCCAACGGGCCCGGCTTGGCCTACAAAGCCCCGCGCCGCCGTCGGCCTCCTTCTTCTCCCTGTCTCCAGCCTCCAGCCTCCAGCCTCATGCTGCTGCTGCGCCCATCGACCAAAACGACTGGAGACCGGAGGCACTGTCAGGTCTGGTCAGTCCTGCGGCGATGGTTGTGGCAGGGTCCCTATGGTCCTTCTGTCGTCGATGGCGCCGGCCCAGGAGGCCCCCCTCCCGTCTTCCGTCTGCCGTCCTCGATGCAAGGTGCCGTTATCAATACCATGGTCGATGACAGCATCGGCTATCCGATGTCCGGTGTCCAGGCTCTACAGTCCACACAACCCACGAGCCCCAAGGGTGATGGGTGAGAGAGCTACTCGGCTCCTCACGCACCTCGACAGTCCACAGCCAGCACCAGCCGAGGCGGGCATCACCGTCAAATCCTCTGGCCCGTCACATCCTCTGGCCAGACCAACACCATTCCGACCTGGCTCCGGCCGGCTGTGCTTCGGTCGCGAGTCTACTGTCAGCAGATGCCCAGCAGATAACTTTGGTCCCAGCACCGGCGAATCTGGCCGGGATGCAGGTGCACAGCAGCCAGCTGTGCGACGACGATTGACGTCTGGCTTCTGCACAGAGGCCGGAGACTCGGCTCCCTGTCTACCGGCTCGCGGACTCATTCAGTGACTCTCGACTGCTGTCTTTGCAGAGGTTGAATGCTGCTACGTTCGCCGGGGACCCCGTGATCGGGTCTTTCAAAAGACTACATGGCGTCAAGAACAACTCTTCGACTTGCCGCCGCTTTGGGCTTGGGGTACAAGAGTGTCAAGGGTGTCATGCTCACCACTCCTTTAGTCTCGCCGAGGAAGTTTGAGACGTCATTCGGCAAGACTCAAGACCCAGGTTTTTCGGTGAGTTGACCGCTCAATGCCCACGAGAATGTCTGAGGGCGATGCTACGACGAGGCGTCCGCACCCGAGCAGCGAAAACGAAAACAATGTTAGTTACTGTCACAGCTGATGTCACAGGGCGTAGCCGATCAATTGTCCTTCGCTGTCGCAAGTTGATTGTGAGTTGGAGCCTAGTGGAGCCTAGGGGCCTAGGTGCGCGCGAGCCACACCTACTAACCACACCTCTCAGCCACACATGGCACCATGCATGCAATCAAGACCGAGTGCACGTGACCTCAAAGACGACAGGATAAACTTTCTGCCTTCTTAACACAATATTTGCAGGAAAGGGGTGAGCATTATCGGTTAGGTAAATCCCGCAGATGCGCCAATCAGAAAAATGGTCGGTTGCAGAATTGGAGAAATGGCCGGACGGCGAGGGCCACTGCCGTCGCCAACTGGTGTGAGCACGGCCTCGTCGCGTTCGGTGCACGCCAGCACGCGGACCCCGTCGACGACGTGATCTCATATTGCCTTCGTACGACTTCGCGAGCCACCAGAGCATCGAGCAGGCACACGAAGTCGCCTTCGCAGCCAAGAGCCAGTGGCGGCCGCGGTCCAAGTCCGACGTCGTCCCGACGTAGTGCGCCCCCACCTCCCTCACCCTCGACATCATCGACTTGAAGGACGAGGGCGGCCCTCGTCCTTCAAGTCACAGTCGAACCGGGGCCTGCTCCTGCTCGGCGCCGAGCACGACCGGTTCCGGGATCTGGTGCCGTCTGTTGTCGTCGCTGAGCTGCTTCGTCGTGTCCGCGACCGCCTTCGGGAAGGATTCCGGATTGCCAGAGCCCATGTACGCCATGGCATTCCTCACCCTCTCGTCCGCCACCCTCTCGTCCGCCACCCTCTCCGCTCATTGACTGAGCTGGGTGAGCTCGGTGTTGTGGGGGCCTGACGAGAGACCACCGAACCCCAGTGAGACACGGCCTGATGCGGGCAGCAACAACAAGCCAGCTCGGAGCCGGCAGCTCGTGGGAGGCCGAGCTGTCGTGCTGGACCTCGGAGTCGGCGCCCCGCGGGGAAGAAACGAAGCAGGCACGGCACAGTGGTGGCCAACAGCATCGTCCGCGGCATCGTCCGCAGCCGCAGCCGCATCGCTGTCAGCCTCATGTTGGACCAGGACGAGCGGACGACCGTCTGCTCGAGGACGGCGAGGCAGGACGGTACTCGGCTCATCCGCGGTCGATTGAGAGACGGCTCACATTGCACAGCTCCTCCCCCCTCAAGTCGACACCATTTCCCCACTCCATCGATCAGTTACTCGGAGCGCGCCGTCAAGAGACTTGAGATGAGAATGTTCGAAGTGATGAGCTTGCTCGGGAATCACCGACGCGGTCGGCCTCGAGCGCGTCGGATCCAGGCCACACTAATAAGGACGAGACCGGTGACGCCCGTCAGCGCGCCGAGCACGTCGAGCTCGGGGCGAGATCGAGATCGAGTTTGCCTTCTCCAGCCTCAGGATCATGCTCATCGTGGCCGTCAATAGCGTGGCGCTTGTCTGGCGGTGCGCCGCCCGTCCCCCCTCTTTTGCCGCTCTTTTTCGCACGTTTGTTCGCCCTCGATGGCGGCGGCCGTGGAGGCCGCCCGCGTCGCAACTTCCCAGATCCCATCGCGCCCAGAGACCTCCCGCCTTGTTGCCCACCGCCACGGCCTGGAACGAGAGAGTCGGCGCGCGAGTGCGACCCCGGACCGGGCGCACGGCAGCGAGGAGGGGGAATGGGGACGGGGTCAGGCACTGACCGATGGGGGTGTGGGGGGGGGTCGGGTCGTCGCCGGGGCGCCGAAGAGGGCGCGCACGGAGGCGGGGATGGTGGCGTCGAAGACGAGGCCGAGGAGGAGCGCGACCTTGCGCTAGCTGCGCATGACACAGGCACGTCGCAGTCGCATAACCTTCTGCTGCTGTAAGGCTCCTGCGCGGGGGCGTAACCTCCAAACAGTTTCGCTGGTTCTGATAACATGCTGCATGTCAGACGCCGCGTTGTCCATCACGAGGTCGTAGGCAGCGTCTGCCTCATCTACGGTAAGGCACGGAAAACGCGTGGCGGCAGGCCCAGCGCTAATGAATAGGTAGGGAACGTCGCCTGGAGCATCCAGGGCTGAAGGGGGACGACCAACTAAGGTTCCGACGCTTTCCTCGGCATTATGAACGTCCCCCACAGTCCAAACACCCGGAACAGCAACTTCCAGTTCAACGAGGTAGTTCTGGCGGCCGCCCTCGTCGCGCTACGAGCCCCGGACATGCGCCGGATACTGGGCGTCCCGCCACTACGGCGCGCTGCTCCGCCGCCGCCGCCGCCGTCGTCGTCGCCGCTGTGGTGATTATCCCGGGCGGACCCGCTGCGCCGGTAGCCACGGCTTCCAGAAAGCCAGCCAGCCGCCCACGACGGCCGCTGCAGTGTGCCACTGCGCCAGTGTGTGTGTGCCATGCCACTGCGCGAGATCGAGGCGGCCGCACACGCCCGCGTCTAGGACAAGGCCTGGGCCTACTACCACTCGGTGGCCGACGACGGGGTGTCCAGGGCGCGCAACGGCGCCGTCCTGCTGCCGGGGCACGCGCTGCTCGCTGCATCGTAGTAGGCTGGTTTGGTGGACGTAGGCCCTGCAGTCGCGGGGGCTACCGGCTGCCGGCTGCGCCTGTCGGCCGAAGGGGGCCTCGACGCCATCAAGTCCGCGGCGTCCTCGGTGACGCCGTGATGGACTCCAGCAGGGGAGAAGCCGGGTCTGCCGGAGCCGCGGGTGATGTGGTGACGGAGACGAGCCAGCAGCGAGCCGTCGGGGTTGTAGCTCACCGCAAAAATGCTGCGAAAGTGACCCTCCTGCTCGTTGGCCCTCGGTGTAACTTATCCGGAGACACTCTGTATGGGGCTGAGGCCTCGTCTCTCCTTGCCGTTTTCGAAATCGCAGTCAGTTGACTTGAGATACCAGGTGTGGGCCTCGCCGCTTGCTTGCTTGCTGGCGTACAGGCGCACAGGCGAAGCTGGGAATTCTCCCCTAAGAAAAAATCGAGTTGTAAGCCCTGTAGCGTGATGGTCCAGCGCTGACACCCTGGAGCTCGACGACTCCAATGCCATGGGCGTAGAATACGCGGCCGCAGGAGGCTCGGTGCTCCGCTCGCCGTCGCAGGCCGTGGAGGAGTGGAGGGGGGCAGGAGACCACACTGGCAATTTTCTTTCTTGTATCTAGCTCACCTTCGCGCGGCAAATCGTGGAGCTGCGGCAGGTCGGCGGGAATCTGCGCGTGGAGTTTCTTTCCTCCTCTAGCAAATGCCAGCCTACTAGTTCTTCTAAGCCTTTGAGCCACCCGGGACTGCACAACGCGTCGGGTCGCGCCACGCCCGACGTTGCCGTGCTGGGCCACTTGGACTGGCCGCCCAGCAGCTCGAACTCGATGTCGTCCACAGGCGACTGACAGGACGGACAAGCCCAGACAAGCCGTTCCGGCTCGTAACTCGCCGTCGGCTCGCGGCAATACGCGCGGGCCCCCTCTGATGGCTCGTTTGGCTGCTGCTTAAGCTGCTCTCCCGCGGCGCCGTCCCAGGCGACGTCGAATGATACACAGCACCGCGAGTACCCGAGACGCAGATCTTCTAGAGCCATCAGAGGCACTGCGCCTTCTTACGGGAGCGGGCTCTGTCGCCAACACCGACGCCGACGCCGCCGGCGCCAGAGCGCCAGAACTCATGCTATACACTAGGTCCTACCGCTCCGAGAACGCCGAGGAACACAAGCAGGAACTGCAGAACACAGAGTAGAAACATAGACACTTGAGTTTGCCATCTCCGCTTGTTAGTATCAGGCTCTAATGGGTGAATTAAGCTGGCCCGAGAGATGCGCTTCGACGGCAGTCTGCTGGGGCTGCCAACTCTCCTCCACGCTCTGTCGTGGCGGTCCGCGCGGACAATGACCTCGTGCATCGTGCGTAATACCCTCCTCCGGAAACATAGTATCTTTTCTCTCTTTCTCCATCATTTCCCCTAGGCAGTCGTACCGGATCTCCGTGCAGCCGGCCAGGTCGCCGTCCTCCTCTTCGTAGACGTATTCGACCCCCTCGTCACTACCGACCACCCACCTATTCGTGCTCGTCCTTCTCGTACGTCGCCCACGGTCCCACCATCCCACGTAGGCGCCATCCACGTCGGCGATGGTGGCGTTGCCCTTGCTCTGCCCCACCGCTCTGTTCACATGCCTAGGTATCTACAGAGTTCATAGAGCCGATTGCGTCTATCAGCTCGGAAAAGTCGTACGAGCTGGAGAATGAGAACAAGCGGCATCTGTTTGGAAAAAGGAAGAGCTGAACGGACGTATAAACAGGTTCTTCAGGGGCCAGCCGGGGTGCTGGCTTTGGGTTACGGCTGACGTGACGGGGTGGCGCAGGAGTTCGCAGGACGGCCTTTCTGCCGGCCGGTCGAGCAAAGAGATATAGCGCCCGCGCTGGTGGACGCGGTCGGGTCTGGTAACACTAGCGATCACAGGAACCTGACCAATTCGTACGTCAAGCTAGAGGGCTCCATCGACGAGGGCATCACCACAACGAGCTGGTCTCCGGGCGAGGAGCTCATGGCCATCGCCACCACCAAGTCAAACATGGTGGTCCTGGCGAGGCGGGGCTCCCGCGACCTGTCCGCGGATCGGCGTGACGGCTCAAGTGGCAGCGAGCGGGCCGGGAAATGCTCAGGAAATGCTCAGGGTAAACCTCGGACAGCGGTGCCTGCTAGCTGTTTGAAAAAGCCCGTTCATTGGGGGCTATACGACTACAGTGGTCATCCGATCCGTGTTTTTCTATCATGCCAGGGCGCGATATAGCTCTCGTGTCTCTGTGGTGTACTGTACAATCTGAGCAAGGGATATCTCCCATCAGCCTTGTTACAACCCCTAGAGACCTTCTCTCGATCGACAGAGCGGAACAGCCGCCCCTCAAACGAGAGACCAATAGCCGCTGCTGGACAACGCCTCGGAGTAGTGAATGTGGACGACGATAACGGCGCCGATGCGGGTGGTGGCCCCGAACCACCACATTAGCCGCAGAGATAGCACCGCCCGGGTCCGCACGCCGTCCGACGATGACGAGGATGAAGACGTGACGCATGACCGCCTGCTTGGTAGTTGCGGCCGAGGGGGGCCACGGGCGGCCATGACCCGCGCCGTCTACAGGGCCTACTGGGTCGACGGCGTGGATATTTCCGACCGGGCCGCCGTTCTGCGCGTTGCCCGGTTGCCGGACTGGCACCCTCCAGGCGAGTGACGCTGGACAGGCTGGTCGAAACAATGTCAGGCGCGGATGAAACCCGGAGCTCGCACAGATCTGCCCCGCCGCCGTCGAAAAGGGGCTCTTGTACGGATATTCAGGAGCAAAAGCTTGGCACCGGCGAGTTCCGGCTGATCTGCCTCTCTGCTAACGTCTGATTATTAGCCAACCGGATACGAAACCGAGGGAGGCCCTGCTGCTAAATGAGTCTAATCGCACTTCATGCGACAGCAGCAGGCAGCGAGTATCGTCCATTTCCTGTGGCGGTCGCATGCAACGTCTGTATCGTCTGTACTAATATGCGCGGCTATTGGAAGGATACCTGACCATGCTGATGCTCGAGGGCGAAGATCCGCAGGGCACGCCACTTCTTGCTGAAGCATGAATGGTGCGCCAGAACAGCGTCTGGCATCCGAGTCCAATCGATATCGCAGCCGCCTGCTGCCGTCGCCCATCGACCAAGACGGGACTATGACTATCCAGGGGCGAGTTCGAGTGCGAGTGCGAGCCGACCGGCACGGCGCAGAGTAGAATACGATGAAGACGAGAATTTGCGATGATTGTAGGCGCAAGCTAAGGCCCGCTTAATTTAGCCACGGGTGTGCGAAGGGAATGATGGCTCTTTAGGGAGTCATTTCAACAGTTGGAGATGTTAGAGGCACGCAGGACTAGAATTCGGTAATTAAGTTATTTAAACCTAGACACAGGGGGCCACGTCCACATCACCACCAGCGGCGCCCGGGTTCCAGCACTCCAGCACCTCGAGCCACTCTTCCTCCTTCGTCGTTGGCCAGTCGAGGGAGATGAGGATGGCGTGAGCCCTTACTTCAGGAACCGAGAGACGTATGGCAAGTCGAGAAAGATGAGGGTGGCGTGAGCCCTTACTTCAAGAACCGAGAGAAGTAAGGCGAGTCGAGGGAGATGGGGGTGGCGTGAGCCCTTACTTCAGGAACCGAGATGAAGTAGGGCGTGAGCCGTGGGTTCGTAAAGCGAGAGCAGAGGCCAGTTCAGAGATAGCGCGATGGTTGGAGATATGCTTCGTTTGGAAGGGCACAGAACTGGGGGTATTGTGGTATTGTGAGTTCATGTGCTTTTGTCCTTGCCCTTCTGGGCATTGCGCGCCTTTTCGACGACTCTTAGGACGACCGGGTTCTTCATCGTTTTGAACTCCGGGAGGAAGAGGGGCTCATTCTGTGTGTGGAAATGTCAGCACGTGTCAACTGGGTTGATGAATGGGTTCGGCGATCTTACACAGAACCATTCCGGCTCCACGACGGAGCACGTGGTGAGCTTGGGCTTGTTCGCCAGGAAGAGTTCGTCGTAGACGACCCAGGGGAACATGCCTGAAACCAGGGCACTGCTGGCATCCAGCAAGGCGTCGCACCCTGCCACGATCGTGGTATACTTATCGACGCCCTTTGTGATGAGGGCGATCTGGTGGGTTAGGCCGCGAGCCAAGGCTTTGCGGATGTTGACCTGGGACTCGGTGCCCATGGGCTTGTTGACCTCAAGCCAGTCTATGCCATTGAGGTGGATGAATGCGTCCCGGAACTGCACGCGGAGCAGCTCCACTTCATTGAGGACGTTCTGGGACAGTCCATGCTCGGCACACCATTCGGTCATGGTGTGTTCAAATTTGCTGTTGACCCTGGCGGCGGTCCATGCCCAGAAGGCGTTGAGGCCGGTGATGTGGTCGGACTCGCGACAGGCGAACTGCTGACGGACCAGGTCGGCCGGAAGACTTGAGTCGTCCGACTTGAGGAATATACTGCCCTGTGCGGAGGCGATGGCAGCGAGTGTGATCATTTGCATCGTGACCTCGAGCTTTTGGCCCTCGTATATCGCGTGCACCCATTTCTTGTCCATGGGGAGGCCGGAGACGTGTTTGCCGTATTCCGTAAAACGGAGCGGCTGGTCTTTCTCGATCATGCGCCTGCAGGACGGTAGTGTCAGTATGGACGAGCCGGGGGGCTGGGGCCTGAGCCATGCCGGGTGACTCACATGTGGACGAGCATCGTGAGGCCGTGGGCCAGGGCTTCGGGGGCGGGGGACTCTATGAAGTCGAATCTGTAGATGGGAAGCTCCGGGGCAATGAGGAGCGCCTTGACGATGACATTTGTGCAGTCGGCCCTCTTGATCTCCGGGACGGCAGATGGTACCATGGCGTTGTATGCATCCTTTGAGTACATTCTGTAGCAGAACCCAGCCTCGACACGGCCGGCTCGATCGTGGCGTTGGGCGGCTGCGGCTTTGGAGATAAGCGTCGTCTGCAGCATCTTTCCCTCGAGACGAGGGTTGAACGTGGCCTCCTTCATAAGGCCACTGTCGACGACGTAGACGATGCCGGGGATTGTCAGGCTGGTCTCGGCAATGTTGGTGGAGAATATGACCTTTCTCCGGCCCCGGGCGTCGGGCTGCGTGGCCTTGTCCTGCTCCGCCATGGGTAGCGTGGAGTACAGGGGCAGAGATATGATGTTCTCATCGCCCATCTCCTTGGCGCGTCTATTGACGACGCCGACGAGGGTGCGGATGTCCTCCTCGCCGGGTAGGAACACGAGAATGTCACCGCGTCCCTTTGTGCTGTGGATGTGGTATACAGTCTGGTCGATACTGGCGACGTAGTTGGAGGTCTCGTTGCCGAGGTGGAACGTCTTCACCGGGAACATGCGGCCGTGTACCTGGAGCAGAGGAGCGTTGCTGAAGTAGGCCTGGAAGGTGGATGCGTTGAGCGTGGCGGACATGATGACCGCTTTCAGCGGCTGACTCGTGCCGCTTCGTGCAGCAAGGGCACGCTTGAGGCCGGCGAAGAGCATGTCCATGTTGGCTGTACGCTCATGGGCCTCGTCGACGACCACGCAAGCGTACTTGTAGAGCTTGGGGTCGACGAGGAGCTCCTGCAGCAGACGGCCCTCGGTCAAGTACACCAGTCTGGTAACGGGACTGGTCTGGTCTGTGCCACGAAACTTGTATCCAACTTCTTTGCCAACGGTGTAACCCACTGTGACGATAGGATCAGAAACCACTCTCAGATGCCGAGACAGACGAGCGCGGGGCATAACTCACTCTCCTGGGCAACCTGAGCGGCGGTGGACTTGGCGGCAAGCTTTCGAGGCTGCGTGCACGCCACTTGGCCGGGAGCTCCGACGTGGAGGACCGTGGTCAGACAGTACTGCGGGATCTGGGTTGAGTTCCCGGAGCCAGTGTCACCGCAGAGGATGGAGGTCGTGTTCTGCTTCAACATGGTGATGAACTGGTCGCGCACGCTGGCGACGGGTAGGCCGGCCTGGAGCTTGTCCTTCTGGATCTGTTCGAGTTGTTCGATCTGCTCGAGTTGTTCGATGGTAGGCATCTTGACGTGTGTGTGTGTGTGTGTATGTGTGTGTGTGTGTGGATGAATGGACGGAAGGTTGAACGGTTGGTTGACTGATTGCTTGATCTTGGTTTGCTTAGGTGGTTGCGAGAGTGGTGCAGGTGTAGGATACGAAGATTTTGCGCACCAGAAGTGATTTGTACTTTGTGGGCGAGCGAAATTTGCGAGATACTGGTTGTGCGGATGTTTGTGCGACTGTCCAACTTCGCAAGGCAGGTACGATTCTGAGCAAATGTATAGGTACCTACCTAGTAAGTAGTACTTAGTACTTGGGGAGGTACTTAAGGTACATAAGTACAGAAATGTGTTCAGGCACTGAGGCCTCTCGTTGAGACGCACGATATACTCTGCGTGGTCGAGTAACGAGCTCGTTGACATTATTATTGTGCACGTCGGCCAGCTGTCGCACGCTCCGGTTACTCCTCGGGGTGAGGCCCCGGGACTTGGAGTCGTCCTTGAGATCGTCTACAGGACCTTGGCGTCGTGCTCGCAACCTGGCGCCTGAAATTATGTAGCGTGATTGGCATGTATCTCCTGGAGTTATTCCTCGTGATCGGCGATGAGCGCTCCTGCATCTCCATCGAGGCCGGCCGAGGCCGGCACTAAACTTGGATCCAAGCTGTCCGAAGGCTTCCTTCCACCCGGAAAGCTGGAGTCGGACGCAGGATTGAAGTGGATATAGCTGGCATCTCCTGAGTTTCCATGGTATCCGGACGTCTGTTCCTCATAGACGCATATCAACGCTCCTTTCTGATGGACTTGTCGTTGATACGCGTTGACAGATGCCGGAAGTTCTTAGCTGTCCGGGAGGCCCTATACCCCCGCAATAATAGCAGCACTGATAGTAAAGGCCCGCTGCTGCCTCTGCTGCCTCTGCTGCCTTTGCTGCCTTTGCTGCCTTTACTGCCTCTACTACCTCTGCTATCTTTATTACCTCTACTGCCTTTACTGCCTTTACTACCTTTATTACCTTTACTGCCTCTACTGCCTCTACTGCCTCTACTGCCTCTGCTGCCTCTGCTGCCTCTGCTGCCTCTGCTGCCTCTGCTGCCTCTGCTACCTCTATTACCTTTGCTGCCTTTGCTGCCTCTGCTGCCTCTGCTGCCTTTACTGCCTTTATTACCTCTACTGCTTTTATTACCTTTACTGCCTTTGCTACCTTTGCTGCCTTTATTACCTCTGCTGCTTTTGCTGCTTTTGCTGTCTTTATTACCTCTACTACCTCTGCTACCTCTGCTGCCTTTATTACCTTTACTACCTCTGCTGCCTCTGCTGCCTTTACTACCTCTGCTACCTTTGCTGCCTCTGCTGCCTCTGCTGCCTCTGCTGCCTCTTCTGCCTCTTCTGCCTCTCCTGCCTCTTCTGCCTCTTCTGCTTCTTTTTTTATTCTTATACTTTTATATCTTTAGCCGTGGGCAGTGCTGTGCCGGGAAGGGATCGGCGCCGATGACGACTTAGTGCAGCAGGCTGTACTCGGATACTATGCAGGTTAAGATGAACCCCTGGACCATTTGCGTGAGGCAGTAAGGCTGGTGGCATTTGTGGTTGCAACTAGGTAGGTTCCACCCTCCTACGCCTCCCGTCTGGGTGGCGTACCTGTCTCTCGGCCCTGAGCAAGCGACCTTCCCTGTCCTTGGTGTTATCGTCGTCCAGCAGGGCCACGTGCTTGTAGTTCAAGCACATGGTGAAGTGGGACAGCCAGAAGGTCTTGATCTGCTCCGCCGAGTACAGCGCGAACGAGTCAGGTCCCTCCAGAGCAATGAGGTGGACGAACGGGATGGAACTGGCATGATCGTGGCAGCCGATATCCACATCGATGTCGCCCACGGATCCGGATCCCTTTTCACCCCATGCCCCCCACGAGTTCTGGAGGCCAAACGACAGTGGCGCCTCGGGCTTTCGCAAGAAGACGCCGGTGACACAAGTGTCCTTCCCTTTGGACATCGTGCGGCAGAAGTGCTTCCAGGTTGTCTCGTGCGTGTCTTTGAACTGCTGGGTGGATTACCATTGGCACTCACTCGGCGAGCGTGGCGACACGACGGGGTCCGCGTCGCTGACGTCGTCGAATCGACCCTGGGACACTGGGAGGGGATCTGGAGAAGGACTCTGCGGGTCTTAAAACTTCTGTGACGGAGCCGGGGAGCCGAAAGGTAAAGCATCAACAGCAGCAGCCGGAGCAGCAGCAGCCGGCGGAGGGAGACCCTCCTCGACGGCGAATGAGGTGGATGGGCGACCGGCCGAGTCAATAGAGCCGAAGCCACAGCACCACGGGGCTTGGTTACATTGGGTCGAGTAGTGAGGGCATTAGCAATTCGCTGGGTCATGGCACGCTAAGCCTATACCCTCATATAAGGCATTACCGCGTCATGTATCGCGGGCGTTCCTGCTGCTGCTCTTGCTCCTGCTGCTGCCGCTGCTGTTACTGCCCCTGCTATTACTGCTCCTGCTGCTCCTGCTGCTCCTGCTGCTCCTGCTGCTCCTGCTGCTCCTGCTGCTGCTACTACTGCTGCTGCTGCTCCTGCTGCTCCTACTCCTACTGCTCCTGCTCCTGCTCCTGCTCCTGCTCCTGCTCCTGCTACTGCTGCTACTGCTGCTATTACTCCTACTGCTCCTGCTACTGCTACTACTGCTGCTGCTGCTGCTGCTGCTACTCCTACTGCTCCTGCTACTGCTACTGCTGCTGCTGCTGCTGCTGCTGCTACTGCTGTTATTACTACTGCTACTGCTGCCGCGGCTATTGCCGCTGCTGCCGCTTCTGCTAACTACCTTTCTGCTACTTTCTTTTATAAGACTTGCCTTACGACTACAGCGGGACGGGGCGCAACGAACTCTTTGGCCTCCTCTGCCTATTATATGCCATTGACGGAGACGAGCACCTCGGTGGTCACCTGCTGATTATTGTTTACAAGATGGAGGCTGACTCAGTGGCCCACTACACTATATACCAGCAGACCAACGAAGGGGTTATACACTATGACGGACCCGTCCGGTAACCTGGGTGCTCGACCAGAAGGTTCGGATGTCCCCGTGGTCCACCTTCTCCGTGGGCAACTCGACCAACTTCGACGTGGAAAAGCACGACATAGGCCACATGATCCAGGAGCACATTCTCCAGGAGCACATTCTCCCGGCTGACTACCGGAGTCAGGACCCTGGATGCCAGGGAATCCAGCAAATGGTCATGGACCGCGTCCCATACGTTGCCGCGGTCACGGACGGTTTGACCCTATTGCACCCACGTGTGATCGTCAGGCCGATGCAGTTCACGTATATGCTCCGAGCCAAGCATTACAACACAGCTCGATATGAATCGCTCGGCTTCATTCTCCGGGATCCGATGGGGGGCACATCGGACTTGAATGGCAAGATGGCGTTCGACTCGGTGGCCCACTACACCCTGTACTGGCAGACCAAGAGAGATGTGATATTCTACGACGGACTATCGAACGAAGGACTCTGTAAGACAATCCCAGGCGCACGCATTCAGGACTGGGACCAGCTGGATATCAAATCCAGCTGCGTCATACAAGCCATGTTCTACAGGCTTGTCTCCGACCGGCTTGCATCAGGGCCACCGTCTCAACCATCGAATGTCAGTGTGTCGGCGCGAGACAACCCCAAGTCCGTTCGTAAGCGGAAGCGGTTTTCATCCAACCTCTAGGCTCAAGCTACCATCAGTTATCAACTATCCTCCATCAACTGTCGGTCTCATACAGTGCAGGCTCACCCCATCATCAACTATCAATTATCAATCATCGACTGTCGGCTCCTGTACACTTCAGGCTCCCGCCACAGTCAAACATCAACCATCAACCATGCTCTGTCGACTATCGGCTCTTCTACACCCTAGACTCATGCCACCCTCGACTCTTCTACAGGGTGGGCACTTCAACTTGTACGCGAGAGTTTGAGAGAGTTGTCGTGGGTGGGGATGATTCACGGGCTGCTTCGCGCGCTGTCGGTACTGCCTTGGCTTGTTGGGCTGCAGTAATGGTTAAGTGGCGTGAGCCTATAAGAAACAGGAAGACCACAACGGCAGACGCTGAGAATGGGAAAAGGCTGAGCAATGGGGCTCTGATGAGCATGTATTCTACACTCGAGGATGAGCGGGGGCGCTCCGTAGTCATATGCCTAGGGCCTATTTATACGTAATTCTAGCCGTACGCCCATCAGACCACGGGACTCCGTTCCCAATACAACTCATTTCTGGTCGAACTCCTCCTTCTTCTAACCGGACAATCGGGACAGTTGATGGACAGGCGCGTGGATAGTGGCGTGTGGCGTGAGCTTACAATCAAGACACTCGAGTGATGTTGATTATGGCGTGAGCCGAAGTCTGGGCAGTCGATATGGAGTGGCGCGAGCCGACAATCAATACATGTTGTGAAGTAGAGTAGATAGGTTATATTAGTTACTCTAGAGTCTAGGTAAGAAGTGGGAGAGAAGTAGGTATATGTACGGTTCTGATATGGGTCGTATACCAGCCTCTCTAATTCCATGGCCTTAGCACTAGCCCACTCCAATACTCCCACTCGAGCCGTATCAGGTTCGTACCTTTTCTCTCTTATGCCCTAAGTTATGTACAGTTTTTAATTTAAGGGTTGTTTTCTCCTTAAAAGGGTAGATTATTAAGTTAAGCCTATTCCCAGATTTTCCATAATGAGAGTATAAAACAGAGATTTCTTCTATTAAAGGAATCGTTAGTATTATATTAAATGGGTATTATAACGAGTCCTTGATTAATCCGCAGGTGGTTAATAAAGGAGCGTTATTTTCCCTATAGCACTTTTCTCCATTTTCTTATAATATCTTTTACTGGAACGGGGTTATAATCCTAGATAATAATTTACTTTCCTCGGCCTGGATTCGTAATAATAGTAACCGTAAAGGCGTATTAGGCTTTATTTTACCACTGGTCTCCTGCTAATAAGCCGCTTAGGATATTAAAAATAACGTATTAAGCCTTTTTCTAATACTTCCTTAACTAAGTAAAATTATTAAAGGTATCCCGGTCCTCGGCGTTTAATATCGCGGTTTTTTAATTAGCTCGGTCCTACTCGCTATAAAAAGAGATTATTTTTGGGTATATATAAGGCGTTATTCTATTAATAGGTTCCTAATCCTGTAGGAAGGCGGTTATTTTTAAAACCAGCGTTTTTGGGTATAAAGGCGTATTACTGCCTAATAACCGCGTTTTAGGAAAAGCCATAAGTAAGTGATTTTTTTATATAGGGATCCGGTTATGAGTTTTGGAGAAGTGCGGGGGATTTTATTACTTTTATAAGCAGGAAAAAGTGGATCCCAGTTAATTTCGAGTTTTTTGCAAAAAACCACCTAAGCACTAGTAAAATTTCCTAGGCTTTATGGAATCGAGTTCTTTGCTTGATTCTAATCCTAGAAATGCTAGGTAAGTAAATATAATATTAGTATAAAGTAATGTATCGGGGGGAAGTAATATTAAAGCTTGCGGTAAGTATTATATAACCGGCTTTAATAATAAATCGTTTATAATTCTTCTTTTCTTACTCGATTTATTAATAAAGTTTAAGGGCATTCCGGAACTTAATAAAAGCATTTTTAGGTAAGGCTTTAATAAGTTTATCCGTTATTTAATCCTTAGTAAAAATATACCGAAATTCTATATAACCGGCCTTAATAGCTTTTTAATAAAATGCTTTTTATATAATTATATACTTTATTTTACCGTAATAAACCTTGTTTTTTAATTATGCGAGTGCGCCTTAGTTATTTCCTAGAATAATAATCGGGTTTCGATTTATTTCGCTAGTTATATTAAGCTTTTAAAATAGCCTTTTAAGCCATATAGCCTCCTTAGTGGCCTCGGTTATTTTTTTGATTTTTAATTCGTACGAGGATAAGGCCGTAGTTTATTAGCGTTTTGAGCTTTAGCTGATTACTATATTACCGATATTAAAAACGTACCCGGAAGTGGATTTCCGGGTAATCTGGTAGCCGGCCTAATCGGTGTTAATATAGCTTATAAGGTTACCTAGGTTTCCTTAATAGGTTAGTTATAGGTGAATTATGCCCTTAAAATACCGTAATACCCGTTTTGCTACCGCGATATGGCCTGGTCCGGGGTTTTATATATACCGGTTTAGGTAGGAGACGGCGTAGGCGATATTAGGCCGGGTGCTTATTATGGTATATATTAGGCTCCTAATATAGCTGGCGTATTAGTCCTTATTTCCTTATAGTGTAGTATATCCCTCGGGGAGCTTTAAAGCCTTAATTACCTTTATAGGTATAGCGTTAATGCGGGTATCTTATTTACTAAGCTTTATAATAATCTTCTCTAGGTAGGCTTATTACCCGAGCCGTATTATTTGGTTGGTCCGGTTTTTAGAAATGGTTATCCCCAGGTAATAGGTGTAAAGGCTTAAATCCGTTATCTGGAACCTTTCGGAAAGGGTATTTTTTACCTTTTAAATATTTGATTTTAAGGGCCCCGCGATTAATAGGTCGTTTACGTATACCGCGATATAAGTATTTCCCTTTATAAAAATACCGGTATCCGCGTTTAGCGGTGTAAATCCTAGTGTTTTAAGGAAGGTTGCGAGCGTTTAGTATTATATTCTTAGGGCTTGTTTTAGCCCGTATAGTGCCTTATTAAGTTTATAAACCAGGTTATTAATACCGCTTATATAACCAGGGGGTTATTCCACGTATATTTCCTTATTTATTTCGCCGTATAAGAATACGGTAATTATATTTATTTGCTCGATCTCCAGGTCTAGTACTACCGTAATAATGAAAATGGCCTTATAGCTTATAGGTTTTATTATTAAAGCAAAGGTTTTATTATAATCGAGTCCGGCCTTTTATTCGAAGCCTTAAACCATTTAGCGTGCCTTATATCTAGTGATTTCGCCGCGCGGTTTCTTTTTAACCTTATATACTTATTTATTGGAGAGAATATTTTTACCTTTAGGCCTTTTATAAAGAGTCCAGGTTTTATTATTTATTAAGCACTTATATTTTTTTCCTATAGCTTAGAACCATTAATAGTGTTATAAGGATCTTAGTGCTTTTTTATAGCTTTTTAGTTCCAGAATAATTATTGCTTTAGCGCGTATAAGTATAAGTAAGATTAGTGCTAGGTTAACCTTAAAGGCTGGTAAGGCTGGTATGGTTTTTAAGGTAGTTTATAGGGTATATTAAATATATGCGTTTATATCGGTTCTCGAGCAAAGGTAGTGGTTATAAGCGGGTGGTATTATGCGTTTTGGGTTAGTATAGACCCGAATTTCGGGCTCTGCGGTCGTTTACCGTAATAATGGTAGTAATAAGAGTACGGAGGAGGTATTAAAGGCTTTTTCGGAGTTTTTAATCTCCCCCCTAGTACTGCTAGCTTATAGCTGCAGAGGTGGTGGTAATACCTTGTGTGTGGTGGTTAAGGCTTTTAGCCCTAGGCTTGTATTAAGTTCTGTGCGAGAGCGTTTTCGAGGTTTTAAAAAAGGTTTTAGTAAGCGAGTGCGCTTTTGGGTTATATCCGGGTGGTTTTTGGGTAATGCTTAAACCCAGATTATATTATTTTTTAACTTTACGCGTGCAGTCTTTAGGTTAAATACTATATATATATGTATATTGTTTCCGGCGTATTCGAGCATTTAGTATTCGGTGGTTTTTGCTTATAGTATTAAGGCTTTTGCTTGGTTTAAAAACCGGCCTTTGGAGCCGATTAAAACCATATAAGCGAGATCCGGTTAATCCCCGTATTATACCTAGTACGGTGTAATATCTAGTATAGAGTATAGTAAACGGTTTTTAATATATATCGCAGTAGTTATAGCGTATAGCTAGTATTTTTTTAAAATTCCGGTAATAATAGCTTATAATATAATAATGCGGATTATATCTTTAATATGCCTAATAATGCTTTCGATAAAACCGTTCTATTAGTGCTAGCTAATAATAATATACCGGATTATAATGCCTTTTGCTCGGTAATAATTATAAAAGTCCCTGCTAAGGTATATTTTAAGGCGGTCGATAGTAATAAAATAATAGCGCTTTTTAGGGCGTTTTTTTTGCTCGAGGAAGTCCTTTAGTATAATAAGCTAGCTTAATAGGGTTTTAAGCGGTATAGCCTAGTATATTTGGGTATAATCGCAGGCTATTATTAGGACTCCGATCGAGCCGTTATACCTTATAGGTACGTTACGGGTAATACCAGGTTTATTAAGGTAAAGTAATTCTAGCGGTTTAATCTTACGCTTAATATTACCGGTATATAGCTTTGCTCTTATTTTACCGTTAACGCAGAATATATATATATATTCTTTGGGTATTATAATAATACCGGTGGATATAGTTTATAGCTTTTTAATAATACGTTTATTATAATAATTAAGTTTTTTATACTAGATCTTTATAATAAGGTTTACCGGTAGGGAGTAAGCGCTTAGGATTATATTAAGGGCCGTTAAATTAACTGTTTTACTAGGTTAGTCCATTATATATAGGCCCGAATTAATTTTTGTTATAAAAAAATAGCGTTTTTTAATAGCTCCTATTATAGTATTATGGGTAAAAAGGAATTTTACACCCTTTTTAGTATATTGGTTAATAAAGACCAGGTTTACTCCGGTTTACGGGTAATAAATCGTATCCGTAAAGGTTATTAATTCCTCTCCTTTGGGTGTTTTCGAAGTAAATTATATTATTTTAATGCTTTTAGGGTAAACTTTTTTTCCTTTAATGCCTATAACCAGTGCTCCCTGGTAGGGTTTAAGCGGGCCGGTAAAGTACTCCTTATTATAAAAGGTTATTATATTATAGCCATTATTAAGGATTATTATATTTTCGAGCTGGTGTAGGCTATAAGCATCCGTATTAATTGCCTTAAATATTATACGTAAGGTTTGCCCAGTAATAGAGTTTATGGGTTTTATGGTTTTATCCGCGAGTATAATGCTTTTGGAGAGTGGTTTAAAAAGTCTTTATAATAAGCTAGGCTTTAGTATAGTATACCCCCCGGTATTAATGCTTAGGGTTACCGCTATTAAAATAATATTATAAGGGTAATCCCTTATGGCCAGGTAGTTTTTAGGCTATGCCTCCTTTTACGGGTTATTTTTTTTTGCCCTTTTCTAGTCTCCTGGTATATATTTGAACCACGAGGGTACCGCCTCGGGGTATACCTACTAGTAAGTATCCGGGTTATAAGTTATATTACGCCGGTCGGCCTGCTTATAGTGTAAGTAGCCTAGGCCCTGGTAATAATTCCTTTTCTTAAAGGGGCTTTTATTCCCGCGCTTATAATCCATTACGGCCTTAGCCATAAATACTACGCGGATATCCGATTATTTCTTAAAAAGCTATAGGCTTTATTCTTCCTGCGTAGCTAGCTTAATTACTTCTTTAAATATTATAGGAGAATAAACCTCGCCGTCGATTTTAGTGGCCAGGATTCTTTTTATTTACCAGAAGGTGGAGAGAAAGGGTTTATAATCCTCGGTTAATACATTTAGGAATTTAAAGATTAGGTGGGGAATTAGTATAGCGTAATTTTTATCTAGGGCCGTAAAATCGTTATTAATCCTTCGCAGGTTTATTATTAGGAGAGTAACCGTTCCGGTATTATCGAGAATAATATTATTCTATTCCTTAACCAGTATTTAAAAAACGGCGTTATTTTTAGGCTTATATTCCTTAAAAATAAATTCCTAAATCTCTTTTATAATGATTATTTCCTTTACTTAAGACTTAATATTCTCTCTTAATCGGTACTTTACCGCTCCTATTACCTTTATTATATCCTCCTCTCACTCGTTAATTTCCTTACGGAGCTCGGAAATAATTATCCCCTTTTTATATATGGGTTTCGATTCTTAAAAGCCTTCGGGAAGGAATCGGCCGAGTCCGCTAATAATAAGGTAATCGGTTATAACTCTTTTAAAGTTAATATATTTATTTTATAAGTAAAGTTTTAAAACTCGGTCGAGGGCGGTGGCCCCTTTGCTCGTTTCGATCGATATGGTAATTTTAGTGGCTTATAAAGTAATCGTTTTATTATAGGTCTTATTATAAGCGTTTCGGATATAAATATGGAGGCTTTTATAAGGGGTTTAGGTATAAGTTCTCGGGTAATTACTTCGAGCCTAAAAAGGTCGTTTTCTTAATCTTTTAGTAATAAGATAAGTAATATAGCCTTTAAAGCTAATAACTTATAACGCTTTAGAAATAATAGAGGTAAGTAAATAAAGCCTTTATAATTAAGGGAAAAAATCTCTTTAGCGTTTAGTGCGTTAAACTCTTTAATAAGTAAAGGGAAGTTTTTCTCGTTAAGGAAGCGGAAAGGTCTTAGTTTTTTAAAAGGTTTAGGACGGAGATTATAACGAGTATTTATAAATTCCATAGCGTGCGTGCGTTTTAATACTCGGATATTTTATTCCTTCGAGTGGATTAAGGTTAAAATGTTTACGGGTTAGTTATTAAAGTAACGGGGCTAGTTACCAGGTTTTTCCTTAATGTTTTTAATAAGTGTTTAGGTCTCGTTTCCGAGTTTTTCTCGATAATCTTTTACTAGTAATAATAGCGAACTTAATGGTGTAAATATAAGAGCAGAAAAGCAAAGGGGGTATAAGTAAGGTGGTATAATAAAGTTTTCCACTTATATAATGCGTATAATAGGGTATGCCTTAGGCATTTGCGTAATGGGGAGCATTATAGCTTGATTTAGTTGGTAAAAGGCATATATGACGGAATATATTGCTTCCGGGCTTATAACCTGTTGTGAAGTAGAGTAAATAGGTTGTATTAATTACTCTAGAGTCTAGGTAAGAAGTGGGAGAGAAGTAGGTATATATACGGTTCTGATATGGGTCGTGTACCAGCCTCTCTAATTCCATGGCCTTGGCACTGGCCCACTCCAACAATACACACGAGTGATGTTGATTGTGGCGTGAGCCGAAGTCTGGACAGTCGATATAGTTGAGTGACGGTGGCGTAAGCCTGCAGTCAGGACAGTCGAGATAGTTGTGTGAGAGTGGCGTGAGCCTGCAATGATGCTGATACTAGTTAGTACAGGGAGCAATGGTTCAGGAAGGGACATTACTTACAGCTAGTATAGTTCAGGAGTGTCGCGAAAGCCTACAGCAACACCGGCTGGAGATGGTATATTGCATGGCGTTGACCGCCGCGTTGTCCGATATAAGAGATTGTGTTGGATCAGAACGAGCCGATGCTTGCTAGGTCTTGGGCTGGAACTCTTGGCTGTCGTTGGACCGGGCCTTCATGCGATGAGGCGACGAGGCAGACGAGTGGGCGGCCATCACGACGTCACGGAGAGGCTTGGGAGCCGTGGGCCGCTTGACAAGTTCTTTGTAAGGGTACTCGGGGTCGGGAGTCACGACGGTGCCGGGCTCGCAATCATCTCACTCCTCATCGTCCTCGATCTTGATCTTGCGACGTTTGGCTTGCAAGTGGTAGGAATTGTCGTAGTCTCCCCACCCCGCACCGTCCTCAGCGGGTCTCTTGTGCACTTGACTGTGGCCGGAGGGGGTGGCGCTGGCCGGGTTCTGCTGTCGTTCGTCCCTCTTGAATTGCATCGTGCCGGGGAAGATTTCTGGCTTAACGTCGATGGGGCTTTCCACCCCATGAGTTGCATGGCGTCGGGTCGAGGTCTGGCTTGACGTCGATGGGGCTTTCAGCCCCATGGATTGCATGGCCTCGGGGAAGAGTTCCAGCTTCACGTCGACGGGTCTTTCCCTGGGGCTTGGCGGGTGGAGCCGGAGCTTCCAGCCCTGGCCAAGGCGTGTATTGAGGTCCGCCAAAGAAACTACAGCACCCGAGGCGGGATCAGTACCAGGCGCTTCAGTGGCGGCGGCGGCGGCGGCGGGAGCAGGGCCAGGAGCAGGGCCAGGAGCAGGGCCAGGAGCAGGGCCAGGAGCAGAGCCAGGAGCTGGGACGATGCCGGGAGCCGAGGCGGGACCTGCAGCATTGGCCCAGGCCGGGATAGTCGCCTCAGGCAGGATCCAGCTCTGGGGTATATGCTATCAGCACACGTCCGGACGGGCGATTGGCTCGCATATTAACTTACACGAGGGATAAAATGGGCCGGGTCGACCAGCTTGGTTGCGCGGAGCCGACGGTCGTCAAGTCCGACATCAAGTCCGACACCCAGACCTCTGACGAGGTCGATTAACTGGGGCAGCTGGGTCTTCCTGCCACTGCCGGGGACTCCCACGTGGCATTTACTGCCGTGCGCGTCGCCAGTTGCCCCCCGACGTTGCCAGTAGAAGCGGAGGTCTGGGAAGCCCGGGCCGAGTCCCCTCAGCCGCTGCTCGAAACCAGCCCGTTGGACATTGTCTGGGATACCCCAGACAAGCACGAGCCGCTTCTGTTTGCAGCAGACCTTGTAGTAGTCCAAGTAGGACAGGTTATAGTCCGCGGGTCGCATCTGATACATTGTTTATTAGTTACGTACTGAATAGTTGCACTACCTACCAAGAGATGTAGGCTGGGGGTACTGAATAGTTTCACTACCTACCAAGAGATGTAGGCTGGGGGTACTGAATAGTTTCACTACCTACCAAGAGATGTAGGCTGGGTGAGGGGAGGGCTGAGGGGAGGTCTGAAAAGCGTGGTCAGAATATCAGGGTACACTTACGGTTACGGTGCTGTGGTGGTGGTGGTGGTGGTGATCATACTAGGTGTAGAAGTAGTAGAAGTAGTAGAGGTGGTAGTAGTAGTGGTCGCTGTAGTTGCGGTAGTAGTAGTGGTCGTGGTCGTGGTGGTCGTGGCAGAAGTGACAGAAGTGCAAGAAGTGCCAAAAGTTGCAGAAGTAGTAGTAGTAGTACTAACTGTAGTGGTGGTGGTGCTCGTCGTCGTCGTGGTAGAAGTGGCAGAAGTAGTAGTAGTAACTGTGGTGGTGGTGGTGGTGATGGTGGTGGTGGTAAGGGTTTTTTTTTGGTTTTTTTCTTTTTGTGAAATGCGAGAGGATTGTGTGCGGCGGACAGGGTGCAGACGTCGCTAGCTGGGCGTCTGGCCTTGGTCGCTTTACGACGGGATCAATTCCCACATATAATCTTGCTTGACCTGAAGTAGACACATGTGTGACCAAGCTAAACTACTTGCATCGGTTTTCCAGTTGTAATGACATCTGAGTTGCTGGATTCCCCAGGTACTTCGTGATGCTAGTAAGAGGCCCGTGTGCCGATGTACTCTTGGAATATACTGTACTTCGACGCGAAACATCAACTCGTTGTATTGCTCTCGGCGCAAGCCACCCATTCAGACGCGAATCATCACCCTGATCGCTGGCCTGCATCACTTTAGGGGAAGGTTGAGGGGGGGTGAGGAAGAACAAGAGAAGCGGACGTATCAATGTAGTCGTCTACTTTATCTTGAACAACAACGAGGAGATAATCCAGGCCGGCCTTCTGTTGCACCCTTCATTGTTGAGTTTATCGCATGCTAGTCTGCTCGCATGCTACCCTCTACCGATATCCGATTGAGCGTACACTGTCCCTGCCGGCTGTCTGTTCTGCTCCTCGAACACATTTGTTGCGCCGCGTCTGGGGCTTACCTATCACCACATGTTCACGTTCAGAACGCCGCTTTACTATTTTCACGACCCGACGGGACGTCCAAGTAGTCAGGCACCTACAGAACCTGACTGTCACGGGATAACTCGCGCGCCCCTTTTCTCGTATGGTCCGTGGGGCACAATGAGGAACCGTACAGGTAACTAGAGCCGCTCATCCGCGCAGGGACTGCTGCATCATGTCGTTTGGGTCCGCTTCCAAAGGCCCAGACTGGCGACTCCAAGTGTTGTATTAGCCGTCTGCCAACACCAGTGGGACCCCAGCAGCATGGCCGAGAGGAGACGATGGAGCTGCAGAGTAGCTAGTGCACCAAGTCAGCCCAGGCTCTCTCCATATACGGGACGATGGTGCATATACCGGTAAGTCTTATGTGGCCTGCCGTACCGGTGCTTGGTGGTCGTGGGTGTACCTCCCTGCCATATCGAATGTGCCATATAGGCTAAGTACTTAGGCACCACGTATGGAAGTACTGACCTATCTGGCCACTTACCAGTTGGCCACCTAGTAGGTAAATACCTACCTACACTTTGCTTCATACCCGGCATTCCATCTGTTCGCCACTTCTATCTCTGGTCATTAGGATCATGTAATATTGTGCACGACGACGTTCGGATGTTGAGGCGATCAGCGGTAGATCGTAGTGTTCCGGCCCCCTATGTACAACGAAGGTCTCGCTGTGCCGTACATGCTTCAGACATCAGGCCATGCCTGTGCTTGTGCTGTGGATTCGTGTTCGATGGCAATATTACAGGAAACTCTCGGCACGCAGAGAGTCGATTGCTGTGTCAACACGCAGATAAGTATGAGAAGTAGGCGTAGAAGTGCCAATGGCTACCGTATGTATCTGAAAAGACAGCACAGCAAGGGAACGAGCCTCGCGAGTCCGTCTGGTCAATGCCAATGTCTTGGCTACTTGTACATGGCCACATGTCCCGTTGATGAATTCAGGCTCCCACACAAGCACATTGTATGCGTGTTGCGGTGCCACTGTCCGCTCACGCCTCGCGAGATAGCAACGAATGCAGTCAAAATAAAGTGCGGCTCAGCAGATCGATCACCGAAGATCGTCCGGCCCGTCAATGGGGCGCTGACCCGCCGTTATGGCACAAGGGGCCAAGTGGTGGTGTGAGACGATCTGTGGGACGATCTGCGACCGCCCCGCCCGCCGGCGGTCCGCACTGATGCGCCACGATGTCACGTCGCTTACCGGTACTGCCCACTTGCCATTTCGGTTGCCGGCGTCTTATCTGATTGGAAGTGGACGCTAGGACGTTCAATGGCGTCCATGTCTCGGTCTCGGTCTCGGTGCCACGGCGTCTCGCCCATCCGCGCGCGCTATGCCTGCTTCATTGGGTGCTCATTCACTCTGGGTCTGGCGCATGCGTCGTCATGCGCGCCCGTCCGTCACGAGATATAAGTGCTAGGAAGGAGGGGACAGTCCGTAGAGGAAACTGCTTTTCTTTCACGTTGCGACATATGCTTGAGAAACTTTTACTCCTTGGTCGGGTGATCGTCCTCGATATGAGCGGAAGAGGCAGCTCTGCAGTTGGAGAGCAAGGGCCAAGGCACCCAGATGGGGCGGGAGACTGTAGGCGGTTAGGACGGCGAGGGTGGGGGACGGTAGGGGGCGGCGGGAATAGTCACCCAAGGGGCATTAATTCAACGGTGTCCGGTTTCCGGTGTGCGCTGCCGACGAGGCCCGCTGGAATCCATGAATGAGTGATCCATGAGACAGACTTACGATGCACGTGACACATGACATACCATGACATACACACGCGGATGCACCGTCCTGCGTCAGTCGGGTTGTGTTGGAAGAAGGAGGATCTCACGCTGTAGCAGAGTCGGCAGTTCCTGATTCAGACAAGACTGACCGAGTTGCTCATCGACACTTGAAGGCCAGAAGTTAGCAGTCGGAGGGCAGTCAGAGGGCAGTCAGGTGGCAGTCAAGGTTGGTGGTTGATTGAATCCGAGTTGCGCTTCGCCCCCCACTCCCTCGCACACTACTCTCGCGTCTTCACTTTGGCGAGGCGGCGGCAGCGCTTTCGGCAGTGTTTACGTTCGGAAGCACTGACAATACCGCAGGCAGCATTTTTCTGCCACGGATATCGCCACGGAGATCATGTTCCATTTGTCCTAGGCGAGCGACGGTGTCCTTGCTGGACTGATTGGTCTGCCGTAGGGTGGTCGCGGGAGGGCGGCTGGTGACTCTGGAGAGGGTCAGCCATCTGGAGAGGGTCAGCCATACAACGAAAGCGACAGAGTTGAAGGGATGAACGGGAACCGGTCAACCACAGCTTGACGTCGAAGTTGGAAGCATTACTGACTTATGTGTGTGTGTGTGTGTGTGTGGATGTGCTCAATGAATTAGTGGTTTTGGTACCGGTAGTTGTGGAAGAGGTGGTTATAGGAGACGCGGTGACGAGGTCGTGTTTCCTGATTTCTGTTCTACCTAAGGTATCTAAGGTAGATGTAGGTAGATACCTAAGACCGAGAGGCAATTGCTGCAGGGAAAGTGGGCAGGGAAGGTGGGCAGAGACAGTGGACAGGGAAAGTTCCGGGGATCTCCAGGACCTCAGCTAGATCCCAGGGGCGTGAGCAGTCGTGGTCGGGTCGAGGAGGTTGTCTCGGCCGATGTCTCGTATAAGTTACCCAAGAGGGTGTGTTTCCAATCGTGTCTCGTGTACGGTCGTGTCTTGTGTGTCGCCTGCAGGGCTCTGGTAGCCACGACGAGTCGAGGGAGGAAGCAAGAGAACCGTGGGATATGTTGCGCGAGAGAATCAACCCAGTAGATAGGTGAGACGGATATCGTGGATGCAGTAGCACGCACGCACCGGAGGTGTCGAAAAGGAGATGGCTTGCCCGGACGCTGGGAGATATCCGGCGGCAGCATCAGGGGGGCGAGCAGGTCGTGCAACCCGGCTGCCCGGCAACATCGCAGCATGCTGGAAAGGATTGCACCAATTTCATATACCGCGCCAATGTGACAGACCGCATCAATGTGCTCAAGGCGACCATACGCACCCAGCCGGGTAGCATCCTGGAACATACCGCACCAATGTGACAGATAGCGTAGATATCGTAGCACTCACCGGAGCAGTCAAAAAGTCAATGGCTTGCGCGGACTCCTGAAGGAATCCGGCTGCAGCATTAGGAAGTCGAACTGGTCGTGTAGCCCGGCAGCATCCTGGGACAGACCGCATCAATGTACTCAAAGCGATCAAAGGTGTCGGTGTAGATCAGCGACCGTGCCAAGGAGGAAATGGGAGAAATACGTCCCTCACCCTGCAGTCAAGGGGTCAAGAGTCATCAATACATCATACATTCCACCTATCTACCTACTCTACTTCATCAAACATCATGCAAAGGCCGACGCAACACCAAGGCTCCCAAGACGAGGTGAGAGAAGAGGGGTGGCGTGAGCCTTCACTACGAAAACGAGGAGTGTGGCTAGTTGAGAGAAGCGAGGCTGTTGGGAGGCGAGAAATTCGAGTAGATGGTGGCGTGAGCCCTGGGACTTCACGGCTTGAAAGGCTGTTGAAAGGCGAGCTATTCGAGTAGATGGTGGCGTGAGCCCTGGGACTTCACGGCTAGAGCGGCTGTTGAGAGTCGAGATAATCGAGTAGATGGTGGCGTGAGCCCTGGGACGTCACGGCTTGAAAGGCTGTCGAGAGTCGAGATATTCGAGTAGATGGTGGCGTGAGCCCTGGGACTTCACGGGTCGACAGGCTGGTCGGAATATTGACGATATTGAAATGGTGGCGTGAGCGTAGGTAGGCAGTTCACAGGTCGAGATGCGGGTGGGATGATTGATATCGATCTGGTATCTTTCGCTTCCTGCAGGAGAACATGTGCGGAGGCCAAGCGGTAGAAAAGGTGCGGAGACGAATCAGTGAGATCGGAGTTGTGGCGTTCGCCTACTTCATATATCGAGAATTAAATTAGGTCGAAGAACGACTGTCAAGATGGCGGCTTTAACCTGCTGACTTGAGCCCACCTGTGGATATGGGAGTTTCGCCTAGCACCGAGAAGAGCCGTAAGACAGGCCGGTGACGTTGGTTGGCTGGCAGACTGAGCCCGTTTCCTCTGTCGCGGTCGATTACGCTGACGGGGGAGACGATGGTTGTTCACTGGGCCTGGAGTCCCGGTGGCTGTCGTCCCCGTCCATAATTCTGCGGACCTCATCTGGCAGGATGCCGCCCTGCATATCCGCGAGAACTCCTGTGAGAACGGCACCGGCACCGAGAGCTTCAACGTACGCGGCTTGTACACCTGCTGAGACGTCGTACTCTTTCACGAGGAGGCTCAGCTTGACTTCAAGACTGTACTCTCGGTGGTCTTCGAGTGAGTGCAAGAGTGCGGTCTGGAGGTGCTCGAAACCTTTCGGCCAGACCTCGGTGGACACAGGCGACATCCACGCCCGATGGCCAGTGCAGAACATGCATTGATAGCTCTCGCCGGACGCGGGAGCGAATTGGGCAAGGGCGTTCATATGCTGCTTGCCGCTGAGGTCCTTCTTCTCGTCCGCGCAGGGTGACTTGGCCTCGTCGTATGATTTCAAAGACCGCAATAGCACATCCACTCTGCGCGGAGGTTGGTTGATTTCCAGGAGCCTTTTTTCGGTGGCACCATCAAGGTATCCCTTGATACGAACCTGAGAGGAGTCCTGGATACACACGCGGTTGACCCATTGCGTGGTGTTTATGCCAGACTGGTCTAATTGTTCGGCATCGCCGATGGTCCGGAACCATGAGCCGCGCTGTGAGGCGGTTATCAGAGGCCACTCCGATCCTGGCGGCTGCAGGTTCTTGAATATGGTGGTATCCTTTTCAACCTGGACTTTGTTTAGCAGGGCAAACTCTCGGATGGACGAAGTATGCATGTCGTCGACTGCCATCTGCAAGAGGCAAGGGGGATCGTGAGCTTCACACCACTCGTCGAGCCGGGCTTGAATATTGTCTTGCCGTGCCTGTCGAGTGGTCAGGGCACACGCCTCACGGCTGTTGATGTCCGCTGCAGGCTCGAGGATGACATGCCGATAGTGGATGCACTCCCTCCGGTGGCAGAGATGCGAGCACTGGATTCTCCCACGCCGATACATCATGAAAGTATCGTACGAGTCCATGCGCAGGACGGCGTTGATGTCCATTGTGTGTCTGTGACGTCGGTCACCGCAGCCGACCGGCACTCGAAACCTGGGAGGGAGGGTGCCAACTTCCTCCCACCTACGCCTCTCCTGGATACCGAATGATAGCGGCATGAGTGGGTTCGCCATGGCAGTGCCCGTGAGGCAGGTCTCCCTGCCTCTGCATAGGAGCCGGCAGAAGTCCCGAAAGGGCTCCCGATAGGCGTCGTTGAACTCTTGGACGGATCGCCAATGGCACTCGTCCCTAGACAGGTCGCAGTGCTCACCATGATGAACAGGACGATGGTCCTGGGGTTTGACCGACTTTGCATTTGTAGCAGTCGGAGAGGCAGGGGCAGGGTCGGAGTCACATTCCATTGGACGGCCCTCTGAGCAGGCGTCTGCGTCTGGCTTGGTCGGGGTTGTTGGCGTGGTCCCTTGGCCTTTGCTCATATAATCAACGCAGGCCTTGAGGTAGCCATCCAGTTGCAGGGGCTGGTCATTGGTGGACCCTGCAGAGTGAGTTGTCTCTGGGGACGAGGTCACTGGGAACTGGCTCCTGCCAAATGTGGCCGACGACACGGTTCTCTGAGAGGGGGATGAGTTCAATGGGGACGACGGGTGACTTGTCCCCGATCCCGAGTGCAAGCCGAGGGGACGCAGGGTGTTCTTCGGCGTCGTGGGCTGCCCATCCGCCACGTTGCCGGCTGGCGTAGGCGTGCCAATGAGGGCAGCCACCTTGGCCACATTGAGGGCAGCCAACTTGGCCACATACTTGTCAAGCTGCGCTCGTCTGACCTTGAGTTTAGTCTCGAGGCTTTGGATCTCGGACTCGATGCGTCGGAGGGCCTTGGGGTCAACTTTCTTGTCATTGGCCTCCCTTTTCAGGCCCTTCAGTTGTCCTTGCGTGAACCTGATACTATTTTTCGAGTGCTTGATCTGTTCCTGGAGCAGACTGATAGGGGATGCGTCTGTATGAACCGTACCAGTGGTGATCGCCGTATGGTATGAGGACGGCGTACTGCCGGAGGGCGACGGTTCTCGGCTGGGATTGGACATGGCCGCTGCGGTTTAGATGGCAGTGAGATGAATGGGCTGGGATATATGAGAACTACGAAGTAGATGAAACGTTTGTGCATGTATGTATGTATGTCTGCGTGCGTGTATGTGCGTGTGGATGGGTGTAATTAGTAGATGAGGGCTGGCAACTTGGTGAAATTGATGATGATTGTGGGAGAAGGAAGACTGCCCACACACTTTGGCAGTCAAAATCAAAAACTCTCCCCCTCTTCCGCCCCCCCACCCCCACGCCCCTCTCCCCCAGTACCAAGTACCTACGTACCTTAGGAAGGTACGTCTGGACTGTGACATTTGGTTTAGTCCCTCGAATATTACCACTCTGTGCCCTTCATTCTGTACGAGCTCGCTCATCATGTCTTCTACGTCCGTACGCTTAGCCCGGAGAGGAATACACCAAGCCTCCACGTTACACGACATGGGATAGCGCCAGGGGTAAGAGGTCTGAGTAGGGGGACTAGCGCAAAGAGACAGTGGAATGGTGCCTAGAGGTAGTAAACCCTCATGTAAATGGTACGTAATGAGCCTCTTTGCGAGGACAGCATCAAGTAGGACATTCTTCATCATCTGGCGTGGGCTTTGACAGCCTGTTAGTACTTCTGATCGTGCCTCTCTGCTCATTGCCCATTGGCTTAAAGGCAGAGACCATGGATAACCACCGCTGTATATCGCGAGCTCGGGTTCGACGCACGGCTCGAATTGGATTGCCGCCTAGCTCCCCAAGTCGAAGCACTCGTCTCGCAGTCAGCCTTGCTGATACCTCTGGATCGCTGTAGGTAGTTTGGAATTTGCGTGCTTGCGCCGGACACAACATACCAGTCATGCTGCCGTTCCAGTATCAGTAGTTGCCACTTGTACACAGCCTCGACCATGTGTTATCCCGTAGCGAACTATATGAAGAGTGGCCGGCCGATATCTATCGAGGAATCTGCAGTATGGCTGGCTCGGCTGGCAAGACAATGCCACTTATGGCCGCTCTTCCGAGCAGCGGTCCAGTGCTACGGCACGGCGAGCCGTCAGGGACGGCTTGCCTAATCGGGTAGCAATTACTATTTCAATGGAAGGCACTCCGCGCTAGACGTTTCCCCATACTCTGCCCCCAGATACCAAGGCTGCTAGCGCCGGCTAGTGTCCGAATTTACTTGTTCAATCGGTGTCAGTTGACAGTCGGATACAACTTTAGCTCCGCACGCGTGGTACCCTTCACTCGGAGCCGTCACCTCGAGCGCCAGCGGTCAAGCCCACCGCCCGGTGCTGGACAAATCCATTGTGTGTACTATTGTCCGGCCCTGTGATAGGTTCCCGCATAACCAGATGGGCTGACATACCTAAGCCAATTGGCTGCTCGTACGAGGCCATTGACCAAGGTTGGAGCTGAGGCTCACTGACATCAACTCCGACTCCAACTCGATCAAGACACGGGTATGTCCCCCTTCTCCGCCTTCTCCGCTCAGTACATTATCGTCAAGTGGAGTATTCTGGACGATGGCTATATCGACCATGTCCAGGTCAAGGCGGATAAAATGTACTCTAAACCGGATACCACTCAAGGATGGACTCCGCACAGAGTGAACTCACCTCTCATTTCGATATACGCCGGATTGGTGGATACTCTCCGAGCACCAAAGCGGTGCCCCAGCTGGAATCTTCAGCAGTACGGCGTAGGAGAAAACTCCAATACCTGGCCCCATGTGTTGCCGTTTAATGGGGATTCAGAAGTGACCAAGTCTGCTCGCAAGGCAGACTGCAACACTGCCCCCGTGATCCCGGCCCCCCCCAGTCATCAGGAACGAGACGTCGTAGACCATAGTCTCGCCATGTTCCCGCTGTCCATCCTCTCTGTCGCTGAGACAGTCGTGTATCTTAGTGATGTAGTTGTAAAGTGCACTACGAACCTGAGCTCGCTCAAAGCAAAGTTTCACAATGCTCTGCTCCGCGTAACCTCAATGAAAGGCAGCTCCATGTGGTCAAGATCCGAATGGCCGTATGTACGCTTCCAAGTCCCAAAAGTCATACGGACGCTCCCAGGGTACCAGCCCATCGATGACGCCCCTTGTCACATTTGTGCTCGCCGGTGTTGCGCAGTAGGCGTCCGTGGACGCGGAGGTTCGCGGGGGTTCTCGAACGAGTCAAGTAGAGTAGCTAGACGGGTGAACGTATGATGTATTGATGACTATATACCCCTTAACTGTAATGTAAGTTGTGTGATTTATATCAATTCTCACAGCTTGGTAGGTTAAAAAAAAAAGCGAGCAAGACGGCTGAAGAAATCAGTGGCACTCAGGGCCTACGGCGCGGTACGACCAGACGAGTAGCGGCATAAAGCGTGTGGGGCCGGGTAAAAAGTCAGGGGTAAGGGGCGGTGTTCGGCACTGACGCGCGATGTTACCCCGAACTCCTCCCTACCGTTTTCATCGACAAACCGCAATTCAATTGGACGTCGACGTTGGGTCGATCAACGGCAGCTTGCAGTGTCTCGGCGTGCAGGAGGCAGGGTGTCAACATGTAGTCACGTCGCTGAGGCTGGAGTCCTGGATGCATCATGCGCGACACCTCCGAAGGTAAAGATAGAAAGAAAGCAGAGAGTTCTACGGATAGTTTCGATTTAATTTACATGAAAGATGTATGAAACATAGTATACAACTTGAAGGAGAAATTGCTTTCCTTAAATAACCAAAACTTTCAATAAGCATATGACTTCTCCTCGATCGAAGGTCGCAGACGAGGCTCGCGTCTCGTACTCCGCTGAGACGCTGGCGATAGCACATTTAAGTGACTAACGGCTTCAGCCGGATCGGAAATGGAA
This sequence comes from Xylariaceae sp. FL0804, assembly GCA_022539325.1. NCBI lineage: Eukaryota > Fungi > Ascomycota > Sordariomycetes > Xylariales > Xylariaceae > Xylariaceae sp. FL0804. The sequence continues at coordinate 192,120 of JAJKLG010000010.1, forward strand.
GCACAGAGTGCCTGGAGCGCTAGATCCTCTGGGAGCTCCTCTTCCAACAGCTCCGGTGCGATGATGAGCATGACCGCCGTCAGAGCGTCTGCGACTGCTTCGCAGTCGAAGCCTCCAGGGTCCGGGTCCAGGGTGAGGTTGATTTCTAGAAAGTTGTCGTACGGGCCATCCGATCCCTGCATAACGACACCTGTAGGTAGGACGTGTCGGTTAGCGCTTGGCATGGAGGGGGAATCCGAAATCAACGTACTGATCGAAGAGGGCGCATTGCACATCCGAGCCTCGTACGTGCACGTCTCCTCGGGCGCAACGTAGCAGCACATCTTCTCATCGGGATCCGCATTCGCGAGGTCTTCGCGCGCCCAGAGCACCTCACCGTCACTTCGGCGAACCTTTCTGCGGAGGCGGTCCGTTGGGATGGGCCCCGTTGTACCGCAGCCCTTGCTGTTCTCCTCTATTTCAAACTCGTAGCTGACATTCTGGCAAAGCTGAAGCGTCGGGTTGTTAAGAGCCGCTATCCAACTGGACAGGCCTACAGCCAGCATTCTATCCAGAACATCATCGCTCGAGCTGTTCGGTATTTGTCAGTTTCCAACGCTCTCAGGAAGGGCTTTGTGGGATGGGCTCACTAGGTGGCCTTCGTGAAATACATGGCGGGCTTGAGACCCGTGCCCGCGTCGTCGACAATGGCTGTAACATCGTCCATCTCAGCGTGATCGTCGGTGCATTGCCCGCCGGAGCATATGGCTTTGAGCTTGCTGAACATTTCGTTCGCGAGGTCCATGCCGTTGTTGGTATTCTCGGCATCACCTATGTCGATGGTGGACAGGTTGGCCACGAAGGCTGCAATCGTCGCCGTTGCTGTCGGCGTGCATCCGACCACCGACGTACAAGTCGCCTGATCGGCGATACCGCCGACGATGGTACAGGCGGCACAGTTGCTCGTCCAGGTCTCCGTCGCCGTCGTCACTGTTATATGGTGCGATGACGTGGGAATGGATTTGTAATCGCAGCTTTGCCATTGCGCCGTCGTTGCGGGCAGGGGTGCCAACGTGACCGAGTCATCGCACAGACAGAATGCCTGGTTGACCCCTTGGTCCGGGTCCTCGGTATGGAGCACACATGATGGTGCCGGCGCCGGTGTGATACTGATAGACATGCTCTGGGTCGCGCTTCTCGTCGGGGTACCGCTGCTCGTCGGGGTACCGCTGCTCGTCGCAATACCACCGCCCGTCCCGATACCGGTACTGGCGCCGAGATACATAGATAGGCAACTTGCTGGGATATCGCGCTCTTGACGTCTGCGGGGACCGGAGAATTCCTGGTGGAGAGCTTTGACGGCATCATCTACGCCTTGCATAAACTCCCCAAACTGGCTGGCTTTTTTGAGTTTGAGATCCCGGAACTCGAATATGGGCACTGGCCGCCCTGATCCAAACGTCCTCTCTAACGTTTTTCCAAATCGGCCGATAGATCCGTCGATGCTTTCATCCAACACTGTAATGGCGTCTTTATCGCCACGTCCAGCACCAATGCCTTCAATCCTGGTGAACCTGTCAATTTGGTTCTTATATGAAATGCACAGTTCCTGAAAGTGGTAATGTTAACACTTACCAATTCTTGATGTTCGCCTGTTTATCCTGATGGGTCCAGGTCAAAGATCGGAACGCTGTTCCCGGAACTGGCTGTTTTACCGTACCAGTGCAGTACTCATTATCGATCCTTTTTGTTTGTATATTAGTTAAAAGTTTCGGAACCAGGCTGGATAGGCTTACATGTACTTGAGCTTCGTTCCTTTTCCCCATGTCTTCTTGACCACCTCGTACTTATAACAAGCCAGAATGTCGAAAATGTGAAAGAGATCGCCTGGAAGTTGGGATCTGACTTGCTGATAAATCGTATTAAACTCGGTCCTCGGCATAAATGTGAGTATGTTTTTGGGGCTCTGATCAGCTTCGAGTGTACCGTGTGCCTTAGCAGCTTTAGCGTAGGAAAGTACCAGAGAACAGAAGCCGAGGACGTCGTCGCTTATCTGTTTCTTATCAATATTGTTCGGGGACGACTGGAAAAACTCTTGGGTGACAACAATGAGGTTATCTCCAAACGTTCCATACGGTGAGCCGATCAGAACATGTTCGGCCGCAAGACCCTGAAAGATCTTCTTCTGTTCTTCCATAAGCTTATACAGAGCTCCGAGAGGCATTGGTGCTGTGATTTGCGGATTCCAGTTTATGCTGTCAGTTGCTGCACCTTCGGAAGGACCCCCGATGTTCCAAGGGTTGCACGGGCTGTCCTCGACAATAATATTGTCCCTCGGCCCATTCCAGGGTCTCCATGTATCCTGGAAATATCAATGAGTTATTGGAAATCCACAGGAAGAGGAATGCAATGGGACCTTACCAAGTGCGCCGCTGCAGCGTCGCCGGCCCTCTTCGCGTCTCCAGACCCAACCTTGATATTTTCGCCATCCAGGATGTACTCCGTCTCGAGGACACCGCCTTTTCTGATCGTGTCGACCGTTAACACCCAGTTTCTCCCTCGCTGATCCTTGATAGCCTTTCCCTTAGAAGGGAAAGTGTCCTCTTTGCTGCAGTCGGCTTTGAAGAGCTCGAAGACGGGACTCTCAAACTCGGCACCAATGCCAGCAGGGCTGTAGTCTGAGGGAGTAGGCTCCCAATCATTCATTTCGCTCTGGACAAAAGCATTGCACCCGTCCACACGGGCCTGCAAGGTCCCGTGGCTAGACGAGGTTGTGACAAGAATCAATAGCAGTAGAAAGAAATGCATGTTGACTCAATGTAATTTGATCAATCGTGTGGTGTCTGATATGCATGAAGACATCTGGCGACAATGGAAAACCCCCTCTTTTATATTCTTTGGTTTCTTCTTGCATCGATATATATGGCACTTCTAGGGATAGTACGGTTGGTGTCGAGTTCTGGCGCCTTCTCGACTGCCAACATGCAATCCTGCGATGTCTTCCCCTGTTCCTTCGTCTTCCTATCCATTCAAAATTATCGTGAAGCCTCAAGAGATTCTAAATATATCACTTCCGCATGGCCTTTTGCGTAAGCAACCGCAAAGAATGTATGAGATGAGCCTGTACGGCTCATGATACGGTCAGCTATTGCTGGATGTCGTTGGCGACGAGACTGGACAGTTTTGGTGATGAACCTTTGGTTACGTTGGCGGAATCTGAGCCCCGGCGCATGTTGGTGGTGGCTCAGATCTTCCGCGTGCGGACAGCGCCTGACCAACTGATCCATCAGATCTAAATATCGTACATGATTCAACTCGGAAGCCTAGTTGGTCCCGTTGGGACCAGGGACCAGGAGTGAAGGCTGAAACTGTTGGATTGACTGAAGCATCGTATCAAAGTCTTGGCCATGGTGTAGTTATTTCCCTCCAAGGTGTGAGCCTCGTGCGAAGGAAGCCTGGTCAGCCCAGACTGTCCAGTGGGCTAAATATAGTCAACATACCTAAGGTAAGCTTGTTGGCTTCTCGTACGAGGCCACTGATCCAGGTAGATCCTATATGATACTAATAAAGAATCTTGTCCATGTTGGTGTTGGTGGTTACCGCAGGCAGGTCGCGATGCCAAGAACTGAGGAATTGTGCGGCCAACAGCCCGAAGGCTAGCCGAGAAGGCTTCCAATCACAGAGCCGGCAATGCGGTCAGGCTGCAGTTGGCACCATGACCTACTAATACCTTACGTCTCTTAGGTACCTAACTCTACCACCTGCCCTTTCAAGCACCAACAGATTTCCGCGTATATAGCGCCAGCAAGCCCTTTCTCTGTATTCCCACATGCATCCTACTTCTCCTGCTCTTTCGCACGCTCATGCGTACGTGGCCCAGACATCATCACTTTCCCCTTTCCAGTCACTAGGGTCCTTCAACTCACTTGGCTGCCTTGCACATTGCGATTTATCCAGCATTCCCATGGCTCCACCGAGCCTTACCGACCTGCCGGTTGAAATATGCGAAGCTATCGTCCCCTACACCTTGCCCAACGGGCTTGGGAGCCTAGCTCTAACATGCAAAACATTTCACAAGCTGTGTGAACCCTTTCATAAGGAATATGATGGGTGGCGCCGCCGATACCTCTTTGGAAAATTCCGCTATCTATGGTGGCCTCAAAAGGGCCTGGATGAGATTACATCATCTCTTACTTTCCTCAGACAAATCGCTATCGAGCCTCGGATAGCACATTACGTTGTCGACGCAAATCTCCTGGGGGACAGTTGGTACTACCTAGTGCATCCGTCAGCCACCTGTCCGCAACCCGCATTGCGCCCATTGCACACCCACTTGCGCGATGAATGCACTTGGCATCCGATCAACTCGCTGAGAGAATCCGCCTGTATCAAAGATGCAAGCCTGGACTGGAAACAATACTCTTCCCGGATCAGGGAGGAGTATGACACTTTCCCATACTACTCCCAACACGCTGCCGAGCTCTTACTGGCATTTCTGCCCAACCTAAAGTCGCTCGTGCTGCCGATCCTATGGAGGCCGGAGAAGAGTACCAGCAGCATTATCGAAGCTATCGTCTCCAAAGCCCAACGCTTTCCCTCCGTCGAGCAGAATGCCAGCCTCGCACAAGTCACCAGGGTGGAGTTTATCAAGGATATGAAGATGTACGAAGATCCGGAGACCGAGATGTATCTGGATCACACGACCAGAAGGCCCACTCCTTTCAGCTTGTGTGATGCTGTCCCATTTTTGGCATTACCGCATGTCGAGTACTTCCACGGGCAGTACTGCATCGGCGTAAGACAAGAGTCCATGATGCTGGGGCCTGGGAACCCTTATAATTGCTATGGACAAGCACTCGAGCAGGTTCAACTCACACATGCCTGCATTGACGACGCAACCATGGCGGCATTCCTTCGGCATACGCCTCGCCTGAAGAAGTTGAAATACTTGCACAACGACATGGGAGACGATAACCATATCTGGGATCTCTGCAAGTTCGTCGCGGCAATTGAGCGGGAGGTGGGACGTCATCTCGAGGTACTCCAGATCGGACTCCACCACAAGTTTCGCGGTCGTCTTGTTCCCGGAAAGCCATCTTTACGGGGCTTCAAAAACCTACATTCGCTAATCTTGACCAAGCACATCATGCCTTGCAACACCGATAATAATGACTTCGGCTTCTCCATTGGCGATCTCATACCTGCTTCGGTTTCTCGACTGTGGCTAGAATGGAATGAGAACACCCACGAACAAGTCTACAAGGCTATGTTCTCCGGCTTGGCCGCAAGAAAAGAGTCTCAATTACCAAATCTCGAGAAACTCCGGTACGTTGCTATGAGTAAGAGGAGTGAGAGAGAGCGATTCGAGAAGACATGTATGGAGCTGGATAATGAAATGAAGAAAGCGGGCGTCAAGTTCAAATGGGAATGGGACGATAGTGAGGATGAGGATGAGTCTGATAAGGAAAATGAGGCTGGTGGTGAGACTGGTGATGAGGATGAGACTGATGAGGATGATTTTGATGTCGATTATCAAGATTTGTTTGATACCACGCGGGGGGATAGATATATCGTAGAGTGACTGGAGGAGGCATATCATGAAGACCTGCGCGTTGTCTATCCCGGACTGTTCGCGGGCATCAGCGACCTACGAGACCACCCTCCCGGGCAAGAGGACCAGGCCTGACCAGCGCACGCTTTCGGGCCCCCTTCCCTCGCCTGTCTTCGTCTCATCATCCCCTTCATCCCCTACTTCTGTCGCGGACGGCCGAACGGTCGCTGATAACAGCGGATATGCAGTCAAGCACGGTTTCCGCCGGGCCAAGCCCGAAGGGTATCTATTGCGCACCCTACAGCCGGGTCTTCCTGCAGGCCTTCTTCAATTGACCGAGGCAGAGAGGTGGCCGCCAAGAAGGAGATGGCCGAGAAGGACAAGGGGTGGGCTGAGAAGATAAAGTCGGTCATTTTCGAGATACACTTTGGTCCCGCATCGTATCCAATGCCGCAAGGCGAGAGAAAAGAACGAGATGGCCAAGCAGGCTCGGCGCGGGGCCAGCTCCGCTGTCTGTGGAATGTCCTCCTACTACTCACGAGGGCAGCCGCGGCGGTGGACGGGCTGAGGGTGGTCTTTGTGGTTGTAGCTGTGGTTTTTTCAGAACAGGTCCAACGCAGGCTTCAGAATCAGAAGTAAAATCAAAATCGGATATCTGAGCCACGCCAATCGACTGTACTGTACTGTTGGATTGCAGCGCATCTAGCCCCATCGTGGACTCGGATCGTGGGAAATCTGACAGCTGGTCTAGGCCTTTCATCATCAGTCGCGACATCCAGGCAATCCACAGGCTGGCAACCGGCTCAGCATCAACCAGGCTCCCTGACAGAGACGTGCTGCGGGCGCGATCGATCACGACAGGTAGGGATTAATGATACCTCACTGACACTGGGTCCCTCCAGCCATTCCATCTGGGACGTCGGAGGGGGATGGAGGAGCGAGCGCAAGAAATGGGTACATGCTCTCGAGAGCGTAACGTGTCGACGGTCACTTTCGCAGTCGACCCAACCGCATACGGGAGATGACATCCGAGAAATCGTTCATCTCTTGGAAGATGTCGATAGCTAATCACCTGTGACTACTATCTAGTGGCACGGTTCTGTGCCAAGGTTGACTCTGCCGAGGACAGGCCCGAGTACTATTCTCGCGCAGTGACTTCTTGGACGGCGATCCGTTGAGCCCAGCCGTTGATATATTCCATCTTTTGGAGAGCCTTTCAGTGACTTTCACTGAGCAAGGCGTTCAGATGAGCAACAGATGGATAACGTCTAGACCACCAGAGCCATTCTTGCCGTCTTCTCAAGATACAGAGGAAGAGCATAACTTATTCTGCCGACTATGCGTCACCTTGTCGGGCTACACGGCTGTCGATGTGTGGTCTATGGTTAAGTTAAAGGCGAGCAAAGCTGTACTGCGGTTTAAGGAGGAACGGGTCACTCCATTCCTGGTGGGCTTCGCTCCGATCACCACTCCCGCCTCCTCACGAGGTCTTTACTTCAGAGCAGCCAAGTGGAAGTTCCCTTCGGCCGGCATGGTCCATTTACGATAGTCCTTGAGAACACGACAAGCCTAAACTTAGGGAGGCTCTTCTTCGTCAATCAAGCGCGTTGCGGCCAGGTCTGTCTACCAAGCTCCCGGCAGCCGGTCGGCACATCAAATCGCACCCTGGAAACCCCTGATTGGGTATCTGCCTACTCTACGTACGTCGCCATGCAACCCCACGTTTACCGAATCCAAGGTACGGAGTACCTGCCACCCTGCTCCGCCGACGCTGTTATCGCTGCCAAGCACGCGCTCCTATAACAGGTCGTGGTCAGCCACCATGTGAAGTCAGTGGGCGTCGAGTGGGACATTGTTGGAGTGCTGTTGTGGCCACGGAGAATTGTTCTGTCATTCATATTCGCCTGCCCTCGGTACCACACCCTCCGTCTGCCAGGCTCGCCAGGCAGCCAGGACGACTCCGTGCCTCCTCCTCGAAGCGAGCCCGTGCCGGAACTGACAGGCACGCACCCTCGGCTGGGGTGCGCCTCAGGTACCGGCGCCACGGACGCGAGTGGAGCACAGCATCTGCAAGCGAACGCAAGCGAAAAGGGTATTCATGGGAGAACGAGGCCGCGCCGGCAGGTCAAAGCCTACTCATTAGTACTTGGGCAGCTACCGGTCTCCTTCGGGTCTCCTTCTGCGGCCCCGTGAGATTCAAGGACAGATTCGAGTCGACGTCATGCCAGAACTCCCAGGGTCGTGCGCCCTCGTGCGCTCTTCGCCTTCCACTCTTGCGGGTGCCGGGGCGCAAGACTCCGCTCCACGACGCTGCATCCACGAGTACTTCCGCCTATCAAGCGCCGCGGCCCCCTGGTCGTTGGCGCTCCCCCCCCGCCCCGTCCGCGCCGGGGTCTGACCACAGACCAGGTCCCGCCAGTCCAGTCGACGACGCTGGCAGACGCACGTCACCCGCTGCATTGATCTGCCGTGGTCGTTCGCGGGACTTGAGCTGTCGAGCGTCATCAACCCCGAGGCGTCAACCCGCCGGAGGGATCAAAGGGGGAGGGGGGCCTGTGATCGTGGTGAGCCCTTGGCCGAGGAGCGTCCGGGGGGGGGGGGATGCGATGGCAAGCCTCGCTTAGCACGGCCGTCCATCCCACGCGGCGCAACGCACTGCGTTCGCGCGACAAGTCCGACGGAAATATCCCACGAGTGCCGCGCTGGTACAGATCTCGAGGGGGGTGGGAGCGCAGGAGGCTGCGACGTCCCCGGACGGAACCTCCCCCATTTCGGCGGCGGCGGCGGCGGCGGCGGCCTCGCGACGGGCTTTGCGCCTCTGGCGACTGCGCGCGCGAACGATGTATAAATAAGAGTCTCGCTCTTGCGGCGAGGGAGATGGCCATCTCGAGATCACCCGCTCCAGCACCTACCGTACCCCCTTGCCATCTCGTCCAAGTCGTCGTCCGTCCGATACCCGCACCGCACCGCATCGCATCGATATCCAACATGGTTGGCCTGAACTACGTCGCGCTGGCGCTCGCCGCCGCGGTTCCCTCGCTGGCCGCCCCCGCCGCCGCCGAGGGCCAGAAGGCGGCGGCCGAGGTGCAGAAGCGCGGGCCCATGAACTTCAACCTGTCGCCCGACCACGCGCTCGCGATGCGCAACGTGACGGCCCACCGCAAGCGCGAGACGACCAACTACGACCAGGACTACACCACCGGCGGCGAGGTCTACTTCGCGCCCGCCACGGGCGAGTTCTACATGAGCTGGGACACCACCGACGACTTTGTCTGCGGCGTCGGCTGGAACCCGGGATCCACCGCGTGAGCGAAGCCGATGTGCCCGACGGTAGTTGCCTGTACTGATCCCCCCATGTGTCCAGTGCCATCACCCACGCCGGCAGCTTCGACGTGACGTCCGGGCTGGCCAGCCTGTCCGTGTACGGCTGGACGACGGACCCGCTCGTCGAGTACTACATCCAGGACTGCGTCGAGGACCTGACCCAGACCGGCACGCAGCTGGGCACGGTGTACAGCGACGGCGCGACGTACACCATCTGGGAGAACACGCGCACCAACGAGCCGTCCATCGAGGGCACCTCGACCTTCAACCAGTACATCTCCATCCGCGAGAGCTGCACCGCCAGCGGGACCATCACGGTCGAGAACCACTTCCAGGCCTGGGCGGACCTCGGGCTCGACCTCGGCACCCTGAACTTCCAGGTCATCGCCGTCGAGAGCTGGGACGGAGCCGGCACGGCGTACCAGACCGTCGCCAACTAGGCGAGAGGAGGAGGATGAAGGCGGGAGAGAGGGCCGACGCCTTCTCAGCCCAGCAGGTATAACGACGTCTTGTCGGATTGACGTTGCAGCTGTCTCGCCAGCTGTCTCGGGACTTCTCACGCTCTCTACATGATCTCAAAGCGATGCCTTGCCACTATGGCACTGGCCGCGGGGAAAGGCGGGGTGAAGGACAATCTCATGCGCGAGATGTGACCGGTCACTTTAGATATAGCAAACCACAACCGAGCGTACCAGACAGTGGCAGCTTGAATGAATATCCCGAGTACCAAATATGGGCACGGTGGGCCGCCTTCAGGGACGCACGGGGACTGTGCCGCTCTTTCGATACCAGTGACTGTTCTGCTGTCTTTCTGCCGCGGCAGAGGAGTCTTCGCCTGAAGATGAGCAGCGAAAAGGGGGCCGGCGACGGCCATCGCGATGTCCAAGCAGGCAGGCAGTCTGTTTTGCTCTCCGCGACATGCATGAAGACCACATCAAGTCAGCCTGGGCGTATTTACGCGTCTGCTCCGATTGGCGGGCCAGAAGCGCGCTCACTGGCGTCGCTCGCCCAGGTGGACCAGCCGACGGTTCTCGCATTATCAAGTCGCCCGCGCCAGAAGTGGTGGGCCTGGACCCCCATTAGAGGTGGTCAACATGAGTCGTCCGTCTGGCACACCAACGAAGACCACAGGGGTCTACGAGAATCGGTAGTGTGACAGCGTTCCGGGCCAGAGACTGGCATGTCGACAGCATCGGTAGCTAGGGAGGCCGGCTTTGGACCAGGCTCGCCAGGCCGAGGACGTGGCCGTGGCCGTGGTCATGTCTGTGACAGCTCTGCCTGGGAGCTACTGTAGATGAACATGTCTTCTCGCAAAGGGTCCAGATAGGGGGGTGATAGTACGAAGTAGTAGCGCGCGATGATGACTACCAGTCGGTGGCCCCTACACAGGACGGCCCCTCTTGGCCTGCCGCGTCGTCCCGTGTCGATAGTCCGTCCGTGTCAATAGTTCATCCCATGTCAATAGTTCGTCGGCCGGGACAGAGCACAGGAAGATCAAGCTTGCAAAGAATGGCAATCTGTGTGATCTCCCAACTCCGTCATGCAGACAGGAGCGGCAACGTAGATTCTGACATTGAGCCTCTTGCCGTATCCAAACGCCTTGCCGAGATGGCGGCCCGGGTTGTTTCGTGGCAGCGTCAAAGCTTCACCGGCCGATATTCAGATGATATGTCCATGGCCTATCCCTGCTGTCATTTAACGGCGTCCACTTCCCGTCCGGCTGGCAAAAGGTCGCGAAGGGAACCGTGTGCTGGGCGCGGCCTCTAGCTCGACCCAGAGCAAACGGCCAAAGAGCGGCGGCGGGGCCACGGGCTGGTCGAGGCATTGGTCCCTTGACAGATTCTTTCCGGGGTCTTGGCTGTAGCAAATGCCCGGCGCAGGTTTGGCAGGTACCGGTAGGAATTACCTATTATTAAGATTGAGGATTTCTAACCAAGCACATCCGGTCAGGCAGCTGCTGATCCTGACGGCGCCCGAGGCAGACGAGCTGGACGAGCTGAGACGGCGGCATGTCTCGTGCGACTCTGTCGACGGCTCCAGCGCCACACGCGTGTAGCATGCGTACAGCATACATATACCTAGCCTCAGGCGCATACACTGAGAACGTGCCCCGCGAGTGCCGGGACAACCTGGCTCCTGGATAGGTCGCCGGTGCAAGATAGGAAAACACAGAAAAATATAAACATGCGCACGGGCGGAATGATGGCAGAATAGTATCCGTATGTATCGGCCAGATACGCGTCGAATTACCGTAGACGGGGAGACGGGCCACGACTCTGGGCGCGACAGGGCTGATCGCCGGAGATCGGCGGCTCTCCATCGGATAACCGGATGAGCGGGGGGAACAGGGGGCCAGCATTGCAGCATTGAGCAAAATGTGGCTCGTGCGCTTCGGCTGGCGCTGCCAGGCGACAGGCGACAGGGCTGCTGCCGGTTAGGGGTCGTGAACTGTTGTGATACGTACACTTGCTTGTCAAGGTGTCAAGCTTCGCAGCCCCAAAGGTCTTGGTGAGCAGCAAGCAATTGGCAAAAGATTGAGATACTCGGGTCGCTCCTCGACGACTTCGCGGCATCGTCTTAAAGAGGGGCTTATCGCGGGGAGGCTAACCCAGATTCCATCTAGTCCTATTAGGCTATCTACGATAGCCTCACCTCATCCGTTTGTGAGATGTACTTTGTCGGATCTGCCACGGATAATAAGTCGACGTTGGGTCTCTAGTCAGGAATAACCTACCGAGAGTACGGTGATGAGAATCCGACAGAATCAGGGGGAGCATACTACTTCATGTGAATGTTACTTCGCACATCTTCTTCTTCTTCTCTCTTTCTCCTTCTTGGCTCTTTCACGGCCTGATCCCCTGGCGGCTGGCCATACGTGAGGTACATCGCAGGTACCTACATGTAGCCCCGGCCGTCCTCCCGCCCAAAGTTGCCATCCTCCTCCCTTTCTACCTTCCCTTCTTCACTCGTCTCCTTTTATCATACCACTTGTTTACCACCAATCCTGTTATCTAGCAGCCTCGCGTGTGCCTCGGTATCTGGATCTCATTACAATCCTGAACCGATCCTTTGGCGGCCGGGAAAACGTCGTCGAGAGGGGAGAGGGAGAATCCACCGAGCAGCCCCTGAGCTCTGCAGCGAGCCCCGGGGTCAATTGGAGCTTCCCATTCGCCAGCTGCACCGGACCAATACCCTATTTGGCGGCCTCTCTTCTGTTTTTTTTCTCTTTCGGCTTTTTCTGCTCGACAGCCGTAAGGCGCCCAATCGACCGACCTCGTCCTCGTCCTTGTGTGGTGGTATCTTCTTGACTTGGTCATTTCTGCAACTTCGCTCTGCTGCATACCATCTACAGATTACTACTACTACACACTTACGGATACTCATCTCTATATTTCCGCCCATCTCCTCATATCCACGTACCGCCCAGCTTGCACAGTCGCGGCTTGTTCCCCGGCCTCTTTGAGAGTCCACCGTACTGGAGCCCGGGCCGCGGTCGTGTTCGCTGATTGGCCTGAAAAGCCCTCGGCAGAGTCAGGTCTTACCTTGTACCGCGTAGCGCCTCGTGGGCGCGCCTAATAACAGAGGCACGCACCTACCGGACCGTTTAGGTATTACGGACTGTACGGGGCCTTTTCAACATCCCTCATCCCATCACATCGCATCGCGTCTTATCACACGACATCCGAACAGAGTCTCCGTTCTTCGGCGTCGGACGACCGACCGAAACCGCCCCCTACTTCTACAGCAGCCGCCGCTGCCGCCGCCGCCGCCGCCACCATGGGTATCTTCTCGCGGAAACCCAAGACCAAGGCCGTGGCCTCCAGCGACGCAGCCAGCTTCGACTCGGCCGGCTCCAACCTCAAGAGCTCGTCCGTGATCAATTCGCGCGTGCTCAACCGCTCCTCCGCCGGCAGCGTGCCCCAGACGCCGCTGACGCCCATGACGCCCCATCTACCCAAGGTCAACCTGCCCAAGCCGCCCGACCCCTCGTTGGACGCGGCCGGCTACCTGAGGAGTCTCGGCTCCGTGCGAGAGCGGTCCAAGATCGTCACCGAGAAGGCCCTGCGCAACGGCCTCAACCACTTCGATGTCGACCTGTCCAAGTTCCCCGACGTCGTGACCTTTGTGTGCCGCATCATCAAGGTACGTGCCAATTCTCTGGGTTCATTGTTGTCCATGTCGCCGTCGTTGTCGTCGTTGTTGTCATCGTCATTGTCGCCATCGCCGTCGTTGTCGTCATCGTCATCGTCGTCGCCTGCTTCAATCCAACGTCAGCCATCCGGCCCTGCCCTTGCCCCGCCGTTGTGCTGCTGCACTGGAACCTCCAGGACCCCGACCCCCACGAACTACCACCACCCATTGGGCGACCTCCCCTGTCACGACCCGATTGGTCCATGATCAGCCCCTGCAGACAGACAGATACAGCCAGCCGGGCCGCCGGGAAGACACAGGACGCGTGCCTGCTACCTACCTCACTCGCACACAGACTCATGTACACGACGACGCGACGACACAGACACGGGCACATGGGCGACGGCATCGACTGGAGTTCATTGAAGACTGGACGATTGACAAAAGACTGACGGAATCGCTGGCTGACACTTGACCCCCACGCAGCGCGACTATGACGCCCCCTTCCACTCCATCCCCGGCCACGGCCGATACCAGCATTTCTGCGTCGGCGGCCGCGACCGCATCGCGAACCTGCTGTCCACTTTCCAGCAGGGCGTCGACAGCACAGAGAAGTGCCGCCGGCTGATCGACCTGTTCCTCGTCAGCGTGCTGCTGGACGCCGGCGCCGGCACCTCGTGGAGCTTCAAGAGCGCCGAGAACGGGCGCATCTACCGGCGGTCCGAGGGTCTGGCCATTGCGAGTCTGGAGATGTTCAAGTCGGTAAGCATTCGCATCGCGTCGCGGCTTCACCCGCTTCTTGGGTCGGGATCGAGATCAGCTCCGGGGTGCGTGGAGAGACTTGGCTGACGGCGGGCGACCAATGCAGGGCATCTTCTCCAGCAACCCCAGCAACAAGTTCCAGGTCGACGCCGAGGGCCTCCGCGGTCTCACGGTCGAGCAGCTGGCCAAGGGCATGCAGTCGGGCCCGGGCAACGAGCTCGCCGGACTCGAGGGCCGCACACAGCTGCTCGTGCGGCTCGCCGACGCGCTGGCCGACAAGCGGGACTTCTTTGGCGAGAATGCGCGGCCGGGCAACATGGTCGGTATGCTACATGACCCGATCCCCCGTCACCGGTCCTGCCGGTGGTTAGGCCGGCCGTAGGTACTGACTGGGGACCCCAACACGCAGACTACCTCCTAGCACACCCGACGACACAGGCCTCGTCGACCCCGGTCGTCGTCCTGCCGGTGCTGTGGAACGTGCTCATGTCGGGGCTGTCGCCCATCTGGCCGGGCTCGCGGACGGCCATCGACGGCATCTCGCTGGGGGACGCGTGGCCGTGCTCGTCGATGCCGCAGCAGCAGCAGCAACAACAGCAGCAGCGGGGGCCGTCGGGGTCGGTGGGCCCGCAGTCGCCGACCTTCTCGCCCTTCCCCAACTCGTCGTCGTCGCCGTCGCCCTCGTCGTCGTCGCACGCGACGGCGGCGTGGGAGTCGATCCTGCCCTTCCACAAGCTGACGCAGTGGCTCACGTACTCGCTCATGCAGCCGATGCAGTCGCTGCTCAAGGTGCAGTTCGCGGGCACGGAGCTGCTCACGGGCCTGCCCGAGTACCGCAACGGCGGGCTCTTCATCGACCTGGGCGTGCTGACGCTCCGGCACGACGACCAGGAGCGCGGCCTGCAGAACTACGGCGACTACTGCCGGCGCACGGGCGACAGGGGCGTCGAGGTGGCGCCCATGTTCGAGCCCAGCGACGACGTGGTCGTCGAGTGGCGCGGCGTCACCGTCGGCCTCCTCGACAAGCTGCTCGTCGACGTCAACCGCGCCCTGCAGCCCGACCTCAACGGCGGCGAGCTGACGCTCGCGCAGCTGCTGGAGGCGGGTAGCTGGAAGGTGAGCCTTTTCCCGCCTCTCGCCTGTCATATGCGGACAGATGGATACCGGCGCCTCGAACTGTACTGACGTCTTGCCTGATAGGGCGGCCGCGAGATTGCCGAGGTCAGCCGGCCCAACACCAAGGAGCCGCCGATCCTGATCGACTCGGACGGCACCGTGTTCTGAGCCCGTGTGCGCTCGACTCGACTCGACTCGACTGCCCGAGTTAGCCGGAGGAAGAGGGGACGTATGATACCTACTAGTGACATCTACATGACTACCTAGATAAAAATACCATTTACATCGTGGCCGGCGCGCCCCCGTGGTCTCGCCCTGCTTGGAAAGAAGGAGAAGAAGTATGGCAGGCCGCCGTCGGGCCGGGAGGTGAGGGAGAGAATCTAAGCCCGCAATCGCGGTCTGATATCCTTCAACATGCATAATCAAATCTACGCAATGTTTCACTTCCATGGCATTTGTCTATGATTCTGATGTGTAGGTGGGGATGTTGTACGTGTAACTTCCAGACTTGCACGACACATTCATTCAGCTGGTAGGTCGTCTCTTTCGCTGCAGCACGACTCGGTTATGCCTCTTACTGGCCAGCCAAAACGAGGATGGTGAGGCAGTGCCGCCAGGCAGCCATCAGCTATGAGGCCTCCTACTGGACGGGCCATATACAAAAAGGGATTTGGGAGGGGCAGCTGAACGCAGCTCTTCCACCATCCGTACATCTCACAAGGCAATCGCTTAAACCTCTATCTGTGGCTCCACGAGACTTAGGAGACTTGGGTCGATCCGTCTATCATCTTCTCAAAATTTCATCTAGTCCATCGTTGTCTCGATGGACCAAGATGCGGGTGACGTGTGCCGGAAGTGTGCGGCCGAGCTCTTCAATAAGAGAGCCTTCAGGCGGGCGCTCGTCAGCACGACTCAACAATTGGCTGGGAGAATCATCATGTCATGGACAGCTGCCGAAGTCTCTCCAACTTGCTCCTTTTGTCGTTTTGCCTGCTATGCCACACAGAAGAACCCGCCATATCCAGGGCAAGAGACCGGCCTGCCGGAACAAGAGCCCGCCATGCATCAGTTAGCTGGCAAGGGGCTGGAGCTTTACAATGCTTACAAGGAAACACTGTGGAACGGCGAGACTCGTGAGAGTTTGGATCTTCTCAAGACCAGTCACGCCGATTCATCAAAGCCCATGCATTGGATGGTGTCGACAACTGCTGGTATGCTCTACCCTCTGGCAACCCTTGGTCTTGCTCGCTGGACAGCTGACGGAGTGCAAGATGATCCCATGCGGAAGTTCATCACGAACAGGCCCTTGGCAGAGAATCTTCTTTGTGACGCCAATCACAAGATAATCTCCCGAGCGATCAGCAATTGTATCAAGGGACATAGGAAATGTAGACGAGCAGTCCCGACCCTGCCTACCAGAGTCCTTGAGGTTCTGCCGGCGACCAACGGGCTCAGTGTCCGCCTCTACGAGCCCACACCAGGCGAGACGGGAACCTATGCGGCACTCAGCTACTGCTGGGGCGGCCCCCAGCCTTTTCAGACAACCGTTGACAAGCTTGAAGGATATAAGACGAGCATCGACCCTGCCCGACTGCCTCGCACGGTGATGGATGCCGCCATCGTGACCGGGGTCCTCGGGCTCCGGTTTCTATGGGTTGACTCCTTCTGTATCATTCAGGACTCGGACGACGACATGTCTAGAGAGCTGTCTGAGATGCATCTGATCTACCAGAGGGCGTTCGTCACGATCGCGGCCGCGGACGCCCGTACCGCCATGGCGGGGTTTCTCGACACGGTCGGAAAACCGCGGCCCCCGACATTCAAGCTGCCCTGCTTCGATCGCAGTGGCAAGAGGGGAAGCATGTATCTCACGCCCTGTACCCCGATTGAGAAGCAGCCGATCAACCAGCGGGCGTGGTGCATGGTCGAGAATCTGCTGAGCACGCGCTATCTGGTGTTCGATGCTGCGCAGAGGACCATCGAGCTGCACTGTCGAGAAGGCGTTTTCGGAAACGGAGGAGGTCAGGACCTGATGGTCTTTAAGGATGCTCAGACATTCCTCCAGAGCACGCTGCTGCCCAAGACGCGACACAGGGAAATGCCGGGAGGGAAGAAACCAAGGGCAAGAAAGAAGAAGCGGGAAGATGATTCGGATGAGACTTCTTCCTCTTCGGACTCCTCGGCAGCCTCTTCCGTCGATCAAGCCAGGCTCGACGACTTCTGGTACAGCCTCGTCTACAGTTACGCAGGAAGAAGTCTCACGGACCCAGCTGACAAGCTACCGGCCTTCTCGGCGGTTGCGCAATCCTTTAGCCAGCTCTGGGGCGGCCGGTATATGGCGGGCCTTTGGGAACGCCATTTCCCGACATGCTTGCTGTGGAGGATGGCATCTAACACGGCGGAGAGTTACTTTGATATATATAACAGAACACGCCAGGGCAAGGACGAGTTTTATGACAGAGGCCGCAAATCGTCCATCGGCCGTCGCCCGAGAAATGCCGATGGCCAAGTCTTTGCGAGGGCGCCCTCGTGGTCCTGGGCCAGCGTGGACGGCTCCATCGAGTATGGGTATGTCAATAACACGAGCCTCGACGATGGCGATTCTGGGTCTGACATCTCATCCTCATCTGACTCCGAGGCGGCGGGGAAAAGGCGATGGGCTCGGAGGCTCACCCCGGAGCTCCGCTCCTGGGAAGTCACGCCTGCCGTCCCGGGCTTCGTGTTCGGCGCGGTGCTCGACGGGCGGGTCGTCATCGAAGCTCCGTGCATCGAGCTGCCGCCGGGCTTCAAGTGGTTGGACCCGTGGACGAGTAGTGAACGGACAGACCTCCCCGGCGCGAGTCCCGCAGAGGGCGGAGATGACGATGACGATGACCCAGAAGACTTACCTGACGACTCCCGCACAGGGGAAGAAGATGACCAAGACGATGATGGGGAAGAGGGAGACAGCGATGGGGACGGGGACGGCAGGGGAGAGCAGACTGGCCGGCAGAACGATGGCGACGCAGCCGGCAGCGTCGGTTGCGACGACGCGAAGTCGTCTTCCGACCTCGACGAGACGGACTCTGACGTTGATACCCTGGACTCGGACTGGGAAGGGAAAACCGGAATCGGCTTCTTGGACGTGCCCGATGAAGGGGTGCCCCAGGCGGGCGACGAGATCGCCTGCCTGCTTCTGGCGCTGCCGCTCGACTACTTTAGCCAAGAGACCGTGGGCCTGATTCTCGCCAGGAAACCGCAGGACGAGGCGTGGCGGCGGATCGGGCACTTTGAGAATATCAAATGCGTTCGCTTCAAGGACAAGAGGAGAACGGTGGCGATCGTTTGAGGGTACCTCCAGGCTGGAGAGACTGCTAAGTACCACAGGTAGGAAACTGCTCAACTGCCGCAGGTAGGAGACTGCATCGTCGCTGCTGCTGCAGGATTGCCGGACGGGCAGGTAAACGGTATCCTGGCGACGGGATTTCGACTCGCCGACTCTAGACACGATGTCATAGAGCATGCCGGCTGTGCGGTGGCTACTATCGCCGGGTAGCTGGTCCGGCTCGCGACCGAAGAGCGCTTGCCCGAGACGCCGCGAGAGTCTTCCAGACCCTTGTACAACAACTGTGGGATATCTAGACGGCCTCCGCATGTCATGATATCGACGCCGGACTTGATAGAGGTCTGATGGGAGCAAGAGTAACCCTCCAAGGGCTCAACGAGGACGAGGTTGGCCACTCACATACCGTGCACCCGTGCCTTTTCGCCCCTTGGACCTGACGAGAGATCACACACCACGTGCTCTAGGGCTTTCGTGTTGCCCTCTGTACAGCGTGGCGCCTGCTCGACTGCTTCCGTCATCACTTGAAGACTCGACCCGTCTCTCCGTTGTGCTTTCATCCTTGGGAGTAAGCAGGCCTTGGCGGTTACCGCAGCCCTAAAAAGCGAGGGGAGAATTAAAGAGTGTGATTTGGTAGTGGTAAGGATGATGGAGAGCCTACTCCCAGCTACCCCTCCAGATTTGCTTTTGTACCACTCTCAGTGCTTGGTGCCTTCCGTACGGTGTACCTGCTATACCGTATGTTCCCGTCCGATTCAAGGAAATCCTGCAACCCCACTTCTGCAGGCACTCGCCGGTGATTGGTCTCCCCGCAATGCGCTTTAGTCATCACGTGGTCATGTGATATCAAAACCCACTTGCAGTGCGCTGTGTGCCCGCGGTCGGCCGGATTCCAGCACCGCCCGACGCACGGGCCAGACCGCCACTGGCTGGAGGGAAATGCCTGCGGTCAGAACAAGGCTTTACGCCACCAGCTTGGCTGCATAAGTGGAGATGCAGGATTTCCTTGAATCGGACGGGAACATACGGTAGCCCAGCTGCGCTACCTTTTTGCAAGCACTCCCACGGTCAACGGGCTGGGAGGCAACTAGCCCATCCACCGGTGTGGGTCCTTGAGGCCGAGGTATCGGGCGACAGCTCCCCTGCGGGCAGATCTCTGCGTGCGTGCGTGCTGCCCAATGCTGCTGCCCAAGGCCATCTCGCCTCGCGGGAGATGAGAAGGCATCCCGTCGAGCCGTCTGGGTCGGTAATATCAAGGCTTGACAATGGGTTGTCCCACGGACGAGAGACACGTATGTTCATTGAGAAGGTACAGCCATGTACATCCAGCCGCCGTGGCCCCATGGTACACCCGTCCTTGCCCCCTCGGATTCGAACGAGGCTGATGGCCAAATCCTACATCTATAGTACAGTCGACTCCCTCCCACCCGGAGACGCGCGACCGCTTCACCGCTTCTGGTGGCTGCCTCTCGAGCGGAGCTGGTCCATCCTCCTCATGGTGGCCTCCTTCTCCTCGCGCGCTCTCTTCTCCTCGTACTGCTGTGCCTTGGAGATGGCACTCTTCTCCTGGCTGACGCCCATCGACTCCATCGACCCCTTCAGGCCCTCGCGCGCGTCCACCATCCCTTCCCGTACTCGCTTCACGGGCGACTTCCACGAGGATTTGACACTCCGCTCCGTGCTGGACGCCGACTGTGGTCGCGCCGGGAGCGGGTCTAGTCCGACCCAGCGGCGGAAGGCCGGTGTGATGATGAGTTGGGCCTGGGCTGTCGAGCAGGCCGAGAGGATGAGGAAGAACCAGTTGACGCCGGCGGGAAACCAGGCGGTGACGAACCACATGATGGGAGGCAGGACGTATATCATGCCCTTCTGCATGGCCGCTGCTCCCGGGGTAACATTCACGCTTGCCCGGTTCATCCTCTGCGGTGGCAATTAATACAAGACGTAGGAAGAGCGGAGTGCAGGCAAGAGGACTTACTTCGGTCATCAAGGCGGTCATGACCATGTTGGCCGTGGGCAGGATGTAGGTGGGATCATAGACGCTCAGGTCGGTGAACCATCCGAGTCCGCCCGTCTCCAGGCTGGGCACGGGGATGGCTGCCATGCCTCGGAACAGGCGGAAGAATCCGTAGGAGAGGGGGGCGAGCAGTATGGGAACCATCGACTTCCACATCTTGACATCTGCGTCCTTCTTCAACTTCTTCATCTTCCCATACGCCACAGCGACGTCGACGCTCTTGCCGGTAGCCTTGGACTGCTTCATCATGTTTTGGCACTCTATGAACCTCGGGTCCGCTGTCAGCTTTGCCATCCTGGCCTGGTGCCTCGCGGCCTCGATCGAGGGCCGGAGCAGAATAAGCCGGGTAAGGACGGCGAATGCACCAATCGCGGCCCACCACGGCATGCCAGTGTAGATGTAGAGGTGCTCCAGGCAGTACTGGACGAGCGAGGTGGGGCCCCAGCCGTAGTCCAGGCCGAGGCTCTTGAGGTAGCCAATCTGTTCGGGGAGGTCGAGGACGGACGGCAGTTCGAGACCAGAAAAGGGGTCGATGGTCGCAGCCGCATCCGGATCAGCCAGATCAGTCACGGCGGCACTGGGGTCGGTGGCCGGAATGGTCGCGGGCTGAGGCTCCGGGGGCGTTGGTGTCGAGATCGAAGCCGACGCAGTCGGGGAGGCCGTTTCGGAAGATGACCCGGCGGGCGTGGTTGTAGTCGTGGTTGTAGTCGTGGGTGAGGCCTCGGATGTCTGCTGCGACGACCAGAAGGGCCAGAGCGACAGGTTTCGCGAGGAGCCGGCGCGCTGCGCAAAGGCGCCGGAAGCTCTGATCAGGGGGGCCCTGCGGGACGCGAGACCGGCGGTGGCCCCGCGAGCGCGTGGTATCGAGGACGACGGGGCTGAGGAGAAGAGGCGGACTGCTGCCGCCGCCGGTGACGACGGCGTGAGCCTTGCTGGCTGAAACCGCGAGGAGAGAGCTGTCAGCGAGGTCGGCCATCACTGCCGCGAGGAAGAGCACGGCTGGGAGGAAGCGGACGTGTCCAATGGACTGGACTGTTATGACCTACCATGGCACGACTCGCCAGCGTCGGCCGCAGCGCGAGGGCTGGGCCGACCGTGGCGATGCTCCTTCGAGGAAGCATGGCGGTTGAGCTGGTCCTCGTGAAGTCCGTGTCCCGAGACAGAAACGTCTAAAATTCTGTCGCATGCAGAGCTGAGAGCTCGAACGCCTGGGCTGTCTAGCGCGTGGGGGTCATTGCCGGGGGGCCGTGCCCACTGGCCGGCGCCGGGTGTTCTTCGGTCCGTGATTATGGACACTGAAAGGTCCACTACCTACCTTAGTACCTCTACCTAACCTCAGACCTCTCACCTACTGGGCACTCAACCTCATTCACCTCTGCCCAACACCTGGGCACCTCTGTCAAGTGATACGGAATACTATCCTTGAGGTAATGTGCCGGCTACCTATGGTCGAGACTTGGACGCATGGGAGGAGGTCAGGTACTCTGGTTTTCCCTAGGTGGCCATCTGCAAGTAGACCGAATGAGCCACGCATACTCATCGGCAAATGGCACCTGTTCCATGCTTGTACGGTATGCCGTCCGGCTACGCGGCTATGAGAAGTAGAAAAGGAGCATAGCTGGGAGGGCATGCCCTCATGGTGTCTTGATAGATGCGTGTAGATGGGAATGCTACCCTCTTCCACTTTTGGTGGATAGTCTCTAACAAAAGCAATACACCGTAGCCAAACCCTTTCATGTGAACTCGAAGTGTATCGGTTGGTGTGGGATATATATAAAGAACCCTCGTGCTTATGGCTCTTCTTGATATTACACAGTCGGTATATCTGTGCGTTACTCCAGGCTGGTCATGTCGTCCAGTCCCGGCTGTACCCTCCGCCTGTCGCGAACTTCGATGCCGGGACCGATGGCATGCACTCTTCGCCGAGAAATAGGAAAGACCTGCCGGTGATCTGTGTAAGCGCCGGCTCAGATCCGTCACGCCAGCCTGTTGACTGACCTTTGTGCCTCCCCATCCTAGCCTGAAGGCGGCTTCGTGGGCGAACAGCTCACCAAAGCCCAGCATCATACCGTTGACGAAGGGGAGCACCAGGTTGATGGCGGCGCCGCGGACCAGCGACCAGATGGTGGCGGGCTTGTACAGAACGACGGGCGACGAGGACGAGTCGGGAGGCGAGTCAGAGAGGTCGCCGCCGGCCGAGTACTGCTCGCTGTCGGAGTGCACCGTGACGCCAGACTCGGCGAGGGGATTCGAATCGTCGGAGGCCATGGTCGGGAAGCGTCTGCTCGATGTGCGGCGCTGAGGGTCGAGCGTCGAGCTTCGAGAGATCGTTCCACGCGCGCAAGGGGGAAGGCGTCGAGTCCGGTGGGTTGTCAGGCTGGTCTGGGGAAAGGAGCCGACGAAGCTGCGCGCAAGAGATGCCGTCTTGGATGGTCGTTCAGGTTGAGACGAGCTACGGTACTATCGCAGCTCCGGCAGGGGTGGAGGCAGGTGCCTGCCCAGTGGCCAGGCCGGGGTGTGATTGGCTAGGCCGCCAGGGTACTCTGTACAGTTGGAGCACGCATCCTCAGGCAGACCCGGATGTACTGCGTACTTGTAACCGCTAGTAAGCTCGGCATGGCGGGGTCCTTGGGCGTCTGCGCCCCCACCTGTGGAGAGCTTGACGTCGGCTCTGAAGCTGCCTGCCCTTTACCTTCCATTACGTGAACCTCAGGGTATGAATCCTACCATCTACCCGCACTCCCCGTTCTCTTCGAGCTCTTGAGCCAGACTCACATCTCAGAAATCTCTCTCACAGGCCATCTAAGGAGTCCCCTTTTTTTCAGCCATTCCAGTCATTCCACCGTGCCGTTAGTACAAGACACCATCCAATACAACTCGTCGCCATGGACTCCGGCATCGATCATGACGAGCTCACCAGCGAGTTCCTGGAGATGACCAGCACCAGCCCCGAGCAGGTATGCGGGCTCGGCCCTTCCACTGGGGCATCTGCTGACTATCGGACCCTGCGACTCAGGCTGCGCGCTACCTCTCTGCCAGTAAC
This sequence comes from Xylariaceae sp. FL0804, assembly GCA_022539325.1. Lineage (NCBI taxonomy): Eukaryota > Fungi > Ascomycota > Sordariomycetes > Xylariales > Xylariaceae > Xylariaceae sp. FL0804. The sequence continues at coordinate 215,365 of JAJKLG010000010.1, forward strand.
TGGGACCTGAGTGTAGCCATCCAGAGCTACTTTGCCGACGAGGAGGACGGTGGTTCTGGGGAGCCCGCCGCGTCTAGCTCTTCAGCAGCTGCGACGGCTCCCCCCGACTACACGGGCCCCCGGACCCTCGACGGCCGTCCCGTGCCCCAGGCCATCCCCACCACATCCAGTTCGTCCAAGCCGCCTCCCAAGAAGAAGGGGCTCGCCACCCTGAGCTCCATCGGCGGCGGCAGCGCCCACGACCACGACGAGGACGAGAGCGAAGACGATGACGACGAGGCGCACCGCGACACCTACGCGGGTGGCGAGAAGAGCGGACTTGCCCTTCAGGACCCCAACCAGCGCGCCGATCCCCGCCGTATAATCAACGACCTGCTTTCCAAGGCCAAGAGGTGTGTGTTCCGCGTGGACGCGCCCTAGACTTACCGCGCTGACGCTCGCTATCCACAGCAATGCCCAGCGCCCCGAGGCCCCGTCCACCGCCGGTCCTTCCTCTTCAGCCTCGTTCCGCGGCTCTGGCCAGACGCTGGGCGGCGAGGGCGAGCCCAGCCGCGTCATCCCGGACCCTCGTGGCCCCTCCGCCAGCGCCGGCCGCTCGCGGCCGGAAAACGAAGAAGTCCAGGAGCGCACCCTGCATCTCTGGCGCGACGGCTTCAGCATCGACGACGGCGAGCTCCGCCGCTTCGACGACCCCGCCAACGCCGATGCGCTGCGCATGATCCAGCAGGGTCGTGCGCCGATCCATCTCATGAACGTCCGGCTGCACGAGCCCCTGGACGTCAAGTTACAACAGCACGACGAGAACTACCGGCAGCTGCCCAAGGTGTACAAGCCCTTTGGCGGCGAGGGCCGGCGCCTCGGCAGTCCTGTTCCGGGAGACTCGGGTTCGGCTTCGGCTTCGGCGGCGCAGGCGACCACTGCCACGACGAGCACACCTGCCGCTTCTGCGTCGACATCGTCCGCGGCGGCTGCTTCATCGTCCGGCGGCGCCGTGAACGACTCGCAGCCCACGGTGATGATCCGCATCCAGATGCCCGACGGCACGCGACTGCCGGCCCGCTTCAACACGACCCAGACGGTGGCCGACATCTACGAGTTCGTCGGCCGCGCGTCGCCCGGCCTCGGCGCCGGGACCTGGGTGCTGGCCACCACGTTCCCCAACAAGGACCACACGGACAAGTCGCTCGTGCTCGAGGACATGCCCGAGTTCAAGAAGGGCGGCACGGCCGTGGTGAAGAAGGTCTGAGGAGGAGAGGAGAGGATCTGTCTGGGAGCTTTCGCCATCTCCATCACCATCCGGCTCTGGCTCTGGCAGGGGTTCCACCGCGGTTGCATGCAGGACAGGAAAGGACACTCCTGGAAGTGCCTAGCTTAGACGAACAAAAAGCTTTAGATTTGCTCCAAGCAGTAATACGACACTACTAGAGGACCTCTTCACATAGGCAGCACTTCCATGGGGATCTGCACGTGATGAAAACCTGGCTTTGCGCAGTCTTCATGCACATCGCAGCCCTGGAAGTGGAATGGCCGCCTCCTTCATAGCACCGCTCTACTCACATAAGTAGGTAGGTCCGTATAGACGGGTCGTTTCGGACACCTGCGTGTAAGGTCGCATCCCACATGACTTCGCTGTTCTCTCCATCTCAGCCAGGCTACTTGACGTTTAGGAGGGCATTCAAACGGTGCCCTGGCCGTACCTGAACGCCCTGATGTTTAATGTTTCGGGAAGAGAGTTCATAATCGTCTATTTCTACTTGTATTTGTATCAGGGTATCTCTCTAGTCCACCTTACCTCTTCCCGCCTCCTTAGGCCGCCCATCTCTTCCGTGGCCGTGGCCCGGCGCCCTTACCCCGCCATCATCATCGTCATCCGCGTCGATGGCGACGACGATCATGTCGGAGCGGACGCGGAACCGCTGGCCCCTCCACGTGACCGTGGCGCCGAGCAGCACGGCCCAGGTCCAGACGGGCAGGGCGAGGATCTCGCGGCCGAGCCAGGCGAGGAACCACTCGCCAAAGGGGCGCTTCTCGACGTTTCCGTTGCCGTCTCCGTTTCCGTTCCCGTCTCCGCTGCGGCTGGCGGCGCCGCGAGCGAACCCCGGCGTGTGCGCGTCGACGGCTATGCTGCGTCCGGCGTGCAGGACCTGGAAGACGGCGCGGTCGACGAGCATCCAGAGGACGACGGCCGCGAGCCAGCAGCCGGCCGTGGCGCGCCACGTCTGCGGGATGAGGGGGCCCGCGACCTCGCGCACGGGGGGCGCGGTGGTCAGGCCGAAGGCGAGGTAGAAGCAGCAGACGAGGCTCTCGACGCCGTGCTCGACCAGGGTGGCCGACAGGACGGTCCACTTGCGGGCGCGCAGCCAGCGGACGCGCCGGGCGACGTAGGCGCGCACCGACATGCCGGCCATGGGCTGGACGGCCAGGTCGCCGAAGACGAGGCTGTGGTTGGCGAAGCCCGGCAGGGAGGTCCGCCACAGCAGGTCGCCGATGTGGTGGTCCTCGCACATGTACGAGGAGAAGTGGTCGAGGCCCCGGGGCAGGGAGGCGGCCGTGGTGCCCGTGAGGATGGGGTTGCGGGCCGTGTCGGTAGCGTGGTCGAGGTGCGACTTGCGGAACATGTTGCTCTTGCCCACGATGCAGGGCGCGATGCCGACGGTATTGATAGCCCCGTAGAACTTGGCGTGGGTCGTGGCCATGAACATCTCTTCCAGACGCCCGCCTCCGTGCTCCCACGACCGCGACAGGACGGAGGAGGGCACGTTGACGGTCTCCTGCGTGCTCGAGCCGCCGGTCACGGAGGACCCCGAAAGGAGACTCTGGCCCTCGGAGTTGAGGCGACTCATCGAGGTGACGGTGTCCACGACCAACGGCAGCTGGTGGACGAACTTGTACGGTTTGGCGCGGCGGCCGTCTGGCAGAAAGCCAAACAGCCTGTCGACCATGCGGCCGGCCACATCCCGAGCAATCCAGACATTGCAGTCCAGCGGCCACACGACGTCTCCCTTCGCCTCCCTGTACGCCCTGCTCTGGTTGCGGATCTTGGGGTTGGGCCCGAGGTTGTCGCTGTGGCCCTCCTCACCGTGGAGATAGGGGTCTTCGGCCTCGACCAATACCTTGGCGTCAAAGTCGGGAAAGTCATCCAGCAGACGGCGGAGGATAGGGTAGGCGGGATCCTCGCGGGACTCGACGCAGAAGTACACGGTTAACTTGTCTCGCGGGTACGACTGGTAGAAGATGGACGCGAGGCACTCGTAGAGTCCGGGCTCCAGGCCCTTGGCCGGTCGGATGACTGTGACATGGGGCACCTGATCGTGGGGCAGAGTGGGAGACACAGGCTTCCGCGGTATCGACGAGTAGCGACGAAAGCTACGGAGGGCAACTGTCAGATATTGAATCGAGGCCAGGACAGATATCAGGACAGACATACATCTTGTAGGTGCCTATACCTTGAACCAGGATGACAAAACAGCCCCAGATGAGGCCGGCACAGGCTAGGATTTGAACGATCGAATACATTGGCACATGGCTTCGAGCAAGGACAAGCAGGAACAAGCAGGAACAAGCAGATGCCTGAGGGAAGGTGTCACATAACCTGGTGCTCGGTTACGGCGCAGCGGGCGTCACAGGCAAGCAGGCAGCTCGGATGGGCGACGGCAGCAGAGCGCAATTGAGGTCCTCTCGAACGAAAAGGCCGTCAGCGTGAAGAAGGCCGGCCGTTCGAGGTGGCCGAAACTTGCAATGCCAGGCCAAGGCGGTAGCTCATCTGCAAACAGCAGGAGAGAAGAGACGGTCGTGAAGAATCAGTGACGGCGCGGAAGCTGGTCGGTATCGAAGACCCACACCGCCCACCACGTTGACCCCCTGGCCGATTCATTCATAGCATAATCATCGCCTACGGTGGTCGCGTCTGTAGAAATTGGTGAGAATAAAGCACGTGGTGGGATTGAGCGCGCGTGACAGGACACAGCAAAAGGTGGAATATCAGGTAGATGGAAGGTGTCGTGTTGATAGCTGTCTCATGTTGTAGACGAAGTCAAACTTTCGGTTGGTTGTACGGAGTACTTCCGGCTGAGCGAAATGCTTCCGGGTACAGAGGTACGGAGTACTTACATGCTGTGCCCCCACTACCGCTCCCAGCCTCAGCCCCGAGTGCCCCGCCATCAAGCTTGTATTTTGTGCCACATCCGAATTCGAGCTCCATCGCTTTTTTCTTTCTTCTGAAAAATTCAGCCGACCAAGACTCATCTGCCACCATCTTCTCGACAAGACATGTGAAAGCAACACCTTCCGCCTGCCATCTTCAGGCGCGTTTTGATCGCTGCTATTCTTCATCTTCATCCCGAACATGGACAATCTGGGCTTCTTGGATGTCCTCACTGCTTGAAGCAAGCTCCAATGCAGCCGTCAATTGCCTGCTGCTCATCATAGTAAGCCCCGTCTCTGCCTTGCGCATTCGCATCCTCCTCTCTCCATCACATGCACACCGGAAGCCAAGTCGTTGCCCTACGACTGGCAATGCTTCCCTGTCCCAAGTCACGGTGATGACAGACTTTTTACGGAACTTAGAGATGAAATACTCTCGATGAGTGTCCAAATAAAGACTACAACGGTATCTGAGCGACTTCTGGGACAAAACATCCTGACATTGGCCTCTCTTTTGGCACCCTGCGCCATCGATGCGTGAAGCAGCAGCTAACGGCCATGTAAGATACCAGATATGACACGCTGCGGCAGTGGCAATGGCAACCACAGTGAATGCACCGCCGACGCCGGTCCAGCATGAGCATCCAGCCTCGGCGCCGGATCCGCCAGCAGACTCGGAAGGCGGACAGGCCCCTCTTGAGCCTCTGCAGAAGCCCGTACAGAAGCCTATGCCGAGAAGGCCTCCCCTGTACCAGATTTACGCCTTGCCCGTCCCTATTCGCACCTTTCCCCTGCCTAGCCTCTACCCCAACAACCCGCTCTCATGGCTTCATTTTCTCTACTCCTGGGCCACCCAGGTGCTGTCGCCTCCCCCACCTGAGCCGTCAGCCGTACATCAAGGCTTCTGGTCCAAGGAGACGAGGTCGGTTCACGTCAGGGACCCGGCTTCCATCAGAGCGCTGTGGGAGCAGGGCTTCTTCGGCAAAGGTAACTACAGTCGAAGTGAGCCGAATTGGCTGAGAAGAGAACAAGGCCGAAAGGGCAGACTTGACGGCCATGTCGCCGAGGAGGCGACCAATCAGAGACGTGAAGAGCGTAAATTGATGAAGTGGGAGCGCGCCAGAAAGGAGCAAGAAGCCATCCTGAAGACGCGCCTCCTCGAGGCCTGGGTTGCTCCAGTCGGCCCCAGAGAGCTGCTTGCTTTGCCTAATTCCCATGCGGAGCTACCCATGCGCATCCTTTCGGATGGGAACGGTGCGGCTGTAGAGCGTCTGCCCAGCGGTATGGCCAATGGGATACTTGCAGACGGTGCTGGGCCCGAAGACCGGCCCAATGGGATCTCTTCACCACTTACTGCTGAATCGGACCTCAGCGATCGTCTCATGACTGCGTCTGAAAATGCGCTGCTCTCCGCCCTCCCAGTGAATGGCATACATGACTCGACCAGTGGTCCCAAGAAGAGCTTCTCAGAACCCACCCGTGAGAACGGTGCGACTGCTGCTTCCAAGCGGCGGAAGAGTGTGCGGTTCTCACCCAAGGTGGAATCGACGACATATCAACTTACAGATCCACCAAGTCCCGGCCACGGTCACGGCCACAGTCACGGCCAACTGGCAAATGGCAAAGTGCTAGATGATCCTCCCGTGAACGGGGACATGCCACTACCTCGAGCCAACGGGACGGCCAGCGCAGAGCCTCGGGAGGACGTCGTACTCCAGCAGAGCGCCCCTCCTGTCGGTGAGATCGTGGACAGGGAACACCTCCAACTGACCACGGAGGAAGCATTTTACCTTGCCTTCGGTCTGGGCGCCTTGACCATTACCGACCCGGCAAGTGGGAGCGCCCTGACGAACCAGGATCTCTTCACCCTGTTCCGTCAGAACTCGTACTACCCCGTGAGGATGTCCGGCCTGGAACCCGACGACCCGTTCCTCCTTCAGTACGCCGTGTACCACCACTTTCGGTCGCTGGGCTGGGTCGTGCGCCCTGGCGTCAAGTTTGGCATTGACTGGCTGCTGTACAACCGCGGACCCGCGTTCTCGCACGCCGAGTTTGCCGTTCTCGTGCTGCCTGCATACACAGCCGACGAGTGGAAGGCCCAAGGGCGCCAGGCTCCGCCGAAGTCATGGCACTGGCTGCACTCGCTGAACCGCATTCAGGCCACGGTACTGAAGACCTTGGTACTGGTTTATGTTGACGTGCCACCACCGAGTCGAGAGGAGTTGGACCCGGCCGCCACCCTCGCGCGGTATCGGGTGCGGGAGTTTGTTGTCAAGCGATGGGTCAGCAATCGCAATAGAGAGTCTGTATTATAACATGCATAGCAGGACGGAAGCATTGGGTCGGCGTTCGGATGGACAGATTCACCGTCTCGGCTCCGGACTGGGCACACGTCCACGGACAGTGTAGGATATCTCTGTATTGATATTCAACATGGAATAAATCATCTACAATATTCTATACATGTACGCATGCGCTCTTGATATGTACCGGTCTGTCACTCGATGCCCGTCTGAGAATATGCACGGCCATCGCGAAGTCGAAACTGCAACGCCTCTTGTGCCTGCGAGCCATCTTATTCTTCGCTAGCGACAGTGGACTCGGAGCCGTGATCCCGAGCATCCCGACGGGCTGCTGGCTCAGCGGGCTTCTTCTCGCTCGCGGCGGGGAGGAAGCGCGTGGAGACGGTGAAGCCCAGGGCCAGCGCGAACAGGACGATCCAGACGAGGTAGCCCAGCAGGAACTGGTTCTGCGCCCCGATGGCGAACAGGCTGGAGAAGAGCACGGGCGAGAAGGAGCGCAGGCCGCTGGTGATGGTGAGGGCCAGGGCGTTGAGCATGCCCAGCTGGCGGGGCGAGGGCGACACGTCGTTGAGAGCCAGCTGGACGCCGGTGAAGGCCATGCTGACCCCCGGCCCGACGACGAGCGCGACGCTCAGCACGACGAAGAAGACAACAACGGCGGCGTGGCTGCCCTGGCGCAGGATCAGGTTGAGCACGGGCATGCCGCCGAGGAAGAAGGGGTAGGCCAGGCCGCAGAGGCGCAGGACGCCGTTGGTGCCGAGGCGGCGCTGCAGGGGCGGGAAGACGAGGAGCAGCCAGACGGCCTGCGAGAGGCCCGTGAGGCCCATGAAGAGCGAGATCTGCAGCGGGGAGAAGCCGAGCCCGCCGAGCCGCACGGGCGTGAACCAGAAGACGGGCACGACGGCCGTGTACGCGAAGGCGAGCAGCATCACGTGCCCGTAGTTGTACAGCACCGACGCGACGCCGGGCGTCCGGGACAGCAGGTCCCACGTGGAGGAGGGGGCGGGGGCAGCAGCAGCGTCCGACGACGTAGATCCGCCGCCCTCTCCCCGCTCCTCCGCCTCCGCCTCGGCGCCGTTGGTGTCCTTGGGCCGCGACGACGACGGGCGCCCCACGAGCGTCTCGTCGACGAAGAGCGCGGTGGTGACGACGGTGGAGGCGCCGATGAGCCCCACGACGGCGCCGGACAGCACGTAGGGGTACTCCTCGAGGAAGCGCACGCCCCCGAACACGCGCGGGTACTGCCCCGCCGGGTCGGCGAGGGCGCCGCCCAGCAGCGGGCCGAGGAAGATGCCGAGGTTGCCCGCGAAGGCGAACCAGCTGAAGGCGCGGGCCTGGGTCCGCGGGGTGCTGTGCTCGGCGACCATGGTGCGGATGGTGACCACCGTGCCCGCGAACACGCCCGCGAGGCAGCGCAGCGCCACCATCTGCCAGAGGGAGGTTGCGAGCCCGAAGAGCGCCGTGGACGCCGCGACGCCGGCGAGCGAGCACACGAGGACCGGTTTGCGGCCGAGGCGGTCGGCCGCGAGCCCCCAGGGCAGCATGACGAGCATCTGCGTCAGCGAGAAGAGCGACTCGATCAGGCCCGAGTAGAAGCCGACGTCGGCGTCGGCGAGACGCCCGTTGGCCTGCACCATCTGGTTGACGTAGGGAAAGATGGAGAAGAAGGCCACGGGCTCGACGAGGCGCGCGTAGCAGAGGAGCGCGATCTGCAGGCGAGGGAGCGGCTTGTCGCTGTCGCTGTCGTGGTCGTTGTCGTCCCCCGTTGGGTCTAGGCGCGGAGTCGACGACGACGACGACGAGTCGGCCGTGTCCACGGCCGTGGCTGTGGCCGCCGTGTGGGCGTCGCCGGCGGGGGCGACTGACTCGGCAAGCAGCGGCGTGGTCTCGCTTGCGGCGGCCGCCGCGTCCGAGCCGGTGTTCTGGCCGGATGGCGCGTCGTGCCGCGTCCCGCTGTCGTCTCGGGCCATGGTGGATAAGCAATTGAAGATTGAGAGATGGAGAAAGGTGCGCGTGTACTCCGTAGCCGTGCTAGAGTCAGATAAGAGCCCACTCAGCCACTCTAGTCTCTAGACTCTGATACCGGCTGGCATTGGCTGAACGCCGTTATACTTCGGCAATTGGATATCTCGAGAAGCTCAATAACAATCCACAACGTGAGTTTTTCGCAGTCAGTGACTCGAGAAAGCTCAACACAGGCAGCAGGTGCCTACGTGCCGGTAGAGGGCAATCTCACGGCTTACTCCGTACCGTAGTTGCTAATCCTAGTTGCTGTACGGAACTCCGCCAGGTTTATCGAGTCGTGTGATTGGCCAATGGGCTTCAGGGACTTTGTCCGACCACCAACGCCGGTTCGACGTTGATTCAACTCCGTACCGTAACTGCCCGTACGGAATGTTACCTGAAATACCCTGACTGAGGCCCCTAAGGAGCCGTCGTGACCACGTCAATGGGTTCCACGACTGCATTGGCTGTCCATGACAATATTGTTGGAACTTGGAACTTATTGGAAGCATTTTCAATTTTCGCCCGACGCCAGATGAAATGTCTATCCCGAAACTAACTTACCGTACAGTCTATAGCCTATCATTCACAGAAATGTCAGCCCTTGCTCATTTCCACCTACTACTTACCGGTAGACCTGGCTATGTGTAGCTCCCACCAGGAAGCCGATGTCGTTGACCAGCGAGTCAAACGATGGCGAGTATGGCGGCTGGTCCGCCGCGTCCTGGGTCTGCTTCTTGGACTCGGCCTCCGTCGGCTGGGTGTCGGCCTCCTCCGTTATACCCGCGCTCGACTTGTGAGGCTTGACATTGAGAGGCCTGACATCGAGGGCCGACGCGTGGGTCTCCATCTGAAATGAAAACGGGCGTCCCGGTTCGACCGGGTCGCGCTTGAGGCAACAACCTCGTGCTCTGTCAACGATACCAGTCAGCCTTTCTTTCATCTGGGTGAAGACCCACTCTCGGGTCTCCAGCCGGCTCAGGAGCTTGCTCTTGAGGGACCGCATCTTCTCGTCCAGGACGCGGTCCTGCTCCTTGGCGCGCGGCACGTCGAAGAACGCCGTCTTCATGAGCGCGACCCGGCGGCCCATCAGGCGGTCCAGCTCCGAGAGCAGGTCGTGGAAGGCCGAGTAGCTCCTGTTCCACTCCATGAACCGCAGCCTCGCGGCGTGGCACACGGACGCGAATGCGTCCACGTCCAGGGCGCCGTTGAGCGCCAGGGTGCACTGCTCGTCGACGTCGTCTAGGAGTCCGAGGGCGCTGCCCATGTCTCGGCCGTCAAAGAACCCATAGGACTTCTTGAGCCTGGTGAGCCGGTCGGCTTCGGCAATGAGGCATTCGTACTCGCAGAGTGGGCATACCTTTATCAGACTCTTGCGGACGACCGAGCCTTTCGTGCGCCAAAAGATGCCGAGCACAGCTCCATCACGAACCTCCATGACATGGCCACATCCAGCCGCTTCGAGGACTGATGCCGCCATGGTAGTCGGAGTAGCTAGCGTTACCACTGGTCCGTACGGTACCGCCACGGTAGATTCGGGCTTGAATGAGTGAGAATGCTGCTTTCAGTGCGCTTGCGGTGGTTCCGTCTCGTTGAGGTGTGCTTTGTCGTATTTGAAAGAGAAATGGCTGACAATCGCCGACCTCCTTAGCGCATATGTATGGACTTTTATTCCTCGCCGAAGCTAGCCCCTGGCCAGATCAACTTCTTTTTGACTTATCCCACTCTTTGTCGGCACAATGCCATTCAGTTTCGGGTTCACAATGACATAGTCCGCGACGACACAGGTGCCTTGTCTCTTTGTTTGGCTGCGCCAGCGAGGCTATGTGGAAACTAGGATTGCGCTTGAAGCCAAGGTCCCGAGTATTTAACATCGCAGCGGAGGCCTGCATAAGCCCATGAGTCACACCACCATCTCTTCTCAACATCCCTATCATTTTATATATATCTATACGGGGCGTCTACCTACTTCATTCACCAACCATGCCGACTTACATTACTCGCGAGCAGTTCACCTGCGGACACTTCCGGGACGTGAAGAACGGCCCTGTGGGTAACGACGGACGGAGCATCGTGGAGACGCTCCCCGTTAACAGCCGCTGCATGGCCTGCTGCCTCTGCGAGGCACGGGCGAAGAACTGCCGCGCCGCTGCGAGTAACAGGACTGCGGGGTGGTCGAAAACCAGACTCTTTCCCACTGTCGCTGTCAGGTAAGTCGGGGCGGCAGTGCCGAAATAGTGGGTTGACCCCATAATCGTTGATACCTAACAAATATATATAATCTTTGATGCCTTTGAAAGACTCGTACTTGAGACTTTGCGCCTCATAGCCTAATTGTAGTACTCAGTTACCGTGATAGATATCTGACGCTATGATGAACCATGAAGGAACCCGCGGCGCCGTTCCCGAGGCCACCGGTACAAGTGTGGACGAACTAATGAGAGCCTGTGGGAGTACATGTCTCATTGAGTCAGCCTCTAGTATTGCCTTGACCTCCGTATATACATGTCCAATTGCCATACAAAACCGAAGCAGTCCGTCGTCAAAACGTAGACCCTTGTTCCGACATAGGAACTCATGAACCCTATTAGGTATCGTAGATTCGCGCGTCAAATAGGAAAACCCGGTCATTTTCGACTTTTCTTACAGTACCACCTAGGTCGTCCGTGACGCTCGCTGTTCAAACACAAAGCCGGAAAGGGCATGCCATGACTGAGCGATCGAGCCAGCCACAAAGGCTCCTTGGGTTTTCGCCAAGCGGGATGTCCTTGTCCAACACTCCAAGGGCACGCTGTACTACAGCATGCCCTTGCAGACCTCGAGGCGCCCGCAGGCCTCCTGCAGGATCTCGCTCGGCGACTCGGACGACAGCAGGGAGACGGCGTCGAGCAGCGACGTCAGGCCGTCGAACAGGCCCACCGAGGTGGTCATGTCCAGCTCGGTGTCCAGCCGCGCGACGCGCCCGAGGTAGTCGAGCACGTCGGCCGAGTCTTTCCGCAGGTGCGGCGACGACGACGACAGCAGCGGCTGCAGGATCCTGCTCGCGCTGCCGCCCCCGCCCCCTCCCCCTTTCGACTGCTGCGACATGGCGCGCACAAAGGACCAGATGCCCAGGGTGGCGTAGTACAGGATCCAGGGGCGGTGCGGGTCGGCGTCGCTGCGCATCGAGTACTGGATGCCACTGTTGTCGCTATTGCCACCGCTGTTGCCGCCGTGGTTGTTATCGCGGTGGTGGTGGTGGTGGCGCCTGTCGACGACGAGGGTGCGGTACAGCAGCTTGAAGGCGTGCAGGACGGCCTTGCGCGTGGTCGGCTGGGGCGCCCACGCGTTCATGCGGGCGACGGCGTTGGCGTAGTCGCGCGTCGAGACCTTCCGGCCGAGCAGGTACTTGGCCTTGGCGTAGACCTGGCAGTCGACGATGTCGATGTAGAGGCTGATGTGGGCGAGGTGGTAGAGCACGGCGGCGCTCTGGATCAGGCCGTTGGCGGTCCCGCCGCCGCCGCCGCCGCCGCCGCCGCCGGACTGTCCCTGGCCGCCTCCGACGCCGTTCAACAGGGAATCCGAGTCGCCGCCGGCGCCGGCCGACTGCATGGCGGCGTCGAAGCTGACCTTCCAGTCGTCGAAGGCGGCGAGCAGCATGCGGCACCACTTGTCGCGGAGCTCGGACGAGTTGGCGCCCAGCTCGAACCACTTGAGGTGGGTCTCGCGCTTGCGCAGGTGCCAGGCGACGCTGAGGAGGCCGCACATGATGATCATGCGGCCGAAGGAGTGGGTGCGCACCTCCTTGCCGTGGAGGGCGCTCTTGAGGCCCTCGAGGAAGGAGACGGGCTTGACGCCGTACATGCGCAGGTTGGCCTCCTGCTGGCGCACGGCCTCGGGGCTCGAGCCCGCCCAGAGGGACTCGTCGCACGGCAGCGGCAGGCGGATCTCCTGGGGCGCCATGTCGGCCGCGTGCCCGAACATGGCGGCGTGCGTGATATCCATCATGAAGGCCGAGAAGACGACCCGGTGCATCGACTCGGTCTCGGCCCAGCGCATCCACCACAGCCGGGCGTCGGAGCCGGGAGCGGCAGACGACGACTGCTCGGAGCTGCCATTCTGGTGCTGGTGCACATCGGGCGGCGACTCGGAGCCGGCGCGGCCGATGAGCGGGTTCCCGCGCCGCAGCAGGGTCAGGGTCATGTAGTGGTAGATGTGGCCTCGCTCGTGCATCTTGCGCGACGAGTACATCTTCTCGTAGTACTCCAACAACAACAGCGACTGGGCGACCCACAGGTGCACTGGAGGGGAGGCTTCCTCTGTGATCAGGATGTCGAAGCGCACAGACTTGATGATGAAGTCGGCCAGCTCCTTGTACTCGTCCATCTCGCCAACAGGTGACTGAGAGTGCAGTTGTGCCGCCCCCAGAGCAACCATGACCAACAGGAGCGACATGGGGCACCTCGAGAGGGAGAAGGTCTGCTGGTGGACGATGGGCAGCCGAGGCGACACGTAGTCCCAGTAGTACCGGATGCAGTCCCTGAAGAAGTCCAGGCTCAGACCCGGAACGTCGCCGCCGACCTCTCGCATGATGTTGTCGAGCTTGGCATCAGTCCTGGTCTGGCGCTCGCCGGCGTCACTCCTGATCTGGCGCTCGCGGTACGACTGCACCGAGCGGAGGATCTCCTGGCGGCGGGACTCGGGCATCGACTCGTCGGATATGTCGGGATGCCGCGGCGGCGTGGTGGCGGCCTGGGACAGGCTGGTCAGGGACTCGCGATCGTAGTGGATCTGGTTGTTGAAGGCCGACTCGAGGCCGTTCTCGAGGAAGGTAGGGTTGGCCATGGCGTACTCGTTGGTGTCGGGATGGCTGAAGAGCCAGCCGGTAAAGTCGTTCCCATTAACGCCGCCGACGGGCTGGCTCGCCATCTGGAAACTCGACGGATACGTCGCGAAGGCTGGCGGGCTCTGGTCGTGCATGGGCGGCAGCTCATGGCTATAGTAGCTTGGCTTCTGGCGCAGTAGATTCACGCCGGCCGTCCCGGAGAGTGGAGACCACGGAGGATTGTGGGCCACGGGGCTCTGATGCGGGCCCGGTAGCGGGGCCGGCCTCGGCTGGATCGGGCAGTCCGAGGTCAGCAGCACGGAGGCGTTACGAGGAGCACTCGCAGGCTGCTGATGGTGGTAAGATGCGGGTGGGGGAGGAGGAGGCAGCGTGCGGGCAGCCGCCGGGGACGGAGCCGAGGCCGAACCCGAGACGGAAGCCGGCGTCACCGGGGAGAGCACCGATGGTGGCTTTGCATCCCTGGGCGAGCGCATGGGCGGCATGCTGGGTGACAGCGGACTGGGCGAGGGCACGCTGAAGCTGCTGGTGCGGTTCCGCGGGATGTAGGAGGAGGAGTGGCGCTTCTTGTGCCGGGCCAGCAGGTCCTGGCGGACAAACGCCTGCGAGCAGTCGGGCACATCGCAGCGGAATATCTCCCTGGGCTTGTCTTTGGCGGGGGAAGAAGACGGTCAGCAAGGGCAGATGGTGGCAGCAGTCACAGATATCTATCGCGGACATTGGCCGCCGGCCTATTCGGACATTCTTCTCTCTCGGCAGTTTGTGACCGACCATACCGGCCCGGTCGGACGACCGACACACTCGTGCAGTCGACGTCGGACAAAGAGAATTCTTCCCGAACAGGAAATGGCAGTCTTACGGTTCAATTGGTGGCGCTGCAGATGCTCGGCCCTCGAGTAGATCTTGTCGCAGCCCTCCCAGTCGCACGCGAACTTCCGCGGGGCGCCCTTACGGCTGGCGCGTTTGTACGACGGCACTCCCCCGCCCGCACTGGTCGCGACGGCGGGGGTGGACGAGGCCGTCGAGGTCGGCGATGCCGCCGCCGGCGACTGGTGATGGTGCGACGACTGGGGATACGGCTGGTGCTGGTGCGGGTGCTGGTGCTGGTGCTGGTGGTGGGACGCCATTCATTCCGAGACACCACTTGGTCATCCCCCCGGGGCATCAGACGGGCATCAGATATGCGACAAAGCCGAGTACGTATACGGAGCCGGAGCCAGCCGCAGCAACGGTACCGGTACCGTACGTGTTCGGCGGTGAACGGCGCGGAACTCTAAGATGGGGGAGAGAGGGCGATGATGCAAAAGGGGGCCCCGCGAGCGGAGTCGATGGGGGTCCAAATGGTTTACCTGTTTCAACCGCATCTTCCCCGGGGAGCAACTGCCCTGCTGCCCTGCCATTGCCCTCGGCCATTGCTTCCGTGCTCTCCCCTCCTACCCCACGCCGCTGCTCTCCAATCAGGAGTTGAATCAAGATGGCACACACGCGGGGGCGCCCGTGTGGGGTTTAGCGTGGGCGGCCGTGGGGGACAGCCCACTACAGCTCGGCCACAGCAGGATATCTGGGCATCTCATTTCTGCTCACTCCAGTAGGTACTAGAGGGAGGTAGGAGTAGTGAATGCACTTCCAGTCCTTAGACTCTGCGAGACTCGGTGACTCGAAGCCGCGGTTGTACCTGTTTTCTTTCATATCCTCGTCCCGGATTCGTGCCGGCATGAAAGCCGAAGCAGACAGCGTTCCCAGTGATGCCTTTGTCGAGGACAGCGCAGCGGGTCACCGTCTTTTACTGGTTTTCAAGTCGCGATGCTCTGGCTGGATGCGCCAAAACTCTGAACAAAGGCATAGGATTATATAAACCTTCGGTTTTCCTATCCAAGTGGTTGAGATTTTCATTGAGAAGCCGCCGAAGTTATCCATTGCTATCTAGTCTCAGTTTACAAATCCAGACAACAGTCACTGGCTCACTTTCCAAGGTTCAATTAAGAACAGAACCCACTCCCAAACACAGTGAGCGCGATTATTCTCCTATTAAAGCACAATGCTGACAACGATAACTCCAGATGCCTACTGACATCAACCCCAAAACCGAGGGTTTTTTTTCCGAGGCTACGATCTGGAGCCTCACCAAGGCAGCACGGTTTGTCTTCCGAATCATTGTGGCGATCTCTGGACGGTTATTCGAAATTCTAAGCAAGATTAGAGATGTGTTCGTGTCCAAACCTACTGGTCACCGTCACCAAGAAACGTTCACAGCACTGTATCCAACAGCCAAGCAATGTTTCGAAGGGGATCGAAAGCTAGAAGATACATGGGAATCTCTCGACAAGAGTGGTACGGTGTTCATGGCCCTTGACATCGACATGGACGACAAGAAGCAAGAGCTTGCGGCCATCGGGTTCTCTCAATGGGTTGCTACTAGAGGAGAAGAATCGTTCACTTCCTACTGGGAAGTGGAAGAAACTTCTTCACCCAAAACAGACTCCTCTTTCCACGACCAGGCCAAACGTGTACGAAAGTCTGATGTGGGCCAGCTCCTGCGCGAGATAATCGGCGAAGACCTAGCCAACCGATACAAGGAGATCATCCTGGTGGGCCATGACCTGCGGTACAAACTCGACATTCTAGAGCAATTCTGGAAATTCCCCAAGAACATCAGATCACTGGACACACAGCTCATGGGGCAAGAGCAGCACCGCTTATCAGAATTGGCGTCCCAGCGGTGGATCATGCCGGGAAATAGTAGACCTGTAGAGAAGCCACGCGATGCGGGTGATCGAGCACAATGTGCCGTTGATCTCCTACAGGGGCTTATTACCCTGAAATCTAATGTTGAGAAGAACTAGTTAGTGGGATTGAAAATGGAGTATGGGAGTGAGGATGGGAATCGTACATTATATCAATACAATTCCGGGACTAGACTAGCATACAACAGCTCTTCTTGTGGCACTTCTGGGAAAATCACTCGCACCCCAATATAAGGCTCACCATGTATATCCCACAGTGTCTGCCCTCACATAACAACATCGGGACTCATGTGCGCCGGTGAGTTGTCTTGTTCTTCCCTCAGAAGCTTTCTAATCCTACGATGGACTGTTGACAACTGATTTTGTCCCTGGTCTGTACTGTCAGGAGCCTCTTGATCACTGCTGAACCGCATCCTTCCCGGGGAGCAACTGACCTGCTGCCCTGCCATTGCCCTCGGCCATGGCTTCCGTGCTCTCCCTCCTAGTATCCCACCCCCTGCCGCTGCTCTCCAATCAGGGGTTGAATCGAGATGGCACACACGCGGAGGAGCCCGTGTGGGGTTTAGCGAGGGGGACAGCCCACCACCGCTCGGCTACAGCTGGGGAATCGGGATTCTGCTCACTCCAGTAAGGAGAGGGAGGTAGGAGTGATAGATACCTAGAAGGGGGCGCGGATATCTCATCTGCAATTCTATTTGTTTGACTCTACGAGACTCGGTGACTCGAAGCTGGTTTTGTACCTTGTTCCTTTCATATCGGTAACCTCGTCCCAGATTCGTTCCGGTATGAAAGCCGAAGCAGACAAGGCTCCCAGTGATGCCTTTGTCAAGGACAGCGCAGCGGGTCGTTACTGGAATTCGAGTCGCGATGCTCTGGCTGGATGCGGCAGATCCCGAACAAAGGCATAGGGTTATATAAACATGCGATCTTTCCCCCGTCAAGACTTCTGGATCGCCTTTGCAGAGCTTCAAGTTACCAATCAAGACCATATCTACCGGTACTGGTTTCCTTTCCACGGCTTAGTTCAAGATTGAGAAAGCGGCATCAGAACGCGGTAAGTGCGTCTTGTCTTCCATAAGAGCACAAAATTAACAGCATTAAGGTCCAGATGCATGCCGGCACCACGAGGAAAGAAGCTATAATCTTCGGCATTCTACGAGTAGCAAGAGCTGCCTTCTGAATTATTGTAGCGATCATCCTACCGATAGCAGCCATGTTCAGCACAATCAAAGATACCGTCGAGTCTATTTACCACAAGGGATTGGAAACACAGATTGGAAAAGCCTATCAGTGTTCCGCAGAAGATGAAAAGTTGGCCGGCATCCGGAGTTCCTTCAATGAGAGCGGTACCACGTTTCTGGGTTTCGACATCGACGTTACAGACGACGAGAAACCTGAGGTTGTGGCCCTTGGTTTCTCACACTGGGAAAGGTTTAGGGATGAGACCAAAAAAGATCCACTCACTTCCTTTTCCTATTGGGAAGTGGAAGGAACTCGCCATCCGGATGCTGGTATGCCTCGTAGAGACTCTCTTTGCTCCGAGCATCATGTTCGACAGTCCGAAACAGGAGAACTCTTGGGCGAGATGATCGAAGACCTAGCTCAACGATATAATGAAGTCATATTAGTGGGCCACGATCTGCGGTACAAGTTCGACATTCTGCAGCGATCTTGGAGTTTCCCACAGAATGTCATAACTGTGGATGTCCAACTTCTATGGCAAGCGCGGCACCGTGATTTCAAAAAGGTTTCCCTCGAGGAATGCGGTCAAGAGGTAGAAGGAGTCAACATCCTGCAAGAACCAAGAAATGCTGGTAATCGTGCACAATACAGTGTTCGTCTTCTGCATGGTCTAATCATGGAAGGGAAGGACCTGGAGAAGAAAACCACAGAGGACTTGGATAAAAGTACCATGGAAGACGAGCACCTGGATAACAGCACCTAAAACGTGAGAATATAGTATGAAAGGCAAATATACATAACTGATTTTGTCCCTGGTCTGTACTGTCAGGAGCCTCTTGATCACTGCTGAGCCGCATCCTTCCCGGTGGGTAACTGCCCTGCCTGCCTGTCTCCCTGCCTGCAATTGCCCCCGGCCATTGCTTCCGTGCTCTCCCCTCGGCTCTCCCCTCTTACCCCGTGCCGCTGCTCTCCAATCAGGAGCTGGTTCGCGTCGGCACACACGGCTCTGACTCGAGGACTGCTATGTGGGGGCTAGCGTAGGGGCACGGCTGACCACAGCATTCAAAAACTTGATCATCCGTATCTACGCTCGTAGTCGGAACAGAGTAGGTACATGGTCGTGAGACGGATTACGGCACCACAGGCATGCTCCGGGTGAACCAGAACAAGCAGAAAAGAAGCTAGTGGATCGAGTCAATAGATATGCCTTTCATACCTCGCACAGCAGCAATTACCGTACGGGTGCTTGCAGGCTCCCCCCGTCTTTCGGCTGACGAGTACGCAATTCCACCGCCCCCTCACTTTCTTTGAATATTTCCTCCCTCTCCCTCCCTTCAGCTGCCAGGGCGGGCTCTCGGTCAAAGCGATTTCGACACAAAGCTCTCGTCATGATTCTATACTTCTGGCTGGATGCGGCAAAATTCTAGGTAAACAAAGGCTTAGGCTGACTTTCCTTGCTTGTCCGAAAACCTATTTCATTTATATTCAATGCCTCGGGAGCAATATCCTATCGTTTCGCATCTTCCATCTCCCACCTCAGTCCCTTCAGTACCATTCAGACATTGGAAGACTTCCATACAATTGAAAAGTCGAGGAAGAAAGCCGCGGACCACCGCCGCGTACATACGCTACGACAAGCAATAACTTTCGACGCGAGGGGAATCCTACACACAAATAGGCCACACAATGGAGAAGTTCGAATGGGTAACTGTACGCTTTGTACGGATCCTCATAAGGATCTTTCAATCAATCTGCCACGCTCTCAGAAAGTGGAATCACGACATCGAAACATATTTTTCCGGTCCAAGAAGAACACGATCACAGCCAACAACAATTGCTAAGCAGTGTTTTGAAGAAGATGAAAAGTTAGCCAGCATCCAGGGGTCTCTTGACAACAGTGGCACCGTATTTCTGGCTTTCGACATCGACGTTACAGACGGCGAGACACATGAGGTCGTAGGCCTTGGTTTCTCTGAGTGGGCTGTCGCCGAGTCGGCTGTCACTGAGGCTAAACACGCCACTTCCTTCTGGGAAGTGGAAGAAAGTCGACATCTCAAAGCCTCTATGCCCCAAGATGATTATGTTTTTCCCGATAGATTCGGCCATATACGGCGCTCTGAAATAGGAGCACTCCTGCGCGAGATATTCGAAGACATGGGTAGCCGGTACAATAAAACTATTCTAGTTGGCCATGACTTGCAGCACAAACTCGGCATCCTCCAGCAGTGTTGGACTCTCCCTCAGAATATCACAACCCTGGATACGCAGCTTGTCTGGCAAGCGCGCCACAGCAATTCCAAAATGGCTTCCTTCAAGGAATGCGTTCAGGATGCAAAGGTCGACGTATCCCAGGGAAGAATGGACAATGCTGGTAGTCGTGCGCAATACACTATCAGTTTGATGAAGTTGCAGATTGCCGAGAAACATGAGAATTCAGATAGAACTACCTAGAACTAGAGAGGAACACCGTCATGCTCTATTTCGATGACTGGGCTAGAATGGAATATTATACAACCTTTCTGAACGCGGCGCCTCTGGAAAGATTACCTGCGCAGCTATGTGAGGCGCGCCAAGCGAATCCCATAGCGTCTGTTCTGCCATCAGAACATTTGGTTTCGTTTGTAGCAGCGAGCTGTCCTGTCCTTCCTCCACAAGATCTGCTATCATGCCGTGAACCGTTGATAAGTCTGTTTGATCGCTGTCGAATAAGAAGCTCCACTGACCCTGCGGCACCATGGATCGGGAGACGCGCATGTCAGGATCAGGGAAAGAAATGTGGCGCCACTGGGCTGGAACTCCGTGCTGATCCCAGAGGATGGATAGAAGGACACTGCAGCTGCCACTTGAGACTAATGCATGAGACAAAGTGGAGAGTCCCTTTCCTTTGAGTGAAATGATCGAGTAGTTGCCTGGTAGGTTGATTTTCTCGTATGCTTTGGAGAGTTGACGAATAGTCCCAAAACCCATAGCGATGTGGAACCCCGCGGAAGATGCCATTGGATCTCCTTCGAGGAATTGTACTGGTTGTAGGCGCCGAAGGCGAGCCTGGGGCCACATTGTCTTGATGAGAAGCTCAGTAACAGAACTTTTTGCTGCAAGATAATATTTGTCGTCCAGGAACGTCTTCGCAGCAGGCAGGTGAGTTCTCTCGTAGACATTGTTTCCTAGGGATTTTAGACAAATGTAGACTCGTCGCTGATGGGTAGACCGTCTGACGCCCCCATGATCGTTGATTTGCTGTACTGGCCCTCGGAGCTCGAAGGAGCAATCTAGAGCGGCCAGGATGACCCCATACATCGAAGTCTTGATTATAAGGAGAGTGATGGATACGCCAGCGTTGGTGACCGAGTGGGGAGTCGCAGTGTGTGAGCTTTTGACGATGGAGCCGCAGTGACGAAAAGCAGTAGGTGAGAGCGCCAAAGCACCGGACCAAGGGTGCTTACGAGCATCATCAAGCAGATCCCAAGCGAAAATGCTTTGATCGCGCGATACCTTGATGATGTCTTGCTGGAGCCGCTGAAATGCGTTCTCTTTCTCCCCGTACAGGAGCGGCATGTTGATCTCGAAGATGCCGAGAAGACAATAGGCAATGTCTTCCGATCGTGTGGTCTTGCGGCCAGCAGCCCATGACATGCGCTGCGCAACGGAGTAATTCCGGGTCGTCGTGCGGTCATGAAGTACACCGGTGTGGATTCTGGTGATCTTGGAGATCCTGTCGGACAGCTCCCTTCGGTCTCCCAGCCTGGCCCACCTATGGTCGAAGAAGTGCACGTTGGGTGGGGTCAGCAGCTCTTGGAGTGTCCAGCCGCGCCTGAACCACTCGCTCTTCGCGAACGAGCCAGGCTCCCGGGGGGGCTGCTCAGCCCCGGGCTTCTGCTCAGCACCGGGCTCCTTCTCAGCATCGGGCTTCTCCTCAGCATCGGGCTTCTCCTCAGCATCGGGCTCCTCTTCAGCGTCGCCCAGGTAGGCAACATCGGCCAGGTAGGCGTAGCACACTTTGGAGTCGTAGTACTAGACAGAACACGGAAACCCGTCAGTTCCCGTCCCGTAGAGGAAGTAGTCAGCTTGATATGATGGATGCTTCCACCTACCCAGTTATACATGCTGTTGATGGCCTCGCTCAGCTCCGTAGAGCTGGTCTTGTCGATGCAGTTGGTATCGCACCAGAGGTAGTCCAGGCCGTCATCCTGGGCGCGTCGGCAGGCGTTCTTGATCTTGGCGTAGCCAGCCTTGTTGACGATGGCGGCGGCTTTGGCGGCGGTGGCGGACGTGCGGCCAGCGGTCTCGCTGGGGCTCTGCTCTCGATGCTTCTCGAGCAGCTCCCAGTCCTGGAAGGTGACCTCCTCGTCCGGGATCCATCGGTGTGACAGGGTGGCGTAGCTCGGCATGCAAGGGCCGAAGAAGTCCTTGAGCTTGAGGGTCTTGACGTCGATCAGGCGCATGATGGGCAGATGGACGGCGGCGATTACCGTTGTGGAAGTGGTGTCTGGGAGCGATGATATCTGTTCTCGAAGACGTCAAGACTGACGATGGCAGCGAAGGTGACGATAGCGGCGCGTTCTCTGAAAGCTATTGCAAAAGACTGCTGGGAGCGATGCGATTCTGTTCCCGAGGACGTGAAGAATGACGAAGGCGACGAAGGTGATGATATCTGGTCTGCTTGCTGAAGGCTGTAACGAAAGGCTGCTGGGATAATGAATAGAGAAGCAAGCCTGACACTGGGTCGACGAGCTACTTTAAATAGTGACAGGAGTAGTCTCGCGGAGGTGACCATGATCGTACTCGACGGAGTCATAAGATGTGATGATATCCGGCACATCCATTGCCATTGATTCATGTTAGAGAGGCGCCTTGGGGAGGTGGCTATGGCCGTACTCGGCGCTGTCCTAAGAACTGATGATATCTGGTTGCCTGTCAGTGATTGTAATTCGTAGAGAGTGGTCTTCGGAGGCTCGCCACGGCCGTTCGCGGCGCCGTAGCTCGCAAAATCTGATGACATCTGGTTGCCTGTCAGTCATTAATAGGGGGTGGCCTCACGGAGGTGACGATAGCCGTACGTAACGCTGTTAGGAACTGATGATATCGGGTTGCTTGTCAGTGACTAGAATTAACAGAAATTGGTCCACGGAGGTCGCCACGGCCGTATGCGGCGCCGCGGCACGGCTTGTTAGTAATAAATAGAGGGTGGCTTCACGGAGGTGACGATGGCCGTACGCGACGCTGTCAAAATCCGATGATACTGGTTGCCTGTCAATGATCAAGAGTGACAGAGAGTGGCCAACAGATATGAACACGGTGATATGCCACGCTGTATGGAAATCCGACGATATCTGGTTGTTTGCCAGTCATTAGTAGAAGGTGGCCTCCCAGGAGAGGCCGTGGCCGTAGGTGATACAACCATAGGATCTGATGATATCTGGTTGCTTGTCAGTAAATCATAGAGACATCGCAGCCCAAGTTCGACGACCAGTCGCTCATCAAGCAACAAATAGGACACTGTGCTCAGGCACAAAGAAGAGGTCGGAGCAGGAAGGGCTCGCATCTTCCGGGATTTGATAGATGTCAGACGATACGCCGCGTGGCTGGGCTGATCGGCCGTGTTGAAGTGATGTGTGGCAGATGGGGTCATCTGAATAAAGACAGCCACGAAAATTCAAAAGTCCCCTACACGGTATGATGATCAACTGGGACGCGGCAGATTGGAAAGCGCCACGAGAGGCCAGAAACCAAGCTTGCTCTTCATGTACCACTGCCTACCTAGACTCCATGAATGTCCATCGCCCGCCGAGTCGTTGTGACACATCACATGCAGCTGTAACCTTTTCTCTAAGCCTCCTGACAGGGCACCGCCGTACCCGGATGTTTGAACTGGTACGAGAACATGATATTCAGACAGCGTCCGGTAGCCGGACGGCGATATCTCCCGACTGTGTGATATACCTGACCCACGGCAGTGACGGGTATTGCAGCTGTACAGGTGGTCAGTATGAACTGTGAGCGGCGGTGAGAGGCGACGTACCTTCGGTTCTGTGATCTTCAGGTACCGCACTTGGATACCGCTGGTGGTGAAGTAGGGGATCTCAAACTTGACCTGGATCGGTCGCTTGGCGCCCTTGCCAGCACTGACGCCGCCCATGCTGCCACCGAACCCTCCGGTCATGCCTCCTCCATGCTCATCATCACCCCTCACACTAGGTAGGCCCAGCTCAGCTCGCATGAGAAATTCCTTGTTGCCACCAAACTGCTTGATCTTCCACACGATGGCGCTCTGTTCCGGGGCATAATGGACGCTGCCGATGTTTGTCCGGAACCGGGGCGAGTCGGCGTCGTCCGGCACCGGCACGATAATCTCGACGTTGTTCGCCGTACTCCGCCTCTTGAACTGGGCCTTCGCCTTCAGCATGTACTCGATGCGGGATCCCGAGTGGCTCTCGACCAGGCACTCGACCCAGATCAGCGGCTTCACTTGGGTGTTCAGCCGGTAGCTCATGAGTTCGAACTCGCCGTCGGGTGGAATGAAGGAGATAGTCCGGTCGTTCTCGAAGCGTGATAACCGCACGCACTGGTGAAATTTGACATCCTCCATCTCGATCGCCTTGCCCCTCGTCGTCCTCCCCGTCGTCTCAAACATGACCTTGTCGTTCAGGCCCAGCCGCAGCTCTGGCATCCCGGATAAGTAGCACTTCATCTTGATAGCGCCCAGAATTTCAGACCGCAGGACGTTGCCATTCGAGGAGACGAGCAGGTTCAGGCTCTCGACGACGTCCAGGAACACCTCGTTTTTCCTGTACCTTATCCCCTCAGATCGCCATGACACGGCGTTGGTTACGGCGATTGGGGGCCGCTGGACCTCGAGCTTGTGCGATTCTTGAGTGATGTACTCTTGGAGGATCTTGGTCTCGGTGGTCTGGGGGTAGCCAAAGTCCATCATCTCGTCCAGCAGCTCGTATATAACGACAAAGTTGTCGCGAATGGACTCTTCCTCCAGCGCTTTGAAGTACTCTGTAAAGACTTCGACAACCTTGTGTAGGAAAAGGAGGATCTCGGCGGCGTTGGTGTTTCGTTTCGTCAGGGCAAGGAGATATAGGTTGTTGTGGCGTATGTACAAGTACTACGACTAGTCAGCCCGCGGGAAGCGCACAGGTCGCGAGCCAACGTACGTTTATGCCCTCATGGGAGAAACAGGGGGGCACGGCGGACGACTCTTCCTCAGCCTCGCTCAGTAGGATGGGAAACTTCTCGACCGCAGACATGGGAATGTCACCCCGATAGTTCCGGGCGAGGAGGGTCTGGCGAGCTTGAGGTTAGCGCACATAAGCGCCATAAACGCTTTCCAGCATGGAATGCACCAACCTTGCCCTTCAAGTCGAGAAAGAAGACGGCGGAGGCCATCGTGAGGGGAGATTGAGGACAGATTCAGGGGTGCGAGGTGGCAGAGGAAACAGCCAGTCAATTGGCACTCGGGCCAGCCTGCGTATGCGGAGCTGGGCAATGCGACATGCGAGGAAGAGGGAAGCAGAATCTAGCATGCGCAGGCTGTATCCGTGAGCAAGGCAGTCGTCATTGCAGTTGTCGCGAGGCCGAAGATGATGTGCCTTTGGATCGATCTCAGCCTAGCCAGATTGATGATGGAGATGGGACCCCACGTACGCCTGAGGTCGGGTGTGCATCAGCCACAACCCAGAGACCTGACAGCCTCAATCGGGCTGGTGTGAGGCTGAAGTGAGATGGTACGTACCTAGTCACATGACAAACGAGAGCTTGGACCCCCATGGCCCACCAAAGGCATTTTGTTCACGATAATTTTCCCGAGTGGAATCCCCCTCTCTTCTTCCTTCTTCAACGCGTCCATTAGACAGTGCAGCGCATTTGCACACAACTGGTACCGGCATTCTGTTGGTCTTCCGATCGTGTCGTCTTTGATGTAGCCTGCGATTTGGCGACGCGGAGAGGGATTTTTGTGGTACCATAAGAGCTGCCCGCGCATGATTTGCCGTATTGGCAACATCCAGTTGTTTGGGCGGCGTCAGAGGGACCGGACATTTTCAACTCGCGATACGGATATTTCCACGTTTTTTCAGACCTTCCAAGGTTGTCTTCGCCCTACGAAGCTCACTTGACCGCAGCTTTCTTGGCTCAACTCTATCCTGGGCTGCGACCGGGATTTGGCTATTCTTCCGCTCGGAGACTTGGTGGTGGACAATGGAGCCGATCCTGGACGTGGAAGCCAAGATTTGTACACGATGAAACCTTTCTCTTTTGAACACAGCTGTGCGAGCAGACTAGCAGAGCGCAAGGCGCCAACATCATCCTCAAGGCGGAAAACCACAGCTGCCAAAGACCATCGCAACATCTCACGTGGACCAGCTGTCCACACGCGATCAGAGCTTTTTGCCATTTCCAGGTAGAGTTCCATTGAAATATTGCTGGAGACCTGGGTCATATCGTTGCCGGCCGCGGCGCCCGCAGATGCAGTTGTCCCAGGCCCGAAAGCCTATCCCCGCATGATGGAACTTTTTACAGTCACATGGACACATTTGACATTCTCGCACTCTTCGATGGAGCTCCAGCAGGCGCATAAAGCGGGCTAGAAAGGCCTCGATGTGCTCGACCATGGCCGGCAGGCCGGCTACGTTTCAATGAACCAGAGAGCTGGGCAGCCGGACCTTCGCGCGGAAGGCTGTTCACTTCCTGGCGTCCCACTGCCCAGACATCGTAAGAGGAAGCTCGCTTGCGCGGCCACCAGCAGCCGGCCGGCAGCGACAGCTTCTGCAGGCCACAAACAAGGCTCGAAAATTGCTGATCATTTTGCAAACAGCATGATCTGATCCGAGCGATATGGCGCAAAAGGCGGAAAGTGGGTTGATTGGTGAGCGTCAGCGTGCTCGATGAGACTCGCCATCATTGGTCAAGCCCTCCTGTTTCCAACTGCTGAACATGGGCATGAGGCATCTCGAGATGTTTGCTTCTAGCATGTGCAACTCCTGCAACTTCCCATGAATAGCTTTCCAGAATGGGCGCAACTGCAACCTCCCCTGGACTGCTCCCCAGACTGCCACGCTGCCCCAGAGTCGTCAGAGGTGAGCATCCAGAAGCATCCGCACCCTCGTCAGGCCTCGTCGGAAAGGAGCATTGAGACGAGCCAGCGGTGCCTCCGAGTGGTGGGCGTCTCGCCGCTAGGACGCATGCATCCTAGTAGCATGTGATCATCTGGACACTTTTAGCAGCGCAGGCGACGTCGTAACGCGACGTACGCTTGTACCACCTTGACGAGTCTGACACGTGCTTGTCTGCTCTGCGCGATCCGGCGTCATCACTCGCCGGAATGCCAACGGGCCAGTTGAAGTGGGAAACCGCCGATCTTCAGGCTTTCCGGAACGCCGTGTCATCACCACCGGTCACCACTGACCGTGACTGCGTTTGGAACTCGACCCCTGGCGCCTCGGATTTGTCACCAGGCGCCTGTTTGCCTGCGCAGTTTTACGCAGTATTATCTGCGGTCGACAGCGGCCAAATGACATGAACCTCTGGGGGCCAAGCCGGTGGACAGCTGGCCGCTGGGATTGCCCGAGGCCACTCCCAGACAGAGTGCCGGTGGGCTGGACTGGACTGCCGGATCCATCGTGTATTCCGAGCATGGCTCAGCACGGCGATGACTTTCACAAGCAGAAAGGCAGGGTGTTTCGGCACGCTGTCGTGCAAGCACGGCAAGTTGCACACGGCACAGGGCTCAAGGGGGTGGGTAACGGGCTGAATTGGTGTGTTCCTTCACCGGTAGGGGTGCGCTGGGAGGGGCGCTGGCCGCTGGCCGCTGGGCCACTCACATGCCGGCGTCTTCAGACTTCCCTTACCGGCCCCTGAAGGCGCAGGTACCTCTACCTGCTAGTCGGCTTCAGCTCCAGTTCTGATCGGGAGAGACCCTGCAGCGAGCAGAGCGAGGCGAGGCAGGGCAGACACCGCAACAAGTGCCAGCCAGTACCGGTACTTTGCCGCGACTGCTGCGGGTCTCGATTGTGCCCTACGAGTGGCCGGAGCGGCATTGCATGTCACGCATGTGCTTTTTGCCTCCCAGACATGCGCCTTTCCAGCGCTGCAGCAGTCAGTCACAAGCAAACAAGCAACCGCTGTGACGGGTTTGGGTCCACTGCCCTCCCACGCCTCCTGCTCTTCCGCGGATGCCTCCCCGTCGAGAGTCTCCTATCATTTCCCTTTTTCGTTCTGCCCTCAACCCATCGGCGCCTGTGCGAGTGCCAGTTGCCGAAGAGTTGCCTTATTACACTACAGCCGTGCCCTGCATTGCGTGCTGTCGAAGCCAGAGTCTGAGTGTGTTTGTCTGGGAGTGCCGTGTCTTGAAAGACTTGACCACGCTCTTCAGTCAGACCCTCAGATAAATACCTACTTCGTAACCCGTGGGTTGCGGTGCAGTCACACGCAGTCCTGTAAGTCCCGTCCTCGACGGTCCTCGAGCCCGTTCCCGCTCACACTCGCTCCCATCCACCCAATCCCACAGCACGCACAGTCGGTACATCCACGTGCCTTCACGGGCGTTCCCCACGCTTGCCATGCTTCGTGACGGAGAGTCTAATGTGAAGCGCCGTCTCTAGCTCTGCCACCGTCCCATCCTCGCGGCGCTACCAACTGGCGGTTTCCGTCCAGTCAGGTGTCGAAACAAGTGGCCGGCCGTGTCTTGGGAACAAGTCTGGACGAGTCAAGAGAGAGAAGCGCCGCAACATTCGGCGTCCACCTGATATCACGTTCATTTTACCGAGGACGGTTTGGTCAGAGTTTACCAGTCGACCAGTCTACCAGTCCCACGCGCGCCAGTACCGGCTTATCTGATTGATCGCATCTCACCTCCAAAGGACCCGAAAGTCCACGCACTGTCGCTGCGCAAATGATTGCACACAAGCCGGTCGTCGTGAGACTCCAACCGCGATAGTGTTCCGTCTCATTTGAGGCGCTCCGTGGCTTCTGTTGATCACGGCGCATCATGGACCACCGTCAGCAGCAGCCGCAACAACAACACCAACAGCACCAGCACCATCACATGCCGCCGCCGCGGCAGATCCACGATCAGAAGCACGCCCTGCTCCAACAGCAGCCCGGACCGTCGCTGCCCACGCTGCCGCCTTCAGAACCCGCCTCTGCCGCCATCTTCGACCGGCTTGACCGACCGTTTAAGCTTCCGTTGTATCCTCCACCGCCTGCGTACGCCCAAACCCACGACTCTGCTGCTGCCCTGTCCTTTGCCGACCAAAACACCGAGCTGCCCCCCATCCAACCTCCGGCTGCCCATGGCGACGATAACAACAAGCCGAACAGCCTCCCGTCCCTATCGTCGCTGACCTCGTCGTCTGCTCCGCTGTACCCGCCGTCGCATCCGCAGGAGCCGGCCTACTCGCCGCCCGCGCCGCCGCCGCCGACGCACTGGCCGAGCCTCAACCCGCTGACAGCCTACTACAACCCGAGCCATGCGCAAGGCTCCGAGCCGCCCCTGCGTATGGACATAGACGCGAGCAGCAGCAGCGGCGTCAGTGCCGCGTCGTCGGACCGCCTGCACGATGGCCGCGCCAGCAGCGTCAGCCTCGACGACCCGGACGTTCGCATGGCCGCCGAGGCCCTGGGCGATCTGCGCGCAGGTCCGTGTCTACATGAGTCGTCAATGGCCTTGCCGTGCTAATATATGCTGCAGACTTCGTATCCTCGCCGTCTGGCCCGCGCAGTCCGCTTCCCGGGTCGCCGCGGTCCCAAGTCAATGGAACCTCGGAGCCTCTCATCTCGCTGCTGACGACATCGCACCCGCTGCTGGCTACCACCATTGAGGGCGCTACGTCGGCCTACGTCAACTCTAAGAACTACTCGCCAAGGTTCAAGACGAGCGCCGAATATGTCGAGGGCTACGTGATCCCGATTGCCAATACCGTCGGGTCCGTGGGCAGAGTGACGGGCGTGGAAGATGGTGTCCGGTGGTTTCTGAGGAGGCACCAGTCGCACGGTTCCGAGTGCCACGGGTCCGACCTCGAAGCTCACGGGCGGGGTTCCAACAAGCGCAGGAGGGTGGACAGTGGAGCTGTCGCCCGTCGAGATTCGTCGCCGGAGCCTGGGTCTGGCGCGCAGACCCCTCGGGCGTCGCTGGACCTGGAGCGACGCTTATCCGTCGCCAGCACTGTTGACACATTGCCGGCATACGATGACATGAGATCGCCGCCTTATGCCGAGCATTTTGTGCCACCCGATGGCCGTTCGCACGAGAATCGCCCGCACGGGGCGTGGCAGTCCCGCTTGATCATGTCCACCTCTGGATTGAGCATCGCCATGAGCGAGGAGAGCCTGAGGAGTCTGAAGTACTGCTTGGGATGGCTGCGGTGGGCTAACGTCCACATTGGAAACATCATCAACTCGCTGAAGACGACGATGGACAAGTACGAGCAGGCCAAATCGGACTCAGCGGATGGCGACCATCACATGCAGGGCACCTCGTCAGACCGCGAATCCATGGACAGGAGCCAGCTCGCGGCCAAGATCACCCTGGTGAAGTCCGACGTTCTGAAGACTCTCCAAGAAGTCATCAACACGGTGAGCAGATACGCCGGCGGTGCTCTGCCCGAGAACGCTCGCGAGCTCGTCCGTCGCCACCTCACGAGCCTGCCCCAGCGGTTCCGTGTGGCGAGCATGGTGGGCAGTGACAGCCAGAAGCAGAACGGCCACTCGACCGCGTCCAGCGAAGAGGAGGGCCGGGAGGTGCAGGAGAAGGAGACGCGAGAGAACGCTCAACGCGTCCTGTTGCTTGCGAAGGAGGGTCTCGACATGATGTGCCAGGTATCGGGGGTCCTGAACGGAACCATCGAGAGCGCCGAGGAGTGGTGCGAGCGACTGGGACGCAAGAAGAGGGAACAGCGAGAAGACCTGCTCGGGGTATCTTCTTCTTCCTCGGCTCCCTTGGAAGAGGTCAAGACGGGCTGAAGCACGCAAAAAGGGAGGGTAAGGGTTGCGAAAGCCACGGCGTTTGCGGAGGATTCTGGAGAAGACAAAAACGGATTCCCAAAATCGGAGAGAAAAACTTGGGGCGGCTCACTCCCACTACATTGGATCAACGGAGTAGAGGGGAGAAAACAGATACCTCAACCAGGGAGGCCTGCCCTCAACAGGACGACTGCTTACACCATGGCCTTGGCCCGGTCGAGAGCTCCCTCGGCGTCTCTGGATGCCACCAGCTCCGTCCAAAATGGCCGCCAGCGCCTTTCTTGCTGTTACCGATCTCGTCGGAGATGCAGCTTATACCCATGGGGTGGCATACGGAGCCCTGTCGAAGTACTTAGCGTCTGCTTTCTGCAAGCTGTGTGTGTACTACTGCGGCCTCGGTCTTTTGCTTCGCAGCGCTTTTCAAACGAACCAACGCGACTATCACCAGTTTCTGGCTAGTATTGCCATTGTGCTACCATGTATCAGCATATCAGCATGTCGGCGGATTTTCAAGGAGGAAAGGTCGTTTGGCCTTGCCCCCTTTCGCTTTTATGGCAGCGGGTCTCGGAGTTTGGGTCTTTTCATATATCTCACATGGCATTGTTACATGCCTGTGAACAGACGAGTTGCTACTCCATGAAGAAATATTGGATGGCTCTTCACTGATGATCTTGCGATTACTGCGTGGAACGACGTTCATGATGCCCCTAAAGTGTTGGTCTCCATGGCGGGCAGTCCAGTCTACGACACCCCAAGGTAGTGAGTATCCTGCCCCAAGTCCAGCCATGAGTCCACATCTTTGAAAGACAGACCATCACGCAGGAATGCCGTGCCACAAGTCGTAGCTCAGCGTCCTGTTCGGACGTATCCACCTCTCCAGACAGCCCTCCCTCCGGATCAGCAGGTCGGCCACCATGCGCCCAAAGACCACGCTGCCGTAGTCGTCGAGGTGCGTCGTGTCGTCGCCGCCGAGGTCGTACGCCTGCGCCGCCCGGTCGCCGATCGCGTCGACGTAGGCCAGGCTCGCGCGGTTCAGGTCCAGATAGTGGGCCGTGCGCTTGCGCGTGGCGCGCGCGGCGTTGATGGTGGCCAGCCGCTGGTCGTGCAGCGAGTCCGCGGCGACGTGCGGCGAGGTAAAGACCCGGCGCGTCAGGGGGGTCACCAGCAGCTGCAGCGATGAATGGTAGGTAAGCATCTACTACTACTACTACTAACTTTCCAAAGAGACGAGACAAGACGAAAGGGGGCAGCTAGCTAACTGACCGGTGTCCCACCAGCCTTCCTCACATCCTCGGCCAGATTCTGCAAGTTCCTCTGGTACTCAGCCAGCGAGATGTTCGCCTCGGGCTTCTCGTCGTTGTGCCCGAACTGGATCGTGACCCAGACGTCGAACCCCCTGCCCGCGCTCCCCCTCACGTGGTCCGTCACGTTCGCCCAGTCGCCGCCGGAGACGAAGCTCACCGTCGTCGCGCCGTCGTGCCCGAAGTTGACGCCCCACGGGGCCGGGGCCGCCGAGGGGCCGCCATCACGGGGGACGAGGAAGGACAGGAAGCCGTCGCCCCAGCCGCCGCCGGAGGCGCTCTGCGTCGCCGTCGTGCTGTCGCCCGCGAGGAAGAAGGCGGGCGGTTTGTGTGCGCAGTGACCCTTCGTGGCGCCGCCGCTGTCGATGCCGCTGCCGCTCCCGCTGCCGCTACTGGCCGGATGGGCGGTCGCGGGGGCCAGGAGGGCTGCCAGGTAGAATAGCCTTAATGCCGGGTTCATGGTTGAAGTATACAGACGGGCCTTGGCACTATATTCGAGCATGCTTTCTCTATCCTCGCGCCCGAAGCTCGTCTCATATAGGCATATCGCACGGTCGCGGCGGAAGAACACAGGCGGCCTCGCGGCGTGGTATGGTTGCTCCCCTCACCTGCTCCGCTCGTTTGCCGGCCCATGGAGAAATTCATCCTCCTGTAGTATTCGCCAGAATGCAAGGCCGAAATGGCGATATGAGCCCGGTGTTTTTGTGTCCGTACGCCACTTCGCATACCGGTAAGCGAAGAACCTGATGCTGCTCATGATCTTATCCGCAAGGCAGACACTGGAAGCACCTATTCGAAAGTGAGGGAAGCAAGACCACACTCCAGCCATGAAGTAGTGCTCGTTCAAGTGGAGTGTGCTAGAGGAACCATTGACATTGGCCTGTAGTATCGATCAGTCATGCAGTGCATAAGAGTACGGGGAACAGTCTGAACAATGCAGAGGCCAAGCTTGCTCCTCAGCTCAATAGGCAGACTTCGGTGAACATGGACAGCGAGTAACGTAGCATCAAAGAATGAGACTAAGATGAAGCTGGGCCCAGGGACTGCTCCCCTCGCAGCAATGTGAGGCGACTTGACAGGCGAGTGCGCTGAAAGTGTGGAAGGCCTGAGTATCTGCCCTTCACCAGCTAGCACCTTCACATGAAGTGTCAGGGAGCAGTCTCGCTCAGGGTAAGAAGGACAACACATGGATATCTCTGCCATATGGCCTGGTGATGGCACTGCGGTGATTCAACCCCTCCTCCTGGTGAGATCTGACTTGCAGCCTGGTTCTCACAGTGGTGGATCAATGTTACAGATATCCCCAATCGGTGCCTCTCTCTAAGGATCGAGGGACCTCATCGAACGCGACCATCTGTGGATTAGATATAGAATTAAAGCTGTGCATCTTGGCCCAGCATTCTCAGTGCCTGAGCTCTCCTGAAACTTGGAGTCAGATAACTAGAGGTAATCAGTGAAAAATCACCCAGAGATGAGACAGGATGTAGTCGGGAGAGATGGCCAGGCACCAGGAAAATAGGTTAAATGACAATAAACGGGATCCATAGAAGACCTATGCACTTATGGGATAGTTGCACAAGAGCGAACTTTGACGTCAAGGTGGAAATTTCCCAATTTCCACACTGAGGATCGCGATAAACAACATCAGCTTCGCCCTTCGCGCTAACAGTGCCAGTAGTAGCTACGTCAACTGGCCCCCGCCGTCATTGTGTCCCGAGCTACACAACTCCAGCTTTGATATTGCGCGATAGCAACCTGCCATCTCTCACTGTACGACGTGACGCATAGTAAACCCGCGCACCAGCTCCGCCGTCTGATGCGGCACGTCGTCTGTCGACCAGCACCATGAGAGTCCGGAGCTGAGTCGAACCCCACCGACGCGTCGAGGAACCCCTCCCCACCTCCCGAGAGGCACAACCAACGGCCAAATATCGCAGGGACGAGCACCACGGGGAGTCCGTCAGGCAGGCAGGCCGGTAGGCGCGTGGGCGGAGGAAGAAGAAGAAGAAGACAGTGAAGAACCGCAGAAGAGAAGCAGCACAGAAGATGGCCGACATGGAGGCGCCGGCGGGCATGGCGAGCAGCGAGGTCCGGAGCGAGGTCAAGAAGCCTAAGAAGAAGAAGGTCCTCCTCATGGGCAAGAGCGGCTCGGGCAAGTCGAGCATGCGCAGCATCATCTTCAGCAACTACATCGCGCGCGACACGCGGCGGCTGGGCGCCACCATCGACATCGACCTCTCGCACGTCAAGTTCCTCGGCAACCTGACCCTCAACCTGTGGGACTGCGGCGGCCAGGAGGCCTTCATGGAGAACTACCTGACGCAGCAGCGCGTGCACGTCTTCAGCAACGTCGGCGTGCTCATCTACGTCTTCGACATCGAGTCGCGCGACGTCGACCGCGACATGGCCACCTACGTCTCCATCATCAGCGCCCTCGTCCAGTTCTCGCCCCAGGCCCGCATCTACGTGCTCGTCCACAAGATGGACCTCATCACCCTGCACGCCCGCGAGGCCGTCTTCGTCGACCGCGTGCGCCTCGTGCGCCAGAAGACGCAGGAGTTCGTCCAGGCCGCCCAGCAGTACCCCAGCGCCGAGCTCGACCTGATCCCCTTCGCCACCTCCATCTGGGACCAGTCGCTGTACAAGGCCTGGGCCAGCATCATCCACGACCTCGTGCCCAACCTGTCCGTCATCGAGTCCCAGCTCGAGTCGCTCGGCCTGCTCATCGAGGCCGAGGAGCTGCTGCTGTTCGAGCGCACCAGCTTCCTCGTCGTATCCAGCTGGACCTCCGACGAGGGCCAGAGCAACCCCACCGGCGACCGCCAGGAGCGCATCTCCAATATCCTCAAGCACTTTAAGCAGAGCATCAGCCGCTTTACCGGGACGCCCCGGAATGCTGAGCAATTTACGCTGATGGTGAGTAACGTTATTGTTAATCTTGGATCTGAATCCCCTGCCCGCTGTATGGTTGATCTCGTTCTGACGCATCTGCTACAGGAACACAAGGCGGGCTCCAGGTTCTCCATGTTCGCCTGCAAGTTCACCACCAACACCTACATAATGGTCGTCCTCCCACCCGGAGAGGCGCGCTTCAACTCGGCAAAGCTGAACTGCCAGATCGCCAGAGAGAGCTTCAAGTTCCTAGACGGGCCCGGGACCATGTCGGGGCAGGGCCAGAACGCTGCGGCTGGATAGGGTGCCAGGCGGTAGCGAGTCCAGGAACAGACGAAGCTCGGCATAGATCTAGACATACCCGCCGACTATGGGTTGTTGTTCCCTCACCTTTTTGAAGTCGAACGGGGGAATACCTAGTCTCCATCATCCTTTAATCACATAATGCTTGACACACCTGTTCTCTCCCTCTCCCACTCCCGTCAACTTGACCCCTTCTTCCTCCTCCATCCTCAGCTCCTCTCTTACATCCATCAACACCCCGCCCAGCAGGTTCCGTCCCCACCGCTTCCGGCCCACGCGGCTCGCCGACGCGGCGTCGAGCCCGATGCCCCAGACCTTGTCGTGCGGGCTGGCCTCGACGAGCTCCGCGTCGCCCGTCGCCAGCAGCAGCTGTCTCAGCCCCTGCTGTCCCTGTCCCTGTCCGAGACCTCCTGTGGTGCTGGTGTCGTTTGTGCTGGCAAATTTGAGCCGGTTCCCGCGGCGCACGACGTCGACTCGCACGGCGTCCCACGCGTCGCTGTCGAAGTTGGCACAACGCCGGCCGATGGCCTTCTGCGCGCGCGGCGACGACGTGCTCAGGACGGCGGCCGCGCTGGCGGTATCGTTGAAGTGCTGCCGTTGTTCGTCTGCGTCAGTGCCACTCCCTGGCCATCAGGAGAATACTTGAAGACAACGACTCTGAACATCAACTGCTATGGACTTCGCCTTGGCCAGAAATATATATGCATGCAGACAGACAAGCGCCTAGGCTGGCAGGCCGGCAGGCATGCAGGCAGACTCACCATGCACTTCCTGTACATCATGTACTGCTCGGCGCAGGTGAAGACCACGCCCTCGATCCCCGGGTCGGTGAACGTGCACCGGTACCACTGGCACAGGAAGCCGTAGTCCTGCTCTGCCTTCCAGAAGAAGATGGGTTCGCCCGTCGTCCGGGTGCCGGTTCTTCCGGTACTGCCCGAGACGGCCGGGGGAGGATTGCTGGAAGTATGCATGGCGTCTGCTGACGTCGCGGGAGGAGGCGGGCGTGATGTGCCTGGGATACTATCATGTAAGGACTGTCGAGGATGAGGTTTGTGGTGTGTTTGTCTACAGAAGTGTATCCAGGGGCAAGATATAGTCGATCAAGCCGTAGCTAGGTTCCTAAGCTGCGAGGTTGCAGTCTAAGACTCCAGCGTCACATCCTCAGTGAGCTTACTCCATAACTTTTGTTTTGTATGCCTTCCGTGACTCATCGGCCAGCAACCACCGCGTGACAAAGCAACGAGGCTTGTTCCGACAGCTGGTCTCAAGCCATGCGACTTTGAGGTTGAGAAGATGAGTCCTGGCTGGCTCTGATAGAGCATCTATGGCTGTATTATTCCAAGCGCGCGCTTCTATTCTGCCGACTTACGACTAGACCAGCTGCTTCTGCCATGCATGACCAGCTGCCGAGCCATGCCACCTCGCGAGTCACAAGGAAATCCACGACACCACCAAAACCTCACCATCGTCCTGATTCTGGGAAAGAAAAGAAATAAAAGCAATTTGCTCGGTTTTTTGCGTTCAAGTCTACCTGTGCGTTTCACGTCGTGCCACTTTCGCTCACCGCCTGGAACTTGAGAGGGGTTATTGATTCTGTGCCGCAGTTCTGCGTAAAAAGGTACTCCGGGTATGCAGTTCTCACTCTGTCTCCACGACGAACTGAAGCTCAGCCGGAGATAGGCCCAAGTGAACAATTCACATTTTTTTCACTATTTGCTGCTGAAGAGGTACTTAAAAACATGGCATTGCCAGCTACGTACCCTGGTTCCCTTCCAACTCTGACATATACCTCAGTTGCCTATCTTCAAGTTGCCCTGTGTCTCGCGTTGGGCCAATGGCCACAAGGTGGTTCACAAAGATAGTAATAGGGCCATGTGGGTGGTGTCAGTGCCCTTGGGCAATCATAGGGGTTTCTTAGAATCTACCGGTACCGGTACTGTAGTTCAGAGCAGTGTAGCAGCCAACCTTACAGCTCCTACTCAGAGGGGAAACATTGTATCTCAAGTTCCTCCACTGGGCAGACTTAGAGAGACTCCTTTGTACACTTGTCATCCTGCAGAAGGCCTATAGACTGTTACACGGGATCTGCAAAAGTAACATAAGGATCAGCTTGCCCCCCGGGAAGAGCAATCCTTCTGAGGCAGAATCTCCGCGAATGGCCAGTTGAATCGGATGATGTGATGCCCTTACACCAATGAAAAGAGCCAACTGTCCGAGAATGGCAAGTCAGGGTCATGTAAAGTAAGTGTCCGACATTGCACACCGCTCAGTTTGACTTAACTCAAGTACATTCGAGATAGTTGCATCTGTCAGACGCAGGAGTAGGTTACCTCCGTTACTTGCCGAGGTTCCTTGGCCCTTGGGCGAATTCCAGGGGTGCCTGTCCTCTTGTTGAGGTGAACCTAGTCTTGAAACGGTTGAAACCAAGGCATAGGTGAAATATTGATGGTTGCGCGCAAATCCGTTGTAGATCGCACGTTCGTACCTTCAGCCCTGTCCGATTCGTCATTGTTTGATCCTCACGCCCTTATCTCGACAACATCTGAGCCACCATCGTTAATCACTCGTCGTTTTTCTCATAAGCCGCCCTGTCTCCTCTCTCTCTTCGGGACTCACTGCCATTTCGTCCTATCTTTAGATGCGATGTGACGCTACAACACAGACGTTGCCACCCCAATGCGACCTATGATTTCAGCGATGGTAGTCGAGAGCAGATAGAGGGATCCGGATTCCAGGACCGCGAGAAACCTGTCGAGAACCTCGATGGTATCCTTGGTACTACCGTGACCCGTCCCGTACAATCACCGGTCAGTGGAACGACATCCCCCAGCAACTGGGGAAGGCGACGCGACATCAGTTTTCATATTGCACTCGGTTCCGGCCTGTGTTGAGCCCCGATACCGGCGAGACCGCCATTCAGCCTGGCCCTTTCCATTGGTTTTCCAGAGTCCTGGATAGTCCGACAAGTTTCCGGAGCAGAGTTACAATGAGCTGCCATACACGCTGCGACAGGAGACACGAGCGGTGTGAACCATGCCCCGACACGCAACCCGACGCGCAAGAAGCGAAGACTGCGGCCGGATTGCCGAGATCGAGATCAGGACATTCCCCGAGGTCTTCCAGAAGTGCCAACAAGCCGAACGTGCCTCCGTACATCGCGGAAGGCTCCAGTTTCGGGAATACATTTGTTGCGTGGGTCATATGGAGGTGATCTGTGGCTTCCTTGTCCTGGAATGCCGCTTAAGAGAAGAGAGTGAATGGCGCCGCCTAGACGACGAAGATCTCGTCCATGTACTCTCCTCCCGTACCCCGGACCCTCTGAGTGCAAAAGTCGGCCGGGGCTCCGAGATGAACTTCTTGGTCGAGGCCTTCCGGGCGGACCGGAGTTTATCTCGAAGAAATTTCCTCTGTGAGATCAGCCCCATATCGAAGCATTACCATGTCAGATTCTCACAAGCACGCCGCAGATGTCCACGAGATATGCATCTTACCGGAGGACCAACACTGGGGCCACGGCACCGAGCTAATGGAGGAGGTCCAGTGGCGCGCCAAGAAACACAGAGTCGACATCGTCGCGGTGGCGGAGGGCTCCATGCTCGACGCGGCGGAGGAGAACGCCCGGCAGCGGGCAGAAGAGGTAACCCAGGCCGAGTCCTCCGAAGACTGGATGTTCAAGGAGAGAGCGGTAGCCGATGCCGTGAAGTGGGAAAGACTCGCACGGGAAGGGCTTTCTTATGCACAGAAAGTCACGAGATCGGGTCTTGATTCGTCAGTGGATCAGGCGCCAGTGAAAGCTGGGCTTTGAGAAGGGCAAGGGTATACTCTGCGGTCGCCGTGACAGTCTCATCCCTCGGATCTACTACATCATGGTGTACAGGTCCGGCTGGTCCTAGGATCCTACCTACTACGGCGGCAAACCTAACCAGGTTTCAAGTCAGATACGGGAGAGCCCAAGGAAAGAAACGTGGTTCATGACAGGGTATTGGTAGACATCTATACGCCAAAACGACTTCCTTCCGGTTCCGGATCTATGAGACATTGGCGACGTGAAGGCATCGTCCTCGACAGCATTGGCTTCCCTGACACATTGAAGCAATTTCTGATCGATTTTGTGCGATATCTTGCGACTAATACACATCAAGCACTTGAGTCTTGCGGGAGGGGGTTGACCCAGTGGTGCCATCGAAAAGCACCTAGCATGCTCAAGCGTCCCTGCCAAACCGAACATCAAACTCCTTCAGGACGCCCATGATACTCGCGGTCTCGACCTCGATCGGTAGCCGAGAGGACGTGCTCGGTTCTCTCGGCACGGCTTTGAGCTTGGGGAGCCACGTCCCAATCTCATCGGCCGCCCGGTCAAAGTTGCGGTGGCTGGACAGCGTCTTGTAGGCGTCGGCGCACGACAAGCTGAGGCCGAGACCGGGCTCGGCGGGATTTGGCACCGGTACCGGTACCGAGGCGGCGCCGGATTGACAGCATCCCCCCGAGGCGCCCGAGCCGCCGCAGCATCCGCCTCCGGGCTGGCCTGTCTCGCGGGCGAAGTTGGCTGCGAGGCTGCGGCAGAACAGTCCCGACTTGGCATCGCCGAGACACTGCTGGCAGGTTCCAGGTCCGTTGGCACCGCAGCCACCCGCCGGCTGGCGATTGGACTGGCCTGATGTCCGGTTCAGGGAGTCGATGCTGGGAAGCTTGACGGCTCCGGTGGACGTGACCTCCAATGGTGGTGGGCCCACGTCGCCTTCGGACGGAGGCGGGGTCTGCACCTGCGCGCCTAGAGGCGCGAGCGTCTGAGACGCGGCAGCCTCGGCGCACATGCAATATGTACCCTCGCTGCAGAAGCCGCAAGAGTCACGCGGAGGGATAGCCTGCTGGGGCGGGGGTATAGCTATTTGGGCTGGGGGTGCTCGCTTCCGGGACGAGAACATGGAGGTGAAATCAGTCTCGTTTGGGTAGTGCTCAGGCTTCTGCCTCTTTTCCTCAGGGGCGGCGGCAGAGATGGCGGATGACTTTCGTTTGAGGTCGGACTCCGGCCCCCCAGCGACAGCGCCCAGAGCGGCCTCGAGACATGCACATCTAGTCCCTACGCTGCAGTCACCGCAGCCGACAGCCGTGCTTGATAGCACCTCGTCGACACAAGCACAGGGTCCGTTCGAATCACAGTTGCCGCAGCCTGCCGGGTCTGTCGTCGATAGCTGTGAATGATCCGACGTGCTCGAGGTGTGAGGGGGGGAAACGATCTGTGCGATGGAAAAGCCAGTCGTTGAACTGCGATGATCCGTAGTGTTACTGACAAGACTTCCCCTTGGTAATGGTGGCTGTGATGCCATGCTCGGGGCGCGTTGGTGGCCCATGGTGAAATCCTCACTTCTCGAAGACAGGCTGGGAACGTGGCCTTCCCCCCTCCACGGTCGTCTGACAGACTCGAGCTCGCTCGCGATTCGCAGGCGCTCGGCGCGCTCCTTTTCCAGCATGTCCTCAAGGGAGACGCATCGGCTCCGTAGAGACTGGACCTCTGCCTCCAGGCCTTGCACCTGGTTCTGCAGGTCTTGCTGTGCGCGGTCGTGTTCTTCTCTCTTCTCCTCCAGCTGCTCCTCCAGCTCGCCGACACGAGCTGCTCTACGCTCACGGAAGGCCCGTTGTGCAGCTCGATTCTGGGCCTTTCGCTTGGTCGGGGGAGTATCAGTTGCCGGCTTCCTGCCGGGCTTTGGCCTAGGAGGGATGACCCATTCTTTGCTGGTGATGGAACCTTTGGACACCGTAGCATTGGCCGCAGTCATGGCAGACACATTGCTGAGTGGGTGGGCAGAGTGGGCGGGCATGATGGCTGAGCGATCCGTGGATAGGTGTGTGCCTCCAGATCCTATCGATGGAGGCGAGGCCGATGATAAAGGGGACGCAGCAGTGGCAACAGACGAAGAACGGCTGGTGACAACGGTACCGGTAATGGCGGGGAAGGCGGAGTGAGTGCCAGCCTCAGCAGGTCTTGAACCGCGCTGGTTGGCAGCTGGGATGAGGGGAACAGTGGCAGCAGGAGAGGTCATCTTGGTCTTTGAAGCGAGACACGAGAGATGGTGAAAGGTCCATCAGAGCGACTACTCTGCTACCTGGAGGGGGTGTGATACATGTGCCATAATCGTGAGGACTGTGCAGGAATACAAGATGCCTCCGAGCCAGGGTGGAAGTGTCAACACGGGGCGGGCAAACCTGCTCGGAAGCGGGCTTCGACTGAGTGAGGGTGAAGTGGGCTGATGATGAAGTTCGGCGGATCCGCGGAAGCACTGATCAGATTGATAAGATTATTTCAAGGGCACCAGTGCCGTTAGCCAATCAGAGGCGGTCACATGAAAGCCGGCCTGGACCCGCCGCTTTGGCTTCCGATATCGCCCGCCAGGGATGGATCAGGTAAGCT
This sequence comes from Xylariaceae sp. FL0804, assembly GCA_022539325.1. Classification (NCBI taxonomy): domain Eukaryota; kingdom Fungi; phylum Ascomycota; class Sordariomycetes; order Xylariales; family Xylariaceae; species Xylariaceae sp. FL0804. The sequence continues at coordinate 256,431 of JAJKLG010000010.1, forward strand.
TGGATTGGAACCTGAAGTCTTCGCCGTCGGCGGCGGCGAACTGCCCAATCAAACTATCAAATAGTCCTCGTCCTCCGACGCGTTTCCTTCTTGGCTTCGCGTGTCTTGATGGCCTTCACGTCACAAGACCCAGTGATATACCAGCTCCGACTCGGGAAACATGTGGGGTTGTCAGTTGTCAGGTCCCCGAGCTAAGCATTGCGGTTTTCAAGGCGCGTTCCTGCATTTCTCACCACTGAAGCAGAGCTCGGGAATCATGAAGATGCCCGGGGTACTGCCACTCTCAGCGTTCTATTCCTGCGCGGGAACAGCAGTCGCGTAGGCCCGGTTCAGAGCGTTCATGTTTCTTAGCAAGCGTGCAAGCTCGTCGATCTCAAGCATCCACGCTAGCTCGACCGGTGTGGTCTGTTGATCGATACGCATGGTCATGATGGAGTCAAATAACTTCAACCTCGGACTAGACGAGTAGACGTATAAACGTGTAGGAGGTTATTTACTTGGAAACTGAAGAGGTTGCTTGTGTCGAAGGCCAGAGGGGTTCTAAGGCCAGTGGGGTTCTCTTCTGAGAGAGAGAGGGAATTTGACGGCCTACGGTACACGAGGTGACGAGACAATGGCCATTTAACATCGACGACATTCGTGGAACCTGCAGCACTGGGACCTTGATGAAGATGGAATTGCTCATCGAAGTTCACCGTATTCCCTGGACTACGCCAACGAGAAGCAAGTTGAAGAGAATTACGTGCCATGGATGAAGGAATGCGGTGACAGCTCTGGAGACTTGCCATTATGATCGGCGATCGTGTTCGCTGCGCCTCTCGGTTGTTGATATTCTCCGCGACGAAATATTTACGTAGAAAAGTCTCTGCTTGAGCCTTTGCGTATAAATTGGTTGAGTTTTACCTGTGTGTGTGAAGTTGTTCGCCGTTGATGTTGTTGAACGCAGTGGGAGTGGATCTTCCCCGGGCTCACTCCGAACAGAGCTCCGTCAGCCCCATAAATTTACCGAGAGAGCGGTCAATTGTGGCAGATCTCATTAGATCTACCGTATCCCAGGTGAATAGAGGTACGGCACGACAACGCAGCCAATTGTCACTGCAAAGACGTTCAAGAGTTGGTTCTCTATTGCTGAACTCTTTACTTTTCGTACACCTTCATACTAGGGCTCAAAGCTACTCTGCAGTACTTTTGAGTAACGCCTCATTTTTGTTGGCATTCGTGGCATCCCGAGATCGCCCATCGAAGAGAGCATCCTGCTGTCCTAAACTACACTGCCTATCCGCCGATTTCTCTGCTTTCCCTTTCCCCCCCATTCTCGCGCGCCACGAGAAGAGCGGCCATGGCGCAAAACCTCTCAGCCTTCTCGCTCAACCGGCCACCGAGCTCGCGCACCTTCGCACTAGCCACCTCTTCTTCGTCCTCTTCCTCCTCCTCCTCGGATGCGGGGTTCGGCGGCGGCGGCGGCAACGGCGGGGGCGACGACTCGGACACGCCGCTGCCCTTTCCCACGGCGCTCCCGCGGTCCGACTTCCTCGCGCCCGCCTTCGACGCGACGGCGTACCTGTCGTCGCTGATGCCGCGGCGGCACCAGACGCTCGAGGACCTGCGCGCGGACCTGCGGGAGCGCTCGGGCGCCATCGGCGCCGAGCTGCTCGAGCTCGTCAACGCCAACTACACCGCCTTCCTGGGCCTCGGCGACGAGCTGCAAGGGGGAGAGGAGCGCGTCGCCGACGTGCGCGTCGCCCTGCTGGGCTTCCGCCGCGCCGTCGACGAGGTCAGGGCCCGCGTGCGCGCGCGCGCGGACGAGGCACGCGACCTCAATGAAGAGCTGAGGGGGGTGCGCGCGGAGGTCGAGGTCGGTCGCAAGATGCTGGATCTGGACGAGCGCACGGCCGCGCTGGAGGGAAGGCTGGCGCTGGGGAGCGCGGGGGCGGATAGCGACGAGAGCGAGGATGAGGAGGAGGAAGAGGATGACGACGAGGACGGCGAGAGAGCTGCGGATGGGATGATGGGCACCAGCTCGGCAAAGCTGACAGAGCTGGCGAACGAGTACATGACCATTGAGCAGCTGGCGGACGACATCGGGAGGGAGGCCCCGTTTGTGCGCAAGGCCGAGGAGAGGATGATAAGGTGCCGAAACACCATCCTGCTGGATCTCAATAACGCCCTGAAGGAGGCCAAGAAGGCCGGCGTCCGGGGGCTGTCCAAGCTCCTCAAGCTGATGGGCATCTACGCACTGATGGACGCGCAAGCAGAGGCCGTCAAGACTTTGAAGAGCAATTGAAGAATTACGAAGAGCAAAATCTTGGCGTGTGTATCAGGAGTCTAATAACGATGTGATGATTCGCGACATTGAGATACCCAAGCATAGAACGCAGTTATGAGACAGGATGGAAAAGTTGTTTTAATATGATAGTACATTTCCTGACAGCTTGCTCTCTTCTAGCCGGTCGTTGGTACATGGGAGGGATATATTTACATGGCCGTGCTGAGGTGCTCCGGCTTGAGCTTCTCGTCCGTGGCGTTGAAGAGGCCGTTCAGAGGAAGGCCCGGTCCCTGCGTGGACGACAGCACAACCTCGACGATAGTCTTGTTCACCCGATCCTCTATCCTCGTGATGCCGCTCTTGGTCACGTCCATCAGGGCCTTGATGTTCGTCGACAGCATCTTGGGGGTGAACTCGATGTTGCCGACGGGTATGCGGATGACGCCGATGCGCTCCCGGTACTCCTCGGAGCCGACCATGTCGCGCATCAGCCCGCTCACGCTCTTGACGATGGTGTTGGTCTTGAGGCTGGGCATGAGGCCCCGGGGGCCGAGCAGCCGGCCCAGGTTGGCCTGCTTGAGGGCCGGCTCCGAGTCGACGTGGCAGATGAGCCGGTTGAAGGGCAGGTCCGACGCCCGGGTCTTGATGAGCTCGAACACCTCCTCCTCCCCGTAGATGACGGCGCCGGCGGCGCGCGCGTCCTTGGCCGCGTTGCTGTCCGGCTTGCAGATGACGCCGATGCGCGTGTCGTTCTTCCACGGATAGGGGAAGCGTATGCGGCCGCGCACCACGGGCGCGTTCTTGACCGTTCGCATTCTTAACGACAGCTCGTACATGGCCGACGAGGGAGGCCGTCCGACCTCGGCCGCCCGTAGATAGCTGTTTCTCTGCCGTCAGTACGAGAGCTGGTACGCGGAGACTGGCGAGCAAGTGACTGACCGCATCGCATCGAGCAGCGAGTACTGCTCTTCCTCCTTCGTGGGGGCCGCATATCTATACTCCTTGAAGCGCTTTGCCTTTTTTGCCTTCTTCAGCTTCTCCCTCTCTTTTCTTCTGGCCAGAATTGCCGCCTCGTTGACCCTCCACCGCGCCTGGGTCGGCCTTGGCGTTAGGGTCTTGGATATGGTTGTCGGTGTCGGTCGTACGGGCGACGAGAGGCTCAGCCGTGCCAATGAGGCGATGCATCGATTCGTGGAAGCCATCGTGGCCCGCTCCGTACCGTCGTAGAGCTCGAGACTCGCGCAGTTGAGGGTATTGCGCTCGTCGAATTGAGTTGGTTCGATGGTGAGCTACGCCGGTGCCTTGCACGATACGCCCCGGACCCGAGCTGCGATTCAGACAGAGAAAATAATTGACGCCTCAAGATCCAGGCAGCAAGCCACAGTCTTATCGCCTTATCTAATCGCGCCAGCTGTACCTGATCTTATCGGCCAGCCGAGCCAGCTCTTATCGGCGGCGGCAGAACCCCGCCATGTCCAGCCCACCAACAGCTTTTTGCGACCCGACCCCGCCACGAAATCCATAGCCGCCCCGTTGACTCAAAGGTACGTCGGGTCATCGAGTCATCTCCTGCTCTGTCCGCCGCCTGCCATTCTGTACCGCCGACTTGTATGTGTCAACCGACTAGCACAAGATGAAGGCAGACGAGCTCGTTGCTGTCTCGACCTCCCTCGGAGGGGACTTCAAGTCCATCGAGCCTCATCTCATCCGGCTCGAGAAGCACTTGGTCCTGCGAACGTACTTGGCCGGGTACACGCTGAGCGAGCTCGACGCCAAGATCTGGGTTGCCATCAAGAGTAACCGCGTGGCCGTCTCCTTCATCCGCAAGGGCTCCTACGCGAACCTCCACCGATGGTTCACCTACGTCGAGCAAGTCCACCCGGAGATCCAGGAGGAGGTCAAAGCTGCCGATACCGCCCGCAAGACGAAGGTCCAGGCTGCGAGTCGCGCCGGTGCGAGCTACAACCTGTCTCTGCAGGATTCCGACAAGGGCGTCGTCTGTCGGTTCCTGCCCGAGCCATCGTGAGACACCTTGAGATACTTGACGTCTAGGTCACAACTGACGAAGACCACAGGGGCTACCTCCACATCGGCCACGCCAAAGCCGCCCTGCTCAGCGACTACTTCGCCCACCAAGCTTACAACGGCCAGCTTCGTCTGCGACTCGACGACACCAACCCGAGCAAGGAGAAGGAGGAGTTCCAAGATGCCATCATCGAGGATCTGGCTCTCATGGGTGTCAAGCCCGACAGCCTGACTTATACCTCCGACTACTTCGACCACCTCTACGAGACCTGCCTCACGCTGATCAGAGGCGGCCATGCTTATGCCGACGACACGGAACTCTTGAAGATGCGTGATGAGAGATGGAAGGGTATCGCCTCCAAGAGACGCGAGAGGACGGTGGAGGAGAACCTACGCATCTTTGACGAGATGAAGAACGGTTCTGAGGAGGGCCTGGCGAACTGCATTAGGGCCAAGATTTCTGTTGACAACCCCAACAAGGCCATGAGAGACCCCGTAATCTACCGCTGCAACCCTAACGACTCGCACCACCGTACCGGGACCAAGTGGAAGATTTACCCGACCTATGATCTCGCCTGCCCTGTCGTCGACAGTCTGGAGGGCGTGACGCATGCTTTGAGATCGACCGAGTACACCGACCGGAATCCGCAATTCCAATGGTTCTTGGACACGCTCAAGCTCCGCCAGGTCTACATGTGGGACTTCGCACGCATGAACTTCATCAGAACCTTCCTCTCCAAGCGGAAACTGGCGAAGCTGGTCGACACGGGTAAAGTATGGGGATGGGACGACCCCCGGATGCCCACGATCCGTGGCGTCCGGAGACGAGGCATGACTATTCCCGCGCTGCGGGATTTCATCCTCAAGCAGGGCCCGTCCAGAAACGTCGTCACCATGGACTGGAGCAGCTTCTGGGCCACCAACAAGAAGGAGATCGACCCCGTGGCCCCTCGACACACGGCCGTGTCCAAGAAGGACCACGTCAAGGTGACCGTCAAGGGAGAGGGGGCGCCAGCAGAGCCGCGTGCCGAGGACAAGCCCCGACACCCCAAGAACCCCTCCATCGGCACCAAGAGCGTGGCCTTCAGCCAGGAGCTCATCATCGACCAGGCCGACGCCAAGTCCTTCATGGACGGCGAGGAGGTCACCGTGATGCAGTGGGGCAACGCCTTCGTCCGGGACGTCGCCGCCAGCGGCGAGCCCGTCATCCCGAGCCTCACCCTCGAGCTGAACCTGCAGGGCGACGTGCGCGCCACCGAGAAGAAGATCACGTGGCTGTCGACGCGGGGGCAGCAGCTCGTCGACGCCGAGCTCTGGGCCTTCGACTACCTCATCACCAAGGACAAGCTCGAGGAGGAGGACGAGCTGGACAAGTTCCTGAACCCCGAGACGTCGACCATGGAGGAGGCCTGGTGCGACGAGGGCGTGGCCAAGCTGAAGCGCGACGACATCATCCAGCTCGAGCGCAGGGGGTACTACCGCGTCGACAAGGCGTACGGCGACGGCGGGGAGAAGAAGGTCGTGCTGTTCGAGATCCCGACGGGAAGGACGAAATAGGCGCTTAGTTGTAGATATCATGAGACCAGCTTGATAGAGTGGCGGGGAACATTCAAAAAAGAAAGACGCTGGTTGAGTCTAAGTTGAATGTCAATTCGTTGATTGCCTCGAACGACACGCCAAGGTACTTGCATAAATAGACACTCTGACCCGCGAAAGTCAGGGCACTGGACAAGTATTTCTTTCTTTCCCCGATATCCTATCACCTAGAAGAGCTTGACCACTATGGGTGAGTGTGCTAGACCAATCCAGCGTCCTCCTTACCTTTGGGTTCAGTGATATTTCGGTGTATGGCCGCCAGTACACCAGGCGAGAGGTTGTCCGTCATGATCAACCCTAGTCTCCTTCCTGTCAGCTCTAACGTCACTCACTGCCTCTACTTACGGAGAGCCAGATAGGGGTGCCAGTGGCAAGCCAGACGTAACCGAGCGCCCATGTGAGCTTCTGAAGAGCTGGGAGGGTCATGCCCCCTCTCACAGGTACGACACGAGAACCGGCCGATGAGGCATCCATGGGCTGTGGTGAGGGTGGGAGTATATGAAAAGGGGAGGCGAGATTCAAGACGGGTGGTCCTGATGCAAAGGCGAGCGAGGGGCAGAAGCCTGAAGCCATACAGTTGACTCGGGCTAGCTTTCTGCCTCCCTCATGAGGCGGCTTATCACTATTGTAGGCAGACTGACGGTTGATGCGCACTCAAGTTGCTCCTCTGATCCGAGCACCGGTACGACGCGTTCGTAGAACACCGCCCGGTACGACGACAGCGACGCCCGGGGGATCTTGTGACCCCCGTTTGCGTCGACGCCAGCATAGATCGGATAGTGCCGACCGTACGTACATGGTACTCCGGGCTCGACGATATATCTCGGCCAGGTCCTCGATTGGCTCGAGGAGACGTCCGGCCGGGGCCCTTTCCTACGCGGTGTTAGCGTCCGACAGCACGATGTCTTGACAGCGGCTGGCGGCGTTAGGCCCGCTCGTCATGTGCTACGTGGTGACGGGGCTTGGGCGGTCCGCATGCAGTGCAGTAGACGTGGACGCTGCTCGGGACGCTGGGTTGGCTCGGTAGGTCTATGCCTGGGTCTGGCGTTGGCCCTTGGCTCTCCCCCGGCCGGCGCGGGATGGTCGTCCTGGTATCGCGTGTCTTCATCTGCCTCCAATCTTCTACCCGCAGCCCCGGTGGGCTCGTGGTGAAATGCGGGCCGGGCCTTATTTCCACGAGCCGCGCAAGCTCGGTTCGACGCCGAAGGATTCGGGCTCCGAAGCGTGCTGGGTTAGGCTGTAACTTACCTGGGATAGAGGTATCATAGGCGACGGCATGACATCCCGGCATCCCTTACCTACAGCCACTGCGTGAGTTCGATCTCAAAGACCCTCTCACCGGACAGGGGGTGACCTCGTACTACAGGAGGGAAAGCTGGTTCAGACGGACGGCCGGGTCCAGTCCACGACCCGTAGGGCAGCTGATATCTGACGTGCAGGACTCTGGATCTGGCTGGAAGTATAGAAGGGGAGCCAGTGTGTTGGCATCGCGGTGTTTCAGCCGACTTTTCCCCTGGCTGTGGTGTCAGTGGACCGGCGGCGACGATGTAGCACTGGCAGGTGATAGGCCGGGAGGCGGCGGCGGGCGCGGAGTGGACTCTCGCCGACTTGCAGCACGGCCCATTGGACAGATGCGCTGGCACCAGGAACGCACGCAGGAAGCGTGTGTTGGCGTGGACGGCGAGGATTGGACGAGCTGCAGGTCTCATTCTCCTCTTCGCGACGGCGGATTGGGCCAATCGTGACCGCTGCCTCCGTCTTTCCCTCTTTCTCTCCCTCCTTGTTACAGGACTGGCTGGCCTGTATTCGTCTGTACGGTTCTGGGCAGATACTGGGCCGCGCTGCATGGACAGCTCAGCGGCGGGAGTCTTGCTTTTTCCTTGGACGAGAGAGCACAGCTGCAACTGCCGCGCGGTGCAAAAGCCATGGCACTTGCATGGCAGGATTGGCTCGGTGTCGCCGGTCCCTGTCATCGTCGTTGTCGTCGTCCCTGTCAGACAAGGCGACCCGAGTACACGTCCGTCGCCGTAATCCGGCCCGGAAGAGACCGGCGGCGCTCGACGACCTCCACCACCGTCAGGTCCGAATTCTCACTATTGAAAGCCATGAATTGTATGAGAGATGGGGAAGGAGGGAAAGAGGTTAGAGAGACAGGCTGAAGTGGCACCGCCCGCCTGCAGCATACAGGCGCCAGGTCTCTTCGTTAAGCATACTCGACTCTTGATGCATGTCGACTGTTGAGCTGGCAGATGGCAGACAGAAAAAACAGAACTCCGAACCTCAGCTGTGGCCAGCCGCTTACACCACTCGGAAGTCGCAGTACTGCTGTACACCAAGAGACCAGTAACGCAGTCATCAATTCGTCAGGCAGAAGCACATAAGGACGTGGACGTTGTCGCCTTCCCGTCGGTGTAGAGATTAGGTATAATACCTGATGCTCGTAAGACGGACGCGCAGTTGTCGTCACCGGGATCGCTTCTGTGTGCGGCCGCCCCATCACGACTCTCCCAATTGTATGGTAAGGTAACTTACTCGAGGCATGTGTAGCGCGAGCTTCACCGCCGACTTGAGGTCGGTGATCAGCTGTAACCAGTAGAAGCAGTCACCAGTAGTAAGGTGTAGCAGTAAATGGGAAGGGCCAGTAGTACCAGTAACAGTAACACGTATCTGGCATCTGAAGAGTGCATGGAGATGTTGAGATGTCAGTCATAGAAGGCGCAAGGTAGAGCGGGAATGCTCCAAGTGTATTAGTGGAGACGATGACCTGAGATGCTTGTACGGTGCAGTCAAGTATCGCGCTACTAGGATAACTGCCGGCCAATGAAGTACCTGTACGCACTGGGCTGCAGCTGATGTACGAATTCAGACGGATACGTCCAGGTACTGCAGTACCCGCCTTAAGTCGGCCAACGACAGTGCGACGATGGAGACCCCCGACCAGGGTCATCGCGGTAGAATTCAAGAACACTTCACACCCTCTTCTTGCCTCATGCTTCGTTTCTGTCCTCTCCTTGCCTGTCTGGTCCAACGGCGGTGTTGCGTGTGTGTATGTCTGTGTTTTGTGCTTCATGATTTATTCGATTTTACTTCCAACTCCAGCTACGAGGCGCGGATATCCTTCTGGGACGACTCACGACCCACGACCCCGAACCCATGCCCGCGAAGCTACCTCATACAGTACCGGTACTTACTGCGTAGCTGCTGAGATGCGCTGACTTCAGAGGCCGACGCTGCGACAGAGCTTCTACTTCCACTCCCACCTCACCGTCACCTTCACCTCGTCATTCAAGCTCTCCCAGTGACGAGCCCGGATTGATATCCTCTCATTTCGCGACTGGGCAAGACCGAGGGTCCTATTTGTATTATATGATACTCATCACAGGTGCCCGCTGGTAGCTCTCGTCTGGGTGCTACTGGTCACGCTGCGCCGATGCCACTTCGCGTGGTCCCATTATGATTCCCATGCAGCGCTCGAACTCGTCGCCCGTTCGCGTGCGCGTCCGCTCCTCTCCCCGTGAGTCAACATGGACGCCAGAAGCCCGACCCAAACTGCTGCTGACCCGGCTTCGTCCGCTTCCTCTCTGTAGCCATCTCTCCAACCAGCACACGCCCCCCTTCGCCGTCTCCAGCCCCTCCTACGATCGTGCCACCACCACCATCGCCGCCGCCGCCCGACGCTTCCCGCCCGCGCCAGCCTCGATCCCGAAGTCCGGTCCGTTCGGCGCCTCCCACGAACGAGGCTCATCCTCCTCCCCGACCGTCCGCTGGAGAGACGCCTCGCGATGCCGCCCCGCAGCATAGGACGGGCGCGAGTGCGCCGAGGAAACCTGTTATCGCACAGCCGTCGGTCCCCTCTCCGAGTGCCTCTCCGGCATACGATTCCGCCCCGCCCTCCCTCACGCTCCGCCCGGTTTTAAAGGGGGAGGCTGTCCCGCGTCTCCGCCCCCAACAGCCGCTCCTGACCGACGTGTCCCAGTATATGAATTCCGACATGAGTGCTGCCGATGAGGGGACCACTCTCGAAGAGCTGGCGCACCTGGTCCGTCTGTCCAAGTACCAGGAGCGCAAGCGCGCCAATACGCGCATCCGCCTGCAGAGGAGTCTGATCTCGACTGCCCTCTCTGCGCGCCTGACCCGCTGCGGAGAGGTCGCGCAACGCAACTTGGCCGAGTCGTTCCGATCCGACCAGACCCAGAGCTTTGCTAGTCTCTTCAGCGCCATCCAGGATGTGCGGAACAGTTGCGATGAGACGCGCCGTTATGCCCTGGCGGAGCCGGAGATGGACTCTCTTCATCCGCCCGGGATGGTGTCCAGCGAGAGTCTGGATGTCCCAGGCAGCGGTTCCGGCATCGTGGGCGGTGCTCCCGTCACACCCTTCCTGAATGAGTTGTCGGTCCCGGCCAGAGAGGCAATCCTGAACTTGCTGACGCAGATCCGGACAAATCCGGAGTACCTGGCTGCCCGGTTGTGCGCCCTGAGCCACGCCGAGCTCAGCGCGCTGGCCGTCTTTCATCAGGGATTGGAGCCTATCGAGTCTGTCCTACCCTTTCACTCGTCGCAGCAGCCTCACAACTACCGCTCCAGTGGGCGTGGCAGTGCCAGCGGTGCCAACAGGAACTCCGCACCGGTGCCGTCCCCCGTGGAACGGCTGCTCTCCTTCCAACGTCACGACCCGCTATCTGCCCTGATATACACCTGCTTTGCCAACTCTGCTGGCCCGGACAGCGCCGAGGACAAGAGGAGAACCAAGATTTGGGCCACCGCCTGTGCCCGTCTCATCTCTTCGCGTGCTGCCCATGAGAAGATCCTACTTTCCGTCCTAAATGTTTGGTCTGTCATGCGTGATTGGTCAGGACGCTCCAACATGGAATGGTACCTCATGAAGATCCTGGAAGATGGAGCCTTTATACTCGACCGAGCCCAGGATCCGCAGGGGACTCGATTCACCTCCATCTCCAGCTGGTCGACTAAGGACGACATTGCCGCCGAGGAGTTCTATGACCGCGCCGTCCATGAGCTGTTCGAGATCATCGACGATGAGGATGCCACGGGAATTCCCGAGGGCGTTCTGGAACTGGGGAATGAGATACTCCGTCAGCTGGATGCCAAGGACCCGAGGTTTGCCGAGGAGCATCGATCTTGGTTTGTGTACAAATGGCTCTTTTCCAGTTGGTTGCAGGCCGTCTTCATCCATCCCGAGAGCTATGGTATGATGGCCGAGTACAACATCACCGAATACGGCCGCCAGAAGATCCTCAAGGAAGTCAGCGGACGCGCCACCAGTATAGTCTTGGAGATGCTCTGGCCTCATAACCCCCCAAGGCCTGCGTCGATCCACCCCAAGATCAAGGGACATATTGAGAGCATTGTGAACCGTTTCAGGACCGCGAGAGCTTCCAGGACAGTGAGACTCCTGCCCGCCAGGTCCATTACCTCTCTGCGAGAAACCGTAGAGGTCCATCCTTACTTGGTGCTCAGCCCTGCTGATCTGATGACTCTCGTCAATGCGCTCTTCCCGGAGCGTAGACCCCCATCTGCGCACTCGAGCAGCATTCGGTCTGGTGCTCCGTCCATCTCGGGCTTCTCAGCTATCTCTCAGCCGATATCGGTGGGCACATCCAGGGGCAATTGGGAGACGTCCTCCGTGCTCAGTATGAGTGCTTCGTCTGTGCTGAGCGAGGCGACCACGCTTGAGAACCATGCCGTCGGCAGTCCCCATCGATACTCGCCGCCCATTCCAGAGTCAGCCACGCCGAGGCAGACAGTTACTACTTACGAGGAAGACGGACAACAGCTGCGGTCTGCCATGCAGGAGATGACCCAGATCCTTGGCCCCGAGGTCGCCCTGGGGTCGTGCCATCCGTGCGCGGAACGTTGGGCCGTTCTGTTTGTCGCCCCTGACGGAAAGGGTCTCTCGTTGCATATGACCTATGATCCGGACGATGATCCCGAAGAGGAGAACTCTTCAGAAGCCAGCGATACCGAGGAAGATGAGGCGGCGGGCAGGCCTGAGCTCGACAAGGACTACCATCAGCTCCGAGACTCGATACTGAGACTGGTCGAGGATTTCGAGATACCGCAGGGCCTCGAGGAAGCTGGGACGGCGCCGACATTTAGCAATCGTGCCTCCGGCTTGAAGAAATACCGGTCCAAGAACAAGGTCATTACCCCGGAGAAGTCCATGGGCAGCCGCAACCCCTACCGTAAGCGCGAAGAGCCAGTGTTGATCTCGATGCTTGCTGCAGCCTCGTCGCAGTGCCGCGTTCAAGCTGATTTCAGCTCTGCCCATTCTTATTGGAAGACCATGCAGCATCTGAACGCTTTGTCGTCGCCGACTCTTCGCAAAGACGGCTTTGCTTCTCTGCTCAATATCTTCTCCCGCGGACCCCGGGATTCTATCCGACGCTCCGCGTCGGCCATCGAGGACTATGATGCCTGGCTTGTCTGGCTGAAACAGAGCCAGGAGCGTCATGAAGGCCTCATCGAGACCATGATGAAGCGGCTGAGAGCCTTGCGGGATAAGATGTGGTACGTGACTGAGGTATTCCACTCTGACGTGCACGAGCACGCTCGTCACGTCTGCAGCGCTCTGAAGATCATGGGCGTGCCGTGGGAGCTGGGCTCGCTCAGGTCGAGTCGGGCCCATCTGGCTAGCAAGCCAGGCCTCAGTTTCATACACCAGCCCGAGTCCCAGATGCTCGGTCTGCTCGCTGCCAGCGAGGACCATGGAGGCCCGAATAAGCTCAGCGACGACCAGGCGGAGAAGACGCGCAAGTGGCTGGAGCAGTGTAACATCCACAACTGGTGCGCGGGCGAAGAGCGCATACATCGTTTCTGCTGCGAGATCGAAAGCTGCTTGGACAAGCTCGTGGGAGACAGTGTGACGGCCAATCCTGTTCTCTGGTCGAGCCCTCTGTATAAGCGGGACCGGGTGAGGTTCGAAGGCTCTCGCAGGGGCCGTGAGAGAGACAGGGAAGGCAGCGTCTACAGTGACGACACCGTGAGCCTCTTCAGTGACGGCCACGAGCGGAGGTATACATCCTCCTCGGCTCGTCCCACGTCGATGGTCAGGGATCTCCGAAACATGTCCTCGTATAACATGAGCCAGGTCTCCCTCGACTCGGGACGGCACAGTTTCTCTCGAGCCAGCACGGTCATGTCGGATAACTTCGACCCACGCGACTACTTCGGACTGTCCTCGCCTGTTCACACTATCGACTCGACCACTACCTTCTGGTCTCCCTTCCAGTCGGCCATGTCGATGTCATCCGTCAGCTCGGCCACATCGCGCGCCCAATCCCCGAGCACCAGTATCACGAATCTGTCCAGTTCCTTCTCTCACCCCTATCGCCAACAGATCCCTTCCAGCGCCTCCATCGCGCGGCCAGGAACGTCGGCCTCAACCAACGAGACTGTCCAGCAGCGGTCTTCGGAGGATAAACAACGATTTCTCTCCGACCTGCGCCAGAGTCTTCTCAGTCTCTTCCTCTCTGACCTTGGAAACTTGGTATATGCCCGTGGTTCCGAGACTGACGGATGGTTCAGCGTACAGGGGCAGGATTGCATTGAACGTCAGAGCGACGCCAATCCAAGTCTGCGACGGTCGCCAGTCAACAAGCCCTATGCATCTATGAGGAGCTCTAAACAGCGAAGCCTCGAGAAGAAGAAGAGCCTGGGCAACCTGCGGGACGTTGGTGATTCCAATAGGGTTGGTCAGAGTGTAGACCGACACGACAGTCCATCTGTAGCGAGCAACGCCAGTTCTGCCACGAACGAGACCCTGTCTGCTCGGACGCCGAGAAAGGACGAGACTCCCCAGTTCCCCTACAAGAAAGCTTACCAGCGTCTCCTCAAGATGTTCTCCGTTCACCCCGACCCGAACAAGAAACTCCACGCGCTCTTTGAATTAGAGCAGCTCATAATCGCATCCCTGTCCAGTGGAGGCCGCCGCTCCCGGTTGAAAGGGCGCAGCCAAGGCGTGTCGAGCGAGGATTCTTGGGACTCGGGCCGGACAAACGAGGAGCAGTCTCCCAAAGAGAAGAGACCGAACACGCTGGCAGTGCCCATGATGTCCTCGCTCTTCTCCCGCTCGCCTGGCAATGCCGAGACGCGGTCCATCGTGTCCATCAGCCAGCAAGCCAACAAGGACGCGATCACAAAGGTGCTCCAGTCCCTCTTCCGGGACGCGGACATCCGTCCCCGGACCCTGTTCCGCGACCTGCAGTTCATCAACGCGTTCGTGCCGCTGTCCGTCCTCGACAGCGACCGCAACACGGCCTTCTGGGACGCCGGCTTCGCGGCCTTCTCGCTCAAGCAGGACGTCATCGCCACCATGGTCGAGGTGACGGACGAGGCCATCAAGGCCAACCGCGAGTTCTCGTCGTCCAACGGCCACCACCACCACCACCATAACCACAACCATAACCACCACCAATACCACCACCACAATAACAACCCCCTCCCGTCCTACTCGATGCACGACGCCGCGCGCATGCTGACCATCGCCGCCAAGGAGGGCGACGCCACGGCGCAGCGCGAGCTCGGCCTGCTGCACCTCAGCCAGCCCGAGCTCGTCGCCCGCGTCACCCTGCCGCTCGCCCGCCCCCGCGACGTCTTCAAGCAGAGCGTCATGGAGCAGTTCGCGCCCCCGGCCGGACGGCACCCCAGCAGCAGCAGTGGCGGCGGCGGCGGCGGTGGTAGTGGTGGCAGTGGCGGTGGCAGTGGCAGCGCGCGGTACTCGGCTGATCACCGGGGACGGGGAGGAAGCGGATCTGGCGGCGGAACCGGATCTGGTGGCGGCGGCAGCGGCGGCCTGGGCAGCGGCGGCGGCGGGGGTGGCGGCTCGGCCTCTGCGAGCGGCGGCGGCGGCGGGGCCGGTTCGGCCGGCAGACAGCAGCAGCAGCAGCAGCACTCGGGCGGTGGGAGCAGCAGACAACAGCAGCAGCAACAACAGCAGCAGCAGCAGGCCGACGTGCGCACCGACCCCTACGTCATGTGCGTCGCGTGGCACTGGATGGAGCAGGCGGAGAACGGCGGCGACGAGCTGGCGGCCAGGTTCATGAGCCAGAACAACGAGATGATGCGCCATGCTTAGGTTTGCTGCGTCCGAACCGGATCTTCGCTTCGGTCCGGCGGCTACGGCGATGGCGACGGCGATGGTGGTGGCGGTTGGATGGATGAGTGCCCCTTGCTCGGACGGAACAACGACTCGGAGTTGATTTTTCGCGATGCGGCAAGTATACCTGTGTCTAGGTACCTCTCTGATCGTACAGAAGGGCACCTGCGGTACTGGTTTTACGTTATTGGATGCTGCGATTTTGGTACGGGAAACAGAAACCGGGGGTTACAGGCACAGAGACGGGTGTATTGGCTGTTTCCCACTTAATTGGATACCCTTGGGATGTTTTTTTCTGGTCTCTTCGCGGACTTGCTTAGTTGCTACGTTTTTGTCACATGAGGGGAGCATCGGCTGTGCGGAAAGGCTACATACCTGTGTTTTGCTTTGCGACTTGGAATTCCTGTATGCGTGCGTGCATGAGCATGGCGGCAGTGTCTGGGTTTCTGATAGGCTTCGACATATCTGCTTTGGGGCCTGCGGCGGATTGAAGGCGATGGGCTTTGCTACCCTCATATACCATACATAGATGTGCTGCGGAATTTGGATATACCAATCATGGGCACTGGAATCTATAATAGAATTCGAAGTAATTGGTGCTCTGGTCTCTGCGTCTGGTTATTGTGGTTGCTGGATGTGTCTAAGTTAGGTACCTAGTGACTTACAGGTACGGTAGTGGCAGTGCTATTGGCACCTAAGGGTGTCACGTGATCAGGTACTTAACCTCAGGATAGCCGCCAGCTTAGACGGCACAGTACATCGACGGTCGACCTTTCCCAGTCTTGCTGCCATCTCGGGGAAGACATCGCTAACTCAACTCTACGAGGATTCGGTAGAGAATATTGACCACCGATACCATATCTGAAGTTACAGAGGTATTGTTCTTCTGGTTCACTTTTCCCGAGGGCCCCATTGCAGTTGAAAATTTTCCGTCTTCGCCCTGCGACGGCCGCACATCGCACTTTGTCCGGTCACAGGCTGGCGCGAAGTCCCAAGGCCGTTCGTTGGAGCAGCACAGCGAGATTCCATAGCTAAGGTACTTACCGTACTTACCTGTCGTTCCTCTCGCGCCGGATCTACCCGTGAGCAAAGCAAAGCATCCAGGGATCGGGATCTGCGCCGAGCAGACCCGAAAGAGAGAGGCCAAGACACCCACACAGAGATGGCGCCAACAACAACAACACCAGCAGCACTGCTGTCGGAGGACGAGATCGACGAGCTCATCTACCTGGCGCGCGCGGGCGAGGATGGCGACCTGGCATCCATGCTCCGGGACCTCGCTGCCGGCCGCGAGCGCGAGAGCGAGAGCAACAAAAACGTGGCAGCAGCTGCAGTACCGGTAGCAGAGATCCTCGCCGCCGCCGTGGAGGACGACAGCAAGGCATCTTGCTTGCATATGGCCGCGGCCAATGGGCACGCGAGTACGTCGTCCCGTTCCCGTTTCCCGTGCCCCCCTCTCCCCCTCCCATCGTTTCCTGCGCGTCCTGCGCGTACAGCTAGCTAGGTAGGTAGCTCGTTCATGCTGGCTGGCTGGCTGGCTGGCTGGCTGGCTGGCTGGGGGCCGTGTGATGATACTCTAAGCCAGTACCTCCTTGCCCTTGCCCTCCCTCCCCCTCCCACTCCTCCTCTCCCCTCCCTCCGGTTCATGCACCTCAGACCGGCGTGGGCCGGGGAAGGAGGAGGGGGAGGGGGAGGGGGAAGGGGGAGAGGGGAACCGGTGTGCGTTCGAAACATCTGATCTTTTTCCTCATTGCTCGACCGGCTAACCTTGTCTTTTCCTACTTACTTACAGAGACCGTGACGGTCATCCTATCAAACCTGCCGCCGGCCACCGGTAGCAGCAGCAGCAGCAGCAGCGCCGCGGCGGCAGCAACACAACCACCACCACCCCAATCTTCATCATCTTCATCAGCACCTCCACAATCTTCATCATCATCCCCAGCCCGAGCCCAAGCCTACATCGACCTCCCCAACGCCTTCGGCAACACGGCGCTGCACTGGGCCTGCCTGGGCGGCCACCTGGACGTCGTCCGCCTGCTGCTCTCGCGCGGCGCCTCCCCCGCCCTCGCCAACGCCCAGGACCAGATCCCGCTCGACCTGGCCGCCCAGGCCGGCCACCTGCGCGTCGTCGAGCACTTCCTCGCGCAGAGCCGGGACCTCGAGGTCGGCAATGCTGACGCTGCTGACGCTGCCCGAGACGACGGGGACGGGGGTGGCCTGGCATCGGGCTTGCAGGAGCAGGATTTGGAGGAGGAGGCCGGGGATGATGGTGGCCCGTCGACGACGGCTGAGTCTGCGGGTTGAACTATTTTTTTTCTTCTCCTGCTCCATGCCTCAGCCCATGCCTCGGCCCATGCCAGCTGTTCTTATCAGTGCAGGAGAAAAAAGGAAGCTGCCGGTGTCCGTGGTATGGCATGACCTCGGGCATGAGTTCCTGTCATTCCGGGGTGTCGTCCCAGAGCGTCGGGTGAAGGCGAACAGTGATTGGCTCGGGGTTGGGCCCGAGGTTGCGCCATCACCCCAACCCGCATGAGAACGCCACGATTCAGATCGACTGCAGACGACGTAGATTCGGACGACGGCTACTCTGGAGAGCTAGGTTTATGTGAATATACAAAAGGACATGGTCATGTACTCATAATACCCCGAAAACAACATCATCCTGGCCCTGCTGCCGATAGGTACGGTAAGTCTGCCGATCCTGGCGCCGCAAACCCCCAGTCCTTGTCCACATGTGCGATTTGGCCAATCTCCATGCAACAAGTCGGAGTTCGGTATATAAAACTGCAATATGAGTCCGTGTTCGGTAGAAAAGAGTCAGATGACGGGAGAGAGGTTGGAGAAGCCAGGAGTTCGAATCCCGGTGTTAGTTTCAGGCCACAGGCCAGCCGTGCTGCTCGAAGTAGGAAATACTCTCCCAGGCATAGGAGCTGTCCTGGTTCGGGTCCTCCGGGTCGAGAGCAACGTGTACCACGACGGTTCTGGTAGGGCCATGGGCAGCTAGCAACGACCTCGTCAGCTACTGTCCATACCTCTCGAAAATGCTTATGTGGGGTTTTCGCACAACCACTTACACACGACGTTCTGCCGGCTTCCCCTCCATCGCGTTCCGTTCCAGTCCCTCTCAAAGGCCCTGTCCGTCGCGCCCACCGGCTCCGCCAGCGCCATGAGCCCCAGCAGGGGCCCCAGCTCGCCTGCCAGTGCGCCGGTCTGCTGCAGCGGCTGCTCCAGATTCCGGTACGTCTCGGGAACGAGTGTTCCCAGCCAGCTGGCGTTGCGGCAGACGTACTTGTACTCGCCGCCGCCGATGGACGCGCGGCTGAGGCCATGGGCGTCGTCGTGGTTGAAATGCAGCGAGCGGAAGTCGCCCTCGTGGTAATCCTGCGCGAAGGCATCGCCGGGAGCGCCCACGCACGGCACGAAGGGGCCGCAGTCGACCACCGTCGTCGTGCTGTACGCTACTAGATGCTCGGAGTTTTCCACAATCCGCCCGGAGGCCTCATCGCGACGCTCGTAGCTCACCACGATCCCGCCCACAGTTCCCTGGCCCCCCAACCGCCACCAGCTGTAGTTGTCCGGAGCCCGCTGTACTACACGGTTGTGGTAGCGGAAGACGTGGCCTGGTCGCTCGAATGCGTAGCTCATGCAACTCCGCGGCGGGTTGGGGTTCCCCCACGTGTCGGGCGTCGGCGGCGCGGCGTAGGGATCCAGCACGAGCTCGTTTACCACGAAGAGGAAGGAGACGTCGGCCGGGCTCGCCCCGGAAGTGCCGTGGCTGTGACCTTTGCCGTGACTGTGGCCGTGACCGCGACTGCCGTGGCTAGACCCGTGGTGTTTGCTTGACTTATTATGCTTGCTGGAAGCGCCTTTCTGGCTTGATTTTGACTGTATAGTGTCAGGTGGCCGCCTGCCTAGCAGGGTGGTGAGATAGCGCACTTACGCTGGACATGGCCACGGAGACCAGTTGGGCGTGTCAGGGATGCGTGTTCAGTGTAATCACAACGCCGCGTAGTTGAGTGATAGAGAACTTTGCGCTCCTCGATGACTCTGCCGGTATCAGCGGAGCTCGCTCCCGCTTAAATATTTCACTCCGTCACCCAGCGGTACTTGGGCAGCAAGTGCCAATAGATGCCCATCCTGATGGCGCAGTCTGGGTTGGCAAGGTCGTCGATATCGGTATCGGCAGGCCATACACACTCTCGGCGGTTCCCGGTGTCATATCTCCGAGATGCCCGTCATTCTGAGTCTGCCTATCACGGTCGTCCGCCCAGAGCCGGTGTACTACCTGGTTCCCCGTCGATCTGGGGTCGGCGAAGACGTGACAGTAGTATCATGGGCCACTTTCCGAAGCCGGGTATCAACACCATCCAGGGGGAACCTTGGAGGGCGAGGCCACTTGGTCCAGCATTCGGATACCCAGAGAGTCCTTGCGCAGCCCGAGTCGTTTTCTGTCAAGGCTCGCGCGTGGCCTCGTGGCAGGTTACCCCTGGAAGAAGCAAGCTCATCCACTTCTGGCACATCATACCCAGCCCGCCAGGGCCATCTAGCAGTGCCGGTCCGCGGTGCCAGAGAATGTCGCATCCGCTTCTAGCCTGAGGACCTGGGGAAGCCCGTCGCGCTCACTGGCCAGCCAGGCGAAGAATCACAGTCCCGTTGGTGATCTGGCGGCCCAGCCCGCCTCCGGATAGCGCACTGGCGGGATGCGCTCTGGATCGTTCGCAGTCGACCGTTGAAGCCACACGCGCCCTCTTCCCATTGGCTGCGCAAACTTATCCGAGACGAGCGAATGGCCTGAGCGACACGTCGGCGCTGTCTGCTTGGAGTCTCTTGCCAGACCTGTGGGACTCGAGTGCCCAATGGGCCACGGCAATCCGCTGACATGCTGCTCCGGAGAGCAACGTTTCCGTTGGGTGTCTACCGGTAGGGGAGCGCCGGTAAGGGGTCTCTAGTCGTGGGAGACGAGTGCCAACACGTCATACCGTCATCTGGAACCATCTCGAATCACCACCAAGCTTTGTACTCTTCTTCAGAAGTGGGAGGGGGGAGGTGGGAGGCGTTATCGGTGAAGAATTCCAGGAGTTCCACCGGCGAGTCGAAGACGTGGCCAGTCGCGCTGCCACCGTCACCCTCCTCACCCGCCGGCATCGGTTCATCGATTCACAAGACCAGCCCTGGTGCTGCTGACGAGGAAATGACGCACGCTCACATCGCCTGCTCATATGGGCTGAGGCGACCACGGTCCACTCCGGCCCCCATATCGCCGAGTGTCAGCTGGACAGACAGGCGTAGTCCGGGGAGCGAGGCGCGGGCTAGACCGGCATCGCTGATCCTTCCCCGGGGGAACTGGTAAGAAAGCGAGAGACGACCAACAGCAATTCAGCCGTGGCTCATAAAAAGGGGGGGAAGGGGGTCGCAGGCCGGGGTTGAGCATAGGCCGGATTCGACCACCACATTGGACGGCCGGGACTTGACGCCGAGCCCGTCGTTTCGCCAATGAATAGGAGAGAGATCGTGAATGCCTTGGCCTTCCACGGGCAGACCTAGGCAGCGGCAGTATTATAAGTCTCGAGAATATCGTGAACCTCTGGCCGATGGCGATGCGGGTACGCCATTCGGGGCGAGACGGCTCGGGGTCTGACGTTGGCCTCATGGATGTTCAGTTTCGACGCATTTGGGGGCAAAAGTGCCTTGTCCAATGAGTGCGGAGAGTATGGTGGTACTGCACCGGGACAGGCTGGCATTTCGTCATCCCACTGCAGGCTCAGGGACCTACAACGACCTTCTCCTGCACGTCGCTTATCATGACGAAGTCCTGGTCATGTCTCTGAGTCGCATCAGGGCGCAGAAGAGAAAGGATTAACAGCTATGATCGAGTTAAGAAGCCGATGAAGCCAGCGGACCCAGATCATAGAGCCCAAGTTCGGAGATGATCCGGACCAGATGGACCGGTGTTGTTCTTCAAAGCTCCGGGATAAGAAGCAGTGGCTGAGCCGTATGACCTTGAAGACGGCACTCTGGGTTTGAGACTTCACGGCAAGCATGGCGTATTATGCCTCGACTGGATCTCTGTCGGGTACTCGAATCTCACAATGATGTTGTTGTAATTGATCAGCTCACCATGATACGAAGTCAGCAAGGTTAGTGACCCTCCCGATCTCTTCGAGAGAATCCGATGACCTGGGGCAACCGATGTACGGGCGAGCACCTGCTGCAGAACACAATACGCTGCATTGACTCGAAGGGAGATCTAGGTTCAGTTGTTGCGTGGAAGGGCTGTACTCGAAAATCAAAGTTGGATGCTCCCATTTGCAGAAGAAGGATCTGAAGAAGGATCTGAACGAATGAGTGGATTTGGTGGTGGTAAGGATAGGGGAGAGCTAACTTCGGGTGCCCCTCTAGAATTCCTTTTTGCATCGCCCTGGGCCGGCCCAGGGCGCCTTCCACACACTGCTGTAACTTACCTGTCAGGTCCAAATTTTGCGCCTCTGGGTAGTCGAGGCGCTCCTGCCCGAACACGCATGATAGAAGACGTACGGACGGTGGGGATGTGTTACACGATGACTGATCCCAGCTCTCTCACAAGAGGCTTACGTCGAATGTCCGACAACTGCCTCGGTGCAAGGTCTCGCTTCTCCGGTCCTGGTGCCAAAAGTCGGGACAGCCCCTGACAGGTTAACCTGCTGGTACGCCTCAACTTAAACCCGGAGTTGAGCAAATCTTCCTAGTAAGTAAGCGATCTCATCCAGCTCGTTCTCAACTGGTCATGGGCGGCCTTCCTACAGGCGCGTTGATCTCTGCCTCCTTCCCGCGTGGAATGGATCCGCCTCGAAAGGAAATGGCGGTAAGTGGAGGGAAGTACCATGACAGGAAGCATATGGGGATGCGGGCTTTGGGCATAATCTACCGAGTCACCACGGAAGAAGCCACTCCTCGTCGATACTCTTCCCGACGGCAGCGTCCTTGTGGCCCTCCTGGACGGCGAGGATCCTCACGCCGCCCTCGCTGGGCGCGATCGCTTCAATCGACCTCCACACGTCCTCCGACAGGACACGCAGCCCGTTGCACCCCAGTTGAGAAAGACGCGGGATACCTTGACGCCGACATTGCGTAGCCCATGGTCCTAGTCCAGCATCAGGATAGGCCCACCACGATACCCGATTGTCTCGAAAGCGATGCTTAAAACTTGGCTGAGCCTCTCGAGTAAGGAGGAAGACAAATCCTTGGACTGGTCTTTCTATCAAGGCGCGCTTGTCCATACGGGAGAGTAACGCTGAGATGAAGTCCGAGGCTCACCCAACGTTGTCGTGATTCCAGGAATGGGTATCAGTAACTTGGGATGAAACTTGACGGTCCTTGGGTCCTAATTTTGACATGTCTGAGATATCTGACCAGCTATGCTCGAAACTTTAGCGGGTGAGATTTGGAAGGATGCCTGCCGACTGCGCCATCTACACCATGGTGTTGTAGATGGGTGGTCGCGAAGTATGGCCTTTGGAGCTGAGGCTGAGTTCAAGGAAAGCTCCCATCCGAGTCTCAGAGAAGGGGCACAGAGGACTTGCTGGTCGGTGGAAGGATCAGTCGACGAGTACTGGCTACGCCGTAAGTTATCATGTTGTTCTCGTTCGAACATCGCGCTCAAACGCTCTCGTCTCACTGTCAGAACTCAGCCGAGCCCCGAGTTGATGGATTTCATAATCCCAGTGTTGATTGTTCGACCACGCTGGTCCGCCAGAGATGTCGTTCCTACTCGGACTCCCAGTCAGGCAAGGGATAGCATCCTCCCGTGGCAGCAGCATCGGCGGCAGTAGCAGCATGGCACAAGTCGAATTATCGACTCAACTTCATGCTCCTATTCAGAAAGTGGTGTTGTGAGGAGGAAACGGCCAAGGCAAGCCTCTTGCAGACTTGGACGCCACAGTCATGGGGCTGGGGGCGGCGCGCTGATTGGCCGCGGAGACGACACCCGCGCCGTGTTTCAGGACCATCCCAACATGTCGCACTTTCGACTTTCTTCCGACACAAACAGTTTCTCGACCCTCATCCTCTTTGGTTCACGCCAGTTCGCGCCAGTTCGCGCCACCATCTGAACGTTCGCCTCGGTCTGCATTGACCTTCGCCATAATATGATAGTCCTGGTATAGCCGACCGTTCGGTCCGATGCCGCTCTGATTCGTGCTTTGCTGAAACTGGCCTCCCGTGCCCCCGTGATACGATGGTATTGACAGCCTCCTCTGGGCGCCTGGCAAGGCAGACTTGACATATGCGCGCTTCGTCCCGTTTCTGGCAGCAGTGTGCACATGTGTCTTCTGATATCCGATTCGGTGGCTCGAAGAAGGCTTCTGACCGGACGTCAAAGGGCCGAGATCCTTCGCCAAACTCGGCCGACAGTGAGCCGCCTCCGGCTTGTGGTAGTCTCTCCATGAGCCTTAGCACCGAGACATGTCGTCTAGAACTGCTGAACTACTTCGGCCATGAGTACTGGGAAAGCTTCATATCGCTACTGAGCTACGCAGGGACGGAATGTTCTCTACGACTGCCGGCAGCCGCTCTGGAGGCAACCAGGCAACCGATGATGCAAGGCAACGTCAAGGTTGAATCGCTCCGCAGTGATCACCAGATCGCCTCGTACCCGTCCCTCAAATCTCCCAGGGTCCTGATCTCCATGATGTGCAGAGTCAAAGTTATTCTCGCTGCTTGTTTCGAAAATCCGGGGCGCGAGGCTGATCGGGTTCTTCTTGGGGCAGCTGTTGAGGCCCTGTATCTGTCGAAACCATCTGCACAGGGATAACAGCACGCACAGCACATACAGCCGGGCACAACTCTCTCGATGACGTCCGATGCCCAGTAAAGCTGTGTGATTAAGGTACCGCTCAAGCGCTTCTGCTTCGCGGCAAAGGAGACATCCGGGAGTTAATCAGACAGGTAACGTTAATACTTTGAGCACTGCAGTGAAAGGCGATATCTCTATTGTGACAAATCAACAGGAACCATCAACAGAATTCAATCAGCCTGATGGGCCGTGTCATGTGATTGGTCCGGTAAGCCCAGCCGCGGTGCTCAGCATGGCCCCCTGCGCAGTGTCGAGATGCGCAGCACATCAAACGCGGGGCGTAAGAGCCTCCCACAGCTCAGCCCCCCCGGTCCTCCGCACCCCCGGGGGCCGATATCAGGGGTCAGGAGAACTTCGAGAATGGGAGTTTGGCCACCAAGAGAAGGGGAGGACGATGCCTATCGCGCACGAGGACGATGAGGTATAAAGAGGTGGTGGAGTGCCATCGAGAAGCACCTCATCACTCCAGCATCACACTCCAAAAACTGCAACCATCTCCTACCTACTCGTCTCATCAAGACCTTCAGACAACTCTCTCGCCTCTCGCCTCTCGCCAGTTGCCAACTACTCTACCAACTTTCTACTACACTCTCTCCCTCACCACCACCACCACCACCAGACAAGATGGTTCAGCTCAGCTTCGCCGCCTCCACCATCCTGGCCCTCGCCGCCACGGCCACGGCCCTCGCGCTGCCCAACCCCAACCCCAACCCCAACCCGAACCCCAGCCCGCTGTCGCCCGACCCGGCCGGCGCCAAGAACGTCGGCAACGGCGCGGGCCTGCAGTTCATCACGGGCGCCTGCCTCAGCGACGCCGACTGCGCCAGCACGTGCTGCGCCGCCCTCGACGGCGGCGGCATCTGCTCCGGCGTCGACGTCGGCTTCGCCCAGGGCAAGCAGGGGTGCGGCTTCTCCTCTTCCTCCACCGGCACTGGCAGCACCGGAACCAGCGCGAGCAGCGCCGCGGCCGTAGCAGGTGCGGCAAGTGTGACGGCGGCCGCCGTGGACCCGGTCAACACCAACGAGGCCGGCTTTCAAAACGTCGGCAACGGCAACGGCCTGCAGTTCATCACGGGCCAGTGCCTCGCCGACGCCGACTGCGCGAGCGGCTGCTGCGCCGCGTCGTCGGGCCTGTGCGCCTCGCCCAACATTGGCGAGACGTGCGGCTTCATCTCCTAGGTTAAGGGGTGCTGACTGATGGTGGTAATGGTGATGATGATGATGACGGTGCAGTACGGTACTGTCTTGCTGGGCGGACCAGGAATATGGAATGGGAATGGGAAATCACGACGCCCTGGATATGGCGCAATTAGGGAGGGAGGAAATGAATATGGTATACATGGGACGGACGGTTTGGCAACGCATAATAGACGGGTATGGGACGGACCGGTAAGGGTGCATGTGCATGGCGGTGCCGGCAACACCTTCACGGGGTTCTTGTTGGGGGGGTTGGTTCATGGCGTTTCTACATTGGTGGTTTAGAGTTTTCATCCCTTCGCTTCTCTAGAACAATTTCAGCGCATTGGAATTTATCTCGCGATTCTGCCTAAGTTACTGTGACTTGCCAGGTTGTTCAGGGGTAACTTACGCCGGTCCGAGCCGATATGGCTGGAATGCGCTGCTTATAGGTTGTGGTTTCTTTTCTCCGTTGATCACGTTGACTATGTGCTCGTTAGTTTCTAGCTCTCAATGTATCACACGTGAATGTAAGGTAGGAATGTAAGGTAGATATTCAAATCGTGAGTGTATACCTCAGAGTCTATCCGCGCTCTTAGAGCCAAGCTGCTCGTCTGCGCCTACTTTGAGAATCTTCCCTTTCCCCTTTTGTTCTCCAGTAACACGACGGCATCGCAATGTCAAATGAATATGTACACTATGTATCATGAGCAATATTCTGCGTTGGAGATCATTGAGAAAGCCTGATATGGGATGGCCGTGTAGTCTTACAACAGCATATCAGCTGCTCATGGGCAGCAACGTTATGGTTTGGTGTCTGAGGTGCCATTGAAAGCATCATCGGCATCGATGCCACTCTTGTAGATCCCGACCTAGCTATTGTACCTTCATATCTCCTACATTAATGCCATTCCAGCCTAGTCCAGCCATACACGTAGGGTTGACGGAGAACCTACCTACTTATCTAGCAACAAAAATAGCCGCGCCAGCAAGTCGTTACCTCTGCCCAAGTCCCTCAGCTAGTCGCTCGTCCAACCATGCAATCATGTCTCCAGCCTCGTCCAATGCCTGAATCTCGGCTTTTACATTCAGCATGAGCATGATCTGGAGCTCAAACACGAGTTCAGTATCCTCTGAGCTGTGAGAAGAGTCCGCCATGATCTTCCTGAGCAGCGCAACTGTCAGCTTTCGGTCAGACGCTTTGAGTGCAGCGGCACTTTCGGCTGGCCCAGCTGATCTGATTCGACCTCGCGCATCACGTTGCGAGGACGACACCTCTGCGGTATGCGGTGCAAGAAGCGCACTCTCGGGTGGAAGTGACGGAAACGTCCCGATAACATCCTTGACTCTGGGCCCAATCCACGCAAGGGCCGAGAGCGTGACGTTCTCCTCGTGGGAAAGCCTTCGGCTGCCATGCTTGTAGGTACGAAGTATCGAGATGCCGTGCGGATCAAAGTCAACCAGCGCAAACATGGGAATCTCGGGGAATGCCCGATGTACAAAGTACAGAAATTGGCGTGTGGCTAGGTCGGGGTAGCCCTTGGCCTATACACGTGGACCTTCTGTCAGGATTGGGTTTGGACCACATGTGGTGTTGCTCAGGGAGCAAGGCATACCGTGACCAACATGCCTGGGCCAGCAGCTGAAGTCTCAAAATAGCGAGACGTGGCCAGTCCGCGGAAGGTAGCCTAATCGTCCTCTTAGCTTCCATCAGGCCGACAGCGGAGCGGGAGTTTGACCTCCTTCTCAATGACCAAGATCCATTTGGTGGCGCCGGAGTCGATCTGATGGATGCTTCTGATATTCGGAATGAGCGTCCCCTAACGCACTGTTAACCAGAGTGAGTTCGGGCAGAAGCACAGAGATGTGTTACATCTTCGCTGAGGCCACAGTCCTGAATGGAACCATCACTGGTAACTATATTGACTCTGCCCGCGATGAGTCCTTGGCAGGCAGCCACCTATGCATCCGGAACGTGAGTGGTCTCGCGGACGAGAAGGGCAGGACTGGAAGACCAACAATATTCAGCGCATCCCTCCCCAGGCTGAAAGTAAAAGCGATATCGTCGACGAGTTTGTCAACGTATTGCTGACTGCCAAAGAGATCTGGGTTCTGATAGTAGATGTTCCTGGCCGAAGTGCGTCCACATTCAGTACGCAGACGTTGCAGAGTACCAGATCAAAAGGAAGCAGACCTCTTGGTGATGACACTGCCATCTACAAGAGCCTGATGAGACAAATGTAGAACCAGAAGGAAAGAGGCTAGATGGCAGACATCCACAGGTAAGCAGAGCAGAGACAAAGGAGAAAAGCATGACGGCCCTTAAGGCACTGCGGCACCTACTGAACCGCTTCGCTTCCGTGTCTGTACTGGCAGGGAAGCGGACGACCCTCACATTTCCCGACTGGCGGTTGCGGATGGGCATCTCGAGGACACGGCGCTCGCCAACAGCATCGATGATGGCCTCGAGCACAGCCTCAATCTTGGTGATGGCGGAAGCTGCATGGGTGTTCCGCGCCAGCCCGCGAGGGAAGGAGACGACATTGCCTGTCCGACACAGCTCGGCACGGTCCTCGTCGAGGGCCGGTGAATGGGCCATGTTGATACAATCACGGCTGGGAAGAGCGATGCGAACACGCCAGCCGACTCAGGAGTGTTCTCATCGACACGACAGTTTTCAACGGTTGCGAGTACCTACCTACTTCACATGGTCAGGCCAGCAAGGTGTACCGGTGAGGTTGGTCGGCACTGAGGACAACCTGATTGTGGTGTCCTGCCAGGTATCATACGAGCAGACAAGCTCGACAAGGTAATGGAAGGTAACTGTGTAGAGAAGTACAGCCGTACGGGGTACGGATACGGAGTACCTTTTACCAACTGCCGCCAAGTGCACCCACAGGCAGCGATCGGCTGAAGCTAGGCCAGAAGGAGCCTGATCTGATCTGTAGCGTCCCGTGCAGCGTGGCCATTCGCGCTGCCCCTGGCGCGACCCCTTTGCCCCTGTCTGCCCCTCTAGGCCGAGGTTTAGACTGTGGTTAGGGGATATTTTGGCGTACATCGTGGAAAGCTTGTATCGATATCATATTGCGATGTGATGTTCCCGCTGTCGCCTAAACCTTTGCCATTCTTCCAAGATTCAGTCCAGATGTTCTAACCCCCCTCTGACATGGTGACCACTCGCTCTGCCAGCACCGTCCTTGTTGATGGCGCAAGTACCGGACACAAAGCCCTGAACGGGAGTGCCAATGGCACGACGAAGCGCCCCACGAAGCGCTCTGGCGACCAGTCTATCACGAGCGCGACAAAGCGCCCACGTCTGCAGGATACCACCGACCGTACGCGCTGGCGGATGCTGGACGAGAGAGGACGACTTACCTGGCACTATCTAGAGGAGGATGAAGCCTTAAAAAAATGGCCACAGAGCACGGCCGACAAGTGGTACCTCGGATTGGACACCGTGAGCCCCCCTGCCCAGGTCGAGCACGCGCTTGCACCAACCCGCATACTCGTGCTGACGTCTATCGCGCTATAGGGGCTCCCGAACCTGCCCAAGCCCAAGACGCCGCTCGATTCGGTAGCCAATGGCCTCTCCTTCTTCGAGCAACTGCAGCTTCCCTCGGGCACCTGGGGCTGCGAGTATGGCGGGCCCATGTTCCTCCTGCCGGGCGTCGTCATTACCTGGTATGCCACCAAGACTCCCATCCCTTGGTATGTCGCCACCGAGATCAAGAACTACCTGTTCGCCCGCGCGAATCCCGACGACGGCGGATGGGGCCTGCACATCGAGGGAGAGAGCACTGTGTTTGGCACTTCGCTGAACTACACCATCCTGCGCCTCGTCGGCGTCGACGCCGAGCACCCCGTCATGGTCCAGGCTCGCGGCACTCTACACAGACTCGGCGGTGCTACTCATGCGCCTCACTGGGCCAAGTTCTGGCTGAGCATACTCGGCCTCTGCCACTGGGATATCGTAAACCCAGTGCCCCCGGAGCTGTGGCTCCTACCTGACTGGGTGCCCATTGCGCCCTGGCGATGGTGGATTCATATGCGCCAGGTCTTCTTGCCAATGGGCTACATCTGGGATAAGCGCTGGAACTGTGAGGAGACCGACACCATCCGCGAGCTGAGGCAAGAGCTCTTCGTCGAGCCGTGGGACAAGATTGACTGGGCCGGCAACCGAAACACCATCAACCCGGCTGAAAACTACCATCCCAAGTCCTGGCTCCTCAACACCATCAATTGGGGCTTGGTCAACATCTGGAACCCATACATGCGTACCAAAGGCCTCGTGGATAGGGCTAATGACTGGGTCAGCAAACTCATTGATATGGAGGACGAGAATACCGACTATGCCGACCTGGCGCCAGTGAGCGCTGCCATGAACACCGTCGCCTGCTATATTCGCGATGGGCCGGGCTCTTACTCGGTACGAAGACACATCGAGAGGCTGGAAGACGCCATGTGGGTGAACCAGGAGGGCATGATGTGCAACGGCACCAACGGCGTGCAGTCTTGGGATACGGCATTCTTGATTCAAGTAGCCATGGATTCAGGGCTGGAGCAGGATCCCCGGTGGAGGCCGATGTTGACCAAGGCGCTCCAGTTTCTCGACGACCAACAGGTCCGCGAGAACTGCAAGGACCAGGACATCTGCTATCGCCAGCAGCGCAAGGGCGCGTGGGCTTTCAGCAACAGAGACCAGGGGTACGCCGTGTGCGACTGTGTCTCGGAGGCGCTGAAGTCGGTCATCCTCCTGCAGAAGACGCCCGGCTACCCACAGCTCTTGGAGGACCAGCGCATCTTTGACGCGGTCGATACGCTGCTGACGTACCAGAACAAGTCCGGCGCCTGCTCCTCATATGAGCCCACCCGCGGCAGTAAACAGCTCGAGATGCTCAATGCTGCCGAAGTATTCGGCAACATCATGGTCGAATACGACTATGTGGAATGCACGACGGCTGTCATCACGGCGCTGTCCCTATTCAAGAAGCATTGGCCGGATTACCGGCGCCACGAGATCGATGCCTTCGTGGGGCGGTCACTGAAGTGGATCAAGTCGAACCAGCGCCCGGACGGCGCGTGGTACGGGAACTGGGCCATCTGCTTCACCTATGCCACCATGTTTGCTCTGGAGGCACTCCGCAGCATCGGCGAGACCTACGCCAACAGCTCACAGGCCAAGAAGGCCTGCGACTTTCTGCTCTCCAAGCAGCGCGAGGACGGGGGCTGGTCGGAGAGCTACCGCGTAAGTTTTCTCATCCGCGCACTGCATCATCACCTTACTAACAGTCACCAGTCCTGCGAGAGAGCGGTGTATACAGAGCACGCCAGTGGCTCGCAGGTCGTCATGACTGCATGGGCCCTGATTGCGCTGATGAAGGCAGACTACCCGGATGTCGAGCCGCTGAGGAAGGGCATAAAGCTCATCATGGACCGACAGCAACCCAATGGCGAATGGGAGCAGGAGGCAATCGAGGGCGTTTTCAACAAGAGCTGCATGATTTCGTACCCAAACTACAAGTTTACCTTCACGATGAAAGCGCTGGGTATGTTTGCTAGGAAATACCCCGACGAGACTGTCATATAGACTGTTTATACACCTGCCTGGGTAAGTTACCAGTACCTTACCAGTCCGTACGGGTATATATAGACCATAGGCAACCGATTAGAACACGGCAAAGGCTAATAGTAATATGGGTACTTTATATGGTATCAAAGGATCGTTGGAATCGAGGTATATACAGGAATCGACCTCAAGTTCTGGTTTCTTTCGTCAGTCCGGTCTTAAAGGGTGGCAGGCAGGCTGTGACTCAGGAGATAAGGCGGTCTGGGCGAGAAGTCTCACCGCCTGCCTTTCTAACAAGGGCACTCAAATAGAACCGGCTGAATTATGTTGCCCCGCTATGCCAGCTACTACTAGCACCTTCCAGCTCCAATTCGAGCTCTACCACCCCCGGTACCAACACTCTGTACATCAACCTCCCTACCTAACTTATTTCACTGAGAAGGGCCTCTTGGTACCGTTACCATTCTTAACCTCCGTCAGACGCGCATTTAGTCTTCTACTGGTTGCCAGATCCTGTCCAGATCCCCCCCCGTGACGTCGTCGCCATGCCCTCTGCCGCTGTTCTCGCAGCCGAGGGGGTCAAGGCTGTCGCTGCCAGGGACTACACCGGTGCGATCGCCAAGTTTACCGAGGCTTTGAAGGAGCGCCCTGCCCCCCTCTGGCTGCTTGAGCGATCCAAAGCCTATCTCCGAACAGAAGACTTCGACCTTGCCCTCTACGATGCCGAGAAGGCACTCCGAGTCGCCTTTGATAGGGCCAACCGCGACTACATGATTGAGGCCCAGACGCGGCGTGCCATCACGCTCTTCCGCATGGGTCGCTATGCCGACGCCGATATCTGTGCTTTCTGGGCCATCAGACTCTGCGAGGGCGCCAGAGCTTCGGAGGATGACGGCCAGCTGAGCAAGGTCCGCGACGACGGCGACTATGCCGTCTCCGGGGCCGAGGTCAGCGAGGAAAACAAGCCCGCGAAGGGCGATGGGATGGCTGCGGCGATGGGCGGTGGCGGCTCTTCGAAGGAGACTGGCCAGAAAAACCAGGCATTTTCCTGGCGTTTACAAGCTTTGACTCAGATGGACAAGCTGCCCGCCGGCCACGATGGTCGTAAAGTTCATATCACCGCCAAATACCCCATCCCTTCCAAAGAGCCGCCATCCAAGGCGGCTCGGCAGGAACCCGCTACTACAGATGTTGGCAAGGCAGCGACTGCACCTACGGACGTTGTCGACGAGGCGACCACGCGTGACGCGTGGGAGAAGCTCTGGGAGCAGTATCGTACCTTGCACACCAAGAAGTCTATCCGTACAAGCTTCTACCAGACCGACAGCCGACTAAACGTCGATATTTTCGTCAAGAACGTGGACAAGGACGCCCTCACCGTCAATGCCCAGTCGCAGAGCGTCACTCTCACGCCCATCCCTGGCGCATGTGGCGAGACGGTCGAGTTGCTGCTGTTTGACACCATCAAGCCTGCCGAGACCAAGCACACGGTCAAGTCTATGAAGGTGGAGCTCGTCCTCCAGAAAGAGAATGCAGGCAAATGGGGTGACCTGCGCCGACCTGGTGCCGACATTGTCGACAGCATTGCGCTTGGCCCGAATCCAGGCGCAGCTTTCAACCAGTTCCACGAGTTGGCGCGTTCTCTCGGGTCTGTTGTATCTCTCAACGGAAAGTTTCTGATACGCGGTGACTGACTAAGAACAGATACAACCATCCGCAGGAGCTGCAGCTGCCCGAGTTTAAGGCGGACAATGACAGGTGGTACAAGGCGCTTCTGGAGAAGCTCCGTCCAGGTATCTCGTCTGGAGGTAGCAAGAAACCATTGGCTCCCTCGACCCAAAGCGAAAAGTCCAATGCCACTGCTCAAGTCGACGCCATGGACATCGACACAGGCGCAGAGAAGACGGCTCCGGCCAGCCAGCCAAGCTCGTCGAAGCAGACGGGTGGCGGCGCGCCGGCCTATCCCACGTCTTCGAAGAAGGGACCGACAAACTGGGACCAGATCGACGACGAGGACGGGGAGGACAAGGCCGAAGACAGCAATGTCGACTCCTTCTTCCAGAGCATCTACAAGAACGCCGACCCCGACACCAAGCGCGCCATGATGAAGAGCTACGTCGAGAGCAACGGGACCTCGCTGAGCACCAGCTGGGCCGAGGCCAAGAGCAAGACGTACGAGACGCTGCCCCCTGACGGGTCCGAGGCCAAGAAGTGGGACGACAAGTGAGGCGAGAAAAGAAAAGTCGTGCGAAAAGGCAGTTGGTCTAGGCTTGCCAAACAGTTTGCACATCGGGGAATTACAGGAAAAATTGACGTCCATGGACGGAAGGCATGGAAAGTCGTTTGGCGTGAAGATACCACTGGCTAGTTTGCATGCAACATTTGATGATACTCAATACGACTGATGATCAGGTAGTATTTCGGCGATCTATCGTATCGTATCGTATCTATCAGTGATGCAACGGTTCCAATGTTTCACCTTTACACTCTTTGCATAAGAGGTGCATCATCTTACCTATCTGTCAGTCAGCCAGGCTCCCGGGTTGCAACTGAAAAGTATGACGGGCTGGCTGCTCGCTCGTTTTCGTCGCTTCCCTGCCGGCTGCCGGGCGACTCTGTGTCTTGACAGGTCAGGTTACTGCTGGATTCATGTGACACTGTGAGTATGCGACGATATCTCGACTCAACAACGCCAAGCACGACAAGTCAAACAACAGATTTCGGAGGCCTGTCTGTCTGCCCCTAAAGTGGCCCCCCCCTTCTCCCCGCAATCCGCTCAGGCGCGCAAGTGCAAGTGTCGCAACCCCACAACCCGAGTCCCCGCCGAGGAGGCCGAGCGGGCTCGCTTTTGCCAGCTTTGCCGCTTGACCGACCGGAGCGGGGGGACCGCGCACCATTAATCTTCGGCTGTTTTTTTGTTATGTACCGTACTCCGTACCCAGACCGTACGTACAGCCCAGACGACTGCACGTCAGCTGGTTTCGTTCGGCACTTCGCTGATTGGCCGGCACTGCCGCCGCGCCGCCGTTACTCAGAGCTGTGGTAAGCAGCATCGCGCGCTGCTCGCGGCCGCATTCGAGGAGGGGGCCATGGCTCGTGATGGGGCGGGCGCACTGCGCAGCACGGTCAGTCAGATATAGGTAATACTTTCCGCTAGGTGGTTGGTACGAGGCACGGTAGTTCGTTCGAGCCCGGTACGTGGGCTCTACTAGGCAAGTAGGTAGGGCGGTGCGCGCGGGTATGAGGCGGGAATGGGTAGAGGAGGGATGGACGGAGCGCCGCGCCGGATGGATATATTTGGACGGCCCCGCGAGGTGTGGGCGCTTTCTCTGGCCTATCCGGCGGGACGTACATATCCTCTATTACATATCCTGGTGAGGTGACGGAGGACAGTCGAGGGTTCGGCTGATCTTTATATTCGGACGGCACCGCAACCTCCCAGACACCACCAGAACAAGTTTCTGCTCTACGCACTACACTACCCGTTGCTCCTTCAACAGGAGCTGATTCAGAGGCGAGATCCCCTACTTCAACTTCTGGGGACCTGTGAAGTGAAAGCCACCCGTACCAAGGTAGGTAAATAAAACCTTGGCTTCTTCTCCTCTTCCAGCGCCAGAGGGCATCGTCGCCGAAGACGCCCGCTCACACCACCTCGCAGATACGAATCACCACTTAGTAGCTACACAATACCTCGAACGTATATACACACTACCATGGAGTCCAGCCAGCCCACCTCGCCCGTGCGTGCAGCCCTCGCGCTCGCGTGGGCCTTCGCGCGCGCGCACTGGGCGCTTTTGGTGCCGCTCCTGCTCGCCCTGCGGATGCTGTACCGGCGGTACGCGACGCCCTTGCGGCGGTACCCGGGCCCGTTCCTGGCGTCGTGCACGCGTCTGTGGAAGGTGTGGTCGACGCTCTCGGAGCGCACGCAGCACGACCACCTGGCGCTGCACGCAACGTACGGGCCCGTGGTGCGCATCGCGCCGGACGAGCTGTCGTTCGACTCGCCGGCGGTGGCGCGCGCCGTGCTGGCGGCGGGCAAGGGGTTCCACAAGACGGATTTCTACAGGGTGTTCCCGCCGCCCGAGAACCCGGATATTTTCACGGAGATCCGCGAGGACGTGCACGCGATGAAGAAGAAGGTCGCCAACGTCCCTTACTCGATGGCCGCCATGCGCCAGCTCAGCCCCTTCATCGACGACACGGTCGAGTACCTCGCCGCGCGGCTCGGCGGGCTCTGCGCGGACGAGACAGCCTCTGTGCCCGGCTCCGGAGGGGGCCAGCGGCAGGTCGTCGTCGACCTCGGCGCCTGGCTGCACTACTTCGCCTTCGACGTGCTGGGCGAGGTGGCGTTCGGGCGGAGCTTCGGCTTCGTCGAGGCCGGGCTCGACCGCGAGGGCGCGATCGCGACCATCGACCGGTCGCAGAAGTACAACGGCGTGGTGGGCCAGGTGCCGCTGCTCGACCGGCTGCTGCGGCGCAACCCGCTGTGCCGGCTGGTGCCCGCGCTGAATCCCGGCAACAACCTGATCACGCGCATC
Source organism: Xylariaceae sp. FL0804 (assembly GCA_022539325.1). Lineage (NCBI taxonomy): Eukaryota > Fungi > Ascomycota > Sordariomycetes > Xylariales > Xylariaceae > Xylariaceae sp. FL0804. Next base: position 291,543 of record JAJKLG010000010.1, read on the forward strand.
GCGCGCGAGGAGATGGCGCGCCGCCGGCCCTTCGCGGCCGAGCGCGAGGGGAAAGGCGCCGCCGGCGACGGCCGCGAGGACCTGCTCGCCAGCCTCATCAAGGGCCACCTGAAGGACCCGCAGAAGTTCCACGAGGGCGACATCTTCGCCGTCGCGCACGGCGCCATGTGAGTGTGCTGAATCATGCCTACCTAGCGAAGAAGCTCCGACGTGTTTTTCTTGCTGACCACCCCGTCCTCTCTCTCAGCTTCGCCGGCTCCGACTCGACCGCCTCGACCATGCAGTCCTTCTTCTGGCACGTGCTCTCGGCACCGCGCGTGCACGCCGCCCTCCTGGCCGAGATCGACGCCGCCGTGGCGTCGGGCGCGATCCCCGCGCACGGCACGGTCGAGTGGACGCAGGCGCAGGCGCTGCCGTACTTCCAGGCGTGTCTCAAGGAGGCGATGCGGCTGCGCCCCGCCGTCGGGCTCAACATCACGCGGTACGCGCCCCCCGGCGGCGTCGAGCTGCCGACTGGCGGAGGGCCGGACGGGGCGGGGAGCGGCCTGCGCGTCCCGGGCGGCACGCGGCTGGCGGTCAACGGGTGGGTGCTGCACCGGGACGCGGCGACGTTCGGGGCGGACGCGGAGGCGTACCGCCCGTCGCGCTGGCTCGAGGACGCGGAGCGGGCGCGCGTCATGGAGCGCTACATGTTCCAGTTCGGCGGCGGCGCGCACGTCTGCATCGGCCGCAACCTGGCGCTGCTCGAGATCAACAAGGTGTGCCCGCGCCTGCTGCGCGACTTCGACCTCGCGCTCGCCGAGCCGGCGCGCAGCCGCGGGCTGCGCGCCAAGGCCACCTTCTTCGTCGTCCAGGAGGGGCTCGAGGTGTACATCTCGCGGCGCAGGGCGGGCAAGGCGTAGAGAAGGGGGGGGAGGGCGAGTGAGAGGAAACGACGAATATGAGATCGTGCCATAAGCGCCAGCGTGGTCGCGAAGCATACAAACAGATATGATACGCAGAAACACCTCGGTACCTACACAGAGTAGAGTAAACTGTTCGGAAATGAATTCTCCTTACCTGGCTTGTATAGACCTCCCGATATTCGTTGTGCTCTGCTTCGTATCGCTCTGCGCCTCAACAGAATCATTGATGAGATGATAATGCGATATATGAAGCACGAGTGACCAAAGATTATGTCAGTGTGTGGTTCAAGTCAGGCTCCGATACAGGGAGATGCATCCGCAAACTGGATGCCGGTAGGCCGTCCACCCGGTGCTCCGAGAAAGGGGGCCGGGCTCTGCCGGGCTCAAGCCACAAGAAGAAGGTTTGGTCAATTGGGGCTTCGAAGCATCCCGGCTTTTGAACGGGCGCTGCTTCCATACCCAAGCCCACGAGTTCTCTAATTGCCTTGAACCGGTCGAACGACAGGTAAGGAAGTAGGTACAGTTATAAGACTAAAGTCTGCGAGCAAGCATCAGAATCCACCCATCTTCAAAATCACATAAGTCAACCAATTCACACTTAATAAAGCTATAATTACTATCGTGATATAGAGCGCTCAAAAATGCGTATATCACCCCTCTGCGCGTATCACTAAGTGTGAATTGGTTGACTTATGATGACCGCGGTGGGGTCTATTCTGACGCTTGCTCGCAGACTTTAGTCTTATGACTGTAGCTGGCCAGATGTCGAATGTGAGTTGTGCCTCTGATGCTTGTTCACTCTCGAAGGCCAAGCACGTCCAAGCAAGCTTGAGCCACAGGGTGGCGTGAGTGGCTGCTAGTGGCTGCTCAAGCGGCCTCAATCCCCAAACCCCCACAGCGGGGCAGCTGGCTGGCACTCAACTCGGATTGTTCGCCATCGCATCGCGGTCGCCTTTCCTTTCCGACCTCTTACCACCGCGACTTGACTGCCGCCAGCCTGTGCGATGGTTCTTCAGGATCTCGGCCGCCGCATCAGCGGCGCGCTTCACGATGCCACTCGTGCGCCAAATCTCGATGAGAAGGTATGCCACAGGCCCATTACCGCCTGCTATCCACCCGGTCCGCAGCCTGCTGATGTGGAAAGTCGTAGGCCTTCAAAGCCATGCTCAACGAGATCTCGGGCGCCCTCCTCGAAGCCGACGTCAACGTGCGACTGGTCAGCCGGCTCAAGAACTCCATAAGTACCACAGTCAACTTCAAAGAACTGCCGCCGGGCGTCAACAAGAAACGCCTGGTCCAGAAGGCCGTCTTCGACGAGCTCGTCAAGCTGGTCGACCCCCATGCTGAGCCCTTCAAGCCCAAGAAGGGCAAGTCCAACGTCATCATGTTCGTCGGCCTGCAAGGTGCCGGTAAGACGACGACGTGTACGAAACTCGCGCGCCACTACCAGGCCAGGGGCTTCCGCGCCTGTCTCGTCTGCGCCGACACCTTCCGAGCCGGTGCTTTCGACCAGCTGAAGCAGAACGCTACCAAGGCGAAGATCCCGTACTACGGCTCCCTGACCGAGACGGATCCGGCGAAGGTGGCGAAGGAGGGTGTCGACAAGTTCAAGAAGGAGCGCTTCGAGGTCATCATCGTCGATACGTCCGGTCGGCATCGGCAGGAATCCGCCCTGTTCCAGGAGATGACGGACATTCAAGACGCCGTCAAGCCCGACGAGACCATCATGGTGCTCGACGCCTCCATCGGTCAGCAGGCCGAGGCGCAGGCCAAGGCTTTCAAGGATGCGGCCGATTTCGGAGCCATCATCATCACAAAGACGGACGGCCACGCAAGTGGTGGCGGTGCCATATCGGCCGTCGCGGCCACCCATACACCCATCGTGTTTATCGGCACGGGAGAACACATGCTCGACATGGAGCGATTCGCGCCACAGCAGTTCGTGAACAAGTTGCTAGGCATGGGTGACATGGCTGGGTTGGTGGAGCACGTGCAGTCACTCAAATTGGATCAGAAGGATACGATCAAGCACCTCACAGAAGGCATCTTCACCATTCGAGACCTTCGGGATCAGCTCGGCAACATCATGAAGATGGGCCCGCTCTCCAAGATGGCGGGCATGATACCGGGCATGTCCAACAACCCGATGATGGCCGGCATGGACGACGACGAGTCGAGCGCGCGCCTCAAGCGCATGATCTACATCTGCGACAGCATGACGGACAAGGAGCTGGACAGCGACGGCAAGATGTTCATCGAGCAGCCGACGCGGATGACGCGCGTGGCCCGGGGCAGCGGCTCCAGCGTGCGCGAGGTCGAGGACCTGCTCTCGCAGCAGCGCATGATGGCCGGCATGGCCAAGAAGATGGGCGGCAGCATGAAGAACATGCAGCGCGCCCAGCAGGCCATGGGCGGCGGCAACAAGGCCCAGCAGATGGCCGCCATGCAGAAGCGCCTCCAGAGCATGGGCGGGGCCGGCGGCGGCGGCGGCGGCGGCGGTGGCATGCCGGACATGGCGAGCCTCGCGCGCATGTTCGGAGGCGGAGGGGGCGGCGGCGGCGGCGGCATGCCGGGCATGCCGGGCGGCATGGACATGCAGAAGATGATGGAGAGCATGGGCATGGGCGGCATGATGGGCGGCGGTGGGCGTGGCGGCAGACGGTAGCATACCTACCGCACAAAACCTACGAACCTACCTACCTACTTGTCTTCTGGAGGGGACGCGGACACACAGACTAGACTGGACTGGACTGGCTGTCTGTGACATGGCTTATGGCATGGCGTGGCGTTCGGCCGGTTTTGACGATTGCAGGATTGTGAGCACATGAACAAAAAAAGAAACATCGATTGGTTAGGTATCTGCTTAACTCGGACAGATATTAGAACCCGGGGGCATCGTAGGTGGTATGTCAGATGCGGAAGCCCTCGCTTCAAAATTACCTATACACCTACCTGCGAGCCTCCTTCATCACTACTTCGTGGTTTCTCTCTTGGTATATAGAGACCTGCCGTCCAGCTCCAATCCTGATGCTGGCTTTGATGTAGGGAGTTGTGTACGACAGACACTAGATGTCGGATTCTAGGGGTACAAATCAAAAGTCATCAAGTTCGTCGAGCATACGCTGGTGAGAAAGATGCTGCAAGCTCATCTCGATGTAACATCTCACCTCCTAGTCTATCAGCTGACACGAGACTGCAAAGAGATTCCCATCAACAGTGCCGACCGCAGAGTTCAAGCCCCTTTCTCACCTTGAAAGAGGCCTATCTACACAGGTATCCGAATGAGAGTAATGCCGTACAAGTCTGTATGGGGCATGAGCTCTTGGTACTTCGAAGCTGTATATTACTCGAGATCATGAACACGGTCTTCTTCCAGCCGTCCTCTTCTCTTCCCCCTCGGCCTCAACCTTTGCTTGGATAGCTTTAGTATTGGTTCTCTCGCGGGAGGCTTGAAAACCCGACGGGTAGTCACAGGCTGACTGACGATGGAGGTCTGGGTCATGGCAAGCCATGATAAGCTCGGGCATCTCGCCGGGCTGTGGACCTGCAGGCCTGCTCGGCATGGTGGAGCTCACCTTACCGTCGCATCGTGAATGTGAGGAGCGTACCGCATTGGCGCGCGTACCGGTATCTTCCCCGCACAAGTCAGGGGCTCTCTCTGCCCGCCGGCATGTCACGATCTTCCCGACAACCATGGATGGCTCTGACCGCCCCCCGCATTCACGGCCAAGCATACCCCTCGGGCATAGCCAAACCTGCTTCCGTCTATCCCCAACAGCCCCAAGTCCGACGGGGTGGCTCTCGGGGGACGGTTGCGGAAAGATGCATTGCCACCACCACCGCCACCATTACCATCACCACCCACCTCGCCGAGGTCGATGGAGACGTGTGCGCGGCCACACGTGGAGTCAGGGGATGGGACCTCACGATAGACGCAACCCCCCCAAGCCCGCCAACGGCCCGGGCGTGGCAGCTCATAGGTGGAACTGCGCTCTGATGCATGCCCAGGGCCGCGGGTCGCCGCTCTGCCCTCAAGGCGGCGTTCCCGCCGAGGTCATGTGCGCCGCCCGTTGACCCCCGTTCCAGCCACGGCCGACGTCACTCACGCAGGAGTAGGTACTACGGAGCTCTTAGGTAGGTAGGTAGGTACCCTCGTAGTGAATGTATATATAGTCTCGGTGATCGACGCTGCAGAGGCACCTCGAAGCCCGCGCTGTAGGTAGCCACCGGTAGTAAGCTCAGCTCGCGAAGAAGGATCGATCTCCCAATATGTACGGTCTGCTGCTCTCGGCCCTCCTGGGCTTCATGCCCGCTGCTTGCTACGCCCTGGCGCCGGGCTACTTGACGTCGCGAGCCGGCCGCCATGCGCTCGAGAGGCGGGAGAGCGGCAGCCCCGTGTTGACGGGCTACACCGCCGATCCCAACATCGTCATCTTCGGCGACACGTACTACATCTACCCGACGACGGACGGGTTCGTCGGCTGGGGCGGGAAGACGCTGTATGCCTGGAGTTCGGTACGTATCGGTAGACAAGCTCGAATCGCTTCCCTCTGGGGCCCGAAGGCGCTCTCGGGCACACTTGCGAGTGTTTCGCTACTACCGCTAGAGAAGCCCAGGCTGATAACATGCGGTGATCATTCTAGCCCGACCTCGTGACCTGGACGCGGTCCGACGAGCCGCTGCTCACACTCAATGGGACGAGCGGGAACGTGCCGTGGTCGGACGGAGTGAGTAGAGACAGCCAGCCCTACGTCTTCCAACCGCACACACACACATACACACACACACCCAGACTTCTCCATTCCGGTACGCATGGGGAGGTAGATATGGCTGCTGACCGAAGGGCTGCGAGCGCACACTTGTGCCAGAACGCGTGGGCGCCGACCATCATGGAGCGGGACGGCAAGTACTACTTCTACTTCTGCGGCAACAACCCGACGTACGACCGCAAGACGATCGGGGTGGCGGTCGGCGACTCGCCGTTGGGGCCCTTCACGGCCGAGGCGGAGGCCATGATCCTCAACAACGAGGCGCTCACGACCGACCAGGCCATCGACCCGGCCGCCTTCCTGGACCCCGAGACGGGCACGTACTATCTGTACTGGGGCAATGGGTACGTCCTGTCTCTCCCCCTCTTTCTCGTTCTCACTCTCTCTCTGCGCAGTATTAGAGAGTCCCCAGCTCGATGCCCCCTGAATCACTGACACTTCTCTCGCTCACGACCTAGCGGTGCGCTGATGGCCGAGCTCAACGACAACATGACCTCGATCAACTGGGACACGGCGCTGCGGCCCGAGGGGCTGACCAACTTCACCGAGGCATCCTTCATGAACTACCGTGACGGCGTGTACCAGTACGTTCATCCGGTGCTCTTTGCTTTCGTTTCTTTAGCTTGCTTGTCTTCACCGTATCCCGGGAAGGAATGGAACAATTCTAGCCTCAATGAGCAGCGTGATACATGAGAATCTTTGACCGCAACAGCCCGAGACAAACCCTGCTGACCCCCGAGCCCGAAACCAGCTACACGTACTCGATCGGGGACACGGACTACGCGAGCTACCAGGTCGGGTACGCGACGGGCGCGTCGGCCACGGGGCCCTTCACGTACCAGGGCATCGTGCTGCAGGAGGACGACGCCCAGGGCATCCTCGGCCCCGGGTCCAGCTCCGTCGTCCAGATCCCGCCGGACACGGACGAGTGGTACGTCGCGTACCACCGCTTCGCCATCCCGGACGGGAACGGGACCCAGCGCGTCGTGTGCCTCGACCACGTGTACTTTGACAACGACACGGGGATCATGGAGCCGGTGGTGCTGACGTTGACGGGCGTCGACGCGGTCACGCTGTAGGAGGCTGGAGGGTGAAAGGCTTTTGGTCTCAGACTCATCATAGCCGGAAGCGTCAAATCCGTGAAACTGGCATGAATAGAAAGGAAGCTGAAATAACTATAAATATCTCGTTAGAACGGGCAGTGATATCTGACGACCTATGACCCAAAATCAGATTGCTCAGTGATAACAAGATCCAGGGGCAGCTACCTACCTAGTCGTACACTATTCTCTGCCTGGTGGAATCTTCTCCCCATCCGTAAACTGGGTTTGGCAATCAAGCAGCAGCTCAAGAGAGCAGTGACTTCTTGAACATTGTCCCAAGGGTGTAGAAATGCGTGGCAAGTCAGGTATTAAGATTAATAGATTAAGACGCTAGAAGATATGTCGCAGCCCAGCAAGTTGCCGCTCAAGATCCCCATCTAGGGAATCAAGAGGACTACCTCTTCCCGAGCTACCCCCTCTCATCATAATAAATATCCTGCCGCTTTTCAAATAGCGTTCTGCAGCACAGTGGTGCCCACACATCCGACCGGGTTCTCGTAGTTGGTAGGGTAGTCGCCGAACTTGAGGAAGTAGTTAACCTCGCCACTACCAACAACCGAGTCGTTGCAGGCGAACCACGAGTTGGGCGCGGCGAAGAGCGTGTGGTAGATCTCGCCGTCGTAGGCGCCGTACTCGAACTCGGCGTACCCGGGCGCGGCCGTGACGCTCGCCGTGTAGCCGTAGTCGTCGCCGACGTCGGGCACCGCGACGCCGTACGTGCCGGCGTTGATGCCGTCCACGCCGGCCGGGACGGCGAGGTACAGGGCCGACGACTCGCTCGGGATCGTGCCCGTCCCGTTCACCAGGTAGGCTAGATATCACGTAGAAAACCCATGGTCAGTTGCGGTGTCTGAAGCCGGGAAGGGTACCGGTAGGTGTCTGAAAATCAAAAACGTACCGGCATAGTCGGGGGATTCGTAGAGCGGGATGGCCTCGAACACAATGTCCCCGTCGGTGCCGTTGCGGACGGCATTCAGGTTGACCACCTCGGACCCCACGGTCATGGCGAGGTGGAACTCGGTGTAGGCCTGCGCGGCGCCGAGGAGGGCCAGGCCGAAGGCGGCGGACGCGTGCATAGTGGAAGAGGAAGGGATGATAAGTTACTCGGCACGAGTTGGTCTAGGGAGATGAACCGATTGGTTGGTTGTTGGCCCAGGGAGTTATAGCTTTGGAGTTCGATGATGACTGGCTCTGAATGGCGAGAGAAAATCTCACCGGCACCATTCTGTCTTTATACTGCTCATCGAGGCCGTTGGAATCTGTTGTAGATCTATGGTCCATTGCGAAAGCAGTCAGACGTCGCGAACACGAGGCTGTAAACGAGGCTCTACCCAATGATCCATTCACCCAATTCAGCTTCATGGCACGAAAGCGCTCACACGTTGCATCGTATGACTGGCTTTGGCGGACAGTGAGCCATACGAACCCCTGACGCCAGCGGCTGAGCTCTCCCAGGAACCCAGACGGTCAGCTCGAACCTATCATGCCGGATGGTGCAGTACAGCAGCCGCTGATTGGCCTCTGCCCGGGATACGGATAATACGAGCCGCTGCAAGAGCCGACCAGACGCAATACATTCATACGGCAGTGCTGAGCTGATATACCGGTACGTGTATGCCGGTGAATGGCAGGCAAGGCAGAGCGCAAAGTGATAGTAACACTGCCGTCAGCTGTGCCGTTCATGAGGCTTCTCCTTTTGCGGCTTAGAACATCTTTCGCGCTGCTATAGCAATTGATTATGCGGTGATAGTCACGCGGTGGTCTCATTGATTCACTCGCATGCTGTGACGAACAGAGCTGAGGAATGGGCTCAGGGGTGAAGTGCAGACTCACCCGAGTATCGACTTAGAAAATGGGAGACTAGATCGCAGGATAGCCACGAGCTGACATGGTTGCTGCTGCGGCAGAAAGATGCCCAATGGGGCACCGGGCGATAACTGAAGAAGTTGTCACCAACACCAGGATTCGGCTTACAATAGTATAGGAACTGTACCACTACGGATAGGCACACCAAGGAAGACAGCTCGGATCACATTAGTCAATTTGGGACTTTGGAGTGAGCCAGTGCTCCATCACCTAAGCAAGATAGAATGCCAGGTCGAAGTTGAGAGCTGTTAAGATGCCAACCAAACCACTATGGTTATATGATAGCAGCGAGCATCTGGCAACAGTAAACTTCGAAAGCTGGAGACCGCCACACTCAACATTTTCCAGGGCTGATGAAGCCTCCCTCAGGACGTCATAAAGACAAAGGCTCTCAGGAGTATCGTCTTTGTGCTTTAGGCCTCCATTGTTTCCATTTATATAGATGGTCTTTGTCGTGGGCGGCCTTGGTCTTCGGGCGGCGACAAAGGTCCCAAGGCACGAACTTCAAACAAGGCCATTATGGGCTACATAAGAAGAAAATGCGCCCAAGATTGAGATCTTGATTTCCTCTTCTCAGTATAGAATCGTAGTTTCAGTAAACAGCCGTTCACCACTTAAATTCCGGCTTCTCTTCTCTTCTCTTCTTCTCTTCTTCTAGACCCTCTTGTCTTTTCCCTTCTTCAACCTCTGCCGCAGAACAAAACAAACAGGAAGACAAAAAAACATCATGTCTCTCCTGAGCACCGGCATGTTCAGCCTCTCGCGGGACGAGAAGCTCTCTCTCGAGCGGGACATCTCCCGCACCCTGGCCGCCTGCCAGCGGCTGCTGAACGGCGACGACTTGGCCGAGCCATCAGCATCAGCCCAGCCAGCCGCAGCAGTAACCCCGACGACGCCAGGCCAGCAGCCGCAGTCACCGCAGCAGCAACCGCCGCGTCCGCAGCTCTCGACAGCCGACTACGCCGAGGGCCTGCGTCTGGTGCGGGACGCGCGCCTGCTCATCGACGACGCCGACGCCGTCTACGGCTGCGACGACGGCTGCGGCGGCGGTAGCGACGGCGGTAAGTACCGTTACCAGCAGTACGCCGAGCTGGGGCACCCGCGCCTGGCGCACTGCCACTTCCTGCAAGGGCGGTGCCTGGGCGGTCTGGGCCGGCACGCCGAGGCGCGCGACGCCTTCGAGGCGGCGCGGGACCTGGCGCTGCGCCAGGCGAAGCCGGCCGTGGCGCGCGTGGCCGCCGAGCGCGCCGCCGCCGCCGACCGCCGCGTGCGCGAGCAGCGGCGCGGCGCGGGCGTCTGGGAGGCTCACGCGTACGACGCCGCCGCCGCCGCGGGGGGCAGGCGGTGGTACCGTAGCTTGTTCGACAGCGACGGCCGCGACGAGCTCCTGCGGAAGCTGGGCGCGAGGTACGAGCTGTGGGATCCCGAGGGCCCGCTGACGGTCCGCTATGTCAAGAGGTCGCGGCCTGTCATCGTCCACGGCGACCCGGTGGTTGGCCCGTCTTGCTGCCCTGTGATGTGAGTTTAAGATAGTATGAATCTAAGCTTTCCATCAACTTCGTATTCGATGCGTGAGAGACGAGTCTTTGTTGTCCGTGCGCGTGCAAACTGTCATCGGCTCTTTGAGGCCCCTTTATGTATCTCCATGTCCGCTCCGCCGGTGTTCAGCAACCTCGCGGGCTATTGAAGGCATTTCATTGGCCAGTCTTCTGAAGGCCCTATCCCAGACTGCACTCTTTTGAGCTGCTAAAGTACTAGACTGTTGCAATTCAGGAGAATAAACAGAGAACCGTTCAAGGGTAGAGGGATTGACGAGGCCTGCAGTTTCCCACAGCGATTGCCACCTGAGCACTGTTGACAACATTGGGCAGCTCAGGGGAGAGAGCACCTCAGTGAATGAGCGCCAGCCTGCACCAGCACGCGATACAGATAGAGCCTCAGCAGAAGCACTTTTGTCAATGATGTCCGTAGGCGCTGCAAAGTGTCGTAGACTCTTGTCAAGTCCTGCAACCTACCCATCGCTATTGTCGTATGGGAGACAGCGACGAGCCCATAGCTACTCACTGAACCAGTTTCTCCAGCGAGGCCTCAGACAGGGGCATCCAGCATGTCGCGGGCTGATCTTGCTCGAAGCTGTAGTAATACTGCTTCAAGAACTGGATGCCGAGATGGTGCTTCTGGGAATATTCCCTGATATGCTTCAAAACACTCGGCGAAAGCTTGTGGAAATGCAACTGGCCGTTTCCACCGCCCAGAACTTCTCGTTCCTGTTGTGTCTTCGTCAAAGGCTGAGGCGAGGGTACAGTGACATTGCACAACAGCTTCAGGCCTATCATCTTTCCCAAGTCAACGGTACCATTACCATGGATGGCCGCGATGGCCCTCAGTCCATTTAATTCCTTTAGCGGAACGAAGATTCGAACAGTTTTGGACAGGAAAAGCAGGCCGGTGTCCAGTAACGAGATGCTCCCTGAAGCGTGTCAGCCGTCTGTCGCCTCAAAGTCACGGAATGGGCAACCTTTGGTCTTGACTTGCAGATCCGTGTCGGGGACGGGTTCCAATGTCGCGTCTATGCCGTAGAGAGGATTAGTGGTGTGGCAAAGGCTCGTCACCTTCTTGTCAAACTGCCTCAGATGATCATGGAAGACTTTGACGAGAATTGACAGGTATGTGTCAGTCTTGGGATCGGCAGCGTGGCCCACCTCCCCAGAGAGGTTCTTATCAGCTTTACAGTCAGGAAAGCTGAACGTGATGATCTGAGGGTACCGCTGTCTGACGGGGGCGGTGCCAGTCGCGGATCTCGGCACGATGAGAACTAGATAGGCGTCCTTCTTCCGGCTCAGATGTTTGGAGACGATGACTTGCTCTGTGCAACAGTCAGCGTCGGCACCTGCGCTGCATTGCAGACATGCCTAGCCGTTGTGGAGAGCAGCAGAAGACAAGAGGGATAGACTCACCTATGGAAGAGAACGGCAGCGTGAAGGTGGCATCCATGCCCCAATAATCACGGGGACCGAAGAGTTGGATACTTGCGTTCCTCGGGCTATTCGGTGGACAGATCACTTCCAAATGCATATCGCCTTCGAATGGCGCCTTGAAAGGCAGCCAGTCCGTGACCAGGAGGCGAGTTGCGCCATTGACAGCAGCGGTCTCATCCTGGGCTGGCTGAGTCGCGACGACCTCATCATCCTGGACCGGCTGGGTCGCGGCGTCTGAGGGGGAATCATGGCTGCTGGCCTGGCGCGGTTTCTTCGTCTGGGGACCAGCGTCGGCCACATCCTCTGCATTGGCATCTGATGCCCTCTTCGCGGCATTGGTGGAGCGTTCGCGCAACTGGCGCGTCGACGCGTCTGCAGACGCGACTTGCGCCGCGGAGGTCATTCGGGCAGCAGCCCCCCTGAGAGGCATGCTTACGAAACGTGAACGTATCTAGCTGTCTGTTCAAAAGACGATAGATTCTCTCAATCTTGGTCACCGTACGATCCTTATTCTTCTTACTGGCTGCGACAAGTCGAGGTGAGTTCCAATGCCTGTTGAGGAGAAGGTGAAGACGTCACATGTAAGTCAGTGCGAAGTACGAAGTATGCGTGGCCCAGTTCTGAATGCGCTAATCTTTGTTATTACATAGCGCGAGGACATCGATCTAGCGTAACGTTATATAAGCGGCCCAACTCCCTCTTTCTTCTCTGCTTTCCTCTCTCATACCTCTGTTCAGCTACAATGTTCCACTGATCGTGGCACTGGCTGCTCCATTGCGCATCAAGTATTCGCTCGCGTGGTAAATTACCTGATCAGCGCGAGACACCAGAGTATGTGGGACACCGCTACCGCCTACAAAGGCCCAAGGACCAATACCAGAACGACATAGAGCATGTGAGAACGCGCACTCATAGCAATGATTAGGCTGGTGACCGGCTTGCTGAGCAGTCTGTGACAGTAAGTGACCTACCGCCGGTCATTTGATCGTTAGTATTGGCGTTTTCGTTCACAATCGCGAATCTGATAGCATCGCGTCCCGGGTGCGTGTTTCCTCGTAGAGAGGCGACCACTGTGTCGCGACTCTGACCTCGAGACACATTAGATTCCGATTCATGGTGTGGCGCCAGTAAGTGCCAGAGAGTCTCATTAAACCTGACCGTCGTATCCATATGAAAATGGTGAGAGCTCACTGCTGTGTTTACCCCTATTTAGTTCAACTACCCCTATTCCAGCACAACCCAGACATCCTGACTGAATCACGCATGTACCACTACAAGTCAATCTGGAGTTTATGGGCTCTGGTGTAAGAGCGGGTATCCAGCCAGCTCTTCCGATCTCAGACGAGAGGCCACTGGAACAGCTGAACACCTCCACCCCCGCCAGCCGGCTGTTGCCCGGGACGCGCACGCATAGACGCGCCCTTGAGTGCCCACTGCCCTGGAGACGGACCTAGGCTATATGTTGCCTGTTAGGTGAGCAGTCTTTCGCCTACGGGCAGTGCAAGGTTGTGATCCAATGGCGGAGTGGTTGATCCAGGCTGTACAAGAGTCAGCTTCCAGAGGTTCACTGTTCGAAGCACACTCCAAAAAAAGTTGAAAATTCGAAAATCGAATTTTTGCCCATCCATTCGGAAGGTGAATGACAATATGGGTCTAATAAAGCAAACATATCAGGAGACTTGAGCGTTGCGACATATGCGCCCCTAGTCCTCGACCGTCCAGGCCCTGCTGCCGACGACGGCCGGGGCGTGGAAAAGGTCGTAGTTGCAGGCTGGGCGGTCGCCGACGACTGAAGCTTTGCACGCCGTCTTCCAGCAGTACTGGGTGAATATTCTTTCGAGAGTGGTCGTTGTGCCTGTCGAGGCCTACCTGTACTTTGGCCTGTCTCCAAAATCCGGCGCTGCCTCCTTATTTTTCTTTTTAGACACATGGCGTCACCTCCTCGGGATTGGTTCCTCGCTCTCAGCTGTGACCCCTCGCCGCCCCTAGCCTTCTGGCGGCCAAGGGCGCACGAGCATGGACCAAGAGCCCCGGGAGAGGAAGGCCTACGGAGACGCCCAGAAGAGAAGAGGAGCCCAATACGAGTTGGGAACTCGAACGTCAAACAGCACTCTCACCATGGGAGCGGAGACGTGGGATGTGGCAGAGCGGTGGTGGGCGTCCTGCGCACAGAGTTATGCCCTTCCCCTTGCCTCCCCGCTTCTGGAATAGGGGGTGTGATAGACTAACATCCACGCGAAGTCTCCAGTCATAACCTCCCTTTCATGATCCATCTAGAATATGCAGATCTCTGAGGCCGCTAGTCACCACCCTGATGTCACGTAGAACGCAGGAGTCTCGGGTGAAGCAACACATCTCAACCATGCAAATATTTGATGGACTACTTTTCCCTAAACCTTGAGACACCAGCCCAGATGCTAGGCGGCTGAGCAATGCCATGCATATCATACTCTGTCCAGACACATTACTAATGCATATGCATATGTCCCAACACCCGATTCCATTCCATGCCCTCGGCCCAAATCACTCATGATAGGCTGCCCAGCACATCAACCCTCGCGCTCATGCGGGAAGGTAGTATCCCCGGCAGGCGAGGGCGAGACGATCTTGGTGTCGTGTTGGCCTTCGCGGCCGCCGCCGCCGAAGGACGGCCAGATGCTCAGCCTCAGGCTGCTGGCGCGCGAGTGCAGCCGGTGTATGGGCGACGTAGGCGACTGCACGCTCGCCGAGTCGGCAGCCGAGCCGCCGCTGCTCGAGTCCGTGGCTGAGGTCCGCTTCTCGATGCTCGAGTGTAGCTGGGAGTTGACGGCTATATGACCGTGCGGACAAGTCAGACAGACGTTACATGGGAAATGGGGATAGGTAGTGGGCTGATGGGGGCGGCTGTGAGGCTAGGAACTAGCTAGACACTCGCCTGGACTGGACTGGAAAGGACAGGACAGGACAGAACGATACGGGGCAGGACTCGCGAGAACATTGACTCACCAGCATTCTGCACCATCCCCTCGTCCTCAGCCATCAGCCGCCTCGGAAACCCGCTGATCGGCAGCGCCGCGGCGCCGCTGGGGTACGGGTGCGGCCAGAGGCACAGCGAGATGCCGACCTCGGAGGCGGCGTCGGGGACGGGCCCGACGCGGACCGGGCCGAGCCGGAAGCGCGCGCGGTCGTGCATCTCGCGCAGGATCTCGGCCGTGAGCGGGATCTCGCGCATGGTGGCCACCGCCTCGCCGCCTATGCCGCCGATGCCGATCTCGACGACGAAGTAGGGCTCAAAGTCGGCCACGAGCAGGCCGATGAGCAGCCAGGCCAGCGCCTCGATCTCGGGCGACTTGGGCCGGAACCGGCAGTGGATCGTGCCTTGGGATTCCGGGAAAAGTCAGCCAGTCAGTTCTTCGGGGCCGGTTCCGGATTCCATTGGTTCATTCCAAGTGAAGTGAGAAATAGCTCGGACCGGAGCCCGGAGTAGTCTCGGGGGCGCGTGCCAGGAAAAAAAGGGGGCCGGCGTGGAACCATGCATTTGCTCACCTGTGCAAGTATAGCCCGACTCGGTCTGCCTGACGCTGCCGACGTCCTTGTCGAAGAAGAAGGTGCTGGCGACGAGGCGGTGCGCGATCTCGACCATCTCGTGCGAGTTCCGGCGCAGCCAGTCCCGGGCCTCGCCCTCGACCGCCTCCATCTTCTGCACCTCGTCGAACCGCGGCAGCTTGGAGAAGAGCTCCGGGCTGACGCGCATGTAGCGCTGGCGGGCCCGGGCGGCCCGGGCCGGCTGCCCGTCGTCGTCGTCATCGTCTCCCACCTCCTCGCCGCCGCCGCCAACACCGCCGCCGGCCGTGACGAACTGGCTCCACGTGCGCTCGCACTGCCGCTGGTCGCTCATGCGCGCCGTCGGGCCCGAGAAGGCCTGGTTGAAGGTGGCCATCATGGGCGACTGCGGGCCGCGGGCGTCGTAGCCCCTGGTTGCCTCCCCCAGGCTCGAGTCGTCCAGGGGCGCAAAGGGGTGGGAGCGCTGGAAGTAGCCGGTGCCGCCGCGGCCGGGCCGGAGGACGGCACTCGCCCGGGGCATCGTCGCGAAGATGGATGAGCTGCTAGTGGCGGGCCGCGGCGCGAGGGCGCTTGCTCGGTCGTCGTCGAACTTGTCTCCGATATTTCGACCGGCGCCGATGGAGAGCAGCAGATCGGGTGGTGATCCCGCTACATCGGTCCAGATGGCCTTGGACTCGTGGTGGGCGATGGAAACCGGACACATGTCTTGCAGGTCGCTGCTGATATACTGCATTTGTGTCTCGGGTTTGGTGAAGGGCTTGAACATCGGCGAAGTCGCCAAGGTCGCTCGAGCACTGGCACATTAATGAACATTGTCAGTGGGCGCCAGATCTCGGCAACCAGGGCGCTGAGGCACTCACGCTTCCCATATTTTTATCTCTTTAGCAGGCACGTCCGCTCGGGTGAAGTGGTAAGGGACACCTGTGTATGGCGATGAGCTTGCGGCACTCTGCGTCGTCGTTCGGGTTACACTTACGACTGAGAAAGGGATCAGGCCTGTTGTAGTTGGCGAAGACCACGTTCTGCCGGTTGAGAACACTTCTTGCCGTAACGGCCACTTTGTTGGATGTTGTCAGCCGTGATCGATGTGTGGCACCCCCATAGAACGGTTGTTCGGCGAAGTGAGACTTGAGAGTCTGCTCCATTGGCTGAGTCTTGTATAGACTGCCTAGGAACAAGCTGGACAATTGCCCTAGAAGAGGGATATTAGGCATCTCGCGGCTCGCAAAGGCGTCGCGGCAGATCTCCTTGAAGTGTTCTAACGTCGCTGCCACTGTCCACTTCTTCACGCCGAGAGCGATAGATATCAGACCCCCCGAACTAGAAAACCTGTCAGAAGAGCTACTCGAGAGTGAGTCTGGAGGAACTTACCTAGCTCCGACGATCAAGTCGAAGAAAAGCTGTATTGGAAGGTTTGGGCCCAACATTCTTTCGATCTCGTTGAGCACTTGAAGCTGCACAACGCCCCTTATTCCGCCACTGTTCTCCAAGCATAAGCATTTCTGTCATATAAAGTGCGACATGGTACACATACCCATCGAGACATAATACCCTGGCGCCAGCATATGCTGGCTTCGTAGGGATGACCCAAGGAGGGCTCGCAATCACGTCGCTAATGTGGAGTGGACATCGGCTGATCTCGATAGTCGTCCGCGATGTCCGTTCGCCGTATATCTCGACGCACGAGAGACAGAGGTTATGGCCACAAGGCAGCGCACACTCGGGCAGCTCTCTCAGGCAGCACAGGCAGGCGGAATAACTGACAAAGTCGGTCGCGCACCCGAGCACGTTGGAGAACAGCTGGTTCAAGCGCTCTTGATGCAGCAGAGCCGCGACCTGGAGCTCCGTCAACTCCGGAAACTCGTGGGAGAGGCGGAAGCTGGCGGACTGGCCCTGTATGAGGCTTTCCCTGATCAGGTGCTCCCAGACCGGCTGAAAGGCCATGACATCGAAGCTGGACTGGTAGCCGCCGTGACCAATGATTTTGCCCTGCTTGTTCTGGTGTCCCTTGCGGTTGTGTCCCGACTTTACGTTGCAGCACTGGCCGAGGCCCGGGTCCATGGATGGGTTGAAGAAGCTGCAGGGCCAGTACACGTCGCCGAAGGCCTGCATCGCTCCCGTGCAGGACGTGGCGTACATGTCGTTCAGGAGATGACTGACGGCGCCTGCGCCGAAGTTAGCGATTCCATCCGCACAGCCTGTCCCGGCGAGTCGCGTGTACCCAGGATCTCCTAACCTGGAAGCTTCTGGCGTACGGCATCGAGCATAACACAAGACGCTATCATGGGACCCATCGCTCGGAAAATCTCCTCTGCGTCGTCACGGACGTGGGCTTCAGGGGCGCCATTCTTGATGGCCAAGGCCAGACTGAGTATGTTGCCCTCGAAGTTGCGCGAGATGGGCGTGTGTCTCAGCGACTCCTTGACAAAGTCGAAGGGCGTGTTGAGGTCGCGGCTGAAGTGGTCATACGCCGCTGAGAGGTAGAACTGCATTTTCTCGGCAGTCGCCAGCATACGCATCTGCTTCTTTTTGGCTTGTGAAGCAGCACACCGGTCCTTGACAAGGTTACTTAGTTTGCGAGCTTGCTGGTCCATCAGCACTGCAAAGGACAAGTCAGTGTTCATCCCAGATATCGGATGCCCTGAAGCAGGTCGGACAGCGCTATATCAGCTTGATATCCCAACAGGACAGATTCTTACTGTAGGAGCCCTTGTAGGGGACTCGGACCACGTTGACAGAGGCGTAGTAACACTCGAGAAGCTCTTCCGTGGTCTGGAGGTCTCTTCCCCGGGTCCGCCAGGTTTTCACGTGTTCCTGCAGTTCAGGTTCACGAAAGATCGCCCCCTTGATATCCGACATGAGCAACTGGGTGGCATTCGAGACATCCCACTCGTCCTCATTAATATTGATGTCGGTGGCGTTGAGCACGATGATGGCATGAGGAAGAACAGGCTGGTTGATGGATTTGTCAATAGAAGCGGCACCCCATTGTATCAGCTTGTTCAGCACCGTGGACTCGAAGGCGCGCGGGTTCCTCAGGACGAAGACCACGACATCGCTGAAGGTGTAGAGGATGCGGGGATAGAGCTGGCTGACGGCAAACTCTCGTTTCTGAGTCTGCGGTGTTTCCGCCCACTCGATCTTCCTCGTCGAGGAGTATCGCCCGGCGTGATCGCCGTTGGGGCGTGCCGAGTCGGCGTCGTCGCGGTGCTGCCTCAGCTGCTTCGGCACAGCCTCACCGCCGCTGAATCCCTCGCAGTCGACGAGGAGCAGCGGGTTGCTGCTGTGCAAGCTGGCCGGGTCGGCGTAGAGATGCACATCACCAGTGGTAGAGATGCGATCTTGGTTAGAAGATGTCACGGGGGAGAAGTATCTGGATCCTTCCGGGGAATCCAGGTCCTGGCTATCGATGAGAAGCTTGATGAGAGTGCTCTTGCCGGCGCCTAGTGAGAGCGGTTACATGGGAGTCCAGGTCGAGGAGTGCGTGCAACTCACCAGTCTCGCCGATGAAGGAGGCAAGTTGAGGATAGCGCTCCACGTCCGGCTCGTCGGCCATGGTCTCGCCCATGATGGCGGCGAAGCGGCCATAGTCGTGCAGCAGAGGGTGGCCCGAGTCATCGCGGCTAAAGCCGAACCACGTGGTATCATAGTCCTCCCGCAGCTGTGATTCATGCTCCGTCTCGGTGCGGGTAGGCTCGAGGATCTGCCGGAGCCGATGAACCACGGCGGGATCGGCCTTCTCATGAGGCTTGCCGTTCCTGTTGAGGCGGCGTCAGGACTCAGGGGGTTCGGCTTCCTTGCCCTCGAGCGGCTTGACTCACCATCCCACGGAACCGGGCAGGTGCAAGACCCATTTGGGCCAGCATTCCTCGCAGAAAGCAAGGTTGTTGCATTGGATGCACGTGTACGTCTTCCCGTTGCTGAGTCCGCAGGTCTGACAAGGTTGCGAGGGCATACCTGGGCGAGGACTACGACACTTGGCCGCGACACCATACACAAAACACCATACACCTTTCACCCTTTAGAGAAAACCAGCCCGGCACATTTCATGTTAAGTCGGTATTGAACTTCAGCGACGCGAGTAGAGACGAGCAGGGGATTCTGGGCCAACAGGATCCCACGAATCACAGGGGCACGCGTTTTCCATTTACCAACCGCTATCGTGACGGGCCTGCAGGTAATGACTCGGGTCAGGGGCAGGGGGTTTGTACCTCAGCCCCTCGGCTCAGCCCGCGTTTGTCACTGGTCAGAGGCTAGGTAATTAGTAAGAGGCATGATTGGACTCGGCCGGGGCTGCTGGAGACCCCGTCCGGCGTTCAAGGACCCGTAAGGTCGGGGCGACGATCATCTTGAGCCATTTGAGATTAGAGGCCCCTTGTTGCCAGCTGAGTAGAGAAAGGTGGTGGAATCGGGATGCCTTGACCCAAGTAGCTGGAGAAGGACGCCTGTCCTGGAACTTGAAGTCATGTGCGAGTCTGTAGGGGACCTGCAAGGGACGGAGGTGGTTGCGAGAAGCCAACATGTCTCCCTCAAATACGGAGTAGGTGCGGAGGACAAAACACGGAGTGATCCGAGTTCTTGTGGGGACGTTCTTTACGCCCCACCAGTTCGCAGCGGTGGGCGGAACATACGCCTCATTTCAGAGCTGACATGAATACCTTATGTTCGGGATAAGGACCGGCAACTCGAACTGCATGTAATTTCAGTCACGCCAAAAAGCTACCATACGTGAGGTGCCCTGTTTAAGAGTGATTCTGTATCACTATTGGGAAGACGGTTGGGAGTAGTTGTCTGTATTTTGCTTTTCAACCCATGGTCCAGTTCACGCTGAGCCCAGGAGTGGGCAGGATGACAGAGCTGGTGAACTGCCGACACCATGACACTAGACGCCCCTCGATCAACCTCTAGATGCATCACTAGGCTCTACCTATGAGCTCATCTCTGAGTTACAGCAGGAGGTACCGTAGTCATCTGCTTGAATAGGGGTATAAGTGGACAAGGAGACTTACCAAAACCGAGCTTTACATCCACGAACTAGGAGATCCCCATTGTATATACAGGAACCAAGTTAAAATAGACGTAGGTAGAAGAAACGCCACATTCTCTTGGGGAGGAGCGCGAACAGAAACTGGCTTGACAGACTTTTCGTGCTTACAATTAGATAATCAATCTGTTCTATTCTTATACCCATGTTATGCAAATTGGCATACAGGCGACCAGGGCCTTCAGGAGTCAGGAGACCGCCGAGATGATTCCTGTGCTGACGACAAGCTGCTACAGCGCCGCACCCGCGAAGACAACTGCAGTAACCTTTTAACCATGAGCTCTCTTCTCACCAAGCTGAGTGACTACTTCTGGGGCATAAGAAGGCCAAGAATCCTGATGGTTGGTCTCGATGCTGCTGGGAAGACCACGATCCTGTACAAGTTGAAGCTTGGTGAGGTTGTGTACGTCGAGATCCATACCTTGTGAAGTATCCAGCCGTGAAGTTGTCCCATAAGAAAGCTGATGACCAGGTGTAGTACGACCACCCCGACAATAAGTAGGTACGATTTTCTCCGTGTGGCATACCGACCACATTCACCAGGACTTCCAAGTATTACCGATACTGAACTACTTACCACAACCCGTCTGACCAGCCCCTAACGTCGAGACTATCCAATTATGGAACACCTACTTCGTGATCCGCGACGTAGGCGGGCACGGCGAGAACCGGCCCCGCTGGCTGGACAGTGTTCATGAGGACGGTGACGTGCAGGGTCTGATCTTCGTGGCCGACTCCAGCGACCGAGACCGCCTCGTGGAGGCCCGGGAGGAGCTCGAGCTACTCTTAAGCGGCAGTGACAACAAGCTGCGAGGGCTCCCGCTGCTGGTGCTTGCCAATAAGATGGACTTGCCAGTATGTTGAAAACTACGAAGTACCTAACCTAGGTAGTCATGGCGTGTGCCTTGGCAACAGACAGCTGCTCTAGGTTACTGACAGCGTTGCCAGAATGCCATGGACACGGCTGAGATGAGGAACAAGCTTATATACGAGAACCCGCTCAGGCCGCGTGACTGGGTAAGTACCTACCTAAAGTTACATGATACGCATCTGTACCTCTTATAGCAACTACGGTATCGTAGATGCTAACTGACACTCATGGCCAGGAGGTTCAGTCCACATGCGCTACAACCGGACTTGGTCTCTACGAAGGCCTGGAGTGGCTTGCCGACACCCTCCGCCGCCGCCGCCGCAAAGCCGGCCGCAGCTAGGTGTCCTATGTTCACGGGAGCCAAGTGCGATTACCTATAGGGGTCGTCGATGAATCGTAACAACGTCATCTATATCTGCCTCTTTTAAATGTCGCTGGGCGCTCACTGGTGAAGCATTGCCCTGCCATGGAATTTTGCCCCGGAACGGGCGTCTCACACATGGACTTAAACCCTCACCATATGATCCCCCTCTCAAGGGTGGCAGCGAGATAAATCTTTGATACTCTGTTCTTGCCATCATGCATAGTACAGGCTGGATATTCAAACGCTCTTAGCCTGGTAGCTGCTTTCCATGCTGTGCCCAAGCGATAGGAGTCAAGCTGAAAACGATGCCCTCCCTAGATAGCAACACTCCAAGGAAGCACCAGCTATTCCGTCGAGTACGCTACTCCGCACAATAATCAATATCACTGAAGTGTCTTCGCGAAAGTATCCATTCTTACAGAGTATATGTTTGTCATGGTGCTGCAGATGACTTTGATTGAGTGAGTACTCCGTACTTAGCACGAGATACGGTAACTTGCTGAGTATGCCCCCACGAATCCGTCGCATGAAAATCAACTTACGATCTGTCAACTCGCCACCGCAAAGTAGGTAGGTCGACCGGTACTATTTGACGACTATACTATGGCAAGGCAAGCTCCGTTGCGAAAACCGTCGACTCGAACTTTCGTGGGACTGTCATTGAGTTGTATAACACCAAGACAACCTCGATGGGTGGGATGGCGAGCATGGAGGAGATGAATGTTAGGTCAGAGTTTACAACGCGTCTAAATCCCCTCTAGAGGTTTTCCTTTGTACACGGTACTATTACACATCTCATGCCAGCCCCCCATTGCCTCACCCGAACCGGATCGGCCGGGTCCGGAGGCATGATAGGTCCCAGCGTCCCAAACATGAGGCTACACGGCCCTGCAACGCCTGCGCAGACGCAAGCCCCCCCGGGCCCCAGCTCTCTGACTATTCCACGCTCCAGCGTCTCCCTATCGACTACCACACATACCACCGACACCTTCTCCTATGGCCCCCTTCCCCCCCATCCTCCCGCTCACGGCCCAATCTACGACTTCTTGCCCTGGCCCTTCTTAGCCTGCCCCCCCTTCTTCGCCTTCTGCGGCTTCATCTTCTCGACCTGCCTCTTCTCCGCCCCCGACGCGGCACCTTTTAGGGGCTTCATCTCGCCACCCGTCGGCGGAATCGCCGCATTCGCCGCACTGTGGCCCCCAGTACCAGCGTTCCCCGCGTCGGGATTCACATTGATATTCTCAGCACCGCCGCCCTCGAGCCCAGCCATTCGCTCGGCGCGTCTCCGCTGCCGTGCCTCGCGCATCCGCCTCCCGCGCGCGGCGTGCAGGCCGTCGATGGTCAGGCGGCGGCGCTCGAGGCGCTCGACGCGGAGGGCGCGCCTCCGCTGCTCGCGGCGCTTGGTGCGGCGGCGGCGGTGGCGCATGGCGACGCGGCGGCTGCCGCGGGGCCGCTTGTGCGTGCGCACGAGGGTGCCGAGGCGCCAGCTCTCCTCGGCGTACGCGTAGGCGCCGTCGGCGCGGTCGAGTCTCAAGACGCGCTCGTCGCGCGGGTGCGGGGCGCGGCCGTTGCCGGGGCGGACGACCGTTGTCGGGATGCCGGAGGGGGAGAGCTCCGGTTCGGGCGGGGCGGGGGACATGACGGTGGCGGTCATGTTGAGGCGGCGCCGGCGCACGGCGTGCGGCGGCTGCGGAAGCTTCTGGTCGCGCTCGAAGACCACGCCGATGTACTGCCGCTTCGGGTGCTTGAGCGGGTCCTTGTAGTACTTGACGTAGCCGCTCGTGAGCGCGTAGATGGTGTGGTCGCGGCCCATGCCGCAGTTCTCGCCGGGGAACCAGAGCGTGCCGCGCTGCTTGTAGATGATGTTGCCCGTGATCACGTAGTTGTCTGTTGTGTGGCTTGCATGGTCAGTCACCTGTCCTCTTCCTTGTCCGCTCCTCTTCTTCTTCTGTCTCGCCCCGTCCCTTCCTCCTCCTCCGCCAGACAGAAATCAGCTCCAGGCAGTGCAGAACGTACCGCCGGTCTTCTTGGCGCCCATCTTCTTGGGGATCGTCCTCGTGCTCCGGATTTTGTACGCGCCCTGCGCCTTGACCGAGGCATATCTCCGACCCTCGAGCGCGGCGTTGCTCGCCCCTATCCGCAACTGGGCGAACGCGTCTGGTAGCTGCCGCAGAGCCGCTGTTGGATTCGTCCTCGCTAGGCAGGAGGCCGCGGCCGCGACGGGCCGCTGCAATTGAGCGATCCGCATGGCTGGGGCGGTGGTGGGCGGTCGTTGACGTGGAAATAGACTCGTTGATGGGAGGTTCGTGAGAGCTCCAATGCGGATGAAGCCACCAAAATTTCGGCTTAGTCATTCGTCAAGTCCAGCTCCGATAACACCGCCGATAAGCAAGACGGGTCATGTCAACCATGCATTTACCCAGTACTATTTCGCTCCATAAGCTGATTTGCACCTAAGCCTACTTGTCCGACCACTGTATCAACCCGTGGCATCATCTTGAACTTCTTCGTAGAGCTGCTCTACTCGCCGGTCTTTTCGCATTGCCAGCCAGACCTCGACGCTTGTATCTACCTCTCTGTACAATATTGAATCTGACTCCCCCCATTACCTTGCCACCGAGTTCCCAACCCGCCACGATGCGCGCCCTCTCCGCCTCCCCGCTCCAAGCTCCCTGGCGGCTGCTGCTGTCGCTGCTGCTCCTCCTCTTCTCGTCCCCGGCGCACGCGCAATTCGGCTTCTTCGAGCAGATGTTCGGCGGCGCCGGCGGCGGCGGGGGGCAGCCCGGGCACCACCACCACCACCAGGAGCAGCGGCCGCAGAACGTGCCGAGCGACTCGTCCATCTACCGCAACAACTTCGAGCGCATGCACTGCGACAACTACCTCTGCCCGGACACTCTCGGTGAGCCCTGCCAGCTATCAAGCTATCAAGCTAGCCCCCAGCCGCAGCCCCGGGCCCGGCCTACCTGCATACTCAGTCGGGTTAGGTCTGGTCTGCTCTGGTGGGAGACTGAAAACCCACAACCGTACGTGTGTGCTGACGACGATGGATGAACCTGCCCCGTAGCTTGCGTCCACTACCCGCACCACTGCCCCTGCCCGTGGCCTTCGCACGAGGACAAGTTCGAGATGGGGGACGGCCACCGGATATGCGTCTCCAAGGGCGGCTTCAAGGACGGGGAAGCTGCCAGGAAAGTCGAGCTTGCCCGCAAGGGCATGCTCTGATACTTCGTGGCTTACTCGGGAGTATGAATCTTGCGCCGTAGCCAGGGCAGAATGAATCGACCGTCGTCTTTGGTATGTTTCAAATCACTGCACGGAGCGTCGCATATTATCTGGAGATAGCTTTTTCTGGTATTCAGGGCCTCTGTCTAAGTACTTGAGTCACACGCACCTCGGGCTTCTGTTTCAACCGTGACCGCCTATACAATTCCGAACTGACGCCTTATTGTCCTCCCATAGAGCTGTTCCATAGAGCTAAGAAGAAAGGAGAGTCTGCGACAGGCCACGAATGACATCTGCTCTCCAAACGGGCAAGGGTAGATGCGTGTGGCCCCCGTGGTCTCGGGCCCGAGAAAGAGTGAACATTCAATAAATACGAAGCGGTTTCTGCTCTCCTACAAGCGGGCGGCTGCAAAATGATGCCTTGCTCACAAACGCTCCAGCTGATGGCTTCAGCCAAGCATGCATACCTCGTGATTGTATGCGGTGCACTCCTCGTTCATTTGATTTGATTGACTCGGGGGTGTGTAATAAGCCAACGCGTCGGGTAAGGTAGTCTGCTTAGTCGCCGGCCCCAACCTTGGCCCCGTTGATGGCGGGCACCGCTGGTAAGTCGTCGTCGTCCTCCAGCTCCTCGAGCGACTCGGGGTGGCCGAGGAACTTGGCCACGTCCTTCATCTCGTAGTGCTTCTTGCGGAGCTGCTCGAACTTGCGGTGCTTCTCGCGCTCCTCCGGGTTCATGCCGGCGAACTCGTTCTCGGCATCGTGCATGGGCGTCGCGTCTTCGTCACTAACATGCACCTTGCTCTGCTTACGGCTGGTGTCGTCGAATTCGTTCTCCGGGACGGCCTCCTCGGGCTCGCCAAGCGACAGGCCGGGTATCTCGTCTCTCTCCAGGGGGTCACCGTTGATGTCGTCGTCGAGGTCGTCCTCCGACGGCTCGTACTGCCGGGCGTAGGGCGTCTTGGGCTCTGTGATCTTCATGGTGGAGGTGCGCTCCTGCTCGGTCAGGTAGAGATTTGCCTCATCCCACTGGAGGCGCTGGCTGTTGGTCAGCTCCTCGTCGGCGGAATGCGAAGGGGTCCGCGAAGACTGGCGGCGGGACCCCGCAGGACGGCTGGCGGTACTCGAGGATCGGCGGTGGCCGGCGTTCACTTGTGTATTGACGATGGTGAGCTCCTTCTCGGACAGGTCCTTCTCCTTGGTCGGCGATACCGGCGGTGATCCTTGATACGAGTTCTTCAGGATGCCTGTCGCCCGCATGATCAACACCAGATGCTAGGAGCAGTCCCAAAACAGGACGGAGGCGGTGTAGGGCATACCTCGCGGACGCTTGACATCGGGCCCGGGCGGGGCGTGGGTGGTCTGGGGGATGCTCTGGATAGTAGCCATATTGGATATCGTGATGGGCGTGCAGCCGCGATGCGAGTATGTTGTGGTCAGAAGCACGGTCGGGTCCTAGAAAAGCGCAGGTCTGACTCTGGTTGTGGAGAGTTGGTAGGGACTCGTGGCGCTGGTCTATGGAGATAGCGGCCGCTGGAGGGAACGTCAGCGGATATATGTAAAGACGGAGTAGAAGCGGGCGCCAAGTGAGCTACGCTGGGTAAGGGCCAGGCTACCGCGTACTAATAGTTCGGGCGTATGAGGGTTGCAGTGATGGCGCGTTGGTATTGGTGTTGAAGTCAAGGTTGAAGTCAAGAAATAAGACAAGAACATTCCGTACCTTACCTTATTAGCCGTCCTGCCGTCGTGGGGAAAGCTTGGACCCTGCCTGCAGAGGGTCAAGAAACAGTGGGCTCGTTGCACGGGTGATGGACTGGACGGCTGGTGATCTCGCAGGGTGGATAAGCTAGTGTTGGATGTTGTCTACAGGCTGCAGATGATGGGCATGTTCCGGCTTTGTGGTATGGGATTCTCGCCGGAGTGGTGTGCTGATCCGTCCGGGACTACTGACTGGAGCTCGTGACAGGGAAGGATAGGGAGAAGATGGAGAGGCGCTCGCTCGTGAGGGAAAGAATGCTAAGACCTGAAGTAATAAAGGGACAGTCGTCACTCCCGTCCCCGCTGTGTTGTTCGTTTCGCGGAGTTACCAGTCCTGCGATCCTGTGGATTTAGGTACCGGAGCTTTCGTCACTCAAGCCAGCGAAGAGATTCAGCAGGTTAAGTACCTCTCTGCCCCGCGCCACCCCACAAGGACCGAGATCGCGACGCGAACAACAGCTGATCAGAGGTACCTGTCACGAGAGAGCCCCCAGACAGGTACTTCAAACTTGCCCCCTTCGAAGCTGGACAGACACAGGTCCCCCACGCGGCACCCAGATGGCCAGCCACCCAGAGCCAGCCCAATCGATGCCCGCCCTGCCGCCATCACCGTCTGCATCCACTGACATCATCCCATTGACCCATTCCATGATTCCCGTCCACTTCCAGCTCAAAGCCCGCCTGCCTGCCCACGTCCAGCTAGCTATTGTCTCCCAAGCTCCGAGAGGTGCCATCCAACAATGCCCATGCAGCCATGCGAGCCCATGTCTCACCACTGAGACTCGGCCACATGCCACCCCGTCCTGCTGCTCCTCTGCCCGCTACCGCACCTCGGCGCGATGCTCAGAGGAGGTCACGCGCGCGTCCCCGTCCCATGCATGACAGCTACATGTCATGTTTCCCCGGACAATCCGGCGATTGGTACCTTAGGTACTTGTTGATGTAGGCCGTAGCTTTCTTTACCCAAGTCGGCGCTCTCGCCCGTGCGGGGGCGTCTTCGAGCCACGACTGGCATCCCGATATCTTGTTGTAAGGATAAGGTGTGACTGTCACGGTAATCTTCCACGGTCCTGACGTCCCATCAATACCAGGTAGATGGATACTCGACGGGCGTTTTTTCGAGGCGAGAGACGGGGTCACCCAATTACTACGGTACCGACTTCGCCTCAAGCCGAGGATGTGTGTGCCAGTGGAGTTGGAGTTGACGACGTTGTATCACGACAGATCGTCTCGTGCATACGACTGCGCCAGGCATTATCACGAACCTGTGAGTTCTCAGGCAGTCTTTCTCTCGGTCATAATCTGGGAAGGCTTGTATTGGGCGGCAGGTCAGTTTCGGCCCCGACCCTGCCGCCGTATCGCCCCGTTAGTAGTAGGCAGTTTCCGGCCTAGACTTGAGAACAGCACCTTGCCAGAGAACAGCACTTTGCCAGAGAACAGCACTTTGCCAGAGAACAGCACTTTGCCAGAGAACAGCACTTTGCCAGAGAACAGCACCCCGCAGGAGGAGCAGTCAGGCTCTCACGCATTTCCTTGCCCAACCAAATACTACCTTGTGTGAATGCTCGGCTTGTTGACAGGCGAATGTGATATAAGGACTCGTAAGAGAAGACCCAATCACGACACTGTTTGCAGAACAATACTGAGTGTCTTGACTTTCCATCTACCTCATGTGTAAGGGCATATACAGCTGCGTGTCAACCGTCAACAATCATCAAGAACTCCCCGATTGAATAAGCAGGTACCTAATACAGGATATCACAACACTCTATATCGCACACCCGAATACGAAGAGAGGTAAGTACCTAAACCCACCGCAGCGTACAAGGCGCCTATTCTTCATTCTCGTCCCCCTCGCCCTTCTTCTTCTTCTTCACCTCGCGCTTCTTTGGGCGGAGCCACTCTTCCATGCCCACGGGCCAGTACACGCGATTATCCGGCCCGCCCATGCCCAGGTCCGCCTCCGCCACCTCGGCCTTCAGCTGCTGTTGTTCTTCCTCTTCCTCCTCCTGCACCCCGTCCGGCTTGTCGTTGTTGTCGTTGTTGTCGTCCTCGCCGCCGTCCGATGCCCTCTTCTTCTTGCTGCGCGGCTGCTTCTTCTTCTTCTGCGGCGTCTTGGGCAGCGGTCGGTTGTCGTCCCCCCGCTCGTACGGGACGATGTCGTTGAAGCTGTCCCACCCGGGCAGCCTGTAGTTTCGCATGAGGTCGAACACGGCCTGCTCCTTGTCCTTCGCCTCGATCATCAGGTCCATGTCGTCCGCGCAGGGAGGCAGCGTCATCACGCGGGGCCGGTGCTTCCGCCGCTGCTTTGGCGTCACCGCCTCGGAGCACTGCTCGCTGTAGTGCATCTTCTGCGTGATGCCTTTCCTGTCCCACGTAGCCTTGATGCGCGGGTAGAGATCCATGATGTCTTTGGTCCCTTCACGAATCTTGTCTGCGTCAAACAAGATGTTATGATGATGAAAGTCCAAAACCATAGGGATGTTCAACTCTTCGCAGATCGGTAAGAGATCGTGCACCGTCCAGCACACGTCGTCGTTCTCCAAGACCAGCCTGGCTTTTATGCCGTCCGAGAGCTTCGCATAGTTTGCTCGGAATCGGTCAAGAGTGGCTCCCTTATCTCCGAATATGCCACCCATGTGTAGAATCATGACTGCGTCCTTGTTCTGTTGCTCAGGTAGCCGGAGGAGCGTCAGCATCTCATTATGGTATTCTAGATCGCGAACAGCATTCTTGACGACTTCGTTCCTAGGTGATCCTAGTTGCGTGAACTGCGAGGTACACATTAGAGGATGGCTGCAGGTCAGACCGGGAGCCAACTTGCCTGTCCTGGGTGTGTGGTGAGCCTGTGGCCCAATTCCCCAGCTACTTTGCCGACCTCAGCCAAGGTCTCGGCCGCGAATGGTGCCAGCTTGTACCCATACTCCTCATGGCTAGCAAAGGGGAACATCTCCGAGCTGAGGCGCATGAACTTGATATGATATTTATCGTTCCATCGCAGCATCTTGATGACATCGCGCGCATTGGCCAAGCCCAGATTCTCCACGTACTTCTGCCCTCTTGCGAGATCGGGAGGCTGATCCTTATCCGGCCGGTTCTTCGTTGCGTGTTCTGGTTGCGAGGGATCCTGGAGAGGATGGCGGTGTTCGATGATCGAGGCTATGCGGCAAGTTCGAGAGCTGAACACCGGAATATTGCCCTGGCGGAGGTATGTATTCAAACAGGCCTGCGCTAGGTTAGCATGCTTCGCAATACTGTGCGGTCTTGCAAGAGCCAATGGGGATATTCACGTAGCCTAATCTGCCCTTCCAAGGCAGAGGGAGGTAGTCGCTGTTCACTGGTGGTGGCCGGGCTCCTTCGCGCTTCATGGTGTTGACGTCGGTTTCCTCTGGCGTATCCGGGATGAAGTCGTCGTCCTCGGCCTTGGCCAAAGCTTCCGCATCGGACGTGCCATTCTCCCCGTCGGTGGCCTGTTCTCCGTTCTTGCGCCGCTTGGAGCGCTTCGCCAGCGAGTCCTTCTCCTTGTGCCCGTCCATAACATCCGGCAAAGGTTTACTAGCCTTTGGCAGAAACGCAGCTTGCTCTTCTCGTGTGGCTTCGTGCTCGGGACCGCCGTTTGTCCGGCTCTGGTTGATAGCGAGCTTTTGGCGCTTCACCGATTTCTGGAACCGATGCTCCATCTCTTGGAGCTCGTCAATGACCTCGTTGGCAGACGCTTTGGCCTTCTTCCGCTCACGCTTCATCTGGGGCGAGTCCGGAGGCGGCTGCATATCGCCATGATCTAGTCCATCCTGCTTGGTGTCCGTCCCCGTGTCGGCCTTCTTCACATTGCGGCCTGACCTCCTCGGCGCCGCGCTGGGGCGCGGAGAGGCGGGATACTCGGCGACCCGAGGGGTCTGGTCGAGGAGGGCCATGTCTGGCTGGCTGCGCTTTTGACCCATGACGGAGACAGGGCGGCAGAAGACCACGGAGGGACGGGTTATATGACAGGACGGAACCGGAGCAAAATGGCCGAGACGACGGCCGGATTCAGCCTTGCAAGAGCGAATCAGACGACGGAAGGAAGAATACATCCGGCATGGACGGTGGGGAACAAGAGCGGAACACCACCGGGCAACTTACTGGACACGGGCGGGTGGTGAGGACCGACAGGTGGCATGGGTTACGATCAGGTATTGGATGAGAGAGGGCCGGGAGCAAACAAGAGCGTACTCTGTACGAGGTATGTAAATTTCCTACCGGCACTGCGGCAGGACACGAGCGTTGCGGTTGGCAAGCAAAACCCACCTCTAGGCTCTGGCCGAGAAGACGTCCTCTCGCAAGCACCGTCCACAGGCGGACAATGACAGAGGGCGCGTCATGACTTGGGGCCAAGCGCGATCTGGCAGCACAGAAAAAAGCAAAGGCGGAATTGGTTGGTGGAAGCTTTGGTCCGCGCTGAGCTGCTGCGACGCGCCGGCCGAGGGCGTGCTTCGGCGTGCTGGGTACCGTACGGTCAGAGCCTGGTATGTACCTGTGCAGCCTGTGCCCTACGGCTTCGGTGTTCGCTGCCCTGCCGTCAAGGGCCGGGACCTTGAGCAGCAGACCACAGATTGGGGCCGATCATGGCGCAGAATTCAGATCCAAACGAGATCTTCCTTTGTGCTCTCTGCGAGCTGTGAGGTCATGTGAGGCGGGCTGCGAAGAAGCGATGAAATCATCAGTGCAGATCGACGGGTGGGACCTGGCCCCAGAGGCTGGGCCGAGACGGGAGCTGGGGTTTTCTGCCGGGCGGTGAGACCGGAGCTGATCGTCCTCCACAAGCCGGGACAAACGCCTGAACCACACGGAAATTTGTCAGGCACTCATGTCAGGTTCAATGGATCACCACCTTCTCTCACACCCCAGCCACCCGGTCAAGCAACGTCGACGATGCCCACGCGAAGATGTCTTGACTTGTTCAGCAGCAAAAACTGATTCGAATCCGAATTACCTATTGTACCTAAGTACTTGTAGTGGCATGTCTCATGGATTTCCTTCTCAAACTCCCGCTCCCTCCCGTGGTCTACAGGTATCGTAAGATGTAATCCGACAAACAAAACCCCGGTGCTAGACGCATGACGAGCTGTCTACTTTCGCGAGTATGGACGGACAGCCTCTCCGCATTAAAACCATGCCGACCGACCTTACCAACCACTGGGTCGTCTGAAACAAGCCGTCTCTCCTTCGTTCCCAGTGGCTACCTCTTACACGACCGCTGTCGTGCGTGGCTCCGTGTCACCACCCATCCTCTGCACACACACGCCGTTGTCAGCCCCGTCGTTCGTCCAGCAAGCAGAGCTCCAGCGGCCCGCCGCCGGTCACCTCACTCATTGACTAAAGTACCTACCAGAACGGGACGGGCAGCACCACCGTCGGGGACTGGTACTGGTACTGGTGCCGGTAGTCGACGTCGGGCTCCATCGCCTCGGGCTCCTGGTAGTACGGCGTCCGGCACACGGGGCAGTCGTACTTGCGGCGCAGAAACCAGGTGGCCAGGCAGCGGGCGTGGAAGCGGTGTCGGCACCGCTTCATCTCGATCACCTCGTCCCGGATCGGCTGCTGCAGCGCCGAGTGGCGCTTCTCCTCCGCCTCCGGTGCTGCTGTGGCTACTGCTACTGCTGCTGCTGCTGCGGGGGGCCGTTGTACGCCCTCGGACGCGGCGGTGGCGGTCGTGGCTGTTGTGGTGGTCGCGGCTGTTTCCGGCCGGGTTACCCCATGTCCGGCTTCGAGGTCGACTGCCGATGCCTCCTCGTGGTTTGGATACAAACGTCCAAGACATATAGGGCTTTTTTTGGTTCAGCGTCAGTACGCGAGGACATTCTTTCGCTCAACGAGCAGACTCACCATTCGGGCTGATCCGTCTCAACTTCTACATCTCCCCGAGGCGGCTTCTCCGTGACGCCCTCGAGCAGCGTCAGAGCACGCAAGATAGATTTGGGGACTTGCCGATCAGCCTGCTTCTTTCTTGCGAAGCTGGGCCGGCCGTTCAAGCAGAACAGTTGAAAGCGGACACATCTACACGGAGGTGGCAGTCAGCACGCGAGGGGGCTCAGGTGGTGGCATCGTGTACCGAGGGCTCTCACATGACTAATGTCAGGATGATTCCAAACAGCGCCAGGCACGCGATGGCTACAGCATCCCCAGGACGTTGCATGATGATTGCGGTGTTCTGAAGGATAAACGATGCCGATGGATCCAAGCTCTTTTGCTCATCAGGGTGGCTTCCTGATCGTCGACACGAGCCTTCTGGCAATCATCTATCCGCCTGCGCCAACGCACGCGGTCTGCCAATCTCCGAGGGTGAATGTTCTGGGAGACTGATTGCGAATGATATACCGGTTATGCCTGAGATATCTGAAGGTGCACACCCGTACGGCCACAGGCCCGATTCAGCCGCTGACGAGGACTTGGAGCATTGTTTGACAGCCCGAGCAGATGTTGGCCGCACGACAGCGCGGGCGACACGTTACACAGGGCGGTAGGTAGGCCGACGCGGTTCGCATCAGATCAGCATGAGGAGAGAGTTTTCGTCGGGTACGCAAGCTCTCGCAAGCCTGACAGGGCGCGTGGTGGCTTGTGAGAGGGCCGAATGGTAAGAAACTCAAGAGCCGCCCCGCGTGATGGCTGGCGCGGTTGGTTTGCTGAAGCCGACGAACACCGCTAGTATGGAGAGACAAATAGAAGAGACATGAAGCAAGGGGCACACACGACAACTCACCAAAGGGGGGCTCTTGAATCATTATGTTTGACGCCGACTCTCTGAACCAGAGTCCAACAACTAATTATCTATTATCTACACTGATATCTGCTGGGATGCTCGTCTGCCATGAGATCTATAATTAAACATCCCGGGTGCAAAACCGCACCGCTGGTCCAGTCACGTCGGCTACGCAGTCCGGCGCAGTCCAGCTAAAAACATAATTAAGCTGGCCCCCGCGTGCCCTGCCGCGCACCGGCGGCGGCGGCCGCGCCAGCTTCGGCGAGCATTCAGCGCTTTTCGAGGTGAGATGACAAGACAAAACGGTGCATGATCGACGAATTCGAGAGTGACAGTGGAGGGGTCCGTAGGGCAGGTTGTGACAGCCCCCAAGGCTGGCCGACGACGATCATTGGCTGCATGTGCACCATGCGCTTCTCGACTTCCCGACTGGCCTGTGTTCTCCCTCCTCTGACCTCTATCCGTTGACTCTTGTGTCCGGCTTCGATGGCGCCATGCCATGGCGCCAGCTTGGCATGTGGCGCGTCTAGATAAAGTGTGACTGCGACTTCCATCGCCATCTTTTTTCTTATCTGGTCTTTTGCCGCTTGGCGGCATGTCCGTCTCCCTCGCCCTCGCCTGTTGTCGTCGGCCCCAGCTGGGCCATCTTGGCCTCGACGGCGCTGAGCGCCTCCTGCAGCAGCACCTTCTCGCCGCGCCGGACGACGACGGCCAGCCTCTCGCGCCGCCGCGACCGCGGCAGCTCTGGCGCGGCAGACAGCCACACCAGCGCCTCCGCGTCGTCCGCCGCGCTC
This sequence comes from Xylariaceae sp. FL0804, assembly GCA_022539325.1. Taxonomy (NCBI): domain Eukaryota; kingdom Fungi; phylum Ascomycota; class Sordariomycetes; order Xylariales; family Xylariaceae; species Xylariaceae sp. FL0804. Next base: position 325,502 of record JAJKLG010000010.1, read on the forward strand.
GTGCCGTACTCGGCGAGCCGCGCCGCCAGCGCGCGCCGCATGACGGACAGCGTGATCTCGTCCCGCCTGTGCTTGTCCAGGACGCTCTCCGGGCTGACCTTCCGGACGGCCTTGAGGAAGGCGTGGATCTGCTCCCGCAGGTCCTCCGGCAGTCTCTCCAGCAGGGGCACGCTGCTGCTCTGGATCTCACCGCGCGAGTCTGGGCCCTCGGCGTCGCGGTCGATGACGAACGCGTCCTCGACCTCCTCCGCGTCGAGCTCGTTGACCTGTTTTCGATAAGTACTCAGCGATAAGCGCGCGGCGTGAGGGGAGGGAGGAGCGCCGTCGACGCCGGGGTTGGCGTTTATGACTTACGGCTCTGCCCCAGGTGGCATCGTCGACGTTGACCGCCTCTCGCAGCAGGGGGAGTACCATGTCCCAGGGCAGCTCGACGACATCGTACCGCGCGTGCCGCTCCGTCACATACCCGTAACGCCGCAGCAGGTCTCCGTTGCCGTGTGGGCCGTAGTAGTTCAGGACTTCCTCGCCAGCTTGTATTGGGCGGAGAGTCGTGACGGTCAAGCTCTCATTACCGTGGTTGACGTGGGCCTAGATGCGCAACTCGGTGTCAGTCGGGACCCGCGTGTACCTCTCTGCGTGAACGAGGCCTCGATGCCCGTATCTCCACTCACGTTGAACTCGGCATCCGCATTCAGAATGTCAGCCATTGGCACCATACCCATCAAGAGCCTTCCCTCCCTGTCCTCGACCCATTCCTCCTCGTCCTCGCCGTCCTCCTCGGCGTCGTCGTTCTCCAGGTCGAACGCGTAGGCCATGATGGTGCTGCCCATGCGATGGGCCAAGAACAACAGCTGCTCCTCGCCGAGCCTCTCGCTCCCCTCGGGATAGAAGACGTCGGCGTGCTGCTCGACCACGGGCAGGACCTTGGCCCGGAATATCCCGTCGGCCTCTTCCTTGCCGACCTTGGAGACGATGGAGCTGGACTGCAGCCGGCTGAGCTCGGCGTCAGTCCACCACATCAGCGTGTCGAACTCGTCGGGCAGGACGTCGAAGTAGGGCCTCCAGCGAGACCTGTGACCCTGCAGGTACTCGTAGATCATGACGAGGATGAGCGAGGTCCAGCTGTCCGGGGGGCCGCTGGTCTCGTTCCCGTCCTCGTCGGCTTCGTTATCCGCATCCTCCAGCCCCGTGGTAGCGAACGCCTCCGGGACCCGCTCCGGCAGGTCCGAGGTCAGCGTGTTGATGATGGCCTCCCTCGGGATGGTGAAGAGCACGGTGTCCTCGGGTATCGGGGCCGTGGCGACTGCGCTCCCGGTCAGTCTTGCTTGCGCCGCCGTCCTGCATCACCGGCTCCGCCGGCGGGGACCAAACTCACCGATTCCCCTTCCGGCACCTTGCCCCCGAAGATCCTGGATCTTGATGTCCGGGTGAAATGTAGCGCCTGGCAACGCCTTGAACCACTCGAGAAATGAGGCAGACTTGGCCTCAAATATGGTAGATTCAGACATTTTAATACCTTGGGAGAATTGCAATTGCGCACCGCTTCAAATTCACGTACCTGTGTTGAACTGAAATGAATTTACAGACTGTTACGGCGGTAGTTGGACGGGCCGATTGGCGATGGTAGATATGCATCTAAAAGACTTAACTTAGTACTCCGTATCTCTAATGCAACTGTCGGGTTCCAATTTCTTGCCCAAATTCGGCCACCATGTATGTCCATCTACACAGACACTCGCCGAACACTGTACCTTATGGATTTTTACCTCAACTGAGTCTGATTAGCTGAAGTCAGCAGTCTTGTTTGCGGTCAACCTTAGGTACCTAAGTTACCTCTAGAACATGACGGTTTACGGGTCTGTGTCCAACTGCAACTTCACCAACCATACGAGTCAGTAACAGTATACAACAAATTGGGGGCGCTAAATCGTCGCCAACACTTACCAATGAAGACCCTTATGAGCTGGTGGCCATCCTGCATCCCGCAAGATACAGGTAAGATCACTCCTTCCATCATCGGCAATAAAGAGGGCATTATGGGCCGTTAGTGATGCGAGTTCACTGAATCCAACATTCTTTTGCCGGTATTATGAAGAAACCCAAGTACTCCTCGCGAGCCCCTTAGGTTTTCACAGTTCTAGTTCTTGCTCAAATTTCCTTCAGTCTTGAGCTGGTGTTGACAACTTTCGCACCTACGGAAACAGCATATGATCCACCCTCACGGCAACATTCCGCCTTGAACCCAGCGGCAACCGTTGCCTGCCTGGGTCATTGATTGAGCGATACGATTTCTGTTTATGTTGGTATAAAAGTCGGTTACCTCGGCGAGGTCTGTAAATCCCTAAGTAAGCTCGTGGTAAGTTACCTACTTGCCTACCTCATAGCCTTGTACGTAACTCTTCTAGGCCTTCAGGGATGCGCCCCCAATCTGCCAAGCTCTCAGCCGCAATCGAATGGAAGCCATCCTTCGAATCGGGCATATTGGGGACCTATCATATGCTAGAAGCTGTTTTGGGGAGCTGATCTGAGATCTCCAGCACACAGCCGCACCTGACGATTGCCTATTGCCACTCATGACTGCCTCGAAGGCCTCCGTGCCGGCTCTCTGCGGTGTGTAAGGCTCATGGTGGCCGGCCTGTACCAGTCAGGGAGTCGGTCGCGTTCTTGAATCAAGAATAATCTTGATACAGTGCCTCAGAGGGTCAAAGGTCGGTGTGTGGGAAAGGTATGTGGCTCGTAAATCTTACATGAGTTGCGGGGGTGGTGATCCTTTACGGGGATGGGGGCGGTACTTTGCTAAAGTCATCGCGGGATGTAACCCCTGACGGGACCACGAGGACCCCAGGACGCAAGAGCCGCGCCGTGTTAACCGGCTCAGCCTTATGAATCATACTGGAACTGCTCTGTACTGCCCGACTCTGCCTGTCTTCTGTCTGTCTGCCTAGCTGGCTGCGCCCAAGACTTGTGGAGGGTACCGTAGCCGCCTCACTATTTACTTATAGAAGCCTCCAAGACGCTACATATTTGAGAGAGCTTTATTGCCCTTCGACAGACGGGACTGCTCTGCGCCGCAGAATGATTCGAGATGGCAGCAGCATCGCAAGGCTGGCAGGATCCCAACGCGTCAACTCGAGCGGAGACAGGCGCAGATGAGTGGACAAGTGCCATGCAGGCCGACCAGCAGTCCGGTTTGGAAAAACCGCCCGAGAGCGAGCACAGCGAAGAGGTCAACGCGAGCAGCGAGAAGCTCGTGGCCGCCCCCAGCCTGCCCAGCCCCTCGCACTGGCGGCCCGAGCCGGGCTTCGAGCACATCGACGGCGACGTCGACGGGCGCGGGTACAACGAGACGACGGTGGACATCGTGGCGGTGCCGTGCATCGGGGCCTCGCCCGTCGACACGTGGGCGCGCGACCCGCTGGGCGAGGACTACTTCGGCGCGCCCTCGCCCGCCGCCCTGCTGGACGGTGACCAGCGGTACGCCACGGTCCGGCAGCTGCCCGGCAGCGCGCCGCTGACGCCGACCTTCACGCGCGCGCCGCTGCCCAAGGCCTCGCACCTCTGGATCCGCCAGGGCATCCGGCGCGAGGTCGGCGGCCGCGCCCGCGTGCTGCTGTACCGGCACCGCGCGCCGGCCGAGGGCGCGACGCTGCAGCAGGCCGCCGACGACCTGCTGGCGCAGCTCGCGCGCGCGCGCGCCGGCCTGCCGCCGTCGCGGCCCGTCTTCTTCGTCTGCCACAGCATCGGCGGGCTGGTGGTCAAGCTGGCGCTCGTGCGCGCGAACCGGGACGAGGGGGGGGCGCTGCGGCAGCTGGTGTTCGCCTGCCACGGGCTGACCTTCTTCTCGACGCCGCACCGCGGGTCGAGCTACATGAGCATGCCGAACCTGCGGTTGAGCATCCAGCACCTGCTGTTCCTGGAGCGCCCCCTGCCGCGGTCGCTGGCGCGCGAGCTGCGCCTCGGCGCGCGGCCGCTGCTGCAGCTGCACGAGCGCTTCGCCGACATGGCGAGCGAGTTCTGCATCTGGACCTTCTACGAGACCGTCGACTCGCAGCTGTCCGGCCTGGGCGGGTCCGAGTTCGACGAGGTGCACTTCAGCGCGCCCCTGACGTCGATCAAGTCCTGCCTGATCGGCACGCGCGGCGAGCTCGTGCTCTCGGTCGACAGCGACCACGCGCACTGCGCCTCCTTCGGCCCGCACAACACCCAGACCATGCACTCGTACCTCGGCGACCTGGGCGCCGCCGTCGACAAGGCCGAGTCCCTGAGCACGCGCTTCACGCACACCCCGCTGCGCCTCGCCGCCAACGTCAAGCTGGAGCTCATCGGCTTCTACGAGGACCCGGACACGGCGGGCGTCCCGGACGTCCGGCTTTACGTCTCCAAGCACTACCTCGAGGAGTTCCTCGAGAAGGGCCCCGAGGACTGCCTGCGGGAGCGGCTGAGCCGGGTGGCCCCGCACGCCCGGAGGGGGAGCCGGGTGCCGCCGTCGCGCCGCCTCGCCTCGTCCACCACCGGCTCGCGCATGGGCGGCGCCCTCGGCATCTGGAACAACGTGCAGGAGCTCGGCCAGCGCTTCCTCGGATCCCCGCGCTCGGGGGGCAACGACGACGCGGCGCAGAGTCCGGAACGCGACGGCGCCGACCTCCGGTCGCCCGAGATCGTGGTGACGAGCCACGCCCCGCGTCCGAATCTCCCGAGTTCCACGTCGGAACCCGTGCCGAGCGTGGCGGTGAGGAGGAGCCGGGGACTCACTGTGCCGGCCCTGGCCACGCCGGGCTTCGATCGACCCTCCAGCCAGCCGAGCAGCGAGAGGACCAACAGCGGCGAGACGGCCAGGACCCTCTCCGAGCCCGTGGACGGAGACATGTCGCCCAGGTCGGGTGGTTTCGACGCCCAGATCGACCCCAAGGACACGCAGGGGCTAATGGCTGCCACCGATGAGAGGGACCACGCGCCGGACAGCAGGACCCGGAAGCCACACATGAGTCGAGCTTCGGCGCTGCAAGACCTCACTGCCGGGTTTTCAAGGCCAAACCCGTCGAAAAGGAGGTTCATGTGGATTCACTTGCCGTTCAACAACCCGCAGTGGGTGAAGGTGAGAGATCTACCTTCATCGTGAGGGAAACTGACGAAGTCAACTAAACGACTGACTTGCCTATGCAGAACATCTTTGACAAGTTGTCCGAGACCCAAAACCGGAACTACTCGAAACTCCTCAGCAACGACTATTGGGCCAACAGACATGTGCGAGGGAGACATGCGAATCAGCATGCTTCCTACGTGAAGCCAGGATGCGCGTTCGTGCCCGCGGAAACAAGTAAGAGACCATGGAACCTGCCTTTGATACGGCATCATCCTCATTCTCATCGTCATCGTCATCATCACCATTGACTAACCATGCAATCTCACCACAGGCTCACCCCGCCCCTCGTCCCGCCCCTCGTCCGGGGGCCGCGACGGCGGCGTCGGCGGCCGCAGCGCCAGCCCCAGCGTGTCGCCGTCGCACTTCTACCTGTACCTGCCGTACCTGCACTACGACACGTACGTGAACCTGCTGCGGCGGCGGCACGTGATCCGGCGGCGGGCGGCGCACGGGCGGGCGCGGCCCGTGCCGCGCGACGTCGCCGCGCTCGAGTCGCTCGAGGCGCGCGTCATCTGGGAGTTCATCGGGCACGACCCGCCGCTCAACACGCGGCGCACGCTGGACCAGTACGGCTACCCGTCGCTGCGCGACACGTACGCCCGCGACGACGACCAGATGCTGTACAAGCTGACCAAGGAGCGGCCCGCGGCTGCCATGTCCCGGCGTAGCAACAAGAGGCGGGATATCTACCATAGTAGCATAGGAGGAGGGGGAGGGGGAGGGGCCGGGGACGGCGGGGGGTCGCCGAATGTCACTACTACTACTTCGCCGGCCAGCCGCTTCGCGTCGGTGGCGGACACGCTGATGAGGACGGAGAATACGAGTCACCTCGAGGTGACTGATGAGGGTCTGGAGCAGGAGGTACTGAACGGCAACCTGCTCATGGTGGACCAGCTGTGGCTGTGGGCGGTCGACACGAGTGAGTTGCGAACCAGCCTCGTCCGATGCCTAGAGGCTAGAGCAACTGTTCACGTTACTGACATGCCATCAGCCACCCTGACGACTTTCTTCCCGCGGCGCGAATCTCACCCCACCGAGGGCCCCCTGTTCCAGCAGGCGGACTTGCGGAACAGCATCTACAACGAGCTCAACGGCGACCTGAGCGGACGATGCGACAACGCCCTGGACCTCGCCGCCTTCATCACGCTCCACGCGGTCACGGTGCTGCTGGAGCGAAACTCGCATCCCGATCTCGAGGTATTCCGCATCTTTGAGGAAGCCCTCGGCGTGCTGGTAAGTAATCACCATCCGGCGTCTACCGTCCAGCGAGCCTGACCATCACCGATGTGAGTTTACCGGTATGCTGACGAGAGAGAAAACACCAGACCGAGCGCATGACCTCGGCGCTCAAGCGCTTCCGGATGCAGGGGTCCGACGGGCGGCCGAGCGACCTCTCGTCGGACTACTCGTCGTCCTCGTCCTCGGACGGCGAGTTTAGCAGCAGCAACAACAGCACCGAGGCCATCAAGCGGCGGCACGCGCGGGAGCTGGCGCGGGCGGAGCGGCAGAACCGCGAGAACACGTCGGCCGTGCTGGAGCTGCGCGACATGGAGGACGAGCTCAACACGCTGCGCGGCCTGTTCGGGGAGCAGGCGGCCGCGGTCGAGAAGATGCGCGAGAGCTACGAGCGCGAGCCGGAGCTGCGGCGCGCGGGGACCGAGCAGGGGCGCGGCTTCCTCGCCGAGGCGCTGCTGCGGCTCGAGGAGTACCAGAAGCAGACGCACGACATGCTCGAGAGGGTCGACACGACGAGGAAGGATGTAAGTTGAGCCAACAGCCCCTCCTGATCCCAATCCGAGCCCATACCCAGCCTACGTAGTCCAGCACAACCCAGCCCAGCCCAGCCCAGGCACTCGTGGTCAGAGAACACAGGGACAAGGGGCGGTCAAGACAGAACCGGGCTCGAACCACGCCATGGCACAAGAGACCACTTTCACTGACCACCCGTCAAACCACAGTACGAGAAGCTCCAGGAGATGATCCAACGACAGGCGCAGGTGGACGAGGTGCGGTGGTCGCGGCTGCAGACCGAGCTGGCCAGCAGCCAGAACCTGTCGGTCATGATCTTCACCACCTTCACCGTCATCTTCTCGCCCCTCGGCTTCTTCACCAGCCTCTTCGGCATGAACACGCGCGAGTGGGGCGGGCCCGGCCCCAACAACTTCAAGAGCCTCGCCGAGATCGGCGCCGTCGCCCTGCCCCTGTCCGCCCTGCTCGTCGGCGCCACCCTCGTCGCCGCCTTCAGCAGCCGCGCCCAGGCCCTGTTCCGCGCCCTGCGCGCCGCCTGGCACGCGCTGCTCGCCGCCGTGGACGGGCTCGTCGTCGCGCCCCTCGGCAGGATGATGCGCATGCGTGGTGGACCCCATCATCCCCGCCGCAGGCTGGAGGAGGAGCGCCGGAGGAGGGCGCGCAGGCTGCGCGACGCGCGCGCGGAGAGGCGCCGCGAGAGGGGCTACGACTTCTGGGAGACGGTGCGCGGGGAGCAGCGCGGCGGCTACGAGATCCCCGACACGAACCGGAAGAGGAGGCCGCTGGGCGGTGGTGTAGATGGCGATGGCATGGCTGGTGGTGGTGGTGGTGGTGTTGGACGGGGGACGTGGCGGTGGAAGGCTGGGGAGGGTAATGGTTGATGTTGTGATATCAGGGGCTGGTGTAAGTGGTCAAAGGCGTGATGATACCCAACGTCATTTATACTTGCAAAGTGTCGTCTCTTCTCCGTGTTTTCAAATTAAACTATAATTCCCCGTACCTGTGGCCAAGAGACATTCCCCTATATACAATTATTTTGATGTAAAAAATTGATACTTACCTGGGGTTTTCATTCAAGGTAAATACTTCCATCAGGTACTGTGGTGGCTCCGACTAATAATAAGAGGAGCTGCCGCCGGCGACAACTTCCGTCCACTCAGTGCCGACGCATCGTGATGTCATCACCAGCTCTCCTCGTACAAGCACCACAAGCATCACGGCATCACCTATCCTCACTCTCGCGCACTCTGCTGTCACAGAGATACACGATCGCCCGATCCAACAAGCTCCGGACTATTCCTGGTTATCCGGCAGCAATTGTCTCAGCAGCCGCAGCCAGAAGAATGGCCACCGTCGACACGTCGCTCCCGGCTAAGCCCACCGGGGCGGCCGCCGAGTTCGCCGCGGCACACTCCGCCGAGCATCCGCTCAAGCTGTACGGCGGCTGGTTCTGCCCCTTTGTGCAGCGGAGCGTAAGTAAGACCTGAAGTCATATTCCAGCCCCTTCTGGCATGTCACATGAGACGGTCTCCCCATACGCCTACCTACCCTACCGGTAGTCCCCAGACATGAGCCAGCATGCTCAGTATCGTGACCCCTTTCTAGACTGAGTACCCATTTAACCCAGTACTTAAGCGAGACGCCTACTGACTCCCGACGCCAAAGTGGATCGTGCTGCACGAGAAGAAGATCCCGCACCAGTACGTCGAGATCAACCCGTACAAGAAGGCGCCCGAGTTCCTGGCGCTCAACCCGCGGGGCCTGGTGCCGACGCTGGCCGTGCCCGTGGACGCCGCCCCCTCCTCCTCCTCCTCCTCCTCCGGCCGGGAGCAGCAGCAGAAGCAGCAACGGCGGCCGCTGTACGAGAGCAGCATCATCTGCGAGTACCTGGACGACGCGTACGCGGACCCCGCAGCGCACGGCCCGGCCCTGCTGCCGTCGGCCCGGGACGACCCCTACGGCCGCGCGCGCTGCCGTCTCTGGATGGACCACGTCGGCGGCAAGGTCGTCCCCGGCTTCTACCGCCTGCTGCAGCACACGCCCGACAAGTCCGACTACACCCGACAGGAGGCGCGCAGCGCCTTGCTGTCGGCGCTCAAGACGCTGGTCGCCGAGATGGCCGATCCCGATGGCGACGGTGGCGGCGGGCCGTGGTTCCTGGGCCGCGATTTCTCCCTGGTCGACGTGATGCTCGCGCCCTGGGCCAAGCGCCTGTTCCTGCTCGACCACTACAAGCCCGGCGGGCTGGGCGTGCCGGCGGCGGCGCCCGGGCAAGGGCAAGGCAGCGGCGCCGACGAGGAGGAGGACGAGGCCCTGTGGGCGCGCTGGCGGATCTGGTTCGACGCCGCCGTGAGCCGGCCCAGCGTCGTCGCCACCTGGAGCGACGACGATATGTACGTCGAGGCCTACCGCCGCTACGCCGAGGACACGACGCAGTCCGAGGTCGCGCAGGCCACGAGGAAGGGCCGCAAGCTGCCGTGATATGCGGAGGGAGGGTGCGGGTTGGGCACGGATCGGGGGACGGGGGGTACTATCGTACTTGCCTTGGGGAAAAAGATGGCCGGCGGGTGGGAGGGGGAGTTGGGATGGAAGAGACGGGTTTCGCGGAGGCGGCGAAGGATGCGCTCCGAAACCCGCAATGCTTGAAGTGTAGCCTGTAGGGCTTACACAGTTTTGCGGTAGCCGCTGCTTCTCGTACCGAAAGAGCTTATCGTGCTTGTCAGCTTGTTAATCTGCGTCTTCTCAACCACAGATACCATATTCATGATTTTATCTCCCCATCAACAGACCTCTGTGATAAGTTACCTTTTACAATGTTGTGCTCGATGCGCCCTCTGACCCCTGTACAGACGACGACCCGCCCAGAGTCGCCACTCCAGCCTCCCGGCGACCGTTTGCGGGGGATCGCCGCCGTTTGCAGGGATCGTGTCAAGACGTCTCGAGTTTTCCAGCCGTGCCAACATCTGTAGTAATGCGTGCTCGGGCCAATAGGGGGACAGCAACCGCCACGGTGATCCGCTCGGAAGAAGTTCAAGGACAGAAGTCTTGTTTTTTGTTCCGCGTACCCCTGGATTATCTGCCTTGCTATGCCAGTCTTGGACACAAATCCTCCCGACGATGATGTCGCATACCACAAATATTTACGGATAGTCCTGCTGTCTACAATAGGTACTGGTTGCAGGTTGCAATCCGCGGTAGCTAGCCAACGGCTTGCCGTCGCCTCACAATTACCAGTACCTAGTAGAGAACTGACTTGGAATGCCTCTGTCCCTTGGTTGCGAAACTCGTGACAGGCTGGGCCTTGCGCCTCGCTGTCTGTCGCCCTCCTTCCGTGTGACGTTGAGACGACCTGTCTGGGCTTCGGCCATTCAGCTCGCGATCTCGCGGGCTGAGCCGGAACAGACCCGTTCGAGAACTGAAGACTCGCAAGCCAAGTTTTCGCCCCCCTAGGGTAGGTTGCAGTAGGTACATACTCACAGACCACGGTAAACAAGAAGCAGGCCGCGCTAGCAACCGACAACCTTGTCATCGGGCCCGTTCATCGGCGCATATCCTCGCGGCCCTCTGCGCTCCATGATGATAAGCTCCATGTGCCGGCAGATCCAAACCGCGGCCCCGGCGGTGTATGCCCTCGCGGCTTCGTGTGTAGGTACAATAGAGCTGAGCCGGTGGGTGGCCGCCGGTTGGGGGCCCGCCGTAGGTAGGTAGGTATGTTATAACGTGGCTCAGCCTGCGCGGTGCCCGTACCTGGCAACAGGGCCTCTGATCCTACACGTTTTATATATATCTCCACTCCCAGGGCGACTCGACGCAGGACTTCACCTTGAGCTCTCTCGCTCTCTCTCAACGGACGGACTCGGGCGGCGCTCGCCTTGGTACACACACATCTGCGTACGACTTACCGCACTTCACCTGGAAAGCCCGGCACCCAATCACTCACTTACCGGTACACGCTCACTCGCTCGCCCGAACACACCACATCACCACGACGCACCGAACGCCGCCAGCCATGAAGCTGAGAGCTCTACTCCTCCCGCTGCCGGCCCTCGTCCTCGCGACGGGCGCCGCCGCCGCCTCCTCCAACTCGGCCACATCCACGTCCACCTTCACGGCCGTCGTCACCGTCACCGACTGCGGCTGCTCCTCGCCCTCATCATCCGTCCCGGCCGTGAGCAGTTCGATCCCTGCCGTGGTCACCACGGGTACCGTCCCGGCCAACGCGACCGTACCGGCGGCCACTACCTCGCCTGTCGCCACGGTACCCGCGGGCGGCGCGGCGGCCGCCAATGGGGTCGTTGGGCCCGTGGGCATCTTTGCTGGCCTGGCTGCTGCTCTGCTGTTGTGAAAGGGAGGGGAGGGGAGTGGGCTGAGCTTTCCTGTGCCTTGTGGGAGGCGTGTTGGCGTTCATGTACATCTACCGGTGACTGTGTACAAAGATCTATGGGGCATAGAAGTTGATTGCGATCTGGACTGGCACTCGCCGGATGAAAGTGTCATGGGTTGCATCTCTGTCCTTACGGTGCTGAGCGCTGGGCTGGAGTACCCGCCTTTGCAACCGTCAGATGATAGTGGTATCTTAGGGGAGGAGGCCTCGTCGAGGGGGTTTCTCTTACTTAAAAGTCGATCCCATCATTGAGCACGTGTCTCGGTGGACATGCACATTTCTTCGGACCAACAGTCGCACTTTTCACAGCAAGTACCCTTATACGTTCTTGGTGATTTCTTGATGCCGATGGACTGGACCACTGTCTAGCCGGTAGCGCTCAGGATTCGAGCACCATATTACATCGCTAATATCACCAGATTCAGCGGTACCAGTTTGTTTTTTGCTGTCCGTTCTTAACATTTGACCAAGAATACATGCCATCTTCGGCTCAGACAGACTTAGACTTGTAGTCTACTCCTCTGATCAGCGTTCAAGTTTAAGGCTGTGGCATGAGTATCGTCTTTCAAGCTCGCTAAACTACTGATGATACCAGATCAATGTTGCAGTTACCATGGTATCTCTTTATACAAAACCAGCTACCCATACTCTGCTGATTGTCGACCGAGATAGCCTCGAGGATTCCTTGCTTACCACAACGAAACCGTCTCACACTGTCCCCTCGGTTGGCGTCGGACACGGGGGCGATGCGTACGAAGTCTGGTCACACACGTCGTGGCATCTGATACCAGGCAGCTGCAACGCTCCGGGCTCCAGTCCCTCATCGAAACTGCGTACCCGCGGAATACGGTCGAGGCTAAATAAGGTACTCAAGCAATAAGCCTCGTGGGGCGAGTATCAGCATTACAAAGTGCAAGATTTCTTGCCGCATTTCTCTCTGATCGTTTCTCGAGACTGAAAAGCCTTGAATCGACGGAGGGTTACTCGTCTTTCAAAGTGTATTTCTTTCCAAGCCTGGTGAGACAGAGACCTTACTCATAGTGGCTCGAGTGGCTCCTGGTGCCATTTTGCGAGCAGGATCAATGGACAAGTAAAACAACAGATCTCGTGTGTGCCGAATCGCTCGATCTGGGATACACAACACAGTCACTTCGATACTCAAGTACCGGTATGAGTGCTTCCAGCAGCGATGACGAGGACGAGGAGCTTGTGTTGGGAACAGAGATGGTTCCTTATATAAGCTCCATTCGTGCGGTGATACGCCTGTGGGTCGGTCTTCCAGGTGACACTCACTTAAGTGACACAATCCTGCAAGTCCCGTTGCAGGTCAAAGGTGCCACCAGGAATAGTTCGTTCCCGTCCTGTCACTGCTGTCACCAGGCTTAGCGCCGCGCCGGTGCCTCGGATCTACCCGAACTTAGAGTCGTTTGGCCGGGAGATGGCCTGCTATGCGGCAAGGGATCCTGGATGTCGGGCTTTCGTTTCTCAACCTCAAATCTCGTTGTGCTTCCACGGCCAGATGGTCTCGACTCTTCAGACTCGGATTGCTCTGGTACCAAGGTATCTCGTATTTCACCCTTCGCGCTTTTCGAGATGGCTGCCGCCGCTTGAACCTTTAAGAGAGTATGGAAGCAGTCGTCGGGATATATGAGAGACAGCCTGAAGGTGAGTGAAGGAAGCAAGTTGGCAATCTACCTCACATGTTCTCAGAAGGCCCTCAAAAACATTACTGAGTCCCGGCCCATGCATGTAATCAGCGTGTTGAACACACCGAAGGCTTCGGTGAAAAGCGTAGAAAGATCGAGAAGCTGTCATGAACGGGCCGGCTCGATTCAAGGACAGAGTCCTGCTGTTCGAGCATGACGCGTAACATGATGACTTCAATGGCTAGGACGCAAGATAGGTCGGGGAGGGAACACAACATCAACTCAAATCACAGCGGCAACCGGCCTATTTACGTATCAGGTATACTGGTGCAGTATATCACTCGGTTCTAACATCAATCCATACTAGTGTCTGCTTGGGTTAAATATGACACAGCTGTACTCCGTACCTACAGGAGGAAGCCAAGAAGCTGCTGTGTTTGTATTCCGGGACTCATATGGTCGAACGAAGATGGTGTGTGTACCAGCACTCCTCGGTCGTTCGTCGTAGTAACGGTCCGTCGGACGGTGGTGATAGCTACCACAAATAACGCACAGTGAGCTGGCAAGGGAGAGGGAAGAAGATGAGATCATGGCCCGATCGTTGGACGACGTGGCCGGAGTGGAAGCCGCAGGAAGCAGGGGGGTTTGCTATCGTCGTGGCGTGTGGCTCATCGCGTGTTTGAGGCTTGCCGGGGGTCGACGCCGCACCAGCGCCGCCGTCGGCCCCAGTCTTTTAGCGATTGGACGCGGATCCGCCCGGAATATGGAGATCTGACATCACATCCTCCCAAACACACCACCGCCATTCGCCAGAGCCATCGGCAGATACACCGCCAGAGCCACTGATGCCTGCTGCATCAATGCTCTTTGACCCTACTCCGTACTGCTCCAGCAGCTGCAATGCTGACTACCACAATGGGAGGACTCCCAGACTCCATCCCTCGGTCGTCTGTGGTCGTCCGTGGCCGTCCATTGCCGTCGTGCCTCCGCGCCAGCCGTCCTGGGACTGACCTACGTCGAAGTGCATGCAGCTACATGGACGCTACCCCAAATTGCTGCTGCTGCTGATCGCCTCTTAATAGCCGCTGCGCCCCTCCTGGCTGACATTTGTAACGTATGTGGTGCCTACATTTCTTGTCTTGCTTCCTCCCACTCACTCTAGCACCAGAGAAACCAACTACCACAGAGAGAAATCCTGGGACCTGAACGGGGACGAGAAAGGGAGCGCAATGTCTACCCGAGCTCCCAACCGCCGTAGTCGTTACGACGATCCTTACACCTTCGACGACCCTTATCTTCACTCGCCGGACGCTCACAAGGAGCCCTCCTACGAGTACGTGGGCTCCGACGAGGATCCCGGGCAGTTCCCCGACCCTCCCCGCCAGACCTTCTCGCCAGACTACGACCGTCGCGAGAGCCGGCGTGCCACGAGCTCTCCGCGCCAATCACGGCGTGCTGACGCCTACCCGCCGCCAGACGAAGAAGTCACCCGCCGTCGCTCCAACACCAAAGGCAAAGAGCGCAACAGTCACCACAGATTCCATGACCTGGCCGAGCGACCGGCCGTGAAACGGGGCAAGTCCCTGGGTCGCCACGGCTTGCACTTCTTGGGCGAGGCGGCTGCCGTCTACGCCGCCCAGCAGGCGGGAGAAGCACACCCTGGCCAGCCCGCCGTTCGGGCCAATCCTTATGGCCGCCCTTACTACCCTGAGCCCGAGCCTTCTCCCGAGCCCGAGCCTCGTCGCAGCCGGCACCGCCGCCGCTACACGCCAAGCCCGTCTCCATCCCCTTCCCCGTCTCCGGTGCGCTCGCGCCGCTCGACGGACTATGGCGGCCGTCGCCCGAAGCGCGACCGGCCGAGCCTAGGGGGCAGGGTCAAGTCTTACAGCACTTCCCCGCCCGCGACGCGAAGTCGTGGCGGGGGCTCTCGATATGAACCGGATCGAGGTCGCAGCAGCCACGGGCGCTCGAGGCGCCGCAACTATTCGCCCACGCCGTCACCCTCTCCCTCTCCCTCGCCTCCACCGCGCCGCCGGGGACGGTCCAGTGGGGGTGGAAAGTCCAGTGGGGGTGGACGGTCCAGCAAAGGTGGACGGCCTAGGGCTCAAAGCTCCGCATCCTTTGGGACCAGTTTCATGGAGCATTATACCAACAAACCCAAGGACGCCGATGCTCATCGATGGCAGATGGCGGCGCGCGCCGCTCTCGAGGCCGGGGGCTTGACGGCGTTCCGACTGCGGAAAGAGCCGGGCGGCTGGGGGGGCGAGAAGGGCGCTAAGGTGGCCACGGCGGCTCTGGGCGCCGCCGCCATCGATGCATTCATCGACCATGATCCGCGGCGCGCTCAGTCGACGGGCCGTGGAATCAAGGGTAAAGCCGAAAATGTCTTGAGCAGTGTACTGGCCTCGCAGCTCATGGGCTTCAAAGGGTCGAGCACGAGGGATGGGAAGTACAGATACGGCTGAACTATCTCGCCAACTGTGCCCCGACCCCGCGTCGTTTCTTGCGACTTGAGGTTTTTCGGAAGCATTGATTCAGCGTTGCGCGCGAGTTTGACGTCTCTGCTTTTTTTGGCCCCTTGAATCAGCGTTGCGTGTTCTGGCTTCGGTCGCCGTTGGACTTTTCCCCCTACCCACCTTGGTTCTGCATTGTTTGATTTGGCATTCAGCGACTTCGAACCTTAGCGCCTACAGCACGATACCCCAGGGGAGGTGGACTGACCATATTAGAACACCGCTAATGTTTTTCGGGGCATGATAACACGAATGGTCAAGATCTCCCAGAAGATATCTAGACAGAATGCATGCGAGGCGTCTGAGCTTGGATACCTAAGTAGGTACCTAATATAGATGAATCCCACTCAATGGATTTTCGCAACAGATGCCCTATGCAAGTCACTGCGCAATGTGACGACCTGAATCTTAATATGATATGTCCACGACAGCTACACTGATGCCTATCAATGCTCGAATCCAACATTGGTCATACCGAGTGAGTCAGACGGAGTAACGGAGCCTTGTAACGCGCTCCCCGTCTTCGAGGTCTACAAGTCGTACTCAACGCTCGCTTATAAAGCTATACAGCTTCGGCCGAGCGACGCGGAGAGATACTGCTTCATTAGTCACCACATCACGACGGGACTTCATCGCATAGCCTTGAAATGGCTATAAAACACCTTCACCTTGGACCGGTTGACGACTCAGTCTCTGCCTGCATCCCCAGCTCTCAACTTGTCCTGGCCTCGCTGCTCTACTTACGTCTCTCAAAATGGCCACTGCCTTGATCATCGGCGCCGGGTCCGGCATCGGGTCCGCCTGCGCGGAGACCTTTGCCGCGGCCGGGTACAAGGTCGCCGTGGCCTCGAGGAGCCAGAACTTGGGAGACAAGTTCCCGTTCTTCGCGTTCGACGCCACCGGGCCCGAGACGGTCTCGACGCTCTTTGAAGAGGTGACCAAGGCCGTGGGCACTCCCAGCGTCGTCGTGTACAACCGTGAGTGCCTAGTATTTACCTACTCAAGCCATCTGCTCTGCTCTGCTCTACTCTTATTGCACTACCTACATACCAGTACCCCCTTTCCACCTTCACCTCATCGTGCCGCCCCCTCCCCCCTTCCCATTCATCCCCATGTAGCTCGTTCGCTGCCTTCGGACACCCACTGACCGACAGCCAAAACCAAACACCGTAGTCGCCACCAACACCATGCCCCCGGACCCGGAGCGGCCCCTGGACCCGGTCCCCGCGGACGAGTTCCGCCGGGCGCTGGACGTCAACGCGACGAGCGCGTACGCGGCGGCGCGCGAGGCCGTCGCGGGCTTCGAGCGCCTCCTGGAGGGCGAGGGCGAGGGCGAGGGCGAGGGCGAGGGCGAGGGCGAGGGCGAGGAGGGTCGCCTCGGCGGTGACCGGAGCGGTGGCGGCGGCACCGGCGGCACCTTCATCGTCACCGGCAACGTCCTGCCCCGGACGGTGGCCCCGAGGTTCCTGGTGCTGGGCGCGGGCAAGAGCGTGTCGTACTATGTTGTCAAGCACCTGGCTTTGGCGGCGTACACGGACAAGCCGTTCAAGTGAGTCAAGCGCACCCTCCCCGCCCTTGACACCCCTGCGGCCTCTCGGCCCCTACGTTTCCGCACAGACACGTACCTACCGAGGGCTTCCTGCGGCAGTGACAGAAGAAAAGAAGAAAGAAAAAAAGAAAAGAAAAGACAAATGGCAAGGTCCCTGACTGACGGCGCCGTACCGCACCGCGGCACAGGTTCTACTTCGCCGACGAGCGGCTCGAGGACGGCACGCCCATGTACCACGGCGTCAACCCCCAGGCGCACGCCGACGTCTACCTGCGGCTGGCGCAGGAGCCGGAGCAGGGCCCGTGGTACTACACCTTCGTCAAGGACGCGGGCTACAAGAGCTTCCCCGTCGAGGAGGCGAGGTTGTGGTAGGGGAGAAGGGTTAGCGGGAAGCTGACTGGGCTTGTGCACGACGCAGATGCACCGCTCCTTGGTCGGGGAATAGGAGCTGTAGTGGTGTCACTCGTATGAGCTGCTTTCAGTCAGAAGCATTAGTACACAAATTCGGCGAATTGTTTTTCAAGCTCGTAGATGCAATGGCCACTGGCTCTCGCAGGAAGGGCAGACATGAGAAGAGCGACTTCTTTCAGCGTGACAGCAAATTCAGGAGTACCTAAGCCAACTCTAATTGATAGTGTCGCCACCAGGTAGCACGCATTTCCTGCATGCAATTCCAATGTAATCTTTTTCTTTTTCTTGAAATAAAAGCTCGGGATATGATCACGATAGACGGACGTGGACGACACGACCAAAGGATTGGCAGGACATGAATAGGGGGGTAGACCTGAGCCTCTGGGTGGATTCAACCAGCCACAGCGCCACGGCCCCACTATGTCGTGCCTCACCACGAAGCCCCACACTCGCTGCGGATAAGGCTGAATGTCTCTCAAACTTTCTACCAAGTGAACCATTCACAACTCGGCAGCCTCGTCATCTTCTCTTCCTCCTAAAGAAACCCCGACTACCTTTTCGCAAAAGAGCTAGGCTGAACTGTACCACGAACACCAGTCTACCTTCTCTCTTCGACGCCAGCAGGTTTACCCTCCGTTGTATGAGCTCTGGGCCCGCGACCGGACTGCAGTTTCCTCCGTCTGAGTCGCCCGCGCCCGAGAGTTTGCGCGTCGCATCCCGCTACCTTTCGACTCAGCCGGCACCCCTCGTCTCTTCCTTTACGTTATCAGCCTGCTTGATACATCAGCTACACCTACGAGATGGCGGCCAACCGAGACGCCCGGGGTTCTTCTGGGGATGCCGGAAGCAAGACACCTGCCCTCGAGACGCGGCTGCTGTGGAACCCGGATAATGTTCGCGATGTCGCAGAGTCCGTGGGCGTTGCCGCTCTCAGTGAGGAGGCGCTTCGTACCCTTTCCCAGGATGTCGAGTATCGCATTGGGCAGGTACTGGTGGAGGCTCTCCGGTTCATGCGCCTGGCCAAACGGACCAACATGATTACTAGCGATGTCGCCCTCGCCTTGCGTGACCTGAACGTCGAGCCCCTATATGGATACGATACCACGCGGAGCTTACGATATGGCGAGGCGAGTTTCGGTCCCGGACAGCCGCTGTACTACATCGAGGACGAGGAGGTAGACATGGATAAGATCATCAACGCGCCGCTGCCCAAGGTGCCGCGGGATACGTTCGGGACCAGTGAGCGGCCACGCCATGCACTGTGGACTGGGCTCTCTGCTAACTTGATGCACAGGACATTGGCTCGCTATCGAAGGTGTACAGCCCGCGATAACGCAGAATCCTACTTCGGCCGAATCACGGTCACAGGACCTGCTGCCCCGCGGCCCCGGCGCCAACCCGACTCTGGCGGCCGTGGCCGGGCACGACAACCCCAACTTCCAGCCCGCCGTCAAGCACATCATCTCCAAGGAGCTCACGCTCTTCTTCGAGAAGGTGCAGGCGGCGCTGCTGGACGACAACCCGGACCCCGAGGTCGGGCGGCTCCGCGACGCGGCGCTGGCGGCCATCAGCGCCGACCCGGGCATCCAGCAGCTCGTGCCCTACTTCGTCACCTTCATCAGCAGCGAGGTGACGCACCACCTCGACGACACCTTCGTGCTGTGGCAGGTCATGTCGCTCACGCACTCGCTCATCAGCAACGGCAGCCTGCACCTCGACCACTACGCCACCAGCCTGACGGCCCCCGTGCTCACCTGCCTGATGGCGCGCAAGCTCGGCTCTTCCTCCTCCTCCTCGGACAACAGCAGCGGCGGCGGCGGCACAGGCACGGACGCGGTCAAGGACCAGTACCGGCTGCGCGAGTACTCGGCCACGCTGATCGGGCAGATCGCGCTCAAGTTCTCGGCGGCCAACAAGGCGCTGCGCCCCACCATCACGCGCTCCTGCCTCAAGACCTTCCTCAAGCGCAACATGGCGCCCCAGGTCTGGTTCGGCGCCGTGCTCGGCATCCTCGCCGCGGGGGGCCCCGAGGCCGTCAAGCTGCTGGTGCTGCCCCACCTCAAGGAGTTTGAGCGCGGCATGCTGGCGCCGCTGAGGGAGAAGGCTGCTGCCGGCAACGGCGGCCAAGGCCAAGGCGGCGCCGAGGCCGCCCGCACCGAGCTCGAGGCCGTCGTGGGCGCCATCCTCAAGGCCACGCTGTCGCTGGCGCCGAATGATGATGGCGGCGACGCCGTCATGACGGACGGCGGCGCCAACGTCAATGGCGGGGGCGACATCAGCCAGCAGGAGACAGAGCGGGTGAAGGAGTTCCTCGGCGACCTGGTCGGCGAGCGCGTGGTCCAGCTGGGCAACCACAAGCTCAACCTGGCCGTCCTGGATGCCAAGAACTTCATATAGATGGTCGAGGAGGGCATCATCACGGACATGGAGGGTCTCGTTGCGTCCTTCTCGCAGGACTGGATGGATGGCGTTTTTGGTCAATAAATACCCACGGGGCGATGGCGTTCGGTGTTAGGATTAGGATTAGGGGATCAAATGCTGGATCCGGACGGGCTGGATGGTCACATATTTTGATCGCATAGAATACGTCCGTCTGCAGACTTGCCGTGCTTGACTGGACTGCCCACGTATCTACAGACTTGACGTTGTGGGCATGGATGAAAGGCAAGGAGCAATCGGCAGCGGACTAGACAGTCTAACGTAAAAAAAAATTGATGTTGCCTTGATTGCACACAGCAGTCTTGGCTGGGCTCTTACGAAATTGTATACAGTGACTTGCAACTACTGCTCGAATGTCTTGGCCGTCCCGATATAACAGGTTGGCTCCCGACTACATGCAATCCCTCGCTGGAAGGAAAGCAATTGTTCCCCCCATCCTCCGCTCATCTCCACCCACCCCTCTTCCCTCGATCTCCTCCTCTTTCACAGCACTCGACTCAGCTAAGCCATATCGACCAAGCCCCACCCCTCCTATTCTTTCTCCCCATCTCCCTCCCTCCCTCGCATTCTCTTTCTCTCCCCCCTTTACACGAAGAAGCCCAGCCCCAGCGCGGTGACGAGGCTCGCGCCCCAGATGGCCCAGCTGCTCTTGTGGATGGTATTCTTGCCCATGCCGCGGGCGAAATCCCAGACGAAGTGGCGGGCGCCGCTCATGGCGTGAAACACAAACGGCCAGGCGGCGAGGAACTTGACGCCGCCCTTGAGCACGGGGGACAGGGCGCCGAAGGCGGCCGCCAGCGACGCCGACTCGAGGTGCCAGCCGGCGAGGGGCGCCACGAGGTAGGCGGCGCCGAAGCCGTAGAGGCCCCCCGTGAAGATGAGTCCCGTGATGCGCGTCCAGATCGAGGCGCCCAGCCACACCTGGTTGTAGTCGTAGATGGTCATGTGCGGGGAGACGGGGCGGGCGGCGCGCTGCGAGGCGAGGAGCGTGGACGCGTCGTGGGAGGTGATCTTGTTGGTGGTCGAGGCGCCGCTGTGGTGTGTGATGTATGTTAGGAGGAGGAGGCATGCTCTGTTTGAGAGAGGGGATCTGAGATCATCGACTGGGGCTCTGGCATGAGAGAAGAGGCGGATATATATGAATGGATGAGGTGATGGGAGACGAGAGCAGAGAGAAGAGAGCAGAGAGAAGAGAGCAATATGACATACCGAGCTTGCAGGCCGGCCATGGCGATGCGCGGGACATTGTGCGAGGAGAAGGTGCTGGGCTGCCGAGCGGCTGCTGTGTATCCGGAGGGCATCAGTTAGCACTTGGTCTATCCAGTCTCCCATGTATAAGGAGTGTATCGTATATTGTAACCAGTTGCAAGCAAAGCACTGGCCGACGGCGGTGGTGACTGCTGGCCCCGTGCTGTGCCATCTGGTGGCTTCTTGGACGAGGAGGCAAGGCATCTCGTACCTTGGCGCAGCGCCCGCACTCCCACTCTCTGCACGTTCATATTGTGTGTTGGTATCGTCGGTCCTCTCTGCCCCTATGCAGTCAATGCCTCCGGAACTTGATACTGTGGACCGGCTTGTCGTTCTCTTGCGGTACTTGGGGCTGGACGGGACAAGGTGTTGATGCGCTCATGGAACTTGCGATGGAGGTTCG
Source organism: Xylariaceae sp. FL0804 (assembly GCA_022539325.1). Classification (NCBI taxonomy): domain Eukaryota; kingdom Fungi; phylum Ascomycota; class Sordariomycetes; order Xylariales; family Xylariaceae; species Xylariaceae sp. FL0804. The sequence continues at coordinate 346,987 of JAJKLG010000010.1, forward strand.
CTCCGGCCCGACGGCGTCCTTTCCCTCGGCACCTCGCTGGCCAATCAGCGACCAGTTGAAGGTCAACCCTGGGCCAGCCAGTCAGAGCAGCAGCAGCGCTTTGGGTCTCAGGACCACTCAATCACGTGAGATGAGTGGTCCGTGCGGCAACGTCCCTGCAGACAAAACTGTGGGTTTTGCAGCAAGCTCAATCTTTTTCTTCTTCTCTCTCCAGATAGAACAGAGCACCCCGACCGCTGATGTCCTCCCACCTGGACATCTTGCAAGGTCACGGCTTTGTGTCGGACGGGTGCTCTGAGAGCAAACATTCTTGGGAAAGAAGGATCCCTTGTTAATCTCGGCATCGAGCTGCTTCTCCGTCTCGATGCCGTTTCTTTGTGCGATCTACATGTCCGTCTATCATTCTGCTGTGCTGTAACTCCAGGACAGAGGCATACCACCAATGGTATGTGAAGTGTCTGCAAGCATACCTACTTAGGTACTTCTGCTTGGCTTGGTACTCCATAGATATCTTCGTAAACTGCACTGGGCAAATGCTGTGACCAGGTAGGTAGGATACTGTCAACACTGCAAGCTGCTGACGCCTCATAGCTCATGGAATATCTTAAGTTTATTGATTAGAATACTATGAGGCCTAGATGCAGCCAGTCATGTCCAGTAACTTGTACATAGGCAAATATACCGTTGGTCAAGGTAGGGGGGTGATACCTATCGTTCCTTCCCCTATACTGCTGGCTCGTCCCATCATTGTGAAGCTATCCACAGGTTTCCTCACCGGCTCACATCATGACTTTGACATGTTATGCACAACTGTTTAATGATGACTGCCCTCTGCTGTTGCTACATGCTGTCTGCGAGAACTGTAGCCGGAGTCTTGCAAGGCCTGGCCAACTGAAATTGTGTTTGTAGTAGAAAAACAACGGTGGTTGCCTGGTGAAGCACTTTCATCCAGTCAATCTTCAAAAGTTGCTGTGCAGTCAATACTACACTTCAGTTCCTATCCAGTCATCACTCGCGACTTCTTCACTGAAGAAACCCAAGACTCAAAGATAGTAATAAAGCTACCTATTTAATAAACCTCTCGTCCTCTCGTTTCCGACTGTGAGCTGGTCCAGAGCATGTCCCCCTTTCTGCTCTCGCTTAATAGGTACGTAAGGTAGCCTCGTGGCCGACCACGGTTGCACTCCCTAAGCCAGCACATGCACTTTCTAGAGAGCCACGCTACCTATAGGTACGTACCGAAGTAGATAAGTAACGCGGCGTGCCTACCCTTTCGTAAACACGCCCTTCAGAAAATTCTGTGTTCTCACTCCCACCACCTCTGCCCATACCACGTTCCAATTCTACATCATCCTGTTCTACATCCGCGCGTAGATGTTCAACGAGTACTACTCCCCTTTCTGAAGCAGCCTCATCATCGGTAAGTCTCCCAACATATCCTCAGTCCATCTCCTTTTCTCTCCTCAGCATGAAGCTCAAGGATGCCGAAGAGCAGATCGACAGACTGCCCTCTTGCCCAAGACACTCCAGCATGATCTTCAGTGGTTGCACTGCATCACGGTAATGCTCTTTTACCTGAGTCATAACAAGGCCGACGCCTGCGCTCATTACCCTCTGGTTCAGCAATAATCCCCCACTTCCCATATGCCAACCCTCGAGTTGCTGGCTTGCAAACCCTGAAGCCCGCTGCTATGACACCCTCTCCTGCTTGTGTCTCCAACCGCTATTTGTTCCTTTTGAATACACAGGTACTAACGTCTGCTGGCTGAAGAGCATGCTCTGGTTGTGTCTGCCCTTGCGGCAGTCGTATAACGCTTAACCAGAAAAACTTCGGCCCCTGCCGAGGCAGAAGTAGGGCTCGAGGAGACTAACAAGCGACTCGAGCCCTGGCTCGGGCCACGGCGCGAGCGGATCACCAGTGCTGGAAGAACGACCAGCGCTGGAGAAACAACCAGCGTTGGAAGAACAACCAGCGCTGGAAGGACATCCAGCGCTGGAGGGTGCCGGAAATGAATAGGGCCATGGTAAGAGATGCTCGGGTGATGGCATGGCTTGAGAGAGTAGTGAGAACTGGTTTTTGCTGACAAGAGACCAGGTACGCCGCAGAGCCGCTCGAGCAGCACTGCTGCCGGCAACTTCGCGGGCAGCGCTGAGGAGGCCAAGGGATCGACTGGGAGAAGCTCAGAGATCTCGACGCCTTCGATATCCTGCACAGCCGCAAGCGAGACCTACGTGCCGTCAACGACATCCTGGACCACCGAGCCCGCGGGCTACCCTGTCCCTTGCCCCTGACCAAGAGATCCCAACATGGATAAGAATAAGAAGCGTCCGGACTCGGCCATATCGAAGTGGTCGGACAACGATCTGGAAGAGATCCGGGGTCGAAGGAACCAGGACCAGGACCTGGAGCAGGAGCACTGAACTTCACCCGCGGAGGCATGCGCCCATCGGGCATCAGAATGGACTTTCGGGTCGAGGGACGCATCGCCGCCCTCCGCTGGACGGGCTGCCTGCAGAGCGGGCAGTTGCTGCACTGGGGTAGCAAGTGCTACAACTGATGCGGCCTCTGGGGGGGAAGGACAACAAGACGTGATACCGACCGGGGCCGGGCCCCCGAAGGACAACAAGACGATTGTCCTCGGTCCCCCGGTCGCGTAACATACCAGGCCCAGAAGAAGGCCCCCGGCGACGACTCGTCTCCTGCCCCGACCGAGCCTACGTTAGGTACGAACAATTTCCCCTGCTCACCTCAGACAACACAGTAAGCCACACCACTGTCTGACCTTCAACTACGTTCCGTGCGCCCAACTGACAAGTCTTTCGATCCTAGATGGCGGCCAACAACTACAAGGGCAACCCATCTGCCTCGAAGGGGTCCGTCAGTGACCGGGTGAACACCGCCCTATACATCACGGGCCTGCCGCCGACCACAACCTACAGCGACCTGTTCCTCGCCCTGCGCGGCACTGGTGCGATTTGGCATTGCCATATCCCCGGTTAGGTGGACAACAAGACGTGCCTGACCGGGGCCGGGGGACCGAAGGACAACAAGTATCCTCGGCCCCCCGGTCCCCGGTCAGGTGTGTAAGAAGACGTGCTTCCGACCGGGGCCAGGGGATCGAAGGACACCAAGAGTGCTATCCTCGGCCCCCCGACACTCCCATATCGTTCATCCAAACCATGAGCACCCCGAGAGCTGCGCCGCTCATGTGGAGTTCTTTACCCGAGCGGCTGCCGAGGCCGCTATGCAGGCGGCGCTCAGAGGCCAACTCCGGGTTCTCGGGGCCAAGCCATTCGTCACCTTCAACCGCCATGGGATGACCGAAGCGGCAACAAGGGCCGCCGACGAGGGCCACACCAGCCGCGTCTTGCGCATTATCGGCCCCCCTTGGCTGGCCAACCGAGCGTTCTTAGAGGCGTTCTGGGCGGACCATGGACAACAAGACGTGCCTGGCCGGGGCCGGGGGACCGAAGGACAACAAGTATCCTCGGTCCCCCGGTCCCCGGTCAGGTGTATAGCTATCGGCCCCCCTTGGCTGGCCAACCGGGCGTTCTTAGAGGCGTTCTGGGCGGACCATGGACAACAAGACGTGCCTGACCGGGGCCGGGGGACCGAAGGATAACAAGTATCCTCGGTCCCCCGGTCCCCGGTCAGGTGTATAGCTATCGGCCCCCCTTGGCTGGCCAACCGGGCGTTCTTAGAGGCGTTCTGGGCGGACCATGGATAACAAGACGTGCCTGACCGGGGCCGGGGGACCGAAGGATAACAAGTATCCTCGGTCCCCCGGTCCCTGGTCAGGTGTATAGCTATCGGCCCCCCTTGGCTGGCCAACCGGGCGTTCTTAGAGGCGTTCTGGGCGGACCATGGACAACAAAACGTGCCTGACCGGGGCCGGGGGACCGAAGGACAACAAGTATCCTCGGTCCCCCGGTCCCCGGTCAGGTGTATAGCAAGAATCACGGAGGCAACATCGGCAGTTGAGAGCGAGAGCGAGGTCGGCTGTAGCCGCGTCTTGCGCATTTCTGGACCAACCTGGCTTGCGAATCGGGCATTCCTGGAAGCGTTCTGGGCAGACCATGGACAACAAGACGTGATACCGACCGGGGCCGGGGGGCCGAAGGACAACAAGCGTGCTATCCTCGGCCCCCCGGTCCCCGCTTAGGTGTATGACGAGACGTGCTTCCGACTTGGGGCCGGGGGACCGAAGGACAACAAGCGTGTTATCCTCGGCCATCCGCTGAGCGGTGTAGCGCATATCGAATACTTCACGCGCGCGGCCGCCCAGAGGCATGAGGCGGGGGCTGCCAGCGAGAACGGCACCAGCCGCGTCCTGCGAGTCGCTGGCCCGCCTTGGCTCGCAAACCGAGCATTCTTGGAGACCTTCTGGGCCGATCACATTTGGTGGAGCACAGACTATGTGATCGAGGAGGTGAGTACCTACCTAGCAGTGGGTGCTTTATCCCCCAGGCTTGATGTGTACCGAAGCCTTGTGGAAATCGAAAAACTTCAACTTTGCGACGGTTTATCTGCATTTCCCCAACAAGTACGATTTCAAGTGCTACATTCAGACCAATGGTATATGCCCCTGCCACGGCCCCTCTAGAAACGGGATACCTGGCGACCGGATATTCCATATCTTCACGTCTTAGCTGATTTGTGGACACCTTGCTAACATCTAAGCGTCCTTAGCTGCGGCCATAGTACAGCCTGTTTTCCGCTACTTCGTCGAGCAGGACGAACGAAACGAAGAGCCGAATCAAAGTGAAGGACCACAGCGGCGTAAAGAAAAATACGAAGGCGCCGCGGGTAGCACCTCCGGTTAGGTGGACAACAAGACGTGCGTGACCGGGGCCGGGGGGCCGAAGGACAACAAGCGTGCTATCCTCGGCCCCCCGGTCCCCTCACCAATAATAAGGGCAACCCGGCAGCCTCGAAGGGCTCTCTGTCGATGAACTTGCGAGATTGGTAGTATTCATTTCGGAAAAAATTGATGCTTTCACCATATGACTAGCCTACACGGTACTGGCAAGATCAACAATGCTGCCAGTAAGCCGGCCGTCACCATGTCGCATCGTCAGGCAGCAGACTCTGCCCGCGTGGTGTTCATGAGACCCGAAGTCGCAGCCGCTGTCGTCCAACGAGGCAAGCTCAAGTTTTTCTACCGAAGCAGTGCAACACAGCAGATGACGACTGCCGAGTGCAATACGGCGCTGTACTTCACCGGCTTGCCCCCCCACTGCGCGTACAGGGAGGTGGACAACAAGACGTGCTGACCGGGGCCGGGGGGCCGAAGGACAACAAGCATGCTATCCTCGGCCCCCCGGTCCCCGGTTAGGTGGACAACAAGACGTGATGCCGACCGGGGCCGAGCTTGATGCCCTCCAGTGCAATGCAGCAGATGACGACTGCCGAGTGCACTGTTCTTTACGATCAACCGGTCGAAAAACAGCGCGCTCGAACCCAACAGAGCCGAATTGTCGAGTACGTGCCCGAGAGCTTCCTCGAGATGCCCTCAAAAATCTTGTTCAGCGATCTCGCGTCCCCCGGTGGCGGCAAGTGCTCCGCCAAGGGTTCTGGCAAGCGTGGTGGCAAGGGCGGCACTGCCAGCGGCTCTGGAGGCAAGCGAACCCTCGCAGAAGCTTCCGGCGACGTTGCCGAGGACTCGGACATCGAGGAGCCGACTCCTTCCAAGAAGCCCAAGACCGGAGCAACTGGGTGGTTAGCACTGCGGGATTCCGGGTCACGTTCGAGCGTGAACCCTGTGAGGGTCGAAGTCGAGGATGATAGCTGAGAGAAGGCCCCCAAGGCCCAGTAAGTTGGCAAAGCTCGCCTTACTCCTCCTGGCGCTACCTACCCGGCCTGGTGCTGACAATATTGCCAAACAGGCGCGCCAAGGTTCTTGTCGAAGTCTCGGACGATGAGGAGCCGACTCCCGCCAAGAAGCCCAAGACCAAGAAGGGCGCTGCCCAGGCCGAGTGACTGCTCCTGTGGCGGGGCTGCCAACTCGCAGAAGTTCAAAAAGTGCAGGATATGCGGCACCGGGGGATCGAAGGACAACAAGAGGTGCTATCCTCGGTCCCCTGGTCCCCGATCACGAGGAGCAGCACATCAAGCGTCCGATGAACATATACATGCTACAACAAGACGTGCTTCCGACCGGGCCCGGAGGATCGAAGGACAACAAGAGGTGCTATCCTCGGTCCTCTGGGGGGATGGCCTCCCAGGAGTCTAACGGGGGGGGGGGGGGGGGGGGGGGTTTGACGAGCTCAGCGTCGATAGCCGTATTGTAAGCTCTCATCCACCATATTTCTGGCGCGGGAACTTCGGGTCTTCGCTGCCGTACTTTAGGCTTGGTTTACTGATTTTCGTCTGCTAGGTAGTTGAATGTGAGAGTTTTCACCGTTTCGAGCCCAAAGATGGCTTCCACATTCGGTGACAGGAGACAGACTCGCCCGAGCTCACTAACAAAGATCCGGTTATCTGCAATGCTACCATGAGGGGCTTCAGTCATGGCGGGAGCAGCTTGCGCAGCCGTAGTGCTTCCGTCAGGGCAACGAGAGCCTAGAGCTGGTCATGGCTTGAGGAATGTGACATAGCGGGAAGTTTTCCATTCCACCTAGTGACCTCCAGCCACCAACCTTTTGGGACTCTTTCGTGGGGCTTTTGCCCCTTCGCCGCAGCCTCAGGATCTCCATTGACACCCAGCTGCAGTACAACTGGGAGGATGGCGTCTCGGCTCTTCGAATGCCTTGCTTGGACATGGTTCCATGAACAGAATTTGCGCCTTATCTTTAGCGATGCGCTCCTGGCTGTGGACGTCGAGTTCTTCCCAGAGACGTCCCAGCTGCTCGGATACGCCGAGCGCGACCACGGCTTCGTGCCGAAGCGCAAGTACGACAACGCCGGCAACGACGCGGTCCGCACGATCGCCATCCTGCAGGGCATGATGGACCCGGCCAACATCGAGATGCTGGCCCGCCTGCAGGCCTCGTCGAGCTGCCAAAAGTTGACGAACCCGCTCCAGTATGGCACTTCAAAGCCTCCAATGATCCCTACTTTCTCGTAAGTTGCCCTTGAAAATTTCCCAGCCAGCTTGCTGCCACTCGAGCCCCCCTTCTCAGGGGGTGGGTGTATCCCAGTAAGAGAACGCAGAGAACTGCACAAATTGCCAGGAACTGGGTTTTCTAATCAGACCGGGAAAGACAGCAGTCAGTACAGCCAGGCTGCTCGTGGCGCGGCCCTGAAGAGCATACTCTTGTTGTGTCTGCCCTCGCGGCAGTGGTATAACGCTGAACCAGATGAGATATTGCCCCCCTTGGCCCCTTCCAGGCCATCCGCGCGCAGCGAGACGACAGCTCCTGGCTGTTCATGGACCGCAAGGCCAAAGGTGTCAAGCTAGCACCGGAGGGGAGAGCGGCGGATGATCGACTGAAAGCCACCGAGAAGTACAAGGAGGCGCTCACGGTGCGCGAGCCCGCGGACGAGGAGGCTATGGCTCAGCTGGCTTTGAAGTCGGACAAGATCCGAAAGGATAAAACCAAGAAGGGTTACCCGAACACCTTTTGGGACAGCATTCACGGAAGGGGTATACGATTACCTCGACCGGACGCAACAAACTCGGGTGGTCCTGTGCGTCTGCCCAGTGCGCCGTCTCCGTCTTCGTCGCTGGCGTCGGCGATCCAGGTCGACTGGGCCGAGCAGCCCTGTGGCCTTGGACCAGCTCCCCGGCCCGGCACCATGTTTCCGGCGACCTCGGACGATGCGCCCGGACTGCGTTTTGAGCCAGCCCTTGCCTCTTCCGGCGTTCTGCCACGCCTCCACTACCACGAGGAGGAGCAGCAGCAGCAGCAAGAGGGCGTTGGCAACGCCCGGCGCGGAACTTTGGCTTGCCGCACTCCCGCCGGGAGTGGGACCTCGCTCGCTTCATGGAGGAGGGCAACGGCATCAACAACGAAAAGGGCGCCAGGACCTCCGAACGCCTGGCAACAGGTTCTTTATCGGCTGGCCCATGGCATTTAGGACGGAGGAGCCAAAAGCGATCGCCAATCATTCACTGCAACCCTCTCCCGCATTGCGGCCTACTTTTCTCAGCAGGCATTCCAGAGTGCCTTCAAGTCAGAAATGACTCGCAACACACATGCGTAAGGCATAATGATGAGTCCGGAGCGCGCCGAGCAGGAAGCGCGAGAAGACGCACGAGAGGTCGCCCAGGACCGGCAGCCACGACATCGGCGCGAAGAGCTAGACCAGATCGCGCGCTGGGAGAACCAGCACGCCGTCACCAAGGAGCAGAAGTCGAAGACCTGCCTCCGTGCAGAGTTCTGCGAGAAGGTCGGCTTGCACGAGAACCTCACGTGCGCGGCCTGCGGCCGAAGGGGACGCCTGACGGCCTCCGAATGCCCGTACTGCTCCGCGCTCCTCTGCGGTCTCTGTGTCGCCGTGTTCAACGCGAAGCGCCTGCCAGACGACGACGAGTGCGAGCTGATCGCGCGTCATCCAGAGCACAGCTACCGTCTCGCCTTGGCAATCGTCTCCCGAGATACCGAAACTCGTCGCTCGTCAGTTGGAGACAATATGAGCGACAAGCCTGCCTTGGCAGGTCCCTCGCAGGAGCCTTCGCCCGCGAAGGCCTAAGAACGTTGCCCCGGTCGATGGAGAGCATCATGTAAGCAACTTCATCGAGTTCCAGCCCCGGACACTCGGATGCTAGCTTCTGACACGACCGTCCAGGACGTCGATGTATACTAAGACCCCCGACAGAATGGAAGATACCATCAAGGGCAGGGAAAAGGGGCTCGTGGACCGCGCGTCGCGCTACTTCTGGAGCGAGCGCCTGCGCCCCATCTTCACCTTCGCCACCATGTACATGGGCATGAGCCCCTTCGACGCCCCCAGCACCTACAGCCTGCTGCCCTACACCGAGCTGGCCGAAGGCATCTGGTGCCCGGGTCCTCCTCCACGGCCCGCCAGGATTTCAGACCCCGGAACGTCGAAGACGCACGGTGAGTAATAGCACGATGTTTCCCAGGCGGAATTTCCCAACAAGAGATGGCTAACGATGCCGACGGTGCTGCTCAGGGCACGGCCAGTCCCGAGCCCACAAGAGTACACTCGGGTTGTGTCTGCCCTTGCGGCAGTGGTATAACGCTGAACCAGATGAAAGACTTTTAAGTCTTTATAGAAACTCTTGGCGTCGCGCGCGGACGGCCAGCCCGCCGTCTGGGTCGGACTCGGACTACGTAACCGCGATGAGGACCCCATGTACAGCAAGGGACGTCTGGCAGCCCAAGATCGGCGACGCCGGCATCGACACCCAGGAGGACCCGGACATGGTCCTGGGCTCCCGCGCGCGCCGCGTGGGCATGGAGCACGCCGTCGAGAAGCGCCGCAGCAAGGTCTTCCGCCACGGCGGACACGGTCAGGAGCACAAGGAGCTCCAGGTCTTCGTCGGCCGCCAGGCGGCTGATGATGATGATGCCCGGCCAAGGCTGTTGTCGTAGAACGACGGCCCGCTCGCGAACCTGCGCGTGGTCGCCTACGCCAATTGCTTTGGCGAGGACAGCTCCTGTTTGGCTGTAAGTGATCTTGATATGCCGAAAAACGGTGGCCAAGGGAAGTCAAGCTTACAATGTAGCGAACAAGTCTAGCCATTACATACTGTTACCACTGGGTACCGAATGCGGCGGAGACCGCAGCAGACAGCGAGGATCGCCAGAACGGCGAGGTCGAAGCTGTAGGGAAAGGCCCCCAGCAGCCTTTCCCTACAGCCTTCAGCAAGCAGACCAGACATCGTCACCTTCGCGACCATGTAAGGTGACGAAGCTGGGCCCCTTCGATACCCTTTGCGCGAGGCTCGACGAGATCATCGCAGCAGAGAAGGACGAAGCCGGCTCTCTGACTTGAGGAGTCAGTTGGGCGAGGGACATGGACGCGCGGATCCAACACCTCCTCAGTCGACACCTGCTCAGCCGACACCTCCTCAGCCGACACCATTTCAGCCGACACATGTCCATTCTGTCTAAAGGCTATCTTGTTCAGTCGAGAAGGCGCCTATTTCCGGATCGATACAATCATTGATCACGGATTCGACGGCGAGGCGTACGCCCAGGAATGGCACTTCAGCGCCAACTGTCAGGCGACAAGGGCGATGGCAATATCGAACCGGCGGCAGTTCCCCGAATGCGCCTTGATCGAGATTCTGCACGTATTCAGTGTGGAGATCGTACCATCCAAGCAGGAGTTCATAAGACGCAACACTGACGGCGTCACGATCTCTTATAACGTAAAAGATCTTAATGAGGAGGGTATTACAAAAGCGTAAGTTCTTCCGATCACGTTAAGTCTCAGATCCTAGGAAGTACTGATAGACAAATAGTCCTATAGCAACGGGCAGCCTGGCAATAATCCCGACAGATATCGATCTTCTCATCGCAGGCTGCTCTTGCAAGGACTTCTCCGCCCTCAACAACCATAAGAAGGCTTTTGGCTTTGATAAATATCCTTCTGAGAAAAAAAGGATGAGGGTGTCACAACATTCTGTCTGGAGGCTATGGAGGAACCTCGGAAGACTTTCCGGCTGAACTGCGGTCATGTGTCACACACTATAGAGCTCGAGCAGCAGAAGGCCGACCTGCAGGCCTCCATCGCGGAGGACGACGCGATCGTGGCCAAGGGAGGAGACGATGACGACGACATGGACCTGGAGCTGCTGCAGTACCTGGGGCGTGTGCCTGAGCAAGAAGGAGGAGGCGGAGGACGCGATGGCAGCCGAAGCAGTACAGCAGCCACGGTCAGCTTCCATACAGCTACCACCAATCGTCACCATACCACGAGAACGGCCAGATGGCGACCGACCAGCCTCGACACCATTGAGCGGCAAGCAACAGCTGCAGCCGGGGCCATTGCCAGCCCCAGAGTTGGGAAATGTTGACATGGCGAGCCGAGCTGGGCATGATACCGGTAATTTGCAAAGGTACATCAGTACGCTTCCATAGCTGCTGGTGAGCCGCAAGGAACGATTCGATAACCGTGTGCATCTCAAAGCGACCCTCGCTGTTGTGCCCAGTCATCTTGTTGACCAGTGGGCTAGTGAGGCGCTCAAATTTCTGTATATCCGAGAAGACGAGCTGGTGGTCTTGAACAAGTTCGAGGACCGGGGGACGGCGAAGGAAGGGCGGGCACATCTGCAGTGTCAGGGACCCGGAGCAGCTACAGTATCTGGTACGCGCCTGAGCTGGTGCCGCTGGTCAATCCATCTGCTTGTCACTGTCGCCTGTGCAGAGGGGGCCGGCAGAATGTCCACAGGTCTGTCGGGAGCCACCCAGACGAGGGGCACGCTGCTAAGCGTAATGGTGCGGCTCGACGCATCGCTGCCAGAGTTCGGATGCATGCCGTGGAGCATCGCAGTGTTCACCACGATGGCGTGGCGGCCAAGGAGCAATCGGCGACTGAGAAGCAATCTGCGGCCGCCCCAGTCAAGGAGTCACTGACAGCTGGGGACCATCTCGCAAGCATGCCGGAGAGACAGCAGGAGTCTCACACACAGGAGGTAGCTGTCCGCCCTCGGGTTCGACTTCGAGCGGGCCATGGACATCATCATGGACCGTACCATCCTGGCGTCGGTTGCCTGTGCCGCCGACCGCGGTATGACGGAAAAAGGGATGGCGAAAAGGAGGATGAGCGCCACCCAAACGGCGAGGCCGAAGAGGATCCCGCGAAGCGCGACCTGTTCCCCTTCGCCATCGGGGGTCGCCCAAGCCCGGCTGCGAGTTAGGCGTGGTCGCTCCGCTGCGCCATTTCCCCACCGGGGCCGCCCCCCTTTCTGGGATAGTCAATTTCATGACCGCGAAACATCCGACGACCCCCGGCGGGAAGCATCCCGTTGCTCTCTACATCTACATACAGTGGAGGAGTAGATGAAGCGTCGTCTTCGAGGCCCCTTGGCAAGGGACCTTCGGAGTCCGGCGGCACGTCGTCGAGCTCAAGGACCCAAGACCGGGCTGAGCTGGGGTGAATACGTTCGTCGTGAGAAGACAAGCTACACCCGGCGTTTCTTCATGATCGAGCCGGAGGAGCGCGATGGCGGCCGATGCGCCCCTGATCCGACACAGATAAGTTGCCGGTGAGCCCACACGCGTGATCTGACCAGATCAGCTCGATATTGCCGTGAGTTGACCCGGGACCAGTACGAAGAAGAGCTGTGCTGGTTCGATCTCTGGTGCAGAAAACAGTTCAAGGACTACGTCCCGGACCGCACCGCCAGCGATGGCGAGTGGGACCTTGCAGTAAGTAGGAGAAGAGAAAGAGGAAAAGAGGAGCAGCAGCAGCAGCAGGTCACCACCATGGACGATGGCGGCCTCCACGAGAAAGTGCAGGAGCAGTACGATGAGGAGAAGGAGATAGTCTTGCCCCATCGCCCCGCGCCGTGGGCGGGAAGTGTGACCTAGCGGGATGTCTGCGAATCAGTTCCCCGTGGCCACAGGCCATCAACCTTTTGGGACTCTCGGTTCAACTCCCCTGTGCATCAGGCCACTGAGGTGGCGGCAGCCCAAGAAGATGACGCTCAGCACGAGCACGAACACGTCGCCCAGAAGGAGGAGAGATCTTGCCGTGAGCACAAGCCGAGCCTCTTCGGAGCGCAAGTCCCGGCGCTGCTGGCATATAGTCCGCACGAACAGAACAAGCCACCCCCCAGTCGCATGTGGGCGCCATGATTGAGGCTCACGCTCCCCAGCACGTTTGGGGCCTTGGGGCCTGGCCTACACGGACAAGTTCATGGACGCCCTCGTCGCCGGCGGACACAAGAACGTGGTCATCACGTACACGGGCCCCAGGGCGGAGCATCCCGACCGGACGGAACCAACCTGAGCGAAGACCAAAGCGCCACCACTGGCCCCCTGGAAGGTAGCCGTCGTCGACCCCTTCTGGTTCTTCGAAGTCACGGTAGAGCCGCTTCGCCCTCCTCGCAACCCCTGCTGACGTCCGAGGGGGTACGACGACGACGTGACGGCCGTTGACCACGCCATGTACCTCAAGTCCCGGGACGACTTTGACCCCCGGCACGATCTTGTACCCCGGATGACTCTTCGCACCCGTGAGGGATGCTCAGGAGGCGAAGCTCGAGCTGCTGAGCTCCTCTGGCTCTGAGCCGCTGGATTTCGTGCGCCACGGCTTCCCGGCGGCCTATCGAATAGCCTTTACCGAGCTGAGAAGATTTGAGGCTTGGGACAAAATCTGGGAGATCGGCTATCATATCCTAGACAAGGTCTGGACGGGCCCGCTACCAGCCATACCGGTATGTCTTCGTGCACAGATGTGGGCATACGCCCTGCAAAACGCACTCTCATCTCGAGATGTGCGGCGACCACTTAGACGCTGGCAGCACAGACGGCCGAGGCGGGTCGATCTCGCCCTTAGATCCTCCAACGGCCAGTGATTCGGATGGCCCTCCTCGCCCTCGCGGCCGACCTCCAGGCTTTCTTCAGGTCCGGTCCCGTGGCCCGAAGAATCCCGGTGCCTCGAACCAGAATCTTCCGCCGCGACGGGACGGAAGCAACCTTTGAGGAACTGCTCGACCAGGTCGAGCAGATGATGGCCAACCTGGACGTCGCTCCGATGATGGTGGCGGTCGGCCCCATCGGTGGCGACCACATGCAGGAAGGACAGCGGCGGCCGAACCCCCCAGGGGGTGGTAGCGTTCTGGAACGACGTCCGCATCCAGATCTGGGGATCGAAACCCCCCAGGAGGTGGTGGCATTACGACGTCCGTATCCAGCTCTGGGGCAAGACAGTCCAGGAGATCGCCGAGTTCCACCCCAAGAACATCCACGAGACTTTCACCAAGCAAGCCACTCCGATGGCTCGTGACCAGGGCCAGCAACGCAAAGTCTCGCACGACGTCATCACAATGGTGATACCCGAGAACGCCGCTCCGAGAGCCAAGGACCGAAACCCCCCAGGAGGTGGTGGCATTCTGGAACGATGTCCGTATCCAGCTCTGGGGATCGAATAGACACGGGTGCCGACCCTGTTCGCGTCGACGTCCTCATCCATCGGGAATTTCATCGGTGAGCTGCTGGGGTGACTTCTCAAGAGAGCGGTCAGGACGAGGAAAGCCAGTTCCAAGAGCTGTTCCAATATGCCTTAGATGAACACAATTTTACGGCAGGCAACAGCGACTCTCCAGATAGCAGCGATTCTGACGACACCGTTACGGGACCTTCCCAGCAGCATGCAGGTGAAGCGTGCCGATATCGGCGAGAACGGTGTCCGCGGCGCGAAGGAGGGCAAGGGCAAGCGACCCGTCAGTGATCTCGACCGGCTGCAGCCGCCGGCCGTCGTTGGGCTCGGCACGTACGCGCTGCTTCTGGTGCTGCTCGTGGCGGGAGGTCGCGGCCAAGGATGAGAAGGTCCCCTTCTTCTACCAATACGAGGCGCAGCTATGAGGACTCCGGTGTATGGCCACTACGGCCTACACTTCTGGGACCGACTGGGTGTGAAGTTCGCCGTGCTCGGCGGCTACAAGTCCGCCGACTCGGCCCGAGGTTGTCTTCGAGGGCTTGAGAAAGGAAGAGAAAAGCAACGCGCCCAGAGGAGATGATGGCGCGCATGGGACGGCCCGGCGCGACCATGGAGGACGTGCTGAGAGAGCTCGGCGCGGAGGACGAGGAGCAGCAGGGAAGCTTCCTGTCTGGTTCTGGTTCGCTGTCCCCGTAATGCGGCATCCTACGGATGCGAACCTAGAGGGGGGCTTCGTGCCTCTGTTCCCGTCCACGTAATGCGGCATTCTGTGGATAGTAACTTGGAAGGTGTTGGTGCGAGGTAACTTACCGTTGCCGTTGTTTGGCGTTGGGACTAGATTACTTGGAGAACAGCGAGCAGCGGCTCCAGCCCCAAGCCCGCGCGCTCGCCACGCCAGCCAAGGGACAGGGCCCGGTTTCGAAGATGAAAAGATAAGCCTCGACGAAGAGACCAAGCGCCTCGAAGAGGAAGAGGAGCACTACACAGCATCTGCTCGGTTCCACGAGCAAGATCTCCGGACCCAAGCTGAGATTGCTATTTCCGCTCAGCAAGCCCCGGCCAAGAAAAGCAACCGTAGTCGTTGACCTGGGCCGCTTACCCCGGTCGTGATGAGATAGTCCACGCACTTTCTGGGCGTGGCGCCTCGGCCATTGACAAGAAGAAGGCGGAGGTGTTCGGCAAGAAGGCCAAGAGTTCCCTGCCTGCCTGCCTGTCGGCCTGCCGTTGAGAAGCAAGCGGGAGGAGGGAGGAGTCCTCGGGATCGAGTGTGCTCGAGATGGGCCACACAGCCGGTCCGGGTTGACGGAGGGATCGACGGAGCGGTGACCTTGCGCCAAGCAGCACCAAGCTAGGAAGCCTCTGCCTGCTTGCTTGTTGTCTGTCTCTTCGCCATGGCTTCTTACGGCTACCTTGATGGCGGCGCCTTTGCCGATGTGCGGGTTCCTCTGCCCCCGAGCCTTGACATCTTGCAGATGGATATCATTGACCGGCTCCTGGTCGACGACCGGATCTCCCACGACGAGGAGATGATGGCCCTCGAGGGCGTGACGAGTGAGTGGAACCCGGAGGAGGAGAAGGAGGAGGAGGCCAGCAAGAAGAACAAGAAACCCTGCGAGGGGGTTCCCGACGGACGCCTGGAACGGGCTGTTCAAGCCCAGCAAGTTCGGACGGCGCCCTGTTGCTCCACTTCTCCTCGGCGTACCTGCCGCCCGGTCCGCTACCTACCTCGAAGGCTCGAAGGGGAAGGAGCCCGCCGTCAAGCAGCAGGAAGAGGTGGAGAAAAGGAGAAGTAGGAGGAGGAGGAGGAGGAGGACGGCCGGAGACGAGTCGGACGACCTCTTGTCAGCCGGAGGCCGATGGCCCGACCGCATCAAGTGTCATACCATGGGCAGCAGCCTGCCCAGAGGATGCAAAAATGGTAGCCGAGGACGGTGGTGCCTGGCCGGAGAATGGGGAATCCTGCTCACTGTTGCAACACCACAGGCCAGCGGCTGCTTGCCAAGATTGCCAGCCCTCTACGCACTTTCCAAGCCCTTTGGCCGCAAAGACTCGCAGAGCAGGGAGGTCCAGGAGCGAGAAAGAGAGCTCTTCTCGCCCGTCCACGTGTTCGTGCCCCACGACATCGACCTGAACGGCCACCCCGGCATCTGCAGCGCCACCTGCCGCAGCGAGGGCCGTCTCGCCCGCATCGTCAACGAACTGCGCTGCATCACCACGACCGTAGGTTCTGATTGGGCCCACGAGTTCCTCTGCCGCACCGGCCTGAACCCGACTTCGCCTGATGCGGAGATGTACATGGTTGCCTGTCGAGATGCGTGGATGCAGGCGGGCTGTGCTTCGATCGACTTTGATGGTGGGAGCTCGAAAGCCTTCGCACTTTCCCGAGCTATCCTCGACGAGTTCTCCTACCAGGGGGCAATCTCCTCGATTGTTTTTGCCAGAGTCGCCGCGCCGCGCTTTGCAAGGGGGAATGGGTCCTCTCGACCATTCCGCCAACGCGGAACCTCGCGTGCGTGAGTATTCGTTATGAGAAAGTTGTTGGGCGGCCACGTTGCGCGGCCTATGAGTATCCCGGCTTCGGGGAAGGAGGATGAGGATGCAGAGAATGCCACCTTGGACCATGGTGACGTCGCCCAGGAGGCTCCTCCTGCTCAAGGTCTGTTTGGTGGCCGTCTGCGGAGACGGCCTGTGATATATATTCGCGCAAGTTGTTTTGGCACCGGGATTCCCGTCGACAGTGGACCCGGCCCTCGAGGCCATGAGAGCCGTCCCCGCCCCCGCTAACGCCGCCGCTGACGACGCCACCGAAGCCACCGCCCCGAGGATGAAGTCCGCCAGACGGGCGCCGTCTCGGGCTCGGCCTTCGTCCCCTTCCGAGACCCGATCCCCGGCGTCGCCCTAGGCACGCCTGCCATCTCCATCGTCAGCCCCGGGGGTCGCGCTGTGCCGGTCGACGCTCCCGAGCCCTTGGGCCCCATCGAAGAGGGCCGCCAGAGACACCGACACCAGCGACGATAGCAGCTGACGCTGCTGCACACCATCGTCGAGCTCCACGAGGACGAGGATAGCATCCGAGCTGCGGAGGGAGACCCCTACTCACGAATTGATGGTGGCGTCTCGCCCCTGTCCATGGCGGCTGCTCATGATGCCGCGCATGACCAGAACGACGGAGCCGAAGGAGAGGCCGCGAACCTTGACCCCTTTCCCTTTGCGCCGGGCTCGCCGAAACCCGACCTTGACCAAGACTTTTTCATGTTAGACCGCACTGCCTTGGCATCGGTTGTCCGTGCCTCTGATCGCGGCAAGCACGTCATGGCTAAGCTGATCGCCGGGGAGGGCTGCAACAGCGAGGCCATGCTGTCCACCATTGCAGACTTCAAGAACTTTGGCAACCAGCACTAGCATAGCGAGGAGGACGACACGAAGGCGCGTCCCCTGGGCCACTGCCCCATCTGCATAAAGGACTACTACGGTAATGACTACGATGGCTGCGTCCTGGCGCGCGCTGCCTCGCTGCTCCCTAACACCCACCACGGCGCGTCGTCGGAGCTGGCCTACATGCACTTCGGCTGCCGTTACAGCCACGGGTGGCTGGTGCAGCAGATGGGAGAGCAGCATGGCGAGGAGAGGGGGAGGCCGTTCGTGGAGGACCCGCGTCGTGCCCAAGGTCTACCGCGTCCAGAGAGAGACAGAAAATCAAGCATTAAAAACTGGATCCAATGGCAGAAGACACGACCCCAGTCGATGACCTGTATCACAACTATGACAAATACGGTGATAACGACAATGAGCAAGTTGACACCTCCAACGAGCGGCCGGTATCACAACGAGATGGCTGGCATCATAGAGGTCGAGGAACTTCTCCTCTGTCCAGGAGTCGATAACAACTGCCAGATGTGCCCTTCATCAGGTACAGCCGCATCAACCGGTGGTCAGTAGGAAAAGTAACTTTGTAAGGCCTCGCCAACTTGGTTTATACTTCTACCAACAGTAAAGTCACGATGTTATCTTTATATACTTATTACTTACTCAGCATGGTTTATTAACCCAGCTGGCTCTATTGTTTGAAGGAGTTCTGTGTAGATATATCCATCCACTACCTCAACTGCACCTCCTTTTCCTCCATCGGGCCGGCTTGCACAATAGCCCGCCAATAACACAACCGAGTTTAATCTCTCTCGCCTTGCGAAGATGATCTTCAAGTTCATCTGCGACGTCTGCTTTGCCACGTGAGTCCCGTGAGCCCCTCTCTCCTGCTGCGTTTGCGCCCGTTCGGCCGCTGCGTCGTCAATAGCGCCGATATGGGCTCGATGGCCGGTCGTCTAACCACCCTTTCTGCCCTGGCTTTACGCGCTGCAACGATGCTGGGCTGCGGTTGTGCAAACTACCGTCTCTGACTCAAGTACCTTGGTAACTTCCTACTTACGCAGTGACCAGTGCTCTCCCACTCGTTATCCTCCCTACCGTACCAGTCGATTGCTTGTAAGAACAGGCATCACGGATAATGATTATCGGCCAAGGTATCCGGGCCGTACGTACACTCCCAAGGTCCCAAGGGCTGTGCGTACACTCCTAATATCCCAAGGGCCGTACGTACGCTCGCAGAGCCGTATATGCTCCCAAGGCCCCAATAGCCGTACGCGCACTCCCAAAGTCCTACAGCTAATAGCGGGGGATGACTGTAATTCTAAGCCGTGTGGTAGATATATAAGAGGTACTTTGGCTGCCATGTAAATTTTGGTACGGGAGGGAGTACTACTATTACTCGGGACTTTATCCGTTGTAAAGGCAGGGATACGGCCTGGTGATAGCTTTTTCTTTGTACGACCCGGATAAGTTACCTGACATCTCTACTCCGTACCTCCCGTTCGTAGCTTACCAGTCCCGTTTGTCCCCGTCCCGTCCGTACCTTTTCCCATTACACCTGTCCCTTCGTACCTGTCCCCTTCCCGAGACAGCCTTGTCACGGTTTGTCGCCTCTAAGCTTTTGTCTTTCGGGTAGTAACTAACCAAATCTCTGTGCAGTGTCGACACCGTGGACTCTGAAGGCTTCTCCCCCGGCAGCACCAGGAACCTAGGCGGCCGACCTGCTGGAACCATGGCTGCATCCGCCCATACATCGCCGAACCTCGCAGAGAAGCTCAAGGATACCGAGAAGCAGCTCAAGGATACCCAGGAGCAGCTCAAGGATACCCAGGAGCAGCTCAAGGATACCGAGAAGCAGCTCAAGGATAACCAGGAGCGGCTCAAGGATACCGAGGAGCGGCTCAAGGATACTCAGGTGCAGCTCAAGGATACTCAGGTGCAGCTCAAGGATATCCAGGAGCAATTCGATGACCTAGAGCGAAGGAATGCTGCCCTCGATGAGGAATTCTCTACTATCTCTACTAGAACCGACGACCTGCAACGAACAGTCGAAGTCTTCGAGCTGCGACAGGCAGCCGACATCCGCGAGCTCCACGAACTGCGGCGGGCAGCCCTTCGGATGCGGCACAACGACCAGATCTGATGCCCCTGGCTTTGGCCCGCATCGTTAGACCGTTCCGGTTCGGAAATCATATTCTGTCCTGGAGTTTCCTTCTCAACGAGCATACCACGCGTACACCGGGTCAGGCGTTGGCAGCATGGTCTCTTCGGTTTGGCGAGCATAAGGGTCGGCTAGCATAAGGGTTGGCGTTTCTGGGTATGCAAAAAGATCGACATTACCCAGACTTCTGAGAAT
Organism: Xylariaceae sp. FL0804; assembly: GCA_022539325.1. Lineage (NCBI taxonomy): Eukaryota > Fungi > Ascomycota > Sordariomycetes > Xylariales > Xylariaceae > Xylariaceae sp. FL0804. Next base: position 366,729 of record JAJKLG010000010.1, read on the forward strand.
GACTTTGGGTGCCGTTACTGTATTGAAGAGGGTCATGAAACCGCAATTTAGGCTACTAAGAGCTTTGCTTGACTTGGCAAAGCTCGACTTGCCGTCATGACTACCAATAGCGATACCACTGCTACTGCCGAGTCACTTACCACATTACAGCGCCAGGTGCACGAAAGATCTACCAAAATATCCGAGCTGCAACAGACCGCCACTGTGATGCAGCGCGGCCACCTTAGCCTTACACAGCATGGTTGACCAACTCAATCTTCTCATCAGCACCCTGGAGAGGCAGGCCGCCGCAGCGGCCCTGAGAAGTAGTTAGCGCCTTGACCAACGGTGATACCACAGTGGCAAGTGATGGCCATGCTACCGGTACTACTGATCTAGGGTAGAGATATCGTGGCAGAGAGGCTAGATCTTTGGGATCTATCTCCCTACCTCTCTCCATCTCTCACCTCTCTTCACCACTTCACTTCTTTACCTTCTTCTTACCTAGCTACTTACCACCATTCATACTGAGAGATATATACACACAGATAATACACGCGTTTTCTTTACCTTCTTCTGCTTCTTTTCTTCCGCCTCTTCTTCTACTTAGAGTATCACGTGATCATGAGTCTGTCACCCCACAGGTGATGGGTGGCACCCAGTACAGTAGTGACCCCTGTAATTGGATCTATAGTAGACCGGCCTTTGATATCCAACTAGTGGGTGTTATCCTCCTAGGGAGTCGCACGTGACTTCGAAGAATGTTAGCCCCACATAGCACCTGTACTTAAATTTTACTGCGTCCACTACCAAGTATTAAGTCACTTAACTATATTTCAACCCTTTCTCGCGATAACATGAGGAATTCCAGACCTACGGCCATGGGGACCTACCGGCCATTGGAGTGTGCGGCCATTACCACTGGGAGTGTGCGGCCATTACCACTGGGAGTGTGCGGCCATGAGCCATTGGGAGTATGCGGTAATAAGCCATTGCGAGTGCGCGGCCATGGGCCATTGCGAGTGTGCGGTTGCGAGTGTGCGGTTGCGAGTGTGCGGTTGCGAGTGTGCGGTACGGCAATGGGGGTGTGCGACCGGCCGAATCTGTGGGGCTCTGGCCAATCAGAGCCTCCCAAAATTTCCCAGCCCACCAAGGTTTACCCCCTGCAACCGGATAAATCTGAGAGGTCAGATCCAATTTACAATTAGTCAATTAGTGGTGATTCCCTCACCAAAATTATATCAGACAAGCGAAACCTATCCTATTAGCCCACTGTATCCTGCTAGAGGGTCATCCAATTACAGGGGTCACTACTGTAGGTGTACGCTCACGCTTGTTCACTACCATCACGACTGACGGCAATGCCGCTATCACTATCAATGGCAATACCGCCATTGCGACCGATGTAAACACCGCCACGGCAACGACCGTCGCCTAAGCTCGTAACTATATCAGCCGTAACGCTCGGCTGGATGGCGAATACCGATTTATCGCCCTGCGCATTACTGCAGGCTATCAAGGAGTACATGGCTAAGTACTGTGGTAAGTAAGCCGGAGGAGAAGTCCAAGACCTACGGGGATCTTAATTATAAAGGTACTTAAGTTACTTCCCATTCTAAGCCACCGTGCGCCAACGCTTAATTCACGATGCATCACAGACGCAAGGCTGAGCCAAGCAGCAGAGAGTTCGTGTAAGCCAGATAGGATGAGAAACCGGAACGTGGCGGGAACTTTCCAAGCATGTCTCGAAAATCTGTGGTTGTATTGCGTAGTTAGAGGTGTCCCGTGAGTACAGGATAAAAGCAAGGATGAGTTTCAAAAACAGAATATTGGGTCAAGTTCTGGGCCCCCTTTTCCAGACCAACCTCTAGGTTACCCCAGCCGTTGCCTCAGAATACGGCCACATAACCCGGTCATCGTAAGATTATTGAGATTGATACATTGGTAGGTTGGGATCATCATTGATCCAATACTCTACGAAACTATACTGGCTAAGTATTCCACTGTTTAATCTAGTCCAGGTTAATATCGGCCAGGGTGGAATGCAGCAAGCAAGCCCCCTTTCTTCTTTTCAACCCCAGCACACGAACGCAACACCATTTGCGCCGCTCCCTTCAACCCAGCACGCCTCGGCAAGGTGATACTCACGGAGGCTAGCCTTTAGTCAACTAGCCCATACAGTAAGGCGTGTCTTACAGTCACCGAACACGAGTCCCCTCATGTAATTCAGTTCCCAGGTTTTCCCATGACTGGAAACCAAACTGCAAAAAGTATCAGGTGGAACATATTAGAATTGGTTTCGCGGAAGCTATTTATGTACAGTACGGCGGCAGCAGCCACCGATGCGTCTTAAGTCTACGTCAAGTCAGGTGTGGACAAAACACCTCGCTCAACCAGCTTCTATCCAACACGGTGTCAGCAAAACGACAGAGGAACCAACCGGAGGGAGGTTCCACCGTGGAGAAGCGGTGTGCGAAACGCCCTAACGCCACCGAAAAAGTGGTAAGAATACCAGTAAAACCAACACTGGAGCTGAAATGGCGCGAGTACGCCATCATGCGTCGAGTCGAGTAGCCTTCTACTCGTCGTCCACCAGCCTCTTGTCCTCCCAGGCCTTCTTAGCCGCCTTCATCAGAGAGTCCAGGTCGCCGCTCATGTCGCACATGCCGCGGAAGCTTCCGTCCTCCTTCTTAAGGAGCTCGTGCGGGTGGCCGTACTCCACGACGGCGCCGTGGTCCAGCACCAGCACCTTGTCGTAGTCGACGATGGTGGCCAGCCGGTGGGCGATGGTGACGATGGTGCTCTGCAGCTCGCGGATCGTGCCCTGGATTTTGGCGTCCGTGTTGTAGTCGATTGACGCCGTCGCCTCGTCCATCACCAGCACCTTCGGGTTCTTGAGCATGGCGCGCGCGAGGCAGAGCAGCTGCCGCTGGCCCTGGGACAGGTTCGAGCCCGACTCGGTGACGGGAGAGGACAGGTCGAGGAAGACGTTCTTGTTGACGACAGTCGGCGAAGTTGCGCCGTTGGAGACCGCCTCGTCGGTAACCTGGTCCTTGGGCGCGGCGGGCAAGACTATCATCTGCGCACTTGAAGAGGGCCGGGACTCAGTGGGCCCAATGAGTTGGACTTTGCGCAGAGCTGCGAAGACCTCTTCGTCTGTGAAAAGGTCGAATGGGTCAAGGTTGGACCGGATAGTGCCCGTGAACAGTGTCGGGTCTTGGGGAACGATGGTGACAGCTTCACGTAGATCCCGGAGCCCTATCGTGCCAACGTCAACGTCATCGATCAGAATTTTGCCCGCTTCCGCCTCGAGAGCACGGAAAATTGCCAGGGTGAGAGAACTCTTTCCGGCTCCGGTGCGGCCGACAATGCCGACCTTCTCGCGAGGCTCGATCTTGAAAGTAACATCTTTCAAAACAGGGTCAAGCTCTTTGCGGTAGCGGGTCGAATATCCGACGAACTCCACCTTTCCGTGAGCTGGCCAGTTCGGTGGAGGCCGGTTCTTCTCGTTGATCGGCTCAGCCTCTTGCTCGACATCGAGATACTCTTTCACGCGTTCGACCGCGTTCATGTTCTGCTCGTTGATAGCGTACAGTCGGATAAGCCAGAGGATGTTCTCGGAGAATCCGATGGCATAGCTGAGAGACAGTCCCGCCGAGCCCGGGTCGATTTTGCCAATACTCAGGATAATGAAGACACCAGCGAAGAAGGCAACAAAGTCTCCCAGTACATCGGTGCGGAATGCCAGCCATCTGTTAGCGGCCCACAGGTAGATGAACGGACGAGACTGCTTGTTGATTCGGGAAAGGTTGTCGCGGATAAAGCGCCGCTCGTCGCCGTAGGCGCGTATAGTGGTGACGCCGGACAAGGTCTCGCCGAATTGCTGGAAGAGCGGACTTCGGTTGACAGACTCGAGCCGCTTTAGATCCCTGGACGCTCGTAGGTAGAATACGCCGACGAGTACATACAACCCAGTGATAAACACACCGGCAATCAGAAACCCAGGCGTAATCGCTGCAATGAGCACGACAGTGATAGTGATAGCCAAAGCACATGACATCACGCCAATTGCAACGGGAGCCACTTCCTGGTCCACAGCTTGGAGATCTTTGCTGAAACGATTCATCAGCTGACCGAGCGGCGTCACGTCGAAGAACCTGAACTTGGCTCGTGCAACCGTGGACATCAGTCTGTTGTGCAGTTTCCACGAAGCCGTGAGAGACCCGAAGAACAGCCACAGGTCTCGGACCAGAGCTAGGAGCGCGCCGGCGATACCTACCAAGGCGAGTACTGTCAGATAATAATCCACGTTGACCTCCGGTACATCAGCAGCCGAATAGTCCGGTGGACTCTGTATCGAGATAAAAGAGGCGCCCTTGGTTGCGTATTGAGCAAGCGAAGTGAAGTAGCCTGGAGATCCCGGGAGACCCGTGGGGCTCTGCGAAGAAGTACTGATTCGGAAATCAGAGACATTTTCAGTGCCGGCTGCGTACTGGTTGGCCCATTCCTTGATCCAGAGGTTCGATGCCACGCTGCTGAGCTGCTGGCAGCCAAAGACGGCCACGGCAATTGCCCAGAACCACCAGCGACCCATTGAGCCCAGGTAGAGCTTGATGACAGACCACTTTACGGCTCCGGTGGACTTTGATTCCTTCATGGCATCTTGCTTCTGATTTGGCTTTTTGTCCGAGGACTTGCCAGGGATGAGATTATGGCCACCATCGTCTACCAGTGTGTTGTCGCCGCTTTCTTCGCCTACACTAGACGGAACCCGAGATGGTACACGTGATACGTGCGCCGATCCAGGGCGAGATTTGTTCCGAAGCTCATCTCCGAGACCACCAGAGGCTATTACTTCCGTCGAGGAACCCGCCACCTCCACGCGGCCATTGTCTAGCAACACGACGTATTCAGACGAGGGAGCGCAGAGGGTGGTGTTGTGAGTGACGAGGATGCACGTTCGGTTAGCCATGAGCGGCCCTTTGATGCAATTGGTGAAGATCCATTTCGCGGTATGCGAGTCGACAGCACTGAGACAGTCGTCGAGGAGGAGATGCCGAGAGTTGGAATACACCGCCCGGGCTAGCGAGATGCGCTGCTTTTGGCCACCCGAAAGAGTGATTCCATTTTCTCCCACCAGCGTCTCGTCGCCGTTGTCTAGGATCTCGAGGTCTCTCTCTAGAGCACAGGCAACCAAGACGTCCTTGTACCTCTTTTCGTCATATGAGGTGGAAAACAGGATGTTGTCTTTGATATTGGCATTAACCAACCAAGCACTTTGAGCAACGTAGGCACAGGTTTCGGCTAGACCCGTAGCTGGATCTGGGCGAACATCCTCGCGGCTGCGTCCGCCGGGTAGATACACCCTGCCCTTGCTCAAAGTCATCTCGCCAAGTAAAGCCATCAACATTGAGGTCTTGCCCGAGCCTGTGGGGCCTGCGATGATATTGAGCTTGCCAATCTTGAAGTCGACGTTCATATCCAACAGCCGGAATGCCGTGGAACCATCGGGAGCGACCGCGTCCTTCTTTCCCCAGATGAAGGTGGCGTCCCGGAACCCAATGACCTTGTTGCCATCTTCATCGACGTTGTCGGTACCCAGCTGCTCGTATTTTTCGGTTTCTCCCTCCGACAGGAATTTCTCAACACGGTTGACTGAGACACTGGCTTCTTGCACGTGTGCGAGCATGTCTCCCAGCTGATCCAGAGGTATTCTCAAAAGGAGAAACAAGGAGATAGCCGTGAAGGCAACAGAAGGGTACAGTGGCTTCTGCTCGATCTTAGTATAGACCAGGAACGAGAAAAATGTAATCAGAACCGGCACGGTATTCCAGACAGCAACAGCCGATGCCCAGACGATATACCGATTTCTCAGGGCCCGGAGTTCGACGCGTCGCTTCTCGTCAACGATGTGGCTGAATCGTTCTTCCCAAGCAAAATACTTGATAATCCTGATGTTCTGCAGGACCTCATTGGTCGTGTGAATCCGCTTGTCTGTAGCGGCCATGATCTTCTTCTGCGTGTAATTGAAACCTTTGGCAAGGAAGATATTGATTGGCAGAAGCATGACCATGACGATGAAACCAGGAATAGCACTGAGTCCCATGACCTGCCACAGCAGAGCGATGCATACGACGAGCATCACTGGTGTCATGGCGAACAAGAAGTGGAGGTAGGCGGTGACCTCGGCGATCTTGAAACTGTCCACGGACATCAGGTTGATGATAGTGCCGAGGTTTGCTTGCTCGTCTGCAGCTTTGGAGGCATCCTTCTTAGCGACACCATCGCTTTCTGTGTCCGATTTCTTGCCCCTCTTGAAGGTGACTAGTCGTTTCAACCGCTCCAGTATGGTTGCCTTGACATCATCCTCATCTGCTTTACCCAGGGAGGCGTCTTGGCTGCTGGCAGCTTTGCGTCGCAGGGCCTTGGCATATATCTCTCCTATGATAATGGCACGGATCCGGATGCAAATCCTTCTGCCGATCCACAAGCCCTGGTTGTCGGCCAGAGAACGGACGATGTCAGTGACTGGGAGTAGAATGACATAAAGCCATAGGACATTTCTTGGCGCTATCGTGGGCTGCTCGACGTATTGCAGAATGGCTCTGAGAAGAAGCGTGGGGGCAAAAGTGAGGAAACCTCCCACGACAGCCCAGAGGCATTGGATGAAAAGCATGCCCCTGAAGTACTTGGCCAGATGGAGGGCAAGCGACGTCGTCTGCTTGACCTGGCGATAGTTGGCGAGGACACTGGCAGCCTTGTCGCGGGGCATCAGATTCCATACTCGCTTCATTTCGAGGGGCTCCTTGTAGCCCTGCCACAGAATGCTATCGACCCAGGAAAAGGTGGCGAGGGAGAAGACAGAGGCTAGCGGTTCGCGGGACGGCTCGAGATCGTCTTCCCATTCCAACATGACCGTCTTATTACCCTTCCTAGCAGATACGGCAATGCCAAACAGTAGCGTGGTGAGAGCGAACTCGACAATGATAAGAATCTGGGTGAGCTGCGAGCTGGGGTGGATGAGAACAGAGCGGAAGATCACAAGACTGCAAAGCCATTGAATCCCATATATGCAAGTTGTATGGTTCCATAGACGGGGGATGCGCCATTGGGTGTTTTCCAGGAAGAGTCGGAGCGTCACAAGACTCAAGGCATAGAGCCAAGTCACCAAGCCTACCGCGGCAGCTGCTCGTCCACGCCCGGCATATGTGTTGGTGGCAAGAGCAATGATGTTGACAGCCACAAGTCCGCTTATCGCGAGCTCCTCGATGACGACCAGTACGCGTTTCCCCGACGGCGTGTCGGCTTGGATGACGGAGCCTTTGGTGGTGGTCTTGACGAGGGCGACCCGGCCGCCGCCGTTCGCGTTGATGGAGAGGGCGTCATCTTCGTCGGCGCTCAGAGATTCGTCCTCCTCGGGAGGTAGTTCTGTGTGACGCTGCTGGTCGGGCAGACGGTCGTAATCATGGGCTCCCTTTAACTTGACGGTACGGTGTATAGTCTGGGCGGCGAGGTGGAAGACGGAGAGACAGAGTACTATTACAGGGACAAGGATCTTGAGGTAGCTGTTACACGGCAGCGATTATCAGCAACCGAGACAAGCAACAGAGCGCGACGGGCCAAGGCAAGACTCACTCGGACTGGAAACATGTGGTGAAGTCGTCCACACGCCAGATCGGCCACGAGCAAGAGGCCAAGCTCATGTTTCTCAAGCTTTCTGCCTCAGAGGCGACCAACCCCACTCGTACGAGGCAGGCGCGGCGAATAAGCAGGCGCCTCCAGAATCCTTCACGAAGAGGCGCCGAGTATTTGGAATAGTGGGCGAAGAATGCAGTAAACAACTGCTGGCGGGTCACCGTAGATGGCGGGAGGACTCTGGGGTCGCGACACAATGCAGAGGGCAGAGGCAAGGAAAGGAAGAAGTCAGAATAATAAAAGAGGAGCCGCCGTTGGATGAGGAACGGACGGTCAATGACCACACTTCATCGCAGTGGATCTTTCCCGGCACCCGGTTCCTTCTGGTGGAGTCGAGAACTCATGGAGCCCACGCTTGCGAATTCCTATCCCGGCTAATGCAACCTCTGTCGGCTCTTCCAGAAGAAGCCAGGCCCCGAATCCAGCCTATCAGATGATAGCTGGTTATCGCTAGCGCTGCGAGTTACCGTGAGTCGATTATGATTCAACCTGAATCATTCAGGAATAAAGTGCAATACTCCCATGTTACCTGTTAATGTCTTTAACACTCGAGTTGTGAAGTGTTACAATAAAGCTTTTCGGTTTTCTACCAGTGACCATCCTGCCTATGGGCAAGGGCCACGGGGAGGTCCATTCTTGAGCTGCCTCCTTCCGAGCTCATGATGTGGCTCGGGGCTAAGAACGAGCCCTGATAAAACAAGCTTACTCGTTCTATCAGACTCATACCAATAAGGTCGTGCTGGTCACAATGGTCTACGCAGAGCTGTTGTTCTGGTTGTCTCTAGTCCTCATGGGACGATGCCCACTTGAGGATTCTGATGTGGCTGCGGGGGGCTGACAGCCATTTGTGGCTGAGTTTATCCCTCCAGCCACGTCCCCTGAGGTGCGTCTGTCTACGGGAGAGCGTTGAATCTAACATAAGGTAGTTGTGTTGGATATGCGGATTGGATTAGTCATTTCAAGTTCTCTGTATGTTGTTTCTCCTAGTTTATCCCCCCAGGGGAAAGGCTCTATAGTACATCTGAGGTAAGGTAGTGCGAGCGCCACCGGGGTTTATGTACCTCCGATCCCAGTTGCTGGCCCTGTCATCTGACCCCTATAACTTATCTGACACACACCCTTAACTGGGTGCCCTACGAGACACTTACATACCTCCCTCAGCTCTGTAGCAATCTTATGGTTATATCCTTCCTGTATAGGAAGTGTAACGAGGTTTGTGAACTGAAAGCACATATTTGGCGGCTATGCCGTCGGGAGGGAATCCGAAGGGTGGAACCCTCTGAGAATGTTCCCCTATTCATGGCTGGACCTTTATGGTCAAAGCCTTCACATCCTGTTCAAATAAAGCCTTATCATACTTCTGCTTCACCACCTGGTATCGGGTCTTCCTCCATATCCAAGTCGATCTCTCTTATGTTAACACTTTCATTGAGTCCCACCTACCTCCTTAAGTCCCAGCAACTCGATGAATTATGCATTCATCCCTCTTCCCAACTCATCCCTAGTTAACATGAGTACCTAGATGTCGATTAACCCAGCAATTTTCTTACAAATTTGGAACTCTCCAGGAGAGAGAGCGTGGAGACCCAACAAGGTGAGCAGATCGTTAAAGCAAAGCAACTTCAAGATCCATATGCAGAGTACAAGCCTATGCCGGCTAACTAAACTAACAGAGACATGGGTGCAGGAGTTATATTTTCTGGCTCTTGATCTCTGACCACCAGGTAAGGATGGAACGAGTATTGGGGCTGGTCATGACTCTCGCGTCTCTGATCAGCAAGTTCTTGATATAGAGACACGCTTTCTGGCTAGTTTTTGAACTCAAGCCTCCTCTTGATCTCGCTATTATTATTTATCAAATTATTATTAACGAAGAAAAAGTAGCTGACTGGAACTCTGCTCAGATTCAGTTTCTTCCTTCAAAAGAATCCGGGGAAACAGCGATACCGTGAAACTATATCAGTATGCTACTAATTAATTCCTGTAAATCCTGATGTCCCTCTCTGGTACGGAAAATCAACATTACCATGTTGCAACTATGACAAGAATAGCTAGGTCCTTAGTTTTCAATTCGGCAAAGCTTGCCGTCAGGCTGCATCTCCCACCTGTCGCTTCCTACCGCCGTGAGCCCGTAGAACAGCTGGTTTGGGTCGTATTTATCCTTGATAGCCAGCAACTTCTCATAGTTGTCGCCGTAGAAGACCTGCTGGAAGTCGGGCTGACGAAAGTCAGCCTCGTTCAAGTAGGCACCGCCGCCAGGCGTGATTGCCTCAAGTGCAGGCACCAGGTCGTTCGTCATCTTTTCCTGGATAGGGACATTGCCCGATATATTATACTGGTCGAGCGCTCTGGGACAAAATCAAGTCAGTGATGTACCATGGCTTTCAGTAGTCTCGGCGGTTCTCTGGCGGTCAAGTTGAATTTGAAAAGACGAGAAAAAAAGGAAGGAGACTGCTGAAGTCAAACAGGACAGGAGGACTTACGAGCCCACGACGAAACTGTAGATGGCTGTGCGCCATGCGGGTTTTACCGAGTTGGTTACGTCGAGCGGGTATGAGCTCACCTGATGGTTGGGAAGAAAGCGGACCAATGAGACGGTACATGCGCCCCCTACCTGAGTGCCCCGGTACCCGGTATGGTAGGTGACGCAGGGCGCCTGGGGATGGCAGGCCGGCTCGCGGCTAATTAAAACGTGGGGTGAAGTCAGCCTCTCCTTTTCCTTTGCCCGTAGTCATGCAAGATGTACGGAGCACTCCGTATCAATCGCCCCTTTAAAACCCAACGGCCAGCGAGCCACCTGGCCAACTGCCTAGTAGACCATCCTGAGACAGCCATCTACCCGGCCAGCAAGAATGGACCCAGCGAAGTCGATCCTGGTCACGGGCTGCTCGGCGCACGGCATCGGCGCCGCCTTGGCCCTGGTCCTCGCGCGGCGCGGCCACCACGTCTTCGCGACGGCGCGCGATCCCGCCCGAGTCCCCGAGGCGCTCTCCAGCCTCGCCAACGTCGACGTGTTGGCGTTGGACGTCGTCGACGCGCGCTCCGTCGCGGCGGCCGCGCGCGCCGTGGCCGACGGGGGGCGCGGGCTCGACGTCCTCATCAACAACGCCGGCACCGAGTACGTTCGGCCCGTGCTCGATGTCGACATCGCCACGGCCCAGCGCATGTTCGACGCCAACCTGTGGGGCCCCGTGCGCACCATCCAGGCCTTCGCCGACCTGCTCATCGCCCGCCGCGGCCGCGTCGTCAACGTGAGCTCGTCGGCTTCCGTCATCAACTCGCCCTGGTCCGGTAAGTCCGCCGTCCGCGCGCACGTGCTCGCATGCTCCCACTCTCCGCCTTCGGGGTGGATACGGTAGGTGTTCCGTGTCGGTCGGGCTGGCTAATCGCTACGGGCCGGCGAAGCAACGTACGCTGCGTCAAAGGCCGCGCTGAACGCTCTGTTCCGAAACGCTGCGCCTCGAACTCGGGCCTTTCGGTGTGAGCGTGATCACCATCTTGCCCGGGGTCATCGATAGCAAGCTCCACGACAAGGGCATCAGTTTTGATCTACCCCCAGCCTCACGCTATTCCCCCATCAAGAACATCATCGCCGGCTGGGCCAGCGGCGAGGCCCTGCCTAAAGATAGCCTCTCGGCAGACAAGTTCGCCGAGTTAGTGGTGGGCGATATTCTCGGCACAGACAAGGGGCTGGTCAGCAGGGGACCCTACGCCGCCCTACTTCGACGCATCGGGCACTGGGCACCCATATGGATCGCGGTAAGTGGTCCGGTTGTTTACTGCCACCCACAATGTACAAGGCCTTTTCCTCTCTCTCCCTAACATGTCTTCATAGGATTACGTCCTCAGTCAAAATCAGGGGCTGAAAGAGTTATCCCAGCATCTCGCCACCAAGAGTGCCTAGAAGCTAGTTGCCTAGGTAGACTTGGGTTGCACCAGATAAGCCTGGTAGAGTGGAATGCCGTCTTATGGGCGTTCTGTCGAGACCCCTCCCGTGGCACACGTTCTGCCGTCAGAGCTGGCGCCTGGTGGTCCGGTGGGAGTCGGCCGTGCCCACTCTCGTCCAACCCTTGGTTTATCATGCCATGTGGAGGAACTCCTTCTGGCTACCTGGGCGCTCCTTTGCGATACTTTGCTTTCGGGCCCGTCGATCAGGTTCGGTATCGGGCTTCAGTACTGTGAACCTGCTTATCTTACGTTGCCTGTCCAGCGCTGCCTGCACTATCGGTACACCGTAGACAATATGATCCAGCTGCATGTCCGAGGTCTGCGTGGAGTGCCAATTTCCCCCGCCTTCGGTCAATCATTAATGATACCGGTACCACCCAATTAGCCAATAAGTTGAGTACTGCAGCCTTATGGAAAAGCCACTCACGGCGTGAAATTGCCTACCGTATCAGCGGCACCGTCGGCACCTGGCGGCCGCCCACCGTGGTGTTGAACTCGGCCCATTCCGCCGCCGTGGGCCAGCAAGCGTCCCCTGGGTAGCAGTGGCATGCGGATTGCGACGCGCTGACGCCGAGAGCAGACCCCACGGCCGCCATCACCGCCGGCAGAATCCAGCGATTGTGGAAACCCATGGTTGACTGCCCTCAGTGTGCGCGCGTGTGTGGGTGGGTGTGAGTGGGCGGGTGGCAGCGAGGAAACGGAAAGGGGGAAGGGCGAAGGGGAAAAGGGGAAGGGGACAGACAAGTTCCGAGGATGCCACGCCAGACCAGCAGCAGACCAACGTTCCAAGGCGATGCAAAGACACGGTGACAGCGAGCTTTTATCATCACCGGTTGCAGAACCCGTAAATGACGGCCTACCGTACAGCTCAGCGCTAGGGCTGAGTGACGGAGAAGCATTCGTAAGTGGAAGAGTTCCGGAAGGATTCCGTAGCGTGGTATCCCATGAGATCTGCAGCCAACGTGATTTATCCGGCTGGATGGGACGGAATTCTAGACCGCGAGAACACCAGGTCCATTCTGGCCTAATTTTCAGCTGGTCGAAAGCCCCGTTTCATCCTCTTTTCCCTGGCTAGAGGCATCATCCTCGAGAAGGGCGGGAACTGCCTCCGTCGACCGAGGCTTATCCGGCCAACTCGCTGCGTAAGGTACCGTACCTTAAGAGACAAGTGCAGGGGCTGCTGGCATTTTGTCCGACAAAGTCTGAGGCGGGAGTGTGCAAGCCATAGCAGAACATTGAAAGCCAGGGCAAACGCTACTACGACTCTTATAGGTTTAGAGCCTCAGCGGATTGATATCTCTCGAAACGCAGACTACGCAGGCAAGATGGCCGAAGACACTGGTTCCATAGACATTGTCATCGTGGGCGGCGGGACTGCGGGCCTCGCGGTGGCCTCGCGGCTGTCTGAAGATCCATCTCTCCAGGTCGTCGTTCTTGAGGCTGGACTGGACCTGCCAGAGATGCCAGAGAGCTTGATGCAGGCTGTTATGACTCCGGCTGCAAACGCCCAACTGTATAAGACGCCCGTTGCCTGGAACTTCAAGAGCACCCCTCAAGTGAGCCTATATCCTCCACCGGGCTCTTTAAAATACCCATAAAGCAGCATGCTGACTCCGGGAAACAACAGGAGGGCTTGGGCGGCCGAGAGTTGGACTTTCCTCAGGGCAAGATGCTCGGCGGCTCCAGTGGCCTTAACGGGCTTTCTTTCACCGCCAGTGCCAAAGCTGTCGTTGACGGCTGGGCGAGTCTGGGCAACTCCGGCTGGGAACGGCCCGCCTTCGCGCAGTCTCTGGCCCGAACCTACACCGTGGCCAGGGCCGCCCCCCATGTCTCCCAGCCAAGTGACACCCACGGCCCCTTACAGGTAGCCTATGCCGACGACTGCATGGGGGAGTGGCCCAAGATCTGGCACGAGACGATCGAGTCGCTTGGGTTCTCGGGGGCGCAGGACACGCTGACCGGCCAGGCCGCCGGCGGATTGGTGGTCCCGGACAGCGTCGATCCGGCAATGGGCATCCGAAGCTACGCGGCCAACGCGTACCTATCTCCCGAGGTCCGCGGGCGCGCCAACCTGACGGTCCGCACGAAAGTCGAAGTCAAGAGAGTGCTCCTCGAGAAGCCCGCCGGCGGCGGTGACGCCGTCGCCAAGGGCGTCGAGCTTACCGACCTCGCGACGGGCGCGACCGCGACCGTCGCGGCGCGGCGCGAGGTCATCGTGGCGGCGGGCGCCTTTGGCTCTCCCAAGCTGCTCGAGCTCTCGGGCATCGGAGACGCGCAACGGCTCGGCGCGCATCGCGTCGTGGTCGACCTCCCGGGGGTGGGCGAGAACCTGCAGAACCACCCGCTCGCGACGGTCTCGCTCGAGGTCGAGAGCGCCGCGCCGCCGACCAAGGACGCCTTCCTGCGCGCCGCCGTGCGGCAGGACGCGCGGGTCCTGGGCGGGCCCATGAAGCAGTACATGGAGCATCGCACGGGCATGTTTGCGAGCAGCGGCGTGACGGCAGCTGCACAACTGCCGCTGCCCGGGCGCGACGTACCCGAGGCCATGGAGAAGCTCGAGGAACTCCTCGGGGCGACGGGTTCAGGTCACAACGAACAGTTCACCAGGGCACACGAGAGTTTCGTCCGGACCATTCTGTCGTCGCCTTCGGAGGCGTCGGGATACTACATCCTGGGGCCGGCCTACGCCGGGTTCAACGCGGACGGAACCAGCGCGCTGCCCCCCCTGGACGGCTCCGAGGATAGCTACATCACGGTCGTCCTCATGCTCGCCCATCCCCTCTCGCGTGGCTCCGTGCACGTCGTCAGTGCCGGGGCTGACGAGACGCTGGCCATCGACCTAGGATTGCTCAGCCACCCGGCCGACGTCGAGGTCATGGCCCGCCACGTTCAATTTGTCGAGCAGACCCTGGCGAACACGCATCCCCTCGCAAAGTGGGTGAAGCCCAACGGCAAGAGGGGAATCGGGGCCCCTGGAGCGGGCGCTCTGAAGGATCTCGAGGTTGCCAAAAAGTACGTAACAACTACGGTCCCGCCCGCTCGCACTATGCATCCCGATACAGATAAAGTACGGAGTACGGGATACTGACGATGTTGCTTCTAGATTTCTCAAAGAACGGGCCGTCGGGGCGCACCACTATACCGGGACCTGCTCAATGCTCCCGCGCGAGATGGGCGGCGTGGTCGACCCGCTGCTGCGGGTGTATGGGACCAAGAATCTCCGTGTCTGCGACGCCAGTGTGATCCCTCTGACGCCGCGCGCCAACCCACAGGCCACGGTGTATGGCGTGGCTGAGCACGCCGCCAGACTCATCAAGGGAAGTCTGTTCTCGCTTTGAGTATATTGAAGGAGGAAGAGGCCAAAGTGAGCTCGACCGAGTGCAATCTACCTCTATAGCTTACCGTAGAGTAACTTACCTCCGGCATGGTTTAAGGGGCAACGGGAAAATTACCGTTTAGCGTAAACTTGCAGGCCTTGTACTTTTTCTAGCATTAAGGCAAGGTTGACCACGAGACCCTCGTCTCTTGCTCTGGTAACCACTTATTAGACGTACCTATCTTAGAGGTCCTGGTCGAGTCAAGGACTCAAAGTGAATTCCTAACCCGAGCCCAGCCAACCGAAAATTTAAATGGTTATTGCTAGCGCTATAACTCACCGTGAGTCGAATATAATTCAACCTGAATCATTCAGGTATAAAGTGCATTTTACGCGGAATACTTATAACCTGTTAATGTCTTCCACACTCGAGTTATAAAGTGTTATTATAAAGCTTTTCTTATAGCCTCCCTGGTTTAACCCAAGCGGACAACTCATACAGGACAGAAACAGAAGGCATGGCATAGCACATCATCCTTCCCTCAGAGCTCTTTTCAGACAGTTGCGTAATGTCTCACTCGAGTTCACTGCTAGTTGTCGTTGGCAGCAGCCTTGGTTCACAGACTGCCTCTTTGCAGGGATTACTAATAGCCCAGAGTCTCGCTACATGCTTATAAGCAGGTGACCTGGCGGGGCTGTTGCCCTCGTAAGAGCCATTCATTGATATTGTCTAATTGCTCGGCGAGTTTCGTAGACTGTCTCAATCGGCCGTGGATTGATACTTCGTCGCATACCAGGTACGCACCTAGACAGCTTCACGTCCCCATCCTTTTTCCTGACGCAGAACCCTTGATATGTAGACACGGCTGTGGCTGGCCCATAATACATTTCCAACCTCCACCCAGTCTGCCGAAGCCGAGGGAGTCGATAGCACCTCTTATTGTACACCGTGTCGCAATGCGACATTGCTGGCTCATGGTCAAGTAACACGGTTTGCTTGACCAGACTTCTAGCCCATGATCATACCCTTCATGCCAGCAAGGTCGCCTTCCTTCGCGGCTATTTCGAAGTAGCCATAGATAATACTACGCACTGTTAGCGGTCTGTGATAAATGGAGGCACGAAAAAGTCAAGATACTCACGTTACGGCGAGGAGAGTTCCAGTGCCAGAGCCGAGCGCACCCATCAGGTCGCTAGCGACCGAGAGGGCCCCGATGCATGCACCACCGAAGGCAGCCGCCGTGGGGATGATACGCTTGAGCTCCTTGTACATGCTTTGGTCTCGGTGGCCAGCCATAACCAGACCCTGATCCTTCAACTGCTTGGCGACGTCACGAGGGCTGGAGCCAGAGACCTCAATCCAGGTCTTGGAGAAGATCGCGCACGCCGTAAGCATATACGCTATATAGACCACGGTGTGAATCGGATCAAGCAGGGCATCGCGGAAGTTCAGAGGAGGCGACATATAGTACACCAGGCCGGAGATGGCCGAGAGCTGAGCCGACCCTTCCTTGGCCTCCCAGACGCCGAACATGCGGACCAGGAGGTTGTCGGAGAAACGGGAGTACAGCATCTGGCTGATCAAGAAGATGTTGGACGAGAGGGCCGACTGCAACATGATGGGCATGTTGGACGTGTAGAACAGACGGACGGGGTAAGAGCCGCGGGCACCACGCTGGCGAGCCGACTTGACCGGGATCTCGACGCGGAAACCCTGGAGGTAGATAACAGCAGCGAAGACAAAGAGCGTAGCCAGGAGGTTCATGATGTTGGGGAGGTTCTGGCGGTAGAAGGCCTCCTGGAGAGCACGCTGCTTGTTGGGCCAGGTCATCAGGAGATGGAAAAGAGCGATGACGGCCCCCTCGAACTCGGGACCACGGCCAGTGTTGATCGAAGTAGGCGAGAAGGCTTTCCACATGATCGACTCGCAGATGTTGGTCGCAATGAACAGCGAGATGCCGCTTCCCAGACCGTACCCCTTCTGTAAGAGTTCATCCAGCAGAATGACGATCATACCTGCCACAACCAGCTGGAGAATCAGGAGGAAGACGATGCCCGCGCCGAGGGAGGACGGGGGGCCGTAAAGACCAGTGAAGACGTATACGGTGGCAGTGCCGGCCGAGAGGATGAAAGCGAAGAGCTTCTGGGCAGTCTGGTAGAGCTCGCGGTCCGACTTGAGGTCAAGGTTGACGTCGATCATGTGCGTGCCAGCGAGGAGCTGGAAGACCATGCCCGAGGAGATGATCGGTGTAATACCGAGCTCCATCAACGTTCCACGGTTACTGGCCATCATCATGCGCAACCAGTATAACGGGTCGGAGGTGTCGGAGGACACGATACCGTACAGGGGCATCTGGCTTTAAGAGGGCAATCTTGTGAGCTTCGAAAAGACGGTCAAGCATGGCACTTGGGATGTTCCCGTACCTCATGACCAAGAAGATCAATAGTGTCAGACCCGTCCACATCAACTTCTGGTTGAAGGGAACCTTGGTCTCAGGCTGCTGGACCTCGGGCAGAAAAGCCACGAAGGGCTTCACCAGGTCGAGGAACCGCACTGTTGAGACCTAGTCAGCCACTGTCGATTTCCCATAGCAGTCCAACCGCCGCGGAGCTTGGAAGGCGAGTCATCGCGAAGCTGGGACCATTGCTATCTCTCAACGGCAGATGGTCCGTCGCGTCGCAAACCGGCGAGCAGCAGGGCGCGGGTCGGGGAATAGGTGGCTTGGGGTAACCTACGGCTACTCATGGTGACCGGCGTGTCAGGAAGACAGGTAGAAACCAAGGATAGAAGAAAAGGGAACAATCGGTGAAGAGCGACGAAAGTCCCTCGGTGCAAAAGAGGGTACCCCGAGAGCGGTTTGCAGAGGAATGGGGGAAGTGAAGACGATGGAGACGAGAGACGGGATCAGGCCTCGAAAAATAGCCAGCTCCCCAAATTGAAAGATGTGTCCCCAAAGCTGGATGTGGAGCTGGATTTTAGCTGCGAGAGCAGCACGTGACAAGCTGTTGCTAGTCAGGACCCCTGGATCCCAAAACTCAAACCGACTGATTGCTGCATTTGCGGGGAGAGTTCAAAGCCACATTTCGATAACACAGCCACAGCGCCGCCGCACCGTTCTGAGTGCCTCATGTGTGGCTTCCTCCTATTTTCAACATGCGTCCAATAAGGCAAAGCAAAAACTTCGAGCATTTGAAGGCTTCGCCTGACCATTGCCTGCTACCGAAGTCCTACTATGGGGGTATTACCTACCTTACCTTGTCGCCTACGCCTTTAACTGCATCCTAAGCCTCTTGCCTGCACAAATACAAATGATCAGGAGACATGGCATCTCCTTGATATCTCAGTGGTCTCTAGCTGTCCCACGTGCGCTGAGGCATGTGCACCGGATGGCCGCGATACAGGCCCCCAAGCAGCCCTTGGTGGCTATCATGGGCACGACAGGCAGCGGAAAGTCAGATGTGGGCCGAATTCCATAACGAGATTTGCATTTGAACGCTTCGATGCTGACAATTTTCCCAGCTAGCCGTCGATCTGGCTGTGAAGTTCAATGGCGAAATCATCAACGCGGATGCCATGCAGATGTACAGGGGCCTCCCGGTGATCACCAACCAGATCTCTACGGCTGATCAGAGGGGCATCCCGCATCATCTACTAGCCCATATAGACCCTCTTGGGGCACCATGGGCTGTTAGTGTGTTTGCGCGAGAAGCCAAGCGGCTCGTCCAAGAGATCCGTAGCAGAGGGAAATTGCCTATCGTGGTGGGAGGCACTCACTACTACATCCATTCGCTCCTCTTCGAGCGCAGTGTGATTGACACAGGTACCGCCGAACTTGACGCTGGTCCCCGCATCAGCAGGGAAGAGACCATCTCCCAGTTCCCCATCCTCGGGGCGTCCACCGAGGAGATATTCAGCATGCTGCGGGATGTCGATCCAGCGTCGGCCGATCGATGGCACCCAGACGAGAGACGCAAGATATTGCGGTCGTTGGAAATATACCTCACTACAGGCAAGCGCGCATCAGACATATATGCCGAGCAGCGAGAGCAAGTAGCGAGACGAGCAGCCAGTCAGGTCATGGGCCCATGGGAATCTATAATACTCTGGGTCTATACGGAGCCTGATGTTCTGAGAGAACGCCTAGACAGACGCGTCGATAAGATGGCCGGCAGCGGACTGATGGACGAAGCCAAGGGCTTACATGATCTGCGCCAGCAACAAGCAGAGCAGGGTAAACCCATAGACCGGAGTTTCGGCATATGGCAATCGATCGGATACAAACAGATGGAGCCATTTCTCGAAGCTGAAATCAGAGGCGACTCTTTAGAGACTTGTCAGGCGCTCAAGAAAAATGGTCTGGATTTGATCAAAATCGCCACAAGACAATACGCGAGAGACCAGCTTAAGTGGATTCGGAACAAATCTCTGGACGCGTTAAAGGAAGTCGGGGCCATGGAGTCACTCTATTTGCTGGATAGCACTGATACGTCAAGGTTTTCTCCAGATGTCCTCCAGAAAGCATCTGGTCTTTGCGAACGGTTCCTTCAGGGTACAGAAATGCCCCAACCTGCCGAGGTGTCTGACACTGCTAGCCGGCTGCTTTCATCCTTCGAGCAGAGAAACGCTTCGCGCTCAAAGATAAGCAAGTGCCAGACCTGCGACCTCTGCAACAGACATTTCACCAATGAGGACCAGCTGGCTCAACATCTCAGAGGTAAGGGTCATCGGCGTCTCGCTCGAGGCAAGACGAAGACTGCTCTGGTACCAGTTCGCAATGAACCCCCCGAAGGCAGCAATCATGATGTGTTTCAGAACAAAATACACGCCAGTTTGGTGCCTGAAGACGGGTGGTGAAGCATACGGCATCTGAAGACTTCCGCTTGATAGCTTGCGGTAGGCCTGCTCATGGGCGGCCGAGGCCCCACGACGACCGAAGTTGGCAGTCGAGCATCGAGGACAATGCCACGGAATACCTACTTAAGCAGGTATGATGCTTCATCCTCCACTGTCCAGAATTGGATATTCATGCTCCTCGGACCCGTCAAACTCTTCTTCCGTTTGGAAATATCAGGCCAGCTACGAGGTTGGGGACCGTGATTTGGGTGGCAGGTAAAGATAATGATACCATGCCCGACGGCGTCGGCAAATCAAGTGGCCTCAGAACTATCCAACCTGCCGATTCTATTCATGCCTTTGACCTCTGTATCCTCCTCTTCTTGATATCTCCCACCAAAGCCGCGAAGGTCTGGTCTATTTCCAAACGGATGGCTTCTTCGTCGATACCCAGCACGACTCTATCCCGCACGACGATTTGCCCGTCCACAATGACTGTTTGGACGGCTGTCCCATTGCACCCAAACACAAGGTGGCTCTCCAGCTGCTTCCGTCTACTCTCCGCCGGTTCCTTGAGCAGCGGAGTGAACATCATGTCTTTCTTCAGATCGATCAAGATCACATCGGCTTTCTTGCCCGCCGCAAGCACGCCGGCATCCACGCCCAGCGCCCTCGCGCCGTTCGACGTCGCCATCCTCAGCATCTGCGCCGGCCGTCCCAGCGCCGCGTCCTCGTGGAGCGCGCGCTGCATGTACGACGTGATCTTCATCTCCTCGAACATGTCGGTGCTGTTGTGGCACTCGCACGCGTCGACGCCCATGCCGCAGTTGACCCCCGCGGCGCCGAGCGCGCCCAGCCGCGCCACCCCGTTGCCCAGCTTGGCGTTGGAGCCGCTGTTGACGCTCACGTGGGTGCCCGTCCTGGCCAGGAGCTCAATGTCGCCGTCGCTCAGGTGCACGCAGTGCGCCGCCACCGTGTCCGGCCCCAGCAGCCCCGCGTCGTACGCCACCCGCGTGGGCGTGCGGCCGCCGAACCGCGCCGCGCAGTCGGCCAGCTCGGACCGCGACTCGCAGAGGTGGAGGTGCAGGCCGGTGCGCAGCTCGCGCTTCGCGCGCGCGACCTCGGCCAGCAGGCCCTCGTCCGCCAGCGGGAGCCACTCGAGGCCCATCCAGACCTTCACCCTACCGTCCGCGTCTGCCGCCCCGTCGTGGTGGGGACGGTGGAGCTCCCGGAAGGCGGCGACGTTGTCGGCGACGGAGTCGAGCCCGTGCTCGGGCGCGGCCACGTCGCCGCTCAGCACGGCGCGGATGCCGACGCGGCGCGCCGCGGCCGCCAGCGACGGCAGCTGGCGGTACATGTCGTTGACGCACGTGGTGCCCGACTTGAGCGCGGCGGCGTAGCTGTGCAGGGCGGCGAGGCGCGCACGCGCGGGCGTCATGGCGCGCACGCACGGGTACCACACCTCGTCCAGGTACTCCCACAGCGGCAGGTCGTCCTCGTAGCCCTTGGCGATGGACGTGTGGAAGTGCAGGTCCGTCAGCCCCGGCATCACCAGCTTGTCGGTGCCGTCGATGAGCTCGATGAGCTCGGCCGTCGCCGGCTCAGGCCCGTCCCGCGCGGCGGCGGTGATGGCGGCGGCGACGTCGGGGCATTGCGACTGAGGGCCAAGCGAGTGGATCTTGTCCCCCCGGATCTCGACGTAGCCCGGATAGAAGAAGGTGTCGTGCTCGTCCAGGGTGAGGACCGTCGCGTTCGTGATGATCATGTGTCCCATAGTGGCGGTTGGGGACACGGCCGGGCAGTAGGTAAACTCTGCTTCAAATCTGTACTGATTATAGTAAATGGGAACAATTCCTCAAGAAACACCAATTTTGCCTGATGGATTTTCCACGGCTTCTGGTATTTCAAGACTGCACTTGTTAGACTGGCACCAACTCTTTGGCATCGGTTCCTACCGCGAGAAGCCGATCCCGTTGTCGGCAACCTCCGAAGTGGACCGTCCTGGGCGAGACCATCATTCGTTGTGATTCAAAGCCAGTCTAACTGGTTCTGGATGACCACGAAGTTCCCTGTAGGTATTGTAGGCCATTGAGGCCGGTAGCAGCATGGACTTTCTCTTGACCAGAACCTGAAGAAGTCTGAGCGATGGTGTCGATGGCCAAAAGAGTTAAAAGCAGACGTGGCGCATATCAGACCATTCGCATCCAAGTTGATCCATTGATCAGAAATGCCGTACTAGGTCAAGTGTATTGGCCCACATAATGTTCCGAACGATGTCCTCGGGGGTCAATACCTATTAGTTGTCTGGGAAACTTATTACATATGGAGGTCCCCAGGGCACCATGGTAAAAGACCACTTCATTAGACAAGGACTCTTGTTGAACGTTGACGATAAAGGCTATCAGTAGCTCTACTTGGGTAAGTTACATACTGGACGTTAAATACAGTTAAGACCAATTGTGTTAAATAGTGTTTGATACAGAGACCTGGCAGAAACTGTATCAATGCCACACATGTTTGCATATAAAGTTAAGTCAAAGGTTAAGGGGCAGAATTAAGTAAATTTTGAATGCATTCAGAGAGACTGCTGAAACCTGGGGAGCAAAGAAGAGAAATCAAATCCCCTGCGAACCGGGCCCAATCATTCTCATCTACCCATGGGACTGCTCTCAGTTACCTACCTCATAAGTAAGTACCTTATATGGCGCGTCCAATGAACAGATCCGAATAGCTGGGACCGCATTAAGGTACCTAGAGACCGGGAGACGAAGCCCAGTCTCCAGACAGGTACTTCCTACTAACCACTTTTCTCTCGACTTCTTGGACTAGTGTCAGTGAGTCAGTATCAGAGAACTCAGCAGGTTCGAAGGGGTCAACGGCCTTCAAGCACTCTTTGATGCCATGCGTCAGAGAAGAAATGAGAAGACAGTCAGACTTCCGTGTCTCGGTAGAGGAACGAATGGACGGATAACAAAAGTGGTGACCTATCAGGTACGGTGAACTTAAAGAGGTATTATGGTGATATACAGGTACGGAGTAGTGATACCTCAGTGTGATACCAGCTTGTGAGGCAGGAGGTTACCACCTGAGGTAACTGTAGTAGCTCCACTGTTTTTCTAGACAACAAGTCCGTAACACGGGCCCTTAGGCAGCACGTACCTTATCTTATCGTCGAGAGCCCCCGCACTCCAACGTTCCGAGCTTACCCCCACCATGGACTGACCAACCGTGACTTCCAACATCTTGTTGCTGTGGCGTATTCGATCTGCCATTTTCCTGAGGCAGCACCGCTGATGGCATTCTAGAAAGAAGCTCCTCCAGGCCCTCTTGATCAGGCAAGAGCCTTGAAGAACAATCTGCCTAGGAGGTACTAGGTATGCCTAAGTTCCGACTACCCGTTATTTGCCTAACATCTGACCGTTTCCATTACTTCCCACCCGAGCACAACCAGTACTAGTAGCTCATCCGTTTGCCTCTACAGGGTCTACCTACCTGCCTCTAGGTTGGACTTCACGAACTTCAGCTGCCCTCTCAGAATCTCCAACGCTCGACAAGACGCTCACCAAGACGCTCATCGGCGGATCTGCTACCATGGCATCGGCTGTTAACAACACCAGCCCGCAGGCGATCAGCCAGCTCTTGACCAAGCTCAACGATGCCGACCCCGACTTTCGCTTCATGTCCCTCAATGACCTCCTCCAGATTCTCACCAGAGCGAAGCCGGACTTTTTAACACACGATTACAATACAGCCTCTAGGATCTCGGACGCCGTGATTAAGACTCTCGACGACCAGAATGGGGAGGTACAGAATCTGGCGGTGAAGTGGTATGCCCATGCCTCCGGACCTGTCGGCCAAGCTTTCCCACGTCTGTTCAGAGCTGATATGGCCTAGTGTCGGACCTATGATCGCCAGAGTGCCACTCTCTGTCGTCGCTACTGCGTTGGAGAAGATTTCAACGATCGAAATTAAGAACTCGGTCGACAACTCGCTCCCCGCCCTCGCCCTGCGCGATGCAATATCTTCCCTCCAGAGGCCCGTCCGGGGCGTCGCACCGTCACGCGAGCTCCTAGAGACGTATGCCGTTGTCAGCCGCGTGCTGATCCCGCGTATTCTCAACGTAGCGCCGGGTGACTCCCAAGGTCTTCTAGACAATGACGAGCCCAGCCCAGAGGCTGTCGACGTGCTCATCGAAGTGGTGCGGTGCTTTGGCCCACTGTTGTCAAATCTCGAGATCGAGAAGCTGGAAGACGTGGTCGTGCAGCTGCTGGAGAGAAAGAAGACACCGTCACCGGTCAAGAAGCGGGCAGTAGTCGCGCTGGCTATCTTGGCCCCGTACCTCTCCGATCCCGTTCTCAAGGGTCTCATGGAGAGGATGAAGAAACCACTGAAGCAGAAGAATCTCGACCCGATAACGCACCGTCTCTACATCACTATCATGGGCTCGCTTGCTCGATCCATACCCTACCAGTTCGGTGCATATCTCCCGGAATTTGCGCCCATTGTTCTGGCCACTCTGGACCAGGCGCAACTGCAAGAGCACCTGGACGCCGTTGCCGAGGGCGACGATCACGGTACAGATTTCAATGAACTGCGAGAGGTCGCATTAGTCGCGGTTGACTCGTTCCTCGCATCGTGTGGCGCTCAGATGCGGCCATTCACCGACGAGACCATCTCGGCATGCCTGCGATATGTGAAGTTCGACCCAAATCGCGCCATGCAAGACGACGAGGATGACGATATGATGGAAGAAGATGAAGACTCAGCTGATGAGCTGGGTGATGATGACGAGTATGACGACGCTTCTGAATTCAACGATGACGACGACGACGCGAGCTGGAAGATTCGCCGGTGTGCTGCGAAAGCGATCTACACCTTGATATCCACGCGCAGCGCCGACTTGCTGGACCAGGGGACTCTGTACCAGAGGATAGCTCGCCCATTGACCACGCGGCTTGACGTACGGGAAGAGCGAGAGGAGAGCGTTCGCTTGGAAGTGATATCGACTATATCACTCCTTGTCCGCAAAACCGGCGAAGGCGTTGTCCACCGTACCTCTACTGATGACGAACAACTCCTGCAGTCCCAGCCGGGAAGTCGAAAACGCCGGAGGCCGAATAGTGTTAGCCAGTCAGCGGCTAATAAGGCTCCCTTCATGGGTGCGATCGGGTTGCACTCGCCTACTCAGGAGTCGATTCCGGAGAGTGGGCCACGGGCAGACCTGTCTCAACTCACGCCTCTTCTGGTCAACACAGCTACTAAGCTGTTGAAGGGCAAGCAGATTGCCACAAAGCAAGCCATCGTCAACTTGCTGGACGACCTGATCTTGGTCCAGAATGGTGGGCTTGCTGATTACTTCGAAAAGGTCATGCAACCCGTCATCGATGTCATCAGAGGCACGGCCGGCACCGCAGGCTCGACTTCGACGGCATTGTCCGGCGGTGCTGCTTCGGCAACGATAACGACATTGCGTGTGGCTGTCCTCCGCTTCACCAGCGATATCGTGAAGACGCATTCTTCTAGACTGTTTTTGTCCCATCTGCCTCGCATGGTCGCTGGAGTGGTTTCTGCCGTGCACGACCGATTCTACAAGATTTCCAGTGAGGCTATCAGGACTGCGGAAGAGCTGGTCAAGGCAATCACACCGCCTCGGGCCAAGCCTGCCAATCAAAAATACCAGCCCGAACTGCTCAAGCTCTACGACATCATCGTCGACCGCGTGTCCGCCAATGATGCTGATACCGAAGTTCGTCAAAAGGCCATCCAAGCCCTCGGCACTCTGATTGCTAGGACCTCAACTGCCGAGGGGCTCCCGCTCCTACCTGCGGCGAAACGACGGGCGGCTCTGGATCTACTGTTGGATCGCATGCGAAATGAAACCACCCGCTTACATTCTGTCAGGGCCATCGACAATATTGCGCAATTTTCCTCAGTCGCCAGCAGCCTGGATTCTGACTGGGTCCAGCCGGTTGCGCTGGAGCTGTGCGGCCAGCTCCGGAAATCCAACCGCGCCCTTCGGGGTGCCAGCATCCAAGCCCTGCAGCATTTGATCGTATGCCATGCCGTCAAGGGCCTCATATCAGCGGACACAGCCAACAAACTCGTCGGCGCCATCCTGCCTGTTCTTTCTGCCAATGATACCCATCTACTGAGTCCTGCCCTGGTAATCCTCGGCGACCTCCAGCTGCAAAACCCCCAATCAACGTCGACGCCGGAGCTCGTCCAAGCCCTTTGTTTCCTACTGAAGAACAATATTACGGGAATGGCACTCGACTCCTTCTTGCGACTTGTCGACAATGTGGGTCAAACAGGGGGCGGCCGGGCGATGATGCAGGGTATCTTGCAAGTCGGTGTCGCTGGGGATCCGGCCGTGGTTGGTCAGGCAGCCGGCAGGGTTTTCGTCGCCAGTGGCGGCGAGGTCGGCGCTGGAATCGACGATTTCATCGCAGAGCTCAATTCGGCGAGAGAATCGCATGACACTGCTCGACAGAGTCTGGCACTGGCCGTTTTGGGAGAGATCGGACTGCGGCTTGGCCCCAAGTCTCGCATCCGGGCGAGCACCTTCTCCCAGCAGTTCCACGACGAGCCGGACAAAGTCTCGGTGGCCGCCGCTGTTGCCCTCGGGCGCGCCGGCGCTGGCAACATCCCGGACTTCTTGCCCACAATCTTGAGCGCAATTCAGGAGCCTGGAAGTCGACAGTATCTTCTACTTCAGTCCATTCGCGAAGTCTTGCACCAGATTGTGTTATCGTCGACTGATGTCGGCGTCTACGAGGGTCAAATCTGGGAGCTGCTCTTCTCCGCCTCGCAGATCGAAGACAACAAGGCTACCTGTGCCGAGTGTATTGGACGACTAGCCATTCTCAAGCCCGGGACCTATATCCCTAAACTTCAGGTATGTTTTCTTTGAATAATTTCATCGCGATGCGTGTTATTCTCTTGATGCTATACTGACTACATACTCTAGGAACTCATGAAGAGCTCGTCGGAGGGATACCGTGGCGTCGCTGTTCAAGCGCTCAGATACACCTTACCGGATAGCGACGAGACGTTCGATGCGGAACTGAAGCCAATTCTGTTCAACATGGTTCTGACAGTGTTGAAGGACGACAACTTGGAAATCCGGCGCCTAGGCATGACTACTCTAAACTCGGCTACTCACAATAAGCCCGAGATGATTCTGCCACATCTTGGCGAGCTGACCCCGTATATCATGCATGAGTCTGTGGTCAAGAAAGAACTCATCCGGGAAGTGCAAATGGGACCATTCAAGCACCTCGTCGATGATGGATTGGAGGTCCGCAAGGTATGTGGCCCCTGTATCATCTGCACCATTATGTCTGCTAATCTTATTTGTTACAGAGTGCGTACGAGACTTTGTATGCTCTCATGGAGACAGCCTTCTCTCGTGTCAGCTCTCTCGAGTTCTACGACCGCGTGATCGCTGGCCTCGGAGACGACAACGACATCCGCTCTCTGTGCAATCTCATGCTGAGCAAGCTGATCGTCATCGATCCCGAGGAGGTGACTCGCCGTCTCGACACGATCGCCGAGTGCTACCGCAAGACGCTCTCCACCAAGCTCAAGGATGGCGCGGTCAAGCAAGAGGTCGAGAAGCAGGAGGAGGCCAACAAGAGCGTCCTGCGCGTCTCCCTGCTGCTCGCGGAGAAGACCAAGACGACCCTCCCCGGACCGGCGAACGGCGCGCCCACGGGGGGCCAGCCGGCGACGTCGTCGGCGCCGCAGCCCTCGCAGCAGGCGTCGCAGAACCCCGGCTGGCAGCAGTACTGGGAGTGGGTCAACAAGGACTTTGAGCGCCAGCTGAAGGCCCTGCGGGAGGAGACCAGGGATCTGCCCGTCTAGTACGACGACGCTGCTGGGGACCGCCGCCCCGTCGCGCGGCCGGGGTTCTGGCTGTGGACTGCTGCGACCGAGAGAAACGCAGACTACAGGCCATGCGCTGCTACACAAGTCCTGCGCCAGCAGCACACATCAGCAGTGGACTGTCCAGTACCGTGATAGAAGACACCATATGGCTTTTCCGGTATCCGTACCTGGATACTTACTTACCTATGTACGTAGTAGAGACTCGGTATGAGAGAACACCAAAAAAAAAAAAAAAAAGGATTGCTATGACGTTACGGGTTTGCCAGCTTCCGTGATATATGTCCCAGCCAGCCCACTGTATCTTGGGTACTTGAGTAAACCAGGCATTGAGCTCCGAGATTGGTAGAAAGCAACCGCACGAGGCAAGTATGGCGGTAGGTCAAGTGTATCAGCTGCATCCAGCCGCAGCCGATATTGGATGCATATCGCCCCCTGTTGTGAAGTAGAGTAGGTAGGTATGTGTGTTATATTAGTTACTCTAGAATCTAGGAACGGAGGGTAAGAGAAGTAGGTATATATACGGTTCTGATATGGGTCGTATACTAGCCTCTCTAATTCTCCTCCGCCTTGGCACTGGCCCACTCTAATACTCCCACTCGAGCCGTATTAGGTTTATACCTTTTTTCCTTTTATCTCTTATGCCCTAAGTCGTATATAGTTCCTGATTCGAGGGTTGTTTTCTTTTTAAAAAAATAGGTTTTTTAATTATGCCTATTCCCAGATTTTCTATAATAAAAGCGTAAAATAAAGATTTCTCTTATTAAAGGAGTTATTAGTATTATACTAAATAAGTGCTATTATAAGCCCTTAATTAGTTCGTAGGTGGTTAATAAAGGTATATTACTTCCCCTATAATACCTCTTTTTATTTTCTTATAATATCTCCTACTGGAACGGGGTTATAATCCCAGATAATAATTTATTTTCCTCGGCTTAGATTCGAGATAATAATAACCGTAAAAGCGTACTAGGCTCTGCTTTACCACTGGTCTCCCGCTAAGGAACCGCTTAGGATATTAAATATAATATATTAGGCTTTTTTCTGGTACTTTTTTAATTAGGTGAAATTATTAAAGGTATTTCGGTTTTTAGCGTTTAATATCGCGGTCCTTTAATTAGCTCGGTCCTGCTCGCTATAAAAGGAGATTACTTTTAAGTATATATAAGGTATTATTCTGCTAATAGGTTCCTAGTCTTATAAAAAGGCGGCTATTTTTAAAGCTAGTGTTTCTGGGTATAAGGGTATATTACTGCTTAATAACCGCGTTTTAAGAGAAGCTATAAGTAAGTAATTTTCCTGTATAAAGATTTAATCGTGAATCGTGGAGAAGTGCGGGGGATTTTATTACTTTTATAAGCGGGAAAAATAAACCCAGCTATTTTCGAGTTTTTATAAAAAGGTTACCTGGGCATTAGTAAAATCTCCTAAACCTTATGGAATCGAGTTTTTTGCTTAATTCTAATCCTAGAAATGCTAAATAAGTGAATACAGCGTTAATATAAAGTGGTGTATTAAGGGATATAGTATTAAAGCCTACGGTAAGAGTATACCGCTAGGCTGCTTACGTAACCGGCTTTAGTAATAAATTATCTATAATTCTTTTTTTCTTTACAGTTCTTTTTCTCTTACTCGATTCGTTAACAAAGTCCAAGTACGTTCCGGAACTTAATAAAAGCATTCTTAGGTAAGGCTTTAATAAATTTATCCGTTACTTAATCCTTAGTAGAGATATACCGGAATTCTATATAACCGGCCTCGGTGGCCTTCTAGCAGAATGCTTTTTACGTAATTATATACTTTATTTTACCGTAATAAACCTTATTTTTCGATTATATAAATGCGCCCTGGTTATTTCTTAATATAATGGTTAGGTTTTAATTCGCTTTACTGGTTATATTAAGCTCTTATAATAGCCTCCTAAGTTATATAGCCTCCTTAATAGCCTTAATTATTACTTTGATTTCGGATTTATATAAAAATAAGGCCGTGGTCTGCTAGCGTTTTAAACTCTAGCTAATTATTACGCTATTAATATCGAAAACGTACTCGGAGGTGGATTTCCGGGTAATCTGGTAACCGGCCTAATCGGTATTAATATAGCCTATAAAATCACCTAAATCTCCTTAATAAGTTAATTATAAGTGAATTATGCCCTTAAGGTACCGTAGCACCCGCTTTATAGCCGCGATATAGCCCGGTCCGGGATTTTATATATACCGGCTTAGGTAAAAAACGGCGTAAGTAATATTAGGCCGGGTACTTATTATAATATATATTAAGCTCCTAATATAATTAGTATATTAATCCCTGTTTTTTTACGGTGCGGTATATTCCTTAGGGAGCTTTAAAGCCTTAGCTACCTTTATAAGTATAGTATTAATACGGGTATCCTATTCTTTAAGCTCCGTAATAATCTTTTCCAGGTAGGCTTATTACCCGAGCCGTATTATTCGGTTAATCCGGTTTTTAAAAATGGTTATTCCCAGGTAATAGGTATAAGGGCCTAAATCCGTTATTTAAAACCTTTCGGAGAGGGTATTCTTTACCTTTTAAATATTTAATTTTAAAGGCCCCGCGATTAGCAGGTTATCTACGTATACCGCGATATAGGTATTTCCCTTTATAAAAATGCCGGCGTCCGCGTTTAATAGTATAAATCCCAGTGTTTTTAAGAAGGCTATAAGCGTTTAGTACTATACTCTTAGGGCTTATTTTAGCCCGTATAATACCTTATTAAGCTTATAAACTAGGTTATCGGTACCGCTCCTATAACCGGGAGGTTATTCCACGTATATTTCCTTATCTACTTCCCCGTATAAGAATACGGTAACTATATCTATTTACTCGATCTCCAGGTTTAATATTACCGTAATAGCGAAAATGGCTTTATAATTTATAGGTTTTACTACTAAAATAAAAGTTTTATTATAATCGAGTTTAGCTTTTTATTCGAAACCCTAAACCACTTAGCGTGCCTTATATCTAGTGATTTTATCGCGCGATCCCCTTTTAACCTTATATATCTATTTACCGGAGAGAATATTTTTACCCTTAGGCCTTTTATAAAAAGTTTAGGTTTTATTATTTACCAGGTATTTATATTCTTTTCCTATAGCTTAAAACCATTAATAATACTATAGGGATTTTAATACTTTTTTATAGCTTTTAGGTTTTAAAATGGTTATTACTTCGGCGCGTATAAGCATAAATAAGATTAATATTAGGTTAACTTTAAAGGCTGGTAAGGCTGGTATAATTTATAGGGTAGTTTACAGGGTATATTAGATATATGCGTTTATATCGGTTCTCGAGCAAAGGTAATAATCGTAAACGGGTGGTATTTTGCGTTCTGGGCTAATACGGACCCGAATTTCGGGTTCTGCGGTCGTTTACCGTAATATTAGTAATAATAAAAGTGCGAAGGAGGTATTAAAGGCTTTTTTAAAATCTTTAATCTCCCCCCCGGCACTACTGGTATATAATTATAAAAGTGGTGGTAATACCTCGCGGGTAATACTCGAGGCTTTTAGCCCCAGGTTTGTATTAGGTTCCGTGCGGGAGCGTTTTCGAGGTTTTAATAAATATTCCGGTAAGCAAGTGCGCTTTTAAACCGTTTCCGGTTAGGTTTTAGGTAATGCTTAAACCCAGATTATATCGTTTTTCCTCTCCACGCGTATAGTCTCCAGGTTAAGCACTACGTATATATATATATTATTCCCGGCGTATTCGAGCATTTAATATTTAATGGTTTTTGCTTATAGTATTAAGGCTTTCGCTTGGTTTAAAAAACGGCCCTTATAACCGATTAAAATCATATAAGTAAGATCTGGTTAATCCCCGTATTATACCTGGTACGGTATGGTATTTAGCGCGGTGTGTAGTAAACGGTTTTTAATATATACCGCGGTGGCTATAATATACGGCTAGTATTCCCTCGGAATTCCGGTAATAATAGCTTATAATATAATAATGCGGATTATATCTTTTATATGCTTAATAATACTCTTAATAAAACTGTTTTATTAATATTAGCCGGTAGTAATATACCGGATAATAATACCTTTTACTCGGTAATAATTATAAAAATCCTTATTAAGGTATATTCCGAGGCGGTTAATAGTAATAAAATAATAACGCTTTTCGGGGTATTTTTTTCGCTTAAGGAATTTTATTAACGTAGTAAGCCAGCTTAACGGGGTTTTAAGCGGTATAGCCTAATATATTTAAATATAATTATAGGCTATTATTAATATTCCGGTTAAGCCGTTATGCCTTATAAGCACGTTACGGGTAATACCAGGTTTATTAAGGTAAAGTGATTCTAGTGGTTTAATCCTATACTTAATGCTATTAATATATAGTTTTGCTTTTATCTTACCGTTAACGCAGAATATATATATATACTCCTCGGGTATTACGATAATACCGGTGGATATAGTTTATAGCTTTTTAATAATACGTTTATTATAGTGGCCGAGTTTTTTATATTAAACCTTTATAATGGGGTTTACCGGTAGGGAGTAGGCGCTTAAGACTATATTAAGGGCCGTTAAATTAATTATTTTACTAGGTTAATCCATTATATATAAGCCCGAATTAATTTTTACCGTACGAAAATAGCGTTTTTTAATAGCTTTTATCGCGGTATTATAAGTGAAAAGGAATTTTACACCCTTTTTAGTATATTAATTAATAAAAACCAGGTTTACTCCGGTTTGCGGGTAATAAATCGCATTCGTAAGGGTAATTAATTTCTTTCCTTCGGGTGTTTTCGAAGTGAATTATACTGTTTTTATGCCTTCGGGGTGGACTTTTTTTCCCCTAATGCTTATAACCAGTACTTTCTAGTAGGGTTTAAGCGGGCCGGTAAAATACTCTTTATTATAAAAGGTTATTATATTATAACCACTATTTAATACTATTATTTATTTAAGCTAATATAGTTTATAAGCATCCGCATTAATTGCCTTAAATATTATACGCAGGGTTTATCCGGTAATAAAGTTTATAGGTTTTATGGTTTTATCCGCGAGTGTAATGCTCTTAAAGAGTGGTTTAAAAAGTCTCCGTAATAAGCTAGGCTTTAATATAATATACTCCCCGGTATTAGTGCTTAGGGTTACCGTTATTAAGATAGTATAATAGCTTCTTATGGCCAGGTAATTTCTGGGTTATACCTCCTTTTACGGGTTATTTTTTTTTGCCTTTTTTTAGTCTCCTGGTGCGTATTTAAACCACGAGGGTACCGCCTCGGGGTATACCTATTAGCAGGTATCCGGGTTATAAGTTATATTACGCTGGTTAGCCTGCTTATAATATAAATAGCCCGGGCCCTAATAATAATTTCTCTTTTTAAAGGGGCTTTTATTCCCGCGCTTATAATTTACTGCGGCCTTAGCTATAAGTACTGCGCGGATATTAAAGGTTTTCTTAAAGAATTATAGGCTTTATTTTTCCTATATAATTAACTTAACCATTTTTTCGAATACTATGGGAGGATAAATCTCGCTATCGATTCTAGTAGCTAAAACTCTTTTCGTTTATTAAAAGGTGGAGAAAAAGGGTTTATAATCCTTAATTAATGCGTTTAGGAATTTAAAGATTAAGTAGGGAGTTAATATAATATAGTTTTTATCCAGGGCCGTAAAATCATTATTAATCCTTTATAAGTTTATTATTAGGAGAGTAACCGTTTTAGCGCTATTAAGAGTGGTATTATCCTATTCCTTAACTAGTATTTAAAAAATAATATTACCTTTAAGCTTATATTCCTTAAAAATAAATTCCCAGATCTCCTTTATAATAATTATCTCCTTTACTTAAAACCTAATGTTTTCTCCTAATCGGTATTTTACCGCTTTTATTACCTTTATTATATCCTTTTCCCACTCGTTAGTTTCCTTACGGAGCTCGGAAACAGTTATCCCCTCTTTATATACGGGTTTTAATTCTCGGAAGCCTCCGGAAAGGAATCGGTTAAGTCCGCTAATAATAAGGTAATCGGTTATAGCTCTTTTAAAATTAATATATTCGTTTTACGAGTAAAGCTTTAAGACTCGGTTAAGGGTAATAGCCCTTTTGCTTATTTCGATTAATATAATAATTTTAATAGCTTATAAAGTAATCGTTTTATTATAGGTCTTATTATAAGCGTTTCGGACGTAGATATAAAGGCTTTTATAAGGGGTTTAAATATAAGTTCTTGGGTAATTACTTCGAGCCTAAAAAGGTTATTCTCCTAATCTTCTGGTAATAAGATAAGTAATATAGCCTTTAAAGCTGGTAATTTATAATACTTTAAAGATAATAAAGGTAAATAAATAAAGCCCTTATAATTAAGGGAGAAAACCTTTTTAGCGTTTAGTGCATTAAACTCTTTAATAAGCAAAGGGAAATTTCTCTCGTTAAGGAAGCGGAAAAATCTTGGTTTTTTAAAAGGTTTAGGATAAAGATTATAGCGAGTATTTATAAATTCCATAGTATGCATGCGTTCCAGTGCTCGGATATTTTATTCCTTCGAGTAGATTAAGGCTGAGATGTTTACGGGTTAATTATTAGAGTAACGGGGCTAACTGCCAGGTTTTTCCTTAATGTGTTTAATAAGTGTTTGGGTTTTATTTCCGAGGTTTTTCTCGATGGTTTTCTGCTGATAGCGAACTTAGTGGTATAAATGTAAGAGCAGAAGAGCAGAGGGGGTGTAAGTAAGGTGGTGTAATAGAGTTTTCCACCTATACGGTGTGTATGGTAGGATATGCCTTAGGCATTTACGTAATAGGGAGCACTACAGCTTAATTCGGTTAGTAAAAGGCATGCATAACGGAATATATTGCTTCCGGGCTCATAACCTATTATAAAGTAAAGTAAATAGGTATATATATTATATTAATTACTCTAAAATCTAGGAACGGAGGGTGAGAGAAATAGGTATATATACGGTTCTGATATGGGTCGTATACCAGCCTCTCCAATTCTCCTCCGCCTTGGCACTGGCCCACTCCAACACCCCCCGCTAAGTAAGACGCGAGGGTCACTACTAGTAGTTCATATTTATACAACAGGTGACGAGAGATGCGAGGATAAAAGTAACGGCGAGGGTGCATAGGTAAATACAACGAGGAGGGCAGAACGCAGGTGAAGCTTTTGTTTTATGTAAAGAAACAACGCCAATGACCATGGCAGCGGCGTGAATTTGGAACACGAGCATCTCTCTGCCCCTCTCTCTCTCCTTCCCCCTACCTCCCCTCTCACACTCACGCTCACACACACACACGCCCAGTGTTCTTACTTGTGGATCTCTAGTTGGCCGGGGGGCTGGCTGATGCTCTACCATCTCAGGGACACCGCGTTCGTCCATCCTTCATACATACATCCATCCATCCATCTATCCGCCTGTCTGGTACCCACCCCACTCATATACACCCAAGGAACCGGAGTCCCATCGTAATGCCCGGGAAAGTGTGGCGATTTTGGTCGCTGGGGTCGCGGTGATGGCGTTGCGGTTCTAATGGCTTATTTGCTGTCGTCCTCGTCCGACTTGGAGTCCTCGTCGGGGAACTTGAGCCCCGTCTTCTTGGAGGGGATGTCGGACGAGCTGGTGGCGACCTTGGTGTCCTTGTTCTTGATCTGTGTGCGAGGGGGGCGCTGCGCGTCAGTGGGCATGCGGAGGAAGGTTGGGAAAGCAGATGCTATGTGATGGAGGAGGCAAAGGCAAATCGAAGGAGTGGTCGGTCTGAATGGATGGGGGGAAGGGAGGTGACCTACCGTCTCCTTGTACTCCTCCTTCTTCTCCGAGGTCGCGTTCTCGGCATCGGAGCCCTCCTGGGCCGGAGGAGGCGGCACCTCCTGGCCGGTCATGGAGCCGGGGCGGTGGATGTCCTTCGGGTTGCCGGTGCCGTCCTTCTCGGCCTCGCCGTTGTCGGCCACGGCTTTGCTGTCGTCCTCCCCGTCCGGAGACTCGTCCTCATCCTCCTCCGTCGCTTCTGCCGCCTTGTCCCCGTGGCTGTCGTGGCCGTGGCCGTGCCCCTTGCCCTTGTTCTTCGGGTTGACCGGCGATACGGACCAGAAGTAGGCGCAGCCGACGACGGTCACGGCAACGGAGGTAATTGCCCTGTACGGAGTCCGCGTCAGTCAGTCAGTCAGTCAGTCAGCCTCCAGAAAGACGGGACCGACTAGCGGTAGTGGTCGTGTTGTCGGTGGTGGTGCTACTGCTGTTTGTTTCTTTCTTCCTTTCTTGCTTGGCGGTTCGAAATCGGCCGCCCGTCTGTGTGCCTGCGGGCGGGTAGAGGGGGAGGCAAAGGCTGCTCACCAGGGCATGTCGCTCGTCTTCTGGTCCTTGGGCAGCTCGGCCACCTTCTTGGTCGGCTCGTAGGGAGAGCCGCCGGCGTAGCCGCGGCGGGCCGGGGCTTGCCGGAACACGGCGGCCCGCGTCGTCGTCGTCGGGCGCGGCACGGCGCGGCGGGTGGCGGCCGAGCGGGCCGCCGAGGAGAGGATGCGGGAGGTCGACGACATGTTTCGTGCGGAGGAGTGTCTGCCTGTCTGTCTGTCGGTCGGTAGGTCGGAAAGCTTGCGAACAAGCTGAGTGGGAAGCTAAGGTAGCTCTGTTGGGTCAGGGTTTCGACTGCGGGAAATATAGCTCGGTCGGCGTTGCGCAACGGGCAACGCGTGGGGACTCACAGGCCAATTGGCGACGGCGACGTACGGGATGGACGGGGTGAGCGGTCCGAGGGGCGGGATGATGAATAACAGCTGGATTGGTGGGGTTGGGGAGGTAGGAAGAAGTCGAAGAAGAGAAAGAAAAGAAAGGTCGACCAGCACGGATGAGTGTGACCCGACCTGGTTTGGAGCTCAAATCTCTCCTCCTCACGGGCGAGGTGGCCCACCAATTGCTCCGGTGGCTGGTGGCCTTTCCAATGCTGGCTGGCCTGTGGCTGGAGGCCCCACGCAGACAACCCCGGTTTGTACTTGGGTACGGTGAACGCTAAAATTCTACTTCTTACTTCGATCCTACGGACACGACGGAGTAGTACGAAATATACAGGCTGGCCTACTACGGCTTCCACTGCAGGTCCCTCTCGATCTTCACCGGCACGGTCTGCACAACGTCTGCCGCCGACTCGCCCAGCATGAAGTGGTAAGTGCCCGCCTCGACGACCCACCGGCCGGCCCCCTCGTCGTAGTGGCCGAGGTCGCGCGTCGACGCCGTCAGCCGGACCGTCTGCCTCTCACCCGGCCGCAGCCGCAGCTTCCGGAAGGCCACGAGGCTCTTGACCGGGTGCTCGGGCACCGCCTCCGCCCGCCCGCCGTAGACCTGCACCAGCGTGCCGCCCGCCCGCTCGCCCGTGTTGGCCACCTCCACCTCGACGGCGTACGAGTCGTCGCCGTCCCCGCCCCGGCTGACCCGCATCGGCCCGAGCGCGAACGTCGTGTACGACAGGCCGAAGCCGAAGGGGAAGTGCAGCTTGTCGCGGCCGCCCGCGCGGTCGTAGTGCCGGTACCCGACGAAGACGCCCTCCTTGTACTCGACGCGCAGCCGGCCGTCGACGTACTGCCCCGGGAAGTTGCCGTGGGCCGGCGCGTCCTCGAGCCGCCGCGGCCAGCTGACCGGCAGGCGGCCCTCGGGGCAGACGGCGCCGGTGAGCACGTCGGCGACGGAGCGGCCGCACTCCTGCCCGGGGAACCAGGCCTGCACGAGCGCGGCCACGCGGTCCAGCCACGGCAGCGCCACGGGCACGCCCGTCGAGTTGACGACGACGGTGCGCGCGGGGCAGGCCGCCGCCACGGCGCCCACCAGCGCGTCCTGCGTGCCGTCCTTGGGCAGGTGGAAGGAGGCCTGGTCCCGGCCCTCCGTCTCCCACTGCGGGTCGTGGCCCGTGAACACGACGGCGTAGTCGCATTCCCGCGCGACCGCCGTTGCCTCGCCCAGCAGGTCCGCGTCGTGGTCCGACGCCAGCTGCAGGCCCAGCCGCAGGCCGCTGCGCCCGTTGAGGATCTCCAGCCCGGGCACGTTGAGCGGCGGGAGCGTCCGGACCCGGAGCCGGTAGGTGGTGGCCTTCTCGAAGGGGAAGGTGAACTCCTCCTCGGCCAGCGCGCCGAAGAGGAAGCCCATGGCGTCCGACAGCGGCTCCTTCTGGTCGTAGATCAACTTGTCGTCGATGAAGAACTGGGTAGGTCCGAGACCAGAGCATCCCATGTAGTGTGAACCCGAGGCAACGGGTGTGAAGTCTCCGACGTATTCGACTCCCTTACCTCGCCCCTCGTCGTTGAGGATGGGCGACTGTGCGCAAGACTCCTGCCCGTGCTTGGTCGCGACCACTTCGTTGGTGTCCACGTCGAACCAGTGCATAGTGAAGCCCGGGTTGCCGTCGAGCCCGTCCACCTTCCCGACGGCCTCGTCGTTGGTCACCGGCGGCAGGAGGCGCCTGGTGTGGCAGCCCCTCGCGTA
Organism: Xylariaceae sp. FL0804; assembly: GCA_022539325.1. NCBI lineage: Eukaryota > Fungi > Ascomycota > Sordariomycetes > Xylariales > Xylariaceae > Xylariaceae sp. FL0804. The sequence continues at coordinate 404,829 of JAJKLG010000010.1, forward strand.
CACCAGCTCGGCCGAGTCCCCGATGGCCTCCTGCATCGCGTCCCAGGGCGCGATCTTGTAGTGGGCGTTCACGCTGGCGCTGCCACCGCCGTGGGCGAGGGGCGTCTTGGCGAGGCCGATCAGCGCCACCTTCTTGCCCCTGACCTTCTCCCTGGTCAGGGGCAGGATCTGCTTGTCGTTCTTGAGCAGCACGGAGCCGTGGGCGCCGGTCTCCCGGATGAGCTTCTGGTGCTCGGGCTTGTTGATCGCCTGCTCGGGCGGGATGGTCGGGTCGTCGAATGCCTTCAGCTTCTCCAGGAGCCACAGCACCCGGCGGACGCGCTCGTCGATCGCGCCCTCGGACGTCTTCCCCTCCTTCACTGCCTGCACCACGGCGGGGATCTCCCTCAGCCGGGCGGGGCCGGGCATCTCCAGGTCCAGCCCCGCGTTGATGGCGTCGGCGACCGAGTTGGTGCCGCCCCAGTCGCTCATCACGAGGCCGTCCCAGCCCCAGTCGCCGCGCAGGACCCGCTGCAGCAGGAAGCGGTTGGAGTCGCAGTGCTCGCCGTTGACCAGGTTGTAGGCGGTCATGACGGCCCACGGCCGGGCCTCCCTGACGGCGATCTCGAAGGGCCGCATGTAGATCTCGCGCAGGGCGCGCTCGCCGACGGTCTCGTCGACGGTGAAGCGGTCCGTCTCCTGCTCGTTGGCGGCGAAGTGCTTGACCGTCGCGGCCACGCCCCGCGACTGCACGCCCTGGATCACCTGCGAGGCCAGCTTGCCGGCCAGGTAGGGGTCCTCGCTGAAGCTCTCGAAGTTCCGCCCGCCCAGCGGGTGCCGGTGGATGCAGGTGGTGGGCGCCAGCAGGCACCGCGCCCCCTTGCTGTGCGTCTCCTCCGCCAGGGCCTGCCCGACTCGGTAGGCCGCCTCGGTGTCGAAGGTGGCGGCCACGCAGCACGCCGCTGGGAAGCAGGCGGCCGGAGTGCCGCCCGTGAAGTCGGCGCCACGAGCACCATTGGGACCATCGGATGTCTGCTGTACGGTTAAGACTCGACATCATATACGACGTGTAGTTTACATCCCTGGGGGGACAACTGACCTTGATGGCTGGGACCCCCTTGGCGGGAATGGGGACGGTCTCCCAGAAGTCCCTGCCGGCAAGAAGAGAGATCTGTACGAAGGCAGGTCAACCGTCATTTCGGCTGATATCTTGAGCCTCATTTGCAGGCTGACTTACCTTCTCCTCGAGCGTGAGGCTCTTGAGGACGGCCTCGAGGTCTGTCTTCACTGTCATCGCGATGTAGAAGTGGGTCAGGAGTGTCTGCAACGGAGCGGGATGGATGAGACGTCCTCATAAACAAGGTACTCAGGTACGAGGCAGAAATAGGTAGCTTCACCAATTATATATACTCGCCGATACAAGACACGACCATCGGGACGGGACCAGGGCGGCGCAACCCCTCGAGCCTCTCTCCTCGCTCCGGCTCCACGACCCGTCATCCCATCGTGCTCTGCACCTTGCCCGGCCCACCATCGTCGTCACAAAGCCCGGCTCCTGACCAATCGCACAACACGCTTTCGCCCGAACATCTCCCGGAGCTAGGTGGTTGTCCCGAAGTTCAGGCTGTCGGGGTGGGGGGGCCATCGCGCGAGACCCGGATTCTTAAGAGGGGGGGTTTTCCTCTTTTCGGTCATGGGACACTATGTACCGTCTTGGCTATTCGTACTTACAAGGCAGTAGGTATGTAAGTAGGTATATGTCCTAGGTAAATAGGTAAGTAAAGAGCTTCGGGGACAGCTGTGGCGCTCCCCTATGCGGAAGAAACCTTAGAAGCTGGCGGGCTGGCTCCAAATACTCAGGTACCATCCGGCTCCGCACCGGACAGGCGGGGGTCGCTGTGGAGAACGACACGGCTGCGCGGCGCCGGCGCCGGAAGACCGCCGTGGCCCGTCCCCACCGCGGCGACAACGCCACATGCCTAGACCCCCTTCCAGATCAGCTTCTTCGCTCATGCTAGTAGACTGAGGTCATATGGAACTTTATCTTGACTAGGTTTTCTCCAAATCTACCATATAGACAAGCCCCTGGGTGCTCGTTCTCCGTATCCGTACATCTGCGCCCAGGAGCAGCGGAATTTTCCAATCCGTCGGTGGTTACCGGTATGTCAGCCCGCGTGGTGTTTTGGTCATCAGCATCCCCGGACGTAAGGTCTCCTCCACCCCGCCGGGCGTGGAATTTTGCTTCCCGCTTTCCGCCTCGACACTCGGATGGATCTTATTATCTGTCTGTCTGCATGTGCCTGTGCTCTCTTGCTAAGAGCCAGAGCGACGTTAGGCTCTGCTGTGCGAATCGGGCTTGATGGCTGGAGGTTCTATGAGTTTCAGAAAAAGTCCTTTGAACAAGTACGTTCGGGCTCATCGTAGATACTCGATGGGTGCCAACGAATCTGGCTTCCGAATCCATGCCTCTCATTCTAACCTCCCCGGCCGTGGGGGACGTGGAATGATACCGGTGCACTCACGAGATGCTCGGGTCACCACAACACTTTCTTTGCCAATCTTGATTTCTCTAGGTCTTTTCTACCTCCTTCTTATGAGCAGTGTAGTATCGAGACCTCCCCCCTTCCTCTGCTCTCCCGTCGCCGCCATTCTTTACCGATGGTCGTGTCGCTTCCGTCTCGGAAATGTTCGACATATGCCCTCCCCCCCACCAGAAACCACCGCAACATCAACAACGACAACGACATGCCTTGTCGGCCTTCTTGTCAGACAGTTAATTATTACAATTCCTCAGCCCCCGGCACCTCTTCAGATCCCAGGCGCTCCGGAACCTTTCCTAACGATCCGCCGGCGCCTGAGCCCTGGGTGCCGGGGACAGATTCAGACAACTTGGTAAAAAACATCAGAGCAGTGCGAGCGGCGCGTGATCTTTTCCTCTCCCAAACCCACACGCCGAAACGTCCGTTACCATCTGGAAATGCAAGTACACAAAGGAAACAGTAATAGTCCCTTTTTCATCCGAAAGAAGGGCGGGGAGGGACGGTGGTCGGTTTTCATCCGTCCATCCATCCCTCCCACCCAGAAAAAATGCGAATCCATCGCGGTAGAGTGGTGGCTTCCGTGTGCCAGATCAGGAACAAAGGAAATCGTGTGGTTTTCATTTGGGTTGTGAGGTGTGGATCGGAGTTGGGTGGTTCGTGGTGCCAGCCATGCGGACTAGTAGTCCACGCGCGTCGAGAGAGTCGAACATTAAAAATTCGCAGTCGTTGAAGCGGGATTCCAGCCGACGTGTCGAGTTGAGAGACGAATCCAGATTAAAGAGAAGATGGGCTTGACTGCTCCTCGGACTTCTCGACAGTGATTGAAAGTAGCGTGTCGTGGCGGCCGTTCAGATCGTGATATGCGTGACAGAAGGTCGCCTTTGCAGGCGCGGTGTAGTGTATTCCTATATGAGGTCTTCATAGCCCAAAGCTCCAGAGAGCTCCTAGGATGAAACGTCCAGAATCTGATGGTGCGTACTCGGCCAGCACTAGCAAGACTGGTAGAGTAGCAGAGGCTCGCCGACGTTCTCGATCTCAGGTATCGTGCACTTGAGATCGAAGGCTTTCGACAGGACGATCTTGAAGATCTGGAGGCCACGAGATCAGTACACCGATAAGTATGAAGTTCAGGGCGAGCTACTCCTACCTTCTGGACGTTGATGCTGTGGCTCGTGCTGCTGAAGATCAGCGCGGCCCGCATCGCCTTGGCAAATCGCCGCGCCTGTGTTATCTGTCAGCACGGTGCCCTACAAAGCGGTCCCGGCGAGCAGCCTACCTGGTTCGATATCTCCTCCTGTTCCTCCCGGGGAAAATTGACAAAGTGGTCGTACTTGGTGCCGACGAGGATGGGGATGGCGGTCTTGTTGAATCCGCGGCCCTGGCGGTACCACTCCTTGATGCTGTTCAGCGTGCTCTTGCGCGTCAGGTCGAACATGAAGAGGATGGCGACGGCGTCGTTGCAGACGAGCGGCAGCATGTTGACGAACTCGCGCTGGCCGCCCAGGTCCCAGATGCTGAAGGTGATCTCGGTGTTGCGTATGCTGATGGTCTTCTCCATGAAGTTGACGCCCAGGGTCTGGATGTAGTCCTCGTCCCAGCTGCCCTCGACGTACTTGACCATGAGCGAGGTCTTGCCGATCTGCGCGTCCCCCACCATGCCCACCTTGATGACGACCTGGTTGCGCTGGGCGTTGTGGTCGGCGCCGTTGCTGCCGCGGTCGCTGTAGGCCCCGTGTCTGTCGCCGCCGTGGCCCGAGAGGCCCGAGGGCGGCCTTGATATCGACGGCTGGACGCTCATGGGCGGCGTGTCGTACCGCGCGTTGGGATCCATCTCGGGCAGGGGCGCGCTGTTAGCCCGGCCCTCGTCGAAGGACTGCGACGACTGGTGATGTTGGTGCTGCGCCTCGTGGCCATTGTGGCTGGGGGCGATGTGGGGAGAGCCCTCGATGCCGCCGAGCGTGTCCTCGAGACTGTCGTGGCGCATGGGCACGGGCGAGACGGGATCCTGCTCCATCATGTCTACGGCGACGGCGGCGTCGGTGTCGGTGTCGTCGACGTTGTGAAACTGAGCCTCGGACCCCGCGGGGGCGGTCGATGGATGCCGGGTGGGATGTCAGACCCCAAGGCAGTTATAAGGAGTGGTCGTCGGAGCTGGTCGACCGAGGGGGGTAGCACCGAAGGTGTCAGTGCAGCGCGGCGCAAGGCTTCATGGAAGAGCAATGGAATGAGTGACAAGGTCTATGACGACGGGTCGGAGGGAGTGTGTATCTATCGGCTGCTCGCGCTGGCCGAGACAGGGCATGTCAGTCGGTCAGTCAGTCTCGAATGGCTGATATCGATAGGGACCGCAAGTGCTCCGTGGGAAGTCTCTCGCGTACGGTCGAGCTGAAAGGGGCAGGGCTGGAGAAAAAGACCAAAAGTGACAGCGGTGGAGAAGGGAGAAGAAGCAGGGTCTAGAGGGGACTCGGTGCAGATAGCGGAGGGAAGATTCGGCGTGCGTACATACCTTTGGGAACGAAGCTGGCTACCGTAAGTCCGTGTAGCAGTCAGTAAGTAAGTGCCAGTAGTGAGATGGGATTGTGATGCAGACAGCCGTGGCCGAGAGGACGGAGGGGGATGAAAGTGGGTTGTCGGGTTGTGTAAGTGCCCACTTGTCGTCCACAGTGCTCAGATTGGCGCACGATTGGCCCAGACAGCTTGGGTGGACTGTGGGAGGGAGATCCCTGGTGGAATGGACGGGACCCGACGGGGGCTTTGATGCGACGACACACTTACATACGAATTACCGCCCGCTACTGTATGAGAGGACCTACCATCTGCAGATTACTCCGTATTATGTGCGCAAACAAAACGCGTCTTGGTGTAATATCGAGTCGTCACGCAGATGACTGACTGACTGGTGGGTGGGTGGGTTATTGTTGTAGCAGGTATTGTTGTTGTTGCTGTTTTTGTTCTGTCGCATAGAACTGCCGCCGTCCGTGGTGGGCGAATGAGAGGGCCGGAACCAGGTGTCAACGGGCAGCTTGCCAGACGCGACGCGCGCATCGAGAACAGGCGCCCACGAGCCACCACAGGACCAAGCTGAACTCAATCCAGGCCCACCCGACGCTAGCGAGGCTGAACTGGTCCGGACCTCGTCTGAAACAAGGTCGAGGTGTTGAAGACAAGCGTGCCAACAAGATACCTAGGTGAGTGAGTACCTTAGTAACTTGTGAGTAGAAAGGTTGCCTCACACGCCTCTCTTGTCTTCCAATTCTGTAGGTACGGCGGCAGAAGACGGGCAGCTTTACGGAGTTTAGGGAGATCAAGGGTCCTCCGATTGAGGGGTAACGTTTTCCAAAGGTCGCAACAGGGGAACTTCCAATACCAGTATCTGGGACTTGTATGTAAACACGGCAGGTAAAACTTCAAACACTCACACTACCCATCTACTTGTCCCAGCTCACAGGTAGAGAGTCTCGAGTGTACTTTTTTCCAATAAATCATGCGGCTTTTTGGTAATGACTGATGAGAGAAAAGCCGATATGGCATCCATCCGATCCTGTTCTGGAAGACGCGGGGCTATTCAGAGCTTCTTGATTGGCTACATTTGATGTTACTCTCCCAGGCCGGTAGGCACTCGTCAATGCACTGTATGACACCACCGTCTGCACACCCCGACTACAGTGCCAAGTTTCACTTTAAACGGCCCCGGCTTCCGTGCCCGGCTGCTTATCAGGATCCTCCTTATCAGTGGTGATACCGGTATCCTGACCCGGACCGACCAACGGCCACGGCATCTTCGTGCCATCATTTGCTCTCCGTAGTAGTAGTAAGCTCCCCTACACCAAAAAGCCTGCCGCTCCGCCTTGCAGCAGGACGACTGTAACCTTCCACAACCCATCACACCGCGACCACCGACCGACCGAACCTCGCCGCTCCCCGTGCCAGCTCGCAATGGCGTCAATTGCGCGGTGTCTGCGGGCAGCTCAGCCCACGACGCTCTCCCGGCTCGCCGCCGCCCCCGTCGTCGCTCGGCGTCCCCTGCCGGCCCGTCGCTACCAGCCGAGCTCTCTGCGAGCCTTCTCAGCCTCCGCGATAAGTAAAGCTTCCCCCCTCCGATATCGCTCCCTGTCCTCTTCTCTTTTTTTCCTCTCGAGCAGTCCGACGACTACAACGTTACCCAAACGCGAAACATAAAACAGAAAACCAACAAGATGAAATGAAATAAAAAAAACAGGAGACGTCCGCAAGTACACCAAGGACCACGAGTGGATCGACGTGAACGCGGACCGCACCGCGGGCGTCATCGGGCTCTCCGAGTACGCGGCCGAGGAGCTCGGCGACGTGGTGTACGTCGAGCTGCCCGAGGTCGGGCGCAGCGTCGGCGCCGGCGACGCCGTCGGCGCCGTCGAGTCGGTCAAGAGCGCCGCCGACGTCAACAGCCCCTGCGCCTGCAAGGTGGTGTCGACCAACCGCGCGCTCGAGGAGAAGCCGGGCCTCATCAACCAGCTGCCCGAGGACGACTCGCACGGCGGCGGCTGGATCGCCCGCGTCGAGCTCGACGACCAGGGCCGCGCCGACCTCGACGCCCTCATGGACCTCGACGAGTACAAGACCTTCACCGGCGCCGACGCCGAGTAGTGAGGGTAGAGGGAGGGGAGGGGAGGGGAGGACGACGGGACGGGCCGGGATGGGCCGGGACGGGGCCCGAGGCGAAAGTCATGGCTAGGTTTTCCGCTGTGTTCGTGTTCACGACGGAAGACAGATTGTGAAACCAGTCGGGTCTCTCGCTGCGTGAACACCACTTCGTCGATACGGGGCTTTAGCCCTCTACCTGATGTGTTCTACAAAAGTCACCAATTTCAGCAGAGACTAACGCTGCCTGGCCGAGTTGTAGTAATAGCCGGCTTGAAAAGACATCAGGGGGGTTTCAACAAGACAGAGGCGGCTCGAACTGTATCATAACTCGATGGTATCTTGCAAATGCTGGCGGAGAAGAGACTCCTTACTTTGAAGATCTATTTTACTCGTCCGTCACATGCAGGCGTCAGATCCTTCCCTCCGGACGGTCTTGGCTCCCATCCCCGCTCGTCTAGATTTTACCTGCCTGTTAATTGTTTGTATAAGATTTGAATATTTCTTACCACGGCCGTGGAGAGTCCCCTCGGGAGAGTGAGAGAGTGAGCGAGAAGATCTACGCCGGCACCCACGGCTGGGCCTTGTCCCGGTTGGCCTCTCTGTCGGCGTTGATGACGTCCAGGATCTTCTGGGCGCCGTTGTCGACCAGCTGCTGGGCCACACGCTTGCCGAACTCGACCGCGTCCTCGTGCGTCTCGACCTCGGCCGTCTGCTCGGCGTCGGCGGCCTCGGTGCCCTCGATGTTGACGACGGTGGCGGCCATGCGGAGCCGGCGGCCGGCCTTCTTCTCCCCGCCCTCAGCCTCGGCCTGGGCCTTCTCCTCCTCCTCCTTCTCCCACCTCGTCTCGACGCCGATGGGGATGCTGCAGCCGCCCTCGAGCGTGCGCATGAGGCTGCGCTCGGCCTCGCAGGCGAGCCGGTCGGCGCGGCTCTCGAGCGGCGCCAGCAGCGCCAGGACGCGGGCGTCGTCCGCGCGCGTCTCGATGCCGAGCCCCCCCTGGCCGACGGCGTGCAGCATGCCGCCGCCGGGCGTGGCGCTGTCGAGGTACTGGGCGATGCGGTGGTCCTGGCCCATGCGCAGCAGGCCCGCGGCCGCCAGCACCAGCACGCTGTACTCGCTGCCCTCGGCGTCGAGCTTGCGCACGCGCGAGTCGATGTTGCCGCGCATGTCGCGGAAGCGCAGGCGCGGGTGGCGGCGCGCGATCTGCGCCATGCGCCGCACGCTGCTGGTGCCGACGACGGCGCCGTCGGGCAGGTCGGCGAGCGCCGCGATCTTCTTCTTCTCGCCCGACTCGGACTCGGACTCGGCGAGGTCGCGGCGCACGACGACCACGTCGCGCGGGTCCTCGCGCGCCGTGACGCAGGCCAGGGTCAGGCCTTGGGGCAGCGCGGTCGGCATGTCCTTGAGCGAGTGGACGACCATGTCGAGGCGGCCGGCCGTCAGCTCGGCCTCGAGCTCGTTGGTCCACAGGCCCTTGCTGCCGAACTGGTACAGCGCGGTGACCTTGTCCTTGTCCGCCGTCGACTGCATGCCCACCACCTCGAAGGCCACCGTCGGGTGCAGCTGCCGCAGCGCCGTCACCACCTGGTCGGCCTGCCGCAGCGCCAGCGCCGACTTGCGCGTGCCGACCCGTACCGTCTGCGTCGACGGCGCGTCCGAGGACGTGATCACCGGCTTCGTCGCTGGCGTCGACATGGTGGGGTTCTGAGGGGAGCGGGGAGCGGAGGGCGAAGGGGGGCGAGGAGGACGGGGAGTACGGGTCGAGATGCTGCCGGATGGTGGGACGAAAGGTGGTCGAGAAGGACAGGCACAGACAGATCAGGCGGGCGAGGTCGGACAGGCCAGGTCAATTCAAGGAATTCCTGTCGTGACAGGTCGAGGTCGAGCCAACGACAGCAGTAGCGGCAGTAGTCGCAGCAGTAGCCGTCCCAGGAGCTGCTTCTGCCAGGCAAAGAGTTGTTGGCGCAAGTTGGAGGTGGGATAGAGCATGGATGAAGCTGGCCACACAGCCAGCGGGGCAGAAAAGAGGTCAGAACATCTTATCGATTAGGTACCCCCGTAGTGACCGTCCGAACGCGGAGTCCTGCGCCAAGCATTTCCCCTTTTCCCCTTGCATTTGACTGCAGCTGTCAAGGTGTGCCTCTACATGGTCAGTGCAGACAACCTCCTTTCCTCCGTCTCCTCGTAGAACGAGCCCACGAAGGCATCAAATCTCTCCGAACGGCACTATGTCTTGGAAGTTGTCTCTCCGAGTCTTCTTCTCTCCGGCCTATTATTTCCCGAGCTTCTCTTTTCCTCAATCGTCCTATTTTCCGGAGTCAAAGCGTGACTTGACATGTCTCTCCTGAGTCCTCTGTGTCCCTGTCCGGCGCTGTTCTGCTCACCAATGTGCCACCGCGTCCCTTTCTGATCAAGGACGAAGCCCCAGCAAAGAGTGAACTCGCCAATCGGGGCTTCCCTACAGAATATCTCTCTCAAGCCGGAATGATCATCGGCATGTACTCGGGACTGAGTCTATCTTGGCCAGCTCCTGGGCCGATCGAGGTCAAGTGAGAAAGCGAATGTTCCAGACTCGAATGCCGCGTCATGCTCGTACAGATCTCGCCAAGCTTCCTTGCTCCATCGAATCCTACCTTACGCTTCCCAAGAAGTCAGGCAGCTATCCGCTTCTGGGTTATGGTTGTACGTGTGCCAGAGTCCTCATGAAGTTGTGCTGGGAGGTGCTCGGCGGGATCGTGGCCGAGGGTGCACACCTGGTGTAGCACGCCTCTGATCTCTCCTCTCCGCTGTCGATGATAATGGGCTGAAGCTTCTAAGGCTCTCTTACCGGCTTCATGAGGTTTATGGGCGTCGTCAGCGGTGCTGCCGTGCTCCTGGTGACACTGTCGTGACTGTCACCTCTAAGCGTCATGGGAACGTGTCATCCAGACCTCGAGCCATGGCCGAAGAATCGTCTGACGGCTCGCCTCGCCTTGCCAGATCCAGCATCAAGCTAGATCACGAATTAGCTTCTTTGAACGAAACCTGTTCCCAGCATCTCGGCCTTGACGTAGTTACCGCCTGTGGCGATGAGCTATGCCGGGCATGCTCTGGTGGTGTCATGGATGGCAAGGCTTTCTGCGAATATTTTGCTATATAACCCGGGAGAGCCACAGACCATGCAACAGACGTCTGGAATCCATCAGCAACTACACCGAAGCACGTCATTAGTGTTATACCAGATACTGCGCTGCTGAATTCTTGACTGCCCATAGCCAGACCGATTCTCGTCACGATGCTTCACTCACTGCTGCTCAATGCTGCCCTCCTTGCCGCCGCCCCCTTGGCGGCGAGCGCCGCGGCTGTAGACACGCCGCTCTCGGTCACTGTCCCAGTTGCCACCTCGATGTTCTCCGAGTCTGCCTTCGCATCTCTGGCTCCGGCGCCGGCGACTGCTGCAAGTGCCGCCGCACCCGCGGCTGTAAGTCCATCCCGGGCTGTTGCCGTCCCTGTATTCCCCTGTCCGGAAGTTGCCCTTTCTTCGGCGCGATCACAACTCTCCAATTTGATCAACCCCTATTTCACGTCAGGACATTGCTGATTCGAGATACCAAAGTCCGGGAACGCCACGGGCCCCAGCTGCGGCAAGGGCTACACGTATTGCGGCTACATGCTGACCTCCAACGGCCACAGTTCGTATCTCCACTCAAGCATATGAATTACAGGTAGAGGTACTGACGGGATTTCTATGTCAAAGACTTCGATTCCTCCGCCATCAGCAAGTCCTACTGCAGCGACCTCTCCAAAATGTGCACCAACGGCAAGCCCAAGACCGACCCCAGCCAGGCCGTCTACGTCTGCCTGAACGACCAGCCGTCCTCCATCCAGCTCATGTGCGCCTGCAGCGGCAAGTGCGTCAACGACGCCTCGACCAACCACATCGCCCACTGCGACACGCCCTGCGTCAACAGCTAGCCGGCCAGCTAGCTACCGAAGCTGCCTCTCTGAAGGGATGAGAGTTGCCCTTGCCACAGTCGGGCATGACTTGGCCCGGTTGTTGCCCATCCGCAGACGTTCGTTGGACCCGGTGAAGTCGAAAAGCAGCCGTTTTGTGAACCAGAACTGGAATTTCGTTCTGGTCGAGCCATTCCTTACAGCTCTGTTCTCGTTGGAAGCCGGGGAGGCTTCACATTCACGGCAGATAGGAGAGAGAATTAGCACAATACGACATGTTGTCACATGTGGTCTCTACGTGGGCTCCTCGCTTTTGTATCATGGTGATTTATTCCCTATACCCCGTATTGACTCCGGCCAATGCTGGCACTCATGTGGCAGTTATGTGGCAGTTGCTGATCAACTCTCCTATAACCATCTGCCGCCCGATGTCAGAAAGCCTACTGCCCCATGATAGTATCCCCAGCGGTGAGAAAGAGACCATCTATATCATGACTTTCGGCTTTCGTCGTAGCAGCGTGTCAACGCTCCTCCAACCATCTGCCCCCGAGTGACAGCGTGCTGCCCAGTGGCGGTCCAGTGGCGGCAAGCATTGCTGAAGAGACCATCTGTATCATGAGTCTCAGTCTCACGGTAGCAGCTCGTCGGCGCCCCTCTGGTCATCTACTGCCCCAGTGGCAGCAAGCCCAGCATGACAGAAGAGACCACCTGTACCATGACTCTCAGCTTCTCTCTCTCTCCTCCCCTTCTCACCGTGACCATGCGCTGCCACACCTCCCGGGCTTGCTTGCATGCATGCTTGCATTCACGCTTGCTTGCTTGCCTGCATGCTTGCATGCTTGCTTGCTTAGCCCCTAACCCCCTGGCGCCCCCCTAACGACGGCGAGCGGCCGCGTCGGCCTCGCGGCAGTGCGCGCGGAGGTGGTCGTGCGCCTCGGGCTCAGTCCAGCGCACGCCGAACTCGCGGCAGCCGGGCCAGTGGCAGTGCCAGCGCAGCATGCCCATGAATTCCCGGTGGCGCGGCGAGCCGTGCACGCCCTGCACGTGGTCGACCAGCTGCTCCGCCGTCGCGAATTGCGCCTCGTGGACGCAGCGCCGGCCGCCCCAGCGGCACTTGAAGGGCAGCGACTGCGGTTGCTGCTGCTGCTGATACTCCCGCTCCTCAGACTTTCGTCCCTCGTATTCGAGAAGCTCCATGTCCGCATCGTCGTCGTCGTCGTCATCCTCTCCTCCCTTGGCGACAATCGCGTCGTCCTCTGCGATCTCGGCCTGCAGGTCGGCCTTCTGCTGCTCGAGCTCGGCGATGCGCTTCTCGATCTCCCTCTGCTTCTGTGCCGCGTCCTGCTCGGCCTTTCTCTGCTTCTGTGCCGCCTCCTCCTCGGCCTTCTTCTCGCGCTTCTCCTCCGCGTTCACGCGGCTCCACAGCGCCCCGTTGTGGTACACGAAGGTCGGGCTGTCCGGGTCCTCGTCGTACGCGTCCACGCCCATCTCCTTGGCGACGCGCTCCGCCAGCGCCCAGCGGCGCGCGACCGTTGCCGCCCGCTGCCGGCGGCGCTCCTGCGCCTCGTACGCGCCCCGCAGACCGGGCGCCAACAGCGCCCACGCCGCGTCGGAAAATTGGTGCGGGAGAGGGCTCGGGCCCACCTTGCGGATCAGGGCGTGGAGGTCGGCGAGCCGCGCGCGCTTGGCCACGGCGGGGGAAATGGGTATGGGGCTTCTGCCGACGGCGGGGTCAATGGGTATGAGGCTGCAGCCGACGAGGTCGTCGGATGGGACATTTGAAACCGGATGGCTGGAGAGGGGACCCGCGAACGCGCCTGGAGTCACCGGGTGGCTCGAAAGTCCCGCGAACGTGCCCGGGGTCACCGGGTGGCTCGAGAGCCCCGTGAACGTGCTGCCTGTCGCACCACCGCCGGAGGGTCCGGCGCGGCGGGGGCGAGAGTCGGAGGGCGGCGACGGCAGGGGGCGACGGGAGAGCCGAGGGGTCCGGCCCGGGCCCGTCGAGTACGGGTCTCGCTCCGCGGCCCGGATGCTGTCCTCGTCTTCGGGCAGCTCGAAGATGGTGTGCAGGCTCAGCAGCGGTAGCTGGCGCCGTCGCTGGCGTCGTCGTCGCTGGCGGCCCGCCTGGAGGGGGCCCAGGGGCTCCGACTGGGGAGCGTCGACGGCCACGGCGCGACCCCCAGGGCTTACGATGGAGATGGCTGGCGTGCCCAGGGCAAAGCCGGGGATCGGGTCCCGGAAAGGGACGAAGGCCGAGCCCGACATGGCGCCCATCTGGCGGACTTCATCCTCGGGGCGGAGGCGGCGGGCTAGGGAGGGAGAGACGGGGGTTAGCTGATGATGAGCGAACCTTGTGGTGGAGTGACAGGGTTCGTCGAGGGCTGGAACGCCTCGTGGACTTGGACTTGACCCAAGCCCTACGTGCTTGAGGGATGGGATAGGAAAGTGTATGTATTCAAGGATGTGTGTAGGTAGTTTCGGTAGGTATGCCTGTGTCGGCAAGCGAAGCTTCTTCACTCCCCGGTAGCTCACAGATCGGATGATTGCGTGACAAGATGGTCAAGAGCGCCGTTGCCGCACAGAGCGAGCCCGAGCTGAGGGAACAGGGAGAGAGGAATGCATGTAACGCAGGAGAGTAAGGAAGTAGGTAGGTCGGATGGCAGGTATGCTTACATCGGATGATCCAGCGGGCCTTCTCGCCGTCGGCCGGCGAGATCCAGCACGTCGCGAGCACGCGCTCCAGGACGGTTGCGACGGCGTGGCCGGGGTCGATGAGGGCCGGGTTCTCGGTGACGGCGCCTGTGTGTTGCGAAGTTATCGCCGTCGTCAGCCAGTCTGTCACGATGAACACTGTGGGAGGGGGAAGAAAGAATGAGGGAGGGAGAAGGGGGAGGCGGGAGGAAGAGGACTCTCCCTCTCTTTCTCTCTGTCGGCCGTCGGATCACGCAACTTACTCGTCACGCCCTCCAGGGCCATGATCTCCTCCTCGTGGGAGATCCGGTCCTCCGCCAGGAGCCGGTCGAAGATGTTCATCTGCGTTGGGTCAAGGCTGGGGGGCAAATAAACGCGCACGCCGGCAAAGGCGCCGCCATCAAGGTAGCCGTAAGAAGCCATGGCGATGAGACAGACAACAAGCAAGCTGGCAGAGGCTTCCTAGCTTGGTGCTGTTTGGCGAGGGTAGTTGTGCGGTGTTGCGGATGCACTCGATGCCCAGAGGATGGAAAAAGCCTGTAGAGCAAGCAGAAAGGGAAGGTGTTGAAATTCCGAGTGGCAAGGGCGGAGAGCGCAGGGCGGAGAGCATTGCTCCTCCTCGATGCTTAAATACTCTATTCTTCGTGGGAACCCCTCTACTTGCGGCTGGTGCTACTAGACTTCTGGGCCAGCTGCGGCTTCTAAGATGCTGGGGGAGCTGCGGCTTCTGGGCTCTTGGGCCAGCCGCGCGGAGCTCAGGACGGCCAGCCGCGCGGAGCTCAGGACGGCCAGCCTCGCGGAGCCCAGGACAGTCAGCCACGCGGAGCCCAGAAGTGCCAGCCGAGCATGGCTTTGGTGCTGAGCTGCCCCTGCTGCTGCCGGAGGATGAATGGAAGTTGTGTTTTTTTATGGCTGTGGTGATGCTGCTGGTGGCGATGGGAGCCTTGCTGGTGATGGCGACGGCGGCCGTTCTGGTCATGGCAGTCGTGATAGACGTCCTGCTTCGGACTGAACGTCGTGTAGTCTCTGATGTAACATCTCCACCAGAGGAATAGGGACTGGTCTTTATCCTTCCATAGAAGAGCGCCGCCTATGCTTGAGTAGTTCACGGACACAGGGACCAGGAGTTTAGCTTCAAGGATTCCGCAATAATACATTTAGTCCCTGCTCAGTCAGGTCTTGAAAGAACTATGCTATATCAGCACCGTCTTTTGATGAACAGAGATTAATAGCACTAGAAGAGAAAAGCAATCCTAATAGTTATGAGTGTTAAGTCACTTGAAAGGATAAAGCTCTGTGTTCTGTATACTTAAGGCTTACTTCTTGAACTCCAGGAAAGATAGGAAGGACCCAGATATGTCACTTTGGGAACAGATAGATTTAGTATATCACAACGCCGTGCAGCCATTCTTTCAAAGGCAAAGACAGCTCAACTAAACTTTGTCATCAGAATTCCCACGTGTTACATATACACCAGCCTATCTCTAGGCATCGTAAAGTGTCTGTAACACCTAGACGACTCACCATCCATGAGTCAGCCGCATGGTGATAATGGTAGCTCTTGTATAGCCACATCGCAGCAAGGCCTGTGTCACCCTTGATCCAGTTGATTCAGTGAGGAAGTAAGTCATCCAATGGTAAATGAGCCTTCTGCGGGATTGTCACATCCACCATTTAACCAACTACCTAAGCAGTCATCATGCTATTTTGTCGAGGGCATCAATGATTGCTCCCAAGACTCATCCCCGCCCGAGCTCAGATGCAGGCCAAAGACCGCTGGGAGAGTAAATGATGAGGCCAAATTGAGCTGACTGACTGGTTGGAAAAGGCGAAGGCTGGACTAGCTACCCGAGAACTTTGCTCATATAAGTTACTGTTCTAAGTCACGTCCTAGGAGAGTACACTGTATCAGTAAGGCGCTCTACCGGTACACGTGATATATAGCTTAAATACTCCGTACTTCTTAACCGGGCTGTTACGGGGTGTAATTAGTACCTCGGGGGGGTTGACATATCCAATTCTGAGGTTTTGAACAGTCACCCCTATCGCCGCCCGTAGCCTGGCCTCAGCTGGGCACCAACTACTACCATACACGCGTACGGATATAAGTATAGGACATCCGGCAAGCTGTGCTTACCCACGCAGCCTCGTCCTGTTTTGTCTTTTTTCCACCTACAATATTTTTGATTGGCAAATTTCTGAACCAGTACCGGTTCTCACAGTGCTTCACTCAACATGGAGGCGAACGAATCTCGTCGCCGAGCACGTGTGCTACCGGTAGAGGATAATGACAAGGGGGAAGGTGATGCATCGGTAACGGTCCCGGTACCGGTCACGCCGTATCGCCCGCTCGCCCAAGATGTCGATTGTACCCGGCTGGTAAAGATTAAACATGCCACCCACCATGACGATCCCGTGGTGTGTAGCCTCATCCACGTCACGTTCGGAGAGACGCCACAGTATAAGGCGCTGTCGTATATGTGGGGAGATGGAGGCAGACGAAAGGCCATCAACCTCGACGGCATCGAGTTACAGGTTACAGATAACCTCCACGACGCGCTGCTGTATCTTCGCACAAATTACAACCATCATAGTCTGTTCTGGATCGACGCCATCTGCATCAACCAAGGAGACGTCCCGGAGCGAAATCGCCAGTTGCGCTTCATGAGGCATATCTATTTCCGAGCACAGAGAGTACTCATATGGTTGGGATCGAAGTACAACGAGTTTAACCCAAATATTGCCAACTATCCTTGTGACGGTGATGGAACACTTATTCGTTATAAGGAAGTTCGCGAAGACCACGTGCCCATGTGGGTGGAAGAAATATGCCAGGATGGATACTGGGATCGATTGTGGATAATCCAGGAGATCACCCAAGGATACGAGCCACCCGGTGGCAACCTCATAGTCTGTATGGGTCGCGCCAAGATGACTTGGGGTGCTCTCATAAAAGAGGCTCGTCAGTTGTCAGACCAGGACTCTGGCCCATTAAGGCTAGATCGGCGAATCCAGGCGAGGTACACGAGCGGCGTTTCCCTGGCCGGACTCCTGCGCGAACATCGGCGCGCGCAATGCGCTGAACCAAGGGACAAAGTGTACGGCTTGATAGGCCTTGCCGCTGATGCTCGCGACTTTCCAATAGACTATAACAAGAGTCTTGTCGAGGTATGGGCAGACACCATGGGATTCATGGTGGACCACAACATGCTGGCGCCCGCCGACATCATGCCCTACGCAAGATTGGTCAGACGGCTCTTATGGTCCGATTCGACCTTACTACCAGATGACTACGATCGAGCCCGTTCCCTGCTTAGGGATAGGCCAACAGCCCTTCCGGTGCCAGGATATCTCCTTGGAAGGGTCGCCCGCGTGGGCCCAACGATCACCGAAGCTGCCAGCAGCTTGACAGCATGGGATGATTGGGAAGTAAGCACACAAGCGATCTTTGGCGGTCAACGTGGATTTGCGCTCCGGGAAAGCGATAGGTTGCTCCGGGCCATATTGGGATCAACACACGACTTTTTCTATACCAGTAAAGACGTTTCCAACTTCTCCCCAACAACGTCCCCGACCACTGATATTACAGACCCACACGAGGTCGATAGTCTTTGGCCTTGGAGGGCAATGTCGACTGAAGAAACAGACGGACTGGAGTGTACCGGTAGCCTTGCTTCGGATACCGGTAATGCTTCGAGAATAGCATCCAATTCGATCACTAGGATACCCGTTCATTCATCTAAGTCCGACCTTCGATTGTACCAACTCTCGTCCCTGAAAGACCGTCGGAGACTGTGGTTGCCGAATGGTTTCAACATGGGCGTCGCTGGAGGAGTGGCAGAAGGTAACTACATATGGTATATTGATGGGGCTAGGAGGGCCATTACATACTGCAAATCTGCTGGAAATCGACGTCCCAATTGGCATCAGATAGTTGGCTTGGCCTTACCTACCGCGAAAATTATGTATCCTGGAAGGGACCCGGGGCAGTCTTCCGTCGTTGCCGGCATGCTTAGGAAAATGGGTGCAAGGGAGGAGAAGGCGGCAAGGGGAAAGGAGAGTAGCGCTGAGGAATTGGGGGTAAGGGGGGAGAAAGGCAGTAATGACTCCACAGTCTGGGAGGACAATTTTTCGACTACATTTTCTATAGATCTCGCAACTCTATTTTCCGTCCTTCCTTACCGTAGCGGGAAACCCCCCTGGCCAACTCTCAAAGTTTAGCAAACTTTTATTATTAGCCGATACACAGAGTTAGCCGTTATATATCTCTACACCAGAATTTTGCGTGCGTAATACTTATAAACTAATAAACGCCAGATAAACGCTAAATAATCCGTACGCGTATCCGGGTTTAATTTAATTTATAACCGAGTTTAATAAAATGCGATTATAAGTGTTCGAAATTTTATTAAATCCCTTTAGCATTACGGGCGTAGCCTTATTAGCGCTTTTAAGTCCACTATTACTAGCGCTTTTAATATATAAGTCCACTATAACTTAAAATACTAATACCTTTTTTTTAAGGAAATTATTCGCATTATAATAAGGAAACGTAATCGAATTTATATTTAATAAAGTAATATTATATTATAAAAGAATTCCTTTCCTAATAAAGTACTAGGTAACGCTATACTATAAGGAGAATTTCTTTTCCAGTAAAGTACTTAACGCCGTATTATAGGGAGATTTCCTTTCCCAGTTATTTATAAAGCCATAATTAATTATCTCCGGCTATAATTATAAATAAAAAACCCTATTAAACGTAACCAGAGTTATACCGGCTCTTTTATTTAAGGTAATAGTAATTAAGGCTTATAAAGCTACGGTTAAAAGTATTCTTATTATTAGATTATTTATTAGCTATTTAATTATTAGCCTCTTTAATCGTTTAGCTCTTAGCCTATATAATCTGGCTTTTATCCTTATTATTATTATTAATAATATTATTATAGCTTATAATCTAGTTATTAGAATTATTACCGCTGGCAGGAGTATTAAAGCGCGAGTAAATAAATAATTAAGAACTCGCAGGTTATATATTAATACCGGATTATATACCGGATTAGCCTATAATATTCTCGACCTAGGAAAGAGGACTATTATTATAATAACCACTAAAACGGTTAAAACCGTTAAAAGGCTAATAACGTTATTAAGGTAAGCTATTACCGCTAAAGCCGGTAGGAGAATTACCAGGACTCGAGGGCAATCCCGTGGGATTATCCGTAAAAGGAGGAGGTTAATTAGTATACGATTTCTCTTAAATATTACGGTATTTTAGGATCGATTTAATATTAAATATATTATACTTATTTATTACCTTAATAACTTATATCTTTTATTAGCTTATATCCAGTATTATAATAATCGATAGCATAAATAAATAGGAATAATTTATACTTTAAAGGAGGTAACGAATTTTAACTCTTTTAAAAGCCGGATTAATGCAAATATTTTAATAATACTTTATAACCGCGTTATATAACTCGTTATCCTTAATATAACCCGGTAAAACGCGTTTAGCCTAAGGAATACGCTCGCTGCTAAAGCCCGTATAAGCATTTTTCTCGAGCTCCGACTTAACGATAAGGAGTGTTTTAATTAAAAGGTTATAAATAACCTACTTAATAAACCAGAAACTAAGCTTAAAGCGGAACTTAAGAGAGTATAATTTATTTATATCGAGGACTTTATTAATAATAGCTTTATAAAAGCGCTTAAGGAAGTTAGCATTAATACGGCGGCTATAATATATAAAAAAAGCTTTTTAACCCTGGCCCTTAGTATTATTAAACTCGTTTTTAAACTTTAAATATAAACTTTAAATAACTTATTAAATAAATATTAATTATTATTACTAATTTATTATTAAATCTAATAATAAAGGATAATAACTTATAAAAATATTAACTTAAAAAAAATCGGTTATAAAAATCGGGTTAATACTACGGGTAATATAATTACGTAAGCTTTCGGTTAAATTAATACTTAAGTCGAGATCGGGGAACGCCTTATATAATATACTAAAATAATATTATATTATATTAAAAATAATTAGCTTTTTACGGGACTCGAAGTTTACCCTTCCCTTTATTACCGATATTATATTAGTATCGGGGAAATTAATTAAGCGTTATTTAAATATAATATTATTTAATTAATTACGCTTTATAATCTCCTTTAAGTTAAAGCGCGTAGGCTTTATAAGGGTTTACGGGTATTTCTCGATAAGATTTATCTCGTTAACCGATTTACGATTAAAGTTATAACTCTAAGGAGTAAATATAATAGCTTACTAGGCAGGAATATAAGGGCTTCCGGCAGGAATAACGCGAGTAGGAGTAAGCGTTTAGCGAATATAATTAGTTTATAAATAAAAATATAAAACTCGGAAATTAATATACCGGATATTTATTATAAGAGGGCTTATATTATTAATATTACTTATAATATTAATAGATTATAATTAAGTAAGGCTTTTGCCTTAGCCGGAAAACGGTGCTTAAAAACTAGGAATAAGTATAAAAAAAGCAGGATTTTAAATGCCCTATCCTTATACCGGAGGGATTAAGCCGCTAGTTTATTTACTAATAGTATTAGGAGAATCGAATAAGTTATCGCGGTTATTATAACCGCGATCGCCGCGATTACCGCCGCGGTTACCGCCGTAACCACCGCGTTAACCACTATTACTATTACCGCGGCCACCGGCGCGATTACTAGCGTAACCGCCGCCGTAACCGCCTCCATAATCGCTACGGCTACCGCCGCGGGTATTAAAGGGTTTAAAAGTGCTTAATATCGTAGCCTAGTAATAATTAACTTTTTTAAACGGATAAAGGGGGGGGGGGATTAGGTAAGAGGAAAGGAAATATATTTTTTTTTTAAAGGCGAGAGGATTAATTAGTTTAAAAAGGGAGAGAGAGAGGGAAAAAGGAGAGTTAAGGGGGAAAAGGCTTATTTATAATAAATCCAAGGCGGTTTAATAACTAATTAACAGAATTATTTATAACTTAAAAGGTACGGCGGCGGTTATTTTCGTTTAAAGTTAACCGTATTATTAGATAAATAAAGCGTTATCGTTAAATATTACCCCTTTTTCTCGCGATATAACCCACCCGGCATTAATTACTCGGCGTTAATTAAAGCTTAATAACTTATACCTCGAAAAGATTATATTAAGTCTAGTTAAAAATATAAAATTCGGTAAGCGCGGCTAGTTTTAAAAGCTAATAAAAGGTGGTAGTGGTAATTATAACTCTCGTAAGGTTATTACTGGGTAATTATCCCCTTTTTAAGATTTAAACCCACCTTATTACTTAGAGGATTTAGCCGTGTAAGCTGCCTTCCCCCCCCTCCCCCCTAGATCCGTTTTTTTTTTTTTTTTTTTTTTTAATTAGACTTAGAGTAGGAATTCTTATTAAAATAACACACTTTCGATATTAATAGCTTATTAATTTATACCGGTATCCCGTTTTTTATCGCCGCTTTTATCCCGTTAGCCGCGCTGCCTTAACTCTAGTTAGCCAGGTAAAATACACTCTTTTTTTTCTTTTTCGATTATTTTTTTTCTTACCTGGGGTATTACTGCCTAAATCCTAAGGTAATCCCTGGTTCCTTATACAGGGTATTATACGAGTTAGCTGCCCGTTTATTACGGTACCGTGTACTTACTTTATTCCCTTATTACCCACGGACTTATTTTATTATAAACACTTATAACCAGCTTCTGCCTTTACCGGTTATATCTCTTATATCTCTTTTTTATTTTTTTTTTTGCTTACCGAATCTTTTCTTAAGCATTAGGCTAATAGCTTAAGGCCGCTTTTAACCCCGTATCGTTAAATTACTAAAATACTAGTATTAGCCTTTTTACCGCTCTGTTAACCGGCTTAAACCTAAAGATTACTTATAAACTGCTAAAGCCTTTAGCGCCGTTTTATCGGAAGATTTCTCCTGGATTATACTTATATTTTTCGGTAATTTAAAATAACTAGTAATAAAGGCAGAAAAAAAGCGCTTAAGCCTAAGGTATTTAAGCCCCGGCGAACTCGTAACCTTATATCGCGTGCTTAAAACACTAGCGATAAGCTTTTTTATAAGCGACTTAAAGGTTATTAGCCCTATAAACGTGCCGAGTAAGAGCTCGAAAAGGGATAAAATAATAATATTATTATGGAAAAGGGTGGCCCTTTTAATAGCGGTGATAATTTTAATAATAATACCGTTAATAATAACCAGAATAAACCTAAAAATAATAAGGAAAAAAAAGATTCTTTTAATTAAATAGCTCGCTTTTAAAAATAATAAATTAAGTACGGGGTCCGATACTAGTAAGCTAATTCCTTTTAAGATTTACGCTAATTACGCTACCTTTATAATGTTTTAATAACCGAGTAATAGTAATCGATATTAATAATATCGCGGACTTAAAAAATACACGCTAGGATAAAGATCGCATTATATAGGTATAGGAAATCGTTAACGTTATTATATATAACGAAGGTGCCTTGGAAAAGGTATTTAAGCCTTATTCCTTTAACGATATCGATTAAGATAATAATATTATAACTTTTGCTAGTAAATAGCCCCCCGACCTAGGTATAAGGGATATTAAAGTTATTATACTTATAATTATAACCGCTTAAATCCTAGCCCCTTAAACTATTACCGAAAACATTTCCACCTTAATTATTATGCCTTATAATATAAAAATACCTATTCCCTCGGTATTTAAAAGATTTTAAGTTATTTTTTATAACCTATTTAGGATTTCTCGTAAGGATTAGCATATTATTTTAAAGGGTTTTTATTTATTACGCGATAATAAAAATAACCCCCTCCTTAAAATTAAAAACCTCTTTAAGCAGATTTCGATTTTAATTTTTTACTCCTATTCTCGATTCCCTTTTTATTATATGCGTAAGGCTTAAATCCCGGTTAAAACCATTAAGTAACCTGGTATCGTTAACCGCGGTAAGCGTGCTAAGCTTATTATCACGGCGGGTGCAAGTGCGTTGCCGGAACCCTTTATAAGAAGAATCTCTTAATACTAGGATGCAGAGGAAAGGAAGGAAGGCTATATACGGCTAGCTACAGAAGTGGCAGTTAGCTAGGTCCGCTAGTGGAGCTAGAGCCTAGATGCACGCGAGCCACACCTAGCCACACCTCTCAGCCACACAGATACCGCAGTACCGTTACTACCCCCCTAATCTCTTATATAAAGCTAAAAGAGGCGATATGCGGAGATTTCACTAAAAACGCGTTCTGCGCAATACTGTACAGAATTCTCACTCCTTAATTAGTGAGTTATTAAAATCCTCCGCCGAATTAGGCTTAGCGCCGTTTTTCGAGAACGCTAGCCAATTATATATATTAGCCTAGTAACCGGCCCGGCTATAGCGCACGTATAATCCCTTCTTTTAACGTGCTAAACGCTCCGGCGGCGTGGTGTTAAATGCTATTTTGCCGTTAGGAGTTTAAAAATACGGAGCGTTTTTATTAATCGAAGTACTGGTAAAAGTGGGGCGTATGCTTATAATTTCGAACACAGTGCTTAAGGCGCCGATTTTTATAATTTCGCCGATAAAAGTATTTATCCGCGATAAAGTTATCTGCGTATAACCACCTCCGTAACCATATTAGGTAAAGGATTCGGTATAATTACCGGAGAGTTAATATAAAAGGGAAATAAATTTATTATAGGTTTCCGGAAGGGATTTACGGTTATTAAGCTTGGCTTATAGCTTATTAAATACCGCGCCTCGTAAATCTTAAATCCGGATAATCTCGTCGAGGAGATTTATACCAGCTTACTAATAAAGCTTCTCGTAATTAGCGATAAAAGTACGGAATAAATCGATATTACTTATTTTAAAGCTACGTAGCTTAATAGCGGCCCGTATATGCTTATTCGGGTCGGTATAAATACGGCTTAAAATACTTAACAGTTTTTTATACTGCTAATAACCGCTAGCGAATAAAAAACATATTTATAATACGCAAAGGTTTTATACCTTAGACTTAAAGCGATTAAAAACGTAATAAACTAATGCTTTATTATTACTAATAGCCGGTTTATTAACGTTGATTTTACCGTTTATTTAAAGTAGCCAGATTTCGAATTCGGCCGGGCTAAAAAGCTTAAAAAGGTTTAGCATATAGGATTAAGGCTTGCGTTTTAATTAATTAGTTTAGTTAAACTTAACGGTTTCCAGCAAAAGTAATTAATTAGATTTAACGGTTTTAAAAAGGAATTCGAGTATTTTTTAACTATGCTAACGGAGTCGGGTAACCTCGGCCTAGAACTTATTTTAAAGCTCCTTTTTAATAGCCTCCGTTATAGCTTATACTAGAGCTTATACCTGGGTAGCGGTGATTTCGGCTATAATAAGTGCTAGGTTTTATCTCCGGGACCAGGGTGGTGCTGGTAAATAATAATACCGAAAAGGAGGGTAAACTCCCGGTATAACGGCGGGAGTAAAAAGCAAAACGGGACTATCGGATTAAAATATTATAGGGTGCCGATAAGCTTTTAATACGGTCCCGATTAATTAAAATCGGCGGTTAAAAATAAAAGTAATCCACCCGCGGGTGGTAAATGCAGAAACAAAAACAAAAGGTATAAAAGTAGGGTTAAAAATAAAAATAAAAGGGTAAAAGCCGGTAGCCTAAATAAGCAGTTACCAGCTAGTAACGAGTATAAGCGGCTTTTACTAGGTACCGGGTAATTAATCTTAACGCAAGGGCCGAAAAGAGTACCGGTATTAGTAATATATAAGGCCTGTATTACGCAGGATATTAGCGTTAAATAGGGAGTACCGGGCTTTTGGGAATACTTAAATTTTAAACGGCTAATAAATAATAGTCGAATAATATAAGGTGGGATTCGCAGCGGAATCCTGGTTACCAGGGATCCTAGTATTATCACGGCGGGTATAAATACGTTACCGGAACCCTTTATAAAAAGAATCTCTTAATACTAGGATATAAAGGAAAGAAAGGAAGGCTATATACGGCTAGCTATAAAAGTGGCAGTTAGCTAGGTCCGCTAGTGGAGCCAGAGCCTAGATGCGCGCAA
Organism: Xylariaceae sp. FL0804; assembly: GCA_022539325.1. Classification (NCBI taxonomy): domain Eukaryota; kingdom Fungi; phylum Ascomycota; class Sordariomycetes; order Xylariales; family Xylariaceae; species Xylariaceae sp. FL0804. The sequence continues at coordinate 429,673 of JAJKLG010000010.1, forward strand.
GCCACACCTAGCCACACCTCTCAGCCACATAAATACCGCAGTACCGTCACTCTTATCGAGAAATTAAAGCGCTAGCTAGAGCGTAAAAAGGCTAAAACCGCGGTTATTATAGTAATTAAAAATAAACGTAAGGCTATTACTTAAAAACGAGTAGTTATAAAGCACTGCGCTAATACTAGAAAAAAAGCCCTTAAAAAAAGGCGTGTTAAAGCTAAAAAGCAGGGCCTGCTTAAGCCTAAATCTAAATAAAAGAATAAGAAAATATAAAAGGATAAAGTTAAAAAAAACCTATTTAAAGGTAAAAATAAGGGTAAAAAGATAATTTATATTAATCTCCGCTATTTTAACCCGCTAACCGTTTTTAAGCACTTAATTTAATTTAATATTTTTAAGCTGGATATTTATTATTATAATCACACTAAAGGCTTAACGCAAAGGTCGAGATTTACTAGTATTAAGTAGAAATCTAAAGGTGAAGAAAAAAAGAGAAAAGCTAGCTATACACCCGACCTTTATAAAGGTAAACATTAAAACCTGCCTAGTAAGGATAATAGCAGATACCAGCTAATAGGATAAGGGTGGGGTTATAATATAGCAGCTACGCGCTAGCCACACTATTAGCTATAATGCTTAATCCCTACCACTAAAGCCTACTACACTTATCGTTATTAATCCTTACTATTAAAGCTTACTGCATTTATTATTATTACCCCCCCTTTAAAAGTAAAGGCTCGCCCCGAGCCTTTAAAGGTATTACGGGAGTGTAAAAAATAAGTAAAAAAGGTGGCGAAGGGCTGGTTAAACTAAATACCTTTAATAATAATAACCGCTTTTCAGGCAGTAAAGGAATACTCTCGGGTTTCCACTTACGCTATTTATACCAGGGGCCTTTATACCCTAATTAGTGGGATAGGTTAAGCTTTTTCACGCGTTATAGTAATACGATTCCGTATAACGGCTTTTAAGTGCACACTGGTTAAATTAGCTAGGGTTTACCCGATAAAGCGGTGCTAAGTAAGTAATAAGCTCTGCGTGCATGCCAGAGCTTAAATATAACGAATCCGCGATAAAAATCGGTCGCACGTAACCGCGTATAATCCCTTTTTGGATTAATTAGAGGGCGGTATTCGCAGAGTTTTATATATTCCGTTATTACTAGGGCCGGGTGCGTAATAAAGCTGCCTTCTCGTCATTTATATAAGCCGGCTTAAAAACGTTATTTTAGGCCGCCGCGGTTTATTAAGCTAACCGTACCGGTGGTCCCGTAATATTAGGGTTTTAAGCGTGGAATTACTTAAAAAATACTAGGGAGTTCTTAAAATCCGAAGCCGAATACTATATATTATTAGGGTTTTAACCGACCTAATCCGCTTAATACTAAAGCCGGCCGCGGTAAAGTTATAATATGCGAATTCTTTTAATCTTTTATTCTTTCTTACCGCCCGGTTATATAATTTCTTCCTTAAGGTTCTCGGCTATTTAACCCGGTAACGGGTTATTAGGATATAGCCTTAAGCGGTCGGTATAATATATATTAATTGCCCTCCAGCCCTTTAGTATTTTCAGCTTAAAGGTATTAGCGCCGGTTTTCTTAATAATCTTATAATAAGCCCTTATTAACGGGTAATCGAGTTTATTAAAAGGCCGGTCCGTTAACTATACCTGGCGTCTTTTTACGATAAAAACCTGGCTACCTATATTAAAATCCGGTTTTTTGCGTTTTTAATTAGCTTATTAACTTATTCTTTTTTGCGTTCTGGTAAGGTTATTTTTAACCGTTACCAGGTAATCGGCTAACGTATCCGCTACGAGCTGCGCCTCCTAGCGCATACGTTTCTTTATAGCCGGTATACCTTTAAAATCGGTTATATAATTCGCCTAATTAAAGTATACCGGTATAAAAAACCCTATTTCGACCTTATAAGGCAATAATCCCGTTAATTTATAAAGTAATAAGGCTTAGGTATAGTTTATTACGGGGATTGCTTTTAACTAGTTATCCTAGTAATAACTCACGAATAGCTTTAAGCGCTAATTAATATACTCGTTTATAATCTCTGCTTAATCCGCGGTTTTATAATATCCCGCTAAGGCCAGTATTTAGCGGACTCCTAGTATTTTAAATAATTTATCGGTAAAGTCGGAGATAAACTAGGGTTTTTTATCTAAGGTGATCGTTAACAGGAGTTTAAAAACCTGGAATGGTTTCTTATAATATATCTCTGCGGCCGTTTATATTATAGCCGATCGGGTGCAGGGAATAGTCCAGGCTCGCTTACCTAACCGGTTAATAATTACTAGCAGATTATTTTTTCCGTACCGGTTTATAGGTTATAACTTAAAGTTTATTACTATATACTGTTATAGTTTTAAGGGCACCGGTAGCGGAGTTAGCAGTCCTGGGGTTTTATCCCTGGGATGCTTTATTAACCGGTAGCTTATATAATTAGCCATATATATATTATAATTATTCCGGAGACCTCTTTATTAGTATTAATACTTTAGCAGTTTATGGGTTTTTCTCCTGCCCGGATATACCGTATTAATACGGTCGTGGACTTTTTTAATAATTTTAATTCTTAAGTTACCGGTCTCGGGGATTATTAGGCGTTCCTTTTTTAGTAGGAGACCGTTAGTAAGGGTAAAACCACTCAGCCCTTTTTCTGCTTATTAGCGATAATCCCCTAGCGAGTTATTTATCCGGTTAGTTTATAGTAATTCGTTTATTACCAGAGTACTTAAAACGGTGGGCGGTTTAATATCCTGGTTTAGTATATAAAGCGGTACGCTTAATTAAGCGCTTTCCGGTAGGTTAATCCTTTAAAAGATAGCTAGGTGCCGTTAAGCCTCCTGCTTATTCTTTTAAGTTTTTAGGTTTTTTTGTTTTCGGGATAAGGCGTTAACGATAATGTTCTTTTAATTAGGTCGGTATATAATAATAAAGTTATACTAGGAGAGGAGCTTTACCCACCCTGCTTATCTGATATTTAGCCTTTGCTTAGTATTAAAGTACTCGAGCGCTTAATAATCCGTAACGATTAAGAAGGGTTATACTCGCTATAATCCTATTAGTTTAACCCTTTAGTATTATAAAGCTCGGATTACTACTAATAGCTCCCTATTATAAGTGTGGTAATTTAGCTTTACGCCTTATATAATCTTAAAAAAGTAGGAAACCGGGTGTTATTCTCTTTCCGGGTTATCTCGTTATATTAACGCTCCCGCGATCACCTTATTAAAGGCATTCGTTTTAACCCTTATTTCCTTATCGTATAAAAAGTGGCTTAGCACTAAAGCCGATATTATTAGGGCTTTAAGCTTTTTAAAGGTCCGGTTATATTCTTTATTAAAGTTAAAAGGAATATTATTTTTTATTAGGTGTATTAGGGGTTTCGCCTTCCGGCTGTACTCGGGTATAAATCACCGGTAAAAGTTATAAAATCCTAAAAAAGCTTATACGCCCTTAACGGTGGTTAGTTTCTCTTAACGTTATACTGTTTCCATTTTTTCTAGGTCCACTTATACGCTTGCGGTATTAATAATAAAGCCTAAAAACTTTATTTTAGTAATATAAAACTTATATTTCTTTAAGTCGGCTTATAATCCTGCTTTGCGGAGCCTTTTTAATACTTTTTTAATATATACCTTATATTCCTCGAGGCTTTCCGAATAAATAAGGATATTATTTATATAAACGCTGTAGTAATTATTTAATAGCTCGAAAAATACCTTATTAATATACTTTTAGAATGTGGTAAAGCCTCCCGAGAGTTTAAAGGGGAGTATTTTATACTTATAATTACCGTATCGGGTTTTAAAGGTTATTAACTCTTTAGTATCCGGGTTTATCCTTATCCGATAAAATGCTTAATAAATATCGATCTTTATAAAGATTTTAACCTTTAAAATCCGGGATAGCGTTTTCTTAATTAAAGGTAGCGGATACCGATCTTTTTATAAAATTGCGTTTAATCGTTAATAGTTTACGCAGAATCGTAAACCTTTATTAGCCTTTAGTGTAAATAATACTTAAAAGGCTTAAAGAGCTGAGCTGGGCTTAATAAATCCCTTTTATATATTCTTTATTAAGTATTCTTTAATAGTTTTTAACTCTTTTAATAATATCTTCCGCAGGGGAGTATTACTTATTTATTCTTTTAGTATAGCCTTATCGGTTAAGGGGATTCGGTGGTTATAAGGGCGATAAGGCGGTAGCTTATCCGAGTCAACCTTATTAAAAGTCCGTAATAAAACCCGGTACTTTTCGGGTACTTAGTCCTAAGCTTTTCGTACTAATTCCTTATTATCCTTTTCGGGCAGGTTTTTAACCTTTTTTTTTTCCAGGATAAACTTATTAATCTTTTATAAGAATATAATATAAATCCCTTTACCTCCCTTTTTCGCTATTAAGTAAAAGGGAGCTATTAATATTATAATTATATTAATTACGGGTTATTTTTTATACTACCCCACGGAGTCCCGAGTTAATATAAAGGAATTAATAGCGTTTTTTCCTCTCCGGGTATTAGGCTTAAAAACCAAAGTTTTCTGGCTTTGGCTCGGGGAAGGCGGCGATACCAGATCGTTAAAGAGATTTTTTTCCATTTAGGCTATTTTAGCGTTAGGGAAAAGCGCCCTAGGTATACCTAAGTTTACTGTTACGGCATAGGTTGCCTGGCCTGGCAGGTGTGGAGTGAGAGCCCTGGAGGAGAGGTGTGGGGAAAGAACCCCGTAATGGATCCAAATATTCGGGAGCGGGCCTACTACTATATTTATATATGTACCGCGCTCTAACGCGTTCTAGCTTTTTCCTCTCTTTTTTAGCTTCGTTTTTCTTAATAAAAGTATGCTTTTACCAGTAGCCTTAACTCTAGAAAGCTACCGTAATATAAAAACGAAGCTGATTATTTATTGCGTTTAGGAAGGCCTTATAATATCCTAATTCTCGTCCTTTTACCGAATTATTACCCGTAAGGCCTATTAACTAATTAATTAATCCCTTAATGCTATAATAGCATACTCCGAAAAGGAGAAATGCGCGGATTATAATATAATAGCCGTAAAGGCTCGCTTTAACCCTAAAAACCTTAGCAGGGGCTCGGCTAAGGAGCCGTCCGGTATCCCTATTAACCGCTACTCGACCATTACTACCTAATAATATTTCCGCGAGCCCGAGTAAGTTACCATTACTACGGCGGCGGCCGATAAGGGTAATAACGTTCTCGAAACGCGTAAGGCTTTTTACGAAGACTAAAAGGCCTTAAACACTAAGGAAAAGGTGGAGAGAGCTTAATACCCTTATAGCGTTAAGAACTTACTTAATAATCGCGTTAAACGTATTAATAAGCTTACTTGATTTTATAACTTAAAGGATAGCTAGCTAGGTGTTTGCTTTAAGCCTATTACCGTTTTAGGTAAAGAGATTTAGCCTAATGCCGACGGCATTATAACCTATGCCTATTTTTAAAAGTATGCTTAAAAGAATCCTTAGGCCTTATAGATAGAGTATAAACTTTGTTCGCTGCTTGCGTTAGCTACTTTAAAGCAGGTTAATAAGCTTTACCTGATTTCTAAAGGTCTTAATACTAACCTCTTATATTATATCTAATAGGTGGAGTACCTAGGGGTATACTCTAAAAAGGCTAATATTAACCTTTGCTTAACCATTATTAATAAAGAGAACCGAATTACCGAGCTTAATAATATTATTACCTATTAAGCTATTATTACCGCTTAAGCGGTCCCGGATATAAACCCGCGTTAAAAAAAAACCCTAATTTTGCACGTTACCGGTGCCACCGGTACCATAAGAGCTTTTAAACAAGCCTACCGGAATATAAAGGTGCTTAACCCCCCGATTTTCTCGAACCGGCCTAAGAAAGATAACCAGTTATTTAAGGCTTAATACACTAATATCCAGAATAAGGTGGAGATTAATTATAACCATTTCGATAACAATCGAGCTAAAATAATTTATATATAAGGCCGTTTAGGTGGTAATATTATGGAAAACCTATTATTATACTTAAAAAAGGACTCCCCTAATTAATTAACCACTTACGCCGGCTTAATAAAATACTTTTAAGACTATTACTATAACCCGAATACTCGGGAAAAAGCTATTAATAAATAATACGCTTTTTATATAAATAAAATATAAAAAAAGGATTTTATAATCTTTAAAAACCGCTTTATAAAGATTACTTTAAAGGTGGGTATCCCTAAGAATACCTGGAAGCAGGAGCTTAACCGACATTTTACCACGAGCTTGATTATTACCGTGGCGGGAGCCTATTATAATACTATTATCGATTTTACCCGATTTGCTTAGCGATATAAGTATATCTCCCTAACCTACGAAAGAGCCTAGGCTAATAATAATAATAACTCGGGTAATAATAACGGTATTCCGGGTAGTAAAGGATAAGGTTTTAGAAAAAGTACTCCTCGAGGAATTATTATTAATACCGGTACCCTATCTTAAAGATCCCCCGCCTATTTCGGGGCTTAATAGGGATTTATTAAGGCGGAAGCTAATAAGCTTATTAAGGAGAAACGCTGTTTTATTTACCGTTAAGTGGGATATAGTACCCGAGACTATTCTCGTAAGAAAAAAACTAATAATCTTTATAAAAACCGTATTAATGCTTTAAACGCGGAATTCGCTAAAATACGTAATACTCCTATTAGTAATCTAAAGGCTTTAACCCTTTACTCTAATAACGAGTTATTAAAAAAATAACCCTAGGGTAATTTAAGCCTATCCCAGGGTAAGCAGTTTCTTTTATTAGCGTATAAGCGCTTAAAATACCCTTTAATATTATTAACCGGTATTTAAAGGGATTACCGTTAATTATAAAGTGTATAGTAAATTATAATGAATTCTCTTTTTTTACGTTTAATATCCTATAAAATACTGGGGCCGAAAGCTATATCTTCGTAAACATAAAATTTACTTAACGAGTATTAAAATATTTATAACCTAAGATAATTACCAGGTTTATTCCGTAAGAAGTAAGTGGCTTTAAAGGCAAGTTTACTTAAGTTATTAATATTACCTTATTAGCGCATTTATAGATCCAGGGCAGGCGGATTCCGAATATTTTAATATTTCCGCTCCGTATAAAGCATAAGATAATCCTAAATAAACGCTTTTTTAAAGTATATAATATTATAATTAACTGCCGTTATCGGAAGCTATTTTTCCTTAATAATTAAATACCCGATTCCTATACCCCGATTATTATCCCGATAAATAACGAGGAGCCCTAGCTAAGGGACCTAAGGTATTAAAAAAACGCTAAGTAATATAACCGTTTAATAAAAAAGGAAAAAAAGCGCTGCCGAGATGGTAAATCCCTTAAGAATACCTTCGAGCTGGATAAGGCCAGGAACCAGTTGAGTCCTTATACCACCTAATTCCTTCTGGTAGAACGGATTAATTAATTAAAGTGCTTAGAAAAAAAACCACCGAGTTAACTGGAGGAACTCCTGGTGACTTGCCTACTAATATAAATCCCAGATTATAAGGGATTTACCCTAATAAGCCGGGATATAGCTCCTTGCGACCGGGATTAAAAAAAGGCGTTAAAGAGGTTAATATCTCCCTAGTCCCCGCCAGAGCAAGAGGCTAAAAAGCCTAGGAGGAGGATTAACTACTCCGCTAATCCCTCTTTTTTAAAACACGACTCCTAAGGAACCTACCGGCTATAGCGTAACGGTATTAGGTGGTATTGGCACCGTATTAACCTAGCGGTGTTAAACGCTGGACCTTTTCTCTATGCTATTAACGCTAAAGGAGTTAAAGTCTTTAAAATCATTATTAACTTTTTTAAGAGGGCTATTTAATAAAAGCAGAATAGTGATAAGGGCCTTATAAAGGATATTAAAAAACTTCGCCAACGTGTTCGAGAACTTGTTCCCTTATAATACCGCGATCTCCACGGTTTTTTTAATAAGGCTTAGTCTAATAAACTCGCCCCGAACCGATTATGCGATTACCGAATCGAGTTCTTACCCGATAAAAGCCTTAACGATCTCGGTTATAGCCTATTTTATAAGATATTATTAAAAGAAATGGAGGAATACCGCCGGTATTTTTAAAATAACCTAAAAAAGGGCTTTATTAAGCTAAGCTATACTCCCTTTACTGCTCTTATTCTTTTCGTAAAAAAGGCTAACGGTGGACTTTAATTCTGCGTAGATTACCGCTATCTTAACGCGCTAACCCGAAAAAACCGATACCCGCTCCCTTTAATTAAGGAAACCCTTTCCCGAATAAGTAGGGTAAAAATCTTTATAAAGATTAATATTCGTTAGGCTTTTTATAAGATACGAATTAAGCCAGGGCATAAAGAGTATACCACTTTCTGGTCGAGATACGGATCTTATATATATAATATTCTGCCCTTCGGCTTAATTAATAAGCCGTTTACCTTTTAACGGTATATTAATAACGCGCTAATAAAATACCTGGACGATTTTTATAACGCGTATATTAATAACGTAATTATTTATTCGGATAATAAGGCCGAATATATACGGTACGTTTATAAGGTTATCGAGCGCTTATAAGCCGTTAGTTTTTAAGCGGACCTCGATAAATATAAATTCCATATTATAAAAACTAAGTTTCTTGGCTTTATTATCGGTATTAACGATATGGCCGTAAATCTATCCAAAATCAACGTTATAAAGTTATGGGACCGATTTATTAACGTTTAAGAGGTTTAATCATTCCTAGGCTTCTATAACTTTTACCGTAAATTCGTAAAGGAGTACGGGCGTATAACTTAACCCCTTAACCAATTTACTTATAAGAATATAAAATTCGAATAGGATACCGAGTGCAAGAAAGCTTTTTTAGAGCTTAAAAAGCGGCTTCTCGCGGCCCTTATTCTTATATACTTCTCTTATAATAAAAAAACCCTTATGGAAACGGATGCCTTTAACCTGGTTATAGTAAGCACCCTCTCCTAGAAATAAGAGGACGGTAAATAACACCTAATAGTATTTTATAGCAAGGCTATATAGGGAGCAGAATAAAATTACCCGATATATAATAAGGAAATACTCGCCGTTATACGAGCTTTTAAAGTTTGGAAACCGGAGCTTATAGGGCTTTAAAAACCGGCTCCTTTTATTATTCTCACGGATTACCGAGCCTTAAAGCATTTCTTTATAAAGAGATTATTAAATATTAGGCAGGCTGCGTGGGCTAAGGACCTAATTAAATATAAGTTCGTTATCACTTACTGTTCCGGTTCCGTTAACGTGGCCGTAAACGCCTTATTACGGAAATTAAAGGATTTAAAAACTCAGAAGGAGAAGCAGATTACGCAGCGCACTTTATCCCTTTTATAACTATTTTACTAACCGGTAACGTAGGCAGATTACCTTTTATCCTTGGGCTCGGATTAAGAGCCTTTGCGGATTAAGATACTACCTATTAATATTATTACACCATTAGAGAATATTCCCGTTAAGGTTTATAAAGCAGAGGTGGGCGCACTTAAGGAAACCTATAACCTACCCGCAAAATCCGGTCCTTTACTTTTAAACCGGTTATTATAAGCGAATTAAAAGAGCCCGGATTTAGCCTTATACCGCAAACGCTCCCAGTTAAAGCCTAACTCCTAGTAGATTATAGAAAAGGGGCTTACGCTATTCCAGGGCCGCTTAACCGTTCCCGACCAGAACTAATTACATATAAAGATTATTAAAGAGGTATATTACCGGATAACCACGGCTTACCCGGGAAGGAATAAAACCATAAAACTAATAAGGTAATTATATTAATAGCCAGGGATGGCAGGGAATATTAAGTAATATATCCGGAACTACTTAATCTACCGCTTTTTAAAGGTGCCCCGGGATAAAACCCCGGGTTTATTTTAACCGTTACCCATTCCTTAACGGAGCTAGTAATATATTATAATTAACTTTAAATCGATGCCCGAAAATAAATACGGGTTTAATAACGCGTTAATAATAATCTACTGCTTAAGTAAAAGATTATAGGTGGTTCCTTATTAGAAAACTATTATATCGCGCGATTTTGCTCGCATATATTATAAAGGTCCCTTCCGCGTATTCGGCCTCCTTTAAACTATTAATAACGACCGCAAACCTTAATTTATTACAAAATTTACGGATAAGTTAGCTAAAATCTTATAAATCGACTAGTGTCTTTTATTATCGGGTTATTCGCAGTTAATAAGGTAAGCAGAGATTATAAACGCCTATATCGATTAACGCCTCCGGCCTTATATAAACCATTACCAGAACAATTAGTCCGAAATCATTCCCGTATTAAATACGGCTTAGGCTAGTTTACCGCAGGATAGTACAGGCTTAATGCCTTATAAGATTAAACGGGGATTCCCTATACCTTTATAATTCGATTAGCGAGCATATACTAATTAAATAAAAGGCTTATTACCTGCGGAACGGCTTAACCGGGAAAAAGCTTAGGGCATAGCGAGCATTATTAACTAATACGTTAATATAATGCGGTAAATACTAATAAGGGCGTAAAAGAAAATAACCCGGTAAGCGAATTATTATTATCGCGAACCCGATTTCGGCGTAGGTAACCGGGTTTTTATCCTTAAGAAAACGTATTTTATAAACCGGCTAAGTAATAAGCTAGACTTCCCACTTACCCGGTGCCATTATAAGATTACGGCGATAAAAGGATATTTTTATAAGCTCGAGGTGCCCGATACCTGGCGCGGGACCCGCGTTTTTTACGCGGACCGATTACATAAGTTCGAGAATAATCCTATACCCGGCTAGGCTACGGAATCTTTTATAAGGGAAATTATTAACCTTACTAAAGGGAACCTTAAATAGGAGGTTAAGGAGGTTATCGCCTTTTAAATCACGAATAAAACCCTTTAATACCAGGTCTAATAACGTGGTTAGGACCCGGATCCTTTATAATATAATGCCAACGGCTTTAAAAACAGTCCGAAAGCGCTTAACGCTTTTTATACCGCTTATCCTGATAAAGCCGGGCCTCCCCTGCGATTACCGTAATAAAAGGCGGTTTTTAAGAACGATTTTTATAACCCCGATCACTTTAATAATAACCTCCCTACTGGATTATAGGGATTAACGCTTATACGAAGGGGTCGCGGTCGATTATTAAAAAAGAAAAAATAATCGTTTATATATACCGGAATTAAACCTAGGGAACGCGGGGACCGGCTAGCGGTGCCCTCCGAACGCTAACCTTTAATTAATCCAGAGCAAAAGCGCATATAATTACATGCGGCCGGTTTTTATTACAGATTCGTTACGTTTAGGCTCCGGCACGCACGCAGAGCCTGTACCCGTTTAATAACGCTTAATCGGGTAAACCCCGGCTAATCCGCAATATAACCGCTTATCTGCTCCGATATAACGGAATTTCTCCACTTGGTTATATAAAATACCCTAATTAGGCACTGGATAAGGGCCCTTTAGCTTAATTAATACAAGGTATAAATCCAAGGGTATCCCTTCTCCGCCTAGGAAGTAATTAAGAATACCAAAGATAATAATTCAAACCCGCCTCCCACTTTTTTCAACTTTTTATCACCAGATTCGAGGGCGAATCTGTTTACTAGGGGGGGGTAATATTATAGCACGGGTTACCTGGCCTGGCAGGTATAGAGTAAGAGCCCTGGAGGAGAGGTATAAGGGAAGAACCCCGTAATGGATCCAAATATTCGGAAGCGGGCCCACCACTATATTTATATGTATACCGCGCTCTAACGCGTTTTAGCTTTTTCCTCTCTTCTTCAGCTTCGTTTTTCTTAATAAAAGTACGCTTTTGCCAGCAGCCTTAACTCTGGAGAGCTACCGTGATATTTACCCTTTAATATTTTATTTCCTCGGGGATTTTCTCGGCGGGCACTTATTAATCCACTAGTTCGGAGATTTTTTTCTTAATAGCCTTATAATCTGCTTTTTTTCGGGTAATAATAGCTAATTCTACCCGGGGATTATAAGGAGGATAATTCGGCCTTTAGGGTTTCTCCGGCCTTTTTAGGATACTAACGGGTAGCTTTAATAACTTCCTTTTATCGTTTTATTATTTTGCGTTCTTCTTAAAGGCTTTCTAACGTTCCTTTATTTATTTTTAACGTCTCGGGTCCGGTTAAGGACTTTTAAAAATTAACCGGCATTCCGCTATATCGATTAAGGCTTTATAAGCTTCGAAGAAAATACGCCCGATTAAAAGGTTATAGCGCAGGTTTATTATAATCAGCTTCTTATCGGGGAATATTTAGCCTTATATCTTTAAATCCACTCGAATAATTTCTTATATACTTTACGTGCCCTTTCCGTTATATCCCGAGAGCATTTATAGTAAAATACCAGTACGCTTTTTAATACTTATTTCTTTTTTTAGCCGGCTAGCGAACTTAAGGCTTATAAAGCACTGGTTATTTATTCCCGAATCTAATAATATATTATAAGTAATAATTAATTTATTAGCTATTAAGGTATATATTACTATAAGAGGTTCCCCTCCTAATAACCTAATTAATAGATTATTATTATTATTAAGTTCCGTAATAATAATCGGATTCCTCCCTGGAAGGGAGTTAATTTCGCCTAGGGTTAATTTTTTACCTGCTTATTAATAACCGGTTACTTATTACCAGTAGAGTTTATACTATAATGCTCGTAAATAATAACTAAACGTATTATACGGTTAAGGGGGGCAGAACGTTAATAATCGCTATAAAGCGGTAAGGGGTAATTCTTAATAATATAACCCGTCTTATAATAATTAAAATAACGATTTTTATTAATTAGCTTAATAAAATCGGCACCGGTAACCCGACTAAAGGTGCGGTTAGCTTAGGGAGCAGATATATTACGGTTTAAGGGTGCCGGGGTGCTTTCTCGCGATATAATTTAACCTATTCCACCTTTAGCGGTACGGCTAGAAAAGCTAAAGGCACCGTTTCGGGTTATATTATTACGGGTATTAATGGTATTAATTCTGCGAGCGGTTTCCTGGTTATTTATATAAACCATATAAGCATACTGCGTATAAAGCTTAAAAAACCGCTTAAAATTAACGGTCTGGTTATTATAGTCCCGGTTTATTAACATTTTTATAAGACCTAAAAAACGTTTATTAAGCTCGTATTTTTAATTAAACTTTTAAAGCTTACGTTCGCCCGCTAATTTAACGAAATCGTTTTTAAACTCTTAAAATTTAGCTATATTTTATAGCTTAAAATAATTAAATTCTGCCCAGGCCTTAATGTTTTTATTAGGATCGAAGTATTTATTAGCCAGGTATTTTATTATTTCTTTAAACGTTTGGATTTAGTTAAGGTAATTAGGCTTAAGGAAGGGGTATAATACCTTAGCGGCTTTACCCTCTAGGTGATTTTTAATATCGGTTATTTGGGCCTGGTTATTATGGAATTAATCCTTATTAACCTCGAGGCGATTTTCTTGCTTTCGGTATTAAACCGCGAAGGAGATAATATTTTTTTTATTATTATTATAAAACTTCGGTATATCCACCTTAGTGGACTTTTTAGTGCTAAGGTAACCGTAATAACTAAAGAGGTTACTTAAAAGCGGAGTATTAGTATAGCGTTCTTATACCAGGTTTATAATAAACTAATTAGCGCTCTGTAAATCGGCTTTAAGCCGAGTAATCTTTTTAAAATCGGCCTAGGCTTATACCTTATAGGCCTCGATCACGGCGCAGCTAGCTTTAATCTCTGCTAAGCGATTATCGGATATTTTAGCGAAGTAATAAGCCTAATTACCTAACGTTACCAGGTTAATATCCAGTTTTTTATAGTTTAGGATAATATTATTTTATTATAGGCCCCGGGATATATATAATAATGCTTTAGCCTTAATTTCGTTAAAAAAAGCCTCCGGATATAATTTATATATATTCTGGAACATTTCGAAACTATAAACGCCGGAGGTTTTTACCTAAACCTTTTTGCCTACCGGGGTAAAGGGCTCGGAATAAAAAACTGGTCTTTAACCGCTTTAACCTATAACTTTGGCTAATAAAACGGTCCGTTTTATATCGTCCTCGTATAATATATCGATAATGATTTCGGACCGTTATGCCTTAAAAAGGGGATTATTTCCTATAAGCTTAAATAAATTAACTAGCGTATAAAGTCCGTTAACGTTAAACTTATCCTATTACTCCGTTTACTCCTTATAAGTTTTACAAAGGGTTTTAAAATTAACCCGATTACCCTGCGAATATAATAAGAAGTTATTATTAAGAGTTTAATAACGATATTTGCTTTTAGGGTTATTTTAAAGGGGATTTAAGTGGTTATCCACTTTAGCCAGGGTAGCGGCGTTAAGGTTAACCGCGAAGGCTGCCTCGGCCTCGTATTCCTTTAAAGTCTTAGCTATAATATCGGTTTTAGCGGTTTTTAAGGATTTAAATCTAAATCGTTCGGTTCGGGGTTCGGGATTTATAAGTAACCGTTATCTTATTACAGGAATTTAGTATTTTTTCGGTTCGTTTTTTCGGGGGGGAACTTAAGCCTTCCTAAACCGTGTATAGGATAACCTTTAAATTATTACAATTACACTAAAGGCCTAACGCAAAGGTCGAGATTTACTAGTATTAAGTAGAAATTTAGAGGTAAAGAAGAAGAGAGAAAAGCTAGCTATATACCCGACCTCTATAAAGGTAAACATTAAAACCTGCCTAGTGGGGATAATAGCAGATACCAGCTAATAGGATAAAGGTGGGGTTATAATATAGCAGCTATACGCTAGCTATATTACTAGCTATAATGCTTAATCCCCACCACTAAAGCCTACTGCACTTATCGTTATTAATCCCCACTATTAAAGCCTACTACACTTATCGTCACTCTTATTAAGGCTTTAGCTATTTTATTAACCGCTTATTTAAGCTATATAAATCTCGGGTATAAACTAGCTTTAATCGCTCCTTTAACGGTATTTACCTGTATTTTCCTAAGACTAATATTATAATCCTTAATATTAATTTTATTTATTATAAATATTAGGACTCCTGTTATTATTTTTATATTATTAAGAATAATATTATTTAAACCGTTAATCTTTATATTAATCGCGTAATCGGCTTCGGTTATAACTTATTTAAATAATCCTATATTAATAAATTATAAGAGATCTTAGTCCTAAAAGTATAATTAGCGCTGGTATTAAATAAGGATTTTGTTAATACTAAGCTTAAAAAGAAGTTTAACCCCGCCTGCTAGATTAACGAGCTTATGCTTTATAATAAGGCCGTATACGTCCCCGAAACCAGTTTATATACCTTAGTATCCGTTTTCCTGGATTATATATTTAGCGAATGCTAGATTAACCCTAGTTTACCTTAATTACGCGGTAAGGGAAAAGCTAAGGAGTTTCCTAAATACTAAGATATTTAAACGGCTATTAAATAAAACGAGTAATATTATTTTATACGGCGTATAATAACCTGGTATTATATAAAGGATAATAATTAGGGTAAATATATTATGCTTATTTACTATACTTACCCCGTTTATAATAAGCTAAAAATAGCGTGCTATTCTCGTTAATTATATAAGCAAAAATAGGATTAAAAAAAACCGGGTTTTATAAAGGTTATTTTATACCTATTCGAGTTATTTATTAACGGCTTTGGAGTATTCCGAAATGCTTATTATACGCTAATAGGAATATATTTAACCTTATGCGGTTAAACTAAAAAGGATCGCCTCCAGCCGGGTAATATTATTCCCCTCGTGCTAAAACCCTACGGATTTAATTTTAATAATATTATTAAGGGCCTTAATACCCTTATTAACCTTAACCGTGGTATAATAATAACTATTAATAGTAAAAAGGCATTAGTTTATGCCTGGGTAATAATGTTTATTAATAATATATCCTAGCAGGTAAAAAATTATAGCTTTAAGAGTCCTAAAGCCTATAAGTTTTATCGTGCTTATTATATTAGCTCCGATTTAACCTGGGAAACCGATTTTAATATTATTCGATACAGCCGGTATTATTATTAGGTTATTAAAATATAGTATATAATAGCTTCGCTTTTTAATTCGGAGAAAATTGTATTCGGATTTTAATAGGGTATAATTACACTTTATCCTGCCCTTATTAAAATTACCCTAGCGCTGGATATTATTTTTACCCGTTCTTATAATCCTGTGTATTCGGAATTTAAGGGCCTTTTCGAAATAGCTTATACCCTTTTCCGGGACGGTAGGAAATTTTTTTTTTACTTATTCCCATTATTATTATAGCCGTAAATATTTATTAACGTTTTTTTTTTTTGTATTAGGTATTTTAGAGGTAAAGGTTATTAACGAATACGTTATTACCTTACGTGCCTTCGCCCTTCCGAACTCCAAACGCTTATAATCCGTAAAATATTATTGAAGTAATTATAATATATTAGATTATACCCTATAGGGTACTTATATCCCGATCTTCCTTTAAGGCTGGTTTAAAGCGGAGTATATACGTAAAACATTCGTTATAAAGGCCTTTAAGCCAGAGTACGGAGCAAATATAATCGATATAGTAATTAGCTATTTATTTAATTTAGCTTAAAGCTCCTCGGTCTTAATAAGGTTAAGCTTTTTTTCGCAGGATTATAATAACCTTAATATTATTATTAATAAAGGTTATAATAACTTTAATAAGCTATATATAATTATTACGTTAACGGTTAAAATAGGATTCCGATATAGCTTAATAGCTTTTATTATTCGATTACGTGCCTTAATTATTAAAACTAAGGGAGGAGGTATAAAACTGGGAAAAAAGCGAGCTAAGCAGAAAAACCTCTTTTAATTAGCAGATATAAGCCGCCCGAATATTTATATTACCGTGTATTACCCTAATTTTACGGCCGAGTATATTATAATAATTAATTATAATACTCTTATAAGAGAGGACTTATACTAGTAAATACTCTTTTTTTTTTCCTTTTTTTTTTAGTTAACTATTACGGTATTAGCGGGAATAATTACTCCGAAGCCTTTCCTAACTCACCGCTTTAAGTTATATAGCCTTAATTAATACCCTACCTTATATATACCCAAATCTACCTACCCTTTTTTATTAACGGCCTACGAACTTAATTTAACCTTTATTTTTATCCCTAAGCTAACCGATTCCTTTACCTCGCAAATAGTTTAAGTAACGCGTATACGAGACTAATTATAATAATATTAAAAAGGTTTTTTTAATAAAATTAAATAGTTAATTAACGCTTTACTTGCTTTTATATAATGCTTTTACCTATAACGATCCGCAGTTAACGGCTAAAATGCATTAGCTTAATCGGGATTATTTAACCTTATTCCAGCGGGCTTTAACGCGGACGGATTAAAACGAGCTAGAGTTTTAGCGGCTTATTATATAAGATTAAAATGGTTTTATCCTTAAAATACCTCCTTTAGCTAATAATAATCACCGGGAGCTAACCGTTATTAACCATATTAAGCCTAAAAAGGTAAAGGCTAAGTTTTATCCTATTTAGGGTATTAGCCCTTTTTTAATTAGGGCTTAATAGATAATTATTAACTTTATCTCGTTTATACGTAAGGCTTATATCCAGGATTACGGTTATAAAGCCTATTAGCTTATAGCGTAAAAGGAGAATTCTCTGATTAAGTGGGCTTAAAAGCTGGCGTTTAACCGGCCGGTTATAATAAAGTAAGTCCCGCCTTATCCCCGGTTCCTTATTCCCGTTTAGAGGCTAAAGCAGGTATCCTTTACTAATAGCGTTATTAAAGCCTAACGGCGAAGTTCACGATCCTAAAATTAAATACTTAAGTAAATAATAATATAATATAGCGGTAGGAGCCAGATAATAATCCTGGCTTCGATAAATTAATAATAGCTTTAAGTAAAGTACTTATTTTTTTATTAAGGTTAATAATATAGCCTTCCTAATTATAGGCGATTAAATAATCTCGGGTTTTATAATCCCTGCTAATATATTATATTATAAGATAAGCTTTAGCTTAATAGCTTCGATATCCTATCTGGTAACGGGCATATTTATTATACCCGATAAGGAATATAAACTATACTTTAGATAAATCTCGTATTAATTATTAATACTACTTATTATAGGGAGGAACCGGGTTATTTTATATTCGCCGTTAACGATTTCGTTATAGTTCGCGGTAAAAATATTAATCGTATTAATAATATCTTCGTGTTTAATGTTTATAATACGCAGTATATTTTTGCCCTAATAACCCTTATTATTAATACGGAGGAGCGTAATAAAGCTCTCGGATACGATATCTTTTACGAGTATATTAACGAGCCGGTAATTATCGGTATTATTATAATCGAACCGTAATAGCCTAATATTTATAATATTAACGGCGGTTATTTTATTTATTATAATTAATAGGTTAAAACACTTTAATTTATTAAGTATTAATCGGAATCGTTAAAGGAAATAAGGGAATAATTATACGGTGGAATAAAGCTATTACCGGTATATTATTACACTGTTATTTACTATACCTTATAACGTAGCGGGCTCGGTTACGGCCGCCGAGAAGAAAGCCCTTATAATACCCTTTTTACGGTGCCCTCCTCACGGGGCATAACGAGAGCTAGGATAACCAGGCTATGCTTTTTAAACATATAGTCGAAAATAAAATCGGTTAAGAATAAAGTCGGAGTAGTAAATCTCTTAGCTTCTCTTATAATTAACGAAATTCGTATTTTTCCGGCTTATTATTACCAGTATTATTATAGCTTATACGGCGTAAATAATATAGTAAATTCCCTTCCACTTAGGTGCCCGGTAATAATCTTTAAATAACGGCGTAAATAATATAATAATTCCCCTCCACCCGGGTGCCCGGTAACGATCTCCAGACGATTAAGGGTATATTTTTTGCTTTTTTTACTTCTCCTGCTTCTCCTACTTCTCCTACTTCTTTTACTTCTCCTATTTCTCCTGCTTTTCCTGCTTCTCCTGTTTTTCCTGCTTTTTTTGCTTATTCTGCTTATTCTGCTTTTTTTGCTTTTTCGGGTATATATACTTTTCCCGTAATAAATATAAAATATCTTCTTATAAGCTTTAAACAGGTGCAGTAATTTAGCAAGAATTATAAAAGTGTAATAGTTTAGTAAGAATTATAGAAAATATAAAAGGTTTACGAAATCAACGATTTTCGGCTTATTTTCCTATATACCCCTTTTAAAATCTAGTAAATCACCTAAATCCGATATACCTCTAGCTCCGTATTATAATATGCTAATATTATCGGGATAAATATTATTAAACTTCCGATTATTTAATATATTAAATACCGTTATATTCGATACCCGACTAGTATTTTACCACCCTTTTTTATTACCGGCTACCTTTTTTTATCTTCGGCGTTATAATTAACCTTAGGTTAAATCGCCGAAGCTTATAAAAAAGGTTATTATATAATAAGGCTAATAAAAAAGCACTAAAAATATAGTTAATAACTTATATCGGATTTAAGGTTACGATAATAATAGTAAAATAATACTTATAGTTATAAATTAAGGCTTTAAGGCTATTTAATTACGAGAAATAAGCTAATAGCGTATAATATAACTTATAACTATAATCGTGACCTAAGAAATTAAAGTATAACCGGGAGTAAGGTTATAACGAGTTTAAAATTATTACGTAATATAACAGCTAACTTTATATATACGGCTAACTTTATATATTTAAAAAACTCTTATTATTTAGTAAACTATAAGAGCTTATAATACACTAATTATAATGCAGGCATATATTATTCGCCTAAACTCTTATTATTGGCCACCCCCCTTTCCCGATACAGTAGATTAGGTAGGTAGACTTCACGCGGGGTAGGTGGCTTACCATATCTACCTCTGTACATTGGCGCACTGAAGGCCTGGAAACATACAGAGTGAAGAAGTTGAGGATTTCGAGCTTCAGATCCAGATCTCCGAAATCAATGGTGTCCACGCTTACCGTGACTCGGGGGAAAATCTGAGGCTTCCATTGCTCCCACCTCTGGAAGAAGCCAACTTCTTGGACCAGGTGCCTCGCATCCAACTCCTGCCCTTCTCATAGAACCGACAGAGCTACCTACAACCACCTGGTCTCGAAACCCAAGCGCCCTAAGGTGTACCCGTACGTCTGACAACCCGCCTGGTCGCCGCGCTGCCGGCTTCCGTAATTTCCATCTCAAATTGTGCTTTTCCGAAGGCAGCATTTCTAGGCCGCCCAACAAACGTCGCGGCATGGCAGGGTACCTTACAGACTGCGGATACAAATCTGACGGCGACCTCCCATGCCCGTGTCGCGGATCCGACGAACAATGGAAACATGAGTTCGTAGTCGATACAAACGTTGTGGGGCGCACAGATGAGCCTCATTGCGAGCATTAGTTATGATACGGTCGCAAACCTGCTCACTAAGCGCAATGATAATCTCGGTTTCTGCCGCTCGAAGAGCGAGACCGGGGAAGCGAGTGCGAAAAATGTGTGCTCGACGGTACGACGATCTATCGAGGACCATGGTCTCACGGGATACCCCGTCATAGCGACCCCAACAGCATTGGACGGCAATATCTTGATGGCCCTCGCCTGCTGGGGGAGTGCTACAAAGCTCATGACCTAGAGCAGGTCGATCCAGCTGAAACTTGTGATCAAAGCAGACGACCCGCGTCTGTCCCGCGTCTGTCCAGCATAGCAGAAGATCCGACCTTTGACAATGTTTCTCTATTGGGCCCGATGAATATCGGCTACCGTGTTATATACATGCGCACACCGCTTCTCTCCCGTTTTCTATTTTCTCTCAACGGCAGTGGGCTCCCACGTGGAGATCTTGGTCTTGGTCCTACGAACTGTCAGTATTCAAATTGGTCCCGAAACCCCGCCCATCAAGGCCAAAGGGTCGACATACGTGCTGTAGGGGGTGTAGGCTCCCCGGGACAAGGTGTAGTTCGGAATAGTCTTGGCATCGGTGTCTTCCCAGGGTCGTCTCTGGTACCCCAGGAGCTTATCTTCGGCCGGCGACTTGTCGACCGAGTACGACATCCACGCATGCCATCCGGGTTCTATCTGCGCGCTGTTTCGCCGGGTCAATTCGAAGTGCTGCTTCCGAGGGGCCGCTCGGCAGGGACATACGGGTCAAAATCGTGGCTCTTGTAGTCCACCCATCTCGTCCGCACTATAGCATATCAGCGACGCGATCGCCGAGAGGGTACGAGGTGTGCGGCTTTGCGACGTACGAGGCAGTTCTT
Source organism: Xylariaceae sp. FL0804 (assembly GCA_022539325.1). Classification (NCBI taxonomy): domain Eukaryota; kingdom Fungi; phylum Ascomycota; class Sordariomycetes; order Xylariales; family Xylariaceae; species Xylariaceae sp. FL0804. The sequence goes on from JAJKLG010000010.1 coordinate 450,945, forward strand.
CGTTGTTCTCGAAATACTTGTTGCCGAAGCGGTCCGTGCCGATGAGCGTACCGGCCTTGGTATCGCCTACGCGGGGTCAGGAAGGCGCCGGATACGAGTGGGGAAGATTGGTTCCATACCGATGTACTGTATGGGAGAGAGGTAAGTCGATTAGCTCTCGTCGTGGCAGCTCTATCGCGAAATGGCTTGAATGGGTAACGTACCATTATTTGGTGGAAGGCATCCTATCGCAGCGAGTTAGCACCAATAATTGGAACGGAGGGGTCAAATCGATCGGCTCACCTTGAAGCCAACCTTCCACAGGTTGCGCAGTGTTCTCGGGAGGGTCGACATGACTTGGGAATGGCAGCTCGTGGTCGATTGATGTCAGAGACGTGAAGCTCGAAGCACTGGCTATTGGGAACGCCGGACGGGGAGGATGGGAACCCACTTCGGGGAAACCCCGGCATTCTGACATCCTTACGTGAGGCCGTGCAAGCTCTACAGTATGAACTGTGGGAGTTCCGTCTGGATTCGGAGCTCCACAGAAGCTCCAGCTCGATTCGAGATCTGATCTTCGCAAAGTTTCCTGCCGCTTCCTGCCGCTTGTTCGCAGATTCTACCGTAGAAGCCATGCACAGTTTCACTACTACCCGCACCTACCCGCCGTGATGATCGTACGAGGCACAGCGAGATGCTGTGGAAGATTGCGGGCGGGTGCCTCCCGCCCATACGCCCAGTACGCAAAACCGCGCAGCCGAAACTATTCGATACCTGCCGGTTCCGCACCGGCCAGTAGCTCAGCCGGTTCAGGAGGCATGCTGGCGCCGTTTGTGAGCGAGCTCGACAGGATCGCGCCCTCTTTCAAGATCAGGGGCTCGCAGGTCCGCATCATCCAGACACCCGCCGACTTTTACGAGACTCTCAAGGTTGGTCGCCTCGAGCAGCGTAGTTGCGACAGGGCAAGATGGCTTACCGACGTAGGCGCGCATACGCGATGCGAAGAAACGCATATTCCTGTCCACGCTGTACATAGGAAAGAGTGAGCAAGAGCTGGTATGCCGCCACTCGGGCAAAGCCAAAGAAGGCGCGTGAACGTTGACAACGTGTCAGATAGCGACGCTTCAAGCAGCATTGCGCGCCAATCCCGAGCTCAAGCTGAGCATCCTTACCGATGCCCTTCGCGGAACCCGTGAAGCTCCAGAGCCGTCATGCGCATCTCTGCTAGCTAGTCTCGTTACCGAGTTCGGCCCAGAGCGCGTCGAGATCCGGATGTACCATACTCCAAACCTTACTGGAATGCGCAAGAGGCACATTCCCAAGAGGATTAACGAAGGATGGGGCCTGCAGCACATGAAGTTATACGGCGTTGATGATGAGATAATCCTGTCAGGGTATGGACACCTTGCCTCCAATTGCGTGGACAGCAAGATTGACCTTGGCCTAGTGCGAACCTGTCCAACGATTACTTCACGAACCGCCAGGATCGATACCATCTCTTCACATCGGGCGAGATAACAGACTATTTCTGGAGGCTATACCAGGGCGTGACATCGCTCAGCTTTCTTGTAGAGCCTTCGGAACGCGATGCTGCTGGTTTCCGTCTTCAATGGCCGGCCAGTAACGCAGCCCCGTCGCCTCTGGAGCAACCGAAGCAGTATATATCACAAGCCACGGGAATTATCAATTCGTTGATTGCACCTCAGAAGGTTCTCAGTGATCGGCCGGCACAGGCTCACGACGCGTCTGGATCCCAAGATACGACTGTCTATATGCTTGGGCAGCTCTCGCAACTGATGAAGCCAGATACGTCCACAGAGCTCCCAGCTGTTACACACATCTTGAAGACATTAGCCAACCCGCAGTATTCAGGATCTTCTTGGACATTCACTGCCGGGTATTTCAACCCGGCACCATCGCTCACGAAGCTGCTTCTGTCGACTGCCTCGCAGAACAACATCGTTATCACAGCATCGCCGTACGCTAACGGTTTCTACGGCTCTAAAGGCATCTCGGGGATGCTCCCGGACGCATACACCTACCTGGCCAGGCGTTTCTTGAGAGAGGTTCACCAACGTAAACGCGGTTCTGATATCGTGCTGAAGGAATGGCGACGAGGCTCCGTCAACGAGCCCGGCGGCTGGACGTATCATGCAAAGGGGCTCTGGGTGACGCTGCGGGGTGAGAAGGGTCCCTCGATGAGCATCATTGGCAGCTCCAACTATACGAAGCGCAGCTACTCGCATGACCTCGAGGCCGGTGCCCTGATTGTGACACGGAACGAGGATTTGAAACAGAGGCTAAGAGCAGAACAAAAATGGCTCCAGGAATACGCAAAGCCGGTCTCGCTAGACGACTTTGCTGTTAATGAAAGAAGGGTGTCACTGAAGGTCCGCATTGCCATGTGGATCGTGACCCTGGTTGGAGGCGCGCTCTGAAAGCCGGCGCTTCAAAAGCCAGATATTAGCGAGCCTGGAATTACAGAATTATATCTATAGCGAAGATCAGCACCACTCCAAGTCGCCTCTTTGCAGTGTCGAGCAGAGGCCTGACTCGGGAATCTCTTGTCTGGCGCCGTGGGAGGCAACACAATTCCCCAAATCAAATTGCCCACCGGCCGTCTTCATGTCGGGTCGATACTTGGGCCATCCAATCATCGGAGGCAGCCTTCCACTTACAGCATTCGGAGAGCCTCCCCCCGCCCTTCATCTCACCTCAATGCCACTCCACGTCACAAATATCACCAAGACGCTACAAGAACACTTGTCCTCGGCCCAGGTACAGAAGGAAAACCATGGTCATGGGAGTCTACTCCGCACGCAAGCACCAAGGGTCGGCACGTCCTTCATGCGCCTTTTGTGTCTGCGGCTCAAGTTCCCCGATTTCCCTCTTCAAGCGACGCCACCCAGGTTGGAGACGGAAGGGAGATCTACGCTCCCATGTACTTACCTCTCGAAGAGTAGCTGAGCCCGTAGCTTTACCCGAGGTCGAGCCTAGCCGTCGATGCGGGCTTGTTGTAAGTCGCGTGTATAAGTAGCTGTTGTCCGCCCCAGGCGACACCTTGGATCTGCCGAGGAAGCGGTCACTGTCTCTCCTTTCCTACACGTGAGGTGCGACAAATTTCCTGCGATGAAGTCATCACTGTCACTCCTCGCCGCCGGGCTCTCAGGAGCCTCGGCGACCATCCACTTCGCGGGCGTCGCCGAGTCGGGCGGCGAGTTCGGTGTCTACGGCACGACGGGCATGGGGCTGCCCGGTACCTTCGGCGTGGACTACCAATTCATCAACGAGAGCGCCGTCGCCGTGTTTGTCGAGGACAGCCACATCAACCTGTTCCGCATCGCCTTCCTGCTGGAGCGCATGTGTCCGCTCGAGTACGGGCTCGGGGCCAAGTTCAACGAGACGCACTTTGACCTGTACAAGCAGGCCGTCGACTACGTGACGGTGACGCAGGGCGCCTACGCCATCCTCGACCCGCACAACTACATGCGCTACAACGACCCGAGCAGCCAGCCGTACAGCGGCAGCGTCATCGGCAACACGAGCGACCCCGACGCGGCCACGACGGCGCAGTTCGGCGAGTTCTGGGGCGAGCTGGCGGGCCGGTTCAAGGACAACGACCAGGTCATCTTCGAGCTCATGAACGAGCCGCACGACATGACGACCGAGCTCATCCTCGAGAACAACCAGGCGGCCATCGACCAGATCCGCGCCGGCGGGGCCGAGAACCTCATCATCCTGCCCGGGAACAACTTCACCGGCGGCCACAGCTGGACCGAGGGCTACGACCCGAGCAGCGCGTACATGTACAAGTTCCAGGACCCGCTCAACAACACGGCCATCGACATCCACGAGTACCTCGACGTCGACTTCAGCGGCTCGCACAGCGAGTGCGTCAGCGACCCGGTCGACTACCTGTCGAACCTCACGGCGTGGCTCAAGGTACGTGAAAGCGGGAGAAGAGGACCCTGTTGCGTGTCTGAGGAGCAACCACTCCTGCACCTCCCTCACCCACAACCTCCTCACCCACACAGTCCCCTCCCCCCTCCACGCCCCCTTTTCTCCCCCGGACTGGCCGCGAAGTCAGTCGTCGTGCTCACGCGCACGTGACAACAGACGCACGAGCTCAAGGCCTTCATCACCGAGTTCGGCGGCGACAACAACACGGGCTGCGACCAGATGCTCACCGAGATGGTCGACTACATGGCCGACAACGACGAGTACCTCGGCTGGACGGCGTGGGCGGCCGGCCCGCTGTGGGGCACCAGCAGCCCCTGCTGCACCGACTCGCAGCTCTTCGGCTCGCTCGAGCCCGGCAGCGCGGCCGCCGGCGGCGGGCCCAGCCTCTACGCCACCGTCTGGGAGAAGGTCATCGCGCCCCTCGTGCCGGAGAAGCTGCAGTGGAGCGGCAGGCCAAACGTCACCACCGGCGCCGGCGAGCTGGTCGCGTTCCCGGGCTGACGAGGCTGGCGTTGTGTGTACTAGGTGAAGACTGCGCGTTCGTGGGGTGGAAGGGCAGACTAACTATCTGCGTGAAATTGCGTACTTGAGTCAAGTGTCGACTGACTCCTGTCACTGAGCGAGAAGACTCGTGTGCGACTAGTCCAATGGCAATAGAAGAATCTTTTCGCGACTTTTTCGGCCAAAAGCTATCACTACATCTGAGCTGGTTTACGCGTCCCGTGGGGGGACGCGACCGGCCTCGAGGAGCCGGCTTTCTTCGCGGATGAGCTGACGAACGTCATGTAGCCTGGAAACGTCTCCGTGATCTTGGACTCGCAGTGCCGTGAGATTGGTCCGGCACATGGAGCGGCCAAGAACCTTTCGTATTCCATATCGGGCAGACTGGCAGATTTGGTTATATTCGCGCCAGGTAGAGACTATCTAAGTGCTTCACCTGCACCCAAAGGGTTGACCGAGTATCTTGAGGTGGTTAGGACACCGGTAGCTATCGGGACGCGGTCGCCGGTCGATCGCGGAAACTAATCGAGTCAGGAACAAGCTGCCTTGGCGTTGGGTCCGATCCATCAGTGTGGATTTTCCCCGTCGTATCCCGAGGTGGGTCGAACAAGAAACGCTACTCTAATCTCAGCCCCGCGAAACTCACCCAAAATCGTTTTTTTCAACGCTCTATAGAAGCTACCTATAAGAGTCCAGTAAAATTAAAAGAGTAGGTTTTATATAAAACTTAATACGAGGTTTTTAAATCCGTAATTCGATTATTTTTGCGATTTTATTAAGGCGAGATATCTGGCTTTAAAGTATAGGGTTAAAATATTCCCGCGGAACGTCCGCAAAAAGTCCGCAGAAAGTGGAAAATAAAACTATTATTTTACGTTTTATTTTATTATAAGCTTAGTTCAAGCTTAAAACTCCTATAAAAATTCGTAATTAAAATTTAATCTTTTATTTATCCTAATCAGTTTCTACTATATTTTTCCCTTTACTGGTTATGTTTAAATAAAAATATAAACATAGAGCATTTTGGGTGAGTTTCGCGGGGCTGAGATTAGAGTAGCGTTTCTTGTTCGACCCACCTCGGTCGTATCCAGTCGTGTCCTCAGAGCACGAGCTGGCACGAGCGCGCGCCATCCCTGCGTCCCATACTTGGCACTCGGGACAATGAGTCGATGACGGCAAGTCCTGACTCCTGCGGCACAGAAGGAGGCCACCGGGCGCCCCACGGCCGGGTCCCCGGGTGGGCTTATCTGAAGCTTCCGCGAAATTGCGCGTCCCCCCGGCGTCGACGATGACAATTCAAGCACTCACCAGCCGGTCGCGTAGAGAGCAGGAATGTCCTACAGCAGCGGAACGCTCGTTGAAAACCGGCGCAGACGAGTACAGTAACCATGCTGCTCAGAGTCCTGCAATAGCAATGGAAATTATTACCTCTCATGCTGCGACAGGCTCTCCCCGGTCGTTCAGGGGTGCACACTGCTCGTTGCGGTGTCCGTCCGCCGCGCGGCGCGGCCAGCGTCTTGCTGTCTGGCTGTGTCTGTCCTCGGGTCTGTCTCGTCGCGGGCAATTCTCCTATCTACAGACCCACTGACGATGCCATCAACTACTGGCTCCCTCGTTTGCCCAGCCCACCCATATCTGGGGGTCACCCCCCGGATACGGAAGAAAGAGTGGGATCTCATCTGTCGCCAAAGATAGACAGGGCCGCCATTCAGGAACCCGTGGGCACCAACAAGGCAACTTGACACCAGTGGCGTGGGTGAATGGTGGCCTTCAAAAGGCGAGGCGGCCGCGCAACCTGGATCCCAGTGGGTTCCGTTTTTCTCTGGAGGTTCGGTTCCCGGTTTCCTCGCCCGCTTTGTCGTCGTGTTTGAGCATTCCAAGGCCTCCCGTTGGTGTTGAGGTCACACTCTCGTTTCAAATATCATCATTATTTTTACCAAGCTCCCACCACCTGAACGACCTCGGGGTTCTTTTAATCTTCTCTCCCAGTCAAGTTTTCTTCCATCGACGACTTCTTCTTCCCATCACCATGCCTTCCTCGTCGACGACACGCCGCGGCCTCGGACGCGCCGCCGCCGCCGCCGCCGTGGCCGCTCTGACCGCGGCGCCCCAGCTGGCGCGGGCCCAGAACTCGGGGCTGTCGACCTGCACGGACGTGCACATCTTCCTGGCGCGCGGCAACAACGAGCCGTACCCGGGGCGGCAGGGCGCGCTGGTGGACGCCATCTGCGCGCAGCTCAGCAGCTGCGACTACGAGGACATCGTCTTCGACGACGGGCTCGGCACCGAGTACTGCGGCGCCGTGGCGGCGGGCGACAGCGCGGGAACCAGCCAGATCGCCGACTACAACGGCCGCTGCCCGGACACCAAGCTCGTCGTCAGCGGCTACTCGGAGGGCGCGCACGTCGTCGGCGACGTGCTCGGCGGCGGCGGCGGCAGCTTCTTCGACGAGTGCACCATGGACAGCACGGATGCCATGGATGCCGACTCGGCGCCGGGAAATATGAGTACGTTCTCTCTCTCCGTCTACCGCCGGGATCGTCAGACGCTCCGGGCTGCTCATCCGCCTTGTCCCCTCTGACGCCTGGAACCACTTCGATATGAGAATGGGGGCTGCGTGTGTGTCTGTCCGTGCAAAGTGCTGACCCGCGAGTTTTTCAACCAAACAGTCAAGGCGGCGCTCATGTTCGGCAACGTCCGCCACGTGGCCAGCCAGTCGTACAACACGCTGTCGGGCGCGGGCGACAACAGCTACTACCCGCGCTCGGGCGACCAGCTGGCGGCGCTCAACGCCTTCGCCGACGTGCTGCACGACTACTGCGCCGGCGGGGACCCCATCTGCGCGCAGGGCGAGACCGTCGCCGACCACCTCAACTACTTCCAGCTGTACACCGACGCGGCCGCCGACTGGGTCGTCTCCATGGTCGGCGGCGCCACCGCCACCACCACCTCTTCGTCGTCGTCCACCACCACGACCGCTGGATCTGCGAGCGGCTCGGCCGGGTCGAGCTTGAGCTCTGGTGGCGCGGCTGCGTCGACTTCATCTGTGGGCCAGGGCAACTCGACGACCACGGCGGCCAGCAAGACGGCCGCGTCCCCGCTGCCCGAGGCCACCGCCACCGCGAGCAACAGCATGCCCTCGGCCACGTCGGCCGCGGCGCCGCGGCTCGCGCCCGGGGGGGCCACCGCCGTGGGCGCCGTCACCGGCCTCGTGGGGATGGTGGTCACGCTGGGATCGCTGGTGTTCGTCGCGCTGTGATGAAGTTGGGAAGGGATGGAAAAGAAGAAGTTAACGTTGGATACCATTTATGATATTACTTTTAATAGCTAATCAAAACAACCATGTACTGGGCCCCCCTGGCCTCCCGTGATGTCTGATGTGGTCTTGCTTGCTCCGGGACTGGGGAGTGTTCACGTGCACCTCCTGTCTGTCATGTATTTACCCTGAGAACCGGAGCGGCCTTCGTTGGTTTCATCTAATATTTATTTCTCCTATGTAGTAGCAGCGGCCATCCTTGCTTCCTATCTGGTGCGTATTGTCCCATGAGATAACTTACGTGGCAGGATAGTGACACATAAGAGATGACAGCTCTCAAGGCCATCCATCTACCCAGCCACAGCACCCGCAACTCCAACACTTGACGAAACAGAATCATAAACTGCATCGAACTTCACAAACTTTAGAATGAAGGCATGGCTATATATCCACCGCTCTGTTTTGAGCTTTACGTCTTAACGCCTGCCCGGACGAGCTGACGCTCGAGAAGTAACAACCGCCCTGGACGCCTCTCATTCGTCCCAACTGCCCAACAAATATTACATCAGCATCCACACCCACTCCCACCACCACCACCACCACCACCACCACCACCACCACCACCACCACCAAGGCACACACTTACCTAGAGCTCCCGCGCCATCCTGTCCTCTCCGCCATCTGCGGCGGAGGGCGAGCGGGCTGCGACCCCTCTCACTTATTCTCTCATGTACGCGCTCGCCCGGCTGCATCCGCTCCTCGACTCACGCACCACCTTTCGAGAGGCCCGGGAGGAATTATCGGGCTCTCGCGCGCAGGGGAAGCAATGTCCCTGCCGATCTCGCCGCCCTCCTCAACTCCCTCTGCCTAGATGATAGCGGTAGCGGTAGCAGCAGCAGCGGCGGCGGCGGCAGGGGTAGGAACGCTAGGCGCCGCCTCACCACCTGCTCGCCGACGTGGGTTTCTGGCCCTTACCTGCTCACGCGAGGGGGAAGAGGCTTACGAGGGCAGGGGCTGGCGAGGGCCGAGTGCAGTCGGCATTTTGCTTTCCACGGCACCATTACTACTACTACCACCACCGCCGCCGCCGCCGCCATCATCATCCTCATCCCCGTACCGATCCTTCGCCGAGGGAGTGCTTCCAAGAGCTTGAAGCGGCATCCACCTCACCGTCCGTCCGCGAGTGAGGCCAATCCTCGGCCGCGTATGGCCCCCCGCCGGGAGCAGGAAGGAATGGGCGACTGGCAAGCTGGTCTCGTTGCTGCCGCCGTGTGCATGCTACGAGAGAGGCTCAGGCAAGGGGCTCGAACTCGGGCTCTGGCTAGCTAGCCTGCGCGCAGGGCGGGCCGTGAAGCTCGAGGAGCGCCCGCGAATGCTGCTGCGTCGGGCAGAGTGTAAGCTGCTCGTGTGGGTTACTGCACGATACTCTCACTAGGCGGTGGCCAACCCGGCCAGTTCCAGATTTCCTCGCACGGCAGCGACGACGACGACGACGACGACGACGACGACGAGATCGAGCTGGTCGTAAGCGCGGGTGAAAGCAGGCGGCTCTCCCGCCTGCCGTGGACCGCCGTGTCTCGAGTGGGCATTGAACGAGCTACGGTAATACGGACGACTCCATCCTCCGGGTGTGGTTGTCGACAACGATGGCTGACCGGCCACGACAGCCAGCTCCTCTGCGACATGCTCTGCGACATGAATGAGGAGCAGTGCCATGGTTGCCGCCAAGGTGAGACTTCGTCGTGGGTCTTGACGTGGCGGGAGAGCACGTCGCTGCGGCTGGCGACATGATGGAGGCCGGGCTAGGGGTAAGGTGAGGAAGGGACGCGGTCTCTAGCAGCTCTCATGCCGAGTCACTCACTGTCTTTTGGCTTCGTCGAGTTGTGGTGGGAGATTCGTCTTACCACCTCACACAGCCGCGAACCAAACCGCCTACTGGTGTTCAGATAATCACGACAACGACAGAACGACGAGACACAGCCACACCAGGCAGCACTACGGGATCACGAGGTACATATACACTGTGTACACGCACGATATGCCTAACAGGAACGCAGGTTGGGGGGTCGAAGACGATCAGATAAGTTACCGTCTCAGTCTCAACCATGAACTATATTGTCGAGCTTCTCGGCCGCGATTCGGCGGCCGTCCCATTTGCCTTCTCTTGCATGTCGAATCCCACCACCACACCCCGTCGCCTCAGCCTCCTACGCTGGCATGCCAGCAGTTGAGTCAGGCTGTGACGAATTAGTCGAACCGTAGCCAAGATCAACAACCTCTAACAATCATGATGATGGAAGCAAAGTACATGCTCTTGGAACCAACCCCAGTACCAAGTTCGTGCCCATTGATCCAACCATCTGACTCCAGCAATGGCCTTGAGTATGCCGTCCACACTGCGAGTGTACCCAAACTCTTCCCCTTGCAAGAGAGTAATTCTGCCGGTTCTGGCATCCTTGAGCGTTGTACAACCGACAGTCCAGCTGTGGCCAGCGATGCTGAGAGGAAACTCAGCGATTCCGGGCTCGGCAGATGCATCCAGCCCGAGGAAGCCCATTGGCGATCTGCGGACGCCTAGTTTCGGATCCTCAGGTTTCTCCTGCGAGATAGGTCCAGTTCTTGTCGGAGAAGCTGCCGCCCTTCCAGACGCGACACCAGCTTTGTCCACGAGGGCTGGCGGCCATCGGCGGCGGCGAGCGGCATCCTCAGCTGGCGCCCCTGAGGTTTCTAACCATGCAACAGCGAGATTGCAGGATTTTTTTGATAACGACAACTTGGCGAACATGAGCTTTCGCCCAAACGAGGAACGCCTGCAAGTCTACCATGTCTCCGGTCATGGCTAGTTGCTCGGCTGGGTTCGCTGGTGAAAATAAATGCTGGTGGTCACTGTTCCTTTCCTAGTTGGGATCCAGGGCCTAGCCAGGGTTTCGCACGCCTGCAAGTTTACCATGTCTCCGGTCATGGTAACCAAGGCCTAGCCAAGGTTTCGCACGCATTAGCCACAACTCACGTACTGCGTGCGATAGGAGGGCGTTTCCCAGGCGACTTACGGGCTCGCAAGTGTCGTTGTGCTCGATGCACTGCTGGCAGCGCGTAATCTTGCCAGCCTGTCTAAAGACACAGCCAATTTCGAGGGGCTCGTTCTCGGGGTTGAGGTGGCGATGAGCCTGGGAGCCGGCGTACCGGTTCACCGCGGATCGGACGCAATGGAGACACGTCGAGATCCGGGCGCCGACCGGAGTCGGAGCCGCGGAGAGCTCGGCATCGGTCAGGGGGGCCATTCTGAGAGGCAGGCGAAACGGTGGTGCTTCGAACGGTGGCGGAGGATCGTGTGATCGAAGTTCTCTCTTCATCATTCATCGAAATCTCTTCGATCCACTCTACTCGTCAGTGGCCGGTACCGTGGTACGTCCAGTCTAGGCCCTCCCGCTCGGCGCGTGTCTGGGCGTGGTGCCCGCGCTCACACAGCAGCGACTCCCTACCCCTTGTCTGAATGCATTGCAGTCCGCGCGAGACTCGCCATATCGTTTCAGCGATGCGGGTTTCGGGACGACATCTTCTAAGAACTTGGACCTCGAAGTGCTCGCCGCAGCCGGGCCAGTGGCAGTTGTCAGCCTGTCCTGTCGTCTCCTCGTGATGCACGCGGAGGTGCAGCTTCACTGCAAGCCGTCACTCTGGGTCAGCAGATACTTACTCGATGACTTGGGTAAAGGAGGAAGATGGGCTTCGCGTCAAGATGCTATAAAATAAATAATCGGACATGGGGAGCATGGAAAGCATGGAAAGCATGGGGAATTTGGGATGCATGGGAAGAAGGCGAAAAGGGGGAAGAAAGGGAAGAGTGGGAAGAATGAAAAAAAGAAGGAGAAGAAGAAAAGAAGAAGAGGAAACAAAAGGAGGAAAGCAGAGGGGGGGGGGGGGGGGGGGATGGTAAGTAAGGGGGGAAGGTGGAAAAGAAAGAAAAAGTCACATACGTCCGGCCTCACTTTCGAGAAATCCACCCTCTCTTCATATCCGGTCCATTCGTATCGGACGCCGACGTGGGTGGCCTGGGGATGCTGCAGCGCGCTCGCATTCTTGGGCTCGTGCCGGCAGCCGTCGAGCCGACACGGGAAGCTTTCTTGCAATCTCTTGCTGTGGCCGCGGCTGTGGCTGTGACCGCGGCTGGGGCAGCAACAGAGCCCGGAGCAGACTCCTCAGGCTGGGTGGTGCTCTCCGTACCCTGGTGAAAGCCGCGGTCTGTTGCGGCCGGGCCTCGACGAGAGGCAGCGTGCTGGGCGGCGATGTGCTGGGCGATGGATTCCATCGTCACCGGCAGTGTCTTGTGGCTTGTCAGTGTATGTCTTGGCCTGGAAGGCGAAGGCTGTCGAAGACAGGGTCGGATCGACGCAGAAAAGGGGACTTACGAGTCTTCTTGTCCATCAAGCTGTCCCGCGTCAGAAGAGGAGCAGTGTTAGACGGTGCGCACAAGGGTTCTGTGTGTATGGTTCGAACTTCTGAGAGAGCAGCCACGCGAGACCGTAATTCGCCTCCTGCTTTTTGGTCCTCATGGCCCTGAACAGTTCAGTTGGTAAGTACATGTCTTTCCCAGAATAATCATGTGTGAGGTTTATATATCGTTATATAAGCGCATCCCCAATGCCCCCCGGGAGGCTCGCAAAGGTCCTGTATAGAAGTACGTTATATAGGTAGCCCCCATCAGACGTTTGAAGACTATGATCACAATAATAACAGGAATGACAACCACAATGACAACTAGAGGACAAACACCGCTGCAACCGCCGTGGACGCGAGGCCCAGGTACGTAGGTACAAACCATGGGTTTCCTCCTCCGAACTAACATGGCGGGGAAATATTTACGGCGGGAAGGCTTCTTTAGCCAAACAATGATTGTCGTGAAAATAATGCTTGCTGAGAAGATAATGGTTGCCTGACAAGCTTTATTTGCCTGTGCCGGTAGTTATCAGAGTCCCGTGCTATAGGTGGTATTTTCCCCAAACTAACAGTGGGTGACAAGAAGTAATAACCATGAAGGAAGTTGAGTGTAGTTATCCGCCAGTAGCCAGCGGCGAGAGTAGCTGAAGACTTTGAAGTCTTCCATCTGGTTAAGCGTCATGGTGCCGCAAGAGCATAAATCACCAAACAGTGCCCGACGACATGTGGTACTCGTCGGAAAGACATAGCATCCAGCTTGCAGTATTGCAACTGGCCATTCCGAACTTGATAGCACTATTTGCAGCTCGATCGATACTTTGACTTATATCTACGATCAAGGACATGTATCTGCTGTCGAAGGCCAAGAGTGTAGTACTGCTAGGAGCGTCACTCATCGCGCAGGCCTCGCGAGCCTCGCAAAATATCAAGACACTGACTCCCTGGCCCCTGACCAACCCCCAGGGATCGGTACATACCATCCATCTTGCCTTCGTCCTCGAAGATGGCGCCCAGCTGGAGGTAAGGGCTGTTGCTGTAGCCAACACGCTTAACTGTAGGCCATTCGGGGAGCTTGTTGGAGTTATCGGGCTTCGTAACGAATAGATTCTTGATCGAGAACTTCATAATGTACTTAGAAGCGTTATCCAGCGAAGCTTTTCGAGGCATAAGGTACGAGAGTACCATGTCACGACGGCGGCCATCGTCGGGCGAGCGGGGCCGGTCGAGGGGCGGGAGCGGGAGCGGGAGCGGCACGGATCCTGTAGGTGGTGAATTGGCGGCTGATGGTGGTGGGCGCGGCTTTTATCGTCTACCGGTATCCCCTCTAATGATTCCTCCAGGCGCAGTTGGTGTTGTGAGGAGGAGCTCATGCATCGTGAGGGGTAAGCGTGGATGTGATACCCATGCTGCCGAGGCCGCTTCATGTGCGGACCGGTGTTGATCGTCCGGCCTCAACAGATCGCGCATGCAAGTGGGAGCAGCTGTCCACACAGGGTCCGTGAACCCTCGCAAGACGCCGTGTAAACGCCTCGCTGAACCCAAAATGGCAGATGAAGAGTGGAGGGAGCGGTTTTATTCCTACCGCTCCTCCTGGCTCCACCTGTAGTTGATCGAGATGCTGACGTGCACCCGGACGGCCTCCATTATCTCTTACAGCGCTTTTGCAAGTCAGTCAGTTATTCGGCCAGTACTGGTAGGCTACCATGGTCTCAACTCACGTCCAATAAAGGGTTGGACCAGAGGCTTAACAAGCCTGATACCTGTTCTCAGCAGTTGTACTGCAGATGGCTCAGTGTCTTAATCCCCCCCCACCCCCCCCACCACCCCAACCTTTTGGGACTCTCGGTTCGACTCCCATGTATATCGGAGGGAGGCTTGCAGCTGGTGATGAAAAGCCTGGAGCCTGCTGGGACTGGATGTGACGCTCCATGGAACGTGGTGATGTCCAGGGTGACATTCAGCCGCCGGTGGCGAGACGGTAGCTGCCGGTGATCGGCTCACGGCATCTAACGCGCTCGTCGGAGTGGAAGTTGCACTCGCGAAGCAGCTTGGCGAGCTCGGTAGCACAGATGGTGCTCCGGCGCGCCCCCGATCGTGCCTAAGGGCAAGTCTCAATCGCCACTGCCAAATTCTTTGGCCTCGTCCTCCTTCTGGAGCACCTATATGAGGGAGCCCTTGTCCGGGCGTCGTCATCAGCCGCCGGGCTGGAGACGGCAGGCTGGCCGTCTGCGCGCCATGGTGTGCAAGGAGTTTGTCTTTCTATCCTCCCAGTGAGTTAGATCGTATGCTCCAGCTTCTATCAGGGCGACGAGAATATGCACAGATCCCGCCATCTGCCGAGAGTTTCGCAGACTCGAAGTCTTTCATCTGGTTCAGCGTTATACCACTGCCGCAAGCAGACACAACAAGAAGTAAGCACTCTTGCGAGTTGCATGTCTTACTCGGCCTTGACGTTCTTGTGGCGGCGCGACCAGCTTCGTCATCAGGTTATCCTCCTGGAGGATAGTAATGGCTCCCTTCAGCAGAGGCATCTCGTCGCCGATCCAGACAATTTTCTTGTATGACTGATTGAACGCGCTGCTGGAGGCAGCTAGGCTTTTATTGCGCTCCGAGTAGTCACTCTCGTCGACGCATAATTCTCCCTCCCATAACAGCTCCCCGGTGTTGCGGTTTGGGGGCTCAGTGGACTATGTTGCGACGTCAGTACAACCCCTGCGATACTACTGACACAGGAACCTACCGTAAGGGTCAACGTCCAAGCCTTGCCGACTTGACCCTTGGCCAAGCGTGGACAGAGCTGCTGTCTCTTACTCAATGGGTATTGTGATGAGAACTTCATGTCTGTCAGCAACTTGACGAGAGGATATCCAGGTGACACGGGCCCGATCGCTTACCGGGTCACATGCAGCAGCAAGATGTTACCAATAAGTACTTCCCTTCCTGGGCGAAGTTACTATCAAGAGACGCAGCGATCTCCCTCTTTCCTCATGGCCTATAGGAACGAGTGCAGCTCCCGCAGCATTCCCGGGACCCAACCCCCGGGTAGCCATATCCACCGGTGATCCGGGGGCACCAGAAGCCGGCGCTTTGAAAGACGATAAAGTCTTTCACCTGGTTAATCGTCGTGGTGGGCGGGGTGGGCAGAAGCACCGTAGCACTCCTGGGAGGCCACTCCTCCAGAGGCCGCATCAGTTGTAGTACTTGCTACCCATGCAACAGACAGTAAAGGTGGTTCACCTGGTTAGTTGTCGTGGCAAATCGTAACGCTGACGACAGTCGCCTTATTGTCCTTCGGCGGCGCGGGCCCGGTCGGTTCCACGTCTTGGTGTCCTTCCCCCTCCACAGAGGCCGCATTAGTTATAGCATTCCCTGCTACGAAAGAAAGTGAAGGTGGTTCATCTGGTTGATTGTCGCGGCAAACCGTGGCGCCGAGGACAGTCGGCTTGTTGTCCTTCGGCCCCTCGGCCCCGGTCGGCAGCACTTCTTGTCTTCACTTAACCGGGGACCGAGGGGCCGAGGATAGCACTCTTGTTATCCTTCGGCCTCCCCGGTCCCGGTCGGAAGCACGTCTTGTTGTACACCTAACCGGGGACCGGGGGACCGAGGATAGCAATCTTGGTGTCCTTCGGCCCCCCGGTGTAGCATATCTTATTGTCCGGATGGACAACACACTGGATGGGCCCCGGAGGGCAGGGGACGATCGTCTTGTTCGTCCTTCGGTCCACCGGGCTCGGTAGGTAGCACGTCTTGTTATACCTAACCGCGGACCGGGGGACCGAGGATCGCACGCCTGTTGTCCTTCGACCTCCCCAGCCCCGGTCGGAAGCACGTCTTGTTGTCCACCTAACCGGAGAAGGGGGCAATTGTAGCATTCGGCAGCCGCACTAGTTGTAGCATTTGCTGCTACAGCAGAAAGTGAAGGTGCTTCACCTGGGGTATTGTCGTGGCAGGGGGGCCCCCCGGGGCACCGTAGCACCCCAGCTACCTGCCGGCAAATATGAAAAAAGTAGTCAGCTAATCTTCTTTCCGGGTTATGTTGAACCTCCACGTTCCTTCTCCATGGACCACGTGTGCTCACAGCAGAGGGTATGAGCCACTTGGTCGCGTCCCTCGCTGCCGTGGCCCGGAGAACGGGGACTTTGATGCCATTCCGCTTATCACTTGGCAAGGAATCGAAGTAATCCAGAGGAAACGCCTTACCTTGCTTCGACTTGTTGGTTCTGGCTGTTCCACTTATTCGAGCCTTGTGGCAGTTGAACTGTGAGAGGTGGTAGGCGACTCTGCTGTGAGGACTCTCAATTACATTAGCTGCGTGCTGAAGCCTCTTCGGTAGATATGTTGGGAACAGCCCGCGACCGTGCAGCTGCTGCGTTGATATCGGGATCTGCCTGTGGGCTGGCCCTGACGGGGGTGATCTCACCTGGTCCTGTATGGTTCCCGTTCCCACGAAGGGTTGATTGGGTCTGACGAAGGACTGGTCCGGTTCAGGTCAGAGGTCAGCCAGCACCAGACGAAGGACGGGTCGGCCAATGCGATCGAGGCCAATGCGATCGAGGCCAATGCGATCGAGGCGCTCTCAGGCTTTGTGGGCTGAAGTGGCTCGGGATGATGGGCTCATGGGCAAGACGGGCAGAGAGAGAAAGAGAGAGGATTTGGGTGTTTGGACAGACTGGCTGCCGTGGTCGGACAAAGGAATGGGCAAGATCAGACGCGACACCAGTCATGATGGAGACGAACAGGATGCAGTGCTCAGAAGCAGACGAAAAGGATTGCACATACCAGATGAGGCGTGGGCAAAGATGATAAGATCGGCGCGAGTTGTGAAGAGGAGAAGGTTTAGGTACAAATTTGGGAGAGGGCCAAGATAATCGAATCAGTCAGATACGCCAGGGCAAGAAACAAGCTAGTAGTGTCTGGGAACAACAGCTCGCATCATATACGTTCTTGCTAGCGAAGACGGGAGGTATATATTATTAGTCACGTCTCTATTCGCCCCATCGCCGTAAAATCTCCATCTGTCACTATTAGAGGATGCTGCAATCAGCCAAATACAAGCACGGGTAACTACACCAGTGTACCCTTCCTCAATCAGTGGAGGGAGAAGCATAGAAAATACCCCAAGAGAAGCCGGATGCTTGTTTGACTTTTCTGTTGATTGGGTCAGGGGCCAATGAACATTACCAAACACCATTCAAGAGTAAATCTCTGAGTCCTCTCTGCCATTGACTTACTTGCTGAGCGATGACAACATAAACGCTTTGCTCAGGTAGAGCAGGACGACTCAGAGGAAATCGCATTTGACGAAGGCATGGCGCGTGGGAACAAATCGCGACTGAAAACAGTCCAGCGGCTGTTGCTGGAAAGAAGACATGGACTTGGTGTGCGCACGTGACATTCCGGAACCGCGGGCGGCCATTGCAACCTCTCCCGGGACCCACCCGGTACCTTAATTGGTTCACCGTTTCGGGTCTCGACAACTCGGACGGAGATAAGTATCCGCTATCAGCCCCATATCACGGGTTCACACCGTGGTCGAAGGAATGTCACGGTTGAATTAACCTAAGACCAGGAATCATGATATTCGGTCAGGCACCAGCAGTGCGACTGCCTTATTCTTCTTACCAATGCCAACAGTCCAATGTCCAGGTCAACAATACTTCTTACTCTCAACTTACCGGTACTCCGTACACCAATGCTCGATAAAGGTTGACATCCGAAGCACAATGGCCCCACAGGCTATGACCGGGAATAAGCTGTGGACGTGTGGGTCCGAATCTCGGCGACCGAGGCGGTACATAGACCAACAGTTTTCTCCCCTTTGTCTGATGACTATGATCAAAGCCTCGAATTCTTCGGCGGTCAGCAGCAGCTCTGGTTGGTGAAGATGGACGACTCGGACTCCCCGTCCCGAGCCAACATGGACCTCGAGAAGCAGCTCGGCTCGGCCCCGCCCGGTCCGGACAATGGCACCGCCGTCGGCAATGGTACGACCGTCTCCGACGACCGTAAGACCGCCGCGGCGGTGGCTCCGGCCGGCGCTGCTACCGCCAAGGACGAACGATTCCTCGTCGCCTTTGACAAGGGGGACCCGAAAGACCCCAAGAACTTCCACACCCTCTACAAGGCCTGGATAACCTTCGCCATGGGCCTCCTGGCCTTCACGGGGTCCGTGGGGTCGGCCATCACCACGCCCGCCGAGGAGGTGCTGTCGGAGCACTTTGGCATCAGCTACGAGGTCACCGTGCTGACCATGTCGCTCTTTGTCCTCGGTGCGTGCCTCTCTCTCTCTCTCTCTCCCCCTCCCTCTCTGTCACTGTCCATGCTCCCCTGACGAATATCCGCTGCTTTCCGGCTACCGATATCCAACCATCTACGACCGTACTGCTGCTAACCAGAAAGGCGATGCTGGGCTGAGCGAGCAGGCTTCGCCCTCGGCCCCGTCTTCTGGGCGCCCATCTCCGAGGCCTACGGCCGGCGGTGGTCGATGCTGCCGCCCATCGGCGTGCTGGCGCTCTTCAGCGTCGGCACCGCCGTCAGCCGCGGCGTGCCCGCGCTGCTCGTGACGCGCTTCTTCGGCGGCGTCTTCGGCGCCGCGCCCGTCAGCAACGTCGCCGCCGCCCTCGGCGACTTCTACCGCCCGCAGGACCGCGCCCTGGCCATGAGCTTCGTACGTACCTACGCAGTCCAGACCCTCTGGGTTTCAATTCTCTTCTGTTCTTCTTCTTTTCACCTTCGGGTACCGTTTCCCCCCCCCACCGCGGACCCCTCCGGTTTCAGGGAATCTCGGTTTCTCCTGGGACATGAGATCCCCCCATCTCCACGAATCAGCAGGACTGGCCTCCGTATAGAGTAACTCGTACTGACTCCAGAGGTTCAAGTACGCCATCTGCGTCGTCGGAGGGCCCTCGCTGGCGCCGCTGATCGGCGCCGCCATCACGGCGAACCCGCACTTGGGCTGGCGATGTACGTCCTGTCGTATTCTTTGCGTCTCACGCGTCGGTGTACCTGTATCTCGTGTGTTGACACTTCACATCTGGGCGTCTCAGGGACCGAGTACATGGAGGCCATCATCGCCGTCACGACCGTCGCCATCGCCTTCTTCACCATGCCCGAGACGTACGCGCCCGTCCTGCTGGACCGCAAGGCCCGCGCCCTGCGGAAGTCCACCGGCGACCCGCGGTACTGGCACCCGCACGAGGACGAGCGCATCAGCATAGACAACATCGTCACGAAGCACCTCAGCCGACCCTTGCGGTGAGTCGGCAGTACAGTCCAATTTATCACCGCACCACTACCATTACCGCGGCTACCCCTTCCCCCTCTTTTGCTAACAGACCCTCCGTCTTCTCTCTCGGCCCCCGCCATTCTCCGCAGAATGCTGCTCACCGAGCCGATCGTGTCGTGCGTCGCGCTGTACGCGTCCTTCGTCTACGGCCTGCTGTTCCTCCTGCTCGAGGTCTTCCCCATCGTCTTCCGCGAGCACCGGCGCTGGGGGCCCATCGTCGCGGAGTTGCCCCTCGTCGGCATCATGGTCGGCGTCATGTGCTCGACCGTCATCAACATGGCCGCCCAGCCCTACTACCGCCGCAAGGTCAAGGCCAACGGGGGCCGCGCCGTGCCCGAGGCCCGGTCGCCGCGTATGTAGCTTTTGGATTCATCTTGTTCCTCTTCGAACCCCCCCAACCCCCCCATTTCTGGCGTATTTCTTCTTTGTTCGCGGATCTGTATGCCTGGGAGATGATCCTGAGTCTCGAGATGGAGAATTGTGTCCCTGTCTTGAGTGAATGCTGACTCCCATTGCTCAAGTGATGGTCGTCGGCGGATTCCTCTTCTCCAGCGGCATGTTTTGGTTTGGCTGGACGGCGACGCCGAGTGTTTCCTGGGTATCGCCAGTCATCGCAGCAGGTACGGCGCCCTTTCTCTCTCCCACCCACGTGCCAGAACGTCTCAGCGTGGACGCGTGACTGAACGACTGACCGATCGACCGACCAATCTGACACGACTCCCCCCGGACAGGCTTCATCGGCTGTGGCTTCACCATCGTCTTCCAGTCGTGCCTCAACGTGCTGGTCGACACGTACGGCCCCTACGCCGCCAGCGCGACCTCGGCCAACACCATGCTGCGCTCGCTGCTGGCCTGCGGCCTGCCGCTCGCCGCGCGGCCCATGTTCCTGAACCTTGGCGTCGGGCCGGCCACCAGCGTGCTGGCCGGCATCTCGTGCCTCGCCCTGCCCGTTCCCTTCCTGCTCGTCAGGTACGGGCTCGCGCTGCGGAGGAGGTCAAAGTTCGCACCGGTGCATGACGACTAGACTGGGTTTTGCTTCTGCGCCGCGCGCTGGTTGGCTTTGCTCATTTCGGGAGTTTGGAGAGGTCAGCGTGCAGATAGACCCCTCTTTCACATAGCTATCTCGTCGTTAGAAGTAGAGACCACCTAGACTTGCATAACTGTCCCTTGGTATAATTCGATACAGATCGTATGCCCTGAATTAGAACCAAGTGCTGAGTCGCGGCTTTGACTGAGCAGAGAAATCATTGGGTATAGAGCATGTTACCTGGCTCTGTGGACTTGGCATCACGCAACCTTCTAGACATTATATAAATCAACACGACAGTTGTATGAGGTCAACAACAACTGTGGAGGCTAAACGGATCAAGCCAGTGCTCTTCTTCATACATTGCGCTTACCTAGACTTAGCGCGCAATGGAACATCTACCCCAGCTTGACACACGAGCTGACCTGATGAGTACGATATGAGAGACACCCTAGCGTATTTCACCGACATGGAGATTTCAGAATGTCCAGGAAGACACGCAACGGGAGGGGAAGGGTTTTGGAGCCGCCATATGCCCGCGCCGTATTGTGCGACTTAGTTGCCATTCGTTGAGTGCACTTTACCTTCACCTCATCCAGACAGGCAGGGGAGGAAGAGAAGCAAGGTTGCCAGAAAGCACGATCACAGCCGCGATCTCGCGCGGTCGAGGGTGGGCGGGCAGCGCGTCCGTCTACGCAGACTGACTGCGACCACTGTGGAGGGGATTGAGCTTGAGCTCGAGATCGGCCGGCAACTCGGCGGCGTCGGCGTCGGCGTCGGCGTCGGCGTCGGCGCGGACCGCGGCGTCCATGTCCTCCTACGCTCCTCGCAGCCGACGGCAGGAGTGGCGGGGGCGGGGGCTTTGAGTGCGCCGAGGGGCGGGGAGAAGTCGTCGGGGCGCGGCGGGCGCGTGTCCATCTTGAGGCTCTTGTGAGAAGGGGATGGGGACGGGGATGGGGATGGAGGTTTGTTGGGCAGGTTGGTAGAGACGCAAGTGATGTATACATAAGGACAGCGTTGGCAACTGTCCCTGGGGCATAGGTTCGGTGCGCTACCTATTTCTCCCTCCCTGTGTGGTTTCCTTCTTTGCTCTGTCTCGCTCACTGGCGCGTCCGATGGCCAGGTCGACGACGGGCGCCTCTTCGAAGTGCCTGACTTCTTGCCTAGAGGTACTTAGGTACCTGTGCCCATCGTGAGCTGCCCGATACCTATTGTCGCGCGTCTGCAGGCGTGCCGTAGCACGTCGGGACGTACACATGTACACACGTACAAAGACGCCCGCCCGTTGGAAGTTGAGCAGTCGCTTGTTTCCAGATCACCGATCCCACACGACACAAGGCAGCCAAGCCACTGCACTGGGGCCAGCTGGGGGGGACCGCGCGACTGGGGCGCGCGACTTTTTAGTGTGGCTTGCGTGCCGCGGGCATTCCCTGTTTCGAGCATGTCTCACGATGCTCGACCAATGGGCGGCGGGCCCACAGCCACGGGATGACGTCGCGACGCAGCCACAATATCATGCCCAGCGTGCGCTCTAGGTCATCGAGATAATAGGTAGGTAGATCAGGTCGTGTGAAACCGGTTGTCATCGGCCGGCCGCGTGGGCACCGGATGGATCATAAAGAGCGCTGGAGCTGCTGTGGCTCCTCCGGGGAGTCGTCTGTTTTTCGTGTTGTCAATCTTCTGCTCAAATCCATTATACCTACAACGAAATACTTCTTGATTCTTGCGTAAGTAC
This sequence comes from Xylariaceae sp. FL0804, assembly GCA_022539325.1. Classification (NCBI taxonomy): domain Eukaryota; kingdom Fungi; phylum Ascomycota; class Sordariomycetes; order Xylariales; family Xylariaceae; species Xylariaceae sp. FL0804. The sequence goes on from JAJKLG010000010.1 coordinate 473,122, forward strand.
CTAGGTAAGGCAGCAGCTGCAGCTCATACACTCTCACTCCTATCACCCAGCTCCAGTGCTGCCCACTTATACCGTTTGCTCCGCTGACTCGCTCCGAACAGACACAGATACACTCGCACATCTCTCATCCTGCCGAAATGGAGTGGACGAAGCAAAAGTACAACGAGCAGTACGAGGTGTGGATGCCGTGGATCGAGGACAACTTCCTCTACTACTTCACCAAGGACAACAAGGCCTCCTACGCCACCAAGCGTACGTCTTCCTCACTCACCCACCCTCTGGAGAATACCTTACCTTATTTTTTCCTTCTTCTCCTCGCTCTCTCCTACCCCATCACACCACTCGTCTCTCCTACATACATCCTAACCCCACCCCGCCCTCGACCCGGCTGACGCCTCCACCCCCGGCCGAACAGAGCAACTCGACCAGTCCAAAGTCACGGGCGTCTCGCAGGTCGACACGCTGCAGGACGGCGTGCACGGCCTCGCGGCCGGGCAGGTGGGCCAGGGCGGCCTGCTGCAGCCCGTCGGCGACGCCTTCTCCAAGGAGGGCATCAACCGCGCCGAGCGCGGCGGCCGCGACGACAAGGGCGGCTACCTGCCCGAGAGCATCGGGTCCAAGATACCCAGCGCGCCCAGCATGCCCGGTATCCCGGGCCTGTCGTCGAAGAAGAACGGGGAGGAGAATGAGGACCAGAAGAAATAAGGGGAGGCGATAAGACGGAGGAGGAGGAATAGACAAATCCCACGCCATGTTCCCACATACTTGGGTGGGCGACAGAACCGCACAATACTGGTTAGGACGAGCGGTCGCTTGGGTGGTTGGTCGCTATGGGAGACTGATGCATATACCTGATTTGGACACCACGAGACAACATGCTCTATCACGATGTACGAGGGAGACGACGACGACTCATGTTGGGCAGGGCAGGGCGTTCGGGAGAGGTCGCATATCGTCTTAGAATAATTGCACTACTACCACCAATACTTCTACTGCTACTACGACGTAAGCACGAAATGTTACCATGCTCAGCACATTCCACCGCGTATCGCAAGGTCTGGGGTTCCACATGCTGCCCATCCTGGCTCTCCACCGAGATAACGCCCCCTTTCCATGTCCCGAGGCTGCATGCATGCATGCACGCAGTAACTCTGCGCGCAACTCTTCTCGCCTTGAGCCTCGGGACTTGTATTCGCGCTGTAGGTACGGAGTATATTTATCTACTACCGCACCCAGGAGACAGCCGGGCGATCCGGAACAAGTTCCAGGTCACAAGTCCACACCTCTTTGCGCAGATCGCTGAGTGTGCCCCTGGACGGCAGGCAGCTCTGGGAGATGATGCCTCTGTCTACCTGGGAGGAGCCAGGTTGAGTGCTTTAGACGGTGCGAGCAACATCGCTCCCCACACAACACCACTCGCAGCAAGCTAGGAACCAGTTTCACAAATGTGCCTGAAGGAAGCCAACTAGCCGCAACAGGCACTTGGTCAACGTCTCTTCTTACAGCTTCCAACGAAGTGAGATATGAACAAAGTCTCCGAATCGGTCTGGCTAATATAGTAGTAGGTCGCTCGGCCATCAAGTCAAACCAAAAACGATATAAACAACTGAATCCACCGCGCGAGGTCTAGGTGGCTAAGGACTGGATCCCCCCACCACGCAGAACAAATGCTCGGGGACAAAGACCATGCCGAAATGCACCTCTATTCTACTAGAGTTCTATGTTCGGGCCTCGACGGCAGATTTGATAGCTGTGAATGCGATTAGTATCTGCGTGGCTGAGACTGCGGTAGGTAGGTGATAGCAAAGGGGGCTTACCGTCACAAGTCACCTTGGCATCTCCGAACAGCATCTTCGTCCCGGGCATGTAGAACATGGGATTCGGCACGTCGGCTGCGATCTGGTCAGATATCTCCACGGCAAACACGCGCAGGTGGTGTCGGGGGGGGGGGGTGGGCAGAGCTTACCGTAGCCAGAAGCCATGCCTCTTTTCATGACAATTACCTGCTTACTCTTCCACGCGTGCAGCACCGGCATCCCGGCAATCGGACTGCCGGGCTCGAGCGCGATGGGATTGACCGTGTCGTTGGCGCCGATGACCAGCGTCACGTCCGTCTCGCCAAAGTCGTCGTTGATCTCGTCCATTTCCAGGACGATGTCGTACGGCACGCTGGCTTCCGCGAGGAGCACGTTGCACTGGCCCGGCATGCGACCCGCGACGGGATGGATGGCGAATCTCACGTTGATGCCTTTGGCCCGCAGCATTCTGGTTATCTCGCTGATGGGGTACTGCGCTTTGGCAACCGCCATGCCATAGCCCACGATGATGATCACGTTCTCGGCATTCGTGAGTGCGTCGACCGTGTCCTCGATGTTGATCTGCGTTACCGAACCCTCTACCTTGAAATCAGTGGTCGCAGGCGCGGATATACCTCCGAACAACACGTTCGTGAGAGACCGATTCATCGCGACGCACATGATGTACGACAGAATGGAGCCGGAAACGCCAATAAGAGCTCCGACCGAGGTGAGCAGTGGGTTCTGCAACATGAAACCCTCAGCGACAAGAGCAAAGCCACTGTATGCGTTGAGGACGGTGATCACGACAGGCATGTCAGCCCCGCCAATGGCAGCCGTTGTCGTAAAGCCCTTGGCAAAAGACAGGATCGTGTTGGCGCCAAGGGCAGCAGCAGCAATCATGGGGGACCCTGGCGCCATGGTGACAAAGGCGCCCATGGTCGCAACATTGGTCGCCAGCATTCCGGAGTTGAGCACGTGCCGGCCAGGAAGCGTGAGGGGCCGCGACGACATCTTGCCGGCGAGTTTCAAGAAAGCGACGATAGAACCCGTAAAGGTGATGCCACCGATCAGGACACCCAGGTACGCTGTGACGAGGTGTAACGTGGTAACATGGGAAAGGTCTCCCATCACGCTACCGATACTTGTCAGTACGGCGGCCAGACCAACAACTGAGTGCAAGGCGGCCACAGTCTGAGGGAGGTCGGTGGGCGTAATTCGCTTCCCGATGACGAAACCGAGAATACTGCCTATCGTTGCAAGAGCTCCGAACTGAGTGAGCACCTCGGGGCTGAAGCCCACGGCGAGCAATGAAGCAAGGACGCCAGATCCTACACCGAGAATGCCAAGCAGGTTGCCCATTCGTGCCGTTGCTTGCGTTGCCAATCCGGAAAGAGAGCCGATACAGAGAACAGAGCTGACAAGGTATCCAGCTTGCACAAGTCCAGCAGCGCCACTCGAGGCCGCAGCTAGGAAGCCGCCGCCGAACAAGACAGCAGGGATCGCATAAAGCCAGGGGTATTCCGGAGGGTCAGTCGGTCCTGGCATGCACATTAGCTACTGCGCGTCGTGTGATGGGGAATCAGGGCTTACGCTTGAACATGTCCAACATGCGCTTAGTGATTACAAAGCCACCAGACACGTTGACAAAAGCCAATAGCACCGAGGCAGCACCAAGAACCTGTGGTATAGTTTCGGGCAAGAAACCACCTCCCATGACGAAAAAGCCGCCGATTCCCACCATTCCTGGGACAATTAGAGCCCCGAGACTTCATCATGGACGACATTGACGTACCAGAGATAGCATTGGTCACACTCATCAGAGGAGAATGAAGGGCAGGGGTCACACCCCAGACGACTCGGTAGCCAATCAGGGAGGCGAGAGCAAAAGTGAAGGCATTGCCCATGAATAGAGGCCCCGTCAATTTGCCCAGGGCTAGAGCCGTTCCCATGCCGGCGGTTATGCCCGCAACCTCACGGGACTTCTCCTGGAATGGGGTCAGGGCAACGGCAGCCTCTTCGGGCTTGGCGGTCGTCGTCGGCGGGGCCGGGGCCGGAGGTGGGGCCGGTCTGGGGGCAACTGGCAGAATGTCGCCATTCAAGGTCACAATTGCACCCCGCACGACCTCGTCTCCCAGGTCGATGCCGAAAGACTTGTCTTTAGGCGCCATGGATAAGAGGAGCTTGACGATGTTGTTGGAGTAGAGGGTAGAAGATTGCGTGGGAAGCCTGGAAGGCAAATCGGTGTAACCTGTAGAATGATTAGTATCGCAATCCACCTGACGGCGAGGGGAGCTTACCGATAATCTTGACATCGTTGTATACTGCCAATTTTCCAGGCTCTGTCTTCTCGCAGTTACCGCCAGCTTCAGCTGCCAGGTCCACAACCACAGACCCAGGCTTCATGACGTCGAGCATGTCCTTGGTAATCAGCTTGGGCGCTGGTCTACCCGGAATCAGAGCAGTGGTGATGATGATGTCGACATCCTGAGCCTGCTCCTTGAAGAGCTTCATCTCAGCGTCGATGAACTCCTTGGACATTTCCTTGGCGTAACCCCCGGCTCCGGAACCCTCTTCTTTGATCTCGACCTCGATGAACTCGGCTCCGAGAGACTGAACTTGCTCCCTCGCAGCCGATCGAGTGTCGAAGCCACGAACGATGGCGCCCATTCGCCGTGCAGTGGCAATGGCACTCAGACCGGCGACACCAGCGCCAATGACGAGAACTTTGCAGGGCGGGATCTTGCCAGCAGCAGTGACCTGGCCCGTCAGGAATCGACCAAAGGTGTTGGACGCCTCGAGGACAGCTTTGTATCCAGCAATATTGGCCATGGAACTGAGAGCATCGAAGACCTGAGCACGGGAGATTCGGGGCACCATATCCATGGCAAACGAGGTCACCTTTCGCTCGGCAAGCCGCTCCACGAGGTCCTTGTTCTGGGCGGGTTGCAGCATGGAGATGATGGTCGCCCCCTCTTTCAGACGATCGATCTCGGTGGGGTTCGGACCCCGTACTTTCAGCACAATATCCGCCTCGCCCCAGACAGCACCCGGGTCGACCAAGGTGGCACCGGCCGTCTCGTAGGCCTGGTCGAGAAAGTCGGCTTCAGCCCCGGCACCGCGCTCGACGATGACTTTGCCGAAGCCCTTCTTCTTCAGCAGGGCGACATTCTGCGGCGTGATGGCGACACGTCTCTCGTTGGCAAAGGTCTCGCGAGGTACGCCGACGCTGAGATTGGAGTAGGGTGTCGTCGGTGGTTCAACCACAGTGGAGTAGGCAGTAGTCGGAATGATCCTGCTAGCAACATCCTGGCGGCCGCCGGCGAACGTCTTCTTTAGCAGTGGCGGTAGAACGACGGGCTGCTTGGCCGAGGTGCTCTTCCACCGCCTCTGGCAAGGTACGGTTGCTATCGGAGCTCGCGGTGTGCAATCTATGGGATATTCACTCAGCCTTGGCCACGACTAGACACACTCGCCGAGCTTAGCGTCAGATCTCTGGAACAAGCACCAACCTAAAAGACACGACACGGCTCGGCGGGAGAGACGTTCTGCGACGCCGGGGGTGGCGTTGCCAGCAGCCAGCGCCGGGCGGAGACAGACAGCAGTGGAGGGCATCATGTTGGCAGAGTACGGCAGCAGGCGGCCACCCAGTCCAGGACGAGACTACAGTCGGTCATTCGCGAGGTCTGCTGAAGCGCCGGCTCGAGGTAGCAGCATCACAGAGGGACGAGGACAGACTGGACCGACGGCGGTTGTGACAGGAGGGAAGAGCGAAAGAGTCAAGGGACACGAGTGACAAGAGCAACGTTTACTCACGAGTCACCATTCGGCAGGCCCAAGGAGGAAAGGACCGGCAAATCTAGGAATAGCATTTGAGAACCCGCAGAGGTCCCCCCTGCCGCTCTCCCCTGTCCGACCCTGGAGGCTCGCTAGGGGTGCGCTCTCTCCCCCGCTTCCCATCGTACGGTACCTAGCACCTGGCTGCGCAAACGGGTCTGTATCGCTGTGGATCGAGCAGAAGCGGGCCACAGTGAGCTGGCAGCTGAGATGGAATCCATCATGGACTCGATCTTGGGCCACGCCGATCAGCCGATGGGCGCGATTCCAGTTCGCCCTCGGTGGCACCGGTGGCTTCGGATGGAGGCCGAGATATATAGGCTGATACGGGCTGATAGTAGATGACTAGACGGACGGGTTTCTGCAGGACGGGTGCGAGGTGCATGGCATGGCATGGCACGCGAGCTCGGCAGCACGCATGAGGGCGGTGGTACAGAAGAACTTGGAGCTGGGAGCTGCGTTGGTGGCTGGTCGTTGCTGGTGGTTGGTTGGCTGGCGATGACTTGGATTTGGATGAGAAGAAACCTGACAGATCGAAAGCGGCTTTTCTGGGTACGGGCGTCGCGGGAGGGACAAGCTGCATTCCCGCGGGAAGCCCCTCTCGTGCCTCTCCCAGTGGATACCTGTAGCTTGCACGTCGCAACGGAGAAGCGGAATGGCGCGTGGATCGAAGTACTGGTGGAGCTCTGCAAAACGCGGAGAAGGCGGGTCCGCGGGCACCAATCATCTTACACCGCTTCCACCTTGTTCTGATGTTGTTGGCTAAATGCGCCCGAGGGCATTCGCGACAGGCCGAAGAGGGAAACGTGATTACGGGGATTGAGTCGGTGGGGTGATAGAAATGGGGAGGCAAGGAGCTGCTGCTGCCTGTGCACGTCTCGGGCCGTGTCGTGGTGGACATCGACTCGTCCAACCACTTCACTCCGCACCACAACCACCGGTGCGTCTCTGCCGGTGGACGCAGAGCAGCTGGCCGCGCACCGCAGCCGGGAGGTCCAGGGGGACCGACGCCAGCAACAACCACGATGCCGCCCTGAACCCCCACTCCCGCCTGCTGGCGCGCACGCGGGTAACAATAAAACAAGATTGATACAGGTACACCGCTACGTCTGCCACAACCATGTACAGATGATGGGAATCAAAGTCAAAGTCTACCTGTGTGTAACTTATAGGAACCTCTCACGGCCTACCTGCTGCCGACTCCCTCAGCTCAGCAAACAAAGAGTCATACCTACAAACGCCCAGCTAAGTTACCTCAGTCCGAGAACATCTCGCGCGTGATGCCATTGCTGTCGCACATGCTCCTGAACACGCCGGCGCCCTGCCGCTGCTCCCACAGCGCCAGCGGGCTGCCCAGCTCGACGATCTCGCCGCGGTCCATGACGCAGACGCGGTCGTAGCGCACGACGGTGCGCAGGCGGTGCGCGATGGCCACGAGCGTCTTGCCGTTGCGGCCCAGCGCGGCCAGCGTTTCCTGGACGCGCGCGTCCGTCGCCGGGTCGACGCTGCTGGTGCCCTCGTCGACGAGCACGACGCGCGTGTCGCGCAGCAGCGCCCGCGCCAGCGCCAGCAGCTGCCGCTGCCCCAGCGACAGGTTCTGGCCCTCGGCCTCCACCGCCATGTCCAGCGTCACCCGGTCCTCCTCGGACCCGCCGCCGCCGCCGCCGCCGCCGCCGCCGCCGCTGCCGCCCGCCGCCGAGCTCGCCTCGTCGCTGCTGTCCACCACCACCGCCACGGCCTTGCCCTCGGCCGCGATTGCGTTGTCGTTGTCGTTGTCGTCGGAGCCCTCTTCCGGCGCGCGGGCGCGCGCCGGCCGCTCCGGGGGGTTGAGGTGGGCTTGGCGGAGCGCCGTCCAGAGCTCCAGGTCCGTGTGCTTGTTGAGCGGGTCGAGGTTCGAGCGAATCGTGCCGCGGAAGAGCGTGGGATCCTGAGGGATGATCGCCAGAGACGATCGGAGACGGTGGAGACCAATCTGGCTGATGTCGACCCCGTCGATCTTGATGAAGCCGCCCGAGATTTCCGTCAGCCTGAAGAGCGTGGATAGTATTGTGCTCTTCCCGGCACCGGTTCGGCCGACGATGCCTATCCTCTCGCCACCAGCGATATTCAGGGAGAAACCATCGATGACGAGCGGCAGGCCAGGCCGATAGCGCATTTGCACTGCGTTGTATTCGATGGCTCCATGCTCCGGCCAAGTAGGTCGAAGAGGGGCGGCTTCCAAAGGTGCTTCTTGGTCGAGGGAGTTCGTGTACTGGAATAGGCGCTCGGTATTCGACATGGAATTGTTGAGCTCGATGAAGTACTTGACCACAGTCTGCAAGGTGCCCACCATACCCATGCTGTAGGTCAGCAGAAGCCCGGAAATACTGGGAGAAACATTGAGCGAGTTGGTAACAACAAGGATGCCGGTAACAAAGTTCAGGAGAATGCCGATGTTATCTAGGCGAACGGATAGCCAATTATGGCTGGCAAAGGTCAGGTAATAGGCGCTGTCCATGTCGTTGATCGCTTGGTGCACCCGCTCGATGAACTGAGACTCGCGATCGTATGCCCGGATGCTTGTGGCCCCGATCAGAGCTTCATTGAACCGGGCGAACACGATGCCGTCTAGTGTCAGATGATGCCTTCGAAGCTCGCGCGCACTGCTCCTGTAATAGGAGATGCACAGCCATAGCGCGAACGCGCCCACCACCAGTGCAATGACGAACTATCATGCAGTCAGCTTTGGCGGTGTGATGACAAGGGGTGATACTACTCACATAGTAAAAGTAGGCCACAATCAGCACATAGGACCCCAAAAGATATGCCCCGTTGATGTGAAGCTGCTAGACAGTAACAACCAGATTATTGTGTAGCGCGTCAATGTCTCGCGTGAAGCGGTAGATCATGCGGCCAAGGGGAGTCGTTTCGAACAGAGATATAGGCGCCCAGAGAGTCCGCCAGAGCGCATCATTCGCCATGACCTGGCTCGACTTGATGCAGATGAGGCAGATGACGAGCGAGGATGTGAATAGCAGAACGATCTGTGCCAAGCTCAAGCCGGTGTAGATACCTATCTGTCTCGAAAAGGTCAGCAGATCTCTGACAGAACAACGCTGGGGCTATGGATTATCGCACATTCTGACCAAGTGTAAGACCGTACTTGTCTTGTACCAACCACGAGAGCCACAAGCTCCCGAAGATGCTCGAAGCCCTGAACAGGGCTTGTCCGACCAGCATGACCAGGCCATTCCATACACTCCCGGATGCTTGCAGCCACGAGACATACACATAGAGCGGAACACTATCGACGATCCTGGTTTCCTCCTGTATCAGACCCACGGTGTCCACGTTCGCGTCAGCAATGCCACCGCTCTGGTCGTCCGCTCTCGCGGTATCTTTATGCTCCTGCTCATCAGCCTTCTCGTCTTCCCCTTTCTGGTGCCCTCTTGCGTCTATCATGTCACGGAAGCCCGGGTTAGTGGCCATCAGGTCTTTATATGTTCCTCTGGCCTCAACACGACCGTCGACCAACCAGATGATCTTGTCGAAGCGCGGCAGCAGGTGGAGGTGGTGAGTCGCCAGGAACCTGCACTTGGACCGCAGTAGTCCGTAGATGGCCTCGTTGAAAATTTGCATGCCCACGTGAGCGTCGACTGCCGAGAGCGGGTCGTCGAGGAGGACGATGCCCGCGTCTGAGTAGATGGCGCGGGCGATGTTGATGCGCTGCTTCTGCCCCCTGAGAGCGTCACGCCTCGCTCGCCAATCCTTGTCTTGTCGCCTTGAGGTAGGATTTGGAAGTCGGTCACTAGGCTACAAGCCTGAACAACCTCCGAGGAACGCCGCTGGTCGAAGGGCTCCCCGAAAATGATGTTGCCCCAGGCGGTGGCGTTCTGGATCCAGGCATCCTGCGGGCAGTATGCTCGGTCGGCGGATAACCGCATGCTGCCTCCAGTCTGTCGCATGTCTCCTACGAGGGCACCGAGTAGCGACGTCTTACCGGATCCTATAACCCCAATGACTCCGACCAACTCGCCCTTCTCGTACTCAAAGGAGAGATCGTTTAGACTGAAAGGAGCGTTAGTATCCTGCCGTGACTGGATTCGTTTTCGGAAAACTCACCTTCGCCATTTAGTGGTATTCCCGTAGCGCGCCGTTTTCTCGAGAGCTTCGCGAGGCGGAACCTTGTTTTCTTCGATGTTGGCGATTCCTCGCTCGTGGGAAGATGCTCCCAGGTGAAAGACGAGTGGTTGAGCTGAACGGCCGACGGAAGACCAGGATGGAGACCGGCCTCAGATAGTACCTCCTCGGCTAACAATAAGTCTTCATGTCTCTTGATTGACTCTACTGCATAGATGGTATAACCGATGGCAACAGGCAATCAGTTGGTCGGAATCCGCAGCAGGCTGAACATGGCCAGAGACGAGAAGATCACTGCTGAGTTCAAGTTGCCGTAGACCACCGCATAAACAATGAATGTGACCATGATGGCCAGGACAGGCAGGAAGTGGATTGTGTGAGGCCGCCTACAGCGCACCTGATCAGGTGTGTAAACTGTAGAGCTCGTGTCTCCGAGCCTCGTATCTGCTTGAGGCGATCCAGGAAGAAGCCCTCCCAGCTCAAGTACTTCACGAAGCGAATGCCTTGCAGTATCTCCTGTGTCAGGTGACCTGCACCTCTTGGATAAGATCGACACGCATGATTTCGCCCGAGGCCGATGCTCACATCTTCCCGAGGAGGCAGCATTAGAAGATGTCCTTGGCCAGGTCCACCAGCGCACCCTGGTCGTTGGCATTCCCACGGACGGCCTTTATACTCTCTCTGAGCAGGTCGCCCTGTACGAGAGCTTGCCGAACGCGAGCTTTGCTTCTATGCAAAGCGATGAGGGACACGATGGCTTCCTCATTGAGGGTGAGCAGCTCAATGATCTCTTATACTGGTTCTTTGCAGGCGATACGAACTGCGAGATATGACAGATCGAGATATGACAGATCAGCGGCCGGAGGGGGGGGGGTTCAGGGCCAAAGAAGCCACAAGTGTTCCGCGAAGAATGTATGGAGGGTGTTTGTCAGTACCATGATAGCGAGTCTTCTAGACATATCATCGGAGATTTCATGTCTAAACTTTGATCCTGAACACGACGACTGTGACCAAAGCAAAGAGCAAACCAGCAATTCCAAAAGGCAGTCCGAGCCAGTCTCGTCCCAATTCCATCCCCGCGCCGAACGCCCACGCCATCGCCGGTCCCGACACAAGACTTCCTACACCTTCCATGACAGATATGAGCGCATACAGGCGTCCAATGTCGCTTGTGCTGCTTGCATGATGTGACTCGACGAGGAATGTCACCAGGCTACGTATTATCGGGGCGAACCCCATGCCGAGGGCAGAGATGACAAGTCCTTTGGGATATTTAGCTCCCGACTTCTGCGGACTGACGGAGAGGGCAGGCTACTCACCGATGCACATGAGGACCGCCGTTTCCGAGGCGAACATGATGAACGCTCCCATCATCAAGAGCACAATACTGATCTTCCCGATCCAAAGATCCCTGGAGGGTGCACTTGCGTTTTTAAATGCAAAGTTTATCATAAATGGTAATATTACCGTGAACAGGGCGATATTCACGCCCGCCCGCAACGAGACGAGCAACCCAGCCTGTGTGCCCAATCGTGTCAGAATCTACCCGGTACTTCGTCAAGGTGGGAATGATGGGATAAGACTTGCCTGTGACAGAGTCCACCCATACTTCTTGGACACATATTGAAAGAGAACGTTGGTAGCCTGGCGTCCAACTTTGGAAATTAGGAACGTGAACACGAGCGCGAAAACCGAGGCATCTCGGATCACAAAGTCGAATGACTGTCTGAATTGCTGGATACGGCTTTTCCATTCACTACCAGGCTTGAACAGGCCGTCCGCATCGGAACTGCTCGCGATTGTCGAAGAGGTGCTACAGACACCACTGGAGAGTGCATCATCCGGCAAGGGCAGCGTTTCTGGTACGCCGAGCGCTATCACGACGCAGATTGACTGGCAGAGTACAGCAAGCAAGAGCGGGATCCAGGGGTCTTTGGACATCAGGAACGATGCAAGCGGGGGTACGAAGAGGTCCGCGACCAGATCGGTGCAGAAGCGATAAAAAAACACGGTACTCCTGCCAGGGAGCACAGAGTTGTCAGCCCTATCAGATCACCAAAGACTATCGGAGGAGACCGGATTTGAGAGGTAGTCAGTAAGTTACCTCGACCCGGGTGGCACGACGTCAGCAACTACGGTTGTCAACAATGTGGTTCCCGTGGTCGGGCCACCGCCAACTAGATAAAAGAGCGATGACATCCACACATATTCTATAGGAGTGCGCAACACTCCCACCTGCCAACTGTGCATTAGCGCGCGACCATGGTACGGTATCGAGCTTCCAGGCGGTCTTGATGGTATACCTACGAAGAACAAAGTCGACGCCCAGCCCAATGTGTACCCGATCAACGCGAGCACCAGGATCCATTTGCGACCATGCCTGTCGGCGAGGTAGCCGTAGGGAATGGGAAGCAGGACGGCTGGTATGCCATCGAAGAAGAGCTGCCAGCCCAGGACTGAGGCGGCCTTGCTCTGGATCGGATCGATCTTGCAGAGATGCTCGGGAACGGAGCCGTCCGGTTCCAGCAGCGAGGGGTTGTGAAGCGAGTAGTAGCGGACGCAGACGACAGATTCGAAGAGGCGCACTCTGGGGGCAACGTAGAGGTCTTCGCCCACGTCCGACACGATGGCGAGTGCGATGACAAGCAGCACGACGTAGATCCACGGCCACCGGCACCGTGTACGGTGTGCTGGCGCAGTCGGTCTACCTGGGCTAGGCGGAGCCTGGGGCGGTTCGGAGGTGGGCGGGAGAAGTGGTCTTGCTTCTCCGACCTCGTCGTGGCTGTCTGCGCGGCGCTGCGCCGTGTCCACGTCCTCGTCCATGTTCCTGCAGCGGGAAGCCGAGCAAATATCAATAAGTTGGCCGGGAGGAATAGCACAGAAGTGAAGGTCTCTGAAGGAATACCTGTTAGTGTAAGAATCTTGGGCTAAAAAAGGTCATAGTTGATGGAGGCCAGCAGAGCTTCGATAAATGAGTAGCAGGCATCAACAATTGGCTGTGAATCCTGACAGCGAATCACAGATTCCGGAGAGCGAGAGCGAGGGTGGTCCCACGGCCCCACAGCCGGAACCGACCGGCCTCCAGGTAAACATTCGGCGCGCTATGCCGGATTAAGGTAGTTCGTGGCTGGTAGAACGACGTGTTTTGGGATTCGCTCGGGGAAAAAGTACGCTACTCTGAGAGTGGGTTCGACCGAGACGGTACCCTTCACGAACGGCACCATGCCCGCGCCCACGCTGGCCACCAGCACCACGGCCTCCGTGGGCACCGGCGGCGTCTACCCGACCACCAGCGCCGCGACCGCCTCGGACTCGCCCATCGCCACCGCCGGCGCCGGCAAGGCCGCTGCGCTTTCGGGCGCTGGCCGCCTTCGCTCTCTAAGCTGCCCCGCGTGCTTCCACTCTCACGACTATGACACCTACGATTCTCTTTATGACCGATGATACCTAATTCTCACACCCACTCACATACACGAGGATCGCACCGAATACCAGAGCGTCAGCATCTGAGTAGGTACGTAGCCGACTATACATGGTGGCGCTCATCGTAGCGGTTTTGAAAATCTGGTAGGCGATAGGGGTACCTGCTACAAAGACAGACAAAAACGAAAAAAAAATAGAAGATCACGGTGACGGTCTCTAATGTCATTACTATCCCGAGAATACACATCCATGTCGTAAGTTATAGTAACCCGTGACAAGCCTCGGGAACGATCTCTGGTCTGAGATATCTCAGTTGCGATTTTATTCACCGCAGCTGTGCAACAATGAGAGAAGACAACCTATCTGCATCACCTAGGTACCGCAAGCTGTTATTGGGGAACCTATCTGCCATCACCAGCTATCCCATGAGGACCTAACGAGGCCAATTCGATAGTTGGACGAGCCTCAGGTTGACTCGTTACTCAACATGGGTTCGGCGGCTTCTGTGAGAGAGAATAGCAGCCTCGTCAGGAATCCGAAGGCAGATTGGCAGTCAACCACCGTCGGACCAGTGACGAATACGACTGCCGTGATGTAAATTGTGGCAATATCCTTGGCGACTACGCGTTCTCTTGGGTCGAACACCTTCTCTTGGAGTTACACGACAGGTTCACCCCTCGGATGTCCGAGACCGAGCTTTTATACTCTCGCCGACGCCAGGAGAGAATTCGTATAAATCTCAGCACGGATCCCTTGAAACGGCGCCGTCCAGTAATTAAGTCTACGATACCTCAGCACGGTTCTCTCGAAACGGCGCCATCGAGTGAACTGATCTTACAGATCGAACTCTGTCGCGTCCGGTGCACTGGGCTGATCCAACCAGAAGAGCCATCCTACTCACGTCCACCATGCCTACCTTCGCCGAAGCCGTCGCGGGCACCACCATTGCCTTCTCCTTCATACTAGCCGGTGAGTGGCTGCTTACTGGCTCCCCGTACTACGCGCGAAGCCTGAAACCCAGGAGTGGGAGGATGCTGACTGAGAGGGGTGGCCCGGGGCCGTTGTTTGCTTGCCTGCTTGCTAGGGAACGCCATCACGCAGTCCTTCATGAGCGTGCCCGCTCTGCTCGTCGACTTCCCGTCGCCGTCGTCCGATGAGCACGCCGCGCGCGCGCGCCTGCTCGGCCGGCAGTGGCCCGTCTTCTGGGTCGTGGGCAACCGCTTCTTCCGGCCCATCAGCACGCTGGGCATCTTCGGGTACGCGTACGCCTCGTTCGCGGCCTACCAGCGCCAGCGCCAGCGCCAGCAGAGCTTCATCGGCATCGGCGGCGGAGGAGGGGGCGAGGGGGAGGGGGCCGACTGGCGGCTCTTCGCCGTCGCGGCGCTCTGCCACCTCGTCACCGTCGTCCACTCGGCCGTGAACCTCCAGCCCGTCAACGAGCAGCTCGCCGCACTCGCCGACGGACCCCGGGCCGACAAGAAGAAGGGCGTCGACGCCAGGGACGCCGAGGCCTACGCCCGCCGCTGGATCAGGCTCAACATTCTGCGCCTCGGCACGGCCGTCGTCGCCGGCACGCTTGCCTTATCGCAGATCATGCGGGGACTATAGGCCTGTATATCAGCAGTACCCTGGGCAGGTGGATGCGGAGGCCATCTAGGCACGTCCGCCTCTATACTCTAGACAAGCCGGGGCTGCGTGAGCTCTAAGAACACGCCCTGGAGCTCACCAAGCACTCGCCCAGCAACTCACACACGCATGGACGCTTGTTTCTAAGCAGTGGGCTGCGCTCGACGGGCGTATGTAGCAAATCAAAAGTTGGGCTAGGAGATGTTTCTGTTACGAGATTTAGACTCGATACGGCGAGTTCCGAGATGAATACTCATAAAGGTGGGAGGTGGAAGGTAAACTGCATAGCCCATAGCAGTTATAATACGTAATTTAATAATGCTAGAAAGACACCGTCAATTGTTATTCCATTAACCTCTTTCTCTTGTCTGTTGCGTAGGGACGGGTTACAGTGGTTGTAATGCCTTTGCTAAGATAGGGGCAGACCGGCAGCATACCCTTGCCAGTGAGTTGCTCGCGCCAGTGATCTCTCACCACTTAGTCATAACCAGTATTCACTCATCGATGTTTTAGAAAGCACAACCTAGGCCCTTAAAGGATGGATTTGAGTATTAGGTAGTTCTCTAATTGGTGATATCTATTGTTAGAGTAGAAGGTGGTGGCTAGCTTGAGCCAGTTATACAGGATCGTTATCTGGGGTAGAAGGTCTGGCCTTGACTTGAACCCGGCGATCAAGCAGACCACGGCATAAGTCTGGTATAACCTCGTTCGTTAAGCACGTTTCGCGCATCACATTTCATGATTGACTTTTGCTGTTGGCAAATGGAATATAGCGAATGTTTCCAGCCCAACAACTGTCTGTCGTGGGGAACTCTAACCGTATCCCCTTGGCACATGGCAGTGAAAATCCATTGACCCCTGTTCCAGCAACTATCACAAGCCGTTACACACCCGTCCTGTGAATTCATATCCGTACCACAAGGCTCCCAGGTACGCGCAATTGACATGTCTCTAATCCAATCTATCCCGAATGTAACAACCTCATATTGGCCTTCCACAACCCAAATCTCATCAAAATCCGACAGGCGAGCCGAGAGGCGAGCGAGCCCACGGAACCGCACCACCGGGGTGAGCTAGCAGCGCGTCGTCGCCCCGATGACGCTGGGACCGCGCGGCGTCGACGGTCAGCCCGCCCTTCTTGCCCTCTGCTGGGCGCGACTTCAGGGCAAAGTCCTTGGGCGCGTGGCTGCGCGCCATCTCCATGGCCTTGGCGCTGTCGACGAACTCGACGACCTCGCGGACCTGGGTGGCGTCGTCGGTCAGGCGGATCATGATGACGCACTCGTTGGTCCAGGGGCCGCGGCCGCCCTTGAGGCGGCCGCGCATCTGCGCGTGCACCATGATGGGGCCGGACGCGTCGGCGCCGCCCGAGACCGTGCACGGCACCATGGCGAACTCGTCGAAGATGGCGAAGATGCCGGCCGCCTGCTTCGCAAAGGCCTCCTTATCGTGCGGTATCATGTCCAGGCTCGCCGGCAGCACCTGGTGGCGGAAGTCGGGCGTCAGGCACTTCATGAGCTGCGGCACCGAAAGACTCCCGTATCCGGACAGGAGGTCGTCGACGGTCTGCAGCCGCCGCAACCTGTGGGCGTCCATCGTGAAAGTACCGGTAGTCGGGCAGATTGAAGATGAATGATCAAGCGAGTCTGTGGCTGCCTCTGGATCGGATCTTGTTAATTGATGACTCCAGCGCTGTAACCGGGAGGAAGTTGGACTGACGAACGAAACAGCTGAGGCCCCTTTTTCCCGATGCGCAGACGAGCCGCCCTGAGGATAAAGAAAACACGAAGAAAGCCACGAATGACTTCACTCTGTCAGGGTTGGTCCTTGACTGCTTTGACCTCCAACCTGAGCCCAGTTATGCGACGCCGGGCAACTATATGTACATCATGTCGTAAAGTCGTCGGACACCATCAGATTGGTGAGCCGAGTAATACACTTCGAGCTAGTTACGTGGACGTGGAAGCTCAAACACGTGTGATACAGAGACAACCAAGTAAGTTGCGTTATGGTCTTAGCCAAGTTGCCTTACGGTCTTGGCCGGGATGAGTTACGGCCTTGGCCGGGTTGAGTTACGGTCTTGGCCGGGTTGAGTTACGGTCTTGGCCGGGTTGAGTTATAACACAGCATTAAGCGGCGCAGGTCGGGTTCTCATCTCCTCTCTTATAACCCACGAGATCAATACTCCGTATCCGTATACTCCGTACCGGTACAGAAACAAGACATTTGTGTCGCAATGATCACCGAGCCATGCGACCTCCATGGGTGTTCCGTAGAATCGGACGCTGACAAACAGACCTTCAGCGGACACATCCACTCGCTGTTCGGAACCCCGAGGTCCGAGATAGATGCAGTCAGGTTACTCCGCACACCGGTGTTAAGTGCGCTGGATAGTTCAAGAATATCCTGATCACCCTCCAAGCCCGGAGCTTTCCCGTAAAGGGCGGGAAACCGAGTCCCGTTCTTCTGTCAGTCCGAGCGCCCGGTTGCCATGACAGCACCGTTAATCGTGGTGCCGTAGCCCCCTAGCCACTTGGAAGCACAATGTATAACGATGTCGGCACTCCATTCGGCGGGTTGGCAGTAGTATTCACAAGCGGTGGGTGTTGCGTCAACCACGAGCGGGATTTGGACATCCTCAGCGTGGGCAATGGCGGCAAGCCCCTCAAAGTCGGCAACTGAGAGCTTTGGGTTTCCCAGGGATTCTATAAAGATAAATTTGGTCTTCTGGTCAACCAGCGACTTGACCTTGTTGAGATCGCCCGTGTCACAGAACTGAGAAATGGACCCGAGCTACTACCCCCAATCATAACCGGCTGAGTTGATAATAGCTTCACGGGTCAAAGACAACGATAGACGAGTAAAGTATAGGAATAAGCCGGCCGAGCTTTGGCCACTGCCACTCTAGTCAATGCCGCCGACGCTTTAGATAGACGTGTCGAATGTCAGAGCGGTGGCATGTCAGAGCGGCAGAGCGGTGGCATGTCAGAGCGGCAGAGCGATGGCATGTCAGAGCGGCAGACCGGTGGCATGTCAGAGCGGCGGACCGGTGGCATGTCAGAGCGGCGGACCGTTCAGAGTAGCTGCACAGTCGGCCTATCCTTAACACTGCAGCACCGGCTAACATGCACACATGGATAATACAGACCAGAATGCGTCAAACCTGCATACGTATATTTGCAGTCAGACGCGTTGAACATTTAGAGTCGAAACTATGCCTAATAGGACAATCTAGTAGTACTACGAGGCAGAAGAAACAGAAGCTCCAAAATAGCCAATACCGCAACCGAGCTGAGACATCTATCCAGTTTGATAAATCACTAATATTGATGATCACTATGAACCACAATACCTTCTCTGATTTACTTTATGTTTTGGTTCAAGCCCATATTGTTGAAGGAGGAAGGGCCAAGAATGGTCGCACACGCCAATGGAGTTGGCGCTTTCGCCTCTGAGCTGTTTACCATCAAACACTCCGACGGCAATGGTGGGTAGACATGATTCGATCCCGTCTAAAAATGCTCTGCATGCTAATTTACCCGGTCATCAGCTCACTCGAGGGTATCCTGCCGCTGGAGGGTGTCCGAGCCGACCATATACGGCGATGCGCCGAAGTACTTCCACAGTCTGGATCTGCTTCTCAGCATCCTCCCCGCAGGGACTGAGGAAGAGATCGCCGTGCCAGATGTCACTGGGACTGTTATCGAGAAGCTCGTCCGCGGCACATGTGATGGTGCAAAACAGGACGCAGGTAATGGGAACGAAGTAGTCATAACCAAGGTGATGCTGGCCCCGCGCGACGGATAACTTACCTCAGCCGGAGCGACATCCTCAAGTTCAGGATAAACCAGTCTGATTTCATCGATGCCGTTATACGACGACCAGTACAACTCGCAGTGCTTCTTCGAGGCCGCCGAGGCGCTGGGCGTCTCCCTGGTCATCTTCGACAACCCCGGGCACTGGCTCTGGCTCGCGGAGGACGAGCGGTGGGCTCACCTCCGCGAGGAGTTCATTGCCCTCGAAATGGACGACTTTGCACAGCTGCCGCAAGCGATGGTCGACGCCCTCCGCAGCAGGGGACGCGCCGTCGATGGCATCGTCACCTTCACAGATGTGTATCTCATCGCGGCAGCACAGGCGGCCGAGATGATGGGTCTGCCGACCGAACCGTCGCGCGCCATGATTCAAGCGGCCTTCAAGCACAAGTTCCGCTCGATCCTGGCCGACGAGGGCGGCAGACCCGGCAACCGCATCCGGTCCCTCCACCTGGACCGGCCCGAGTCGGTCGACGACCCGGCCCGGGCCGCCGAGATCGCGACGCTCGAGTACCCGCTGATCGTCAAGCCGTGCCGCGGGCTGTATTCCAAGTGGGTGAAGAAGGTGCACAGCCTGGCCGAGCTGCGCGAGGCCGCGCGCGCGCTGAGCGAGGACGACGCCCTCGCCGAGCAGGGCCGGCTGGCCGAGGCGGAGCTGCAGGCCGAGCAGGGCATCCTGGTCGAGACGTACGTCGACGGGCCCGAGGTCGACGCCAACTTCCTGCTCTGGGACGGGGAGATCCGCTTCTTCGAGGTGGTGGATAACTTCCCGTGCCGCGGCGACGCGGGCGACGCGACACTGGCCGAGGACTTCGCCGAGACGCTGTGCTTCTCCCCCAGCGGCCTGCCGCCCGCCGAGGTTGACGCCATCCGCAGGAACCTGCGCGAGGACATCCTGCGGCTGGGCTTCCGCTCTGGCATGTTCCACGCCGAGGCGCGCGTGCGGAATTCGTCGATGCGGTACGAGGAGGTCCGAGGGGGCGACGGCGTGATGATGGATCTCGTGCCCGTCACGAGGAAGGGAAGCGGCGGCGGCGGCGGGGTCGAGGGGCCGGACGTATTCGCCATCGAGCTCAACGTCCGCTCGCCCGGCACGGGCGGCACGTGGTTCTCGCTGCTGACGCTCGGCGTGGACCTGGGCGCGGCGCAGATCCTGCGGGCGCTGGACGACGGCGAGCGCTTCGACGCCCTGGCTAAGCCCTACGCCTTCCCCGACTCGGTCCCCTTCGGCCCCAGCGGCGCCCAGTACTGGGGGTCGCACTGCGGCATCCCCATCCACCGCGACAACATCCGGGTGCCCGACGACTTCTTCGGGGACCTGTGGCGCGAGCTGCCCGATGTCAAGCCTTACCTGGCCCGGGCCGAGATGCACACCGTACCCGGCTCCGTCGTGTCGCCGGACGGCGGCGTCGGCTGGGTCTGCTACGTGCTGGTTTACTCGAGGACGAGCAGGGCTCACGCTGTCGAGATGTACTACCGCATTGCGGCCGCATCTAAGAAAGTCTTGGATGCTGAGTTGACAAACGGTCACAACGCGTAATTCTCTTTTTATCTTTATTGAACAGATTCGAGGACGCGTCCGCACGTAGACGAATATGTCGAGTGAGCTGGGCGAATGTGTTGATTGAGGATGATGTACGGACAAGGAATTCTGTCGGACACTTATTAGGTACATCGTCCCCGGTAATTGGATGCCCCTATTATAGAAATATATGTGGTAATAGGATATTTCTCGAGAGCCCGATATAATTTTAGTAAGGAGGGCACGGTAAAAGCTGCCCTCCGCACTGGGCAGCACAAAAGGGGGTTCAAAGCAGACAACCTAATTTCTCTCCATCATCCTTACTCCGCCAGCATTTTTTCCGTACATATACCAGTTTAGTTCGTTCGTCCAGTCGTCCTTCTAGGAGGTCTCGGACGATGGAGAAGCTGCAGGACAAATTAGACATACCGTACTCCGTACCTGTCTAAAAGGTAGGTTGGGCACTTGCCGTACCAAGTACCGTAAGGGAACCAGTCTCTGTGTGGAGCTTGAAAAGACTTTCGAAAGCTAGGAAGGCCGAAAGGGTGACTTGAGAACGCTTTGATTCTTCTGCTCTGTTGCAGCTTCACGGCCTGTGAGCTCTAAACCCTTGTGGGGAGTTGGAGCACCCTATAGTGGTAAGTGCAAGTTGCCTCCGCTTCTGCCCACCACTGGCCTGAGCTATATAGTCCCCCTTTTGACCGACAACCAGCACATACGACCATAGGATCTAGACAACTCGGCATCCCGTCCGCTCTGCCCTAGATAAGCTAGATACCGCTCCGCCAGTAGTTGGGCCGGTGACGACCAGCGAATCCGGGGTGTTGTATGTTTTGGACCAGTTTTTGAAGTTACTTTTTCTTTCTTCCAAGCAAGTAGCCACTTGTCATCACCCAGGCGTGCACGCCGACGGCACGGGCGGCTCGAGGAAGGCGGCCGCGAAGCTCCAGCCGTACACGCCGTCCCACGCGCGGGCGCCCGCCGGGAAGGGGTCCATGTCGGCGCAGACGCGGCCGACGACGGGCACGGGCGCGTGGGCGCCCGCCGTCAGCGACGTGTTGAACAGCCGCCGGTAGTTGTCGCAGCAGACGGACGGGTCGGCGAACGTCGGCTGGTTCGTGACGTTCTGCATGAAGCTCAGCGGGTACGGCACCTCGTCGACGTCGCCAGTCACCGCAGCAGGCCTGACCTCGAGCGTCAGGAACTTGCTCCTGCTGCTGCTGCTGCTGTTCCGGGCAGCATCGCCGCCCCAGCCAGCCGCGCTCATCGTCCCGTCCGGCAGCGTCCGGTAGGCATCGCACGGCGGGTCGAAGCTCGCCGGGTAGACGGCCATGCCGTAGGCCTCGGCGCCGGCGATGGCGGCCGGGTTCCCCGCGGACATGAGCGAGGCGCCGGCCCAGCGGAACGACGACCCCGACAACCCGCCGCCGTCGCCGCCGTCCGTGCTGCTGCCGCTGCTGAAGAAGGGGTCGACGAAGGGGAACTCGAAGGCGGCGCGCGAGAAGTCGGGCATCCGCACGGACCCGTCGTCGTCGCCCCAGCCCCAGGCCGCCGGCGGGCGCACGTCGTGGTCGTGCACCACCTGCGCCAGCAGCGGGTACGCATCCGCCGGGAAGGAAGGCGGCAGCAGGGCCCGGTAGGCCGCCTCGGCGATGCCCCAGCGGGGCGGGACGAGCGCGCGCGCCAGCGACAGCGGGATCGGTATGATCAGCATAGTGCCGTTCAGCGTGCCCGTCACCGCGTCGGGGTACGTCGCCCACACCGGGTTGGCGCTGTCCTGGGAGATGCAGGAGGAGGCGCCGTCGTCGTCGGGGCCGTGGCCGGTCCGGGGTGCCGGGGCTGGCGGTGGGTTGCTGGATTTGCTGATATAGCGTGCGGACAGGAGCACGGCCAGCACCAGCACGGCGATGGGGAGGAGGACGTGGCGGTGCAGTTGGCGCGACCTGATAGAGGAGGGGGTGGAAGAGGAGAAGGAGGAGGCAGCTCGAGATGGCGTGCGCGATGTTGACGGGGTGGCTTTGCTGCTGCTGTCGCTGCTGCTCACCCGTAGGCGAGAGGGTGATGAGGCGCGAGACATTGTTTCGAGGAGGGCATGTTGCAGGCCAAGTGCCATCGCCTTCCTCGCCGCTGCTGCTAAGTACCACGACCTGAATGTGCTGTCTCCGGCGCAACAAAAAGCTGGCTGACGATTTGTTTTAATCCCCCGGATCACTGCAGCTTCCGCCCACGGCCAAGAACGGACAGGTCACGGATGCAACAGCTAGACGTCGGCCTTCTTCTTATGAGGGCACATCCCAGATCACATCCGTCTTCCTTGCGGGCGTCGCTTTGCTCCGGACCGGCGGACCTGCACCAGGTTTGGAAAGCAGTAGCAGCAGCCATCTTTAGACGATGGCTGCTGACCATAATGGCGGGCGACATCGTTCCTGTTCCTCCCCACGTGTCACAACAACGCCCAGCCACTTTTTCCTCCGGCTCGGATGTTTCAGGGCACGAGCCTCGAGGTAGGATGCGCCGATGCCGCCAGGGCGATCACCGCGCGGGGCGGCCAATGGGGGCCGCGGCAGCGTGGATCCCGGTTGTTTGAAACGGAACGCTCTGTTTCCGAGCGCGACGTCGCAACGGCAAGGGGAGGGGGGAGCTCGGAACCGCGTTGTCGGAGCCTTGCCAATGTATGGGTCGGGACTATCACCTGTCAAAGTGACTGAAGCGACATGATAAGCGACATGATCATTGATGATGGGCTGTTCCAGACCGGCTGGGTGTCAGCACTTTGGGTTGCAGATTTCAGGGGGGAGAGGAACGGCGCCGACTGGTAACCAGGCCGGTCTGGGTCTTCTGTCTGCTGCTACGGTAGTCATCCGGATACGCGACGATCCGGCCACTTGCCACACCTTCTTTTGACAGGTCACGCTTACCGGCAGCACGGCTGGAGAAGTATCCGCTGCAGTGACAGGAGCATGGTAGTAGTATCTGCACTTGTTGGGAGACTACTGCACGAATGACAAGTCTGGAGATCGGGTTGCGTGGTCATCATCTACAGCTTCATTTACGGCTTCATCTAGCGCATCTACCGAGTTCTGGCGGGATTGCTTATTGGCCCTCCTCGTGCCGAGTCAACCGTGGCGGTCTGCCTCCATCGCCCAAGCAAGCCATCGCTCATGCAGTCAGGCTCACCTTGCCAGGGACAAAGCCCCGAGCAGATGCCGCGTCTCTGTGCAGGATGGACGACGACGACAAACTGCCGAGTGGCACATTATCGGACGCTCGTCGAGCACACCCTGGAATATCGTCGCGCGCTCAAATACGATTCCCTCGCTCAGTGGGCCGACCTCGCGGCGGTGAATGTCCGGCGGTGCCCGTCGATGTGGTATTGTCGTTGTGGTTGCTCTTGCTGCTGCCTTCTTGCTGCTTCATGGCAATCTCCCGCCACTCGGCAATTTCGGCCTTGAGCTGCTTGATCTCACGTTCGCAGTCCTCGATGTCCCGCAAGTCCTCGATGTCCCGCGGCTCGCATCTGTACGGCTTGCAGCAGCTGCTGTGGCAGGGGGAGTCTCCGGAGGCCATCTTCGTCGGAGTCACTGATGGGGCAGGGCGCCGAGAGACGTATTCCAGCGTCTAGAAGAATTCCTTTGCTCTTCTCCGCGAGTCGTGCCGATGATAGTAGGGGACTTGAGAGTGGTGAGTGTTGGAGGCAGTGGTTCTTATGGGATCAGGATAGGAAGAGCTCTCGTATAGGCGTTTGTGTTCGTCTGCAGGGGAGTGTTGCAGTTTTAGGTGGCCTAAGCTGGCCATTTTAATACTCTTCCCTCTCCTTATTCATGATTCTTGATAAACCATATTATTGATCTGAAACTGGTTTGCCACAATCGAGAAGGCTTATGAGGAGGCCTTGTATCTCGACTTCGGGGCATTGTCTATTGGAGAAATCTTTCATTCGCAACTGTGCATTGTCTTGATTCAGGACTAGTCACTCAGTGGGCTCTATAAGGATTGAAGATAATAACTATGGCAGATAATATAATGTCTACACTACTGATCGTGCGATGTTTGCCTGCACAGTGCTATGTTATACAAAGTGATGCTTTGTGTCTCGTCATTACTTTGAGTACTCGTGTCTCTAGAAAAAATTGAGAGGGAGATATGGGTTGATGATAAAACTGGCTGGGCTGATATCTCATGCCAGTGAGCATTTACCAATTCACATGGAGGTTGGAGACACTATCGCTGCTAGACATTTGTCCATCAGCCCCTATTCCAAAACACCTCAACTCACAAATGTCTACTTCCATATGTTGACTGCTTTTTGGCATCGAAAAACTTCTGTCAGCTTTTGAGTTTTGGATGCTATTGGCTCATTCAAAATCTGGATGTACTCACACAGCACCAAGTTGATCTGTTCGAAAGTGCCGGTATTGGTACCTTATGCTGCCTACAAACACCATGGGTCACCATCTGGCAGGCTACATCACCGGGCGGGCCAAATAGTCTATTCCTCCGTACCATCGGCTTGATTCTTCTAGAAAATCATTACAGTAGGGTGATAGGTGCTTTATAGCTACAAGAAAGTAAATATTAGTTTTCACTTATATTATACCTTGGTGGATAAGCTGCTTCGTCCGTGAAGTAGAATAATCAGCGAGGTGAGAACCCAAGGTATAATATAGAAGGCGACTTAAGCATAGCAGCACTATCTCTCACGATATACAGTATGCCCTTCAGTGGCGGTCTTTCTTTAGACTAGCCACGAGTTGGGCGCTACTGATCAAGCGCGAGAAAACACCTAGGTGGTGCCACCCCTGCTTGAGAGTCAACAGACTCATCATAACTGGTACCCATTTAGAACATAAGAGCATGTGCGTATGTTCGTATATTTGACTGTATGTGGGTGCATGAAGAAGTCATGATCTGAAGAACAATTGTGATAACATCCCTTATATGGTCACCATGGGCCAAGACAATCCAGAAGCATTTCTGCCCAGATCACTAACGTGAGCAAAAGTATCTGAGCATTGGTAGTTAACAGAATGAATATATGAAGGGAGCCTATATAGTACTGATACCCCAGGCCACAGTCTACCTACTTTAGGTATATATGCTGGCTTAGATCGAACTTGGGTTACTCTTACAGACATGGCAGTGTTGAAGTAGAAGGTGATAGCTAGGTTGATCCGACCTGTCAAGTTGACATTCAGAGATGTAGAGGGCGCTCCTCATATTGAACAAGTGTGAGCTTGCATCTATTAGGTACCCCCATCTACTGGTGGGGTGACAGACTCATGATCACAAGTCACTCCAAGTAGAAGGAGAAGAAGACAAGAGACACGCGTGGATTGTGTGTGTGTGTGTGTGTGTATGAATGCGTGCGTGGGTGAGTTGGTGTCTGATCTGAGGAATACTCCCAGCCGTAGCCACTTGTATGGCTCCCACAGCTAATCAAATGCCAGAGAAATGGCAATAGACCCATAGCAGCTCTACCTTGGATCAATATACATGAATGTGCAGAATACCTAGTACTAGTGGCAGTCCAGTAACCCCTTACTTCAGCGGGCAGATGGGCAGTACCCAAGGAGAACTACGCAGCTGCCATGACTACCTCAGAGTTCAGTATAGAAGAAGCATATATGATGTATTTAGACAGCTGCCTATACACCCTGCTCCCTAGCTAGCCGAAGGTATTCTCATTTATCTAGGTAATACACGTGCAGTAATATACCCCCCCTCCCATGCGGTCTTGCAGGCACGAGTTTAGTTTCTCACGGCCTGAGCGTGCGTTCCCTTCACATGACAATTACGCGTGCCTTACATTTGTCTCCTAAAATAATATGTGTTATCGCGACAAGCCCGTTTTGGCACTCTCTGGGGCCTCCATTCCCCCAATCCCATGCCGTCGTACAGGTACGAGTTCAGTTTCTCACGGCCTGAGCGTGCCTTCCCTTCACATAAAAGATACGCGTGCCTTGCACCTGCCTCCTGAATCGTCCTATCCCACTTTGAAAATATGTGTTTTCGCGATAAGTCCGTTTCGGCACACTTACATGTCTCCATCCCTCCATCCCTCTATCTCTCCCATATCGTCGTGTGGAAACGAGTTCAGTTTCTCACGGCCTAAGCGTGCCTTCCCTTCATATAAAAGTCATGCGTGCTTAGCACCTGCCTCTTGAAATTTCCTGCCCCACTTAGATAATATGTGTTATCGTGACGAGCCCCCTTTTGTCCTCATGGTGTTTACCCACCCCACCTCCACTCCTTCATCCCCTTCCGTCCTCATCTGCTGCTCAACCACCCGCTCCCCTTCCCAGCCTTGGCTTTTCGATTCAATCATCACCATCTCCAACGCTTCACTCAGGAGACCGACCTGTCAAGATGCCTCCCAGAAGACAAAACCCCATCACGAACCAGCGTGACATGGAGATCGTCCTGGCTGGCTTCATCTCACTGAAGAACCCCCCTGCGGTAAGTATCCGACCTTACTCCCGCCCTGGTTGCAAGATCCTGCCGTATTGCCGTTGCAAGCTGCCTATCTCCTATCACTTTCACCCACGCCATTGCCCCCTGCCCTCTTCAATCCCTTCAACCACCCCTCAACGTCCCGCAACCTGCCGTTGCTACACAAGTATATCTCTTGCGCCTGACTGACCTGTCAAACACGGCACAGGTCGACTTTGAGCTTCTGGCCATCAACGGGGGCTTCAAGAATGCCAAGGTCGCCTCCACGCAGTGGGGTAATATCCGAAGAAAATACAACCTCGGAGACACCCCCAGGATCCCCGTCGAGCCCCTAATCATGTCTGCGTCCCTGAGACGTCAGGCCAGAGCCGACGCTGCTGCTGCCGCTGCAGCCGCGGAAGCGCAGGACGACGACGACGAAGGCAGCGACGAGATGCCGCGCCCTGCAAAGAGGGCCAAGGTCGCCAAGGGCAAGAAAGGCGACCATGATGATTCGGATTGCGACGAGCCGAAGCCAAACGTCAAGCGCGAGAAGAAGGAAGACGAGACCAAGCCGAAGCGTGGCCGCCGTGCTGTCAAAGACGAGGACAGCAAGGACGAGGTCAAGCCCAAGAAGTCCCGCGCCAAGCGGGAGACCAAGGACGAAGACGTCAAACCAAAAATCAAGCTTGAGGATGGCGAGGACGTCACGCCTAAGAAGGCCGGAAAGAAGACCAAGACCAAGGAATACGAGGTCGACGAGGCCGATGAGGCCTAAGGCTACCTGGGTGGGTAGCTGGGCCCGGCGTGCTTCGCGCCCCGCTTGCTTGTCTGCTTCGCATCACAAGCGGTCAGCTGTCGTCTTCGATTTGTCCATCACGACGGGATGCGGCACAGGGAGTTACGGGTCGATCTGAGGGAGTTGGCGGTTGCTTTTCTCTTAATGATATCTGGTTTCTGCGTTCGTTTCCAGAAGAGTTCTCAAGACGGCAGATAGACGCGTTGATGGCTGGAGATACCCCATGCAGATAGTCCACGAAATGCGACGAAACGAGTACTGCCTTTGCGATTTGACTCTTTTTTTTATACCTGTAATCCAGCGTGTAGTAAATGCCTCCCTCTATGCCAGTCGGCTGTGATAGTGCCGCGGGTATACGCCGATTAGGCTGGAAAACCAGTGATTTGATGCAGCTCCGGCTTGCCAGCGCAGCGCAGGGGCTACCAAGTGTACCACGATCTGTCAGCAGTGCTGCCCCTGCCTCTGTCCTACGATATACGCCTCGTCCGATGCCATCTTATGCCAAAAATTACGACAGACCATCACGTATAAGCCAGTCCCCCTGCAGTCAAGCGTCACAACAATTTGTAGTGGCCGTGTTGGAAACAGTAAAGTCGTCATAATATGCCATCACCAAGAAAGGTGCGGTTGAAGCGGATAGTAGTCGTGATCTCATTGCTCACTTGCGATATCTGATCTATATAATGTTTTGTGGCAGAAGTGTCGAAGACAGCCACGCCTCCCCTCCCCCGCCCCCTCCTCCCTCTCAATGACCCGGGTATCATCACGCAAAACATCAGCGCGTTCACTTTTTCATCTCAGCAAAGCCCATCCGGTCGAGCTGTCCCGCATCCCCATCCGGCACCAGCGGGATCTCGCTTACATCCGCAACAGCCGCGCCCGTCACGGCGAGACCCGCCCTCTCGCCCGCCAAGACCGGGTCGTCGGCGGCGGCCGCGCCATCGGAGCCGTTACCGTTGGGGCCATCATCGCCGTCTTCTTCGTATCTCTCCCAGGCCGGGGGGTTCCGCCGCGCGGCGCCGGCCTGGCTCTTGAAGTGATATCCGCGGGCCCGCGGGCGCGTGCCCGTGGCCCGCGGCAGCTCGGGCTCGTAGACGCGCGCGAAGGCGTCGCAGGCCTCGTCGAAGGCAACTCTGGTGGCGGCAGTGGCGGCGGGGTCGGACGACGACGACGACTGCTGCTGTAAGACAGCGCGGACGCCGGCGAAGAAGTCGGCCATGACGCGCAGGTTGTGCATCTGGAGCAGGGTCCAGGCGAGCATCTCCTGGGTGCCGAGGAGGTGGTGCAGGTAGGCGCGGTGGTGGTTCGCGCAGGCGTAGCACCCGCAGCCCTCCCGCAGGGGCGCCAGCGAGGTCTGGTGGTCCTCCGCCGCCGACCACAGGTCCACGCCCAGGGGGCGCAGCCGCGGCCCGGCGGAGTCTGTCAGCCTGGCCTGCGCCTGGGCGGGGGCGGGGACGGGGGGGAAGGTGAAGTGCAGCGCGATGCCGGCGTCGGATGCGGCGTTGAGGAAGGGCAGCGTGAACAGGTCCACGCCCAGCCGGATCTGCCGCAGGATGTCGTGCGGCGAGGCGACCGACACGTCCAGCGACAGGCGCGGCAGCGGGGCCAGCGCCGCGTGGTGGCGGCCCAGGTCGGGCAGGACGTCGGCGTCGTACACCGCGAGGCCGGACAGTAGATGCTGCTGCGCATAGTAGTCCTCCTCCAGACGCTCCACGTAGTCCCGCTGCATCGGATACGGCACGGGCAGCAGCGGGGCGAAAACGTGTGCGCCGCACCACCGCCGCGCCCCATCACCTCCGTCGTCGCCTCGTCCGTCTTGGCCTCCGTCGCCATCGCCGTTGCTCTTCGGCGGCCGGACGAAGAAGGCGGCGAGCCAGTCCTCGGTGCGGGCGACCATGCGCTCCTGGCGCTTCCGCGCGGGCGGCGGCTGCTGCGACGGCGGCGCGAACGTCAGGTCGGCCAGCGGGACGGCGATGTCCGGGCGGACGACGTCGACGGCGCGGCGGTACTCGTCGGCGCGCAGCCGCCGGAAGCCCGTCGACGTGAACACGGACACGAACGCGCGGCCGTTGCCGAGCGGCGACGGCACGGCCGGGTGGCGGCGCGCGCCGAGCACCGTCACCAGGTCGCGCGGCGTGGCGGTGTAGGCGTGCAGGGATGGCGGCGGCGGGCTGCCGCCGGCGCCGGCGCCTGTCGCCCGTGAGTCCATGTTGTAGATGGCCGGGAAGGGCCGCTTCTTGGAGGTCTCCAGGACTAGAAAAAAGGGGGGGAGGAGGGCAGAAGATGGTCAGTCAGAATGTCTAGGTGTGAGATATGGTCCTTCCGGCCGGCCCCGGCGGTTGCGTGCACCCACAGTCCTCGAGCGCCATGTAAGTGCCGCAGAGCTCGGTGCGGTTGGCGACATTGTCCGGGGTCATGTGCGGGACGGCGCCGCGCGACGTGAGCGAGATGAAGTTGGGGGTGTCGATGGGCTTCCGGCCCGGCAGCGATAGCCGGCCCAGACGGGCAGACGGACCGTGGTCATCGTCGGCGCTTTTCAGAACCTCGAAGATGCTTTTGCCGTCCCGACCAGAGTCCACCATTGCTGAGGCCTGGGCCCTCGGCGGCGGCGGCGGCGGCTTTGCGCGTCCTGCCACCGGCGCCGGACGAGAGGTGACGCCGGAAGTAGTCAATGTCGAGCTGATGGGAATGTTTACCGCAAAATCTTGTTCTAGTACCTCGCGGCAACTGGGACTACGCAGTAACGCACACGTCCTTCTCTGCCCAATCTTGAGCATCACAGTACCTAATAAGCAGAAGCTAAGATATCTGATATTTTAGCTTCCCTTGAAGCCAAGCAATTGGAACTCGCCGCCGGAGTGGACCCTTGTCCGACCCCTGCCTTAGATCCCGCCCGTTGCTCTGGGACCCCCCTTTTTGAGGCTGGAACATTGTTGTTTCGGCCGGCCACCCCCGCAGCCAGATCCACCTTGACTGCGACGGCGCCCGGGCGCGCGACTCCAGCTGCATCTGTCCCTCCACCCTAATCCAATCAGAGATGCGATTCATGGCAGATGGAGCGGGGGCCGGCCGCCGGCCGCGGTTGACAAATCCTTCCTTTCTCTCGGTCTCTGCTGCGCAAGCGAGGCCATATCCTTCTTATACCTGTGCCAACTTCTCGAAGGCTGAGCTGGCTCTCGGCTCTGATTCTGCGACCCGACGACACCATTGACGCTGTCGCTTCACTCGCTGCCTCTGCTTACTTGGCTTGAGACGGCGCTGCCGTAGCCTCGTTCGTCGAAGAACCGTGATTCATCATCACATACCGGTATCCCACCATCGACAGATAGAGGTGGTAGGTCTTACACTGTTGGCACGCGGGTAGATATCCGGCCAGTCGGATCCAAGAGTTCGCCGCGCAGTGTCTTTGCCCTGCGCCCATTGCCGAAAGAGAGGCCAGGAGCCTTTCCAGCCCGGACGCCCCGACGTGCTTATCATACCCATAATGCGATTTGCGTGCTGGCGGGGTTACTATGAGTGCTAGCCAGGCAGAAGATCGCTCGATACCCCCTGATGTCGACGAGGAGCAGCAGCCCGCTCTCTCCCCCTACCACGACGCGTCCCCAGTCAACACCGCCTCGGAGCGCCTCGAATACGACGAAGTCGACTCGGACGACGCCCCGACCCCACGCTTCATGCAGGACCAGGACCCGGGGAAGCGGTGGAGGTGGTTGCCCTACCCGGCCCGTCGCCTGGGGACGGCCGTGGTGCGGTGGGCCAAGGGGCCGCCGACGCCCCGGATCTGGAAGATCGAGCCCTTCCTCCCCGCCGTCCAGCGCGGCCCGCTGCGCCTCCTCGACCGGCTGCTCCCGAACCCGACGCACCGGCTGTGCCTCTTCCTCGCCTACGTCGCCGCGTGGATCCTGACCTTCGCCCTGGTGCTGTGGCACGGCCAGGTCGCGACCGAGATCCCGCAGTGGGGCCGGCCCGTCGACATCAGCTGCGGCTCGACCTACTGGACCAAGAACAACGGATGCGGCCTCGACGGCATGGACTGCCGCCCCTTCAACAACTCGGGTTTCGCCTTCCGCTGCCCCTCGGGCTGCGCCGGCTACGAGGTCCTCAACCCGCGCGCCGTCGGCACCCAGGAGATCGTCTACTCGACTTTCGTCATTGGGGGCCCGCCAGACGCCGCCGACGAGCTCGATCCCGTCTACCGGGGCGACTCCTACATCTGTACTGCTGCTATACATGCCGGCGTCATCTCGGCTTCCCAGGGCGGGTGCGGCGTGGTGGAGCTCATTGGCCAGCAGCCAAACTACACCAGCTCGAACAGGAATGGCATCCAGAGCATCGGCTTCAACTCCTACTTCCCGCTGTCGTACACTTTCCTGCCCGACATCAAATGCGAGGCCAAGGACGTCCGATGGTCGCTACTGGCCGTCTCGGTCGTCTTCACCGGCATCCTGTCGCTGTTCACCGCGTCGTCGGCCGCCTTCTTCTTCGCCTCGTTCGTCATCATCTTCTGGCAGGTGGGCATGGCCTCGGATCCGCCGTCGGAGAGCACCGTCGCCGACCTGTTCTCCGACATCCTCGGCAAGTTCCTGCCCGCCATGTTCTGCGCCTGGGTCTTCTACGACAAGATGGGCGTGCGGCGGACGCTGAGGGGTCTGACGGCCCAGGCCGAGAAGACGGTGCTGTGGCTCGGCGGGTGCTGGGTCGGCGCCCTGACGAACTACACCTTCGACTTCATACCCATCCAGAGGCTGACGGGACACGACCTCGACCAGCAGCCCGGGGCCAAGGCCGCCCTGGCCATCATCGTGCTCGTCCTCCTGGTCATCGTCGTCGGCCAGGTGTGGTGCTTCCAGCAGGAGGGCCGGCTGGTCAGGTACCTGAAGCTGTACGGGCTCTTCGTGCTCGCCATCATCATCGCCGTGACGCTGCCCGGGCTCGACCTGCGCATCCACCACTACATCCTGGCGCTGCTGCTGCTGCCCGGCACGGGCCTGCAGACGCGGCCCTCGCTGCTCTACCAGGGCATCCTCGTCGGCCTCTTCATCAACGGCATCGCGCGCTGGGGCTTCGATTCCGTGCTGCAGACGCCGTCGGCGCTGCAGGGCGACGCCCAGCTGGGCACGGCGCTGCCCGTGCTCTTAGCCCCAGCCATCGCCGCCAACGCCAGTCGCTCTACCATCACGTTCTCCTGGCGGCCGCCGCCGGCGCCGGCGTGGGACGGCATCAGCGTGCTCGTCAACGACGTCGAGCGCTTCCGCGGCTTCTTCGCCGACGGCGTGCAGAACTTCACCTGGGCGCGCGGCGAGGACGACGCGCGGGGGGACGACGACAGCGGCCCCCGGAGCGACTACGACGAGTACTTCCGCTTCGCCTGGGTCGCGGGCACCGAGGCCGGCGACTACACCCGCGCCGGCGTCTGGGGCGCCGACCGCAAGTGGACCGACATGGACCCGGGGGCCTCGCGGGTCCGCAGCAGCAGCAGTACGCGCGACGTGCGGCGCCAGGTCGGGGAGAGGCTGGTCCCGAGGGCGCTTTGGCGGCGGCACCGGTGATGGATGGATGGCGGGGTTCGGTGGTTGATGGATGGATGATGAGGATTGATGCATTCACGTTTATATATAGGTACGCCTTGTTGGATACGTCTCTAGATGACCTGTTGGATAGATTTTCAAGTGTCCTGTTTGGATACCTTGTCGGATACCTCTACATCGATCCACGTCCGAGTTGGATCAGGACATGAAATCATATTCCCATTATTACCGCATGGTACACAGCCCATCCTCTCAATCCAGTGGCATGTAGTGTACATATAAAAGATGAAATCAGTTGCGCCTGCAAAATCAGCATTGCGGCTAGCCAGCCATCTGGACGACTGAACAGCGCCGATAGAGACCGCCCCAACCCGGCAACCCTGACTCAGTCGCAGGTCGTCACCTTGTAGTTGACAGTCTGGTTGCCCGTCGCGGGCACCTTGGGCTTGAAGTCGAGGTAGACGAGCTGGCACGTACGTTCTGCTGTCAGCATGGCTTACTTATCACCCCTCCTTCTCGCTTCGCTGTCTCTCTGGCACCTCCGTCTTGACCATCTCAAAAACCGCTTATCTCTCGCCCCGCTGGCAGCACAGCACAGCACGGAGAAGGAGAGCAAAGCGCTGGACTGGGAGGAAAAGGGAAAAGAAGAAGAAGAAGAAGAAGAAGAAGAAGAAGAAGAAGAAGAAGAAGAAGAAAGGCAAGAGAATGCGAAGCTCACCTCCCCCTTCTCGGGCGTCCACTCGCCGTCCGTGTCGCGGTAGTAGACGAGCTCGCCCGACCCGGCGTCGCGCACCTCGGCCGTCGTGTGCCTGCAGCTCAAGAAGTCAGTATCTACTCGATCAGGAAAATCTCCGGGTACGGTAGCTAGCTTCCGAATCAGAGGTCGTCGGGAGCCGGGGGCAGACAAGTTTTCCCCCAGCAGAGGAAGAAAAAAGCACTACTCTGGGATAGATATGGGATAAACAAGTAGGTGGACAGGTAAAGACTTGCGTCAAGGTGCCCTCGGTACTCCAATGCAGGTTGTAGCACGTCGACTTGGTCACGAGGAAGGGCTTGGTGCAGCGCGTCTTGGCGCCCTTGCCGTCGCCCTCGAAGCACTTCTCCACCGCGTAGTCGAGCACCTTGCCCGAGGACACGGTCCGCGCTGGAAGAGAGAGAGGTTGGTTGTCAGTCGAGGTGGTTAGATCCAGGAGGGAGTGGTGATGCCTTTAGTAGTGGGGACTGAAAGAAAGGGGGACGGGCATGCCTGGGGGAGTGGGGGCGGTGCGGTGGGGGCTTGGAGTGGGGGATGGGGAATGGGGCAGTGATGGTGGTGAGGACTTGGCGTTGACGGCGCGATGGATGGCGACAGGCTGAGTGAGGAGGTGGAGTTGAGGTGCGGGACGGCGGCGATGGAGACGGAGGAGACGGAGAAAGACGTACGCTTGGTGAGCGTGCCGGTCAGCGCCAGGCCGGCGGTCAGGACGCTCTGCGCATTGGGGATGTACATGGTCGCGGTAGGTTGGTTGATGATAGTGAGTGGTGTTGATGCTGAGCGAGGCAAGAGACGCAAACTTGGACACTACTGTGGTACTGTAGGCAGTTGTCTTGAAGGTGAATGATCACGGCTGGTAGGTAGAATCAATTTGGTTCCAGGTTAGGAGGTCCGGTAGGTAGGTTGAGTTGGTGATGAGAGGTCCACATCATCCGTGCCCCTGCCGACTGCTGCCTGGCCTGGCCCGTTGTGACCGACCCCGCGCGTCATTGATATTTGTCAAGGGAGGTCGAAGTAAGATTAAAATCCTGTGGGATGAGGTTCCAGTTTGGTCATTTTTAGACCTTTAGTCAGCCTTGTGCGGCTGAGCGTGCGTTGACTTGTTTGTCTGCCGGCGTGTTGAACATGGTCTTTTCTGGTCATGGGAACTGCAATTCGTACTCGGTCGTACTTCGCATGCGCATATGTTGCAATCACAGGCTTCTTACGTGTCGATCATGACCATAGACAGGCTCTTGGACAGCAATGACTTTCTGCTAGGCGTGGATTTCCGGTCATACTTGGTGGGATTAAGAAGCCCTTACAACAAATCATAGGTAGAAGCCAACTTCCGCTCCGAAGCCCGGGTATCCAGCCCGACTTCCGGGTGGGGCCATCTTGCCGGGCCATCTTGCCGGGTCACTTCCGGCATCGCCAACATGACGGCGGTCGACGCATGCCTTCTCTCTTCACTTAAGTTGAAGCACACCACCGTACCTACTCCAGTCCCGTGACATAGGTTCCGGGACACGACTAGTAGGGCCGGGCTTGGCCATCACACAACACTCAATACGGCGCCGCCACGTCAGCGACAGTCTGCGGCTCCAGCCGGTGTGCGCAAGGCATTGTGCACAAGCCGCACTTTCCTGATGCCGGCGCCGCAGAGGTAGAGTCGGTTACGGTACGCTCGTGCTGTCAGCCGCTGCGGGAGACGCGTATCACGAGTAAGAACGGGGAGTACGGGGCCAAGGCCGGAGCGGCGTCGCGGAACGATGGGTCACCGACCGGGCGTCACCGTCCTCCGGCGGCACGAACGCGGAGTGCGCGTCGTCAGCAGCAGCAGGCGGACTGCCGTTGTAGAGTCTGGTCTGGGATGCCGCGGTCGTGTCGGGTTCGTCTTCCATGGCCGATCGTGTATGATGCGCAATTAGGAACCTGTGAGTTAGGTAAGTAAGGATGATGCTGAAGAATACTGGTTTGCCATCAGTTGAAACCTGATAGAACCTTCAAGTCGCAGCCCTTCTCCAGGAAGCTCCTGTGTTCGCTAGACAAGTGAACAGTGGTAAGTGGTGTTGATGTTGCAAGTGATGGGGGGCTAGGTCCAATTCCGAAGCCAAAATGCTGAATTACAGTAGTCCCCCCTGTAATTGGATCTATAGTAGACAGGCCTTTGATATCCAACTAGTGGGTGTTATCCTCCTAGGGGGTACGCACGTGACCTCCCAAGATGTAGGCCCCATATAGCACCTGTACTTAAATTTCGCTGCGTCCACCACCAAGTATTAAGTCACTTAACTATATTTTAACCCTTTCTCGCGATAACATGAAGAACTTTAGACCTGCGGCCATTGCCATTAGGAGTGTGGTGCGGCCATTGCTATTAGGAGTGTGGTGCGGCCATTGCCATTAGGAGTGTGGTGCGGCCATTGCCATTAGAAGTGTGCAGCTATTGGGAGTGTACGTACGGCCATTGCCCGTGAGAAGGAGGGGTGCGACCGGCCCAATCTGTGGGGCTACAGCCAATCAGAGCCTTCCAAAATTTCCCAGCCTACTAAAATTTGCTCCCTGCAACCGAATAAATCTGAGAGGTCAGATCCAATTTGCAGTTAATCAATTAGTGGTGATTCCCTCACCAAAATTATATCAGACAAGCAAAACCTATCCTATTAGCCCACTGTATCCTGCTAGAGGGTCATCCAATTACAGGGGGGACTACTGTAAAGGGGACTGGTAGGTATGATGTCAAGGTTCCACGTTCAACCTCCACTTCCCATGGTCTCTTCCCTGGACACGAGTTTAATAAGGGGAACCTTGATATCACTTTCCAGCTCGATTTGACCATGCAAAAGAGTCGTGCGAAATGCAATGAGAAAACCACTCAGACCAACAGATTTCAATTTCTGTATTACGTAGAATCTGCGAGCAAAGCCACGGGGCTGTGTCTTGTTATCCTGGCAAAGGTGGGAGGTAGTTACGCTGATCATATTAGGTACCCTGTCAGGATCACAGCATCAGGCACCAGTGATACCAGACTTTGACTTGAGTCGTATTGTGTTGCCTAAGCACTAAGGTAATTAAGAAATCTAGAGTATTTTGATAACCACACCAGTAGGTTGCCAATGTTGCCTAAGGTACCTTAGTCTTGTAGGATGCTTAATCTACTCCGCACTCATCCTTCGTTTGGAAAGATAAGGCGCAAGAAGTGTATTTCGGGATCCTATTACCAAACTCAGTTCACAATTGAGGTAAGGGACGGAGTAACTATTTTAAAGTACTTGCTATGATCTTTCAAGTTTTCGGTTAGCATCCAACATCAGACTCGCAAATTCAGCCTGTGGGAGATGAATTTGGCGTCGAAAGGGATAAAAGTGCGAGGCTTCCGGCCAATGAGAGCTCGGCGGCGGTGTGAGACAACTGACCCGATCAATCGGGACCTAGGTACAGACCGCTCTCCACGGGGGCCATGGGGCTGGCTAAAATAAGGAAGTACTCCCTCCGTATTGGTCCAGCAGTGCCAGGTGGCACAGTGACAGCGCCGCGGCTGGCGCTGCAGTCATGCAGCATCCCAGTGGGCAGAGCAGAGGTGGTCCAAGCGTCTGTGAAACTCTCCCTTCTCACGCGAGTCTCTTATTTCCACAAAGACGAATCTGTCCTCGGTCGCGTAGACAATTCTATAGATTTCAACATCCTCCTACGTGCCTACCTACCGACCGACCTCGAATTCGACACCGCCCCCACGCGTACGAACCGTACAGGATGGTGTCACCTGAGAAAGGCGACCCGAAAGCGGTAAGTAGACGGCGTAACGCACCAATCATGGAGACGACGGCAGTGTGGGCTCGCCGCCAAGACGCCAAGACGAGGGAATCACACCCTGGCGCGGGTCCTTGTTGACTCGTTGGCCCACGATCTGTGCCGAAACAGGGGAAAAGCAGGGGAAGAGACTGCCATCAGTGGGGATCGTCGGTGCGCCAGCGGGAGCGGGAGCGCCTGAAGCGCGGACGCAGCATGAGCTCATCTGCGTTGGGCCAAGGTTCCGTTCCATGATGAGGTGCTTCTCATGCTCCGCCGCAATGTCAATCCGACACGCCGGATGACCGCTCTACCTCAGTTCAGGCTCAGTTCACGACTTCGTCTCGCTTACCTACACTGGTCGCACGTGCCGCGCCGTTGCGGGAATATTCTTAAATAAAAAAAGAACGCGCCCGGAAAACAGGCTGACCCATGTCTTCTTGGCTACAGGCTATCGCTGGGTCGAGGGGTCGCGCCGGTTACCAGTACCAGAAGCTGGCCACCGCCGACGACGTCGACGACGACGACGAGCAGCAGCAGCCCGCCATGACGCCTCCGCCGTCGCGTCCCCAGTCGCCGCTGCCGCCCGCCGACGCCGCGCCGCAGAAGTCGTGGAGGCGGCGGCCCGCGGTCATCTGGACCATCGCCGCGGCGGCCGCCGCCGTCGCGCTCTTCCTGGTCCTGTTCGGGGACCTCTACCTCGCCCGGCGCCGCTCCGGCGCCGCCGCCGACGGCCGCCCCAACATCATCTTCATCATGACCGACGACCAGGACCGCCGCCTCAACTCGACCAGCTTCCAGCCCGTGCTGCAGCGCGAGCTGGTCGCCAAGGGCACCGAGTACACAAACCACTACACCAACCAGGCATTGTGCTGCCCGAGTCGCACAACTATCCTGCGAGGACAGACCGTCCGTAGGTGAACTTGTCTCGCCTCTGTCTCTTTACTCTCTCGTTTCTTCTTCATTCTCTGTGCGCGCGTGTGTGTGTGTGGCCACTGCAGTTGCTAACCCAAAGCCGATAGATAATACAAATATTACCAATGTCCAAGTAAGACCCCCTTGAATTGGTACTCTTTCAGTGATGATCGACTTGCACGTTGATACATAATACTTACAAATGCACAGAGACCAGGGTAGGCTTTCACTCATTCCGCCCCCACTCCATCTTTGGAGAAGCATTCTGACGGAGAACGCATGCAGCGGAGCCTATAACAAATGGGTTCTCTCGGGCCAGGACACCAACTACCTGCCGCATTGGCTGAAGCAGGCTGGATACAGGAGCGAATGTGAGTTCAGTACACCCTTAAACCTTGATCAACAGCAGCGACTGACTCAAGGCGCAGATCTGGGCAAGATCATGAATGGATATGGCATTTCCAATTATGACGAGCCTGCGAAAGGCTGGGACTATTCTGACCTACTGGTACGCCCGCCATGATGTTGTCGGTTTTCATGCCCATGTCGCATATTGACACTCGTACAGGTAGAGCCTTACATTGATGACTTCAATCTGCCTGTCTTCAGTGAGAATGGTACGTCTCTTACTCCTTGTTCCGAGAGGCCTTGGACTCCTGATGCTGACTTCTATAACAGGCAAGCGGCCTGTGTACTACCCAGGCTTCCACCAGACTGACGCCCTCCGCATCAAGGCGTATGTGCTGCCTGACCCACTCATACGTCAACATCCTGCTAACAGCCATTGAAGGCTCAATCGACTCGACAAGCTCACGAGCCAAAAGTCTCCCTTCTTCCTGGCCGTCTGCCCGTTTACTCCGCACGTTGGGTTTCAGCAGAACAGGCCATCGCATAGGTACATGCCCGTGACTCGACTTACCATGGACGATAGCGTGCTGATCTCTTCTCATTTAGGCCTATCCCGCAGAAGCGCCACTTGGACATGTTCCCTGGTGTGCAGGCACCACGAACACCCAACTTTAACCCCGCCGATAAGTTCCAGGTCAATGCGGGCGGCTGGGTCAAAGGTCTTCTCCCCATGAACGAGTCCGCCGTCAACATGGCAGACTTCGTCTTCAGGTCACGTCTCCAGGCTCTAGCTGGCGTTGACGAGACCGTTGAGGACATCATTGCGATGCTGGAAAAGAAGGGAGCTATTGATAACACCTACAGTTCGCGGCCTACCTAATAAGCATCCGTATGAACACGAAGCTGACCAGTTGCAGTCATCTATACCTCGGACAATGGCTATCACTTAGGCCAACACCGAATGCCTGCCGGCAAATCACTATTTTATAACGAAGATACCAATATCCCCTTTATCGTACGTGGTCCGGGAGTCCCAGCAAATGTGTCGTCCGATATCCCCGGGCTGCATCTCGATCTGGCGCCGACGTTCCTCGACATCGCCGGGGTGCCCGAGGAGAACTGGCCGGTCTTCTTCGACGGCCGCAGTCTGCTACCGCAGTGGACCGACCCGCAGTCCATCGAGAGCGCCGGCGTGTCCGCGGGGCACGGCAACTCGAAGGAGAGCATCGGCATCGAGTACTGGGGCAAGGCGGGCATCGAGGCGCCGAGCGCCGGGCAGCTGGGCTCGCCCTTCCTCAAGACGACGTACAAGACGATCCGCATCGTCGGCGAGCACCAGAGCTGGGTCTACACGGTCTGGTGCTCGGGCGAGACGGAGCTGTACGACACGCTGGCCGACCCGTACGAGCTCACCAACCTGGCCGCCACGGCTACCCGGCAAGCGCACGCGCACCTCATCAACCGCCTGAACGCGCTGCTCATGGTGACCAAGTCGTGCGAGCAGAACGCGTGCCGCGACCCGTGGTCCCTGCTGCAGCCGCCCGTCAGCGGCGGCGGCTCGGCGAACCTCACCTCGCTGGTCCAGGCCCTGGACGCGTCGCACGACGACTTCTTCTCGGCCTTCGAGCGCGTCACCTTCCAGACCTGCCTCCAGGTGCAGCAGGTCGAGAACGAGGGGCCGTACTTCCCGGAGCTGTCGGCGCTGGCGGGCGGCGGGCTGGGGCGCGCGTACCGCAACGAGACGGTCGACATCGCGCCCGCGGGCGGGCGCCGGCTCATCACCACGGCCGAGTACTACGGCGACGCGGCGCAGCGGAACGCGACGCTGCGGGATCTCACGAAAAACTCGAGGACGCTGACGGATGGGGAGCTGAATGCCAGGTAACAAACAGTAGCGGGAGGGGATGCGGTATAGATGTAACGATTAGTGTTCTGGGTCATAACTTAGATCTACAGGCGGCAGGCATATGAGGCGCGGGTTTTGATAACGGGTAGTTGTCCTCGCGACTGCATGGGCTTTTAGACATCCGGGCCTTTGGCGGGCATGGAGAATGGTCCGGCTGTCTAGCTGGAAATACAAAGGCATTGATTATAAAAGTACGGGGTATAACATGATACTCATTCTGCTACTTGTTTTCACTTGGCTCTCCTGGTGTTCTCGTTTCTTCCGTGGTGGTTGAAGTGTTGGGGCGCAGCATGGTATCTTTAACAGGATATAGATTGAGATTGAGTATTCTCCATCAACGAGCGTGGTGAGCCCCTTTCCTAGG
The DNA here is from genome assembly GCA_022539325.1 of Xylariaceae sp. FL0804. Taxonomy (NCBI): domain Eukaryota; kingdom Fungi; phylum Ascomycota; class Sordariomycetes; order Xylariales; family Xylariaceae; species Xylariaceae sp. FL0804. The sequence goes on from JAJKLG010000010.1 coordinate 514,074, forward strand.
TAGCATTGGGGCCCTAAATTCCCCATCCAGAGATCGAGGGCTGAGCATCATGTAAGCCCTCTGACGCGAAAATGATGAGTCCCAGTGCCCGCTTCAGCATTCTTGGCTGAGACCAAAATGAAAACTTATGGTTGATGAGTTATGGGTAAGTCACTGAGACGCCCCCCAAAGTCTCCTCCACCAGTGACTTTGTTGTATCACGAACCGCGCTCTCGCCAAACCTGCGTCCCACCTAGAAAAGGCGCACGGTAGTAGTCACGGCGGCATCGACGAGCAGGCTGGTGCCGTTGATGTAGCTCGCGGCGGGGCTGCACAGGAACGCGATGGTGTCGGACACCTCCTCGCACTCGGCCGCGCGCTTGATGGGCACGATGGCCGAGATCATGCCCTGCACCTCCGGGTTCTTCCGCAGCTCGTCGTCCAGCAGCGGGGTGCGCACCCACGTCGGGCAGATGGCGTTGACGCGGATGCCCTCGGCAGCGTGGTCCATGCCTGCGAGTGAAAATAAAAATTAGCAGTTGATTGACCGCGGCTAACTAGTTCATCAAATGCTTTGGTGTCGATGCGGGCTCTTCCTCACACGCCCGATGCATCGCATCGTGACAGCGAGAGTGAGCTGGTTCTTGTGGGGGGTTTCGTTCTGGAGCTGGCCCTGCGTGACTGACCTGCCATCTTGGTGACTGCCATGAAGGCGTGCTTGGAAATGGTGTAAGAGCCCTTTCCGGGCAGGCCGACGAACGAGTTGGCGCTCGCGAGGTTGACGATGACCCCGCGGCCGATGTCGCGCCTGCCGTTCCTGCTGCTCCACGTCTTGGGCTCTTGCTTCCTCATCGCCGAGATCTGTGCTCTGACGCACAACAAGTTGCCACGAGTGTTGATGTTCATGACGCGGTCAAAGTTCTCGATGTCGGTCTCGGCGAGGGGTGCGTGGACACCGTTGTCGATCTGGTTTAACGAGGGGGGCTTGTCAGGTTATCCAAGGCGGGTGCACGATCACAAGATAAGAACTCGGTCACCACCTTGTGACAGATGGATTATGAGGAACGCCGTTACCAAGAAACAGGTTCTACAGATGGCGGAGTCGCATCGTCAAGAAGGCAAGGGAAAGGTATCACTCACGCCAGCGGCATTGACAGCGTAGTCGAGACGACCAAACTCCTTTACAACGAAGTCCACCATATTCTGGACCGATTCGTCGTCTTGGACATTCATCTTGAACACGGCAGTCTGGTAATTCTTATCAGTAGCATACCGCTTGCTCTCCTGAGACGATTCTTGTGCTGTCTCCTCGTTCATATCCGCAAACACTACGACCTTCGCGCCAGCCTCGGCGAGGGAGAAAGCTGCCTCTCTGCCGATACCTCTGCCGGACTGTAGGTAGTTATGGGTCAGCGTCGGTAGGTCATCATGCGGCGTCGGGATAGCTATCCTACCCCTACGACCAGGGCAACTCCATCGAGCTGGGTGCTGTTGATCATTGTGTGTGTATGCCTTTGTTAGTGAAAGACTGCGTTGAGTTGACTAGAAGGGAGGGCAATGTTTTTGCTGCTGGGAAGTGGTACGATGCGATACTAGATAAAGCTGAAGCTAGAGAGGGCGGGAATGAAGGTAAAGAAATCAGGGTACGGCATGAAAGATAGATAGCTGCAGCCTTGAGTCAGGTCGTTATCAGGGTCAAGAGTACGGTGTTGCCGGTGCTGTTGGCAAAGCGGCTGCTGTTGGCGTTGCTGCCGCTGTTAGTGTTACGGCTGTTGGTGCGTCTTCTTATACGTTCACCCCGTAGCATAGTACTGTTACTTCGATACAGTGTAACACAATGTTCGGCGAAGGGATACAGGTACGTCGTTTGAGATAGCTATTCATCTATACCGTGCCGTAGGGTACCGGTATGGTACTCTGCTGCCCCCGTGGACCAAAAAAGGAAGCGAAGGAGACCAAGAAGGACATGATGCCGATCACGAGGTTTAAACTGGGAGCCAATGCCAATGGTACAAGAAAAGGAATGCGAGGACTTGGTCAGGTAGTGCAGGCCATGTAGTTGGATATTACTCCCACAGGCAGCCTGCAGATATCAGTTCACAGACTGCAGCCAACACTGGTTGCAACTGGCAGTCAAAGCCAACCAACCAAGCCAATCAACCAATTGGCCAGCCGCTAGACCCACAACCAGGAAGCTTGAATTGACATGCAGCCGGCCACTTAGCGGGACCGAGTGGGGCTTGGACCTCGAACAAAAAAAAAAGATTTCGCAAGCTTCCCATTTCACCACTCTATCCAGCCGACGACGACATCAACGACGACGAGAACTCGATAGCCCAAGACCGCGAGTGATCCCCCAAAACTCCCATCGATCTCAGCTCTCGACACACAAAATCCACCACCACCGATCACCACACCGTCCCACCGCCGGCCAGCGCCAGCGACCGACAGACAGACACTGTACCGTCGTAGAAAGAATTAAACGGAAAAGAAAGAAAAGATGCATCTCATGTACACGAGCGACCCCGCCGGCAGCGGCAAGCGCGTCTACACGCTCAAGAAGGTGCTGGGCGGCGAGGTGACCAAGTCGGCGCACCCGGCGCGCTTCTCGCCCGACGACAAGTGGTCGCGCCAGCGCGTCACGCTGAAGCGGCGCTTCGGCCTGCTGATCACGCAGCAGAGTGCGTCCTCTCTTTTGACTCTTGCCTTTTCCTTCTTTGCGGTCCTCTCTTGTGCACTGTCCCCGTCCCTCTCCCTCGGGCTGGGCTGGATGGGACCAGGGCGAGCGGAGAGGAGAGGCCCGTCGTCGTCACCTACACCTGCACTTACCTGGCAGACACCACCAATGCTGACACCAACCACAGAGAACAAGGTCGCCGAGAACCAGTGAACCCCCCTTGTAATCTTCTCAACTCGAGGGACGGAAAGAAGAGCAGGGAACTTAGGTCTACCGGTAGTCGCCAGCCCAGCCTACTACCTACACCTGCATTGAATTGGGGAGTTCAGGGCGTCCGTCACGAGTGTGGGAATGGAAATGGAACAGCTCGGGTCTTGCTGTCGTCAACTACCTTACGTCCTGACGTGCCTGGCCTGGAGGAGCGCGGCATGTACGTACGTACGTACATACGGCATCTGGAAATGGCTAGGTGCTTCGGTTAGACAGACGCAACGCACGCATAGCACGAGAAGAGCCGGGGATGATTGCGCAGATGATAATTCCTCTGTATGCCTACTTCTGCACTGGGTTACAGGATTAGGTAGTCAGGGAGGGACGCACGAGGCTTGGCTTGCTCACTTAAAACGGAGTGCCTCGTTTGCTTGAGAGCACAAAATAAAAAAAACACTTGTCAACTCGTGGCCCAGCGATCCAAGACATATGTTCTCGAGCACTTTGAAGCCCTACAGAGGCAGATTGCGGGGGGACCCACCCATAGCCAGGATGAGACATGTCAAAAAGGAGCCCCATATGTGTGGTATCAATCTATCATCCTTATTCTTTTTCAAAGCCAGCGCGATGAGCCCGCCGTCAAAACAAGCAGTCAGTCAACAGATCACTCCAGCGACCTCCCTCCCGTTTCAGCGCCTCTTCTTCGCATTGACGTTCCTCCCCGCGCCGACGCGTATGCGCCCCGGGTCCGCCTGGCGGTATCCCGTCAGGATGCCGGGGAGGTAGTCCTCGTCCATGAGGTCGCGGTACTGCCTGCGGCCCTGCTCCGCCGTCTTCTTGGCGTACTCCTTCTCGTCCTCGGCCAGGATCAGCTCCGTGCCCCAGCCGCCCTTTCCCCCCGCGGTTCCCTTCCCTCCCTTGGTCCGCGGCGGCGCCTTGCCGCTGGCCGTGCCGTGCACCGGCTTGGGCACGCTGTACACGTTGCCGCGCGTCTTCCACTGGAAGTTCTTAGTCTTGAGGTGCACGGTGAAGGCGCCCGTGGCGGCGTCGGTCGAGCACGACACGCGCGTCAGCGTCGCCTGCCCGCAGCGCGGGCAGAACTGCCGCGACGCGTCGCGCGTCAGCGCGAAGCACCCGTGGCACCGCTGCACCCACGTCTTGACGCGCGTGATGCGCGCCAGCGAGGGCGAGACCAGGTTCAGCCCCATGCGCAGCGAGACGTTCTGCATCGCAAAGTCCGACGTCAGCAGCGCCGCCTGCAGCACCCGCGGCGGCTGCTGGTTCGGCGGGAGGGACCCGTCGTCCGGCGCCGAGAGCTGGTCCTTGGCCTGCCGCTTCTTCAGGTTCGACGGCGTGATCCAGCCGTCGTCGTCGTCTTCGGCCTCGTCGTGCGCTTTCGTCTCCGCGGTGGCCGCGTCGTCGGGGACGAAGTCGACCGTCGGCAGCGCGGATGGCTCTAGGCTCATGGAACCCAGCGCCTGTGTTATGGTCTCTTGCGGTATGGCGGGTGCTGGCCTTCGGCTGGACTTCTTCTTCGGGACTTGTTCCCATCCGAAGTCAGGGTCCTCTTCCACAGGTGCAATATCGGTTCCTTCACGAGGCACCTCCTCTGCCTCCGTCTGTGCCGGTGCTGCCGAGGCATCATCTTCCGTGGCCTCATCTGCACCCTCTTGACCGTCCGAGACCGTATAGTTCACCTGCTCGTCCTCGCCCGCAACCTCGCCCTCCCCAATTATCTCCTCTTCCCCTTCCTCCTGCTGTTCCCCCTCTCCCTTCTCCGGCCCCTCTCCCTCCCTCCCCGGCGGCCGTCCATTGATCCTCTTCTGGCCCGGCGCGTTCCTGAGCCGCCAGTCGCCGCCGTTGCGCTCAACCTCGAGCTCGTACGCGAGCGCGACGAGCTGCACGTCGGTGCGGCTCAGGACCTCGAGGTCGCCCGTGCGGCGCGCAAAGCCCACCACGTGCCGCACGCTGTCCGGGCGCGGCGTCCGCAGCGTGACAAAGGGCCGCAGCGTCGCGTCGACGCGCGCCCGCGAGGCCGCGTCCCGCACCTCCGCCTCCAGCACCGAGGGCAGCGTGTACAGCGCGTGCGCGCGCGCCAGCAGCGACGACACGGGCGGGTCGTTCTTGATCAGCGGACCGGCGTCCAGCACGAGGCTGTGGATGGGCTTGGCGGGAGGAGAGGAGGAGGGAGGAGCGGGGGTCGCCGTCTCGGGCGCGTCGTCGGCTGCTGCTGCGTTCGGTGCGTTTTGTGCGGGCGTGGTGTCTGCAGAGCTGTCGGCCATCTCTGCGGCGACTGGCTCAGCTGATTGCACTGGCGGTCGCGGTTCTTCTGTGGCCATTGTCGAGTCGAGTCGCGTAGTTGGTAGCCTTGTTGGTGACTGTGAAGGTGTAGGGTTGTAGTTTGTAGCCCTTAAAATGGTTTATAGCGGGGTTCGTGTCTGAATTTTCGGATTCGCGGGGTCGAGCTCGAAAAGTTTTGGCGGCGAGCTGCGGCAGAATCGACGTGCCTGGCGAGCTTGTACGGTGGGGCCAAAAATGTCGTGCGTTCCACTTTCTCTTGCGACCCACTGTTGCGCTCTGCCTCATGTGTGCGCCTTTCGCCTTTCGTTCGTGATCATGCTTGCCTGTCCTTTGGCAGATCATTCGTAGTAATCTTTATGTGCTCATGTGGATTTCGGTTGCCCGTCACATCGCGAATTATGATGCATCATCACTCAGTCTATTATACGTCTGTTCATTGGCTATGTACAGTGATTATGGCCCCATACTCCGTACGGCTGTGGGAATCCAATGCATCGCCCTCAGAGGCTGTCCTGAAGCTAACCGTCTGAAACATCTCAGCCTGTGCAGCTGACAGCAATGCCATGCTCGTCTCCAAGCTTCTATAATTCCATCAATAAGTATTCAACACACTAGTACTACTAGGAGGCATCAGTAGCTAGCCACAGTGTTATGGTGTCGCATCTACCTCTGCGGTATGCAAAGGTCCGCGTAGGCGAATCAGGAGACGCCGGAGGGTCGACCTTCCGCAGTTGGTTACTAGCGCCCAATGTGCGAAGTTGAAAATGTCGCGTGCTGAGCCGGCGGTGAAGTCTGCATATAGTGCCAACCATGCGTCCTCAGCTCATATTAGGCATCTGGCGTCTTCAATTCATCAAATGCTGACAGCACGCGATATGTCGAGCGAGTTGCGCAATCTGACGCCTGTCGCATACGTGTTAAACATGATTTGCGTACTCCGTGAGCCCGTACGACGTGATCCATGCGACAGTCGCGGAGGATCAAACTAAGCCCTGAATCCCCAGGTTTTTTATGCAATTCCGGGACGCCCTGGGAGCCTGGGGGGTATCAACTCAATGGCCCCGGCGACGACAAGTCAATTTTTTGGCCAAAATTTCCCCAAGAGTCTGCCCAGCCCAGCTTGCATCAACGGCTTGCGTCGCCATACACCCTTCCGTCGAATGTTGAAACCGACCTGTCGAGATCCGTCTTCGTTGCTGTTTTGCCAGATGCCCCTCGCTTGGCATCAGATGATGCAAGAGAAGACAGGGGGCTTGCAAATTGTTCCATGCAGGGGTTTCGTCTGACCGCTGCACCGCCGTTTCCCATGAATGGACGAAAAGAGAGCCAATGGGAGAGCTTTCTTAAAAAGACAACCCCAGCCTCTCTCGGTGAGTGCAGGTCTGATGCCGGTCATTGGTCGTCCTCCCAGCTAGCCAGCGCCACGGCACAGTCTTGCACTTTTCCGACGTGCTATAGGTGGCTTGGCCTTGAATCCGCCTCATATTCCCGATGCGATGCGTTGATTCGTCAAGGCGCAACTGTTGGTCGAGGTGATGCAATGCCCCTAGGTCAGATGCGTCTTTTCGCATCGACTCTGGGAGGCTTCTGGCGAGAGCGCAGCAGTGCCGCAGCAGTCTCTGACCGCTCATTGCAGTTGTGGTCGGCTTGCAGAGGGTCAGCGTAGGCTGTGGCCGCGGTGGTCTTCGCCTTCGAATCTCAGCAGGGACCGAGAGCGAGCGAGGCCATCCGCTCAAACTGCCGTCTGGGGAAATTCGTTGTTGAGCCATTCGTTGGAAAACCAGGACACCGACTCCAGCCCAGTATTTCCCAATTCAAAATTGAAATCGAATCCATCCATAGCTCCCTCGAAGGCGTTGTTGTTGTCCAAGCCGTCTGGCGGGATGACTGGTGGCAGGTTTGGCTTCGGTACGTTAGGATCCCCGATGGCCAACTCCGAGTACGATAGGTCGCGTGATCGGTGCGGTGTTGGCCCCGGGGTCGGGTGAGATATCGGCGTAGAGATCGAGGCATTGCCATGAGGAGAAGGCACGTGGGCCGAGGGAGATGACACTGGCATCGTAGCGATCTCGTTCTCGTCCATCAAATGCATTTGGTTGACGATATTGTGACGGGCTAGAACCTGCTGTGATGGAATTTGCGATGCGTCTGGGCTGGATGGCCGACTCGAGCTCGAACTCGTCGACAAGCCCCGTGAGATGAGCTTCTCCAAGTCGGCAACCTGTAAGAGTAGACAAAGTCAGCAACCGGGTCTTGAGCCCCTTGCGTAGGCTTGCTTACTATGGCAGCGCCGGCTGGGAGGTGGCCCATGGACTTGGCAATCTGCAAGCACCTATTTGCATGCTTGTGCACCTCGTCTGCCGTTAGCTGTACATCTCCGCTGTTCGTCTGGTAGGCAAAATAAAGCATCCTCGCGCACTGATAGGCGCAGACAGGCAGATCGAGATCTGTGACGGGCAGGCCACCGTCGAGGGAAAGCACGTGCTCGAATATATCCGCCATGGCTAGGGCATGTTCAAGGCAGTGGCGTGCGCAGTACGACACAAATTGCGGTTCAAGTCGGTTGATGCCCGAGCGTGGCAGAGCTTCCCGCAGTCCGGTAAGGACGATCCGATAGAGGTCACAATGGCATTGCCTCCACCAGACGTGTATCATGATGTAGACGCAGAGTCGTGGCGAGTATGCCCGCAGCTGCAGGTTGCTCTCGGAAAACTTGAATGATGCTGGCAGGTGGTCATTGAATCCGCTCAACTCCTGCTCCAGCATCTTGATCAACTCGGGCAATTGAGTGACCTCCGATTCCGGCATGGCAAGCACGTTCTTGGTAGAATACAGAACTCGGCTCCTCATCCACAGCAACCTCACGTGAAGTGCTAATGAGCCCACATCGTCGGGGAAGGGTTTCGTCGGGATCGGACGAAGGTGCTCGGTGACCTGGGGTAGATCAAACTCGAAATTGCGCTCGTTGCAGGGCAGTTGCACGTGCATCGAGTCAGAAGGCAGAAGCGTGAAATCTGGGTAGCCGCCGTTGATGCCAGAATCAATCGTCAGGAAAGCCCACATGAGTCTTCGACGAGACTCTCTGGCCAGGAAACAGAGACTCGGGTTCTCGTAGTTGAGGCGTAGAGCGTAGGCAAATCGCGCTGCTGTGGCTGCCAACATGAAGGCGCTGGTAAACCTTCGCGACAACATGCGATGTTTCATAATGAAGACCAAGGCCTGAATCTTGAGCGTAGACGGGTTTTCTAGGTCTTGAAACACCATATTCTGGCATTCGTCGACGCACCTAGCGCCGTATTCTCTCGTGCCGGGCCCGAGATCTGTGAGCAGCGAAGTGACACCTACAAGACCGAGCAATAGCGCCCTGTCCATCATACCCGAGTGGTACCTTTGCATGAGCGAGGCCCGATGCAGGAATGAGAACATGGGGACATGGTGGACGTGCCGAAAGAAGTTGGCGAATGCACGCTGTATGAGGCCCTCATCAGGAAAAGGTAGGCTGGGACTACAGTCAGTATGAATACGTAGGTACGCATAATAGATACAGAGCAGAGATGATGGAGCACGGGATAGGCGTACGGGTCTTGGATGGGCCTTGCGGCGAGCGCGGCGCCGGGGAAGCCAAGGCTCTGCTCGCGTACGGCAATCTGGCCATGGAGAGAGCCGGAGTGGCCATGGTGAGAGCCATTGTGGTCTCTTCGCATCATGGTCCGCTTCTCAGGCGGCTCCGAGGCCACAGATTCCTGGTCCGAGTCGGTCGTCATAAGCAGGCCGTGCTGGGTGTGCTGGCCGGCTCCATTGGCGCCGGCGGACCGCTTCGTCGGCTTATACACGCACTCAATGCCCTGGGACTGACACCGCGCACACTTGGGCGTCTCGCCGCTGCACCGGGCCTTCCTGGAGTGGCAATTGCTACAGGCCAGCCTGACGCGGCGGCGGGGGAGCGAGAAGGCGGTGACGCTGTCGCCGTCGGGGTTGGGAGAGCCCTCCTGGAAGGAGCACGAGAAGCCGAGGCGCTCGCAGTTCTGGCAGACGTCGTGTCGGCCGTCGCAGCGCACCTTGCGCAGGCGGCAGGTGGCGCAGGTCTGGCTCGACTTCTTGGGCGGCCGGTTGGTGGGATCGGTGGCCGCTGCCTCGGCGGCGACCTCGGCGGCGGTGTCTGCGGCGGCGACCTCGACGCTCATATATTCCATGTCCATGCTCGCGGGCCCGCGCGGACTTTCAGCACAGCGGGCGCGGGCGAGAGCGCACGAGAGCCGGGGCCGGTGCCGATGCCGATGCCGGGGCGGGTAGCCGAGATGCGTGGCGGAAGGTGTCTGGCGAGATGGCAGAGTCCTCCAGTGCCGGTGGTGAGTGATGCGGCGGCGACGTTGGGCTGGTGGCGGCCACTACGTATGGGCATTTCGGCGTCCAGAGCGTCATGGGTTGTGAGATGATGGTGAAAAATGATTCGAAAATGACCTGAAGGTCTGGTCGGGCGTTGGAGAAATAGCGGGGGAGGGCAGACAGTGCCACATGCCACAGGCCTACTGGCTTGACTGTCCAGGGGCCTTCTATGCCCCCTAAAAAGACATCGACTACGCAATTGGCTGTCCGAGTGCGGGAGCACACTCGGAGACTCGCAGGTACCTTGAGTGCTTAGGGCTCTAATCCCTACCTCGCTCCTGATGACCGGCAGTCATGACGCGGTAGGCGTCAACGGTCAACGCACGTCGTGTAGCCAGCCTTGTGACCATGGGTATAGGTGGTGGGAGGGTGGCAGGATACCGGTATGTGAGGCCATCAAGTCGGTGACTATTCCCGTACGGTGTACGAACTGTCTACGGAGTACTCGTATTGTTTCCGCTGGACTGCCGAGCTACTAGAAGCGATCTACAAAGACTTCTATGAGAAGCTCTAGCCGAATAGACTCAGCCGGAATCGGAAACACGCAACACCGCCGATTCCGTCATATCACCTCATCGCCTGCAATTCTTTTTTTTTTCCTTCCTCTGCCTTCCTCTCTGGCTCTCTTTCTTCATTGGGGAAGTGCCGTAGGACGCCGACTAATAGTCCTGGCCAGTCAGCTGCTGACGTTAGAAGTCCGCTGCGGTCGCATTCCTATTGCAACCTCAATGGCAGCATGCACTCTGACCGTTGAGTGCCAGGCACACAGCACACTGTGCAGCTCCCCACCAATGAAGGTTGCCTCTGGACTGTGGCCTGTCATTGGCTCGCTTGGGCCGTGATGGATCCCCCGACAGCCATGCGACATCCGCCTTTTCCGACCGACAGCCTACGGTAGCGTGCTTTATGCAGGTGTTCCCGCTCCCTCGGACGCGGCCCGAAAAGGCGGTCTCGTGCCCCATGTCTGCTCCATCCTCATAAAAGACTATTTCAATGTGCTAATGGAATTATTTGAACGTCCCCGTCTTTTCATCAGTGCGAGTTGGCAGAACCTGTCTTACCAGCTGACTGGCCAATCGCCGCCGCCTTGGCACCAGCACGCGACGACTCGGCAAGATGGTCACAGCGGTCGTGCCATGACAACGCATCTTTGGCCGCACGCCTTCCAGAAGCCCGCCCCTCTCTGCCTACCGGTATCCGGATGGTGTGCGTCGGGATCTTTCTGGCCTGTCAATGCAGAGTGGCGGAGGTACCGTCCGAGGGCTCGGGACCCTGCAGACCCGGAGAGCCGCTCGCCTCCACCGGACCACCGCCGACGCGACGTCGGATAAAAAGCAAGGGGCCGCGGCCTTGCCGCCCCGGCAAGGATGCCCATCGTGCCGACTATGGCACACTCTTCTTTCCTCGCACAGAGCCGGGTGATCGGTCTCCGAAACTCGTCAGAACTTCAATCAACTGTGTAGAACCCAGGTCAGAGCTCCTTATACGGTAGGCCGGACAGAGGGTGCTCGCAATGGAAAATTCTTTGCAACGTTCCAGGAGTATCTCCCTGTTGGTTGCGTCTTCTGGCTCTTGCTGGATCATGTCTTGCGCCTCATATCGACGACCAGCCAGAAGGGCATCCAGCCGCCATGCAGTGTGACAGGGATATATGCAAACCGCCTCCAAGGATCGACGTCAGTGAGATCTGGCTTGGCCCATCTATGCATCTTCTAGATGTCACTCGCCCAATCCCGTCTATGGCTCGAATCCTTACTTCATGGCCTTTGTGAGACAAGATCGGACGGATGTGCTTACCTTGCTCACTATCGTCAGATCAGATCGTGGATCCGAGGAGACGCTGATGGGAGGGTGCTCTCTCGCGGATGATTGTTCTCGGATACATTGGTACCAGGCGATTAACCTTGACTGAACAGACATGCAAGGTCGCCGGCTTTGAGCCACGCCCGATTTCTGCGCCACGCATGGAAAATGATCTTCTTTCCGGTCTGGGCCACCATTGCCACCTGTTCCGGCGTGCCCCAGCCCTAGACCGACGTCCCAAGCAGACCAGGTGCGCTCCGACTTGGATGGCAGTGCGGAAGGCGGAGTCCTCACTCGCTGGCCCGTAACCCCTACGAAGCCCTCCGCCATCCAGAGCCCGGCGGTGATGTTTTGTACAGCTTCAGCTCATAGAGCTCTGCCACCATCTGGCCAACATCGAGTTCGGGCACCCCCACTTGCGACATTTCCCAATTGGCGAAAAATGCTGTGACGTGCTCGCCGCTCCGGATCGGCGCGTCTGGCAGCAGGACGCTATGTGAAGTTCTGTCAGTTCGGGGTCTGTCCGTCAAAATGCTGGCGAGAGGCGTGGGCCTGACTGACTCGCCCGTCCACAAGTCCCCATGGATGACCTGCTGTCGACTTTCATCCCCCAGCTCCCGAGTGGCCATGTCCTTGACTTCCCGGAACATCTCCTGAGCTGCCGCATCTCCCGGTTTGCGGCCACGGTGCGCCGCAGTTCCGACTGTGTCGCCGACCACGTGTGGAGCTTCCGCAGCCACGCACCGAGGGCATTCCCCAGCTGCAGGCATTTTGGGCGTTCCATATCAGGTGTGCCGGCTGAGAATGTCTTCAGTGCATATGTCTTAAGGTCCTTGCTGTTTGGGAGGTATTCCAGAGTTTGCGTGGTGCCTTGCTCGTCGAAATGGTAGAGCTTTGGGGTCCTCACGATGAACTTCAACCCGTTCGAGCTCGCCTCGCCTGTGAATGGCAATTTCGACGACAGTGCCTTCAAATACTCCTCCTCGATGCGCTTCCAGAGGTAATCAGTGTCTGCTCAATGCAACCAGCTCAAGAAGGGTCACCCCTACGCAACGTGTCCAGGTTAGCTTGAAGTCGGGGCGCGTGGCAAGGTAGGCCTCGCTGTTTGACAAGGACTTCAGTAGTACCGTTGTCGAGAGGCTCTCTGAGGGGCGCATGATACATGAAGTTGGCAGTGCCTCCGGCAAGCGGCGTCAGGGCTGCGGGGGCGAACGCCGTGGCGTCTAGGTCCTTCCGCACTCTTTTGGCTATCTCGTCTTGGGTCGCGGGAGCCATGGTGTAAGTCAGTTCGGTGTTCACCCTCAGAGAGCATCCGACCTGAAGACGAGACAGTACTAAAGGTAAGCACAGATGGGTACTTTAAGGGGTCATAGCCTGATAACAAGGAGTACTTCTAGTAATGGTATGCAGATACGCAAGGACGCCATTCATGCTGTACGACAGTCGGCCAATAACTCTACCGGCAAGTGACGCCCGGCCCAATCATCTTGATCTTTCTGCCACCAAGAGAGATATCACGTTGAATACCCCAGGATTGGCGGGCTACACGGGCGGCACCACGGGCAGCCACCTAACCGGCCTTCAGATCTTAATGTCTCTGCCCTTTATGTCAAGGTCTCTCCAAAACTCGAGACCACGACTTATGAGGTTCTCTCTTTAGGACAAGCAGCTCTACACGGCGAGGGGGGCAAAGTCAATGCATTTCCGTACAAGCATATATACATGGGCCATAAAGAAGACAAGCAGAGGTTGCAAACCCGCGTGTTGCTGCTGCTGCTGCTGCTGTTGTTGTTGTTGTTGTTGTTGTTGTTGTTGTTGTTGACATTCTGGCGGGTCGAGACAGCGAGTGACAACAGAAGAACCCAAAACCCCGGTGGAATGAGACTCGACAACAACCTACTCCCATCCTGGCGCCCGCGCATATTACCTTCACACATTCTCACGCCCCTCACATACTTACTCAACACGGCGAGGGACTACTTGCTCAGACACGGAACGGCAGCGCGGTCTCCTTGGGCGCGTTGTAGGTCGGCACCTTCATGTCGAGGGCCTCGCCCGAGTAGCCGAGGTCCTCGGCCACGAGCATGGCGCACTTCTCGCCGATGAGGAGTGCGGTCGAATACCTGCCAAAAAAAGCCGGCGTCAGCAGGCGACTTCATCATGGCGGCAGGGAATATGAATGGGGAGGGATGGGATGGGATGGGATTGGGGGACAGAGGTGGTGGTGTCGTCACTCACGTGTTGCAGCCGACGTTGTCGGGGCAGATGGACAGGTCCGCGACCTTGAGGCCCTCGACGCCGTGCACGTTCAGGCGCTCGTCGAGCACGCCGTGCTTGACGATGCTGTTGCCCTCCCGGGGCGCCATCGAGCAGGTCTATAGTTACGCACGCGCGATTCACTGTCAGTCTTTCTTGTTTGTTCGTTTGCTTCGCACTTCTTCTTTCTGTCCTCCCTCCCTCCGTCCCTCTCTCACACTGTCTCCCTCGATAGAGAAAGACGATGTCCCTCAAGAGCCACGTGAGTCAGGCAAAAGAGAAATCAAAAAGGAAAAACTTACGCCCAGGCAGTGCCAGGTGCTCTCGACGTGGCGGCGGACCCACTCCTCGACGGCCTTGATGTCGGCCTCGCTGTACTTGAGGTCGTCGCGGATGTCGGCGCGGTTGCTGTTGAGGATGTTGGCCTCGGGGCGGCGCGACGGCTCCGGGTTGAAGGTGCTCCAGCTGCCGTGCTGCAGCCCCGCGGACAGGTTCCCGGGCAGGGCGTAGCGCTTGGTGGTCTCGAGGTCCATGTCGTTGGCGCGCGCGGCCGAGCCGTAGTCGAACCAGGGGTGCATGGCCTGCACCTCCCCCGCGTACGCGTCCATGCGCCGCGCCGTCTCGCGCGACTTGATGTAGCCCCACACCATCGGCGCCATGTCGCGCTCGTCGTTCATGAAGCCCGGGTCGAAGTCGGGCACAGCGTACGGGTCCGAAGTCGTGATGTGCGTGAAGCCCCGGCTGAACGGGTACTCGAGGAAGTGGAACATGGTGAAGAAGTTGCCGGGCGGCCTTTTTGTTTTGCTCGTCAGTCCACGGGCCAGACAGAAGTCTTTCTTCCCCTTGTTTTCTGTTCCCCCTTCGCCACGGTTTTGAAGTGGTCAAGGGGTGAAAAGGGGGGCTCACAGAGAAGACTTACATCAGCATGTGGTCGCCGAACCAGCCGGCAATGACCGAGTAGTGCATGACCGGCTTGTCGGGCTTGTCCTTGAAGTACGACTTCCAGCCCTCGTTGAACTGGTTGCAGGGCCACGTCTCGAACTCCTTGAGCTCCTCCTCCGTCGGCCGGATCTTGACTCCGGCCTCGATGCCGTTGGTCGCCAGCGGCCCGGTGCCGTCCAGCTGCCACTGGTCGAAGACCTCTGCGGGGGTGATCGATCGTCAGCGACCGGCCTCTCTCTCTCCGAACATGATCAATAAGACCCCACGGAACGGGCTTCACTTACTCTTCTGGACCTCGGGCACACCGCGGACAAAGTCGTCGAAGCTCTCCGTCTCCGGCTTGGCGCGGTACGTCGCGAAGGTGAGATAGTGGTCCTGGAAGTTCAGACCGACTCCGGGCAGGTCCACCTTGCACTCGACGCCGGCCGCCTTCAGCTTCTCGGCGTCACCTGCAGTCTCTCGTCAGCCGGGTCTTGATGTGTGTGCCAATGCTGAGACGGCTCTCACGTACCGACGCCAGATCGCTGGAGAATCAGGGGCGAAGACAGGGTGCCGCCGGACACGACGATCTGCTTGCGAGCCCGGAAGGTGCGGGTCTTGGCCTGGTTCGGGTGAAGGGGCTTGGTAGGGCTTTTGGAGCAGTGTCAGCCTTCTTCCACATGGGAAGGGGGGGTTCTCTCTTTGGGGAGCACAGTCACTTACACTGTCTGGACGGCGACAGCTTTGCCATTCTCGATGATGACCTTGTCGACCTTGGTGTTGCAGGCGAGGTACAGGTTGGAGTGGACAGAGCGAGTGGAGTGGATGTAGGCATGAGCACTGTCGCTTCGACGGCCAGTCTACATATACCCGTCAGCAAGACAGGCCAGCCATTGGGAGGGGTCCCGCTTCCGGACGTACGTCGCGGTTGATCCATTTCATCCAGTGCTCGGCGCCGTGGCCGGTGTGCAGGTCCTCGAGGTCGTCGACGACAGGGATGTCCTGGGACTCTGCAGCTCTCAAGAAGTCTTCCTTGATTGGGTATGTGCTATCATGCGTTAGTCATCTCGGGTTATGGTGGAGGTTACATCATGCGACCTACTAATTCCCGAACGACACCTTGATGGGCCCCTCGAAGCCGTGTTGGTCCCTGAATTCCATTTGTCAGCTTGGATAGGGGGACCATGGCACGCGGTGCGTACCTGTTGTGGCAGGCCCTCTGGTAAGTCTCGTGCTTCCTCATGAGAGGCAGCAGCTCCTCGGTTTTCCACCCCTTGGCTTGGAAGTCGTCATAGTCGGACGCCGAGGCCCGCGTGTACATCTGTCCGAGGTGAGCGGCTCGGTGCTACCACACACTCGACGAACTCCGGCCGTTGCTTACCAGAAAGTTGATAGATGATCCGCCTCCCAGGATGTGCGCGCAGGGTACGACTGCCTTCCGGCCTGAAAGCCACTTGGACGGGCGAGACTCGTAGAAGGATGCCGTCTTGGAGTCCAGCTTCATGTTACGGGGGTAGACCCCCGGACGGAAGACCCATGGGTGGTTGAGGTTGTTCTCGCCAGCCTCGATCAGCAGCACCTTGAGGTTGTGGTCCAAGTTGGCCAGACTGGGACGGTCAGCGAGCTACGAGAGATATCTGGTTATTGGGGTGGAGGGCGTACCGGCCGGCCACGACACACCCGCAACTCCCTCCACCACACACGATGATATCGAATTCTTCCGGGAGCGGGCTCATGTCGGCTTCTTTCTCTTCTGGGTTTTTCAGTTGGTCGTTGCTGCCAAGGATCTTGGAGAACATCTCGAGGAAAGGGATCCGTCCGAGCTCTTCGCCGGTGCTCACTTAAGTACTGTCCCACACGGTCACGGTCGACGCGGCCCAGGATTTTCCAAATAACGCAGGCAGGCGAGAGGGGAAAGCAATGCTGTGCTGCAGTTTCCAAAGCAACCTCTCGCCTGGTGACGGCAGCCGAAGCCGCCAATGACCGGCCCTCGCCACGGGCACAAACCTGCAGAAGACCAATTGGCGCCTACATGATCCTGCTGGAACCCCTCTTCCCAAGCAGCATGCCTGTCTGGGCTCGCGGTCATCTGATGCCCTCGAATGCAACGGCCTCCGCACCTCCCCGCGGCCGGGCTTGGTCGAGGCGGCGTCCTCGAACGGCTGCTTCGGGACGAAATCTAAAATCTTGGGCCACTGCAGTTCTGTTCCCTGCGGCCAACGCTGGACCGGACCCGTCGAAACGGTCGAATGGGACGAGACCTGAGCCCGAGCTACGCTCTGGGCTGCAGTAGTCTAGGCATTGCGGAGGGGGTTGAGGCTGTCGTGCGCAACAGCACGTGGGCCACTTCGACGGGCCAAGATTCTGAGGTATCAAGGCAGTTGATTTTGTGCCACAAGAGTTCTCCTCGGTGAGGCTCGGCAATTTTTCATCGACCATAGCCTCGACTAACCGGATCCCTGCCGTTAAGTTACTCTAAAGTTCAGCGATCTCGTTCGCGGCCGGGGTTCGTCGACAATGTCATTGGCCACTGGCTCTCTCGGGTGCATGCCGTAGCGGAGTGCGGGGGCGGAGACTGACGAGACCCCTGACCGGCATGGGCATGGATATCGTAGCCCCGTCACAAAAGCTGACAACGTCTCGGCCTTCTCCTCCCCCTCATCAACATCACCTTACTAAGTGCAGGCTGGCGTATCTGTTACTGTACTGCGATATTGGCGGGGGGTTTATGTACCAAGATAAATCGACAGACCAGAGCCTTCGGGCACAGTACAGACTCAGTTTCTATCGGCTTCACTACCTGTACTTTCTGCGTGTATGTCGCGTACGCGCGTGCGTCTGCGCCTCGAAGGGAGAGAGAGTGTGTGTGTGTGTGGGATATTCCCCTCGCCTCGTCTGCACGACCTGCGTGTGTCCCGCCCGCCGCGCGCCAGTAACGTCCCTGCGGCTGGATCGCCGTGCTGCTTGCTAATATATTGATCACGTCGTCCTGGACACCATCGTCAAGAATAGCTCCTGACGGGGTCGAGCCAGATCGAGACAGGCCGGCTGTTGTTTGTGCGAGCATGCGGGGAAGTTAGGAGGAGGACGCTCTCGTCCATCCCTACCTACTCTTGTTATATGTGAAGAGCGCCCTATGGTACGTGTGAGGAGTACCGTACTGTAGGCCAAGCCGGCCAAGCCTCGATAGTTCCGTGACCTGTCAGGCAGCCAGTCCTGCAGCGGAAGGCGTCGAGTCTGGCCGACGTGGTAGCATACCACCCACCGTGGCGCAGTGTCGTGAAACTGCCGACTGCTTACGACTCCGCGTGCACTGCCAACGCCCGATTCGAAGTTCTGCCCGCATGGGACGAGGGGAAGGTTGGAGAAGGGTTGACGTATGTTACATCTCGCTGTACATGCAATGATACATGTTAAGTGCACAGCCAATTCCGTCGGTTCCCACAACACCCACTATCGTCAGCATCGACTTATATCGCAGTACTCTGGGCATCTACCCTTCAGGCTCAAGATCCCGGATGGCGACCTAGGGAACAAAGTTCCGGACATCTGGGTTGCCAGGTGATGCGGGCGGGGTGATTGGGCCATCGTGATCACGGAATCAGATACCCCCCCTTCCTGGAGCAGTCTCCCTTCTCAAGGTTTCCTTGGCCGCACTCCCTCAGCTGGCCATGGTAACTTGCCTTGGGTGTCGTATCTCAGAGAAGCCTCAACGTCTGACTAGCGAGTTGTTGATAAGATTGCATTATATAAGATGGGTTCCGGAGAGCTCTCTCTGCTCTCGGGATTCTATCACTAACTTACTAGGTTGTAGTAGGCACTTCGTTATTGTTCCTTTCTCTGATATGAGTTGGCCCCCTCTTTACCGGCGACCTGTTTGGCATATAAAGCCTCGAAATGTTTCGATTGACTACACCATCGAGATTGTCGTTAGAGGGAGGGATGTTGGTCCCCTCGGCAGAGAGAACAACGTCGGATGAAGGCATCACAGGTTGCAATGCTTACGTACAATACAGTATATCATGCTGGGTACTCTGAGAACATGTTTATGTGGTACGAGTCGCATGACCAAAAGACTCTCTTAAAGAGTAGTTACCTATCTACCTGGTAGGCTTTTACGTGTCGCAGCAGAGCCGCAAACTGGATCCCTGTATAGGTTGACCTAGATTGCACGTCCTCGTCTAAACCTTCGCTAACATATATATATATATATATGCTGCCGCTCTCCGTGCAGGAGAACGAATTGTTCTATCCTCTTTTCTCTTTTCCACACTCTACTAGGAAGCCTCTTTAAAGGAACATCAGACATGATATTAGCCCATCTATGCATACGGCACTACCACTGTTGTGACACACTCACGGGTTATTGGATGTCGGGTAGCGCCCCAAGGCTGATTATTTCTATGAACTGTGTCACAGAAGAATCTACTGTGTTCACTGCAGTCCCAATTAGAGCCCACGGATGGGGTACCTGTTGAATCCAAGTAGGGCTGTTCAATGGGTGCCGATGGATAGCCATGGATGCCAATACCAAGCCTTAGCTGACCCATGCGTACCCGTGGGCTACCAAGAGCAGCCCATGGGCACCTATGGGGCCATTGGGCTCAGAGTGCGGATTGTGGATGTATAGCCCTAAACCCAAGGAGCCCGCGGACTTGCAGTGCTAAGGTACCCAATATGCTTTCGTAGGAATTTTAGTAGTAAGACAGACTCCTTGGTGCCGGATCTCGAGTCTCCAAGCGTCAAATCTGTGGATCCAGTCGAGGATGCGGTGCTTCATGGTCCCCCTAGAGTCTTGCACACCCAGGTCCGTCTGCTAACCCAGGGTGACTCTGAACTCGACTAACGTTTACAAATTTAAGCACTGCCTAGTATTAGCAGTGGTCTGACCCGTTGCCTGCCAAACACTCTCCCCAAGACTTAACAACGACTCGTTTTTTCACCTGTCATCACAAGACATATGTCAGAACAAGACATAGCTTGTTGAGTTGTCGTTTTTTTTGAGGCACAGAGTGTTTTCTGCTGTCATTTCCTCCGTAGCTGCGAACAGGGTTCAGAGTCTACTTGCCTTCTCAGTGGCGTTGAAGCCGAAAAGGGACTTAGCGTTTCTGAGTTTGTGGGTTGCCAGAACCTAGCCGCCCTGTATTGAGTTTAGGTTTCTTCATGTTGAGCAAAGTTGGTGGGGGGTTCTTGTACCATGATAGAACCGCAGACCAGAGCCTTCGGGCACAGCATGAAATTCTATTGGCGGATCAAAGTCTATTCAAAGGTACAAACTCGGAGGCAGAGACCTCAACCGTCAAATGCTGGCTGGCCACAACCCACCCTAGCGCCCCTCGAATTGAGCCCTTGCGCCGACTTCGACCAATCGTCCAGCGCACATCAGCCCAGAGAGGGCCGGTTTGGCCGCTTGGCTCGGAGGTGTCGCTATGTGCGTGACCAGCTACCCATACGCCCTTCTCAGCACGCCGCGGCGCTGGCCAAGTGACGTTTGGGGCCGACTTGCGTGGCTATGCAGGTCGCGTATCTGCTCGACGCGGCATGGTCCGATCTTCCGAAGGCTCGGCATCGCAGCGTCTGAGCAGCAGCGCGCTCTCTCTCTCTGTGTGTGGCACGTGGGTTCCTCTCTCAAAAAGCGCGTGGGCGCGGCAGTCAGCCCTCGCGTGATTCTTCCGGGACGGACTCCTTCGCGGCCGACAGCAGTTAAATATCGACTCCGGAGTCAGAAACAGCGCTGGGACTGCTATCCGCCGGTGGGGGCCGATGGGTAGCCTGGGTTGGATATAGAAACCAGTTCCACTAACAGGTCAGCAGCCGCAGTCGACCGACAATCATCCGCGGTCCCGTGGGCGTGGGACCAGTTGCCGTTCCGAGTCCTGGGTCGGCTCCTGCATGCCGACTTGTGGAGCCGTCCGCAGTGCTTCCCCGGCCATCGTTTTATTTATGTTCGGTTCTGCGCAGAGGGAAAGAGAAAGCGAGCTGAGAGAGTCGGAGCTGAGCGGCTGTTGAAGCAGGGGGGGGCTGAGACAGGAACAGATCCTTCTCAGCGACGTCTACTGGCGCGCCAAGCCCGCCAAGCTTTTCGCTGACATCTGCACAGGGGTTGCATTCTCGCAGGATTCCCGCTCGTTGAAGCAATGATCTTCCGACAACTAAAAGAGAATTCCCCGTTCACGACCTTCACTTACTGAACCTACCCTGGGCATATATCAGCTGCTGGCGTCATGGCTTTCCTCGATTTCTTCGATGGTAATCTTGAGACAATTCGAACCAATGGGTGAGCACAGGTGAGCACATTACCCCAGTTGGGAATCTCTATAATTATCCCTTCTCTATGAAAAGCTTGTTCTCGAAGTTTATAATATTCCTGCTCATCCCCAGCTTTCGGCGATGGCTTGTTTCACGCCTATATCCCATCCGTCATCCGTCCCGATCGCCATATCGTTCTCTATTCGGTACTCCGGTTCGATTCCAGAAGCTCAATAACAGCATCGTCACTCTCTTAATCTTATTCCTTTAGAGTTTATACAACACGGGTGGTCGCCGTGTAACTTATGCCTTCCCGCTGGTCTCAGTTTTTATCTTGGGTGATCATCCCACCTTCGAAAATCGATCACCGAGACTCGTCGCGCGTGATCGACTATCCGGACCTCATAGCATCAGCCGAGACCTTTGAAGATGCGCAACTTGAACTTCGCCCACTCAAACTTTCAGCCCACTGGGCCCAGTCTGGCTCTTCGCAAGGACAGCGTCGGCGGGCCTTTTAAGTTCATGAACCCGACCACGGCCGTCTATGACATCCAGGACAATGGGCGACCAGGCGGTAGAAAGGCCGACCTGGCGGACTTGACCGACGTCGAGAAGCAGGAGAGGGCCAAGGTCCGGTGGAACGCCCGTGACTATCGAAAAGGTGCGTGCTCGCCCACGAAATCCCCTTCACCGTCTCAGCTCGTCTTCTAACATGCCGCCCCCGGCTTATTTCAGGTCGCCACGTGCTCGTCCTGCCGCGCAACGCGCCGCTGGCCTCTCGCCTGGAGGACAGCACGCAGCGGCACAAGGTGCTGCTGGGCATCGCCCGCATGTTCACCGTGTTCCCCTACTGGGACGTGTCGTGGCTGATCGCCGTCTGCTTCACCGTCGGCTGCCTCATCTTCGTCGCCTGCGGCCTCTTCTACTGGCTGCCCATCGCCTACCCGGCCACGGCCTTCCCGGGCGAGTCGGCCGTCGCCGGCGGCGTGACCTGCTTCGTCGGCGCCGCCCTCTTCCAGGTCGGCGCCTGCCTGCTCTTCCTCGAGTCCTACAACGACCGCGCCGAGACCCAGTTCGGCGGCGCCCTCGAGAGCCTCTTCGTCGACCGCCTCGGCATCGGCCGCCGCAGCCGCAATCACCGCCCGAGGCACTTCGACATCGGCAGAGGCCCCGTGCGCTCCGATCAATCGGTGAATGAGTCCAGAACGCGGCCGTCTTCGGAGACGGCGCCGGCTTCCGAGCCAAAGGCCGAGTCCGGACCACCCCAGCCGGGATCTAAGCCGAAGTCTCAATTTGAGCCAGAGCCGGAACCCGAAGAAAAGTCAAAGCGTGACACCGAGTCGACGCTTGCAACCGAGTCGGGCTCGGAACGGAGACCGGAGGTGGAGCGCCGACCAAACATGACCTCGTTCGACGAGGCCACCCTCGCGACGACCCGCCAGTCCCACGACGCCAACAGCCTCAAGGCGGAGGTCACCGAGCACGAGGAAGTTGACGCCGCCAGCGGCGACGACGCCGCGGGCTCTTCTCCGAATAACCCGTTCGCCGAGCGGCAGTGGCAGTGGCTGCCGTCGTGGCACGACGTGCGCACGCACTACATCTACGAGCTGGGCTTCCTCGCGTCGCTGACCATGTCGGTGGGCGCGACCATCTTCACCGTCTGCGGGGTGCTGGCTCTGCCGGGGATCTACGAGAACCTGAGCGAGCCCGCGGTCAAGGGAGCCTACTTCGGCCCCTACCTGGTGGGCGGGTGCTTGTTCGTGATCTCGTCGGCGCTGTACGTGCTCGAGACGCAGCCCGACTGGCGCACGCCCCAGCCGCGCAAGCTCGGCTGGCACATCGGCGTCTGGAACCTGGTCGGCGGCGTCGGCTGGACCCTCGCCGCGGTCGAGGGGGGATATTGTGGGAGGGAATGGTGCGAGTACCAGAGCGAGCTGACGCTCGTCTGGGCCTCGCTCGCCTTCAGCGTCGGCTCCGCCTTCCAGTGGTACGAGGCGCTCGACAAGTACGTCGTCGTCATCGAGGACTGAACTGACTGACTGATGGGGGCCGGCCAAGGGGGAAAAGCGATTGATGGTATGGACGGCGCACGTGATAGCAGAGCCGAGCCGTGCTCTGTATGCTACGTGGTGGTGGTGGTGATGGTGGTGGATGATGAAGATGTGTGGTCTTGCATAGCGACGGGTCCAGGGAGGGTGGCATTGGGAAGGGGTTGGCCGGGTGTTGTCTGCTCGGCGTAGGCCGTGGCGAGTGATGAGTGATCCCGGATGATCAGTGTTGGAGATACCCAGGTTTACGTTGCAGCGAAATGGTGAATGTATTTACTTGTACGCTAAATGTCTTGTACTAACTGAGTCATAAAACTTATGATATGAGAGCTCTCGAAGCCGTACTTTACTGTGACACTTGGTCCTTCTCGCCAGAAGGGGGAAGAGCTGTGTACTAATACACAGGTATGATGCAGGAGTTGCTGAAGAGGCAGTGTTGATAGGAAGAAATCTGTTGATGCCACTGACTGATTCGAATAAGAGGAGAGCCAGAATCGTTTAAACCCTCCTTTCTTTATCGGTCACAGTCTTTTGCATGAATATCATTTTTATCGGCTGCTAAAATCAGACCAAGCAGCCAGAACAGGTGTCGTTGCGACGAGGAGGAGAATTTCAGAGAGAAGATGCGGCCGCTCGTTTTCGCCGAGGCGGGGAGATCTTTCGGTTTGTAGGGTACGAAGTTGCCATCCGTAGGTACTATGACTAGATCCATCTCCCAGGCTTTGCTTTGAATGGATGATGTTGTGATCATTTGCGCTCCCCAACTTCCCTGTAGATATGTTGTTATATATAATCCTAGTCCTTTATACGCATGGCTGCGTCGAACTCGTTGATGAAGTCCTCCTTTTAGAGTATATATTTATGAGCTCTGCTTAAGTGGTTGATACGCATCCGTGGCCAACTCTGGTGCACTTATGGCGCTGATCACACCCTTGGAGATGGACTCAATGCCCCGAATGCGGCGGACACCCGCCTGATTTCTCGCCGTTGTACATTGGCCTCGTTGCAAATCGTATGCCAGAGAGACTTTTAGAAGATCTGGTGTGTATTTATATCTTCCAGCCGAAGTATTAATCATCTACATGAGTTAAAATGTATCCTTGCATATTATGGGAATACTAGTTTTTTAGTATAGGTTTCTAGTTAGATTAAGGGGCAAGCGTACGCGTTAAAGGAGAAGGGTAAAAACCCTTTTCCCTCCCTTGCTTATATACTTTATTTTTCCTTTTTTTTATATAATTATTTTAGTTAATATAAAAGCTACTTATTTATTAACTTATACCGTATAATTATATAAAGCTTATTAATACTAATTAGTGCTTATATAATAGCGTAAAAGTATTATATAAGTATAAATTAATAAGGATAAAAGAGGTAATCGATTTATAAGCTAAGTTTTGCGTTATCTCTTATTTTTCCATTTACACGACGGCGTAACGAGCATTATATAAGCTAAAATAAAAGACCGAATTCTTATTTATACGTTATAATAAGAGTGCGAATAGGAATAAGGTAGTAATCCGAATTTACTGCACGAGGAACTCCCTACCCTATTTTTACCCGTATAAAAAGTTCCCTCCCTGATTATACCCCTTAAGTAAACCTCCCTTTACGACCCGGCGCTAAAGCCCGGTAACGGCGGTTTCTTTAAACCAGTTGCATAAAAGGGTATATAAGATAATACCTTTATAATAAGTATTTTAGCTTTAAACCCGTACGAGTATATAGCTTAAAAAACGGGTATTTTAATCGATAAATGGAGAGCGTATATAAGCCTTGATTTTTAGGATATTAATATTAACCCAGAAGCCACCTTATAAAATAATTTAATATATATAATTTACCTCGGATAATGCTTATTAAAATACGCATATAATAATATTATTAATAAATTCCTTTATACGAATATTATCGAAGACTTTAAAGATTAAATTAAGGAATACTTTAATATTATATATAAAACGTTTATGCGTGCGTTATAAAACTTTTATACAAAAAACGGCGTATATAAATAACCCGGTATTATAAATAAAGCGGTGGTAATGGTATTAATTATATAATTAATTACGTAGCGGTATATACCGGCGGAAACGGCGGAAACCTAACCTACCGCATAATAACCCACGGTAGCGAATATACGAATTATTACCCCGACCGTATAAACCCTTATTTTAAGCGTTAAATACCTTAAAATTCCCTTTACCTACCCAGCCTTAACCGCACGAAAAGGATTACCACTTCCTTTAAATATTTACCTTAGGTTAATCTTAGCGTATAATCCCTCCGAGTAAGCACCCTTACCGTATAAGGGATTAATACCGATTCGAGTATTATTAGCCGTAAGCATTAGTATAAAGTTATAATACGATCTCCTTCCCACTAGGAAAATCGAGAACGGCGTTATAAACCCCACGAAATTTATTATATTTAATCGTATATGGAAAAAGCATAATAATTATACCGGAGCCCTTTTCGATATTTTATATAATAAGGTAATAATATTTATAAACCTTTATCGTAGTATTAGGATTAACCCGGATAAATATTACGCGGTATTCCTAATAATTTTAAAAGGTTATACGGAGTTATTTTTCCTTACGTATATTAAATTATTATAATAATGGGATAAAATATACGCCTTACTCGATATAAAGTTTAATATAAAAGTTAATTACTTTATATATTAAATCGTATAAACGGATATAACCTTTACACGAGTATTTTAGGATTAACTTGGTATTAATAAACCGGATACACTAAAATAACTTATTAATTATATGGGTAAAATATAGCGCGCGCTCGGCCCTAAATACTATAATAAGCTTTAATTATATATTATTATTACTTACGCGTACGTTAATAAACCCGAATTCGAATCGGTATTTATTATATAAGAGCTTATATATAAGGTATTATTCTCGAAGCTTTACGTATCCCTTTACGTGGCCTTATTTAAAATGTTTATATAAAATACTTTCGAGTAAAACGTAATAGCGTATTATAATAATAGGAAATATAGTTAACCGCGTAATAGGACTTTATATAAAAAGCGATTACCGGTTTCTTAAAATTAACGAGTTCGGTTTATACCCTAGTTATCCGGAATATAACCGTATAATAATAAAAAGTCCCGAAAGGGATATTCCAGCTATTAATCGTATAATAAGGATTTAAATATAAAGTGTTTTATTTATAGTAAAAAGGAATATTAATTATAAAAGTATTTTAAGAATGAGATTGCTTATACGAGGTAATATTATCTTATATCGGTATTAAATAATAATTAGGATTCGTATATTAAGGATATTAAAGAACCGGAACCGTATAATTCCGATTCCTTGGAAAAGGATTAGGAGGAAAATGAATTATACGATTATAAGGGCGAAGAATTAGGAGCTTAATACCTTATAAACCAGATCTTCCTTTATCGTATAATTAAAGAATTGCCTAAAGGCTTTATCCATAACGGTACCCCGGATTAGTTCACTTTAAAGAATATATATAAAAGAGAATACTAGGGTATTTTTTAGGATATAGGAGCCGCGCGAGTATTAACCGTTAATAAGAAGTAAGCCGAAATATACGTATAAGAGAACCCGGAAACGAATATTTCCTGGATTCCCGGAGGTATATTCGTATAATTCGGCGGAAGAAAAACTATGCCGTTAATTAGAAAAATAGAAATTAATATACTGATTAATTATATAAAGTTTTTTATTATAAACGTATTAACCTTATTTTTTTTTTCCTTATATAATATTAATAAATCGAAGGTATACTTTAATAACGTACTGGATATAATCGTTTATAAAAACCGTACGATACCTATAATATGGAAATAAGAATATGCTTTTTTTTACGTCCGTATAATAAGAGATATCTTATTCTCGGAATAGGAGCTTTATATACTTTACTAGCGCTTTGGATACCTTTTTACCGACCGGTTATATAACCTTTTAAGGAAAGCCGGGTATAGGGATATATAATAAAGCGTGCTTAAGGATATTAAGAGAGTATATTATTATTATTAATTATATAGCCTAGCTCCTAGGCGATTTAAGTTCTCGATTAAGGATAATTATAATTTTAATTACGAGGTTATTATTAATATTATATATATTAGCGGGAAGAATATCTTTTATATAATTAACTTAGTAACCGGATTTTAAGCGGCGGAATTCGTGCGATTAATATCCGTACGAGATGTTTAAAAAGCATTATATATATACTGGATTTAGGTATATTAAGGCCCCCTGGATATTATCTTATATAACGCCGGCACGAACCTGGCTTTTAAGGAATTCCGTAATAATACGCGATTAATGGGTAATATATATAAGGAAATACTTATCGAAGCGTATTAGGGAATTAGGAAGATTAAGCGTTTATACGGCCCGTTAAGGTATGCGTATAATATTATTAGGTATAATTTCCCTTACGCGAGTAAAAAATCCGTTTTTAAAATGGTTATTAAAGCGCTAAATAATACTGCCGGCTTTAATAGGCTTATATTAATACTTTTAGTATTCGGAGTATACCCTTATACGATTTAGGATTCCTTATTACTTTTAAACCTGGTTATATGAATTTAAGTGATTTATAGGGTAATAAAAGCTATTAAAAAGGTTTATATAAAAATAAACGTTTCGAGAGCGCTAAAGGTAAGGAACGGCCTTTTATATAATATGCTCCGGCTCCTTCTTAAATTAAAAGTTATAATATAAAGAGAAAAGAAGGGCTGGAAAGGCCCCTTTAAGATTTAAGCGTATAAAGGCATAAACGTTATCCTAAATAACTATATAAAGTTTAAGTATATATAAATAAAGCCTTATTACCGCGTGCCCGCTTTAAATATTATAATAAAACCCCTGGTCCGTTCGCATACATTATCCCTTAAAAGATTATTATTCCCGGGACTAGATTAAGTCTCGTCAATATAACGAGATATGCTTTTACGCACTTTATAAAAAAAGACTAATAACCCGGTACGAGATCCTTATAAGAATACAAGCGATAAGGAAATCCTGGATAAGATTATTATACGAACGGATTAGTTTATAATAAAAAAAAAAGGAATCCGCGTACGATCTAGCCGTATAATTCCGCTAAAAAGGAGTTATTATAACTCCCGGAGATTTATTTAAAGAATTAAATAAATAAGAAATTAAGAGCTTATTTAATACCGGCGTTTTCGAATTCGTGTTATATAACCCGGATGTATACGGCGGTATAAGAATTTACGGTTCTCGCCTTATATAAAAAGTTAAGGGCAAAATAACGAAGCCGTATAAGAAGTTAAGATTTATTATATAAGGGTATAATAATGCTAGGAAAAAAGAAATCCTTATATAAGCACCGACGATTTAATATACGAGCTAATATATTTTGCTTACCCTTATATTATTACTTAATAAGTTATACGGTATATATATTAAGCTATATAATATTACTTAGGCGTATATATAAGCTATGGATAAGTTATTCCGAATTATTTTCCTCCGATTCCTTAAAAAGATCGCGTATTAATACCCTAAGGATACGATTTTTCGAGTTTTACGATTATTATACGGCCTAGCGGAATCTAGTTTATACTGGTATAAAACTTATTATACCTATTACTATACGCGATTAAGTATAAAAACGTTAACGTATAATCCTTATCTCCTTTTTATAACCGAAAACATTTCTTTATATAACCCTGTTTTTATAATAACCGGCCTTTAAATAGATATTATACTAAGCGTTATTACCGAGGCCTTTTCGCGTAAGGAAAAAAAAAAACTCTAGGTAATTAAATTCCGTATAAAACCGAAAACTAAGCTTTTATATAAAGAATTAATTAAGTTTAATAGTGCACGAGTTATTTTAAACGGTAATAATATTCTTATTACGTAAAAAGGGTAAATAAATTTGCTTTAAACTATTAACCCTAATACTCCCGATACCGTATAATAATATATATTATAGTATACGCGCGGAGCGTATATCTTATTAATTTACTAACCTAAGGTAGCGTATAACTTTTCGGTCGCAGTATAAAAAAAAGAGCCCGAAAGGAGTAATATTAATAAATTAAACGCACGAATAAAATAGTAAATATATAACGCATTAAAAGGATTTTAATATATCCCCTTTTAGCTTAATCGCATAAAGTTATTCGTATTTACGGATAGCTTATTTGCTAATAATGCGGACTTAACCTCTTAACTTGGATTCGTTATTATAATCGGTATAAAAGAGCGTATAAACGCAGAATTTATAATCGAGGGTAATATTATATACTGGAATTCCTTTAAGTATAAAAGAGTTATAAAAAGCGTTTTAGCTAGCGAGCTATATAATATAATAATTGGATTCGATTACGCGATTACGCTTAATATTATACTTTAATAAATCACTTATATGCTCGATATCCCCTAGATTTTAATAATTATTTGCTTAAATTTACGATTATTATACGAATACCTTATAAAGCTTAATATAATTACCGAGAAGCGATTTATAATAAATATTATATTATTTCGCGAATTGTATAAAAATAAAAAGATATTTAAAATATACTGGATTAATAAAAGGAATAATCCCTTAAACGCCTGTATAAAGCAGATCCCGAACCTAGTACTTAAAAAACTTATCTCGACTAATATACTTATTATACGAGTTAAAGCCTTTATGAAAAGACTTAGCGACTTATAATAAAAAGATCTCGTATAATAACGAATATATAAAAAAAACCTTTCGAAAATATACGCACGAAAGGGAATCGATTTTTTTTTTTTAATCGCGTAAAGTAAATTTTATTCCTTAAACCATAAGTACGAGCTATTAATATATTTTTTTTAAATTAACTGCGCGAATTATTCCCTAATCCCGAATTAAACGCGGTGTATATATTAAGCCGCGCGCGATTAAGCTATATACGCAGTATAAGTATTATAAGTAAAGCCAGGAATAATATAATATTATATATACGGCGAACCGGAGAAAACCGGCTGGTTTTAATAACGCTTATAAGGGTGGTACGGTTATACGGTTACTTAACCGCGTAAAGCGATAAGGAGGGTATTTTAGTTATCCTCCCGGTATAAGGTTAACGTGGTATATAAGTGGACTAAAGCACTTACGTAATTATTACCGGTATTTTTTAAAAATACCGGTATATTAGTTAAAAGTATATACGTAATTTAATGCTTAAAAGGTTATTATAAGAGTTAATATTATATAACTTTAACCAGTAATTATAAGAATATATATTAAGCGAATACTATTATTAAAAGTATTATATATCGGGGTACGCGGTTTATATAATCCCTATAATACCCGCTTACGTAATACCGTATACACGATACCTAAAAAGGTTCTCGAGAGTTTTAAGGGCTTTATACGGATTCGGGCGAGGGTGTTATTACTACGGCTACTAGTTACCGTTAATATTATTATTATTTATAATAGCGGTAATATTATAATGTTCGAAAATAATAAGTGTATAAGTGATTAGAAAAGAATAAAGAAGAGGCGTATAAAAAGAAGCTAATAGATAAGGATAAAGGAAAAAAAGCTTTTTAAGCGTGCGAGAAGGCTCCCCTTTATGCTTATAAAGAATTATCCCATTTCTCGTTATCGATTTATTTATTATTACGTATAACTTATTCGAAGTTATCCCCGTACAGAGATTAATTTACCCTTTACGTAATAGCGCTTATTTATAACTTATCGCGATTTTATTACCTTTTATTCCTTACCGCACGATTATTTGCTGGCTTTATATACGTTATACGTATATAAAAAACTTATTATTTCCTACTTATAATTACTTACTTATACGAATTAAGTTTTCCTTTTTTTATTTTATATATATAAAACCTAGCCGGCGAGACCCTTATACGATAAAAGAAAAGTTATTAGTGTGGGAATACTAGTCTTTTAGTATAGGTTTTTAATTAAATTAAGGGGTAAGCGTATACGTTAAAGGAAAAGGGTGAAAACCCTTTTCCCTCCCTTGCTCGTATACTCTACCTTTCCTTTCTTTTACATAATTATTTTAGTTAATATAAGAGTTACTTGCTTGTTAACTTACACCGTATAATTGTATAGAGCCTATTAATACATGTAAAGGTGGAAATTAAACCCCAGCTGCTAGATTTATAGATGTAGACAGAGATATTGTTAATTACTCCATGTGTTCTCCCCTCCTCTAGTCATCTTCTATGCTTAGCCTCTTTTATGCTAATCCTCTCACCCGTTATTATTTATGAGTCATTAGGCAGTCTTGCTCCCCAGACTAAGTCTTTCAACTATAGCTGATCCTCCCACTTGTCAGTCCGCTTCCCGTTAGTTTACCAAGTCCAGGGCGATAGATATATCCATAACAACTAGCTGCTGCCCGGATACTGCTGCCGCCAGCCTCGCATCGTGTTATGCTTGACACACGGGGCATAATCTGCTTGTACCAGGGTTTGTTTCCTGCAAAAGCTACCGTAGGTTGCTGTGTGGGAGATCAGTTTCGCCTGCAATTAGCTTTCTAACATAGAGGCAAGATGATCTGTTATTGCAAGCTGGTTACTGTGATCTGCGTTTCTCTATTGACTCATCCAGGCCGTTCGTGACTGGGCTGGGCTGGGCTGGGCTGGGAGCGTGACGTTCCTTGACTATTCCGGTTCCATCATCTCCGACCGCCTTCGCCTCTTCCAGTCAACCGAGGGAAGGCACTTGCGACCCCAAAATCTGAACTGGGGCTGGACCACTACGGTGAGTCCGTTCGAGATGTCGCTGGGCAGTGCTGGGGACGCCGCACGCGGACCACGACGTGGGGAGAGATGATGCCTAGCGCTAGTTACCATCCAGAGCACCAGGAGCTCTGGGAAGAGTTCTTGGAAAACGGTTGTCATCGTTATCTGGCAGGGCGCATCTGACCAGGTAAGTAGGTAGCCTAAGGAGAAGCTGCGTATCGAGGCAGCGAGGCAGATCGGCAGTGTTTTTAGATAATAACTTCGAGCGGGCCGGAGCCGGCCGTGGGGAAGAGAGAGTCTTGACTGGCAGCTTCCTCCGTGCGGTGGTTCCCACATGATACCTAGCTGGCTAAGTTGGGTTTTGCCATAACTACCCACCAGGCATGCATTGATCTCCCCCCGAAGAAGAGAAGTTCCCGTAGCACTTGGTGCAAGCATGATGCGTATATTTTACCTACGTTACTCTTTTCTCGACAGCGCTTGTGCAGTGGCTGGCTTGTATCTGACCTATGAGCTGGACGAAGGCTGACTTCGGCTGTTGGCCCAACGCAGGGCCGAACAGGCGCAAGTTCGGATCTCGCGGAGATGAATCCCGGGAGTGAGGAAAGATAATAAGCTGCCTGTCGCTCGTAGTTAGTTAGGTAGCGGCGGTACCTTCAAGATTCTGCGGTATGCTGTGCCGTCGGTACAGTCCTGAGCTGGCCCTTGTCCGTTGTTCTGTCATGTCTCTGATTCAATTGATAGTTACCCGGAGCTTCTCAGGGGTTCTGAGCCATAACCGGGCTGCCGTGCGTTCGTCCGCACAAACGGCGGTGTTGGGCCAGATCACGCGCCATGGAAAATGTCTACCTGCCTCGCCGCTTTATCGCGCCGCTCGACCACGGTACTGCACCCTCCACGCGCGCCTCCTGCCCTCCCTCCATATGCGAATGGTGTGCATCGTGCGGGTCAATAAACAAAGGGTACAGGGCTTGGTACGGGGCAACGATAAACAATGTGGGGGTCGAAAATATTGATGGTGGGCTTCCCTCCACATGTGTGTGGAGGGCGCAAATGCCGTGATCGGATCCCCGGAGGATACCATATGCAGTCTGCCGTACGAACAAAGTGGGGGCCGTAACATCGGTTGTGGTGATTAGGTACGGAGTACGAGTTATATACAGGTAATATATACAAAGAAAAGGTCAAGTCTCAGACATAGCGGCCATCTACAGACGAGCAGCAGTACTCCATTTTTCCCAAGGTATGGGGCCACCTTCTTCTTCTTCTGCCTTCAGTACAGCGACTTGCACTCCCAGCTGGCCGCGTCGTCGACGTCGCCCGACGTGTACGCGGCCTGCTTGGGGTAGACGCACAAGGGGCGCTGCCTCTCGACGCCCCTCGCGGCGTCGTCGCCGACGAACTTTGTGGCGACGAGCCGGTCGGGCGCCGCGTCCTGCTCGACCCAGCGCATCATGGCGAGGATGACGTCGTGGTCGGCGTCCTCGTAGCCGGGCACGCCGTGCGTCGTCGCGCCCGTGAGGCTCTGGCTGCCGCCCGCGATGTACCAGGGCGCCGCGTCCGAGCCCGAGCAGTGGCTCATGCCGGGGACGAGGAAGAGGCGGTAGAAGTCGTCGAGGTCGACGCCCCGCGGCTCGAGCGCCTGCTGCACCTGCGCGTAGAAGTACTTGCTGCTGCCCGTCGGGATCAGGTTGTCGGCCGCGCCGTGGTAGTGGATGATCTTGCCCCCGCGGTCCATGAAGGGGCTCATGTCGAAGTCGCCCGCCGTGGCGCTCCCCGGGTTGATCGTGTCGGCGAACAGGACGTCCTCGTAGTCGAACTGGGTGTAGTCCCAGTTCGTGTCGTTGTAGACGAAGTCCTGGTAGAACTGCGAGCCCAGCGTGCTGACGGAGCCCAGGAGCAGAGCGGGGTCGGCACCGAGCGCAATGCCGGGGAACACGAAGGTCTGGTTCGTGTCGATCCAGTCGCTGTAGAACTTGCGCGCCGTCAGAAGCTGCGGAGCTGTGAGGCACGCAGATTGGTTCGAGCTCGGGGTGCAGAGCAGGGCGTCGAAGTCGAAGTTGCAGCCATACGGATCCATGATGATCTGGTCGACGAGACCGTCCTGAGGATCGCACTGCTTGAGCATCTCGTCCACGATGGCCGGGAAGAGGTCCGAAGGGATGTAACCAGAGCCATTCACTGGTGTATTGTAGAGACCCTGCCACAGAGTGGAGGACGACAGGTGTACGGACCACCAGGCGGGAGCGCCCAGGGACGCGCCGTCAAAGTCCTCAGGGAACATCTGGATCTCCTTCAACCCTTGTCTGCCACCCGTGGAGCAGCTGGCATAGTACGAATACTGGATGCCATCATCGGCAGCGTAATAAGCCTCGATAATTTCCTGCGAGTCGGCGCCAGTCAGTGAACCTTTCATCAAGATGATACCGCAAGTGGAAGAAGGCTACCTTCGATAGCACCACAGATCCGTGCATGGCGCGATAGCCCCAATCAGTGATGGCCTCGGGGGCATTGAGCGCCCATGTGCCGTCAGTTGACACCGAAACATGGCCCGTGTCGGTGCTCATTGAGGCGAAGCCGTACTGAGCTGTGGTCAGCCTCTACACCGGACAGCGAGGGGGGAAATTCCTCACATGCGAGAAACTTCCCATGTCGTTCCTGTCGTTCTCCAACGTTAGCCTGGCGTTGATGCAACTATGGCGCGCTCCGAGCCTAGAATCAGAATAGTGGTGTAAGCTGGACATGCCCTACCAGTTGATTCCGCCCCCGAGGCCGCCATTGCCTGTCGTGATGAACCTCTCGTTCCATGTCTTGTCCGGCAGGAAAAGTCCAAAGTTGTAGGAAGAGTTCGCAGAGGACTTGACGTTGATTCCGACGGCACAGAGGGCCGGGAGTTGGGTGACATTGGTCGGGAAAGCGAGATCAGCCTCTCCTTGGCCGAAGCTCCCGTTCTGCGGTACAGCCTGGGCGAAGTTCACGGTCGCGTTGGGGTTGCTGGCCACGATGGAGGTGAAGGTGTCAGTCGTGCAGCTACCGGCGGCGACGGTGGTGACCCCAGCCAGAGAGAGTAACGGAATGGCCCAAGAGCGGTTCATGCTGGGCAGTCTCGAGAGGAAGACCGGGCGGGCAGCTGTCGTCGAGAAGAGACAAGAGCGCTACGGGAACCAACACGGCCACGACGCTGTGGGAAGAGCGGCAGCATTTAAGTACACCAGAGACAGCTCCGGGCCGGGTCGACGCGCTCAGTCTGCCGTTGGCACGCACACCCGTGACGATGTTGCATCGGAGCACCGTAGCGTGAAATGTGCCTGGCCTCGGGTCCACGACTCCGCGCTGGGCCGGGCAGCTGTGGGGACCACTGGGTCGGTAGTTTTTTTTCTTTTCGCATTGGCCTCATCACAGGAAGGGTCACGGTCTGCACGGTGATGGCATATCCCGTTGACCAGATGGCAGTCTGCTCGGGTCTGCCCCGCCCTCTGTCCCCCTCTGGAAAGGAGACCCCGGCGACGACCCCTGCTCCACGCGGCCCCACGTTGCACTGGACACCAGGAACGGCTAGGGAGAAGTGCGAGCACGATGAGAGCTCCACCTCACCCCTCATAGGGCCCAGTCGGTCGAACAAGGTCGGAGATTTCCTCGTGGCGGGTGGGCGGGAGGCATGGAGCCGTTTGACCGTCCCTGGCGGTCGCCCGTGACGCCGTCGGCGGCCGAGCGGCGAGGGTGACGGGGCAGGACGGTTTTTCCTCGGGACGGGGCAGGACGGGGCCACAGACGAGGCCGAGCGGAAGTTGTGAAGGGATTCGCACAGACAATTCATCAGGCGCCGACGCGCTGGTCTCCAAGTCTCATGACTCCCCTGGCATCGGCTGCCCCCGCAGGCCTGAGCAGCGTGAGCGGCGCGCCGGTGCCAGATTGATTGCCCCGGCAATTGCTTGGCGAGTCAAGAGCCGCGCAGAGTCCCGGCAGCTTCTGCATGCGGTAAGGCAGGGTGGGCAGTTATAATTCACAGCCTGCTATACCGGTAGGTAATATGTGCCATTGCGCTTGAATGAAATCTCGGCTCTGCAACTCAAATATGCGCGGAAAACCTGGACCGACCTCGAGACGGGAAGGACGACCAAACAGTTGGCCAGTAGGTAGGTAGGTATCGTGGTCTTGCCCACGGCTTGGTGAAGAAGACCTCCTACTCAGGACTACCGGTACGGTATCGTGTTGACCCTGCCGAAAAGGCCGCGGCTCGCGGCACGGGCAGAACGAGCAGCCGACTGACGAGACACCGCGGCTCTGATCGTGGATGCGCATGGGAGTGCAGGCGTGAAAACTGGCGATGTCCGACGGGCTCGGCGACGGGCATGCAGATGTGGAAACCCCGGCCCCTCCCACACCCGGACTATGTGGCTCAGCACTGTGGCTGCAGGGCTGTGGCTTGCCTTTAGCCCCACAATAGGGGTAACGAGGAAATCAAGACGGGGAGTCTTTCGTCTGGAAGTTGTAGTTTGCGTCGTGACTCTGCCATACAATCATCTTGATATCGTTTCTATCCTATGATGAGACACCTTGAGATCTACTATGTTCTATAAATGGGCT
The DNA here is from genome assembly GCA_022539325.1 of Xylariaceae sp. FL0804. Classification (NCBI taxonomy): domain Eukaryota; kingdom Fungi; phylum Ascomycota; class Sordariomycetes; order Xylariales; family Xylariaceae; species Xylariaceae sp. FL0804. The sequence continues at coordinate 550,220 of JAJKLG010000010.1, forward strand.
GCGAGTAACTTATAAGCACGATGGACCCGCATAATGTGCAGCATGGGAGGTATCTTTCCGATCCATACCTACCATATCGACCTGCTTGTAGTCGTTCACCAGTACCCTGTGAGTTCTGTGCAATGGTTCAATACCGGAAGCTTTTTAACAATCAACACTCGATCCGCTTGTCACGTGAGAAACCTGTCAGGAGCTGTGACGCTGTCAGCACGTACGGAATGCTGACACTATTGAAGATTGTCCTAGAAATTTTACCCTTCGTGCTTCTGTTAGCAAGTCTGGTTGTTGCGGCTGAGTTTGATGATATTACAGTAGCACCCGACGCGATTACACAGCTCTTTCAGGCTATTGCTGGAGTTCATATTGCATTTGTTGTTATTCCTGCTGCATACATGGCACCAAAAGACGGACTTCTGTCAGCATTATCCTCGGGCAGAAAGATGCATTATGAAGTGGGAGGTTTGTTGTTTGATTGAAGTCATGCTTAGGGGCACCAACAGCTTGCCGAGGGGGCGATGGCGGGAGTGAGGTCCGAAATGCGGGTGGATTGATGGGTAGGGGGGTCGACAACTCGTCGGGGGGTTGACGACGGTCGGAAGGTTCGACGGGTGGGAGGTTCGTCATGTGGATGGATTCATAGGTAGGAGTGCCGACGACTGGCTGGCGGGGTGACACTAAAGAGGAGTCCTGAGGATAAGTGGCAAGACTGATGGATTGCTTGGGAGGTACGATGATGGGAAGCGGGACGGACGATGGGAAGGGAGACTAGTGGGTGGGAGGCCTGGTGATGGGTGGGGGGATTGACGCCGAAGGAGATTGATGAGTTAGGGCGCCGACAGCTGGTGGGAGATTTGGCCGGGAGGGAGGTCGACGAGAGCACTGGCGACGAGACGGCGAGACGACTGGCGACGAGGTAGTGGACTGGACGACGGTGAGGATGACTGACTGCCAGGCGGGGGGCTCGACGTATCTGCGTACCTGCACCTGTCAACCAGTTGGCGCTGCAGGTCATATATACACGTTCAACCCGAAATCTGGTATAACCGTCCGCTTGGCGTAGTTGGTAACAACTATGACTATTACCGAGCGGCGGGGGTTCGAGTCAAGCCGACGGCCACCCTATGAATAGTAACAGACGCTCTTACTGTCGGATACGATCATGACCTTGCTAGCACGTTCAAATATAGTGGTGGCTATGACTCGGTTGGGTGGGAAATTTTTTATTTTTCCTCGCTTTCTTTTGCTAAATCGTGGCATTTTTTCCTTCTTCTTCCTTATTAAGGTAATACAATAATACTCATCACCTTGCGGGAAATAATACTACTTAGTTGCCGGCTTTAAATACTAGACATACACAGTTAAGATATACCTGTTATAACACCCTCGACGTACAGCATTCGTCGCACTATATAGTTGGTACTATCACAATCCGGAGAAGCGCGGTGGAAGAGGGCCACAGGGCCAGAGTGCCAGAAAGGAGCTGGTGGGCAGGAAGGATGAGGCGCGCATCCTGTACGTGCACCGAGCAATAACGGTGGCTGGACACGAAGAGGGCAGCAGTGCAGTCGCATGTCTTGAATGATCTAGTTGCCTGTAGGTGATACCCGCACGCGGCAGGTGCATCACTGCAACGCGTTACGCACGCGTTGAGTGGTGGCCGGGCAACAGCAGTACGTGCAGTAGGTACCTAAGTACCACGACTATCCCGCTGGCACCTACCGAGCTTTGATCTGGTCAAGGTATTTTTTCTCTGGTGGCCTGCCAATCAACCCCTCCCAGCATCCCACACATCACGCAACCACCATCAACGCCCATTGTCGAACCCATCTTCCAACCAATGGTGCGTCACGACCTCCGCGCAAACCTGCCCAGGGCAGGTCTCATCTTCGCCGGTGGCGTCCGCATTACCGATCGCGGACGGTACGATGAGAAGATCCGGAATGCAATGATTCCAATATATCTCAACGATGACCGACGAAAGGTCAGGCAGCGCTACGACATCATGCTCGAACGAGCTTTCCAGTTTGCCGCAAGGCCCGTAAGTTCTCTCCATTGGGTTGCTAGCTGGGCCGTTTCTAACCATAATTCCTATTATAGGAGTTCATCGACCTCCTAGTAGCGAGAAGTCCGTTCGAAGAGTGCGGCAACGAGAAGTATCTGGAGACGCGTATGTCATGACACCCCGCTGACCCCGATGCCGTTCCATCTTCGAGGCCTCGGCGTTGCTGATCCTAGTTGTTCGCAGTCCGCTCGCGGATCCCTTGGGCATCCCGAGTCCCGCTCACTGCCTTCAAGCAGTTCTTTAGCCGGATGATCGAGGCTCGCCGAGCCTGGCGGCTCAACCCTCGATATCCCTACGAGGAAAGCCAGCAGAGCCGTGTCGCACGAGCAATCGATCACTTCATCGAAACGGCAGGCAACAAATGGGACGATGCCGTGAGTATTTTCCATCCCTTCTCCACAAAATGCCGAGTCATCCACTAAATTTTCCGTGGCAGTCGTACGAGAGCGAGGTGAAGGACAAGTTTGTTAGAGAGCTCGAGGGAGCCATGGGAGGTATGGAGGTCGAGGATCGTGCATGAACACTTGTCTGGAGGACTGTATGACAGTCTTGTACAAGTTGACATGAGAACCAATTCGAGATGACCCCACGGACAAGAGAGAGATTTTTGTCTAGCCAAACTCGTGTCCAATGCCAGTGATTGAGGCTTTGTTGACGAATTCTTGTCGCGAATGCCTTGTCTCGAACTCTCGATTCCTGAGGTACCGTACAGTCATAACTTACACTCCAGGGACACACCGGATAGGTGGTAGATGGAACGGAAGACATTCAACCCAGTCAATGCCTCAATTCGTGACTCTACCTATATCGAGGAAGTATCTCACGGGGGGCGAGGCCGAGAGACAACCCAAGAAGCGACGACAAGGATCCTGCGGCTCTGCCCCCCCCTTCGACCCACAGCCGTTGGATCGTCGACAGGGATCACGGCACGCGTACAGCCTTATGGGGGGTGACACTGCATTCGGGGAGTTCCCGCCACATTTTTTTTTTTTTTTTTTTTTTTGAGCTGATGGGTCCTCAGTAGCGACACGCATTTCCGCTTTCTTCTCCCGACTGCTTTCTCTGCGCCTGCGCGAACCGATCCGAGTAGTGTCGGGACCACGCTCGCGTCCCCTGCCACTCTCCGGCCCCTCTCCAATGCTATTAGGCATTGCCGTCGTGAGAAGAGAGGCATGATAACGACGACGCGTTGAGGGATGGCTTCACAGACGGCTTCGGGCTTTCAGGCCCCCGCGGTGGACGTCACGGCCGCGGCGCTGAGGCCACGGGAGGGCCGCTCCCGCGCCGCCGACGACAACAACAACAGCAACGACGACAAAGAGAACGCGTCTCCGAGCGTCCACCGGTCGCCGCCAGAGAAGCCTCAGCTCCTAGAATGGAAGGATATCTGTAAGACACCAAACGACAACGCTACACGCCCCGCCCCCCCTTCCCCCCTCCTCCCCCCTCAGTTTGCAGCTCTTGCTGACGGTCTCGCAGCCCCCTGGCGACAGTGAGTGTGTCCTTCGTCGTCGGCCGGCCGTACGCGCCCTGGCGACAACAGACAACCCCTTGCGCGCGCTTACACACGAACTAACCACCAAACCAACCCTTGCGCAGGGAGGGGAGCGAGCATCTGCAGACGGGCTACCGCGTCGAGAGCGCCGACGTGCGCGCCTGTCTCCGCAGCTGGTGCCACGTCCACAACGATACCGGTAATTAACTACCTACCTTACCTTACCTACTTACCTAAACTACTGTCCGCGCATTGAGCAGCAAAGCCGGCGCGCGCGATGCAATGCAAACCAACCCCCCGCTGACTGATGTCCGCGAGCGACGAGTACAGTGAATATCTTGTCGCACGCGGCCGGGGCCGTGGTCTTCGCGGCGCTGCCGTTCTGGCTGTTCGGCGTCGAGTCGTCGCCGCGGTACCACGTCGCCACGGCGGCGGACGTCGTCGTCTGCGGCACGTGGTTCTTCGGCGCGGCGGCGTGCTTTATGCTCTCGACCCTGTGAGTGATTTCTCGGTTGGCTGGTCCTACGTGACCTTTTTTTCATTTCATCATGTCATATCACCCACGCCGAGCCCTCTTTCTTTCTTTCTTTCTTTTACCTTTCTTCTTTCTTTTTCGCAGCCAGCTGACAACAACTACCCAACCTAACCACCCCACCGCAAACCCCACACCCCACAGCTTCCACACATTCATGTGCCACAGCGAGCGCTGGTACCTCATCGGCATCCGGCTCGACCACCAGGGCGTCCTGCTGCTCATGTGGGCCGCGACCGTGCCGCTCGTCTTCTACAACTTTCCTCCTCCCCATCCCTCCTCCTCCTTCTCCTATTCCCCAGCGATCACCGACAACAACACCAACGCCACCTCCATTACCACCACCACAGCCCCGACGACGCCCGCGGCCGCAGCTGCCGCGGCTGCCGCCGCCATCCGCACCGCCCACTGGACGGCGACCGCCGTCCTGGCGTCGGCGTGCGCGCTCGCCACGCTGCTGGGCCCCGCCGTCGCGGGGCCGCGCCTGCGCGCCGCCCTGTTCGCCGCCTTTGGCGCAGGCTCGTTCCTCGCGCCCATCGCCCACGGCGCGCTCATCGTAGTCAACGGCGACGGCGGCGGGGGAGGAGGAGGAGTTGGAGGGGGAGATCTCGCGCTGCTGAGCCGCCGCACGGGGCTGCCGTGGGTGGGCGCCACGGCGGCGCTGAACTTGGTGGGCGTGGTGGTGTATGCGCTTAAGGTGAGTTGGCTGGGCTTTGGGGTCGGTTGGTTGATTGGTTGGTTAGTTGGTGTTGGGAGTGGGGGGATGGTCAGGGTTGAGAGAGTATGGGACAAAAGAAGAAGAAGACTACTTACCTACTAGGGATGGAAAGCTGACGAGGTAGTTTGAACAGGTCCCCGAGCAATGGTATCCGCGGCGCTTTGATATCTGTGGTGCGAGCCACCAGATCATGCACGTCATGGTATTCCTGGCCGCGCTGGCGTACACCAAGGCCGTATTGTGCGGCTTTGATCATCTTCACCAGGAGGAGCTGAAGGCGATGGCGAGTTGATGTTGGGGTTTGTGTCGGTTGATGCCGGCCGCTCAGGCTAACGTCGGTAGTTTGATCTTGTATACTGAATTTTAGAAGAGTGCGAGTCGTGCCATCAGACAAGGCATCAACTATACTCTATGTCCCGTTCTCGATTGTGTCGAGCGACTGTCATTTTCTTCATGGCAGTGCGTCCACGGCACGGCGCCGACCCCACGAAGGAATTGCAGGCGGGATCAGAGTGCTGGTGCGGGAAAGCAAAAGCAAACGCTTATGCATCCCATCAGCTAATACGCCTTATAACCTAGGTAAAATCTGTATTGACTGCGAGGTGACGGGAGCGCAGTAAGTTACGAGGTGGGACGGTGGACTTTCTGATAGACTTGCAAAAGGTCGGGCTTCCGAAAATTTTGCCCGCAGATCAAGGTCAAAGGCTGTTCGGCTGATCAAGGTCAAAGGCTGTTCGGCTAATGGATGGGGACGAAGTTGAAGTTGGCCATGTCCCAGCTGGAAGGGCTCCAGGCTCGTCGATGATGATGTACCAGGGCATGATACATACGATGTTAGCATGCGGAAATCAGTTACTGCATACGAGTGTTGCATTCGACGGTGGCGCGGACTGACAGGGGTTAGTTGTGCCTCGTTATTATAATGACAAGCTGATCTGACCCTCGACCTAAGTTTAGCACGAGCTGAGTATTCTCATCACTTGGCGATAGACTTATTCACGTGACTAGTTTACTACGTTGGTTGGTTGGTTGGTTGGTTGGTTTAATGACCTACTAGGTTGTGCCTAAGGGGTACTTAAGGTATCTGGCCCTCTCCTCCATCATTGATTTCATCTGCCATGGCGAACCATCAACACCCGAACAGCAATTCACCCAAGACCTTCGAAGCCGACTATCGTGACGACGCGACCTGAGTTGCCTATCAATATCATGGGTCAGACCGCATCCCAACCCGTCCCCGGGACCAAGTTCCGCGTGATCGGCGCGGGCCTCCCCCGCTCCGGCACGGCCTCGCTCTCGCGCGCGCTCGAGATCCTGCTCGAGGGCCCCGTGTACCACTGCGGGACGCAGAACACGCGGGGCGCGCCCCTGCACATGCGGACGTGGACCTCGATCCTGGAGCGCACGCCGTACGGGCACCGTCCCGGCTCCGACGGCTCCGACGACCGCGCCTTCGCCCTGCGCGAGCTGCGCCGCCTGCTGGACGGCTACGCGGCCGCGACGGACGCGCCCGCGTGCCTGTTCGTGCCCGAGCTGCTGCGCCTCTACCCGGACGCCAACGTCGTGTGCACGGTGCGGGACCCGGCGGCGTGGGCGCGCTCCGTCGACGCCACGTCGGCGCAGTCGCTGCCCGCCTACCTGAAGGTCCTGCTGCTGCCGCTGTCGCCCATGCGCCTGTTCCCGCGCTTCCTGGCCGCCATGTGCGCCGGCCGCTGGGGCGAGCTGTACGACGCGCCGGGAGGCCCGCCGGTGGCGCCGGGGATCGAGGTCTGGGGCAAGCACATGGCGCACCTGCGCGCCGTCGTGCCGCCCGAGCGCCTCGTCTTCTTCGACGTCAGGGACGGGTGGGAGCCCCTCTGCGAGGCGCTGGGCTGCGAGGTGCCGAAGGGGGTGGAGTTCCCGAGGGTCAACGACGGGGACGCCATCGATGCGTTCGCGAGGGAGTTGATGATCAAGGCGCTGGGGAGGTGGGCGGTCATCATCGCGTGTGCTGTCGTCGTGGGGAGGCTCTGTTTCAACTGGATGAGGTAGTCATCTCTCGAAGCCAAGGATGCTCTCCAATATCGCTGGGCTCGGCATTTCTGTTTGGGAAGCGTTCGTCATCAGGGAGAGAAGAACGTGACGGTCCCATGGGGCGTACAAGGAAGCAGTGGAGCCGAAGGCGTAGTTGAGAGCTTGCTCCCGACCATGTTGTATATCAACGATCCTGCTCAAGAAGGGGAGCCTCTTAACCTCTTTTCTGCTGTCTTCTCTTTTCTTCTAATGTCTTTATTTACCATACCAATTATGACACCAGCTATTCGACTGCTACTTCGAGCACTGAACAAAGACTTCTATATCGGTCTACGAAGAAATGATTGAATATTCTATTTCCGTACATGACGAGTCACCGGCCAAAATCAAGTACCTTCAACTCCCTTAAATATTTCCCCAGACGCCCGACCCAGCAACACCCGAGCAAGCAGCAGATAACTCAAGAGATAGTGTCTGGAAAACATCAAGCCTTTTCAGGCAGTCCATAAGCTGGGGCCACATCCACGAGGTCGATCTCAATCCAGGGGGGCTGGGCAGCAACAGTAGCCAGGGGAGACTGAATACCCGGGCGTGACAGTGGAGCATCGAGCTCATTCAGCGTCGTTATTCCCACTGGTGTCTCCCGGACCTGAGGTGATACGAATGCGAAGTTCTGCTCGACGGGGACAAGGGCCGTCACTGCCATGACAGGACGCAACGCTGCAGGCTCCGACATCGCCGTCAGCGTGGCTGCCGCTTGCATATCTGCCCCAGTTGCCGTCGAGGTTTCTGAGTGCACAGCCTCGTCCGCGATGGGCTGTTCGGCGCTCGACTCCCTGGTCAAGCTGGCCTCTCCCACAGCATCGTTCCCCGCCAGGCTCGGCTCCGCGGGCATTACGTTGTCAGGGGTGGCAGTAGCAGCAGGAGCAGCAGCAGCATCTGTAGCCATAGCAGCGCTCTCGACCTCGGCCTTGAGCTCCATCTCGGCGAGGAACTGGGCGTAGCGGCTCTTCTTGTTGTGGATGCCGCACTCGGTCTTCTCCTGGCCCTTCCACCGGCCGGCGCGCTCGCCCTCGCCCTCGGCCACGGGGCTCGTCGAGTGCCAGTCGCCGACGCTCTTGTAGCCGCGGTCCAGCAGCGCGTTGTACGGCACGTCGTTCTCGCGCACTGCAAACAGTCCCCAGTCAGCGTGCTGCTCTTTTTCCAGGGTGACGGGCTTAGAAGAGCCCCCCCCTCCTCGGCCATGGATGGAGTGACAGTTGACGCCAACTAAGTGAAAATTGCACACTCAAGAGAATAGGGAACGAGGGGACAAACAGGGAAGAGCAAACGATCCAAAAAGAAAAAGAAAAAAGATCAACCCACCATACTCCTGCACCCTCTCAAACGACCACCGCGCCAGCGGGTTGACCTTGACGACGCCGCTCTCAACGTCCAGCTCGACGACCGGCAGCGCGCCCCGCGCGGCGCCCTGGGAGCGCCGCCGGCCCGTCAGCAGGGCCGCGACGTCGAGGGCCGCGCACGCCCGCCGCAGCGGCTCGACCTTGGCCAGCGCGTCGTAGCGCTCGGGGTCGCCGCCGCCGGCTGCCCAGAGGCGCTCGCCGTGGCGCGCCGCGAAGTCGGCCGCCGTCGCGCACCCGCGCGGCCGGAAGACGTGCAGCCGCGGCGCTGTGCTGCTGATGCTGTTCCTGTTGCTGTTGCTGATGCCGCCCGGATGGTGGTGGTGGTGGTGGGAATGTTGTTGGTACTGGTAGCGTGCGCGCACGCGCTCGACTAGGTCCAGCGTCTCGGGAAAGTGGTGCAGCGTGTCCAGGAAGATCAGGTCGACGGCGGGCGACGAGGGCGACTCGGCCTGCAGGCGCGACAGCATGTCCAGCGTGACGAGTCCGGATAGCCCGAAGGCGGTGGACTGGTACAGGTTGGGGAAGAACAGTTCTGTTTGGGAGGTCAGTTGACATTCCGAGTTTGTTTTTCCTTCTTTTTTTCTCTTTTTCGTTCTTCTTTCTCCAAGAGAGAATGAATGTGAGAGGGTTTAGTGCTGGGCTACGTACTGCAGTAACGGAGGATATCTTGCGGCTCCATGTTCTCGAACTGTTCGTTGAGGTGCTTGACATGTATGTCCGTCAGAGAAATCTGCGGAGGCTCGGGCGAGGACGAGCACGACCTGGCTGAGCTATAGCCTGACTCGGGATCCTCCAAGCCAATCTTGTCGTCATCCAAGGGGACCGTCTCTAGCACGTCCTCGCCATGGATGGTGATTGAATTGCCGAATTCGTCCTTCACGGGAGAGAAAGCCCCCAGACCCGAGAAGGGACCCTCGAACGTTACAGGAGAGGCCATGATAGTAGACATCTTGCAGATCAGGAGAGAAAATAAGTGGCAAGTTCTTGAAGCAGAATGGATGAACAGATTGAAAGTAAGTGATCAACACAAGCGACAAAATTGACAGTCGATGTCTCGCCCCAGGCGTAGAAGTGAAGCAGGTCTTGGTGGCGCGCGATGAGAGCTGACTTGAGAACAGTTGCGATTCGGGTTTTTATCTTGCACCTCACAACCGCAATTTTCCCCTTTCACGGACCAGACTCGATATAGCCCAAACGGAGGACGCCATTGATGCTGGCCGTGAATGACAACATCCCCGCTTAATATCGCAACAGCAGCCAAGAGGCCATTCATGCGTAGCGGTAGCGCCACCTCGTGAGACAGCTCTTGGCAACCACCGGGGATGATTCCGACTGACATGGCTTGCTATCTTCAGACCCCTATTGCTCCTGATCAGAGACCACAGCACGCGTGTCGAGTTACCAATAATTCCCTATTGAGAGCTCTCGCGGCAAGGCTAGGCCTGAAACTGGTTGTCTTGAAGTCCCAGAGTTCCCTTCACGCCCCGCCTAAAGTTGTCCCAAGAGCTAGTCGGCCAAGATCTTGGCCCAGAGTTTGACCGGTGGATCATGCCAAGCGTTTCGTCCGTAGCAACCCCGGCAGTCTCCCAAAGAAGATGGAAACTGTCGATCTTATAACCATGAGGCTCTGTCAAGACCCTGCAATAAGGCTCAGTTTCGTGATGAGAGATGTGGACTTGCGGGGGTGAAGAAGGGTCCCAGTAGCAATCGGTCCTGTACCACCATGCAGTCAGGGGGGTTGTATCCCGTTGCTGTCATGCACCGTCGATCCATGCATGGCACGCATGGCTACCAGTGGCAGGCCAAGAACTACTACTTTGGGGGTGTTCGGGATGTATAAACTGGTTTATGTTTATGGAGTTCTTGGCACGTACCGCAAGTGAAGCAGAACCCTTGCTCAGATCGGTACGTGGTCTCATCAACAGCGAAAAACAGCCTCGCATATCTTAAGAGCTGTTTATGCTGTTGATGGCTTTACATGGGGGTGAGACGCCTTCTCGTTGGATAACGGCTAACACTGGACCGGTCCATAGATCCGCGATGTACCTTCATGCGAAAAGGCAACGTACCGCGACATTGCTGTATAAATTTATGTAAAAACCCCATCAACGGGTGATGAAGTTGACGGACCCGAACACCCCCTTTAGGACATTGTGTCCCTGTCAGGCGTCTCCTTTTGATTATTGGCGGATGAACCACGAGCTCACGACTCACTGACATCTCCAGTCCCACGTGCTGCCCGGCACCATACACCCCAATCACTTGCCTTCTTACTCGAGACGGCCTGACAAAAATATCCGTCACATTGCCCATAATAACAACTGGAACTCCGCAGTCGTTCTTGTCTGATCCCTGCCAAGCTTTGGCCGGCTATCGGTATTGTTGAGTCGTCCGGATAGGTCATCACGCTAGCTTAAGGCTGATGCTGTCTCTCGAGACGCGGGATTCGATGCCATCTTCCTTAACATCCAGAGAGACAGAAGTACTGCAGCACAAATCGAAGTTAATATCGACTCTGGTCTTGTGTCGAAGACCGTGCCAGGCCACTAACTTGCAGATAACAAAATACTTCCGCTGGCAGTCTGCATCGGCTGATCTGACGCTGGAATTCGAACTTGTCATGATCCCATTATCCGAAGTTGAGCCTCGACTCGAGACTTTCGTCCGACGAACGTTATACCCTGTCCGATAAGTTATGCCACGGCCCATGTCGATCAGTGATCGCCGCGATTGCCGGGCCGCGATTGCCGGCCAGGGACCTGATGGACAGGGTCGTGGGTGGTGTTGGGGAAAAGGGGGGAGATGAAGGGGGTGGATGGCATTGTCAGCCATCTGCCACGGTTTACCGCCTAGCTACGATATTTACATGAGGCTCCCAAACTCAAGGCGAGGGGGGCTCGGTGGTTTGCATACCACTGGAGTTGGTTTCGCTCGTGGAGACTTGACCAGATAGGCCATTACGCCAAGAAGAATGTGAATCAATGCCCCCTGGCAGGTGGGGCCTTCGGCAGTCCATGGGTGAGGCTCTGCGGAGATACCGGGGTGCATGACCTCGCTCAACCTGAAGGCTTGCTGTTTAGAGTTCTTTTGATCTGGCTGATGAGAAGAAGCTGCTTAATGGGCAACCCGTGGGCTATCCAAGGTGAATTATACGGAAGTTTTTGGCTAAGTTGCCGACCACGTTCCGATGCGGGCTGTTGCTGTGTAACTGTGACATGCTGGTATATTAGTAGGTACTTTGATAGAGATCTGACATAGAAATAACTTCTGTATGTTAGTCTCTGTGTCCCAACTCTCATGTCTCATACCTATTTTAAAAAACTTGGCGGAAAGGGTCATCCGTTACACTTGGCAGACCCGACCGACGACGCCATGTGCCTCTGATCTTATCTGTGCCTCCGTCTTTTTGCCCGTTCGACTGCGCTCCACCGAGGATGTGGTTGGCATCACCAATGTGAAAGATATCTATTTTCGTGCGAGTTCCTCCATATCGTCGATCTTATTCTTCGTCTTTTCGCATTGTTCTCTAGTTTCAACCCATCTCTGCAACCTTGGCTGACCCGAAATCTTGGCTGACCCGTTTCTTCATACCCTCCCATCCAGAGAGACTTATGTCTTTTCAGTGAGGAAGAGGAATCTCAGGAGAGTTTTTGTTTGGCCATCAAAGACGCGTCCCGGTCCAGGAGTATACAAGACACTGGTCGAGGTGCCTCGCAAAACCACGAACTTGCATCAGCCCAATGGCATATCCGTACCACGAAGGTTATGGCTCTGATGCAGGCGATCATGGACGGCGACTCACTCGAGCCTACTCTTACAGCACACACAGCCCAGTGAGCCGGCCGAGCAGCACACACCCACAAGCTCATCCCCAGTGGAAGTCATGGAATTCGCATCGACCGCGGCCGTCCACCGCCGGCCAGCCTTTCACCATCAACCTCACCTTCGGCGGCGGCGCAGACGGCCCCTACGGCGGAGCCCCGCACAATCTCAGCATAAGCAGCGACGGCCAGGATCACCGACGCCAGGCCAGCTCGCCGTGGGTGGACGAGTTGGAGCAGGCCAAGATCATCAGCCAGCTCCCGCCTTGGAGGAGGAATAATGACATGCAGGTCAATCTCTTCCAGCAGCCAGACCTGCCACAGTTTCCATACGACAGGCTCGGCGACCATCTCGACGAGAAGGCGTTTCCCTTCCCGGGCTTCACTGGATATCCGGCCGAGAAACACCAGTTTCCCATACCACCTCCCACGCCCTCCAAGCCACCAACCCAGCAGGAGGAGCCCGACCCGGAGGAGCAGGTCCAATGGATATACGAGCCGGTCGAGTCCGGCTTCTGGCGGGTCATCCAGAACTTCGACTTCAAGTGGTACGGGGCGACGATGGGCACGGGCATCGTGTCGATCCTGCTCTTCACCTTCTCCACCATCTACACCTCCTCCTCCTCCCTGCTACATCTGCTCACCGTCGTCTTCTTCCTCGCCAACGCGGCGCTGTTCGCGCTCGTGACGCTCGCGACGCTGCTCCGGTACGCGCGCTGGCCGCGCCTGCTGGGCATGCTGCTGCGCGACCCGGGCCAGGCCATGTACGTCGGCGCGCTGCCCATGGGCCTCGCCACCCTCGTCACCATGACCGCCAACGTGGCCGTGCCGCGGCTCGGCCCCGCCTGGGCCACCGTCGCCTGGGCCTTCTGGTGGCTCGACCTCGTCCTCAGCGTCGCCACCGCCATAGGCATACCGTGGCTGCTGTGAGTACCTCTTTATTTAACATGTCGTCTGCCTTTCCTCTATCCTACTTCTCCGTCCAGAAATAGATCGCAGCTCCGGGACGCGCGTATGTCTGACATGCAGTGATCTTCTCTCTTTCCCAGGCAAGTCGCGCACCCCGGCATCGTGGACCTCGACAAGATGACGGCCGGCTGGCTGCTGCCGATCGTGGCGCCCATCGTGTGCGCCGCCACCGGGGCCGTCGTCGCCTCGGCGCTCGTCGACGTCGACGACGACCCGGGTTCCCGCGCCCTCGCGACCGTGCTCGCCAGCTATGCCCTGCTCGGCCTCGGCCTGCCCGCCGCCCTCTGCGTCCTCGCCATCTACCTGCTGCGCCTCGCGACGCGCAAGCTCCCGCCCGCGGAGCACATGGTCAGCACCTTCCTGCCCCTGGGCCCGCTCGGCCAGGGCGGCTTCGCGGCCCAGAAGCTCGGCGAGCAGGCGCTGCGCGTCTTCCCGCTGACGGGCGCGCTGCCCGCCATCGGCGGCGGCGGGCGCCTGGTCGGCGAGATCTTCTACGCGGTCGGCTTCCTGGTGGCCCTCCTCCTCTGGGGCTTCGGCCTCATGTGGCTCTGCTTCGCGGCGCTGTCGGTCACGCGGCGGCAGCGGGTGCCCTTCGGCCTGGGCTGGTGGGCCTTCACCTTCCCGCTGGGCGTCTTCGCCCTGTCCGCGCTCGAGATGGGCGCCAACCTGCCGTCGGCCGCCTTCCGGGCGCTGGGGACCGTCCTGGGGGTCGCCGTCATGATGCTGTGGGTCATGGTGGCGGGCACTCTGGTCGCGAGGCTGGTCGGCGGCAGGAAGTACACGATACTCAAGGCACCAGAGGTTCTGGGAGCCCATAATAAGCGGGTTTCGTGATGTCTTCATAGTTTCCAGGATCTCTGTAAACAACCTATCGGTTTGGAGAGCACTCCGAGCACAATTCGACTCCGATCCAATATAATAACTATTGTGAAAGTTAGCAGTCAAGCCTGTGGTACATCGTCAACTGATCCTTTGCTTCCACCGGTATAGTGGATGGGGTGCCGTCGTGGCGGCCAACTCCGCAAGTGCCGCCACAACGGAGGTTGCCAAGACGAGTAATGGCGTGAAGGGCCTGTAAATGGTGTCACTGGCCATGACATGGAAAGCCTCTGGGCATGGGGCACTAACATATGGCCCCTTAGTAGGACCGTGACTTGTCTGACTTGTGGAGCTCTCATCAAGAGTGAAAGCTCAACATGCGCGGGTATGTAGCATTGGGGAGTCAAGAGGGAGTGAATTGGTTCTGCAGACTTCAGAATATCATAGCTAGGTAGGTACTGAGTAACTTAACGAGTGTTTGTGATATGAGACAAGAAACAAACCAATGAACCAAGTGACCAATTCAAGTCGACGAAACAAAGCGCAGATGTATCTTCTTCGCTGTGTAGGAAGGAAAAGCCCCAGCGGGATCCATCTTGCTCGTCCGCTGAATGCAAAGCATCTGTCATGAGAAGTCCTCATGTGTGCCGTATTTTCCCTTACGATTCAAGGAAATCCTGCATCTCCCCTTCTGCAGCCAAGCTGGTGGCGTAGAGGCTTACTCGAACCGCAGGCATTTTCCTCCTGTGCTTTGCCAAGGCTTCCACTTGGCCCGTGCGTTAGGCGGTGCTGGACACATCAATGCTCTCTGTACATGTGCAAACTGAGCCTGCCTTCGCGCAACTCCATATTGCAGTGGCGACAACTGACCATTGGGCCGCAGTCATACTTCATGTGCTTATTGAGCTTGCCTTCGCGCAACTCCATATTGCAGTGATGACATTTGACCATTGGGCCGCAGTCATACTTCATGTGCGAATTGAGCTTGCCTTCGCGCAACTCCATATTGCAGTGAGGACATCTGACCATTGGGCCGCAGTCATACTTCATGTGCGCATTGATCGAAAGTGGACTCAAGCGCTTGTGACAATGATCACACTTCACTCTGGGCACAACCTTGGGTTCAAACTGAAGAGGCGCGGCGCCAGGATGCTGCTCGTTGCGGTGCTTGATCAGGAGCGTACGGCTGAAATATCCCTTGCTGTTGACCTTCTTGCAGCCCTCGAATTTGCATGGATAAGGGGACCAGTCGTGCTCCTTCTTCATGTGGTCAGTGTAGTCTGATTGCTTGAGAAACGGCATATTCTGCAATTTCTCGCCAGCGGTCAGATCCTTAAAGGACTCGTCGCGGTAGTGTATGCAGCCCGGGACGTGGCACACTGGAATGTTGTACATGCGAGTCTTGCGAGGTGGGAAACTTTTGGCCATTTCAGCCTCGTCAAGGCTGTGAAAGCCGCGAAGATGCTGGGTCAGGTGATCCTTCCTCTTGAAGGCGCCTGGGCCTTGGTAGGCTTCGCAGCGCTCGCAAGGATACTCCGAGATGGAAGGCTGGGAGGTTTTAATGTGGCGTGTTAAGGTGAATAGCTTAGCGAACTGCAGGTCGCAGCGGCATTTGAAAGGACGTTGGGCGACAACTGAGTGCCCTGGCGCGTGGGGCAAGCCTTCGTGATCTCTGAGTAAAGATTCGGAGCTAAACTCCAGGTCGCAGCCGGATACGGTGCAAGGGAAAGAGTGGGGCGGTCCAGCGGTGGTTGACAAGTCTGTGCTGCTGGCAGCCTCATCGTCCACGGGACTGAAAGGCTGTGCATGATGCTTATGCAGAGTGCCATCATAGGATGGACAAGGTGGACCGAGGACAGCAGAGCTGGGCTGTTCATTGGTGGGTTCAAACATGTTGCGGTGCGACCCATTGCGGTCGTGGCGGTGGGAGGCACACCTTTGCACCCTAAGACCTCCCAGTCAGCAAAAAAAAAAACTCCGTACAGCTCTGGTGCAGCAGTAGCAGTCGAGGGCAGGTTAGCCCCGGCGACTCCGTCGTCGTATGACAAAGGCTGTGCCGAAGCCTCGTAGTTCGCAGCCTGCAGCTGGAGCAATGCTGGAGCGATGAAGCCGTCCGGGGACCCGTCCGCTGAGTTCAGCGAGAAGTTGTTGTCGTAGTCGTTGGTGTCCGGCGGAAACGGTCCCGCCTCTGGCCACGGGTCGAAGTTCCAGGAGTCGCAGTTCCCGACGTTGAAGTCATAGGCGCCCCTAACGGAAACGAAAGTTGCCCGTCTAGGTTCCATGTTGAGAGAGCGCTCAGCGGACACGGCAGTAGCAGGAAGTTGGCGAAAGGTAGGTAGTAAGGGACACGACGACACGGTGGAGAGTTCGAGAGGGCGACGAGGGGAGGGCGACGAGGGGAGGGCGACAGCGTGGGAGAGGACGGAGCCATCGCATTTTGCTCCTGTGCGGCTCCATGCGGAGGGTAAGCCGTAGGGTGCCAGAGCCTGAACATCGATTGCCTCACTTCGCCCGAGGCGTCAGTCATGCATGAGACGCGCCGAGGCGCCTTCAGTCTTACCCTCGTGCGCTTGATTGGACGACAACCTGCCACGCTTACTTGACGACTGTAGGGTGCAAATGCTCGCTAGATCATTGGCCCCCATCGGCAGCCGACAGAGCAGGCAGCAGACTTGCTTTTGGAGAGCCAGCCGGTCGGTCACCCGCTCCCAAGATGAGAAGACTTGAAAGGTTGAAGTTCACATAAGCAGATAAGCTGCCGGCACTACCCAAATCCTGTGTTGTTATGGTATCTCATTAACTACATACTAGGTATCCTAAATATTGCATTAAACCGTCATGCCCTTGGCGCCAACTCCCATCCCCAGTCGTAGGCCGGCGAAAACCGGCGGCGCTCGACTGGAGGATGCCCAGAAACAACAGAGAAAACAAAACCAGGCAATTTCCTCCTATCCCAACCCAAAATGCGCATTCAGAACTCCCCAAGTATACGTCCGCCCTGCCCCCATGAGCCACGCCCGCCGCCTACCACCAGCGCTCCACGTGGAACCTCTGGTAGTGGTGTCTGGGCCACGGGCGACCACAGCGGTACGGCGGCGGCGGCGACGGCGGCGGCGGGGCGTGGTGGCACGGCTGTCTGTGGCAGTGCTCCAGCGGCGACGACGGCGGCGTCGGCGGCGGCAGCGTGGGCGACGCGTAGCGTCGGGCCCCCGCGCCCGCGCCCGCGCCGCCCGGCAGGAAGTGGACGAGCGGCGTGTCCTCGTCGCACAGGGAGCGGGACCGCGCCCGCGCGTCGTCGTGACCATAGCCGTGGCCGTGGCCGTGACGGTGATGGTTATGAAGATGATGGTGGTCATAACGAGGGTGCTGCTGCCGCTGCCGCAGCAGCGGAGGCGGCGAGGAGGCGCCGCCGCCGTGGCCGTCGGGGATGAGGTCGATGAGCGGCGTGTTCTCGCCGCCGCACAGGGAGCGGGACCGCGAGCGTCGGTGCGGCACGTGCGGTGACGGCGCGAGCATCATGCACGACGTGGACGACGACGACCGCGTCGGCGACGGCGAAGGCGTCGGCACGGACCGCGGCGGCACGGGCGGCATGCCGTGGTTTCCGAACTTGCCGAACAGCGGGATGCGCTCGACCAGCGTCGGGCGGCCGCGGGGGAGCACGTAGGGCGGCGGGTTCGCGCCGGCCGATAGCGGCAGCGGAGCGCCGCGGTCCCGGCGGCAGACGGAGCGCGAGGGCCGCAGGCCCTGCGACTGCGCGTGGTGGTGGTGGCGGCGGGCGTGGTGCGACGAGTGGCGCCGGTGCAGCGGGCCGTCTGGGACTGCGAGGATCGGTGGCTGCTGTACTGCGTACATGATGATGAGGATGTCTTGCTGTTTCTTGGGAGGTATCGATGTTGTGTAGATATTAGATTAGGAATTATAGCCCGTAGGTAGACTGTGATGGTAAAAGGTGAGGAGACAAGAGTTTTCATCGGAAGTCTGCCACTCTTCTTAAGTATTCATCTCAAGTCCAGCCTCGAAGTCAGGATGTGCCGGCCAGGAAGTGATGACAGGCCCCGCCGCAGGGCCGAAGTGCCGGGCTACCCCGTGTTGTCACACCAAGCCCCTTGGCACACTGGCGAGGCTAGTCGTGCTCCGAGGTGCCGGTAGGGCGCCAACGGGGAAAAAAAAAGTTCGTTGGGTAGGGCCGAGTAGGGCAGCGGTGGACCTCATTTCCAGGAGCCGTTTATTAAATATAAAAGGTGAATATCAGGTTAATTAACCTATCGAGTCTATTTATAGAGGTAGAGGGCGCTCCTTATATATATGAATATATAGAGTAGCTAGTATTAGTAATAGTCCATTAATCCTTATTTTAGTACTCCCGCTTAAGGGATGGTTATTAGCAGGTATTCCCGTAAAGCCTTTTACTCCCATACTTTTTAATATATTAGTTCCCGCAGAGTTTTCTGCTCCCGTAATCCGTAATACCCTTATACTGCGCTATAGCGGTTTTATACTATATATTATGTTATTATTTATATTTTCCCGCAGTTTTTTAGCGTATTAGCTCCCGCAGAGTTTTTTACTCCCGTAATCTATATACTGCGCTATAGCGGTCTTATGCTATGCTATATATTACGTATTTTTACTTTGTTTTTTTTAATAGGGTATAAAAGGTTTTAGAGGGTGATATTATACGTCTTTTTAAAGGCCCTTGCTTTATATAGTAATTATATTCGTTATATAATAATAAAGTTATTAAATAGTAGTATACTCCCGTAATTATATAAAAGTATGCCTTTACTAGGATTACGTTTTTAGGACTCCTTTATACTCTTGTAATCTATAGTAAGTGTTTCTAGGCCTAGGGCCTTATAAAACCTTATAAATGCGTTTCGAGGTAGTGCTTTTATTAAGCTATTTATAACCATTTCCTTAATGCTAATATACCGTAACTCGATTTTATTCTTTGTTACCTTCTCTCGCACGAAATAGTGCTGGATTGTTACGTGGCGAGTTCTCTGGTAGTTTATTAGATTCTTTACTAAGGCTATAAACCCCTGATTATTCGTAAAGATTATTACCGTAATAGGCCCTTGTGTGACTTTTGGTCCGGTTCCCTTAGCCTAAAGATTTATGGTTAGCTTAGTAAAGAGCCTTTTTAGCTAGATCGCCTTCTTAGCAGTGTTATTAAGACCGATATACTCTGCCTTATAGGATAATATGGAAACGCTAGCTTATTATTTCGATAATTAGCTAATTAATTTATTACTAACGTTAAAAACGTATCCGGAGGTGGACCTTTTTATATTAGAATCTCCCGCCTAATCAGAATTTAAATACCCCGTGGGATATATTATATCCCCCCGGAACACGAGGCAGTAGTGCTTTAACCTTTAAATATATCGAAAAACTCGCTTAATTGCCTTCTTATAGGTCGGGGTCGGGTTTATATAATATCTGCTAAAATAGGAGATAGCAAAAGCCAGGTTTAGTTTAATGCTTATTATTAGGTAAAGTAGTAAGCCTATATTGCTTTAATAACGGTGTTAGTTATCCTTAAGGTAGTTCCAGCTGTTTTCTCCCTTCTTGAGGCGGTCGGTTAATATCGGCGTATTATACGGCTTATAACCCTGTATCTTGTTTTAGGCCAGGATTTTTTTAATATAGGCTTATTGATTAAGGTAAATTATGCGGTAGGCACGGTCTCGGCGGATATAAATGCTAAGGTAATAATAATATAGGCCTAGGTCCGTTATCTTAAATCTTTAATTAAGGGCCGTTTTTACTTGCCGAATAGTATCCTTATTATATCTTATAAGGAGCAGGTTGTTTACGTAAACCGTAATAATAGTGCCGGTTCTTTTATTAGTAAAAAGCCTATAGTCGGAGCTAAGAGGCTTGAATCCAAGGGTGGTAAGGAATTAAGCCAGGGTCTCGAACTAGACCCTGGGTGCTTGTTTTAGCCCGTATAGGGCCTTTTTTAGCTTATATACCCTAGTTAAGCCATTTTCCAGTTCCGTGGGCTGTTCCACGTAAATCACCTTATTAATCTTACCGTAAAGGAACGCGGTTTTTATATCCATTTATTCGATCTCGAGGTTATAGGTTACGGTTATTATAAAGAGTACTTTATAGTTTATTAGCTTTATTATTAATGCAAAGGTTTCGAAGTAATTAACGCCCTTAATCTGTTTAAATCCGCGTATTACCTAGTATGCCTTATAGCGGATAACCTTATTATTAGCACTTGTTTTGGGCTTAAAGATTTATTTGCCCCGTAGGATATTTGCGTCCGGTAGCGGCTTAACCAGGGTTTAAGTATTATTTTTTAATAATAAAGCGTATTTATTCTTTATGCCCTTTAGCTAATCGGGCTAATAGTGATCCCTTATTATCTTCTTAAAACTCTTAGGCTCGGTTTGCTTTTATAGTACCCCTGGAATCGTAATTAATACTAGTACGGAGTAAAGTATAACCAGATTCTTTTGGTTATCGGGGTTATTGCGTAGAGTCGGTTATGGGCAAAGGTATTTGTGCCCTGGTATTATAGGGGCCTGGTTAGCGCTACGAGTCTTTATCGGTAGTGAGTTAATCCTGATTCTTTTTGGCTTTATAACGCTATTTAATAGGGTCCCTTAACGTGGATGCTTACTGGAACGAATAGGAATACTGGCCTGTAGTGGGCCTGTTCTAGCGCTCGGGCTCGGTATCTCGGTGGTATTTAATTAAGTGGCCTGCTTGGGGAAGAAATATGTGTTTTGCGCGGCCGTTTTTACCACTTTACCGTCCGAGAGAATTTTATACCCATTATATCCATTATAGCCGACTAGGATCCCCTTTTTAGCCTTATTCCAAAGTTTTTTCCTTTTGGTGGTAGTAAAAAGGTAAAGGATTTTAATACCGATTATTTTAACGTGCCCGATATCGGGTTCCTTTTTTTTTATTACTTGGATCGGCGTGTATTTAATACCAGTGTATGGGCTCCGGTTCCGTAAATAGTTAATTATTTTAAGGATTACTGGCCAAAGGTTCCTAGGGATATCCCCCCTTATTATAGTGGGCAGGAGCTTATCTCGGATTTATAGGTTAAGGTTCTCGGCTAGTCCGTTCTTTTTATACTGCTTTATTTTAGTAGCTAAGAGTATAATACTTCTCTTCTCGTATTACCCCTTAGCGGCTTTAGAGATAAACTCCCCCCCTTTATCGTATTAAATATAGCGGTATTTCCGGCCCTTAGGCTTATAGTTTTCTAGGTAAGCGATAAAATTCTGTACGTGGTTAAAGACTTGGGTTTTATCCTTTATAAGCTTAACCCCGCTAAGCCGGGAGAAGCCGTTAATTAATATAATTTAATAGCGTTTTCCTTTAGCGCTAAGGGGATTAAAAGGTCCGTAAACGTTAACGTAAATAATATTTCCCACGTATTCTGCCTTACGGAGAATTCCGCGATATAAACCTTTGCGTATCCGTCCTAGGGTATAAGGCTTGTAAATACAAAAGTCTTGGGTAGCGTTTATGCCCTTAATAATATTCTTAAGCTTAATAAGGCTTAATTCTCCTAAATAACCTATACGTTTATACTAGACTCTTATTTTAGGGCTAATAATATATACCGTAAGTGCCGGGGTAACGGAATATACCGTTTTTAGTGTAAAAAGGTTACCTAAGCGGAGGGTATAAATAGTAATCTTTCGGGGGAGGCTAATGCTTACCGCGTTACCTTTTAATATGATTAATGCTTTATTATTAAGGAGTTAAGTGGCTAAGATAAGGTTTACCTAAAGGGCCGGTGCGTAAAGTACCCTGGTGAAATTAATCCAGTTATAAAACTCGGGGCTATAGCACTTAATCCTTATAGTACCGATTCCTAGGACTGGGATATAAATACCATTAATCCCTTTAATAATGCGTTATTTTATAGCAGGGAATAGCTTATAATTAATAAGATTAAACCGGAAATATATAGTATATTATCCATAACCTGAGTTAAGAACTTAGACCTTCTGGAGATTATACGTTATAATATGGAACGAAGTTAAGGTTAAAGATAGAATTCTAATATAATTTCCTAGCTCCCTGGAACGGGGCGCTAAAAGGGTAAGAATCCCGTGGGAAAGCATTAAAAATACTTAAATAAATATCTCTTCGTTTATGCTTAAGGATTTGCGAGGTTAATATGCAAGTATAATAAAAGAGGGTAGTTATAATAATTTTAAAGCCGGTGTTAAGCTTTTATTAGTTTGCCTTTTATATTAGGATTATTCCCTCCCTTTGCTTACTCTTTTTCTTCCTTTTCGCTTTTCGGGATGAAGTTTCTAGTACCCTCGGTTATTATATCCTGGCCTCTTATAATGGGTGCAGATTTATAGGGTGGCTTATTCCTAACCTTTAAGCGGTGTATTAGTGGCCGACCGTTTTCGGTTAGTACTTCTTTTACCGCTGGGGCCTATTAATATGGCTAGTATAGACCTTTTTAACTTACCGCTTTTTAGCCGGTATTTAACGGTTATAGCGAATCGGATTATATCGGTTATATCCGGTAGGGTTTTTGTGTTAGAGGTTTAGAACACCTGGGTTTATACCGCGTAATCTTTTCCTAGGCCTTAAACGAAATAGGCTATGAAATAACTGGCGGGGAGCTTATACTCCGGCCCGATTCTGGCGTAGGCCTCCTGGATGTTAAGGATTTCTTAACCGAACTTTGGAATAATATTAAAATTTTCCAGCTTAGCGTTATCCCAGCGTTTCTCGAGCTAGGGGAGTATAAAGATCCCTTTATCGGCGCAGTTCTTCTTTACGAAAATAAGGAGCTCTGCCACGGTAAATAAACCATCGGCCTTTTATTTAAGGCCCTTTAAGAACGTGTTCTTAATAATTATTATTACCTTGCGCTATAAAAGTTTTTACTTGCCTATTTATGCTAATAGGACCTTGTTTTCGGTATCGAAGGCGTTCCCTGGCCTGAGCTTATAATAATCGGTGATTTCCAGGGCTATATTAATATTCTTAAGCCAAATATCGTAATTTTCTCTCCTAATAAGGCTTTTAAAAGTGTTCACTTTAAAGCTGTTTAGTTTAAACTCGGGTACTATTATATCTTTTAAAAATACTGTAATAGCAGTTATAATAGAGATATTCGGTTTATTAGTTCGGCGGGATATATTAAAGTTATTTAGTGGATTTAAAGATCGTAGTATTATAGCGGTTTTTTGTTAAGGAGCTATTATAGTTAAATTCGGCCGGAGAAGAGGATAGTTAACCTTTACGGCTATAGGCCTGGGGTTAACTTATAACTGCGTTCTAAAGGGATTAACCACCGTTAATTCCGAATTTAATATTTTTAATAAGGATTTATCGGTAATAATTTCGTAATTATATAGGTCCCGGCCAGATACGGGTATTAGAATTAATATAATGGAAAAATCGTTTAAGTCGACGGAGGCCTCCTTAGAGGTTATGCTAGGGAGGTAAAATTCGTTGTTTTCGGTATCCTATAAGTCGCCGTTACCTTTATTCTAGAAGTTAGTAATAGTTTGCGCTATATAATAAAAAGTATTTTCGTTAAGGGCTCGCTATATAAAGCGAGGGCGAATCGGTTTCCCTAATACTGCAGAGTATATAAATACTTCGCGTAAGTTAGTTATTATTTTACTGGTATTCTTCGTTTTTCTTTTAAGTTCTTTTAATAGATTTAGGTGGGAGAGAGCTATAAAGCGGCTTTAAATAGGCGTTTTCTACTCAGACCGGGGTTTTTCCGGTCTTTTCGGTGATTTTCATTAGATAATTAGCACTTATTTCGGGGGTTTTACTTAGCATTCCGCGCAGTGGTAGCGCTCCGGGCTTATAACCTATTAAATATAAAAGGTAAATATCAGGTTAATTAACCTATCGAGTCTATTTATAAAGGTAAAGGGCGCTCCTTATATACATGAATGTGTAGAGTAGCTAGTACTAGTAACAGTCCATTGATCCTCATTTCAGCACCGTTCAACGCTCTGCCAGATGGCGTGCGGACAATGCCGCCAGCCGAACCACGTTGCTAGCCCGCGCCGCTCCTCGAGCCGCCGCACTGGCGCCAGGAACCGACCGGGCCCGCCGCCCTGCGGGAGCTAGAGCGGGAAACATTGCTGTTCCCTATGAATCACACGTCATTTTTGGTATTTCGGGACATGTCCGGCCGCGGACAGCTATTTGGTACCTGACTAGTAGCCTAGCCAATCCCATAGCGGCAGGCATGCCCAGGTAGGGGGAAATCGTCTGCCAGAGGAGCAGCTTGCACAAGATGCCATCAGCCGATCAACCGCGATTGCCGACCAGACGTCATGTTTGTGGCGATCGATCTCTCAGATGGCCTATATACTTACTTCCTAGGGGTCAAGCCATAGAAGAAAGCAATCTTGACTGGTCAACCAGATATGGAAACAAAACCCAAACATGCCCAACTCAGTCCCTGACAACCTTTAGTGACAACTATTGTGTATACAGCCAAAAACAATAGAAACAGCACTTCCACTACTCTACATTTTCCAGTCATAGGGGATGTTTCTGAGTCACATATGCGGTCGGGTAGGCAATATAAATAGTGGACATCACCACCCCGGTCAACTACTTGAATGTGCCGGCAACTTGGTCAGGGGTAAACTCCCAATATGCATCTCTATTTCATTATCTCCCAGCCCAGAAGGTACGATGATGATCATTTACAGCCATCGTTGTGTAGTTCCTGGTTTTTAGACCCATCATCCATGAGGAGAAATTACACCCAAGAGGAGAAATGAAGTGTGTGTGCTAGGTGAATGATAATGTCTTTTCCCCTCATGTGCATGCACAAGGAGAGGGCAATGGTATAACTATTTATGATATCCTGGGTTCCTTTTCTACTGCGGTACCTGAGTACACTTGTCCTTGGGGACAGTATACATCGCGTCTAGAATGGTACGCGTCCGAAGTGGTACGCGTTTCCAAAAGTACTTAGGTACGTACCCCTTTTTGCCCAGCATCGCGTGCATCTACGGCAACTATCATCTCTTCCTGCTCGTCCCCCTCCCAGTAACACAGCATTGTGACTCACCTTCTATTGATCAGACAATACAGCTTTGACCAGACAATCATTGGCACTGCACACCCCGCAGTCTTTCTCTTTGCCCCTCCATCAAAGCGTCATCTTGATACCCGGCCACCTTCCTGCAGTTCTCTTCCCTGCATTTCCCTCCACACAAGTCTCTCAGCGAAAAGGCACCACCACGCTAATTCTGGCACATTTCCATTGTTGCCTTGCCTTTTCCATGATATTTCCTGCAGCCGCGGTTCGCACCGATATCAACAGCACCACCCTCCGCGGTGCCTAACTGGGCACTCTCTACAGTTGGCCTCTTGTTCACCAAACCTCCCGCTGAGACTCCAAGACGAGTGGCTGATAAGTTAAGCACTGTCTGCGACTTCCAGCATTCGGACATCTACCTTGCAGGCAGTAGGTTATTGTTATATATGCACCCACTATCCTTCCTATCATTACTTCCGTTGTTTATCAATAAGCACCCTCCAACTGCCTTCCACTACTTAAACCACCCACCTCTTTTCCCTACGATTGCCAAATTCCCACCATCTCCAAACATCCCACCCACTCCCGACTTCCACATCGCCGGTAACTCTCTACTGCCATTCCACCAGTCTTTACTACCACTCTACAGGCAGTTCTTCACTGCTATTCTACCAGCCACCCACCCACAGCTGCACAGTACCCCCCTCTACCTACCTACTCACGAGGTAGAAAAGTACCGTACGCCTCACCACTGATCAACCACAACTACTTTCCGTCCACCGAACTAATCTCGTCTGATCCCTAGATGGCTGCAACCAATTATAAAGGGAACCCGGCCGCGTCTAAGGGCTCAGTCGGTGACCACCTTAACACGGCGTTATACTTCACCGGGCTACCCCCCTACTGCACATACAGTGACCTGTTCCGCTCTCTCCACGGTACAGGTGCGATTCGACACTCCCACATCGTTCTACCAAACTATGAGCATCCCGAGAGCTGCGCGGCTCATGTGGAATTCTTTACCCGAGCGGCCGCCGAGGCCGCTATGCAGGCCGCGCTCAGAGGCCAACTCCGGGTTCTCGGGGCCAAGCCATTTGTTACTTGGAATCGCCATGGTATGACCGAAGCGGCGACGAGGGACGCCGATAACGACGGCAGCAGCCGTGTCCTTCGCATTGCTGGCCCAAGCTGGCTTGCGAATCGCGAATTCCTTGAAGCGTTCTGGGCCGACCACCTCTGGTGGGGTACAGACACCGTTGTCGAAGAAGTTGTGAGTGGCCGTGGCTTTTTCTATTAACTCCTGGATATTACCAGCTCTGTTGTCGCTGCTTGTCTCTGCCTTGAAGAGAGAGATAAGAACTCAAAGCTGACGGTGGTCATAGGAAATGGGAGACATAGCGGTTGTGCGGTACTCTTTTGCGAGTTGTGCCCATCAGGCCACTGCTGCAAAGAGGTCGCTGGAGGAAGCAGTAGGCCACCCATCCTTGAATTGGGTGGTGCGAACTGCGGGCTTCTCGGTCACCTATGAGAAGGACCCTTGCGAGTGAGCATTGACCCGGGGCAGACACTCACAGTTATTGAATTTTACCAATATACGCACATTCCCTTATCTTCTCCATGGCTTCCAGTGATCACGAGTCCGACAACTCTCAAGGAGGGGTGGAACCACCCAGGTGTTTGCTCGTGCTTGATCAGCATGAGCAGACACCCTTACAGAAAGGCTAGCTGGGACGAAGGTCACGTCCAGGGGAAACATATAAACGCCGTCACCCTTGCAAATTCATCTTAGACTGTCACTGCTGCTCTGCCTTCGACTGCTGCCTACGCGTCCCGCGGGCTCCTGCCCAACGACCAGCTCTCTCAATCATCATAGTCCCTGTAGACAGTCTCGCCTTCCCTCCTATAGTAGTTGCTGGGCCAGAAAAACACCGAGACGCGTCGCGTCCACACAGTGTCTACAGGCAACAATGTATCGGTTTCTGTATGGCAGGCTATAGGTTGCCCAGTCATGCACGCACTGTCTCTTCCATTGTCAATGCTATTGTTTGTCACTGTGCCCCCGCTGACGCCTTCGACTACAAAAGCCCTCCGTCTGTCCACCTGCCCAGTTATTTCCTACTGCAAGCTTCACAACACACACTCTCTCGTCCACAGAGCGCTCAACCACTCTGCACCCACTCTCTTCCCCAGAACCTTCTTCCAGTCTCTCCTACAGACCCCCCACCAACCTCTTCCCCAGACCTCACCCACCCTCGTCTGGAAAACTTCCATTACTCAGGATCACCGTAAGTCTCACTAATGACTGGCCATCAATAGTTCGCTCTCCATCTGACTGACACTCTGCTGCAAGCTCGCAGGACATACCTACCCATCCTCGCCTGAAGATCCCTCTGTTTTCCGCAGGTATACCGTGAGTCTAACCACTGACTAGTCTTCGATAACGTGCTGTCCATCCAACTGACTGTCTTGAAACCCTAGATGTCAGCGATGAACTACAAGGGGAACCCATCCGCCTCAAAGGGGGCCGTTAGTGACCGGATCAATACCGCCCTGTACATAACCGGCCTTCCGCCGACCTTGACATATACCGACCTATTCCTCGCCCTGCGCGGCACCGGTGCGATTTGGCATTGCCATATCGTGACACCAAACGCCGAGCACCCATACAGTTGCGCCGCCCACGTCGAGTTCTTCTCGCGTGCGGCGGCAGAATCAACCATGCAGGCGGCCCGGCGGGGGCAGTTCCACATCCTGGGTTGCAAACCATTCGTCACGTGGAACCGGCACGGCACCACCGAAGAGGCCACGGGGACCGGCACTGCCGACGAGGGCCAAACCAGCCGCGTCTTGCGCGTCGTCGGCCCCCCGTGGCTGGCCAACCGGGCGTTTCTCGAGGCATTTTGGGCAGACCACCTGTGGTGGGGAACGGACAGTGTCATTGAGGAGGTGAGTTGACCTCCTGAATTCCACCGTCTCCGGTGTTTGCTCATCTTCCTGTCTCGAGGAGGGAAACGAGACTCAATGCTGACTTTGGTTATGGATAAAGCAGGAAACGGGGAACACGGAGCGAGACGAAGCCGTGGTCAGGTATGCGTTCGCAAGCTGCGCACACCAGGCCACGGCCGCAAAGCGAGCATTAGAGGAGGCAGTTAACCATCCATCACTCAACTGGGTGGTAAGCACCGCGGGCTTCCGGGTCACGTTCGAGCGTGACCCATGTGCGGTTTGAAGTGGAAGTTGATGGCTTCTGGAAATACATATACCCCATACCTATACCCCGACTAGGCTCTGCTGAGTCAAAAATTGATCGTTTTGCAATGATTTCAACAAAGTGGAAAGTGATAGCTTGGTTGGTTGACCTGTGAAGCTGATATCTAGAGGTAAAGGGCGCTCCCGTAGAGCACCTAGTACTAGTGACAGTTCATTGACCCTCATTTCAGCAGTGACATGCACACACTGTCCTCCCTATTGTCACTTCCATTGCATTGTTTGTCACAGTGCACACTGTGGCGGGCCTTGACTATATAAACACCACCATGCCTACTTACTTGCTCCATCCCATCTGCAAGCTGACAGACCTCGTGCGACCCAACTGACTATTCTGCCACCCTTACAAGACATAACTGCACACAGTTGCACGGTTCCGTACGAATAACTTCCCTTCCATCCCAGATAACATAGTAAGCCTCACCACTGTCTGACCTTCAACTACATCCCATGCGCCTAACTAACACGCTTTTTGATCCTAGATGGCGGCTTTTAACTACAAGGGCAACCCCGCAGCGTCGAAGGGGTGCGTAAGTGACCAAGTCAATACGGCACTTTATATGACGGGCCTACCACCCGTCTGCTCCTACCACGACATCTTCCAGGCGCTCCGAGGCACGGGGGCAGTCCGTTATTGCCACATTATCTTCCCAAATGCCGAGCACCCAGCGTCCTGCGCAGCCCACGTCGAATTCTTCTCGCGTACAGCTGCCGAATCCGTGATGCAGTCAGCGCGTCGGGGCCAGCTTTGGGTTCTCGGGGCTAAGCCATTCGTAACCTGGAACCGGCATGGCATAACCGAGGCGACGGCGGGGGCTGAGGACGCCATCAGCCGCGTCCTGCGAGTCGCTGGCCCGCCCTGGCTCGCCAACCCCGCGTTCCTGGAGGCCTTCTGGGCCGATCATATCTGGTGGGGAACGGATTCCGTCGTCGAGGAGGTAAGGAATGGCTGTGGACTTCTTATTAACTCTCGCTATCCCTCTCTATTTCTGCCCTGAAGAGAGTAGGCATGAAGCCAATGCTGACATTGCTTGTGACGGCACACAGTTGACGCGGACGGAGACGGGCGAGCTGGCTGTGGTTTGGTACTCTTTCGCAAGCTGCGCCCATCAAGCCGTGGCTGCGAAGCGAGCCCTGGAGGACGCCGTCAGCGACCCATCCCTCCAGTGGGTGGTCCGCTTGGCGGACGTCAAGGTCACCTTTGAGCGCGACCCGTGCGCGTGAGCACACACACGAACCATCGCCGCCTATCCGACTGGCAATGTCGTGGGTGAGTACGCCCTTGCTGTGCCGGGCCTCGCTGCTTGCGCCATGCGCCTTCGTAAGGGAAGGACTCGGGCAAGGAGCAGCCAGTAGGTATCCCCCCGTGTAGCCGGTTGTTCGCTGCTGACTCGACGGCAGGCAAGCCCAACAAGTGCGAGCGAGGCTGTCTCACGCACAAGCCACGTAGCCGAGAAGAGGCGTCGATGAGGCCGTTGCCTCATGCACTGCGTCGAGCAACATCTCGGCAGGCTCAGGGAGCGCGAGCGCGACGAGGAACTCCACCTTTGCCGCACCGAAGTCGAAAGACGCGACTGCATAGACAAAAGTGCGATAGATATCGCCGCCACGCGTGTCACGTTCGAGGTCGCGGCCCTCAGCCAGGGCTGGTTTGGCATTCAGCACGACCGGAGGTAGTCGACGCGACGGATGCTTCGCCATCAGCAGAGTGATCGTCTGTCACAGGAAAGGGGAGCCCGCCCTGGCTGAGGGGACAGTAGTGGTGGATGGAGCCATAAATCAGGTTGGGAGGATAAGCCGTCCAGGAGACCACGCCGGTATAGATGGCATCGGTGGAAGCGTATAATAGAAATACACCCGGAGTTTTGCGGATTTCTTTAGCTGAACCTGCTTTTCGAAGTCCCCCACGCCAGTGCCTGATGTTTAA
Source organism: Xylariaceae sp. FL0804 (assembly GCA_022539325.1). Taxonomy (NCBI): domain Eukaryota; kingdom Fungi; phylum Ascomycota; class Sordariomycetes; order Xylariales; family Xylariaceae; species Xylariaceae sp. FL0804. The sequence goes on from JAJKLG010000010.1 coordinate 580,275, forward strand.
CTCGCAAGCTAACCGGGCGTTCCTAGAGGCGTTGTGGGCGGACCAGCTTTAGTAGGGTATTAATAATGTTATCGAGGAGGTAAGTTAACCCCCTAAATTCCACCGTTTCCGGTGCTTACCTTACTTATTCTTTTATCCTAAGAAGAGGATTAAGTGTTTAATACTAATATTGGTGATGGATGAGTTAGGAAATAGGGCACACGGAGCGGGATATTCCTTATATACCTTAGTTTGGCTTCCAGAGGACTTAATGGGAACCCTTAACGCCTCCTTCGAGGACGACGAGCTCCGGCAGCACCCCCATCCTACCACTGAGTACGGCAAGGCACAGTTTCAGTTTAGAGCAGAGGCCAGTCAGCAAATTGTAGAAGACATTGGAGACATATTTAAGTTGAGGTGGTCATCCTCTGGTCACAGGACTAACGCCTCGAAAAATACTGGAAGGCGGGTTTTTTGTCGAGATGATCTTGACCAATACCCCAAGAACCTGAAGTTCAGACACACGTGGGCCGCGAATACCGACTTTGAAGCCCCCTGGAAGGCAAGACGTAAAGCTGCACCGAGTCACCCTCTTGCATGGGATGGTGATTACGTCTTGAGAAAGACGGATGAGAGATATGACATCCACCTCTTCAACAGGTACGTGAATGTGTAGAGCACCAAGTACTAGTGAAAGACAGTCCATTGACCTCTTTTTTCAGCAGTGCGTAACCACGCATCCGTGTCCACACCCGGGCCGCCACGCGAAGAAGACCAGCGCAGCCGAGCGGGAATACATACAGGAGGTGGTCCAGCTTTCTTCATTTATCCCCCCTTGATTCTGCCGTCTTCGCAGTGTGTCGGTCTTTGCTTGAAAGGGGCTCATAAAAGTCAATGCTGATGTTGAAACACCAGGATGCGGATGATACTGCGATGGTGCGCTACGCATTCGCCAGCTGCGCCCATCGGGCGGTAGCTGCAAAGCACGCTCTGGAGGAGGCCGTTGCCGATCCATCCTTGAGATGGGTCGTTCAGTTGGCAAATGTACGAGTCACCTATGACCATGACCCGTGTGCATGAACACGGGCATAAACACATTAGATATACACTGGCAGAGCCGACCTACTGGTGGATGGGGATCCAGTCCAATGATATGACTTGGATCGGGAGGGCTTGGGGGAGCTTGCGGTCTTCGCTTTTCCTTTCTTACTGGTAAATATGGCAGCAGCTCTCTTTACAGCTGGAAACCGACTCGCCATCAAAAGCGGCGGTAGACTTGTACCACAGAAATATACCAGGTGTTTTGCAGACTTCTTCATAAAATCCGCCCTCTAAATCACCATTAATATCAGGCTTTTTCTGGCAGACTCCGGTTATGAACCGGTCCTATCCAGGCTTATTCCCCATTGTCTTCCACCTCCAGCTATCCAAATAACTCTCTGCTGCGAGCCCCACAGCACATAGCAACCGTTGCCAGAGGAAAACCCCCTTCTTCGCCCTAGCGTCAGGCAACCACCGTGTATATCTCCACCTCCTACCTAGGTAAGTACCTTCTTCCACTTGACACCACCTCCTACCTTCCGCCTGACTGTCATTTGCCAGGACCAGAACGCATACACATACTCCATCTTCCAGAGAACAACTTCCGTGGACGGCATAGCTACAGTAAGTTTCACCACTTCCTAACCTCCAACCATTTTCCGTGCACCGAACTGACTCCCCTCAGTCAACCGCTCTTCGCAGTCAACACCACACCACACGCATATACCATCGCCCATAGAACAACTTCCACACACCGCAGAAGTGAAGTAAGTCTCAACACTGCCGAACCTCCCAATCACTTTCCGTGCGCCCAACTAACCGCGTTTAAACTCCAAAGCAGATGGCGACCACAAACTATAGAGGGAACCCCACGGCGTCCAAGGGAGCCGTTAGCAACCAACTAAATACCTCGCTATACATAACCGGTTTGCCACCGACCTGCACTTATGCCGACCTGTTCCAGGCACTCCGCGGCACGGGTGCTATCAGGCACAGCTACATTGTTCCACCGAACAATGAGCACCCGTTCAGTTGTGCCGCGCATGTGGAGTTCTTCTCACGGGCGGCCGCGGAGGCAGGCATGCAATCAGCCCTGCGAGGACAGCTTCTCGTCCAGGGCGCAAAGCCGTTTGTGACCTGGAACAGACACGGCATCACTGAAGCATCCACGGCGGCAGACAGTAACGCGGGATGCAGCCGTATACTGCGCATTGTTGGGCCGGCTTGGCTCGCCAACGTCGAGTTTCTGGAGGCCTTTTGGGCTGACCACCTGTGGTGGGAAACCGAATGTGTAGCCGAAGAGGTAAGTGGCTTTGCTTTTTTGTTGAGTTCCCTAGATTCGACCGTCTCTGGTGTCTGCCTGTCTTCGCTCGAAGAGAGTAAACAAGGAGTTGATGCTAATATTCACTGCGAAAAAACCAGAGAATAAGTCAGGAGAACGCAGCTGGATCAAGGAACGAGTCAGCGGTCGTCTGGTACGCGTTTGCAAGTTGCGCGCACCAGGCGATCGCTGCAAAACGCACTCTCGACGAGGCGGTTGCGCAACTCATGTCGGTGGTCAGCACCGCTGACATACAGATAACTTTCGAGAAAGACCCATGCGCCTGAGCCATGGGCATGGATATAGAGAAGAAAAGGGCGAGGCTGCGATCCTAAAAGAAACACGCGACTAGATGTCGCACTATTTCGAGGAGGCTCTCGACCCTCAGGGTCAGCCCATCGCGTGCGTTCACGACTGCGGTGCGCCCTTCGACCAGCTTGGAACGCGCGACCTGGCTCCTGGATAAGCAGTTCGATTCGAGCCCGCATGTCGGCGAGTACCCTGACGAGGGCGATTTCTCCTACTACACCACCTCTGTCGCCGCTGAAGGCAGGGCCGCCATGAATAACGTCAGGACCCTTTGAAAAACCAAATTGAACTCCCTTTTCGCCCTTCGAACCCGGCCTACTCTGCAGGTCATCCATCCCAATCTGGATGGACTACGGCAAACAAACCACGGGCTCAGAATCCCTTTATGCCCGATTCGGATGAATTTCAGCCTCGTCGTCTCTCACTTGGGGAACTGAGGGAGATGATGCTGCCGACCGATCTTGGGGAAGCGGTCCTGCCGGATGGTTATGTTCTGACGTGCCCAAACATTTCTCCCAGCGTGTTTGGCCCTCACAAACAGGACGTTATTGAGCTGGCTTATCTGGGCCCGTCCTTCCTGACGGGCATGAAGAAAAACATTAAGATCACCAATCCCGAATTCCACCACCTGATCGGTACCGTCCACGCCGACCTGCCGGAGAATGCGGAGGCGACGCTTAATGCCGAACAGCGTCTGCTGTATGGCACGTACATTAATCACTACATAAGCGTGCTGGCCGGCCAGAACCCGCTACCCCTCAGACGAACTGCGACGGCTCTACCGGCAGCGGTAAATCTCACGCCATGAATGTCCTATGTGCTGGACTCTCGCGTCTGGCGACCGAGGCGGGTGTCCCCGTCCCTTTCGCTCGTGCTGCCCCGACGGGCATCGCCGCCAACAACGTGACGGGCCATACTCTGCACTCGCTGCTTCGTCTGCCCGTGTGGGGCAAGTTAGCGGTAGCACTATATGATAGAATGATACCCGGAGTTTTGCATTCTGACTAAAAGTGCCTTCTGGAGTCTCCATAACTATTTCTCTTTACTTGACCAAGGGATGACACCCTATGTTGCAACAGTTGGAGGCTATTCGGTGGAACATACATCCTGCAGTAGAGATCTTCCGGGAGCGTAGTGCTGAATCGAGGGCAATCAACCTACCTAGGTCCTTCCCCTTCGACACGTACGGGGTGGCTTCTGCTATGGCTGTGTGGATGGTGCCAGTTATAGGGGACTATTCTCCGCTTGACTACGAGTAACCGGCTTGGCTCGCAAACCAGGCATTCCTCGAAGCATTCTGGGCAGACCATCCCAGGTGGGGGATAGACAATGTTGTTGAAGAAGTGAGTAGCCGTGAATCATTGTTGACGCCCCCCGCCCCACACCTTCTGCCCCCAGGTCAGGCCATTTCCAGTATCTATTTGTTTTCATCCGAAGATATCACACGAGAAGTCAATTCTGACGTGTCTGTGACCGAATCAGGAGTCAACCCCTGGACAACTGGGTGCCCGACCTCGAGGCACTCAGAGCTTAACGCGACAGGAGAAGGATGACGCTGCGGTGGTCTGATACGCATTCGCGAGCCGTGCCCACAAGACCACAGCTGCGAAGCGAGTTGTGGGGGGAGCCTTCACCCACCCACCGCTGGAATGGACGCGGTCAATGTGAAGATCACATTCGAGCCAGACCCGTGCGCGTGGCCAACCAGACGGCCGCCTTCGACTCAACTCCTCGCAGCATCCCACACAATACGCAACCACCATCAACACCCATTCTCGAACCCAACTTCCAACCAATGGTGCGTCACTACCTGCGCGCAGACCTGCCGAGGGCAGATCTCATCTACGCCCCTGGCACCCATATAACCGCTCGCGGCCGCTACAATCAGAGAGCGCGAGACTCCATTTGCATGGTCTCTCCTGGATGACGATGCGGGAAAATGCTGTGTAATGGGCTAAAGCTGATACACTTGCCTCATTCAAAAGGTACCTTACAGAAAAACTATAGACTCTTCGACAACCTCGAGGATGACATAAGCGACAACACCAAACTCGCCCCCTCTGGAACCCGTGCTCTCAAGAAGCGTAGGACAGATCTTTCCTTTACGGAGGATGAGACAGACGAGAACTTCGACGGTTCGGTGAAGGCCCGTACCTTTGGGGGGTTGGTGGTCTTGGAGAGTTGAGATGAAACTTTCATCTTATAAGTTAGGTACTTGCTCCTCTAGAGGCTGGTTAGTGTGTGGTAGATGTGAATAACAATATGCCGAGAAGCAAAACAAGTAAATAAAACAAACTCTCCTGTGCTTGGTGCTGTACCGTCCTCATAACTCATAAGTAGGATATCGCTGTTATTAAAACCTGTAACTTATGTAACAATGCGGTTTGTCACTCAGGTTGCCAGCGCCAGAACCTTTTACAACCTCGTCTCCTACCCTCTCTTCGTTGAAACCCCAGGACACCTTCGGTTCTTATTCGCCCCGCAGGGATCTCGGTGTAGCTGACTTTGCTGAATACGGGCAACTCACAGGCCATCCCAGCCGAGATTTGGTATCATCATGGCTATGCCCGCCATTATTGTTGCCGCCCAGGTTGTATTTATCAGCGCTGCCATCGCCATTAGACCTCGCCACAGTCTCAGCAACGAAAGTGGCCATGACTACGCCTCCGCTTCAGAACTTAGAAGAAGCACACCCACGGCAGCAAGGGAGCCAAATAACAGTGAAGTTGCGGGAACGCTGAAAATTGGGCTAGTTAGTATCCAGCGTCGTCCACCAAGGCCATCCAGGCTTGATTTAATTTTCTGGACAATAGTCATGGCCCTGTATCCTAAGTCATGTCTTCCGCACGCCTACGACAGGCAACTTAAACCTACCAAGCTTCTTTTTGCCTGACGAATCCCCAACCTGACCATCGCCAGGATTCTGCCCAGAGTTTCCACCCGGAGCCAAGCCCACCCCTTCACCAGTTGCGGGCGGCCGGCTCTCCTTCCTCTCCCCCTCCCGCTCCCTCTCCCCCTCCCCCTTACTCTCCCGCTCTTCCCCCTCCGCCCCCTCCTCCCCCACCATCCCAGCACCCCGCTCAGCGCCCACAACCTCGTCCACCCCGTCCACCCCGCCCCGCCGCTGCTCGATCTCCTGCCACAAATCCGTCTCGCCGGGCCAGTACGCGCGGCGGAGCGCGTGGACCGCGAGCTCGAGGGCGCAGGCGGCGGCGGCCGCGGCGCCGGCCGTGGCCCACCAGACGAGGCGGGCGCCGAACTGGTGCAGGAAGGCGCCGTGGACGACGTAGGGGCCGAGGCTGGGGTCCCGGACGGCGCCCCAGAAGGGGTTCCAGAGGGCGAACCAGGCGGCGAGCGAGAGGAGGGCGCCGGCGACGGGGATGGCCGTCTTGGCGTGCATCTCTAGGAAGCTGAGAGGTGTAAGTACAGACGTATTAGAGCAAAAGAGGGAAAAAGGGGAGGGGCTGAGAAGAACACTGAGAAGAGGGCGAGAGGGTAGGAAAGAAGAAGAAAAAAAGGGGGGATGGGAACTCACAGAATCTTGAAGCAGATCACCACAATGCACGCGGTGTAGACCAGCTGGCCCAGCGCGTAGAGGCCATCATCGTCCGTGAACAGGAACGCCCGGAAGCTCTGCCAGGCGACGAGCCAGATGACGACCGAGTCGAGCGCGGCCATGGCCATCCAGGCGAGGTACTTCGCGAAGCTGAACCCCTGGCCGCGCTGCCCGTACGCGTACAGCTCCGGCTTGGCGAGCAGGGTTTGCGCGCCCAGGTCGCGCTCGAACATGCCGAACAGGATGACGGGCAGGGAGGTGAAGAGGACGTTGAAGACGGCGAGCCCGCCGGCCTCGTACAGGCTCGTCTGGCTGTAGCCCGCCCAGCGCTGGAACTGGGCCTGGGCCAGGTAGAAGACGGCCTCCTTCCAGAAGGTCGCGAGGATGTAGCGCGCCGTGCGCCGGTACATCCAGCGCCCGTGCACGAGCAGCAGGCGCTGCAGGTGCGCGAACCGCGCGACCGCGTAGTCGGCCACCCGCGCCGCCTGCCGGCCCTCGCGGCCCGCCGAGATGCCGACGCCGACGTGCGACGCCTGGATCATGGCCATGTCGTTGGCCCCGTCGCCGATGGCCAGCGTGAGCGAGGACGGCACCGCCCGGCGCATCGACTGCACCACGCTCGCCTTCTGGGACGGCGCGGCGCGGCAGCAGACGACGGCGTCGATGCGCACGGCGAGGTCGAAGAACTTGATCTTGAGATACTCGTCCTCCTCGATCACGCTGAGGGTGTGGCCATCAACGACGAGAACCGAGTGAGACACTGTCCTGCTTCTGAGATGTGCAAGGGTCATCGCTATCTTGTCACCGACATCATCAACAGATGAGTCGAGGATGAATAGCTCAGAATACGGCTTGGCCAGCCTTGCAGAGAAGGCGATGTTGATCGCAGTCTCTCGCTTGTCTCCTGTCAACATCCATACCTTCATGTTCGCTCTTCGCAACTTGTCGATGGTCTCTGGGACTCCCTCTTGAAGTTTGTCTTCAATGGCCGAAGCACCGGCAAGTTCCAAATCTTTCTCAATCGACCCGGCGACTTCTTCGATGCGCTCTTGTCTCTTTACTAGGCTGGTTGCGGCGTCTTGGTGCCTCTTTTGCCATAGCAAATACTCTTCGTCACTGACATACCGATAGCCAAAGAGAAGCGTGCGTAAGCCCTCCGTCGCGAAATCACTCATGTGCTGAAAGCACCTCTCAAAAATGGCAGCATCGTTCTGGGCCACTGATTCATCGACCAGACCAGCGGATTCAGCATTAGTGGTGGCTATTGACGACGACGGTACAAGGAGCGGCTGTCGGGGATGATGATGGTCACCACTGTGTTGTGTCACGACAGATGGGGTGGACATTGCCTGTCTGTCGCCATGCATTGGGCCCGTGTCCAACGTAGCTGAGTACCTGTCGATCTCATTAGAGTCCCGGGCACCATCGCTGCCAAAATAACTGCTGCGTTTCACGGGGCCTTTCCTTGAATCTGAAAACCGATTATGACGCTGCCGGTCTCGCTCTGCTTCCATGCTCCTGCGTTGACCGGCTCTACGTTCGACCTCGACAGCTTTCTCCGAGGCGAGTTGCGACAACCTGAGCCTGGAGAGGATGACATTATCCGCGCCCTTACAGAAGACGCAGATGCGTCCGTCAGGCATGCGGATGATGACCGACATGCGCTTTCGCTGGCTGCTGAACTCGATAACATCCAGTAGCTGGTATGTCTCCTTGACTGTGCTCCCATGTCTGTCTTTGCATTGCAAAGTGATGGCTTGCGACGAGCGATCGACCAGAAGGTAGCCGAGGTCACGAGCGGCTTCAACCAGCGCCAATTCGTCGGGGGACGTGGACTGAAAAGCAATATCCCCGTCGTCTTTCGTCTCCGGAATGCATGTGTGACAGAGGGCCAGGCTGAGAATAAAAAGCATAGCCTTCTTGGAGAACTCGGAATTCGGGTGCTGTCGAACATATTTCATTAAAACGTCTGTTTTCGGGCACGTATACGAAGGCGGTGGAGCTTCTGCCGAAAGCTCACCAGCGCGCGAGGGTCCTGATGAAAGAACTTGGTCCTTGGTGGCCTTCTTCACGTCACGAGTTGCATCCCTGCGGGTTGAGTCAAATTGCTGGCGCCCTTCAACCTTTAGTTGCGAGTCTTTGGGACGTGCTTTGACCCCGCCGGGATTGCTATCAATATTCATGTCGTGCAGCCAAGCTGAGCCAGCTACACTGAGCTTTCTGAAGCGCATCAAATTCTCCGTTAGTGTGCCGGTCTTGTCAGAGAATACGTAGCCAACCTGCCCCAAGTTTTCGAGAATCGTGGTGGTGTTCACTATCATAGGCGTGTCGGTCTCGGAATCGTAGAGTTCGATGTCCCAACTTAAGAAGAAGTACTGGCCGGCTTTGATGATCTCTAGACTGATATAGAGAGATAATGGGATGAGCGCATTGAAGAGAATACTGCAGTCAAGATCAGCTACGATCAGAAAACAGGCCAATAATGACATCAATTTTGAGACGACCAAGGCATGTTTGGAATAGCCGCAAGTACATGCAAAGCCTACAGATAGACGCAAATAGCTAGAATTCCTGATCACGGTACAGAGAGATTACAAGATGCAGAGACTACATAACGCAAGGGATTTCTTCACTCACAGGAAAGCGCCCCAGCTCCTCGCGAAGGACAAGCTGGCTCCATAGAGGTAGGGTGCATTTTTACCGTATTCGTCTTGCCACAGCAGGTAGCCGCCGGTGCAGCTGAAGGTGAGGATGAGAACACAGAAGACGACGAGTATCACGATACGGTTCATCGACTCCTGTATCTTGGGCGCTTTCGCGTGGATGTGCTGGTTCGCGTTCATGCGTATCTTGCACTCCTCGCCCGTGTTGACCACGAGGCCAATGGCTTCGTTGGTGTTCCGCAGCGTGGAACCCCGGAAGACGACGTGATCCATGGTCAGGGGCACCGTCTCCCCGCCGAGGGTCGCACGTCCCTCGAAACTGTACAGATCCGGGTTGGGGTCTTCGGAGACAATATCAGCCCGGCACTCCTTGAGCTTGGCAAGCGTGTCGCATCGTTTTGCCAGGCCGGGACAAGCATGCTTATTCTTGAGGTTGGTTTCGCCGTCAAGGGCCATGGTCTCGATGAAAGCCACTCCATTGGCTCCAGTGGCATGCAAGAGTACGAGGTCGGCCGGAACCTGATCGTCTCTTCGCAGGCGGATGATGTCGCCGACCCGGATTTTTTCCCATGGGATCTGAGACCAGCCGTCGCTCCTGAGCTCGATATCCTGCATTTCGACCATGTCGGCGGATCCCTCGTTTCCCGTGGCGTCACGGCGCATGCTGGTGAGGCCTCGCCACGTCTTCTTGGGCACCGATTTGTGTTGATGGACTGTACGATCTGGATCAAGAACGAGGGCGGGTCCTCTGTTTTCCGCCTTGTCCAGCTTGTACCTCCGGAAGTCATCGTATCCCTCTTTTGCCATGCTCAGCGAGACGAAGGCGAGGAGAGGCGCCAGGGTGGTGTAGCGTCCGGTCGGACTCAGACCGGGAATCTGCTGCAGCGCGCTTATGCACAGAAAGTAGAAGTTGCCGAGCTTGGTGAACTGGAAGTAGAGCTGCTTGGGCAGAAAGGACCAGAGACTGTAGCGGCTGGACCGGATGACATTGGAGATGTAGCGCTTGCCTCTGCGCTCATCCACCAGAGGCGACGTGCGGACCGTTCCAGCGCTCAGAGGCACATGTCGCCCGTCCCTGCTCGGGGGCAGAGGCTTCTGGCGCAGGAGGCCCTCGACAATCCAGCGCTGGTAGCAGTTCTGTATATCATCCCCGAGATGTATCCACGGGCCACTGAGCCAGGCGCTCCGATGGCCAATCCAGAGCCTGCAGCTGTCGAGGCGCATCCTTCCTCGGCCCTTGGTATCGTCGCTGGGAGTCGCTCCATCGGCGTGGGCAGCCTGCCGTGGCAGCGGCGGCTGGCGAGATGCTTCGGCAGCTACATGGTGGCTCTGCCCCTTCGGCGCCGAGTGCGACTCGTTGCGGCCGTTGTGTGCGTCCATGTGCCGTGCCGCCCGGTCGAGTCCCGCTTGTGTCGTCTGGAGCCGAATGTCGGGGCTAGGTTCTCGCGCAACCAGTCATGCGAAGGGGCATGGTGTAGACTCAGACTCGGGATACCGAAAGAATCACGGGCTCGGAATACCGAAAGAATCAGAGCGGTTGGGAGGCTCTCGTCCATCGCGGGTTGGTGACCGCCTCGCTGTTCTTTCGAGAACAGGATACGAATGCCAGGCACGCCAGGCTTGCGCCTCTAGGTCGCCTCGCATGCCAACCATAATCCAGAATTGGGGGAGCTGGAGAGCCGGAGACTTGGCTCAGCCCGGGCGTGGGGATGATTCGACGGCGTCACTGCCTCGGCCTCGGAGTCGGCGCGGGCAGTCTATGTGGCGCCAGCCGTCAATAGACACTGTGGGGCACACTAGTGTGGGAGCAACAGGCGCCTTCCATTGCAGTTTACCGTAGAATACAGTGTAGATTACAGTGTAAAATACAATGCCGCATGATCCCGCCTTCGGATCACAAGCTGTCATAGTTCTCCAAGTTCCAACGCCCCCAAATTTTTCAAATCACAGCAACATATGAAATAGAGCCACGAAAGGACAGCCCCGACTCGAAGACAGCAAGACCAAACATCATGCGACGCGTTCGAGATCTCGTTCAGCTACCTTTATTCCGGAAGGTGACACCGCGGCAGTCCAAAGCCCGTCGGGTAAATTCATTGATACAGTAGCATCAACTCGACCCGAGCCTAGCATATGCGCCATGACCCGTATTGGGGGTCTGAAGTATGCCCTCACACAAACGCCAGGACCTCTCTTAGACGCGAGACCGGATAACTCAGACCAGGTCTCTGAGCCGCCTCTTCAGACGTTGCACTCCTGGCCGCAGCGTCTGTGCTGTTGTAAATCATTATCATTAGATGGTATCGTTTTGGTCGACTCTATCGTAGCCGAGGTGATGGCCTTGGATCCCCTCGGCCGAGATTCTTGAGCCCGTCGTGATTGTTCACAGGCTGATGTTATGGCTGCATAGTCCTCTTCGAAGAAGGCGGCGCGTTCTCTTGGGTATCATGTCCGTCGAATCAGTCGCTTGATTTTCTTGGCGTTGCCGCCCGCCCCCTCTAAGCCCGCGGAATCGCAGGAAGCCCGTGCCGGGCCCGGCATCTGCGTATGTCTGTCCATGGGCTCTTGGGCTTTTTATCATTGTGGTTCACGCCGTCGCAATCTGGATAGGCGACAGGATGTCCGGACGTATTATTGGTGTTGTTGTCCTCTGTGAGCCCCGGGCGACAGTGCTGGGCTGCTTCACCACGCTCAGCACGTATGCGGCTGTATGCGTGCTCGCCTCGAAAGCCGCAGTCCCGGTAACAAGGCTGGTGCTGCAAGGCTGGTGCTGCTCGAAGCATCTGCAGTATCTCTGTCGAGAGCTGTCAGCACAGTTGCTTGTCTGCGATATTGGGTCGGCATACCCACTCGAGCTTATTCAGGTGCACCATGCTTCGAATTCGCCGAACGCCCAAGCCCTACACCGACGCCGACACCAATTCCGAGCGTGAGGATGAGAACGACGATGACCATTACGCTGATCAGCCACGTTCTTCGGCTCACTGAGTGCCATGGCCTCGCTGTCCTGATGCTCGTGGCTCCCAAACTCCTCTCTGAACTCGCCAGCACCGGTGACCTGATGATGTGATGGGGATGTGTTCCCTCCTCGAGCTTATTGGGATACACGAGGTTGCCTTCGAGCTCATATCGTCGTGATCCTCTAGGAAACATTCCGGAAAGGCGTGAGGAAAAGCGTGACTTCGTCGGGCTTGCGTACAACTCGCTGATTTCCACCGCAGGCGTCGTTGGTTCGAGGAAGCTTCGCGGCTCGGAATAAGGCTCCGTCTTGACGGCGGTCTTGAGTTCGATGTAGACAGGTGGAAGTTGCTCGACAACTATCGCCTCCTCCGGCACGTACACTTCTTTCCCCGAACAGCTCAGCCTGTTATAACGATCGGAGAACACCCCGAAAGCTGACCGCGTCGGGGCCTTTCTGCCCTCCATCGTCGGCAGGGTGCATCGAGAAGCAAAAGAGCGGCCGCGATGGCGTGGAAGAAAGGGAAGCGGACAGGCCTACTTAATACCAACACCTAGTGCCCGCAGCTGAGGATGGGTGAGCTGCATGCCGTTGTTATTAAGGCTCCGGGGTACCTGAGACCTAGCTACCTGAGCCTACCTACTCGAGATATTTCCGAGTTCCAAGATCTTGAGCAATTTCGCTTGCAGGGCTCGAGCCGCCGACAAGCTGTGCTGACTTGATACCCACCTTCCTTCCAGGTACAAAGTACCTCTTACCGGCGTGCGGGGTTGCGCAAGTCGCGTCGTCGGCATGGGTAAGCTGTCAGTGCCGTTATTCCCGGCTGAAACGAAGTACCTGGCTGATGTCTCTTGCAGTCAGTCAGTCGACTCATTCGAGTTGGCCTCGCAAAATCGCCATAGATCTTGAAACCGTCCAGATCGTCGAAAGATGGCTACTAAGAATAGATAGGGCTCAAGGGGAGTGCGAGATATGGCAAGATCTACATGCTATCAGTTCCGGACATGCAATTCGTGCAGACATCCAGGCTTGTGGTTCAGGGCTATTTGTCTGCCATGGCTGTATGGATTTACGTCCCGACAATACTGGTGGCAAACCTTCGACAGGTACTTTGAGTACCGCATTCGGAAGATGATCAGCGACAAGGTCATTCACACCCTACGCGCTTACACACGCGTTCAGGAACGGTTCTTGGCGGACTTCAGCTCGAAGAATTATCCGAAGATGACCAGTCTTCGAGTCTTCCTCCCCCAGCCCATGCTCGAGTCCTTTCGACCCCACAGGTGGAAACATCTACGACAGCTACGAATTTGTGAGAGCTTCCGGCTCAGCCGCCTTTTCTCGGCCGTCCAGATAGCAATTGTTTGTTGCATTACGGCGCTTCGGGATGCCAAATCCGGAAGTACATATGCAAGTTCCGAGTGTGGAAGATCCCGCAGGATCGCTTGGTAGCACTCACCCACCCTTCCAGCTGCTCACACTGCATACAGTTGGACCCTTCAGAGGACCCTATTTGTCAATGCTACGGTATGAGGCCGTCAATCAAATTGACAATTAGCTCGTGGATCGCCGCGCTCACTTTTGCCACTCGATTTCAAGATTCTTTCGGGGAGGCAGAGACTGCACCTAACTGCACCAAGCCCAAGGCCAAGCTCTCGGCCACGTGGACTGGAGGCGTGGTCATCCCCTTTTCTCCTGTCGTCTACGCCGCACGGTTGCTGCCGCTAGGACTGTCACCAGGGCTGCGGCCAACTCGAGAAGCCTTACCCATTCACCGGCGTATGACCAGTCTGAAACACACTCTAGAAGTTAGAAGGATCTGCTCCAGCTTCTATAACCGACCGCTGGCGCCCTGTTCTGGTTCAGAGCCTCAGCGAGGTGACCAAGGCATGGGGCCGGGAACCGAGTTCCAACGGCAGGCAGGAACCGAGGGCAGGAACACTCCTCTTGCACTCGCGATAGACAACGTCTGTACAACTTGACGGAACTAAATAAAGAAGCATCAAGCCTTGCCAACCTTGGTTCCGCGCAACCGTCGAGCCTCACGAAGTACATCTTGGGCCAACGATGTCGTCTTGCCACACAACCGGACTGGCCTCGATAGGTGACCAACATTTTCTCTCCGACCATGGATGAGGCTATTGAGACAGGTATCACTACCGGTAAACAAGGCCCCCCCAAAAAATTCCCGTCGAGAACCTCCGTTCCCATGACCTGCTGCCGCCGTTGATACGCCAACCTATGAGAGCGCTTACCAAGAGCTCGGCCAAGGGTCCTCGGAAGGGTCCAAGGACGTGCAGATCAGAGATGCACGACTCTTCCTTTCCTAGGGACCTGCTGAGCCTCGCCAAGACTTGTATCTTCGAGTCAGCCAGAGATCTGGAAGCAAGTTTTGTGCCGCGCAGAGCTGACATTCCTGAATCCGGCGAGGCGCCACGACGGGTCAGCCACGTAAATTAGGTACTTGCATACACACAGCCTCCCTGGAACCACGTGACCTCCCTTCGCACGGAACTCTGCGGAACTCAAGGGTCGGATAGGTTTGAGCTCTTCCAAGCGAGGCTGTGAACTATCCTGCGATTCTCCGTGCGGCACTGTCTCTTGGCTGCAAGGAACACTGCCATTTTTGGCACATCTTGGGCACCCAACGCGAGGACTTGGCAACGCGGGCAAGAGCAACAAGTTGTACGGTAACCACCTCGATCAAGAATGCCGTAAGTATCGTGCACAGGGTGATTGCCTTGTCAACAACTTCCACTTGTCTCTACACTTGCCGGGCTCGACTTTGAAGCGCTCAAATGGCAGACTGATTCGCCAATCCAGGGGAGGGTACTTTGCCGGCGCGGGCGCCCGCGCGCACGGAGACGGACTGAGGAGGCTCAATCTCAACTGCAAACGCCTGGCCTCGTTTCTTGAGATGATCATATTCATTCCCGGGCACTAGCCAAACTCTGCCCATGAAAGTGCGCATTTTTCGCGTTGCTTTTCGTGTTCGGGCTTGTGCTGAGTTAAATTGTGCCGATGAATCAGGCTCGAAGTGCACGCTGCAGCTCTGGCGAGCATCCCCGATGCCCAGGAGATCTGGTCTCGGCGTAGACTGGTCCTTGGTAACGTATCCTCGCATATGGCAGACTCAGTGAGACCAACAGAGCCTCATGTAGATCACAAGCTGTTCTTCCACAGCGTCGAAAACAGGTCCTGAGCACCACACCTTGCCTCTCAAGAACCAGTGGTGTCCGGCTGTGCTCGATGAATTTTGCCAAAACGTTCGGACGGTTACTTCGTTTGTTTGCGTGTTTATTTCGCTGGAACCAAGGCGTCTGGTCCCGTTTGTGCTCAATTTTAGGTGCATCGCGCGCAGCCGTACCTACCGGACGGCGGAGACATCCCGTGTCCATCTTATTCTCAGTGACGCCGTCTACCAGCATGCCGGCCCCTTAGACCTACCAGTGTCGAGTTAACTATGATCAGTTGGCCAAGTACTCATGGTTCTCATATGACTGAGTAAGTAGTCTCCAAGGGAACATAGAACATTGGTGAGGCTCCTGCAATGTCACTCCCGGCCGCACTATGGCATAAAGCTCGCAGTCTGCGTGCCCAGTTGTTTGATGGTAAATACAGCTTATCGGATGCCAGAAACGACGTCTAATTAACACGTCGATTGCTGAAAATTCCGTGGAAGCATTGAGAGGTACTGCATAGCCCAGGTGGCAAGACCAAAAGCGCAACGACACGAAAAGCCCGGGCTCGTTCATCATGCTTGGCATACATCTACTCTCGCTGGCCACTCTGGCCACGGCGCAGTATCCGACTGTGCGTGATATGTTTGACGACAGCAGTGATGTTGTTGTGGAAGATTTTACGCAGAAGATCAACCACACTGGCGGCAGTACCGCCACCTTCCAACAGGGATATCAGCTTTCCACCCAGTACTTCAGGCCCGGAGGCCCCATCCTCTTCGTTCAGAATGGCGCGCAGGCGATGCCGCCTCTCGAAGCTGTCGATGTTATCGACTACGCGCCCAAGCTGAACGCCATCGTCGCCATCCTCGAGCACAGGTTCTTCAACAGCGAATACACGATGGCTTCCATGGAGAGAAACGGGTCGACCCAGGGGCAGGATCTGACATCATTGACACTTGATAACGTGCTCCAGGACGGCGTGGATTTCGTGAACTGGATCCGAGACACCGTGCCGGGAGCGAACAAGAGCAAAGTGATATATACCGGAGGCAAGCTCAGGGACCTAGCCGTTCATCTTCACATACTCCAGATACTGATGCTGTCAACAGCTTCCTACGGCGGTTTCCTGGCCGTAGTGGCACGCATACGCCACCCCGAGACTTTCTGGGGAGCCATTGCCTCCTCGCCGGCCCTGACTTCCTTCGGGCCCCTGGACGTGAACTCGTACAGGTTCGCCGCGACCGACCGAGCGAGCAGCATCTACTACAACGCCTCAAGCGAAGCCGCGGGCCTCATCCAGAGTGCGATGCTGGCATTTCAGCAATGTGTCACAAGTGCGAAAGTCCCCTCAATCCCATCTTCCTCATCATCACCGCCATCATCCCCGAAAATAAGTGTACTAACATCCCTCTTCTTCTTCTTCTTCTTCCAGTGAACAGCTGCGCAACCGACATGCCCGACCTCAAGCTCTGCGCCCCCTCGTCCACCGACACCGAAACCGACACCGACGCCGACGCCGACGACGACGCCGAGACCGACTACGCAGCGCTGTACCGCGCCGCGGCGGCGACCTACTACAACGCCGCCAAGTACAACTACCCGTACCCGGGCGTCTTCTTCCCCGGCGCCAACCCGCTGCAGGACGTGATCGAGCAGACGCAGACGCTGGCGGCGGCCGCGAGTCCCGCGACGCCGCCCACGCCCGGCGGGGTCGTCAGCGTCCCGCTGCTGCTGGCCGCGTCGTGGGCCGCGTCGTCGTCGTCGGACTCGGACTCGTGCATCGACCCGAACAACGCCAACCTCACGTCGCCGCCCGGCAGCGGCGGGCCGGGCATGGCGGGGGTCGTCGGCGACAACGGGGCGCCCGCGGCGTATGGTTATGTGCGCTGCGCGTACTACCCGGTGAATGATGTCTCGACGTCGGGGGACGGCATGCTGCCTGCGGCGTGGGCGCGTGGCAGCGACGCGCCCGTGGTGAGCTTTTTTTTTTTCTCGTTTTTTCTACCTAGGCGCTGATCTTTCTTTCTTCCTTCCCTCTGGAAACTTATCTGCTCCCGACCCATGATTCTGAAATGCTGCATGAAGAGCTTGAGGACATTCTCTCCCGGCCGAGTAACTTATCTTCCTACTTACTGACTGACTGACGCCTCCTCGCACGACACCCTAAACAGTGCACCGGCCCCACGTCGTGGTTCCCGCCCGACGCCTCGAGCGCGAACGAGTACTTCGTGCAGAAGCTGGGTCTGGAGCCGCCGACGCTGGACGGGGCGGGCCGGCTGCTCATCGTGCAGGGCGGCTGGGACCCGACGGCGGCCATCGGGTCGCCGGCCCTGGCGGCGGCCAAGGCGGCCACGACGCAGCACGACGACGACGACAAGCTCAACCTCAACCGCTCGCGCGTCGTGCTCGTCCCGGGGCTCGCGCACGCCGAGGACGCCGTGTCCGAGGCGGTCGAGCCGAGGGGGCAGAAGCCGCAGCTCGATCAGGTGAGTGCGTGATGAGTGGATGATGGGCCAGCTACGGCACGGTAGTCAGCTGCCCCGTGTCGACCCCCGTTTCCCCCTCAACTCCAAACCCTTTTCCCCGCCATCATCGCACACTCGAGTCCACGGCGCTCTGGCGGAACAGAATCGTGAGTCTTAGGTTGCTGACCCCGGACTCGGACTAGATGAGAGACCTGAAGCTGGAGCACATGCGCGAGTGGCTAGGCCAGGGGAACCAGACGCTCTCGCGCTCCTCGGCGCTGTTCGAGAAGGCCAACTCGGCGTTGGGGTATGGTGTCCTGTCCATCGCGCTGATGCTTTTGATTTGATTCCTCCGCAGACGGAAGTATATGACGGCATTGCGATGATGCTGTCTAGCGCTCTTGTATGGACATCTCGCGCGGCCAGAGCTGTTGCCGGCTTGGTTGCCGCTGTCCAGTTTGTTTCTCTATCGTACAGATATAAGATCAGCAACAGGAATAGGTATGCAGTAATGATATCGGTAAAGGTAGCAAGATGACTTTGATGGGAGAGACACAGGTGATCCAAGGTCCGTCACTGATCGCACCCAAGGACTCGAGCTCCGTGACCTACCAGTACAGTAACAAGATCATCTGGCCATATTTTAGCTACGAACCGTCTACCATCTAATCTCACTCCGACTGCAACAATTGGCACTCAGTAAGATGAAGCTTATCTCAATTGATACATTCCCCTTTTCTCTAGTAAACCTCTAAACTGGTGACTCCTACGTGTGGTCTGAGTGGTCTGGAAAGGGGAGTACTGGCACAATTGCCGGTAACAAGGCGCACTGCAGTTGGAGAGGCGTCTAAATCAACCAGATAGCCGGGATTGACCGGGCAATGGTGTAGATATATCTGAGCGACCAGAGGAAACCAAGTATACATACCATGCAAAAAGGATTTGCCATTCTTCATTGCCTTTCGTCCAAAGCCCAGAGCAGAGCAAGCAGAAAAGAAGATCTCCAATACAGGGTAGGTCAACCTACCGCTGTCACTGCTGTCAGACCCCAACCCCACATTCGATGTACGGGGTGGGTGCTTTTTGATTTGCCCCGGCCGTTGACGATAGCGGGGGAGGGACGGGACCCTTCCTTCTTCTCCAACTCGAGCGGTGAGGAACAAACGAGCCACGAGGTGACGAGAGCACACGGCACGAGACAGGCGTGACACTGTGGCGCCCACGTCGCCTCCGGGCGTCGTCACACATCCAAATGATAAAGCCAATTGCCGCCGCACAACTCCAGGAATCTACCGTCCTCGTCGTCGCCATCCCGCCGGCCTCCTCCTGCCAACCAACGGTCAACCCGCCATTCAATTGACCGTCGTCCGTCGTACGCGCCTGCTGCGAGACGCGAAGGCATCAGATGATCAGCCAGTGAGAAGGCAATTGGTGAAGACAAGACGAGCGAAGCCGGCCGACAAGCCTCACCCGCTCACCGAACTACTACCACCACCCAATTGACAGACCACCACTACCGAACCGTAAACCATGGCCGAACCAACAAACACGCCGATGCCAACGGCGCCGCCGACCCCGCGCTCCAACTCCCCCGCACCGCCGCTGCCGCCGTCGTCCACCACCACGGCCTCGTCCTCGGCCGCGACGTCGCGGTCGCGGTCGCTGCAGTCGTCGCGGGCGCCCTCGCCCGAGGCCACATTCGCCAAGCCGGCAGCAGCGCCTTTCCAATACCACCACCACCATCACCACCACCACTCCGTCTCCTCCTCCTCCTCCACTTCCGCCGCCGCCGTCGTCTCCACCGGCGCGCCAGCAGTAGCGCTACCGGTACCGACGGCAATGCCTCCTCCGCCTCCCCCGGGCGCGCCGCGCCCCCGGGTGCTGCACCTGGGCGACCCGGTGCGGTACAACGGGGCGCTCGCCGCCGAGTTCGCGGCCCGGTTCGACGTGGTGCGGCCGGCGGCGGCGGAGGAGCGGGCACGGCCGGCGTTCGCGCGCGCGCTGCGCGAGGGCCGCTGGGGCCGCTTCGACGCCGTCCTCCGCCCCTTCTGGGGCTCGGGCGGCGAGATGGGCCCCTGGGACGCCGAGCTCGTAGCCCTGCTGCCGGACAGCGTGCGCGTCTTCGCCGCCGCCGGCGCGGGCTACGACTGGGCCGACGTCCGGCTGCTCGGCGAGCGAGGTGCGTTGTTGCGTTGTCGTTGTGTGCTTTCTTGGACTTTTTTGTGTTGTGTTTTGTTGCGTCCTCCCTCCACCCCGCGCTACGGCTACCTTCCCAGTGACGTTTTCCTCTGTTGGTGTGCTCTTTCGTTCTGCAAGCTGCCGCCGGCATGTCTGGTTGTTTTGTCTTGGTCGCCGTCTGCCGACTGCCTGCCGTTCGCTGGTCCTAGCCTTGGACCGGCGCCGGCCGTCTTGCTTCGGACGGCCGGTCGGGACACTCTACCCATCCTAGTTAGCGTGCCGGAGGAGACCATCCGGGATCGCGGACTAACGCCCGGGGCGCGAACGAACGTCGCGTTGATAGGCATCATTTACTGCAATTCGGGTCTCGCGGCGGCCGAGGCAGTGGCCGACTTCGCGCTGGCCATGGTCATCTCGACTTTCCGAGTACTGCCGTATTGCATCGCGTCGGCTATGGAGCCAGCGTCGTTCCAACGCGCACACGACCAAGCCGTCCCTCAATCGCACAATCTGCGGGGCCACACACTTGGACTTGTCGGGCTCGGTAATATCGGCCAGTTCGTCTTCCCAGTCCTTCGTTTACTTTTATTGCCCACCTGAAGTAGTCAGCACCGGGGTCCCCTCCTTGGGAGCGAGCAGCCTACAGCTGGAAGATGTCCCATCCCTGGGGCACATGCGTTTTATTACGCTCTTACCCCTGAACCGACCCCGAAGGAAGATAGTTAGGTACGCATGCTGACATGAGCTGCTCGGAACAGGCAGGTAGCCCAGCGCGCGGCCCTCGGCTTCAACATGGACGTGGCCTACTTCGACGTCGAGCGCAAGGACGCCGCGGTCGAGCAGCGCCTGCGCGCGCGCTTCTGCCCCTCCCTCGAGGCCCTCGTCCGCGCCGCCGACTGCGTCGTGCTGTGCGCCCCCGCGGCCGCCGGCCAGATCATCAACGCCGAGTCGCTGGCCTGGTTCCGGCCCGGCGCGCGCCTTGTACGTTGATCAATGGTCGAACGCCCTGAGTGCCTCCTTCTCTGCCCCCTATCTACCTCTCCCAGGCTGTCTCTCGAGTGCATGCCACTATCTATCTATCTCACCCACCCACTCGCCCCCGCCTCCGAAACTTGCTGACTCCGACGCACGCACAGGTGAACGTGGCGCGCGGCGCGCTGGTGGACGAGGAGGCGCTCGCGGACGCGCTGGAGGCGCCGGGCCGGCTGGGCGCGGCGGCGCTCGACGTGCACGCGGCCGAGCCGCGCGTCAACGCGCGCCTGAGGCGGCTGGCGGGCTCGCGCGTGCTGCTCACGTGCCACAACGCCGGCGGCACGCTCGAGTCGCACGTCGGCTTCGAGGCCCTGAGCATGCGCAACGTCATGGCCGTGCTCGGCGGCGGCGAGCCCATCACCCCCGTCAACCTGCAGTGGCTGCGGACGACGAACAAGAAGCCGAAGCCTGGGGCGTGAGCGTGAGATGAGATGAGGAGGAGGAGGGGTTGGAGGAGGAGAAGGGGGAGAGGGATAAAAGAAAAAGGGGGGGCGGGGGGGAGGAACAGGCGCAAGCGATGGCGTTGTGATGGGGGACACATTGCGAAAGGGATTGGCACGACCATCTGAGAAAAGAAGCGATGATGAACCCATGGCACATTGGTCTGATTGTCGAGGTAGACATGGCTCGGACGGCAAAGAAAAAGCAGCGAATCTGGCCTGGGAAGCAATACCGATAGAGGTAGATGGAAAAAGGAGTAAGTAGATGATTATCATAGGTCTCTTACACTTGTACTAATGTTATAAGTGGCTCGGTTCGGACGCCGTCAAGATACAGACGCCGGAGGAAGAGACAGGCAATGCAAGCCGAGCCAGGAACAATATGATATAGCCGAGAACGGACAGCCACGTCTTTTACTACTAGCAAAGGGCTACGCGTGACTTTGGCTTAGGGCGAGAATACTATCGAAGGACCTCTCTCTCTGCCAATCCTCGCTTTAGTAGCCTAGGTGATAATCGTCACATCTTGTAGGAGAGAAATCCGAGTTTCAGCCCTGGTCCGGCGACGGCAGACGATGGAAGGCGCCTGGCTAGTTAAGGCTACTTACGGGTGGTCGACTTTGCTGAGCAACGATGAGTGCTACTCCATGATCTGGAACTCGCCTGGGTGAAGAAGCCACTGTAAATGCTTCGTGAGGTGGCTGGACAGTTGTCAGGGAGCGGGCTTGTGGCGAGTAGAGATGCTAAGTTGGCGTTCGGGCTGGCGGGAATGAGATCTGGGCGTGACTGAGGCACTACCTTCGGTGGTAGGCATGGTATATAATTACTGATTACTGAAAATTATTTCAATCTTCCCCAGGCCTCGCCGGGTAAACTGAATTGCCAGGAATAACTCAACGGTAGTTTTCCGGTGGTAGCGAGGGTGAGTCTGTCTTACGCCTGCCATTCTTTTTTTGTAAAACCCCAAGGCTCGGGGTTCGAGTCTGCGAGATGCACTCGATCTCTCTTTTTTTGGAGGGACCAACTTAGCTTATATGGTACATGTTTATGAATAACAGCGAAACATTTCAATCTTCCCCAGGCCTCGCCGGGTAAACTGAATTGCTAGGAATAACTCAACGGTAGTTTTCCGGTGGTAGTGAGAGTGAGCATGTCTTCCGCCTACCATTCTTTTTTGAGGTCCAGGGTTCGAACCACAGGAAGTACTCTCCTACTGTTTTCTTTATCTCTTTTCTTGTATTTTCCTACTTCCAGTATTTGGCATGATCGAATGTCTTGCCTTTGCCCTTAGTCCGCCACCTGTTCCTCTCGGTCTTCCGTGACCAGGCCCCCGATAGTCTCGAGAGCCTGTATCAAATCTGCCTGGAGCCCGAAGGCCCCCTCGGCGTCGACCCGACGAGAACCGTGTGCTCGCCGTTCTTTGCTCCTGCCCTAGACCAGGGTCGATAACTACTCAACTCCCTGGATTATCAGCTCCCGCGACCAGGTGAGTGCCTTGCCGCCCCCTCTTTGCAGCACAAGCTGGCCTATTAATAAGTTCCGCTTCGTCGACCACTTGGCCTCCGCCCCCGCCCCCCACCATTCTTCCTGAGCGTCCGAGAGCCTGCTTCGGCCAACCTTCGCTTTCGATGGCAGCTGTCTCTGCCTAGCCCACTGGACGCAGCTGAACAACATAGAAAATGTGGCCCGCTACATCACCAGCATCGGCACGGGCGTCGAGACCTCCACGGTGCCCATGTACCAGGCGGAGCTCTGCGAGGCCGAGAAGAGCGGCCGGCTGGTGTCGTCCGAGCCGTTCTTCGTCGGCGTGGGCATCGAGATCACATACTGGTTCGACTACGGCATGAGCTTCGTGCCCGGGCCGATCTCCTGGCGCCTGCCCATTGCCTGCCAGATGATCTACGCCTTTGTGCGTTCCCGGGTGTTGGTACCGTAACTACTAACTGTATCTCAACTGACCCGCGGACGTGACAGCTCGTGATATTCCTGGTCCTTGGGCTGCCGGAGTCTCCCCAGTGGCTGTACAGCTCCTCGAGCGCGACGAGGTCCAGACCGGCCGCCGCGTCCTCCTGGCGTACGATATGCAGTTCATGAACCAGATGGGCGGGATCAACCTCGTGGTGTAGGTTTATTCATCCCTACCTCCGTCCTTCCCTTTCTACCGGTACCGGCAAGTCTGCCCGACGGTTTCTCTGCTAACAAAGTGTGGTGTGCGAAAGTTACTACATCTCGTCGGTGCTGCAGTACAACGTGGGGCTGTCGCGCAACCTGTCGCTCCTCCTGGGCGGCGTCATCAACGCCATGTTCTTCGTCGGCTCGCTCCTCCCGACCTTCCTCCTCGACTGCTACGGCCGGCGCCAGCCCATGGTGTGGAGTTCGCTCGTCCTCGGGCTCTGCATGATGATGGCCGCCGTCCTGCTGAGCTTCAGGGGCACGCCGGTCGAGAGGCCGACGGCCGAGGCAAGCGTGGCTTTCTTCTTCATCGTAAGTTTCAATACTTACCGTACCTGACTAATGTGAGAAATCCAGAGCTGGGGGCTGGGGGAAATCACACGGTGCCTATCATTGACTGGTCCCAGAACCACGGTCCCTCCGATCTTGGATACCTGACTTGCGTTGATATGAAACTCGGGCCATCTAGGTAGAGTTTCTGTAAACCCATTTATCTACTTCGTTCAATATCATTATCTCAGCTTACAACCAAGAGAACAAGCCATCCCACGTGGGTTGCGCCCTACGCAGTGCCAGCGTTCTGAAACTAGCAGCAAGACGCCGCAGGACACATAGTCTCACCAACAGCCCCCGAAAATTCAATGGACCAATGAAGCGCATGGGCTCGAGACCGAAAGCGTTGCACAAGCCTCAAGAGATGTGAGGCTCAGAGCGGACGCCCTGAAAGCGGAAGGAGAAATGCCCCAGAGACCAATGAGAGCATAGGGCGGGGGTGGGGCCGGGCGCTAATTCAGCCACCCGGCCGACCTCCCGGGCCCGACCGACCTCATTCTGGAATGTGGACTGGTCACCGCGCCGCCTCGTTGTCCGTTTCCGTCGAAGGCTCGTCGCAACGCCCACTCTCTCTTGGGGCTGGAATGCGAGCATCGCACCAGCGTTGCTACCGCAGGTGTCTCGAAACCTTTTCCGGGCTCTCAGGACCTACCTAGCTACCGGTAACTACCGCATCGCCACGTGGGCGCGATGTGAGCAGCTGCTGCAGACGCTTTGGGGGTCTGAGACGAGACGGATTCTCCTGGGGGTCGCCTTCTTTTTCTCTTTCCGTCGTCTGACTTGCCGCCGTCGCCGCCGCCGCCTGCCGGCCCTCATTCCTCACTTTGGCCGGACCGCACAAGCCTTGCGCAGTCACGACCTGCCACCCGAATATCCGCGGACATGATTAGAAGGCTGTGGCCGTGATCATGGATGCGATTTCTTCTCTTCCTTCTGGCTGTTATGTTGGCTATGAGAAATGCTGGAAGAGAGCGCTCGTAAGTCAGTTACTCTATCATCAGCTATTTGCGGTACCTACCAGTACCACCGATACCAGTAGCACATTGTGAACCACCGGGCTCCTCTCCGGCGACTGCTTCTCCCAGTCTTCAACAAGCCCACACAAAGGAGGCAGCTAGTTGGCTGATCTGGTAGACGTCCTGAAGACACATCCAAGGCCCGAGGAGATGGATGAGAAGAGATCCACCGCGTCGTCTGCGGGCGACAGCCACTCGCAGCTCCTCTACGGCGCCCTCGAGCTGTACACACAAGCGCAGGCACAGCAGCAGCAGAAGCCGGGGCGACGTCGTCCCTCCATCGTGCTCGCCGCGCTGGTATGCCTCTTCCTCGCCTCGTGGGCCGGCGTCATCCTCGGCATCCTCCTCCTGCGCGAGCTGACGACCGGCGGCGCCGCGGCCCCCCCGCTACAGCAGGCCGTCTGCATCGCGCGGGACCTGGTCCTGCTCGCCGGCGGCGCGTCGCTGCTGTACGTCGCGCTGCACCTCTGCGGCGCCCGGCGCGACTACGTGCGCGCGGGCCCGGCGCCGCCCCAGAACTACGGCCACTACCTGCACGCGAGCGCGCTGCTGGTCGCGCGCGTCGGCGTCGCCCTGTGGGTCGCCGCCCTGGTCGCGACGGTGGTCGCGATCGCGGGCGGGTCAAGCTTCGTCGGCGTCCTGGCCAGGGTGCCGCTGCTGATCGTGCTGACCTGCCTGGGAGCCATGTAAGAAATCGACGTCACTTGACTACATGTACCTACCACCGTGGAGCCATTTTTTGCTGACCCCCTCGCCCCCGCTAGTCCGTCTTTCATCGTCATCTCCGCCACGGTCGAGAGCCACGCGACGCCGTTCGCGACGACGGCCATCTCGCGGACGTCCTTCCTGGTGCGCCGAGCCGGCGGCGGCGGCGACCACGGCGATGACCTGGCCGCCGACTACAGTGTGTCCCGGCGGGCCTCGCTGCAGCGCAAGGACAGCCAGAGCAGCGGCTCCGTGCTGACGCTGCCGACGGAGGAGATCTTCCATCTCGGGGCGGCGGCGCCCGCGCCTAGCAGCAGCCGCAGGCAGGAGCAGGAGCAGGAGCAGGACGGCGGCGACTGCGACACGAGCAGCAGCAGCAGCCCGCCTCGGCACGCCCGGGTGTCGGCCGTTGCCGCGGCCCGGGACGTCCCCCCCGAGGACCACCACCAGACGGACCTGATGACGGGCTCGCCGGTCCGGCCGGACTACGAGAGCCCGCCCACGATGCAGGGCGGCAGCAGCCGCTTCAGAGATCCGGAGATACCGCCCGTGCCGAGGGTCCCGAGCCACCTGTACGCGTCGGCGGCGCCGCAGCCGGCCTACAGCCCGATCGCCTGGAGGAGGAACATCGGGGAGATGGGCGACTACAAGCATCACAACAACAGCTACACGCACCACGATCCTGCCGCCACCGCCGATGACGACGAGGAGGACGACGATGAAGACGAGTGGACCAGCCGCGTGTCGTACCACTCGTCGAGCTACTCGTCCTCGTCGTCGGGCTCGCGCTCCTCATCCACGCGCCCGCTGGTCTCGTCGTCGGACGGCTCCCACAGCAACTCTACCAACACCCACACCAACACCAGCAGTAGCAGCACGACAATGGGCGGCAGCAGGCGGAAATCCGCATCGGCATCGGCATCGGGCAAGGCGAGCACCAGCATCCGCGACCGCAACCGCCGCTCCAGCCTGTCGACGGTGCGCTACGCCTGGCAGCCCGAGGTCGCCGTCCGCCAGTCCATCAAGGTCGTCCGCAACCCGGCCTACACGCCCACGGCCGGGAACAGCGTCGTCGACGACGACGACAACAACAACCTCGACGTCGATGCCGATGTTGTTGAGGCCCCCCGTTCTTTTCGCCACCAGAGCCGAAGCCGCCGCGGCGCTTCTGCACACGCGACAAGAGAGCCGCAGCCGCCGGCCACGGCACTGCGGGTACCGCGGAGCCTGAGGTCGCAGCGGTCTGAGAGAAGGCCCAGGAGGGAAGGCGGGTACGGTGGCCCGAGCATGAACATGGCGGACGGGAGTGAAGCGGGTACGAGCACAAAGGGGCTGAGGCGGGAGACGTCGAACTTCTCGAGGAAGATATCGAGGACGAGGGTTTCATGATACAGCAGAGTTACATGATTATATAATTCTGATTTGAAATGAACCAATTCAACACTGTAGCTAGTTACAGAGCTCTTTCTTTCCTTAAATTGTTCGTTCGTACATGACCTAGGTAGGTCACAACCGTATCATATCTATCATGCTTCTTTGTGCGGGCTGAGAAGTAAGCAGTCAGACCAGCTGATCTGACTGCCAGCTGTCGCCTACGACTGAGTAGCTTCGAGCTGTGAGACCTCAGCCTTGTCCTCTGTCGAAGACTCTGACGGCCCAAGGTGGCGAGCCATGCCGTCCGAGTCCTGCCATCCGTGCTTGGCGACATGTATGCTTCTGTTCACTACGTGGCCTTCCAGAAACAGCCAGCCGGTCTCTTCGAGGGTGAGATTCGCGGTCCCGGGGTAGCAGAAGTACACGAGAGGGATGAAGGCGAAGTTCAGAGCCATGAAGATAAGATACCCCTTCCACGCCAGGTTGGAAATAAGTGTCGGCGTGATCATCACGACGAAGAAATTCCATAGACCTGCGAACAGTCAGTATGTCACTTCGAATATTTAGAGGAAGATAAAACAACGCCTTCGCGACGGACCTCAACTTGACTTACTATGAACGGGTGGTTACCAGGACAGGACGGAGAGAGATGTAAGGAGCGCGTCGGTTATAAGAGCCCAATCAGTCACTCACCAGTTGCTTGATATTCCAATGGCACTTTCCTTGGAACGTACGTGCAAAGGCAGAATCTCGGGAACATAGACCCAAGGGATACAGTTGGCCGTCGCGCCAAATGCCAGCATGTACTAGGCAGTTGTCAGTGCACCAAGGCGTTTTGTAGGAGTGAAAGCTCCTGAAATATGGGATCGATTTTACACCAGGTCGTTCCTCATCCTCAAATAGTTATATACGTGATACATGAGTTATGTCCAAAAGCGCAAGAACCAAACCTGCAACCACCAACGCCGCTCCAATGCCTCCTCCTATGCTATCCAAGCTCTACGCTGAAATCCATATACTATAAACCAGACGTACATTTACATCGGGGATCGCTTCCACCCACTTTTTCGCAGTCACCACGACCTCTCTCCAGCTTTGCGTGGGAACAGCCTACCCCAGCATGTATGAGAGGTCAGGCAGGTTCTCAATGATAGTCCGCGCGATAACCTCGCGGTCGTGTGCTCCCGTCGCGTTTTCCATTGGTCCCAAGACAGCTTTGACAGGCCTAGGTAGCTCGGGAGAGCGCGGTTGGTCTGTCGAGCCACTAGCGACCTTTGAGACCATGTCGTCCGACTTGTTTTTACCGACGCAAGGCTTCAAATTTGATGACACTCTCGACTCCGCATCAGTTTCCGCTTTGGCAGTTGAGCTTGAGAATGCCTTAGTTGACTCGAAGACGGAAAAGTCGGAAGGAAGTTGATCATCCTGTTTTGGTAGCTCGGGTAGCTCTAATGTCTGAGCTGACGGATCAAGCTGCGAGAAATCGGCAAAGGACCAAGGGTCGCTGGGCTCAGAGCCGGGTCCGATCGAAGCAGGCGAGGTGAGTTCATCCAACGACCCATTCGGAGTGTGTTTTGGTTGTGGTGTGGCCTCAAAGGTAGAAAAGTCGGCAGGGAGCTGATCATTCTCTATTGGTAGATTAGGTGGCTCTGATGCCTGAGCTAACGGATCAAGCTGCGAGAACTCAGCAAAGGACCACGGGTCGCTAGGCCCGGAGCCGGGTCCGATCGAAGCAGGCGAGGTGAGTTCATCCAACGACCCTTTCGGAGTGTGTTTCGGCTGCACTATGGTCTGAGACACTGTTGGTGCAGTGTCAGCTTTCTCTGTCGCTGTAACGGCGGCCAAGGCAGCGACAGGGTGCGAGGCAGCCGTCGGAGACGATACCATCTCCCCCCATTCATCCTCCTCGTCCCTAATGGGAGCTGGGGCTTGACCAAGTGAGGGCCGCGGGTCTCGTAGCGGCAAGTCCAGACTTTTCGCCACGCGACCATTGGTGGGTAAGGGGCCGGCCTTGTTGGGTGCAACCTTGGGTGAAGAACTCCAACCGAAATCGGCGACAGGAGGAGGCAAGATCCCAGACGCCTTGCTCGACTGGCCAAGTGGACTGGTAGTAGCGGTAGTAGAATGTCTGGACGGTTGAACATCCGTGGTGCTTGCACTGGAATGAGCATCCACCTTCCCGGACAAAGAGGACTGAGTCCGCGTATGTGCTTTCGGTGTTCTGCGCGCGAAGACTTCGTTCAAGTCAACAGGGGCAGTTGATGAGTTCCAGTTGAACACGCCCATCCCTCTGCTGCCGCCCAGCGTCGCTCTCCCGGAGAACGAATCCTCTTCCATCCATCGTCGGACAATGCGGATAGTGTGGCCATGTAGCTGTGACGACTTCCAGGCTACGCTGTGATAGTTGTCTTCGTCTCCGGAGTTGTGCTTGCGCATTGAGCCGAATCGAGAAATTCGATACCACGACTTGCGCTGTGAGATAGACGTGAAGCTATCGGTGATGATTCGGTTCGGGATCCCGCCGCCTCCAATCGCTGAGTCGCCAAAAGTGCCATCAAGCTCCGGAAACAGCTTGTCGATTGCCGTGAGATCAATACCGAACTTAACGGGACCGAATTGCTCGGTCAGTTTCTGGAACCGACTTAAAGTAGCATCATCGATAGACCCACGGTTTGACTCATCACCGGCCACGTCGTCGTGTGGATGCGTAGGCGTACATGATAACCCAGCCGGTGCCCTTGCAGAGGACGAGTCCGCCCCCTCATTTGTCTCCGGAATCATTGCACCTTCGAAATCTCCAAACCGCCCTGGATCAGTATCTCTCTTCTCGCGCCGGCCATGCGGAGAGGACTCGTTACTGCGGGCCCGTGCTAGACCGTCATAAATACCAACCAGCTCCTGGACTTTACCGGACAATTTTCGTGAGGCGCTTCGCAATCGTGTTTTAGGTCCCTCGTCGATAGACGTGATGGGCGAGTCTTGGCGCTCGGTTGAATGATGGCTATCGGCAGAGAACGTGGAAGAGGGTCTGGATTGGTCTTCGAAGCGTTCCACCGCAAGCTTCGGCTCTGAGACCTTTGCAGAACTTTCAGACTCACCAGCCAAAGACGGGAATGTCCCAGGGGTTTCTTTCTCGTGTTCGGTGAGAGCCTCGGCGGCCTCTCCACTGGAGGCGGACTCCACGCTGACTAGTACCGGCGTCTCCTCTGGTCCATCGGGCTGTTCTGCTATCGTAGGCTCTGCTACAGTTCTACCCGGTTTACTGGGAGATACCGAGCGCGAGGGCGGATTCGAGGCGATTGTGCTTGTCCTATCGGCCTGCGGTACCTCGGAGACCCAGGGATCCGGCGAATGATGGCGAAATATGGAGGACGCTCTGGATCGTGGAAGCGGCCTGAGGCCCGGAGACGTCGCCGCACTGCTAGGCCATGCCAGAGGGCTTGCCTTCCCCGAGCTACCGAGAGCTGGGCTCAACTGGGCAGCCGGGATAGCAGAATCACCCCATGGCCCCCAATCCACTGCATTACCAGAGCTTTCCAAGCGAGCCGCGCCTTTCCAATCGTCCAGTCCGTTCTCGTCGGCCCAGGGCGAGTGGCTCTGCAGGCTGGTGGTGCTACCAAAGAAGGCCCTCGGCGGCGGGCTCAGCAGAGATTTCGGGGGCGAGGGTGGTAATAAGACGTCATGTTTTCGCATTGCGTCGGATGATTCCCAAGGCGAGCCCCATGGATCGTCCATAGCCGCCGCCAACAATGGGCATGGTGGTTTGCGCGGTCATGCGCAGGCTTCGGGATCCGCGGCGCACACGGATTGCTAAGACGAGATTCGTTGTCGACAGCACAGCATCGTCGGCACCACCAGATGGAATGGGTGGTACTGGTTGATTGGAAACGATGAAGCGATATGGGTTGCGGTCGTTTGGATTCAAAACGTATCTTCGATTTGTCGGGCAAGAGGTGCGTGATAGGTAAGGGGAGACTCCGGACAGTCAGGGACAACTTGACGCGAAACTCAGAACATGCAGGAGATGCGGCGTAAGACGCCAAGCGATCCTATTGGACAAAAATGCATTGGGCACTGAAAGGGGCATAGTGCGTTATTAGCTGCTAAATGAAACCGCCAATTGCATCATCTCGCATGGAACCTCTGTCCGAAGCTTACCTAAGTGCCTTCTAGGTGCGGCCCACTTGTTGCTGATAAATGCATCGCGGTTAGGTAAGGTAATAAGCGGCAATATCTACCGGCATCATGAGTTTGCGACAAACAACATGAGATGAGTGTTCCCAAATCATCTTGACCAACTCTCGCTTGCACTCATCTACTCATCCAGTGCTGGCCAGTGGGCTCTGCTCATCAACATTCGACTACCATGTCTCTTTCAAAAATAAAGCATATTGTTCTGGTATGTGGCTGTCATCTCAGATCTCTTGATTCTCTCATGTAGCGCCGCTAACGCCATGCCTCTCAGGTTCTCTCGGGGAAAGGAGGAGTCGGCAAGTCTTCGGTCACTACACAGCTCGCCCTCTCGCTGTCATTATCTGGTCACTCAGTCGGGGTCCTTGACGTGGACCTGACCGGCCCTTCCATGCCTCGCATGTTCAACATCGAGGATGCCAAAGTCACACAGGCCCCTGGTGGATGGCTACCCGTGTCTGTGCATCCTGCCGACAGCGAGGCAGGCATTGGGTCTCTACGCTGCATGAGCTTGGGTTTCTTGCTAAAGGCCAGAGGCGATGCAGTGGTCTGGAGAGGGCCCAAGAAGACGGCCATGGTCCGACAATTTCTCTCGGATGTGCTTTGGGGGGAGATGGACTACCTTCTGATTGACACGCCTCCCGGCACATCCGACGAGCACATTTCCCTGGCAGAGACACTGCTTAAAGAAGCCTCGCCTGGCCAGGTAGCCGGCGCGGTAGTTGTGACCACTCCGCAAGCCATCGCGACAGCCGACGTAAGAAAGGAGCTGAACTTTTGCGTCAAGACCAGCATACCAGTCATTGGCGTGGTCGAGAACATGGCCGGGTTTGTCTGCCCTAACTGCGCGGAGTGCACCAACATCTTCGGCAAGGGAGGAGGACAAGTGATGGCAGACGACTTTAATGTGCGTTTCCTCGGGCGAATACCGATCGACCCTCAGTTCGTCATGTTGGTCGAGACAGGGAGGCGACCATCATACCCGAAGGGAACCGTCGTCGATGGCCGGGACTTCTCTGAGGCACAGGAGCATAGCCAAGCAAGTACCCCAGGTCAAGACCACCAAGACACCAAGGATGCAAGCATGCTGGCTGAGAAATACCGAGACTGCTCTCTGCATCTTATCTTTGAGAAGATCACGCGAGATATTGTCACCACTGTCGGATGATACTGGACCTCCCAGTACCAAGTTCAACGGAAATTTGCCGGCACAGGAGCTTTGGAAGAAAGACGGATACTCGCACAGCAAACACGACAGTGCTCGTGCCGAGTACTACCTGAAGACGGCACGTCGACCTCACAGAGGATATGCAGTGCAGCACAGAGAGCCTATGAGAGGTGGTGTAGGGAACAGATCAGGGGGGCTGGCCATAGTCAAGAGGCTCGCCAGTTGGAGCGGTCCGTCCTCGGCGCTTGGCATGCAGCGCAAGAACCGCGGGCCACATATGAAGTCTACACCACTTCTCCTCGCCGTTGTCGCGAACCGATCATGAAAAATCCTGCGGAACGTGCGCAAAAACACTTGAACATCTACCGGCAAGAGCCACTCCTGCTTGGGTGTCAGAAGTACTTGATAGCTTTGAAGAGAGGACCTCACAGCCGTAGCCGGGACCACGGACTGCAATCGCGACAGGCTCACGCGCAACTCAGGGTCTTGTTGTCGGTTTGAGTCGGTTGCAGGCTCGCGTTTATGCGCCAATCCGGTGGTGGGGTTACAAGTGAACTCCGCCGCTGATAAAAATACTACCAGCCACGCTGCCACATTGCCCCACCTGGGCATAATTCGTCGACCTCACATTGCGCTCATCGCCCTCAATTTTCCGCCCACACGCCCAAATAACGTCTATCGACCCAACACCTTGCCTGGTCACCTAATCCACGTCTACTCTTTGCTTGGGCAGCCTGCGGTGTACATCCAAGCGCGTAAGTCCGTCACCGTCCCGGCTGCTGCTATCCAAAATAGCTGGGTAGCTGAGCAGCTACCCGTGGTTTTTTTCCCCTTGCTTTGGTGCTTCTCGTCTCGTGTTTTTTCCCCGCGAGCTGCGCCTGTTCTGCGCCCAAGCGAGAGAGATTATTTCACTGGCTACATTTTTTGCCTTGTCGCCCCCGCCATGTGACGGTGTAGACACCGCTAACGACTTTTCTCCGGCTACGACAGTTGACACAATCGACCTTACTTCCGTCCTCTGCGCCACAATCTGCCGTCACACGACCGGCGCAACTTGTTCACCCAGCAACCCCTACACCATACCTTGCGGCCACCATCTCTCATGAGGAATATCTGGCACAGTTCAGAGACATATCCAATCGTCTGAGCCTCTCTCGCGTCGGCTACAGCCGGACCGCAGTCAATCTCGCCGCTCCGAGGTCTTCCATGAGCCCAGCAGAGCTGCTTCGTTTTCTCTCCAAGCCTGCTAAGTAGGACCCCCCTCCCTCTGTGTTCTTCATGTTTGGCGAGGCCTTCTCTTTTCACTTTGCTGATTGTGTGCTCCTCAGGCCTCGATAACACCAAGAGCGACGACTGAGCCAATATACGGGCTTTTGTACCTTCTCCTTCAATAATCCCCTCCACAACCGCTTCTGCAGATTTCCTCGTCTGCTAGGCCCGATACTCCACCAGAGGTATCGGTTTCTGTCAGATCGAGGCCCTGAACAGCTGGTCATCATTCCGTGGTCAAAGGACTTCTTCCTTCCCCTCTCCGCCCGACCCCCCTAACGTCCCCTTCGCGAGACGTTACGATAGTTCATACCCGACATTGTTGCTGGCTCCGCCAGCATCTTCATCTTCCCACCGACCTGTGGGCCTACTCTCTCAGACGGACACCGCAAAGTTCGTTTGGGTGGCAGTCAGTGCTCCGCGGTAGCTGAAGCCTTACACCTGCAGCCGCATTCCTGACCAACGTCGCGAGAAGATCTCCGCCTGTCTCATCGCCATCCACAAACCACGAAAACGGAGATGACCAACTTTGAGGCTCCCAACAACTATACATTCTCGCCATCTGAGGGTACGCCTCATTTGACGGTCAATCATGAAGTTGCTGCTGATCTAGACTCGAGCAATGCCTTTGAAGGTAATCCCCTGCCGGTGGCATATTGACAATATGGTTTGCTGACTCGATGTAGGGCCTGAGAAGCTGCTTGAGGTCTGGTTCGCCCCGAGCGCAGGAACCCTGCCGCCGGGCGTCGAGCAGAATGGCTTGAAGGCCGTTTCCAAAGAGACCTGGGTTGGCATGCTTGATATGGTCAACTGCAAGATTCTTTCCGTTCTGGAGGCTGAACAGATGGATGCATACCTACTCTCCGAATCCAGCATGTTCGTGTTTCCGCACAAGCTTATACTTAAGACTTGTGGAACTACAACACTGCTGCTGGGTCTCCATAGACTACTCCGTATCGCTGCCGAACACGCGGGTTTTCCGATCCAGAACGCCAGCTCTTTGGACGATGTCCGAGCCGCGGCGTCGCCGTACCGTGTCTTCTATTCCAGAAAGAACTTTCTGTTTCCTGACAAGCAGCGAGGCCCCCACCGCAGCTGGAAGCAGGAGGTCAAATACCTCGACGACATGTTCGAAGGTGGTAGCGCCTATATGGTGGGAAAGATGAATGGAGACCACTGGTACTTGTACATCACCTCGCCCGAGTCTGCGATGACTCCACCACGCACTCCCGAGGACGATAGGGTGCCCAAGCTTCCTGCGAGCACGTGCAGGATCCCAACTAGCATGTGCCCCTCCTTCGAGGGCGGAGTGGGAAGTGATGATGAGACTTTGGAGATCCTCATGACCGACCTCGATTCTGAGAATGCAAAGAAGTTCTATCTAGAGCACGCGAATGCGGTCGCGAGCACTAGGCCTTCTATGCGGCCCCAGGTTGCACGTCAGACAGCTACGGACAACTTCGACGATCTGTCGGGTAGCACTGCCACGATCAAGACTAATAGCACCTTGGATAGTGGTCTTGATGAGGCCTTGGATGTTTTCGACAATGGCAGCGACTCGGATCTGCACGGCTCTCACACCCCGCTCTCCGACCAGCTTGACCCCGAGAGCCTTACAACGGAGGGTCACGCGTTGGGTACTGTGGTATCAGACAACTGTGGTCTTTCCGATGTATACCCAACTTCGATATACCCCGAGGCGCGTGTCGACGCATATCTTTTCTCCCCTTGTGGTTTCTCTGCCAACGGCATAGTACCCGCTCCCCAGAAAGCCGACGGGGATGATGGTAACAAGTCGACCCACTACTTCACGGTTCATGTGACGCCTGAACCCATCTGCTCCTTCGCTTCGTTCGAGACCAATGTTCCCGGGGGCCAGAATGGGCGTGAGACGTCGGAGATTATCGAGCATGTGGTATCAATCTTCAAGCCTGGACGGTTCAGTGTGACTCTATTCGAGGCCAAGGCTTCTCGGCCTTTTGATGGCGACGAACTGTACGCTGGAGTGGGTCGCAGCAAGCGCATGGAGAAGATTCAAGGATATCGACGAGTCGATCGTATCGTCCACGACTTTGACGATTACGAACTCGTATTCCGATTCTACGAGCGCGATGGTTGGGCTGGCGGGAGTGGAGTTCGAGTTGGAGAAGAGTTATGAAGCAGTCTCTACCTCGACTTTTGGATGGGACCCCGGGACCGATCTACTTCCGCTCGTTTGGTTATACTGTCAAGGTGTTTCTCGGGCTCATTGGAATATCTCAACGGGCAAGATGGAATGGTCATCATCCCCGACGGGTCTTCGTTTCAACGCGCTCATTCATTACTCGTTCATAACTGGTCGTACTGAGCCAACCCCTAATACTACACTCGTTGACTTCATGTTGCCCAGTGTCGTCACCATCTATCAACGCAAGCTCTAGACTTTGTCCATTGTTCGGCTGTTCCTCGCCAGTAAGATTGCGTTCAGACATCTGGTATGAGCAAGAAACATATTCGTTCTGCCACCCCACCACACCCTGCCACGATGTTGGACACGTTGTAGCCTGAGTGTTACACCCTGCCTACCTGGTAAGTGTCGAATCTGCTACTTTGGGCGACCTTGACAAATACAGCCACTCCTTGGTCCTTCAAATATCTCCGTTTGGTGTCCTAAAGAGCCAACTTCCCTGATCGGTGCGCCACCTCATGGTCGAGTACTTTCCCTTCCTCGTGGGCGTCTCATTGCCATGATGAATGCCAACGCCGCTGCTGTGGCCTTTAAGCGCACCTGCTCTCTTGTCTACATCGTCATGCTTGCTGTATAGCAGTACCCAGTCGGCAATGACGGCAATGATGACTTCGACAGTCTCCCTGGTCTCGCCACCACGGCTCGTGGCACCCGGCCGAAAGCCACCTACCCGGTAGGTACTTTCGCAGCTCGGAGTAGCGACGTTGCGGCCGCACAAGGGCAATGTCGAGATGTGCCTTCCATCTCGGCAGCCAGGACACCGCCAGATTACGTCGGTAGCACTGCTTTGAGTTACCTAGCGCTCAGCGCTGGGAAGGGCAAAGGCATCCTCGGCACCAATGCACCGGCAAGCTCAGTGCCGGCTTCCATCGACAGGAGTGCAGGCTTTCTGCAGACTACAAAAAGCAAGGCCCGGGTTCGCCAAGCTCCTCCAGGCCCTACCTGTTCACGCTCGCCTCTTCACGCCGGACTGCTCAAGCACTCGCTCGATACTTGCGTGCCTCTCTGCTCGTCTTTATAATCGGTGTCGTTCGTCCCAGGTCTCAGCTTGCCTCTTTGCCCCAGTCTCTCTCTCACTCTCTCTACCCTCTCGCCTGCCTCTGTTCTGTCCTGTCTGTCCGTCTATCTCCGGGAACCCCCTCGCAGTCATGAGAGCGACCAGCTTCGTCACGGCCCTCGTCACGGCCGCGGCCGCGGCCCCGGGTCTGGCCTCTGCCTCTATCTTCCTCCGCAGACAGGCCGGCGCCCCCGACACGCCGGGCCTGTACCTCTGCTCCAACCCGGACTTCAACTCCAACTGCGACGCCTGCGCCTGCGACAACCTCACCAACATCGACACGACGGGCGACTACGGCGTCCCGCCCTGCTGTGCGTTGCGTACCTTAGACCCTTAACCTACTATCCTACCTATCCCCTGCCCTGCCCTGCCCTACGCCCAACAACACCCGCCCCCCCAACCCCCCAAATTCATCTTCCTCCATGCCCAACCCGGCAGGCCCAGGCCAGGTCGGAACACGTTTGTGCTGACCGTGGGTGGTGGCTCTTGGCCGTAACTGCACACGAGCAGATCAGCTCCCCCCCGAGCTTCACGTTGGACCGCCCCAGGGCGTCTCGTCGGCCCGGTCGTACTCGAAGTGGAACTGTACCTTGTACGAGTAAGTTATTCCCCTCCCCTCTCAGCCTAAATATCCTCCATACCAGTACTCTCTCTCTCCCTCTCTCTCTTCGTGACTGTCAGACATGCGTCTGTCTGCCTTCTATGTCAACCTGGTCGTCTCTCTCCCCCGGAGGCTCGGAGCCCGGCTAACGTTGACGTGTTTCTGCGAAGCAACCCGACCTGCTCGGCCACGGCGCCAAACTCCAGCCTCGTCATCCCCCCTGGACCGCCGGGCCTGTCTACGATGGGGTCGTTCGACGACCGGGCCGTATCCTACCAGTGCTACGTGATCGGCATGTGAGCCGCGGCGACCGGCGACGACGGCGGCGACGCCTCATCGCATACATCCCACCAGTATCGAATCAAGTAGGCGTGGGCAATTGGGAGCTCCAATACACAAGATATATCTGAGAGGTCACTAAATAAGCCCTGTCCAGAGCAATTCGGGGGAAAGGAGAAGAAGGAAAATCAGCTTTGGCCATGTACTACTACTAACTCGTCACATTCGTTTGTCTGCCGCTCGCGGATCCATACCTAACCTACCTACTTTCTGGGGAGCGGTCCGAGTTAGACTTGTGCTGGGGTCTCCGAGCTGCAGTTGATGACTACCTTACCTCTAGAGCGTCGGTCAGCAGGGAGTAAGTTAGTTAACGTCGTACTACCAGCCAGACCTGCAATATGAGCCTGATATTGGGACAAGTCTCGATTTGTCCCTGTTCTGGTAGTTGATTGTCATGACCAATAGGTTCTTCACTTGTGAACCGCGCTTGATTCGGAACCTGCCTGGTGAGTTACGACACAAGGGGACTCGGTAATGCCAGTCCAATGCCTTGAAGTGACAGTGATGTGCAGAGACAGGGGCGTGGTGGTCAAATCCTGGATCATTCCGACAAGTGGTCATGAAGTTACGTATCGATATCTCGCGTTTTGCACTTGCCTCGGTAATGCCCTCTCCTATTTGTCCTGTAACGTTACAGAACAGACTTGCTGGTACTCCTCGAATCAATAATATGATACAACTATGGCAGTTATTACGGAGTTCAAAGCGGGTTAAACTGGTTCCAATGATGTCCGTGGTTCCCGTGAAGTCAAGCCCGAGGTCAAGCGTGCTTCTCGTACTCAACTCCCCATGATATTGCAAGCTCCAGCTATATCAGAGTGGAGGATGCCCATTTTTTAAGACCCTAGTCGGGCTGCGATGCGCCGACGCCAAGATCTCGCCGGGGCGCGCTGCGCCCTGCGGGACAGCGGAGAGCTGGCCGGAAGAAGACACAGATCCGGCCCGGGACCCGGTACCCCTTTCTTTTACTTTTCTATACGAGACGTTCCATGTGACTCTCTCCACAACTCAGACGACTGCCAGGACTGCCAGCTCCAGATCGAATGTTCTTTTCGACTTCTTGATGAAAGGGCTGGTCCCTGCTCTCTCTCCGTGCCCATCGGCCAGGGGGCCTTTCCCCATATAAGCTCCGCGCGAGCCGGGGACCGGAGCTGTGCTGGGGCCCGCGGCTGGCTCGTGCCCCCGAGATCTCGGCGGGTCCGTCTCCAGACTCCGCCTCGTATTCGATGTGCCGAGTACGGGATTCCTGGCTGGTGGTTCAACGGGGTCCGCCGGCCGCCTGAATGCAGCGGAGATTCAGGGGGACGCCAGCCTCTGCTCCTTAGGTAATAACTGTCATTTGACGTCAATGCGGCTGGCTCCCGGCGCACACAGGAGGTAGGGCAGCAGCCTGCCTAGCCTAGCCTAGCCACTTGTCATTGTTGACATGCGCTTCCGCCCGCGGCTCGGTCTTGGGTAGGGTAGGGGACAAGAAGTCGTATAAGAACGGGAAAGGACGTCGTTCCAGAAGACGTCCTACTCACACATCATCATCTGCATCCATCCATCCAGTCACTCGTTCATACACGTAATAATTAATACCAGAAACCCCCAAAAAGACACTACCACCACCACCACCACCACCACCACCAACACCCCAAAGACCATCATCATGTTCACCGCCACCACCACCATCCTCTCCGCGCTCTTCGCCGGCGCCGCCTCGGCCCTGCCGCAGCCGCAGCCGATGTCACCGCCGACGCCGATCACGGGCGACACCAAGTTCAACCTGCAGGCGCTGACGGCGGACTCGAGCAGCGCGCTCAACTACGCGGGCGTGTCGGCCGCGCTCAACGGGCTGGACCTCAACTTCGTGGGGCAGAACGCGACGTGCGACACGACCAACAACGTCCTGACGGCCACCTTCCACCTCCAGGACGGCAGCCTGTTCCTCTACGGGCCCGACGACCAGGAGATGTACGTCGACCGCTCGGGCATGGGTACGTTACTGGTTCTTCTCTGATATTCTTCTTATTCATCTTTCTGCACCTGCTACTTCCGGTTTCTACTTCACCTCCTGTCCCCCTCGCTCCTCTTCAGACAAGTGACCTGCGACCCCTCCCGCCACATCGAAGAAGACTTGGTTTCGCATGCTGACAAAAAACAACAAAAACAGGCCAGGGCGTGATCCAGTACACGACGGGCGACGTGTCGGCGCCCAAGAACGCCGAGCGCGGCGGCTGGGCGCTCAGCGGCGACGAGAACCAGCTGACGCTGTTCGGCGCCGGCTTCGTCGCCTGCCCGGGCAACCTGGACTCGTACAGCCTGTGGATGGACGTCGGCGACGCCACGCCCGCCGGCCAGACAGGCTGCAAGGGCGTCCAGATCTACGCCAACAGCGCGCCCGCGCCCGTCAGCTGCGAGTACACCGACTACTCGGCGTAAGGGAGCGAGCACGCGGTGCATGGGATATGTTAGATACTAGTTGTATTAATGGGCTTTGTAAAACGTGGGACCGTTAGGACACAGTACTAGTTATGGAGCATCTTGGTCGGTTTTGCGGGTAGTTTTAACGTTATTAAATATCACGACATCAGGCCAATTCGTCATCCGGTTGGTTACAGTGAATTAGAGCTCGAGGGGCTGGGTGAAAACGGGCTCACCTTTCGAATCATTATGCGGTGATGACCTAGCTCATGTAAAGCAGTTGATTGCTATCCTCGTGCGAACTACTTGGCTGAGCCCATTGCATATAGGAAAGACTTGGGTTGCTTCCTGGCTGTCTTGGCCAATATACAGCCGTCCGCTTCAACCACATGGATATACGCGTTCCATCATAACGGGCTTTTTTCGTAGTCGAAACCCTCCGGTCCGTTGGTGCCAGTGATCGATGAATATGGCTTGAGGTCATAGGCCTGCTCCTGCTCGTGGTCAGACATTTTGCAGCGCAACTAGCGATGTGTCACGAGAACCTCAGGTCTGGTCCTCCATGTCGTGTATTATACGTACCCCTGGGTTGCTAACTTTTCATCGCGAGAACACCAAGGCACCTACAATAAGATAGTTTTCGTATCATAGTGAGAGATATCTGCGAATACCGCGAGTTGGCATGACGGATTATTTGGCCGAACAGCTTCAGAACAGGTGTTCCGCTGTACAGACCGATGAACGGCTCCCTGGTACAATAGTTGCGTGTGAATTGGAGACTTCCGTTCACAGACCTGCCGCTCCGTTATACTCAGTTGCCAATCCTCCTACTCCGCTCAGCTGGTCCTCTGACGCGTCTACATGCTGCGCTCTTCTAAGAAGCTTTCATATCCGCGTTATAGTAGAAGCAAGCGCCCACCAGGTCTGTCCACTATCCAAAGAATGCAAAAACAAGATGAAAAAAGGTCACCACTATCAAGTGTCGTCAATGTCTAGTAACAGTGGTATCTCCTCAAAACAAGTACTTGACTTCTGACTCCGCCATCCCCGGATTTCCTAAGAGTCAAAGAAACTCCCTTTTATTACCCTTAAAAGCAATCCATCCGCCTAGTCGTGCTCCAACAAATCTACCTACCCTAATTCCAAACACCATGCTAGCGTGAGAGGTAGAGCCTCACTCATTGACATGGCCACGATATACGAAGGATGGCAACCCCTAGTGGACTGTGCGTATCTCCTCCACCTAACTACCTACTTAGCTGACCAACTTGCCGCCCCCCCTCCTCCTTCCAAGTCGCGTCCGCCGTCCTGCACGAGATCCAGCAGCTCCCGATCCCAGCCTCGCCCCCCTCGACAGACCGCCCAGCGCGGCTCGTGCCGGGCGGGCTGCCGGGCGGGCCGCCGGAGGAGCTGACCCTCCACGTCGGCCGCGTCGTGCGGTGGCTGCACAAATTGCTCGCGCGCGCCTACCACCGCAGCGGGGATCCCGCGCTGGACGACGTCCTGCTCGAGCTGGTGCGCGCCTGCGACGACGAGTGGCTCCGGTTGGGGCTTTGGTGCTGGGAGGAGGAGGAGGATGATTACGATGATGCACTCGCGCAGCAGAGGCCAAGACCGAGACCGAGATCAGCCTTGAATGGCTATCGACCAGCAGCAGGCCCGGTTGATGATTATACATCAAGTCTGGCTGCAGGTGATTATCGACGGGCCCGGGATGGTTGGCGACTCTGGTTACGGAGAGGAACGAGAGAAGCAAGAGAACATTTAGAGTCCGACAGTCCCCCGGACGTGTAACCAGGAGAGATATCTGATCCCACACGTTTTCAGCTGCTCGTTCACTGATGCGGTATGACGGATCACCAAGTTCCACAGCGTTTGGGCCCCCTGTGAACTTTCGCTCCCAAGTAGGATAGGAACTGTCACGCTCTGCCCATCTCGGGGACCTTTCTGGGAGCAGG
This sequence comes from Xylariaceae sp. FL0804, assembly GCA_022539325.1. Taxonomy (NCBI): domain Eukaryota; kingdom Fungi; phylum Ascomycota; class Sordariomycetes; order Xylariales; family Xylariaceae; species Xylariaceae sp. FL0804. Next base: position 622,216 of record JAJKLG010000010.1, read on the forward strand.
TGTGCCCTTGGCCTGTCACAACGTCCCCTGAAGCATGACCGCATATTTTGGGCTCCGGATTAGGGGGGAACAATCTTCGTGGATGAGTCGTTTTCCCGGGTGATCATATTCTCAGCTGGCTGCAGAAATTTGGTGTGCCAGCCATGACAATCAGACGGCGTGACTTTGGTAGTAATGTACACGGACATCGTACAACCCCCCAAACCGGCCCCATCCGGGTCGAGTATATACCAATCCACCTAGTGTCCCGGGGCGCCGCTCTCGGCAAGCCTTTTCCTCAACCAGTCCGGGACGTAGGCCTTGATCTTGACCGCGTCCTTCTTCTTCTCCTTCTGAGCCTCGTCCGCGTCCCGGACCTCCTCCTTGCCCGTGTCTGAACCCGGGTCGCGGATCCGCACCACGAACTCGGCGCTCGGGTCGAAGGGCGCGGCGGCGGCCGCCGCCGCCTCGCCCGGCAGCTCGAGGTCGGTCATGGGCTGCAGGCGGCACAGGGCGAGCCCGACGTCGCCGATGCCGGCCAGCCACGTGCCGGTGCTGCGAGCGCCCCTGCCGCTGCTGCTGCCGCCGCCGAGGCGGGCCAGGTCCGAGCCTGACGGCAGGTCCTCGGCGGCCACGGCCACGTCGTCGTGTTCGAGGTCGTGGTCATCGTGGTAGATGCGGACGGGCAGGACGCGCTTGCGCACGACGCCGCGGTGGCGCGTGCGGATGGTCAGCTCCTGGCCGACGTAGCAGCCCTTGCGGAAGTCGACGCCGCCCATGACGTCCATGTTGGCCTCGAGCGGCAGGGCCTGGCCGCGCGGGATCTCGGTCTGGCCCTCGGGCACGCCGGCCCGGTACCGGCGCAACGTGTAGTGCTCGGCCTCCTCGGCGGCGGTGAGCCGCCACCGGACCTCGACGTCCCCTTTGTCTCCGCCCCCGCCCAGCGTTGGCTGGGGGCGCGTCCTTGTCAGCACGCGGTGGCCCATGCCCGGGGCCCGCGTGTCCGGGGCCACGATGGTGTCTGTGGCGCCGCTGGTGGCGACGACGACTGGGGCCGGGACATGGGTCTGGCCTTCTTCTTCGGAGGTGGGGGAGGAGGAGGTAGAGTCTGGCACGTGCCACGTGCCCAGCTCGTCGTCCTCGACGGCGCGCGCCCGCAGCTTGCTGCGCAGCTTGTAGCGGTTGAGGTGGCGCAGCAGCTCGCCGACCTGGTTCGCGTCGACCTCGACCAGGAAGGCCTGCCCCAGGGCGGCGGCGGCGGACGTGGCGTCGCCGCCGCCGCCGATGCCGAGCGTGTCCGGGTAGATGAAGACGTCGTGGAGGACGCGGCCCTGGGCGTTGAGGAAGGCCGTGTAGAAGCCGCCGGTCCGCGGGCGGCCGCCCCCCGACGGCGCGGAGGCCGGGTCCGTGATGGATGATGTGATGAGCCCTTGCAGGAAGCGCGGGGCGTCGACGCCGGCGATGGAGATCAGCCGCCGAGACCTCAGGCGCGTTATGTTGACTATTTCCGAGAAGTGCCGGCAGGACAACCGGGCGCTGGGGAAGCCGAGCAGGCGGCTGCCACTGCTGCACCCGCTACGGCGACTGCGACTGAAGGCGCCGGGTCTCGCCGGCGCCCACCTAATGGCGGCGGCAGACTGAGCCAGACTTTGCATGGTCGCAGATTTGAAGATGTTGTCGTCGGAAAATGTACAAAATACTTACGCCGGACCTAATCGATTGGTGTTTGACGTAATGGTCTGGCTGCGGAGTTTAGCAGCATGCTCGGCACCGACTATGCCCGAAACTCTCCCGGGCTTCATTGCATGGGGGGTTCACACAGCTGCCTACCACCAAATTCATCAACGTGAGTTTCTTTTTACAACAATAGCTTTCATCGACTGCAATACAGATCAAGGCATTCCTGGAGACGATGGCACTTTGTAAGGGCCTTTCGGACACGGTTGGGGTTATATTGGGTTGGTTCCATTAGACACTAGACCAGCACATACCCTAATCCATCCCGCTTCTCTACATCGGCCTGGGACTCCTCACTATGGCACATTGTTATCGCTAGACATATGTGTCAATCTCCCATTGATGCTGTAAGGCATGATTGGGAGCAGGTCCCTGTAGAAGTGTGCTTGGAAAATTGTCTATATTGTACTTTGGTACAGAGAGTCTTGTGAGTTGTCAAGGCAAGGTGCAGTAGCCACAGAAGCCAAGGCAAACAGGATGTTCTCAATAATATGGGAAGAATTCTGAATCCTAGTGTAACTAGTAAGTATGTAGGATATATTGGGGGGAAGACAACAGATCAGCACATAGGGTCGTTCTGATTTGACATAGCAACTGAAAATGCGATACGAGGTTTGCCGGGGGCCGTAACACGCTCAATTCGTCATCACATTCCGAAATATGTGAGAATGAAAATAGCGGTTCATCTCAGGCAGTCAAGGCCTAGCTTGCTAGTTCATCTCTGCTCATAGGCGAGACGTGTTGGCACTCGATTCAGTTGAGTGTTGAGAGCCCCCGGGTTACATCCTCGTCACCGGGGCTCAAGCAGTGATCCATCATGAAGCCTCTGCCCTGCCGGGCTTGCTGAGGTCAAACATGGCCCAGCGCACGCCTGCTCAACGGCGCGGGAGAATCGAGACGGCCGAAGTGGCGAAAGAGGCCGCTTAAGAGGCCACTCTCTCCCACTCGTCCAGCGACCGTGGTCCTAGACGGCATCACTGCCACCTTTTCCCTGGGCCACGAACGTCATGGCCGACCCGACTTGGAGGCCGGCGGCGGTCAACCGGAAGCCTGGACTCAGTTGCGTGGCGCCATGTGAACGGCCTGGTCGCGAGCATTGGGACGCCTCCCATGGCGGCGGCCCATGGTGGCTCACGGGCTCTGCCTCCCATCATAGGCCCAGTTGGGCGGACGTGTCGTATGCGGCCGGCTCAGCGGGCGGCTCCAGCTCAATGCACCGCAGCGGCCGTCATGCGTACAGGTTCCATTGGTTGAGCCTTGCTCGTTCAGCCAGCGAGGATGCTGAACGCAGAGGGAGCGATCGCTCCCTCAATGCCATCCCCCAGGACTTCTCGCGAAATAGACGTCGTCTCCGTGCCCCGAGAAGAATGGGTGCGAAGGGATTTATCGAGCATCATTCTCCCGGGAAATGAGAAGTCCGGCTTTCGCTCGAGAGCCAGGAACAGGGACTCGGGAAGTGATTGATACACGGGCGGAAAGGGTGAGACAGTGGAAATGATACTTGCTCTCGATAGGGACCGTATCGGATACTACCTCTACTCGTCCCTCCGTTAATAAGACATGCTGACGGGCGGCGGCCGTGGCTATGGAGAGCAAAAGCGCGGCATTCCCTGGCGACACGACGCGATAAGGGAGACGGACGGAGGGGCCTTTTCTATTATATGGACGCGACGATGCGAAAGCACTCTACGCGTGGAAATCAGACATGGTCTGGTAGCACAGGGCTCTGAATCCATCCTGGCCCGTGGCAATCTTGACGCGACGATTGGCCGGATCACCGAGACTAGCGGGCGCCGCTCCATCGTGCTGAACCAACCAGCAACGCCGGCTGCCAGTTTGCATGAAGACTTGGACGGAGCCCAGGCTTTCCAGCGTCGCAGGGCGAATGGACAGCGACCGCTTTGATCCGGCTCCACCCTGAGATGGCATCCCTTGCCTTGGTCCTGGCGCCCTGGCGGCCCGGCTTGTGGGTGCCTGCGTCGAGGCTGCGGTAAAAGTACGAGGTATCATGGCTTCTATTACAGCTGCATGTCTACCTGCCAATATCAATCTTCCCCTGCATGCTGATTGGCGTCGGCGCCCTCTACGCCAACACCACGCGTCCGCGCGACGATTCCTCAGCTGCAGCTCTCATTGCTTCTCACTGAGAACCCACCGCCGTCGGAGGTTTGAGCGTGTAAGTGCCAGTCTTTTCCTCCGCTACGGGCGCTTATGAGAGGAATCCTCTCAAGCTACGATTACACCCTCGTGCTGTAAAAGCTGTGCTTTGTAAACTGTACCGTATGTACTTAAGTACAAAATGTAGTACTCCGTACTTCGTACAACGAGGTAATTATCTGGTCCGCCTATCTATCCCATCTGGTCATCTCGTCCGACGGCTCCCTCTCATCTTCCCCATGGGCCATCCTACGCCACGAACCTGACCAGTCAGCTCTCTGGCCGATCTGCCCCCCTTTTTTCCGTCGGGTCCCGCGGTCTCCACTTTGCCCTCTGCTCCTCGGGCGGGCTAACACGCGCGCTTCCTGACACCAGGCCGGACCTGCTAGTCGCGACGTGCATTATTCGAGACGTCTAATAACCTGTACCTCTGCACCTCTGCCGCCACCCTTCCCTCCCCGCCTGGCCTCCAAGTGCGCGACCACCCTACCTCGCCCGTACGGAGAGTCCGAGCAGGCAATAAGACCTGACCGCTTCCTGCCATCACACTCGTTCGCCACTTTTCCTCTTCCTCCCCCTCTTTCCACGCCCGCCCGTTCCATTGAGAGCACTTCGTCCGCCATCTCGACTGTCCGGGCCGAAATAAACAAACAAGCCAACTCAGCCCGGATTGCCACTTTCTGCCTCGAGAGTGTCCCAACTGACCGGCAACCACTGGTGCGACGGCAATCATTGGCAATTGGGATAAGTACAGTACGTGTGGAATCGGACCATAGTCAATCGGTCGGATCTACTTGATCGGGCTGAGGGTCTCGTTTCCGATTTCTCTGGGCCTCTGGATCCCCTCGATTCTCCAGTCGTCGACGGCAAGACAACATCCACACCATGGCTACCGTCACCCGTCAGCCCTTCGCTCCCCTGGATGGCGCTCGCCTACAGACATTGACGAGCTTGAAGAATAGACAGAATGGTATGTGCTCATGACCCAGACGGCTCCAGACAAACACTCTCGTAAACCCTTCTTGGCAGCTCAAAGTGAGCGCCAATCACGCGTCCCGCTCATTGAAGTGCTGCGCGAGGGCTCTCCTCGCCGAAATGAGCTGTCTGTCTACACACGCGAGCCCATTGTCGCAGAGGCTATGCATCGCAACTACTCAATAAATCAACAAGCTGCCCAGCGTGCCCAATCGTTCGGGACAGGAATGGAGAGCTAAACAGCCTACAGCAATTCCTACATCATCTTCGGTAAAGCGTAAGGCGTCGGCCGCTGTGGATACGGACGATTCTGAGAATGTCGACCCGACTCTGTTCTCTAAGCGGGCCAAGGGCACCGACAGCTTCTTCCCATCGAAGGACTCCTTCATCAAGCCCCAGAGCTTCATCCTCACCAAGGCCGCCAGCTCCGGCGACGTCTCGCTCAGCAGCCCTCCCAAGGTCTCGACGCCTCGTCCGCGGGCCGTCTTGAACCCCAAGTCGCCAGCTGCGAAGCTCAACACGTCGATTGCTCGTTCGGCGCCCCTTTCTGCCCCCGCTGGTCGATCGCCCACCCGCGGAAAGCGCTCCGGCATCCTCTCCTCCCGGAGACGCACTGCCGGCTCGTATTCGCGTGTCGACCCGCCCGTCTTCGGGCTGTCCAAGTCCGCATCCTCGCCCGCCCCCTTCTCCCTGGATGCCGCTCTCAAGGGCACCATTCCGAGCTACACGGGCCGGAGTAGTGATGTCGTCAAGCCCAAGTCGTTGTCGTCGTCGAGCACTCCGGCGGCGGCGAACAATGATCTGCGCGAACCCGAGTCGATGAAGTCGTCCTGGTTCTTCGACATCCACGAGGACACGCCGGAGCAGGAGATGACCAACCTGCTGCAGCACAGCACCTGCGTCCTGGACATCAGCTCGGACGAGGAGAGCGAGAGCCGGCGGCAGCGCGAGCGCGCCGAGGGCAAGGAGAACGTCCCGCCGCTCGACGACGTGTCCCAGACGACGGCGTCGTCGCGGTCGCGGGCGCGGCACGCCCTCGCCGCCGACGACGAGATGGTGTTCGAGAAGGAGCGCAACCCGCTGGGCGAGATGAACGTCAAGGACTACTACTCGGAGGGCTGCGACGAGACCTCGGTCATCATCGTGCCCGCCGATGAGGAGGAGGAGGAGGACTCGTCGCGGCTGGCCAAGAGCAACTTCCAGTTCGCGCCCGAGCTGAAGCCCATGGTGCCGGCCCCGACCTCGGTCTCGGCCTCGCTCCCCGCCATCGCCACCGCAGAGGCAGAGGCGGCCGCGAGGACAGTCGAGGAGCTGATGCGGCAGTCGGACGAGCCGGCCCCCGCCGCGCGCCTGCTGCAGCCCATGGAGGGCACGGGCGAGAGCTTCGAGGTGTGGGAGAGCGGCAGCGCGAGAGACGAGACCGAAACGTCGACGACGGCGGTCGAGGAGGCAGCTGTCGCGTGCTGATGATGTGGGATGATGAGCAAAGCAACATCGCCGCCGTCGCTGTCGTCGGCGCGGTGCGGTGGAGACATGAGGTACGAGTGTAATGGGTCCACGTGGGGTGCTTGACGTCGTTTTTTGCGTGATCGTGTTTCTTGTCTTCCCTGGGAAGCCGGCAGAGCGGCGTTTCGGGAGTTGCTTTGATGATTGGGCCTCGGATTCGGGTTCTGCGACTGTTCTGTTTGCTTGTTTTTGTTTTTGTTTTTACACAGGCGCTATGCTGTTTGTTGTATACTCGCTGTATATACACTTGCAGTCCCCCCCGAGCTCGCTGCTCGGTGGAAACAAGCCGCAATGGAAAGCTTTCTGGTCTTGCCCGTTCACGACTCGACCGGCAACGCTGGCGAACCCGGCGACATCTGCCTTTCACGTCTGCTGTCTCCTCGTACGTGTATAGGAACTCGGGCTCGATTACCGGATATCGAGGCACCCAGACTCCTGAGGCCGGGGGGCCTGCACAGTGGCTCCCGGCTCTACTCCCATATCTCATTCACTAGATGCCTCTGTCAATAGCCAGCAAGGTAGGTGCATTGACGCCGGCGCCTGGATACCGACCTAGGCAGTGGCTATGCGGCCGGCGTCGCGTCTCATGTCATAGTCCAGCGCGCCTGGAGGCCGGTCCGTACTATATGCCTCTTAATGGGGCTTATGTAATCCAGATCTTTTCCCCACTGAGACGCGTCCCGAGTCGCGACGCATTTCTGTTCATCCCACGCCCGTCCCGCCGTGTCGTCTCGTTCGATGGCCCCCAGCCCAGCCTAGACATTGCCGCGCGCACCAAGCAACAAGCATTTGTTACCGAAGCCCCCATGACCCAATTGACTGGTCCGTCAGCTGTCGACTTCATACACGCACTTGATCATACATACCTGACCCGCGTCTGGAGGGGGGCTCTTGAAACCGCACAGGCTCACTCGTCGCCAGGTGGGAACTTGAAGTGTGTGTGTGTACTTTGGGTGCTTTGGGTGCTTTGGGTACCAGTTCGGCTTGATCACGCATTGATCTCGTCAGAGGGGCGCTGTCTACCCTACCTATTCTCATACACCGACGGGGAGGTCGCACAACCGCACTCGCTAGGCCACTCACTCACTCTCACTCACTCTTCACTCACTCAGGTGCCCCCTCATTCAACCCAACCAACCAACCAAGCACACGGGCCACACCCACCGGCGGCAGCTGGTACTCACCTATCTACTTTACGTACCGGGATATTTGAGGTCCCGGTGTCCTGCCTCATGGCCTCCATCAACGACCTCGCCACCGCCGCCACCATCGCGTCCTCGGCCGTCGCGCTGCAGGCCTCGCCGCCCGCCCCTGCCGCTCCTGCTCCTGCCCAGCAGTCAGAAACAACAACAACAACAACAACATCCGCGCTGCCGCCGGCCGCTACTGCTACTACGGCTGCTGCTGCTCAGGGTCCGGCGACTACTAGCACGTCGCCCGCCGCGCCGTCGTCCGTAGCGGCGCCGACGACGACGGCGGACACGCCCCCGGATCCAAGCGCTGCTGCTGCTGTCGCGAGCCCACCGCCGCCGCCGCCCTCGACAGCTGCTACAGCTACAGCTACTGTCGCTGCCACTGCCGCCGCCGCTGCGGCTGCGGCTGCGGCTGCGGCTGCTGCTGCGGTGCTCTCACCGGGCGGAAGGGGCAGCCAGGAGCGGGACGAGGGGGCGGCGGGCAGTATCAGCGTCGGCAGGAAGAGGAGGGCCAGCAGGGCCGGATCGCCGAGCGCGCCGCTTGTAGCTTCTTCCCCTGCTTCTGCTTCTGCTTCTGTTCCCGCCGTTCCCGCTCCCGCTCCTGCTGGCGCTCCCCCCGCACCAGCAGTCTCCCCCGCGCCCGCCGCCGCCGCCGTCCTAGCCGCGCCGCAGATCTCGCCGCCGGACCCGGCGCAAGCGCAGATCCCGGCCCTGGCGGCGGCAGGGGCCGGAGGGCGCAAGGGGGAAGGAGGAAGAGGAGGCGACGGCGACGACGAGGTGCCGGGAGAAGCCATGGACGGCGTGGAGATGGCGGGTGCAGGCGAGGACGGGCGTCGGCCGACCCCGGTGCGCGGCGCGTTCGTCGTGTTCGAGGGCGTGGACCGCGCGGGCAAGACGACGCAGGCCAAGCTGCTGCAGCAGCGGTGCGTCGAGAGCGGGCGCGAGGTGCGGTTCGTGCGGTTTCCTGGTATGTTTTGCTTTTGATTTCTATCTGTCTGTCTACCACTGCAGTCACCTTGTCCCTGCTCCCTGGAAGTATGCTTGATTGTGTGCGCGTCTCGAGTCTGGGTGATAAGAAGCCTTTGGGCAGAGGAGTTAGGTTCTTTACTGCTCCCGGGTCGCTGGGAGGGGGGGCGTGTGGGTGGAAGCGAGACTCAGATATGGCAGCATGCCTTAGTATATCTAAGGGATACATGTATGGCCATGTTACTGACACCGCTTCTGCCGAACAGACAGGTCCACGCCCATCGGGCAGATGATCGACGCGTACCTAAAGGGCCAGACGGAGGTCGAGGACCACGTCATCCACCTCCTCTTCAGCGCAAACCGCTGGGAAGCATGGTACGTCGACGCGTCTTGTTCTTCCGTCATGTTTTTCTTCCCAATTTTCCCCACCTCTCATGCCCAGCTGTCCGTCCCCCTTTTATTCCGCCGCCGCCGTCGCCGTCCACACCCTCCCCTCTCTCCATGGCCTCCCCTCCTCCCCTTCTGCGCCCACCGCCTGGGACCCCCTCTCCCCTCGCCCCAGTACCCAAAGGAGAAGAGAAGAAGAAAAAAGCTAACGACGACGACGACACACAACAGCAAGCGGATCCGCGCGGACCTCGCGGCGGGGCGGACGGTGGTGTGCGACCGCTTCTACCACAGCGGCGTGGTGTACAGCGCGGCCAAGCGGCTGCCGTCGCTGACGCTGGCGTGGGCGCGCGCGCCCGAGGCCGGCCTGCCCCGGCCCGACGCCGTGCTCTTCCTCGACCTCGACGAGGCCGTGGCGCGCGCCCGCGGCGGCTGGGGCCAGGAGGTCTACGAGAAGGCCGAGATGCAGCGCCGCGTCCGCGAGCTCTTCTGGGCCCTCAGCAGCATGGGCGGCGGTAACAGTAGCGGCAGGAGGAGGGGCGGTGGCGGTGGTGGGGGGGCAGAGGAGGGCGGAAGGAGAGGAGTAGGAGCAGGGGCAGGGGCAGAGACAGGAGGGGATGAGGAGGATGAGGGGTTCGCCCAGGAGGCGGAGGACATCCAGATCATAGACGCCGACCTCGACGTCGAGAGCCTCGCCGAGAAGGTCTGGGCCACGGTCCGGCCCCGGATCGAGGCGGTCGAGAGGGGCGAGGTCGGGTCGACGGTCCGCGTCGTGCGCTGAACTAGGCTGCCTGCCTGCTGTCTACTTCCAGGTATGTGTGTGTATGTGTGTATGGCTTTTCGTAATAGACAGCGAAGAAAGAGCGCGGAGAGGGCTCCTTTGCTGCTTGTCTCTGCACGTTCTTACTTGAGGTCTAGACAGTTCTACAGCCACCATTGAGTTCGCAGGAAGCCTCTTAGCCTCTTGTGCCCTCTGTTTGTCGACTGTCAAGTTTCCTGTATTTGTAAACTCATCATCATTTGCAGCGGTCCCGGCAACCCGGTTAGCATCACGCCTTGCGCCCGCCAGGAGGCAGGGCGGGCCGGACCGAATGCCGAACTCGGAACGACATGGATTGTTTTCAGCTCGGCTCTGGTGCTCAGAGAACGCGTCAGCCATGGATGATTATCGTCGCAGCGTGGAGCAGGAGATCGTGCCATTCTTTCCCAGCTGAAAGATCCCTGGAAGATCCACCGCAAAAAGGGGTAAAGCTCCCATGTGTCCCGAATCTAAGGTGGCACAGGCCCGGCATCGTCGAGACTTTGCATATACAAAACCAGAGCTGAGCCAGTTGTTGTGGCCGGTGCGAGCGTGGATACCTCCTCTCTTAATATACTTAGCAAAATATATACGAAGCAATGCCGGCGGTGCCTGGCAAGACCAACTCCTCCTCAGACGAGTGGAGGTACAACGTGCATGCGCGGTTCGCCACGACCAGACTCCATCAAGCGCTCCGCGATGGCATCAGCGACACCGTCGCCATGCACGGCATGCAGTGGAAGCGGCGCGACATCAACAGGACCTTCGACCGCAGCTACAAGCGGCGCGTGTACCAGCACGCGCGCGCAGCGCAGCCTCCCGACCCCGCGGACCACGTGGACGAGTTTCACGCGTCCCAGCAGAACTACAGCTATACTGTTCTGGAGCGCGACGACGACATTCGTCTGCTGCGGCTGCTGCCGGGCACGGGCAAATCCCCCATCGCGTGCGAGCTGGTCGCCGTGAGCCACGAGACTCAGGCTTCCGCCGACCCGGTGTTGTATGAGGCGCTCTCTTACACATGGGGTCCGAATATCCCCCATACCATCCGCTGCGCCGATGCTTCCCTGACCATCTCCGAGAACCTGTGGCTTGCGCTGCAGACGTTGCGGCATCGGGACACACCGCGCGTGCTCTGGGTCGATGCGGTTTGCATCAACCAGCAGGACAACGAGGAGAAGGGCAAGCAGGTGGCGCGGATGAGGAGCATATACGAGCACGCAGCCGGCGTTGTGGTCTGGCTAGGCGAGGCCACGAAGATGACCGGATCCGCGTTTGGTCTCATCCATCGCCTCGAGGCCCAGCTACGGCGTGATAATACCGCTGCCTCCCTGCCGCCCATGACGGCCGCTGACCTTGAGACCGCGAATCTCCCGCCCGTCGATGATCCGGTCTGGAAGGGCCTGGACGAGATCTTCTGGCGCGAGTGGCACTTCCGCGCCTGGATACTGCAGGAAGTCAGCGTGGAAAAGGACATTGTGGTCACCTGCGGCCCGCACAGCGTATCGTGGGATGTCTTGGCTGGTGCCGTTGCGTACATCGAAGGCCGCGCCATCACGTCCTTGACGCGTGCTGATCCCAAGCCCCTGCGTGACGTCCTCTCAGTGGCACGCCAGGCACACTCGGGCATGGAGCGAGGCGGTACGTTGTTTTCGATGCTCTCCGTGGCCCGCGATAGTGATTCGACCGATGCCCGGGACAAGGTCTTTGCGATTCTGGCCCTGGTAGACCAGGCGACCGAGAATGGCCCCCGGGAGTTGCTGGTGACCCCAGACTACACCAAAGGAGTCGAGGATGTCTATGTCGACGTTGCAGTCAAACATATTATGAAGCACCAAGACTTGGATATACTCAGTGCCGTGGAGAACAATCAGTATCGGCTCAATACGGAGATGCCCAGCTGGGTGCCGGACTGGCAAACTCGTCCTCCCTCCACGCCGTTCTACAATCTGGACGGATTCGGCGACTGGAAAGCCTCAGGGGCTACGAAAGCATCCCCTACCTCGTTTAGACGGGATGAACCAAGCACGTGCACAGTCCGTGGCTCCGTCATCGACGTTTGCACACATATCGCCGATACCTTCCTTGATCGTTTGCCTTCTTCTGGCACGTTCAAGTCGTCGAGCAACGCGTCAACCATTGGCTCAAATGTATGGCAGTATCACATGCAGCGACGCTGGCGTCAATGGGAGAAAATGGGCGAGAAGACTGGGCCGCAATATCTCTCGGGCGAGTCTGTCCAGGAGGCTTATGCGCAAACTCTCGTGGCCAGCCAATCCCTTTCACACAAACTTACCGAGAAAGGATTGGACAGTGATTCGGATAATTATTATACGGCCATAGATGGTTATCGTGCTTTCCGCGAGTTCTGGCAGCGTGTTGTGGCAGCTCGAGGTCAGCTTAACTCAGCTCAATTAGAGAACTTATTACCACAGCAACTTCAGCAAGCCATCCATTTCATGGAGGCCCATAAAATGGCAGCCTACGGTCGGAGATTCTTCATCACGAAGAAGGGATACATGGGCTTGTGTCACCCCACCGCACGAGCCGGGGATCTTGTGGTCTTGCTGGCTGGGGGTAAAACGCCCTACGTCCTGAAGTCCAAACTGGGGATCAAAAAGGCCTATTACTTCATCGGAGAGTGCTATTTGCATGGTGTGATGCAGGGCGAGGCTATGGCAGATGCAAATGGTGGTGCATTCGAGAACGAGCAGTGCTTCAGGCTCCATTAACACTGGTAGTTAAATTAGTCGTCGGGAAATGCGTCGCTCTGAAGCATCTCAACCGTGAGTATCAGGAGAAATTGAGTATTACCACTTCACCACTGCTTCGATCTTAACACCGAACCACACAGCAATCCTAGGCTCATGCTTCCACAGATTACTCATAAGCACTTGGGGGGAATGTCCAGTTTCACTTGTAAGTTATCCTATTGAGTGTACGGCTTACAGCTGTCTATGTACGAAGAAGTGTCTACTATCGACGCCTCATGCAGACTGTGCTCTCCACACTACCCTATGGGAGACTCATGAAGAGCTCCAACATCTTGGGGTAGTTGGGCGTACCCAGCCCGGTGACAGGGTCCTATTTCGCATGTTAGAGATAGCAAGTCCAACGTGTTCAAGAAATAAGCAGTTCAGGTAACTTACCCATCCCACGGCGCAGCTGAAGCCGTCGGTGTCGCAGCCGGGGTTGGTGCCGGTGACGATGTCGTTCAGCACGTCCGGGTTGGCGTACAGGGTCGGGTTGACGAAACCGACGGGCGCCTTGCCGGCCGCAAGGCGCTCCTCGTTGATGCGGTTGACGAGGGCGGCGAAGATGGGCGACGAGGCCGAGGTGCCGCCCTCGGTGCCGAGCTGGCCCCCCACGTAGACGGCGATGTTGTCGCCGTTGGCCGCCACGTCCGGGATGCCGCGGCCGTTGCGGTTGTAGACGCCCGTGGCGCCGCCCGCCGCGAAGCTGCCGTTGTAGTAGTACGCGTACGTCGGGGCCGCGGCCGAGTCGTAGAAGCCCTGCACCGCGTCGACCTGGTAGTCGGGCACGGTGAAGATGTTGCTGAAGCCGCCGCCGGAGCCGAAGGAGGTGGTGGCGACCTCGGGGTCGTCGGTGGTCGAGCCGCGGGGCACGACCGTCGAGCCGACGTTGGTCAGCCAGGGGCAGCTGTTGGGCTGCGTGGGCGAGAAGACGCTGCCGCCCTCGAGGCAGCCGTTGTCCGTCTTGGAGACCTGGTAGCCGCCCACGCCCGTGTCGCCGCTCGCGACGAAGATGCTGACGCCCTGCAGGCCGAGCTTGAGGAACTCGTTGCACTGGCGCTGCTGGTAGTAGGCCGGCAGGTCCGACTCCTGCTCGCCGTACGAGATGGAGATGACGTTGGTGGGCGCGTAGACGCCGCACTGCAGCTCGCCCGTGTAGCCCTTGCGGCTCTGCGTGTCCGGGTAGGTCGGGTCCAGCGTCGGGTCGTTGCCGCACTCGCCGTCGGCGCAGTACGTGCAGTACGAGCCGTCGAGCGCGTCGAAGAAGGTGTTGAAGATGCCCGTCGCGTTGCCGCCGCCGGCCGCGTAGTAGGCGTCGTCGGTCTGGTAGTCGACCGTCGTCTGCGGGTAGACGATGGGGATCGCCAGCTCGAAGTCCAGGTTGCTCTCGCCGCCCGCCTGCGACGTCGCCACCGGCGCCGTCCCGCCGTCGATCCCGTCCACCGTCGGGCCCCAGCCCTGCGGGATGTACGACGCGTACTTGGTGTAGAACGAGTTGAGGTCCGCCTGCGCGTAGTAGTCGCCCTCCTCGAAGATGCCCATGGCGTTGCTCGACGACACGGGCGACGACGCGTTCAGCGCGTCGAACTCGTACAGCGCCTGCAGGCACGCGGGCGTGATGGCCGTGGCGCAGCTCGACTTCGCCTCCGTGTCCAGCACCGCCAGGGCGGACTCGTCCAGTTTCGTGAAGGGCCGGAGCCGGTTCCTGGTTCCCCTGCTCGCGCTGTTGGACCCACGGGCGAAGACGCCCTCGGATCTTCGCACGCGGTTGGTGACGTCGCTGCCCTTGACACCCGGCGTGATGTAGTCGATGTGCTGCACCAGCTCCTTGGGTATAGCATACGATTCAGTGTCAGTGATCAAGCGCCCCTTCTTGTTCTCGTGGACCATGTACTCGGCATGGAGCAGGCTTTCTGCCTCCTCTAGAGAAGCATCGAAAGCAAACCATAGCTTGTTGTCCGTGTGCTTGATTCTCCTGAGATCATGTTAGCATGTTACTCTACAATGGGTTGACTGATACCGCAGTATGAAACACTTACTCTTCCGCGATGCCATTCGCCGCAAGCCACTGCCTCACGGCATCGACCGTCGAGTCCGCTGGCTTGAACGACTCAATGATCTCCTCCGAAGTCCAGTGCTTGCCATACTTCTCGGACTTCGGGTGAGACACATCCATAAGCCAATTCACCGCCTGGTCCAGGTTGCTCTGCTTCAGGCCGATACGCATGGGCAGCAGGAGTCCCTCATCCGGCCGGCTCCGCTTCTTCAGCCCCCTCTCCATACCACTGTGTCGCTGCTCGTGGACGACATGCGTATCGGGGATGGCCAAGACGGCCGCGAGGCCGCTCAGCCACGTGGCCGCCGTAGTCAAGCTGGTGATTCTCATGGCGGACCGGATCTCGACTCCTGGGAAGAAGCTACACTAGGCAAGACAGAGTCGCCAAGGGACCCGAGGTCGGGGACGGCCGAGAGACGCGCATACTTATGCTGTTATACCATCGCGAGCCCGGCGAGCACGCCCGCAGACCTTCCTAAAGGGGCAATATGTGCTGTGGTGACGCTGACCATTTGAATACGATGCTGAGCCATGCCACTTTTGCGCCTGGACCTCCCCAATCACCACTCCCTACCAAGTTTGCCGTGCACAGCATATCAGTGCATGCTGTCCCGGCAGCCGAACTGCCCGATGGGGTCTCGGTTTTGCGGTGGCAGGTGGTAATCAGTGATCTGCTGTGATCTGGCCAATGTCTTCGCCATACATTCCTATCGTGGTGAAAGGGCCGGTCCCCCATTTTGTGGGCAGGGGTTATCCCACTACCTTGAATCTCCGGCGCCGACCCAGGCCGTCCGTCGCCAAATACCCGTGAATCAGCCTCAATTCCAACCTCACTTCTTGGCTGGTCAGAACATGATGTCGCATAGGTAGGTCAACAGGCAAAGAGAGCCGCACCAGATACGAAGGTCACTTGCGGATACCACTGCATGTGAGTCGTGACCATCCCGATGTGCGACAGAGCAGAGCGGGCTTGCTTACTGGGGAGATCAGATTAGCCAGATGAAGCCAAGCAAGATATAATACCAACCAGTCCTATTGATTTGTTATCGCGAAGCAAAAGCCAAGGCTCATGCTGCCGGATCAATATTAGCGCCTATATGTGCAACATTTACATCGTGCCAGGGCTCCGAACGATGATGCGAACACTCGAGCGACTTAGTATTGTCGATATAAGTCGTGGACAAGTCCAGCGAATCAAAAAGACGGACGAGAGGACGATACAACCCTCTTGATGGGGTCGCAATGTTCGCCCAAAGTGCTCGCTAACCTCAGTTGAGAACCAAACCCCCACACTACAGGCAACTGCGTGCTCTTGTTACTACTCCCAAGGCCTTGAGACATATCGTTTGAGATAATCATCTCGAGAGCGGTTTTCATACTCTTCTTATTCTGATTGAGGATCCGGGATCCCCTCGGTATCAGAGAACAACGTTCTCCCAGAGCGATACAGTGTTTGATGGGTTGCTAATGCTTCAATGTCGCTGTGGGTTGTCTTTGGTAGCAAGCATAATAGCTACAACATCGGGTAATACGTACCTAGTCTGAAGGATAAGCCTTTGACTTGGTGACTAACGTACACCTATGTTCGCATCGTGTTACAACAATACAGGATCATGTAAAGTTGTATTTTCGAAAACCAGGCAGCAAATTCCAGCGCGGCCTGATCCTTTGATCTCTCATGCGATGTCGAGTAATCGCTTGATATGGATCTTGCACCCGGTGAGCTCCCCTGCCCTCGACTGCCACCTCTCTCCATCTGTCCGTACTGTCCACCATCCCATCGCATCCCATCTCAAGCCTCATTTCAGAACCTATGCGCCCGTGCATATTTCCAACAACTCGTAAACTAGACCACAATTATGCCCTTCAGGCACATGCGTGTATTACCTATAAGCAAGCATTGTCGCGTTTTCCATAGTCTCATTGACAAGGTGACACGCTTGGCGCTCTCGGGTTTTAGCTACTGCGGTCGCTTCTTAGATTATAGTTAGGTCTTCCCAATGCTCAGTAACTTAGACTCTCGAACCACCCTTTATCGAGGTGATCACTGTGATCATTTTCAAGTAGCCGTTCCTAAGCTATAGTAGTTGCTTAGATAAAAGCGAGTCTATTATCTGGTTGCTGCCGCCATTTAAATTCTTAGGTATTAGAGGATGCTGAGCGTGGAAGTAAGCTTGAATGTTGAGTTAAGCGATTTCTGCCCTGTGGGCCCTGCGGGGAAAGTAACGTTAGCACCTCGTGTAAACCAGACCAGCGCCAGCTCACGCGGAGTCGTGACCGACCCAATTACCGCTCGGAATACTTACTTAGAGACCTTTATCGAGCAAAAATTTCATCGGTTGTGTGGTGTAGTGGTAGCACTGCGGATTCTGATTCCGCCAACCTGGGTTCGATCCCCAGCACGACCTGACACGCATTGTTGGTGTAATGGTAACATTCAACCCTTCCAAGGTTGAGCCCGGGGTTCGATTCCCCGACAATGCACATTTTTGATTATCTGACCTGCCTGCATGGGCAGCATTGCATTTTTCTTTTCCCTTCTTTATTATTACGGATAATGTCTCTTTGTCTTCTTACTGCAGCGCATCGCAAAGGCTATACTGTTTTAGGCGCAGCTTAAGAGGTAAAGCCAGAGGTCCGGGGTTGTGTTTTAGTATAAGGGTTTTTGACTTTGTTTACAAGCTGTTAGTTGCCAATGGTCAGTTGCCACATTTTTTCCTGCTTAAATCAGCAATAGTACTTTTCGAGATGCGCAAATGCAGCCGACCTATTAAGAAAACACCTGTTAGTATAGAATAATCACATGATGCAGCTAGACAGGGCCGGGCCATCGCCGACCATCAAAACTCATTTCAACATGACCTCTAGCGTTGCACAGATACAGACCGCAGGACTCATCAGCTCTCATTCCTCGGCGCAGTTCATCGCCGATGAAGATGCCCAGGCTGTTGCCAGATACGTAGCTCGGGTCATTTTGCTTCGGCGGAGTATATGCAGTGGCGGTACTTCATATTTCTCTGAGGATGTTGAGGAGGTGAGATTGCTAGGTGTTTTCGTGATCAAGAGCGACACTGCGGACCCGCGCGGCGCAACCCCGAACATTGGCCGTCGGGGCCGACAACGAGTACTGGTAGATAAGTTGATGGCAACACTACAGCTACACATGACGCCGAACTTAGGGAAGCCTCTCCAAACTACTTCCGGCTATTAGGACCCGTAGCAACAGCAGATATCTTTATCTCAGGCACATTCAAAGCTCGAGACTGAGCTGAAGGTGATGATCATTGCCGATGCAACTCTCCCAGGCAGTTGAGGCAGAATAGTCCCCAAGACAGGGTGCTCTCGGAATAAGTTAGGTAGTTGATGGTCTTGGTCTCGACTTGCATTATGAGTCAGCAGAAGATATCGCTGCCTGTGTGCCTCAAACAGGACACCACGATTAATTAACAGTGGTTATAGCCGCAAAGAAGCCATAAAGTTTAAAACCAAGAATATCAACTCATAGTATCGACCTCTCAGAGGGGTTTCGGTGAGAGAAGTCGTAAGTCATCTAAACCCCGATGACCAACAACTCTCTTGGCGGGTCAATGTCTCTTGGTCAGAAAGCCAAAAATACTGGTACGGTAGACAAGTTGAGTCACGATACTCAATAGGAGACTGAGAACATGAAAGATATGAATCCATCGCTGTAAGTAGGTAATCTTCTGGTTCTGATTTCTGTGCTGCTTTGACTGCTAACTTTAGGCACATCTAGAGAAGACAGCAACCCAGGGGCCCCACACCGTGTGAGGTACCGTCTTACAGTACACTAGGCGCTCGGACCATCTTAGACACATGGTTCACATGGAGCTTGACGTTTTCGGTGGGTCGACCGCGTTCATGCCGCGTTTGCTCCAGGATAGCTCTTCCTCAATTAAACAACCAGACAACTTGCGATCACCACTCATTCCAGTCACCAACCACCAACCACAACATTGCGACGCGGCGCTGGTTGGCTCGCCTTTTCAGACGAACACTGCCACCCTCAGATTACCACCGCCTACACCTGTAGCCAAGGCTATTTTCCGCCCCAACAGCAGTGCAGAACGCGCTGAACCGACTGCGCGCTAGGTACACTACAGAACCAGCCTCTGTCTACAACACCACATTTGCCGAGCATGCTGCCAACATGGACGTGACGGATACCTCGGGCGCGATGTCCTCTCTCGAAGCATTGAAGCGGACAGCCATCGCAGAGCTGGGCCCAGACCTTACAGAACCCTCCACCAGGGTAGTGCACGGCCTTGTGACAATCACTTGGCCCTACAACTCTGTCAAGAACTCTTTCGCCTTCATCCTGGCTGAGCCCGACTTCCGAATACGTCGCAACAAGGGACAGGTGCGGCTGAACTTCACTGGCGCCGCTGCCAAGGCTGCTGGCACATCAGGCATAGGAAGCAATGATGAGCTTCTTGTCAGCTTAGAAGGGGCTACTTGGGAAGCCTCAGCATCCAAGACGCGCCTCAGCATCCCCGATGCGAACATTGACTGGCAGATGACTTTTTCGCAGAGGGCCTCCTTGAAGATAACCTCGGGCGAGACTGGCGAAACGAAATATGTCACCGTCGACGATGCTAGCTTCGAGCAACCCTCCCAGCAAATTCCCGAAACTCTCACGAACGACTCTAGCCCGACCGAAGACTTCATTGCGCCGACCTTTCCTGCCCAAACGCCTGTTAAGGACACACGTGTAGAAAGGTTGGCACAAGACGAATTCGAGTCCCCCGCCTTCATCAAAAGGGCCAGGCTATCATATGGCTCCCTTTTCGAGGGTGGCTATGATATTTTCGAAGACGATGGTGGGGTCAAGGGGCAGGGCCGTAAGAGAACCAAGTTCGGGGAGCACCGCAGTGCATGGCGTTATAGCAGTCAGTCTGCAAGCCCTGAGCCCCCAAAATCGCCCGATGGCGAGGCAATCAACCCAGCAGAAAAACCAGCCGAGTCCTCTCCTAAGCCAGCAATGGCGGATGAAGCGTGCCAGACAATGGAATTGGACGCTACGACCTCCCCGCCGACCTCGACTGCGATTCAGAAGTCTGATGAAGTCAGACCAAGTACAGCGCAAAGCCAGGTGCCGGCAACCCATTTCCGAGAGACCATGACCCAAAGAGCCGATCAACTATTGCCGATGGATAGCACAGACCCAGCAGACGCGACGGCGAATACCACATCTACTGCTCCTACCCTATTCGCCGACCCGGCTTTGGATACAAACCCATTCCAGTCTGCTCGACAATTTCCACCCTCTATTGGCGCGTCTGAGAGCCCATGGAACACTGCTCAGAACGCGTTCACTCCTGCTCCCTCCTCGAACCCTCTGTTCATGCATCCGCAAATAGTCGAGGAAACGTTTAGTGGTGAATTAGGAACGCCGTTCCCATCTCAGCAGATGGCATCGTTCCACGCGACTGGGTCAAGAAGTCAATCACATTCGCCGGGACGTGCCGGCTACATCAGCGAATACCCTGATCCAGTCGGTTCTGGTGGTGATGAGGTCGGCATAAATGTCGACGAAGACCATCCCGTCCACGCCGCGCAGCCAGCAACCATATACCCGTCTTTAGAGAACGTGGACGAAGTCGTATATGGGCATCTTCGAGACGAGACATCCGCCAACTACCCGTCGTCCTACTTGGAGAATACCCGAGTGCTGCCGCCTTCAGATGCTGATCGGGAGGCAGGCCCGTTCTCAGGGGTGTATTCGGACGTTGCGCACATGGCCCGATCTTCTTGGGCCACCATCAATACCCCTTCGCAAGCTACAGCAATGCCACCGACTGGTCGTTTGGCCAGTCGGGGTGGATCAACATCAGATGAAGCCATGGGCACTGATGAGAGCGATTCAGCAATGCCACGGACTGATGGGTTGGCCAGTAGTGATGGTTCAGCCCCGGACCAAGCCTTGGTCATTGATGAGAGTGATTCAGACGCGGATCCGGAACCTCCTCCAGTTGCTGTCGAGGACACTGTCCTCAACGGCCGGGCGGACGCTTTGGAAATGTACGAGGACGCAGAAGTCGAAGATGAGGTTGATACCCAATTCTCAGACGATGATGAGCCGGCATACGATGCGGACGAGATGGGCGGAGACTACGATGCCAGGAACTACGAAGGCTCCGAAGACGATGAGGACGATATTCATGATGAAGATCTGCGAGATCATGATCTCGAGCCTGCATTCGATGATGGTAGAAGCTGGGAAGAAGGGGACGAAGACGAATCGGCTATTGATGAATCTGATAGAGAATTCGACAGCGAATACGACAGCCAATACGACATGGATGAGGGGGAATTCGAACAACAAGCCTCTCAGCCGCGTCTCATTTCCCAGTCAGGTCCTCCCGTCATCGACCTAATTTCGTCATCAGAAGACGAAGAGGAGTCCGAAGAAGGAACCAAAGCGTACGATGATGGAACAGGAGAGGAGGGTGAAGACGTTGATGATGAAGCGGATGCCGAGGAAGATCAAGAAGATGTTGGCGAAGAAGGGGAAGAACTTGCAGCAACCCAGAGCGCACAACGGGGATCATATAAGCTGGCAAATGAGTTAGCCGCATCACAAGTTCCAAACACATCTTCAGCATCTCATGCTGGACTGGTGCTCCCCGAGCAGCAGGGTGTGGGCGACCAGCTAGAGATGTCTCCGGAGTACGGCCCTCCAGCCGAGACTGCAGAATTGAGACCTGAGGATACGTCCATTCAATCACGCGTTTCGGAGATTTTCGAACCGGAAGAAGTCGCCACTGCGGCATCTTCACAACATGACGAAGATCTTCATCAAGTCGTCGACCGTACTGAGGAGGAGCGAGAGGTTTCCCGCAACGAAACTCCAGAAGATGATGTCGATGAAGTCGCCGAGCAAGCTCACATGGACACTGATGTGCAGTCAACATCTGCGGCTCCTCAAGAATTACTCGAGTCTGTCCTCCCCGATGCGCCTATATCGAGTCTAGACAACACAGCAGAGGATATTGATGGCCAACAGTCTGCGGCTATAGGTGATCACTTATCTGCAGCAGACGGGCTTGAAATGCTCAGCCAAGTCATCGAGAAAGAATCCAAAGCTCAGCAACAAGCTCCGCCTGTTGAATATGATGAGGAGCCTTCTGACAAGGACTCGTCTATGAGCGAAGTACAAGTCGTTGATGACCAAGACCCCGTGGAGATCGATCACCCAGCATTTCATGATACCCATGACACCATCGATCCCTTGCCGAACGATTCGACTGTGAATATCACGGATGTCGAGGCTGAAGGCCAGCCCCAGCTAGATGTTGGAAGCAAGGAGCCCGTCGCCGCTGCACCGTCATCTCCGCCATTGACACATTCCTTTCCGTCGCAGATTCACGAGGACCAAACGGAGACAACATTACCAGAGAGTGTAGCTATGCAAACAGACACGTTCGCGGATCAGCTCCCAACGCCTTCAGATACCCAGGCCAGGGATGTTGGTTCCACCACAATCGCCACCGAAATCGTCGAAATGGAGGTGGATGAGGTTGTTGAGACGCCATTGCAGCCCACGCAGTCTACTGTCGCTCAAACTCTAGACGACCTACTCCCCACGTCTAAGTCAGTTGAACATTTCACATCGTTGACTAGAGTGGAAGTCACCGAGGGGAGCTCCCAGGAGCTTGGCGATGGCGACCAAAGTAATTTTGAAATTCTTGAATATCCCGCCAATCTGGATCCGCATGGTGGTCACCCGCACGAGGCTTCTCCCACCTTGAACTCTCAGACTCAAGCGGACGATGACCTCGTGATGTCCGAACATCCTCTCGGCCTATCGTCCCAAGCTGGGAATGAAGCCGGAAGTCAACCTTTGGAGACGTCGCAATCGACCGTTCAGGCTGTGAGCGCGTCGTTCTGGTCGCAGATGGAAGGCGATGAAGAATTGCAAGCTAGCATCTTGGAAGATTCCCAACTCGACGGTCCTTCTATGGGCATGTCCGATGGCGATGCTTCGGGCAATGGACAACTCTCAAGTCGTGTCCAAGACAGGTCATCCCGCTCACCGGAGATTCAACCAACTCAGGCCGAAGGGCCATCAAGCCGCATATCCTCGCGCCGATGGCAGGGGCTCGGCATGCCGCACAGCTCCGGGCAGTCAGACGCTACCGCAAGTCAGCCTGATACAAGCGTGGAGCTGGCCAGGGCGGCCAACGCTTCTAGACGATCAGCGCGGCGTAGTGAGGCATCGTCCGATATCAGTAGTAGTAGACGTCACACTCGACTCGAAGCTCAGAGACATGCATCGTCAGAAGCCGAAGATTCGAGTATACAGCTCGCCCGGGCCTCGCTCAACAAGCTTCCTCCACCAGCCAACAGTAGTAGACGCCACACTCGACTTGAAGCTCGGAGACACGAATCGTCAGAAGCCGAAGACTCGAGTTCACAACTGACACAGGCATCGCTCCACACTCTTCCCAAAGTGAAGGAAGACAGCGGTTCAATGGCCGCGGTCAAGCTGAACCTCGTGCGCCAGCTGGCGGAACAGCTGCCCGACTGCGCGTCCCTGAAGGTCCTGCGGCAGCACCTGACCAAGTCGCTGGACGTCATCGCCGTGGCCATGATGCAGCCGCCGGAGCCGCGGCGGGCGGCCAAGGGCCCCCGCGAGTACCTCATGTCCTTCACGGTGACGGACCACTCGATCGCGGAGCACGACGCCCACCACCACCACCACCACCACCACGACGGCGGCGGCGTGGCCGAGGTGCAGCTGCACCGGCCGCACAAGGACTCGCTGCCGGCCGTGAGGGCGGGCGACGTGGTGCTGCTGCGCAACTTCACCGTCGTCGCCCTGCCCGGGAAGGGGTTCGGCCTGCAGTCCAACGACGCGTCCAGCTGGGCCGTCTTTGAACAGCAAAAGCAGAAGTCCCAGACGTCGCCTCCTCCCCCGAAGAACCCAACAACGGACGAGGAGCAGGAGGAGGAGGAGGAGGAGGAGGAGGATCAGGAGGAGCCGAGACCGGCGCAGATCAGGGGCCCCCCGGTCGAGTACGACGCCCGCGAGACGACGTACGTGGCCTACCTGCGCGAGTGGTTCGGCCTGCTCGACGACACGGCGCGCGAGCTGCTCGAGGTCGCGAATCGGAGGATCGTCGACGCGGGTGTGGCCGGTAGTAGTGGCAAGTCCAAGTCCGGCTCGGGCAATAAGGACTGACTGAGCCGGACGGACGGACGGACGGAACCGCTGCCGCATGCATGGGGAGCGAGTCGGCGAAATGTAATCATCCCTAGCGCAGTTGGACATGTTAAATAAGTAGGTGGTTGCTATCTATCTGCGCGTGGCAAAGTCGGCAGTAGCTAAGGGAGCGAGCGAGCGAGCGAGCTGTCGGCTGGCTCATCAGAGGACGAGCAATAGTTACATAGTGGCAGAGGCTCAACTCAGCCCTCAATCTACCTTCACACGGTGTGCAGGCCTTTGAGCCCCATATTGGAATTAGCTTTTGAACATATATCCTTCTCGTTCGATTACCGCCACCACGACTACCACCATCACCGCTGCTAGTAAAACCACTCTCATTCCCGGGGATCACTTATCCGCTCGTCGTCTGCTTGCAAGATGATCAAGCTGTGAGATAGAACAAGAAACGAGCTAAACCTCACGTTTTCGTGGTCGTGGCCATGGAACAAGGTAAGAATGGTCCTCGCGGGACTAGGCCCTTTTGATCTTAGTAGAAAAGACGTTTGAGGTTCCCGCTGCTCAAGCACCTCGGTATCAGAACTACCACGTACCGCGACTCGTAGAAGGTTCGCCTTTATTGGCTGTCTATGGATCTGGAAGGGCTCTCTATGCCTGACATGTACAAATGCATTGCTCGAGTGAAGTTTAGTTGGCGGGGAGAGAACGGCTGATCATGTCCTCGCGGTCCGGACCCGTGCCGATCCAGCCTACCGGTACCCCGGAATGTTCCTCAATCTTCCTCACGTATGCCTGGGCCTGCTTCGGGAGGGCGTCCTGTGACGGGAGTTAGTCATATGTACCAGCAAAAGCAATACTTAAAAGCCGCGACAGCAACGACATAGTCGCTTCTCATTGCATCTGATGAGGTTGATGGAGCAGGCAGTCGATGACCAGGAAACGCGATACGTACCCAGGTCTTCGCATGGGTTGTCGACTGTTGCCAACCTTCTAACTCCTCATACACGACATCGCATTGCTCGAGGATCTGGAGATCGGCCGGGAAAGACTCGAGGAGCTCTCCGTCGGGGGTTTTGTATGCCACGGCAACCTTGATGACCGGGAATGTGTCCAGAACACTGCAGGTGGCGTCAGCAACTCAAAGTCCATCAAGAGTTCGATAAAACTGGTGACATTGGAAGAAGCAAGGTATGCATACTCGAGCTTGGATAGATTGAGACTCGTGTAATGGTTGATGGACGCCGAGTACTTGAGAACAACCAAGTCGAGCCATCCACATCTGCGCTTACGACCAGTACTCACGCCCCACTCGCGACCTAAGAAGTCATATTAGGGTCCAAGACGTAGTTGGGTACGAGGGAAAGTAAGTAGACGACGCACCAATGTCTTGTAGTTTCGCGCCGATCTCACCGTGGTCCTCAGTCTTGAATATGCCTTCGCCCACGCGAGTGGTCTTCACACGAAGTCAGTACAGCCCACGTATCGTGATACTGACTTGGTTGGGGAGAGAATGAGAACTCACATAAGCTTTTACTACACCAATGATTTGGCTAAATGAAGGCTACGAGTTAGCCATCCGAAGCCGCCCCTGATACTGGTAACAAGCCAACTGAGCCAGCAGATGACAGACGATCGAACTTACTCGATCTTTTTCGGGTGAATTGCGAGGCCCGTGAATATGCCACCTAGCTGGAGGAGATATTAGTATTCTGACTGAAACCACGGATACCTTATCCGTTTCTCGGGGTATCTCAGCACAGATGCCATCTCGCTGCAAAATTACCAGTCGCTGCGAGCTATGCACCAGCCAATAACGCAATATTGTGATCCATAGCCGCTAGTGCGGTTGGATCAACAGCTTCACGTTCCGAAGTCCAGACAAGGAGCAAGTGGCATGGGTTCTGTTTAGGCCAGAGTAGTCAAAGATCAAACATACCCCTGTGGAAGAGCTGGTGCAGTAGGGGTAGGTGCCTAGAAAAGGTCAGCATAGCTGATCGAAGAGGCCGTCGTCTTAACCTGGGCCAGAGGCCTCGAGGGGTAACGGCATGGGACACCGTACCATAGTCGACTGTTTCGGATGAAGAGTTAGTATGTTCCTTATTCGACTGACGGTATGATTATTAGAGGGTTTTGAGAAGCAGATCTCTGGCAGTGCATGCAAACCACAGCGACACGGTATGGAAGGAAGGGGTCCAGGTACTGACTGTCAAGCATCAATGCGTTGGCTCCTTCAATCAGGATCTTGTAGTCGCGGTCTTGACTAGAATCCAAGTAAGATCAGAACCCAGTGCTTCTTCTAGTTGCCTCAATGATATGTCCAGTGCATTAAGGGGTAGGGGCCGAGAGTATACCAATTTTTCATGTAGTGCACAGCATCTGTGACGTAGTTTGCTAACTTGGGACGGTACTCTTGGAAGCGACGAATCTCATCCTCGACATCGTATCTGAGCAAGTCTCCATATCGCTTCTTGTATCCGTTCGCAAGTTGTCGTAGCTTCCTACACCAGATCAGCTAGGTTGCGATCCATGTACTGACGACTCAACAAACCGCTCGAAAGTATCCTGGTGGAAGATGTCGTGAATTCTGATGCCGCTTCTCGCAGCCTTTGTGCTGTATCTGTGGAGGCGCTTAGTTGTAGTGGGCACCGAACAAGCTGCGATTGACGTACGATGGACCAATGCCTCTGCCAGCTACGGGTTTCGAATCAGCTACTGGGTAACTCGGGCGACGTAGTAAGAGGGCCAAACGGACTGGTTCCGATCTTTCGTTCTCCGAGCTGGATGCCAGTCAATAGATGTCCACGACGAGGTGTGAAGGGCGCATGGTAAAGGGGATGATGGGAACATGTAAAGGTGGGTGCAAAGTACTCACTTCTACCTCCTCTAGGCCGTCAACAGCAGCATGGCTAGAAGCGCAGAATTAGTGGCTGAATGGAAGGCCAACATATCCTATGCCATTTGGCGAGTTCGCGACGACTCGACGAAGGACCGAAGGACCACGCACAGATCGAGGTTGACTTGGCATCGGTCAGAGACTAGAATGCGCTCCCGTACACCAGTGAGACCTTTCGCCTCCAAGGCATCAAGCTCCTTGAAGAAGCTCGGGCTGTATTACGATGTCAGCATTTGGCTTGGAAGCAAGTCGAGATAAGTCGGTGAGTGGACGAACCAGTGGAAGACGACGCCGGACCCAATGAGGTTCTTGCATGCTGGGTTCACGAGACCTGACTGCGCATACGCTTAGTTGCCGGGCATTGCAGCAAGACGGCATGAGCCGAGCCAATATATTGCAGGGGAAGGGGGCGATCAGATGATGATTGGTCGAGGTGCTGGCGCGCAGCAAAATGCAGATGAGTACATACGGGCAGTAGGTGAAAGTCGTATGCGACGCCGTTTGCGACAATGCCTGATGTAACCATAAGCCATCGTCCGCCTGAGTCTGGTCATGTATCACGAACTATGTCCTGCGTTGTGCTGAAGGTAGAGAAGAGTGGTCAGCAAAGCGTTCTCTGGTTTCACTGCATATGGTAGATAGCAGCTGGTACGGTTTATGGGCAGGGAGCGCACTTGGACGGGCCCAACATGGTCCTTCCAAGCAGGGAGGTAGATTTGGTCGAGAGCGCATGCCTAGGACCCGTGGCCCCCCTGGCTGCAGAGTGAGAGATAGCCGGACAGGGACAGGACCTACACCACCGGCAGCGCGCGCGCACAGCTGCATGTTGCCATCGTTCATCAGGATGTCGGTCAATTTGCCTGCATCGCACCGCGTCTCAGCACTGGTCGCACAGTTGTCGCGCCGGCCATTGGCTGTCGCGCAAGTCCGGACGAGTGATAGGTACCTTTGCCTTCGTCCCTGATAACAAGAAACAACAAGGACGCAGATCGGGTCAGCAGGGTGTCATGCGCGCGGGCTGGCTGGATCAGGGGGGGGACGGGGAAAGGATAGGGCGCCCTTACCCCCACTGGGACCCCAAGATGATGGTCGCCATGCTTCTTCTTCTGATCGCGCCGCGGGCGGTTGCTCGACTGAGAGTGCCTCGAAGGCTGAGTCCCAGCAGTGCTGCTGCTGCGGTCGGGCAAGAGGAAGACGTCGTCTGAGGCTGCGATGCCGGAGGTGGCAGCTGACGTAGTATCTGTCCCTTAAGCTTCTGCAAATATTTACCTCTGGAGGGGCATCCCATTTTTGGAGGGGGAGGGGTCGAGTGGGGCCAATCGGATCTTGGCCCAAGATGGGGTCGATCGCGGTCGACTGCGGTCGACTCGGGTCACACTTTGGTTATGCCCCTGTTACCAAGTACATGTCCCTGAGCTGCAATACCTCTTGCACAACCGTTAGAGTTGTCTTTGCGTGTAATCCGATGCCAAAGGATGTGGAATGTAACTACTGAAGCGCGTGATTCTTTGGCGCTACTCTTGTCTGTTCAGAATCGCGACCTCACTGGCTGTTCAGCGGCCCGTGGCGCGGTATCTTGGGCTATGACAATGTGGGCAATAGGCTCTGAATAGTAATTCCGTGGTTGTAACTTTGCAAATAACCAGTGACTTCTCATAAGCACGGAATAGGTAGTTGAGAAGCTGATATCGAGGTTTTGGCAGGCTGTTCCAAGCATTATTAAACTTAGTACTTGCGAAGTTCTTGGCGATTTTAAAACCGGTGGAGACGATGTGACAAAAGTTGAAACACTCGTTTCTGAACAGCAGCGGAGAGGGGTGATACATTCTCGGATACATTCATGCAAGCTCAGGTCCAACAGCCAACATCAATGGATGATGCCAATACGGAGTAGCCAGGCGGCAATACCACTGCTGTACGTCAATATTAGTATTACCTACATCGTATCAGGTATTATTGGATGTACAGCTCTCAGCCTCTGTCCAGGTCAGAATGAAACGTCGGCTGCTGGGGCAAGTCGGAGAAATGTCCTACCGTACCTGTGGCCCTGCCCGTCGAATTCGCCCTTTCGCACGACTTTGAACTGCTGTATTTTGTGAGTGATGATACAGCGCTGTAGAATACCTGTGAGGCGAGCTCATGGCGTTTCGATCAGGCGAAGAATGACCACAATGTCTGGAACTGCAGACAACGTTACGGAGAGGACCTAAGAGGTGAGCAGGCGGTGAAAGAACCGAAGGTAAGGCGGTCATACAGAACAGACTTCTAAGGTACATAAATATGAGTACTACTTTTTCTTCAGGCCCCTGAAGTCGATCCGAAGCTCAATTCTCAGTTGCAGGAGTTCGCCGCGATTTGGCGTGGCTTTCCAACCAAACTCGATCATACAGCTGGAAGACAGACAACAGGAGCAATGAAACTCACAGAAGGCATTGGTAACTTACCGAGCACGGCGGTATGCAGACACTCGTAAGCGGAAGCTTTCCCCTCGTCGGCACCTCCCTGCGGTATCTGGTCCTCGACCAGTGTCACAATCACACCAAAGGCCTGACGCAGAGGTCGAGATTTGCTAGTACTGAGTAGAAATCTAGAGGTGAAGAAGAAGAAGAGAGAAAAGCTAGCTACACACCCGACCTCTGCAGAGGTAAACATCAGAATCTGCCTAGTGGGGTCAATGGCAGATACCAGCTAATAGGATCTATAACAGGGTCCGGTCAATGGGGGTGGGGTTATAACATGGCAGCCACGCGCTAGCCACATTACCAGCCACAGTGCTTAATCCCCACCACTAGAGCCGAGCCTACTATACCTATTATTACTACCCCCCCTTTAAAAGGAGAGGCTTACCCCGAGCCTTTAAAAGCATTACGGGATTAAAAAAGTAAGTAAAAAGTAGTAAAGGGCTGGTTTAAACCAGATACCTTTAGTGGTAATAACCGCTTTCCAGGTAATAAGGGAATACCCTTAGGTTTTTATTTACGTTATTTACACTAGGGGCCTTTATACCCTAATTAATAAAATAAGTTAAGCTTTTCCACGCGTTATAATAATATAATACCGTATAACGGCTTTTAAATACCTAATAGGCAAATTAGCCGGGGTTTACCCGATTAAGCGGTATTAGGTAAATTAAGCTCTGCGTGTATACTAGAGCTTAAATATAACGAATCCGTAATAAAAACCGGTTACACGCAACCGCGTGCAGTTTTTTTCTAGGCTAATTAAAAGGCGGTATTCCGTTGCCTTTAGGGCCTTATATATTATAAAGCCGCCTTTTTATTATTTATATAAGCCGGCTCGAAAAGGTTGTTTTAAACCGCTACGGCTTATTAAGCTAACCGTACCGGCGATCCCGCGGTATTAGGGTTTTAGGCATAGAATTACTCCAGGAGCACCGGGGAGTTTTTAAAATCAGAGGCCGGATACCAGGTATTATTAGGGTTTTAGCCGACCTAATCCGCTTAGTATTAAAGCCGGCCGCGGTAAAGTTATAATATACGGATCCTTTTAATTTCCTACTCTTTTTTATTATTAGGTTATACTACCTTTTTATCCGGGTTCTTTACGGCCTAACCCGGTAACGGGGTATTTAAGTAAAGCCTAAGCCGGTCGGCGTGGTATATATCCGTTAATCTCCAGCTTTTAGGCACCTTTAATTTAAAGGTATTATTACCGGTCTTTTCGATAATCTTATAATAAGCCCTTATTAAAGGGTAATCGAGTTTATTAAAGGGGCGGTTCGTTAGCTATACTTAACGTTTTTTTATAATAAAAACCCGGTTTTCGATATTAAAATCCGGTTCTTTACGCTTTTAATTCGCTTATCGGCTTATTCTTTCTTGCGTTTTAATAAGGTTATTTCGGGCAGTTACCAGGTAATCCGCTAATATATCCGCCGCGAGTTATGCCTTTTAACGAATACGCTTTTTAGTAATAAGCAGGCTTTTAAAATCGGTTATGCGGTTTGCTTAGTTAAAGTAGGCGGGTATAAAGAATCCTATCTCGACTTTATAAAGTAATAACCCTATAAACTTATAAAGGAGTAAAGCTTAAACGTAATTTATTACCGGGATAGCTTTTATTAAAACATATTATAAGTCGGCTAAGTAAAGAATCGATATTAATATAATAATAAATCTATTACTTAACCAAGTTAAGAAAAAATCTAAGCTATTAATTATTATAAAATCCCTTTTATATATATATAACCCTAGTATTTCGGAGGCTCGGTATTATTACTCCGACGCCTTAATTATACCTTTACTTTATTAGGCTTAATATAATTCTAATAATTATCCCCCCTTTTAAAGACCGCGTTCCCGCGATTACGTTACGTGTATTTTATTATTATTATATTATAATCTAGCCTAGTATACTAGGATTTTAGATTAAGTATAGCTATAGGGTTAGTATATTACCGTAGTAACGGGCCGTTATATAAGGCCTATAATCCCCACGGTAAGCCCATAATATTAGGTATAAATAATAGTATTATGCCCGTAACGCGCGACCGTTTTTTTAGTTCTTTGCCGAATTAACGTACTCGAAACGCCCGCTTATATTACCTTTTCTCTAATAGCGCATATTTTATTAATAATACTATAACGTATTATAATATTTATAACCCTATAATTAAGGCCTCCGCGCTTTATATATCTTATTTCTAGCGTATTATTAAGCTTTAACGGTTTAATTCCGGTACGGGCCTTTTACCCGTATTTTTATACCGTTTCGCCGCGGTTACGGTCGTAAAATATAAGGATTACTCGGATAATTACCGTAAATATACTCAGGTATATTAATATCCTATCGGGAGTTTAAATTAAGTAATATTAATAATTAATAAACCGCGGTTAATTTATAGGGTAAATCGGCCGCCCTGGAAGAAGTTTATACTTAAATTATATACTTTTTTTAAGAGATCGATAAGCCCCAGGCCGCCGCTAACGATAATAATAATAAGGCCCTAATAGTTTACCCGTTACCCCTTTATATAATAAATTACTTATTCTCCCAGCGTTTCCTTATCGATTACGTAATATAGTGCTTACCCGATACCGAATACTATTTATTACCTATTTT
The DNA here is from genome assembly GCA_022539325.1 of Xylariaceae sp. FL0804. NCBI lineage: Eukaryota > Fungi > Ascomycota > Sordariomycetes > Xylariales > Xylariaceae > Xylariaceae sp. FL0804. Next base: position 653,883 of record JAJKLG010000010.1, read on the forward strand.
TATTATTATTCTATTATTAAATCCATATCGGTTTTTTAATATATTATTAAGGTTTATACCGTGCGTTTTATTAGCTGGCTAAGGTTTTCCAGGCCGTAAAAAAATAATACCGGTCGGTTTAGCGCCTTAACGGCGCTAAGAAGGAGTATATTATAAGTTTATACTTTACTTTCGGAATAATATTATTCGGGTATTTAATTATTATTATAAATTACCTTTCGCAAGTATAAACGCGCCGTAACTAAGCACCGCCGTATACTAAAAAAAATCCATTAACACCCTAGCAGTATTATAATAAGTTTATTATTCCCCTATTATTACCTTATTATTTTAATAATAATATATTAATATTAAAAGGGTATAGCCCTAAGCCGCCTAGGACTTTTTCGCCTTAGTAATACTACCTTATCTCCTTCCCGGAAACGAGTGTTTTAGGCCTTAGGAGGCAGGCGTTTACGCCTTCCTCCGTAATATGGAGGAGGAGTTATTAGCGTAATTCGCGCCCGTTATTATTACCGCCGATATAACCTTATTCCCAGTTCTCCCGGGTTTTAAGTAAGGGGGGCTCCGGCCCATAATTTAGCCGTTTATTATTATACGGCTTAGGGTTTCGGTTTAATAATTATATTATTTTCCGCTTAGCATAATATTATTTTACCCGTATAATATTACCCTTTAAGGCTAATAAAAATTTTTTCGGGTTATAATATCCGGCGTAACCTCCCTTTTTTTTACTTTTATTCCTTTACTTTATTACCTAATAATTAATATTTTTATAACCGGCTTTTTTTTCTCGCGGTACCTTATTTTTATTAGCGTTTTATAGCTTTTTTGTTTTTTTTCCTTTATTATTTTTCGAACTTAGCTATTTCTTTAAGGTAATTAATATTTTTTACGTATACCTATTAATCGAATTCTAAGGGCCAGCCTTTTTACTTTATAAGGTATAATACGTTATTATTTACCTCTTTTTTTAATACTATTTCGTTAACTTCCTAATTACCCCCGTTTTCTTTAAATAGGGAATATTAAGCTTCCGATTCGCTTAAGTATAATAACCAGGGTTCGAGCCTGGTTACTAAGAAAACATTATATAATAATTTATATTCGGAGGGTAATCGTAAACGGTATATATTCTTCCTAATAACTTATATAACCCGAAACGGGCTAATAAACTTAAGTATTAATTTTAGGGTTATATTCTTTAATCTTAGGTTTTTTATTAATAATCTAACCAGATTATTATGTTTTAATTCCAGAGGCGTATATTTTATATTATAATATTTTTTATACGCCTTAATAGCGGAGCGCTAATATTCCTCCGCCTTTTCGCAAATCTGCTAAAGTTTATTTAATTAGTTTTTCGCGGCAGATATCCCCCCTTTTATAATAACGTTCTCGGCGTTTAATAATATCCTTAGGTTATAGCTTATAAGCGCTATAACGGGTAAAATATTAATAGTAATATTTAAGGTATTATTCGCGGCGAATTCCGTAAAAGGCAGGAGTTTAAACTAAACCGCCTGGTTTTCGCTAATAAAATTACGGAAATACGTTTTAAGCACTTAATTAGCTTTTTTTATTTAACTATTAGTTTAAGGGTAAAATACCGTAAATAACCTCCTTTTTATATTTATTAAAAAATATAACTTAGCCCAGAAATCGCTTATAAAAAATAAACCTTTATCTGAGATAATGCCTTTAAGTATACCGAATTTATAAAAGATTTCGGTATAAAGGGTTTCCGTAAATTATACAATAAATATCTTTATATTACACGTAATATAACGGTTTTATTTTATATACCTATTAATAATAATAAGAATCGCGTTTATAAAAATCCCGTAATAATAAACCTTAGGGAACCCTATAATAAAATCTAATAATATTTATTACCACGGGCCGTTTAACACCGGTAATAATATTAATTCGCCCTAGGGTTAATGCTTAAGCGCTTTAATAATATAATAGCCTTCGCACCCTTTAACCCATTTTTACACGTTTAAGCTTATATTCTTTTACCAGTATTTTCTTAATAAAAGGTTATTTATTTTTCTAGTTCCGAAGTAATTTATTATCGGGTAATTATAATATTATTTTAAGATTTCCCGGTAAAGGTTTATATCTTTTAATACATAAATCCAACCTTTAAACTTAATTAATTTATTGGAATTTATTATTTAATTATTTACCTTTTTCCCGTATTCTGGCCGCGAGAGGTTTACGAATATATCCCGTAATTTTATATCCTAATCCTAATACTTTTTTAATAACTTTATTAATAATAGGCTAGGCTTTTTATATATAACTTTATTTATTATCGCTTTTTTAGCCTTTAGCCGGTTAATTACGCGTTATTTAATTTCGAATCTTAATTATTACAGAAATTCTCTATTATTAATAATAAGACCTAGGTTATATTAAATACTTTATATTTAAGCCAGCTTTACTATTAAATTCGGGAGAAAAATCTCCCTTTATTCCGCTATCGCTTCCTTCGCGAAATTAGGACATTAAAAGGAATTATTAATAGGGTTATTTTTCCCGGACCTATAAAAAATAAAAAAATCGAAAGGCGCTAAATATATATATTACCGGGCTTATATCCCATTTAGGGTTTTTTATTTTATAAATTATTTTAAGTTTTTATAATCGGAAAGGATTTTAATAAGGTAATTATTCCCCTAGAAATATTATCGCTAATATTTAAACGATTCTATAATAAATATTATTTCCTTATCGGGTATCCCGCGATCCGCCTTTAATCCGATATATTTACGGAACCAAAACGCTACGGGATAATATCTCTTATTATTATCGGGCTGGGATAGGATATTATATTATACGAAATCGGATATATTAGTTTTTAGGCGAATAGGCCACGCGGGATTAAAATAACGGAATAACGGGGCTATTTCGAAGGCTTTTTTTAAGCGTTCGAAGGCTATTAATACTTCCTCGCCAAATATTTACCGCTATATCCGTAAATTCTTTTCGCCGCCAGTAAGTTTTATAAGCGGTTTTATTATACGGGAGTATTTATTAATAAACCGCTTATAAAAATTATAAAACCCTAGGAAAACCTAGAGTTTTTGTTTCGTTTCCGGGGGTTTTTATTACGAGATAATAATAATCCGCCCGGGTTTTATTAAGATTCCGTTATAAGATAAAATAAACCTAAGGAATTTTACCTTATATTAATAAAATTTATATTTAAAGGGTTTTGCGTATAGGCTTATTTAGCGTAATCGTTTAAGTACTACGATTAAATCGCTGGTATAAGAATTCCTCGTTTATAAAAAAACCAGGATATTATCGAGGTATATTATATAAACGATATCGAGTAACCCCTTTAGCGCTTCGTGCACGTAATTTTAAAAAATCGCGGGCATATTAATTAATCTAAAAGGCATTATTAAATACTTATATAAGCCGTATCGTATACAAAACGCTATTTTTTATTTATCGCCTTTCTTAATTCGGATCCTATAATATATATCCTTAATATTAATCTTTAAAAACCATTTTACCCCTATAATACGGTTAAAAATCTCCGAAATAAGTGGAAATATATAGCGGTTCTTTACTAAAACGCGATTAAGTCCCCGGTAATTAATATATAATCGTAATATTCCGTCCTTTTTTAATACGAATAAAATCAGGGCGCTTATAAGGCTTTTAAAATATCGGATTCGTTTTAATATTAGATTCTCGTTAAAATACTCTTATAACGCTTTTAATTTATCCTAGGCAAAAGGGTAAATCGGTTTATAAGGGATTTCGGCTCCCGGCTTTAAATCGATTCCGTGATTTTTAAAATAATACTTAGGTAATATACCCGCTTTAAAATTATCGAAAATATTATATATTACGGTTATCTTAGGGTGATTATATAATTTAGTAAATAACGTATTAATACTAATATAAGGTTTATTATTTTCCCCTAGTAAAAGGATTTCCTTTAATAATATAATAATTATAAAATATTAGGCGGTTTACTTATACTCTTTTACGAATTAGCGTAATCGGAGGATTTTATAGGCTAGCGTTATAACCTTATACTATTATTATTTTTCCTCCGTATTAAATATTATCCGCTTATCTTTTAATATAATTATCGATAATAATACCGGGTTATTAATACTCCGGGGGTCCCGATCGATTATATATATACTCGTTTAAAAGCCCAGGTAATACCGCGGGAATCGGTATAAATAATTAATACTCGATAAATTTTATAAGTTAGGTATTATATATCTTTTATTATATATAGCGTAAGCGAAAATATAAAGGCTTATTAGAGTTTTACCGTTTTTATAAATTCGTAGCTTACGTAATCCACTTTAATATATAAGTTTATATTAGCGTAGGTATAAACCTCGCCCTATAATATATTAATTATAATATTAATATAAAAGCGTTTTATTACCCTTATAAGGGGGTAATATTTTATAGGTATAAGGCTTTTTATAAAACTCTCTCGTTTCCTAATAATTAACTCGATTATTAACCGCCTCGGTAACCTTCGCGGCCTTTTCCTCCTTTAAACCCTATACGGGTACGGTTTACCTCCGAAATACCCGCTTCCTGGGATTCCCCTTAGGGTTTTTCGGGGTATACGCTTATAAAGTAGTATTCGTTTTAATAATTATAATACTTAACGGGTTTTCCGTTATTATTAATAAAATTCTTCTTTTTTAATTCTATATTATTAAGGCCGGCCTAATTTAAGGCGCGGTACCGGGCTATTATATAATAATCGTTAATATTACGCTTACGTTTAAGCCGTATTTTATTAGGCCAGGCTTATTATAACCATTAAGCCTACTTTATTATAAAGGCTCGGTTAAATAGCTTTTCGCCACCGTATCCGTCCAGGTATACCTAGAATTCGCTTCCTAGCTTAGCGTAAAAAGTAAAAGCTCGCGATTTCTTAGGTTAAGGTTTTAACTAAGCTTTAAGGGATAATAAATATAAATCAAAATCGGCTAGCGTTTAGGTATCGAAATAATATGCTTTTTTTAGCTAAACGGTTAAATAGGCTTCGTGGTTAATTATATTAAATAAAAAGGTTAATATTTAATCGATAAAACCTTTTTAATCGTTATATATCTCCTTTAAAACGGTATCGGGGCGGTTCCGAGTTTTTATCTTCCAGATCTCTTAGTATTCCGTATTAAGTAATATAATTATATACAGAATCCGTTACTTAATTATTTTAAGCTTTAAAGGGGCCCGTATAAAGGTAATATCGAGGTCGCTTAACCAGCTTTCCCGCTCCCGAAAAAAAAAGATTTATTTAAAAATCGGAATATTCTCCGTTTTAAGATCGACTTTTCGGCCGCATTACTAGGTTTTTTTAATCTCGTTAAGGCTAATTCCGTACCCTTATTATAATAAGGTATCCGCTTCCTATCGGCGGGTTTCGTGGTTCTGGATCTACGCCTTTAACTCGGTAATTTAATAGAGGATTACCTTTTACGCAATAGTATTACAACATTATAAATCTGGGTTAAATTAATCCCCCTAATCGGTTACGGACTCTTCTTATTACTGCTTAAACTAGGTTATAAACTCTCTTTACTATTACTTAAACTAGGTTTCGCCTTAGTTTCCCTATTTAATTACAGGTTATTATTACTCCGATTAATTCGGATCCCCCGCTAAGGGTTAACTGGCTTTAGCATTACTAGATCGCGTTAATAATACTATAACTTCTCTAAGTAGCCGAAAACGAAATAATAAAATTATTAAAATACACTATAAATCGGCTAGGTAAAGAATCAGTACTAATATAATAATAAATTTATTACTTAACCAAGTTAAGAAAAAGTCTAAGCTACTAGTTATTATAAAATCCCTTTTATATATACGTAACCCTAGCGTTTCGGAGGCTTAGCGCTATTACTCCGATGCCTTAATTATACCTCTACTTTATCAGGCTTAGTGTAATCCTGACAGCTTTCGATTAATTATCCTGGTAATAGTTAACGAATAACCTTAATTATTAATCCACGTATTTATTTATAATCTCCGCTTAGCCCACGGTTTCGTAATACCCCGCCGATATTAATATTTAATAAATCCCTAGTATTTTAAAAAGCTCGTTAATAAAATCGGATATAAATTAAGGGCCCTTATTAGAAGTGATTATAGTGGGTAGCCCGAAGACCTAGAAGGGTTCCTTATAATATAATTCTGTAACCGTTTAAGCGGTGGCTGCGCGGGTATAAGGAATCGTTTAGGCTCTTTTACCTAACCGGTTTATAATTATTAGGAGGTTATCTTTACCGTACTTATCCATAGGTATAAACTTAAAATCCATTATTATATATTATTATAGCCGTAAGGGTACCGGTAACGGGGTTAATAGTCCAGGGGTTTTATCCCGGGGATGCTTAGTTAGTTAATAGCTTATATAATTAGCTACGTAAGTATTATAATCGTACCGAAAACCCCTTTACTAATATTAGTAAACTAATAAACCGTGGGTTTTTTTTCGGCTAAGGTATGCCGTACTTATACGGTCGTGGACTTTTTTAATAATCTTAGTTCTTAAATCCCCGGTTTTTAAAACCACTAAACGGCCTTCTCGGAGTAATAATCCGTTAATAAGGGTAAAATTACTTAATCCTTTTTTAGCCTGTAATCGGTATTTATCCAAGGATTTATCGGTGCGGTTAGCTTATAGCAGCTTATCTACCACCAGGGTGCTTAAAACAGTTAGTGGTTTAATATCCTGGTTTAAAACGCAGAAAGGTATACTTAGTTAATCGCCGTTAAATAAAACCTTTTGGAAAATAGCTAGGTGGCGTTAGGCTTTTTATTTATCCTTTTGCGTTTTTAAGTCTTCTTGCTTTTAGGATAAGGCGTTAACCATAATATTCTCCTGGCCGGGCTAGTACGTAATAATAAAGTTATACTAGGAGAGGAGCTTTATTTAATCTGCTTATTTAATATTTAGCCTTTGCTTTATATTAAAATACTTTAAAGCCTAGTAATCCGTAACGATTAAAAAGGGATATACTCGCTATAATCCTATTAATTCGGCTTTTTAGTATTATAAGGCTCGGATTACCGCTAAAAGCTCCCGGTTATAAGCGTAGTAGTTTAATTCTGCGCCCTGTATAATCTCCGAAAAATATAAAACGGGATATTATTCTCTTTCGGGGTTATGCTATACTAACGCTCTTATAATTACTCCGTTAAAGGTATCGGTCTTAATCCTTATTTCCTTATTATATAAGAAGTGGTTTAGTACGGGAGCCGAAGTTATTAACCTTTTAAGCTCCGTAAAGGTTCTTTTATATTCGGCGTTAAAGTCGAATAATACGTTATTTTTAGTTAGGTATATTAAGGGCTTAGCCCGCCGGCTATATTCTGGTATAAATCGCCGGTAAAAGTTATAAAAGCCTAAAAAGGCTTAAATACCCTTAACGGTGGTAGGTTATTCCTAGCGTTATACTGCCTCCACCTTTTCCGGGTCCACTTATACTTCTTCGGTTCCGATAATAAACCCTAAAAACTTCGTTTTAATAATATGGAATTCGCACTTCTTTAAATCAGCTTATAATCCTGCTTCCCGTAGCCTCCGTAAAATCTCCTTAACGTATAGTTTATACTCTTTTAAGCTTTTTAAGTAAATTAAGATATTATCTATATAAGCGTTATAATAATCGTCGAGGAGCTCGAAGAGCACTTTATTAATATATTTCTAGAATATTACAGGATTACCCGATAATCTAAAAGGCAGCACCTTATACTTATAATTACCGTACCGGATTTTAAAGGTAATTAGTTCCTTTATATCCGGGTTTATTTTAATTCGGTGGAATATTTAACGAATATTAATTTTGGTGAAAATCTTAGCCTTTAAAATCCAGGATAGTGTTTTTTTAATTAACGGTAAAGGATACCGGTCTTTTCGTAAAATCGCGTTTAATTTGCGGTAATTAACGCAGAATCGTAGCTTTTTATTAGCCTTGGGTGCGAAAAGCACCTAGGAGGCCTAAAAAGCCGCGCTGGGCTTAATAAATCCCTTTTATATATTCTTTATTAGGTACTCTTTAACGGTTTTTAATTCCTTTAATAATATTTTCCGTAAAGGAATATTACCCATTTATTCCTTGGGTATAACTCCCTTTATTAATAGGATTCGGTAATTATAAGGTTAATAAGGCGGCAGCTTATTAAAATCAACCTTATTAAAAGTACGTAATAGGGGCCGGTACTTTTCTAGTATTTAGTTTTAAGCCTTCCGTACCAGTTCTTTCTTATCCTTTTCGGGTAGGTTTTCAACCTCTTTTTTCTCTAATATAAACTTATTAATTTCGCTTAGCGAGGTTATATAAATCCCCTCGCCGCCCTTCTTAGCTAGTAAGTAAAAAGGATTTATTAAGATTATTATTATATCGATTAAGGGTTGCCTTTTATATTATCCCACCGAGTCTCGGGTTAATATAAAGGAACTTTACGTATTTCTGCCCTTTCCGATATCGGGTTCGGGGAATATAGCCCTTCTCTTTCTTAGTGGCGTAGGTGGCCTTAAATTATCTAAAAGGTTTCGCTTTATTTAGGCTATCTTACCGATAATAAAGGTGGTTTTAGGGAGCGGTAGGTCACCTTTTTATCTTTTTATTTCTTAGCGAATACCTTTTACCGGGACCTGTTAATTTATTAGTTCGGAGATCCGTTACTTAATAGCTTTATAATCGGTTTTTTGCTAAATAACGGTGGCTAATTCTGCTTAAGGGGTGTAAAGTAGCGGCTCCGGACTCTTAATTATTTCTGGTTTCTTTAAAATACTAATAAGGGTTTTCGGGGACTTTTTCCTATTATTTTATCGCTTAGTATTCTTCTCGAAGGCTTTTTAATATTCCTTTATTTACTTTTAGTGTATTAACTTCTCTTAGGGCGGATTCTTAAAAATTAAATAACGCCCTACCACGTTAATTAAGGCTTTATAGGCTTCGAAAAAAATACGCCCTATTAAAAGATTATAGCGTAAATCCGTTATAATTAGCTTTTCGCCCGGGAATACCTTACCTTATATCTTTAAATCCATTTAAATAATCTCCCGTACGCTTTGCGTGCCCTTTCCGTTATAACCAGAGAGCATTTAGGGCGGAATACCGGTATGCTCCTTAGCACTTATCTCTTTTTTTAACCGGCTAGCGAACTTAGGGCTTATAAAACACCGGTTATTTACTCCCGAATTTAATAGTATATTATAGGTAATAATTAATTTATTAATTATTAAGGTATATATTACTATAAAAGGTTCCCTTCCGAGTAATCTAGTTAATAGATTATTATTATTCTTAAGTTTTGTAATAGTAATCGGATTCCTCCCTAGGAGGGAGTTAATTTTACCCAGGGTTAGTTTTTTACCTATTCGTTAGTAACCGGTTGCTTATTACCAGCGGGGTTTATATTATAACGCTTATAAATAGCAGCTAAACGTGCCGTATAATTAAGGGGGGCGGAACGCTAGTAATCGTTATAAAAGGGTAACGGATAATTCTTTATAATATAACCGGTTTCGTAATAATTAAAGTAACGGCCTTTATTAATTAGCTTTATAAAATCGGTATTAGTAACCCTTTTAAAGGTGCGGCCGGCTTAGGGAGCGGGTATACCGCGGTTTAAAAGTGCCGGAGTACTACCTCGAGAGGAATTTTAACCGGTTCCTCTACCACCACCGCTAATAACACGGCCCGAAAAGCCAGAAGTTCCGCTTCGGGTATTACCGGTATCGCGTATAGTATTAATTCTGCGGCTAGTTTTTTAATTATTTATATAAACCGTATAAGCGTATTACGTATAAAGCTTAAAAAACCGCTTAAAATCCACGGTCTTATTATTATAATCACGGTTTATTAAAACCTTTATAAGTCCTAGGAGTCGTTTATTAAGCTCGTATTTCCAGTCGGATTTTTAAAGCTTACGCTTACCAGTTAATTTAAAAAAGTCGTTTTTAAACTCTTGGAATTTTGCTATACTTTATAACCGAAAATAATTAAATTCGGCTCTTGCTTTAATATCCTTATTAGGATCGAAGTATTCGTTAGCTAAGTGTTTTATTATCTCTTTAAACGTTTGGATTTAGTTAAGGTAATCAGGCTTAAGGAAGGGGTATAATACCTTTGCGGCCTTGCCCTTTAAATGGCTTTTAATATCGGTTATTCGTGCCTAATCGTCCAGGAACTAATCTTTATTAACTTCGAGGCGGTTCTCTTGCTTATAGTATTAAACCGCGAAAGAAACGGTATTCTTCTCGTTATCGTTATAAAACTTTAGTACGTTTACCTTAGTGGATTTCTTAATGCTAAAATAACCGTAATAATTAAAAAGGTTACTTAAGAGGGGCGTATTAATACGGCGTTTTTAAACCAGGTTTATAATAAACTAATTAGCGTTTTATAAATCGGCTTTAAGCCGAGTAATCTTTTTAATATCGGCCTAGGCTTATACCTTATAGGCCTCGATTACGGCGTAATTAGCCTTAATCTTAGCTAAGCGATTATTAAATATTTTAGTAAAGTAACGGGCTTAATTACCTAGCATTACCAGGTTAATATTTAATTTTTTATAATTTAAAATAATATTATTTTTTTATAGGCCCCGGGATATATAAAGTAATGCTCTGGCCTTAATTTCGTTAAAAAGCGCCTCCGGGTACGTTTTATATATATTCTAAAACGTTTTAAAATTATAAACGCCGGAGGTTTTCGCTTAAATCTTTTTATTTATCGGGGTAAAGGGCTTAAAGTAAAAGGCCGGTCCCTAACCGCTTTAACCCATAATTCTGGTTAATAAAGCGGTCCGTTTTATATCGTTCTCGTATAATATATTAATAATGATTTCGGACCGTTATACCTTAAGGAGGGGGTTATCCTTTATAAGCTTAAGCAGGTTAGCTAACGTATAAAGTCCGTTAATATTAAATTTATCTTATCGCTCCGCCTGTTTTTCGTAAGTTTCGCGGAGGGTTTTAAAATCGACCCGATTACCTTATAAGTATAATATAAACTTATTATTAAGAGTTTAATAATAATACTTACTCTTAGGGTTATTTTAAAGGGGGTTTAAGTGGTTATCCACCTTGCTTAGGGTATTAATATTAAGGTTAGCCGCAAAAACAGCCTTGGCCTCGCGTTCCTTAGCGGACTTAGCCATAATATCGGTTTCCGCGGTCTCTAAAGGTTTAAACCGTTCGATTCGGGTTCAGGGTTCGGGATCTGCGAGTAGCCGATAGCTTACTGCAGGGATTTAATAAGTATTTTTTTAATTCGTTTTTTCGGGGGGAACTTAGGCCTTCCTAAACCGTATATATATTAACCTTTAGATTATTATAATTATACTAAAGGCCTAACGCAGAGGTCGAGATTTACTAGTATTAAGTAGAAATCTAAAGGTAAAAAAAAAAAAAAGAGAAAAGCTAGCTATATACCCGACCTCTGCAAAGGTAAACATCAGAATCTGCCTAATAGGGTTAATGGCAGATACCAGCTAATAGGATCCATGACAGGGTCCGGTCAATGGGGGTGGGGTCACAATATGGCAGCCACGCGCTAGCCACACCACCAGCCATAGTGCTCAATCCCCACCACCAGAGCCGAGCCTACTGCACCTATCGTCACTACCAGGATATATTGGGATGATGAGGACAGGGACATCTCAATCGTCTGGTGGGTGTTACTATGCAGAAACATTAAATAATCTGCTGGTTTCGAGCTGTGCGAAGAGGTGGTAGGATATAGGTGGTGGTGGTGGTGTTTGTAGTGATAGTTTTGCTGCTGCTGTTGCTCTGACAGATAAATTTCATGCGCAACGTCGGGAGGAGGTAGAAGCTAGAGAGTGTGTACATAGAGATAAATACTTCTGCTCTCTTCCACTCTGTGGTGTATTCAAAAGGACAAGATACAAAAAGCTCAGGGACCAGTGGTCCCCTACGAAAACCTCGCTATGCCCAGGAACGGACCGGATCCGCACCTGGGTATTGCGATAGGTTTTTCACTCCCTTGGAAAACCCCCCTGTGCACCCAGCCAGGGTCGAACCCTGGGCTAAGTATACAGAAGGGCGTTCTAAACCACTGCGCTAAAGTAGGTGACCGCAATCGCCAACCAAGGCGCAGTGGCCTACAGGATACCTTATCTCCAACTTATCTTAAACTATATCCTTTTCTTTTCAGTCGTGCAGTAGGAGGTGTTAGCCCGGCGTATTGCCCTGATGGGCGGGCTCCCAGCCGCGGAGCCACATGAGTTGGTTTCTGACGAGAAGGGCTAGACTGACTGGGGTACATTGCTGATTGGCTTCCCATCTAGTTTCAGGCACACAGTTGCCAAAAAGTGGGACTAAAGTTACAGAGCATGTTGCCGTAAACGCAAGTGCCTAACCTTAGGTTGCTAAGCTTTCGAGTTGACAGGCGTGGGGAAACCGGAAACGTGGGGCCAATTCCCTTAAAAAAGGAACATGAGTCCGGTCGGGAAGTGTGTTGTATTGGTAATGGAGCAGGTTGTGAAAGTGTTTGGGCGCTCGGTAGTCAGATTAGCTTGTTGGAGAGGCTGAGATATCTATTTGTGTGATAACATCACAGCAATGCTAAAACTGATACTGTTTGTGGGTTAGAAGGGGTACCTGATCCGAGCGCGTCGAGGAGGTCAAGTGAATAGTACTACTGTGTTTATGGCGATAGCATGGGATATTGACCACCGAGCTGATTGTGCGTGGCGGGTGTGGGAGCGCCATGCTCTTCTCATCGTGTCGACGACATGCCCTTCCATCATAGACTCGCCAACAGGCGGTTGTCTTTCATGCCTCTCTCGAGTTATAGAACGGAGTTTGTACCGGTCTGAAAGAGCACATATATTCGACTGCATCTGCAGTGTCCATATATAGTGTGTGTATATCATGCCAGTGGCTTTCCTCGCCGCCGAAAAGGGTAGAAAATAGGACACAAGATGTGTGATAGAGGGGCTCTTATTTCACACGCCGTTGACTTGCTAGTTGAGGATAAGCATTAACATTGTTGTGTAACTCTGAAGCTCGCAAGATGTGTCAAAGCAAAGCAGGAACGCCCGTTGGTATGTCTCTTTGCGTGTGCTATTTCAACAGTCGATTCACTACACTCTACCTATGGAAACCGTGGGTGAATTTCCATCCGAGCTCCCACCGCATAAGTCCTCGACATGAATCCCGCAGGGCTGACTTCTCCCTGTGTCGTCAGTTTTCTTTACCCCCGCTCGGCCGGCTTGTGCTGTGTTGTGTCGCAGCGATGACATTGAAACGGGGTACGGGTAGCCTCAAACCAAGGGTGTGTGTCCCTAATGTGGTCACCAGACACGTCTACCCTTACCTCCTGCCTGCTCCGATCGCACTGGATGTTGCGCCTCGGCCCGGAAGAAGGACGTACTACGTCACCAAGAGGTTTGGGTAGTGCATGAGCCTGGGTGAACAGTCGTACTGCAGCTCTCCATCCAGGGGTCCAACGCTCGATCGGGCATGGGACTTTCAGCGCTTTGACAGCCACGATTTGGTTGAACCGTATCTCAGGGCTTGCATGTTCTTCCCGAGGACAACGTGGCTGCCCTATCCTTGTACCGATAGGTGAAGGGAACCCCTCCATTCGTATCGACGGGAGGAACCGAAGCCAACGCCAGATCTGCGGGATGGATCTGGGGATGTTTCACTAAGGTTGTCAAACCCAGGCTGACGTGGAAGTTTGAGTCTAGGTGTATTCGAGAGTCTCACCGCAACGGGCGTCGTAGTTGTGGCTGCATAACCTAGCGTGATCGACGACCACGGCGCCCGTTATGGTGAAACTTGAATACGGCGAGTTTTGGTAGAGAAGCACCTCCCCTGGCAGATGAGATTTCTCCCGTCAAAGAGGCCGTCATGTGACAGGATACCAAATCAGCTTGACAGCTGTTGATGTTCACATGGGGCAACTAGAGACATGGCAACTCAGTACTGAATGTAAGTTAGCATATCTTCGCTTAATATCATAAGCTCTGTGTCAATTTCTTGCCAAACAGCATGTCACATTTGCGTGGTTCGGGCGAGGACCCGGACCGAGGGCCAGGCAAATGCAAGACTCGGCGACTTTGAGAACAGGCCGCGGCACAATGCCACACCGTACACGTGCATACCGAGAAACCCAGGCGTGCGTATCACCTAATCATCACCAACAACAACAAGGCATGGCATGAAGGGGCTGCTGTTCGCTGTTTCGATAAACGGACACGAAGAGGAGGTAGCTGACGTCACGCAAATGGCGAGCTCCGTCGGCCAGTGGAAGCCTCCGGGCAGAGGCCGAGATCATCACGATGGAGTCAGGAAGCGACCGAAAGCAGGAGACGTCTCGAAGTCAGCTGGTCTCCCTCCAGGGATCACGATGGGACGCATGAGGGCAGGTCTGACGGAGGCTTTCCTCCGCGCGGCATGCGTTGTTTTCTTGGTCTGTCTCGTCTGTCTGCCACTGCCACGTCTGCAGGTCGGCGGGCAGCACCCGCCACAGACTCACCGGACGGTCAGCCGGTCGTGGCCGGCTGGCTGCCCGAGGTGGCCCGAATGTGGCTTGCGTGGGCAGCGCGGCGCAGGCAGCGCGGGTGGCGCGTGCTGGGGGAGCTGGGAAAAGCTGCGCCTTCAGGCCGAGGGGCAGAGGTGATGCAAGAGCCCGGGAGGGCAAAGATCGACGGAGGGGGAGGGGAAATCGTGATCTTGGAAAACGGGAGAATGCCAGGCTTTCCGCTCGGCTTTCCGGTGGCTTTGCGTGGCGCATTGCACCGCCAGCGCGGGGCAGGTTCCAGAACCCCGGCTAAAACACTAGTCATGCTGTCATAGCGGGGATCTCCCAAACAAGGCAGCCAGTCCAGCCCAGGCGGAGCTCACTCCTGTCAGACTCTCAAGCCCTGATTGGCCCTCGAGCTCATTAGCTGCCCTGTAGTATGGCCGAGGCAGCGGGGCAAGGAATGTACCGTTGCGCAGGTATCATGCATGGCAGGTACTTGAGCAGATCAACCTCCAGGCACAGCTTGTGGTTGCCGCAAAAACTGGAGCACATATCGAACATCACTTCCTACTCCCAACACAAGATGATCTGGCATGCGAATCATGGATGGGAATAGATCATCGTAGAGGGCAGAAACAGGCATGGGAATTCACATGTCCATGGTTCCACCACCATCCTTAGATCTAGTGACGTCAAATTCTCCGTGGGGGCCGCAGCTTCCTCTGCTGTGTTGCTACCGTCAAGGCGGGCCAAGTCAGATGCCGCCGCGTAGCCGGCAGTAAGCTGGGCCAACAACAAATGGGAGGTCCGGTACAGGACATTGGATTGAGGCAGGTCTGGCAGGCAGGCGAGGACAGATTGCAATCACCCTCACACCGGAGCAAAGCGGGCGGGACGCCTGCTAGTACGGAGGGGAGAGGGGCCAGTGGAACAAAGGGAGCTCGGAGGTCGATGTTGATGACGTAGTGAGCGCCTTTTGGCGGGGTGTGTGTTCACATGATGGCACATACCAGGTAGGCACGGGTAGGAAAGGGCTGGACCATGAGCCACGATGATTGCTTTGCAGCAAGTACCACGTACACCAAGCAGGCACGCCCGGCTACCTGCCTGCTGTCACGCGAGGCCCCAAGGCACCAAGTTCCCCGCCCCGACCCCTCCCAAACCAGTATATAAACCCTTCCTCCTCCCACTCCTCCACTCACCTCTTCTCTCCATCAACAAGCTCAATCACAGTCTCCTCAGATCTTGCACTCCTACACAATCAACCAACAACCAACCACCACATCACTCAACCACCAACCGTCATCATGGACAAGATCAACAACGCCGCCAACTACGTCTCCGAGACTGTCAAGGGTACGCTGCCTCCTCCCATTCCTTCCTCTCTGTGACATTCCACTGACTTGCTTCTCCCACAGGTGCTACCAGCACCGGCTCCAAGGAGGCCAACAAGGAGGTCGCCAAGGACAACAGCGCCGGCATTGGCACCCGTGCCTCGGCCGCCAAGGACGCCGTTGGTGACAAGTTCGACGAGCAGAAGCACAGCACCTCTGCCGACGTCAACAAGGAGGCTGCCAAGCACTAAGCAACTCCCAACGCCGACACTTCTTTCCCGGCGATGACTGTACGATGATGGGGACATGATCGGGCGTCCGGAACAGACAGATTTCTTTGGTCTTCGGCATCAATGGACATGGATTGACTCTCGGGTCTTTCCTCATGGCAGGCTTAAATACCCCCTAAGATAGTCTTAGAATCAAGCTGCCTTTTGCCAACACATATTCGTTCTCGTGACCTGTTCTGCGTGACTGCTTGCCTGCCAACCCCTGCATACTGATATTGACTCTATTTCCGTGCAAAGCTAAGTACCTTACGACTTACGAATATTCCCATAACACGAGATATTTCTAGTGGAACATTTGCTGCGCTGAATCTCATAAATGCCAGTCGATAGCAACCTGCCATGTGCCAGTCTGAAACGATGGATGACGGCAGGCAATTCACGTACCCGGGAATTGACAATCACATCTTGAGCGCCAGCGCCCTCGGCACCTTTCATACGATGTAGGTTCCGGGTCCAGCCCATCACGCCCGTCAGACCATCACCACATGCCGACACCAAAGGTTTACCCGGACGTGCCATGCTCGTGATACTTGTATCCCGAGGCAGCTGGCTGTCACCGAGTCTTGAGGACATATGCCGAGCCGGGTGCCTCGGTGTCTGAACAAGCTTGATTAGCAACACCCATCCAGCCACTGTGCCACTGCCGTGAACTCCTCTCCTCCCGACGGCTCCTGCATTGCGCTACTTGAAATCTCTGTTCCCCGGGACGCGGTCACGCTCCGCGTAGTAGCTGTCAAATTGAACCCAAGCAAGACGCAGGCGGAGCTGCTCGTCGTCGACAGATGCTGTGAAGTCGTGGAAGATCTGTGGCTCAACACTGACGAGACGTGGCTTGGCCGCATTTTCCCCACCGAAGCTCCCCACCACAGCTCCCCACTCTCTGCCGCCTAATTTTCCGATTCTGTCTCATGCGACATTTCTTTTCGTCTCTTCGACCTTCTTCCAACAGACACATTGAGGCACTTACGGCCTCGCTGTTCTCATCGGAAAAACGAGACGCCGCGTCGCCTTCGCCTTTCCAGATCAAGGTTGTGTGGTGTAGTGGTAGCACTGCGGATTCTGATTCCGCCAACCTGGGTTCGATCCCCAGCACGACCTTCATTTTTCCTATTCTGTTCTAATGGTTCGTTCCGGGGTCCTTCCTGGTCCTTCTCTTTTTGCGTCTCTTCTCATTGAGACCTTTCCTGCATGACTGAGCGTGAGGGCATTCCTCGTTCATGTCGCCTGACAATTCTGCCTCGCTGATCACGTCTGGATATTACCCACGGCACACCTGAATATTGCCCACGGGACCACCGAGTTCCGCAGCAGACAAGGAGACCAGCAATGGTACTCCGTATCCGTACTCCGTATGCTATTGCGGCATACCTTGGAAGTGCCTGTCCAAGTCGCGCGCATCCCAGCCACAACCTGGCAGTTTGGCAACTGCTGATAGGTGCTGAGAGAACCAACTCGCTGTTTATTGCAGTTATTTATCACTATTGTCAGATCTACTGTACCGTTCAGTCGCGGCTGCAGTTGTACAGACCAAATCCTGTCAGATTGTAGCATGCTAAGAATTCCAAATCGACGGTAACAGAAAGCGAAGTACAGGAACAGAAAGCGAAGTACAGGTCACAGTCCCATTGGTATCCACAAAACGGAACAGCAGCCAGGAAACGCCAGGAACAAGAAGGGCATGAGCAAGTCGCCAAAGCATCCATCACCTCTCTTGTAAGGATACCTCTCTTGTAAGGATACGAATGAGAGGTGCAATAGGAAGTATCCAGTGAACTTGTGTCTTCCTTGCCGTGCTTTGCGACCCCAGAATCTCCTTCTCGAATCCCGTTTTCGATCTGGTCGAGCCGAGAGCACGGGCCTTCGCCGTGTTCCAGGGGTTCTTCCCCCACACAGGCTTAAGGCAGTTCAGCTTCAATTTATTCCATTTTCTGCTTACGGCAGCTCCGCTCACGAGTCACAGCAGCTCAGCCTCAGCAGCTTCATCACCGCCGTCACCATCACCACCGCTAGCTTATATAATAAGACGACCAATTCCTCCTTGATGACTTGAGCTTCCATTACTCCATCATCACCATCACCAACACCAGCTAATACAACACGGGTAACTCCGCCCTGCGGACCTCACAACAAGTCTCTGCTCTCAGCACCCCAAGGCTCTCTCTCTCTCTGAAACCCCTTTTCCTCGTCCGGCGCCATGGACTCATCAAAGGCCCCCTCCTCCTCCTCCCTGCCGCCCGACCTCTTCGACCAGACGACGCTGGTGTCTCTGGCCTCGACCGTCACCATGCTGGGGGCGGCCTACTACGCCTCGCTGCGGGCGCTCGGCGGCGGCGGCGACGGCGTCTCGGGGCGGACGCGCGCGCTCTTCGTCTGGCACGCCTTCGACGCGCTCATCCACCTCTGCCTCGAGGCCGGCTTCCTGTACCACTGCTTCTTCTCGTGGGTGCCGCTGGACGGCGTGGCGGACCCGCTCGCCCTCATGCCCACGGCCCACCACTTCCTCGGCCACACGGACCGCGCCTACGGGCCCCAGGCCGGCGGCGACGGCTTCATCGCCCAGCTGTGGATGGTCTACGCCCGCGCGGACCGCCGCTGGGGCGGCGCAGATCTGGTGTGTACTTGCTTGTTTGCTTGCTTGCTTGCTATGACTCCATCTCTCCCTCCCCTTTCTCGTTCCTCCAACCCCTGCCCAGCCCTGCCTTGCCCTACCTTGAAGATCACCGAGACGCGGGATGAGGGAGAGAAGACACCCGGGAAACCCAAGAACCCCCCTTGCTGACGCCAGTGTACAGTCCGTCATCAGCCTCGAGCTGCTGACCGTCTTCATCGCGGGCCCGCTCGCGTGCCTGGTGTGCTACCTGCTGGCGCGGCGGGACGCGCGCGTCAACGCGGTCATGATCGTGCTCGCGACCATGGAGCTGTACGGCGGCTTCATCACCTTCTGCCCCGAGTGGCTGGTGCTGAATTACAACCTCGACACGAGCAACTGGATGTACCTCTGGCTCTACCTCGTCTTCTTCAACGGGCTCTGGGTCGCCCTGCCGCTGTACGCCATCTGGGCCGCCTTCTGGGACATCGACGACGCCTTCGCCGCCAAGGCCTTCGCCGCCAAGGTCCGCTCGGCGGCCGCGAGGAAGGGCCAGTGAGTGAGCGGAGAGCAGAGAGCAGAGAGAAGAGGAGACGAGAGAGAGAGCCTGTTGTTCTCGGGGGGGAGAAAGTCGTGCTGGCGGGAGTCGGACATGTCTTATTGGGAAGACTTTGCTGCCATTTAATCATGGAATTGGCGATGACTTTATAGATCTTTTGGAGCACCAGCGAGTGCTTTGCGGATACCCTCGAACGTAGCCGTTTTATATGTACTTAATAATGAGTTAGCAGAAGGATTCAACATAGTAGTGCCATATTTACGCACCTATATATGCCAGACCCCTTCAATCAGGAGCCTTGCCATGATACCGCCCCTAGTTACCCAGACCTACCACTTTAGCCCGACCAGGGTGAGAAGGGTGCGGGTGGCCTCAACGGGGGTTAAACCCGTCGCTTCGAAAACGCGTGCCCGGCGCTGCACCACTGCACCACGAGGCCCAGGTGTGCCAGTACGTGAAAGTAGGGATTCCGATGAATGGATCTTCAGACTTCATCCACCGGATATAACCAAGACCAGACGGACCCGAGATGTCGGAGGGAAACGAGAACCACCTAGTCTCCGACCGCATACCATCATCCACGTCATGTCAGCTGAGATGTCAGCAACGTAGTCCTAGACGTCTCGGGTCTCCGATTCCTACCCATGAACCGGAAGGACTGGTCTGCGGGGCTTTAGCCTTACACATCCTGTCCTCAGCTCTCGGAAGTCCGGAGTATTCGAGTGGGAACACCCGCGACTGGTCACTTACACGGGGAGGAATATATGCGACGATCTATGTCCCCAATTCATAGGATGGATTATACGACGTGTCTCACCCCACACGCGGCTTCTACTTCATGGCCTACTAACGCAGGAATCAGAACATGGGAGTATCGACACTGTCACGCCGAGATCAGCACCTATTTGAGTATAAATACCCCCTCTTGCTGCTGTGGACAGAAAGAAGGCCCAGAGGACAACTCCCCCAAGACCCTCCTACCCCTCAAACCGGCCCCATCTCTACAGAGTCCCCTTTCCCTCCCTACTACGAGAATGAAGCTCCTCACCGCCTCTCTGCTCCTCGTCGTCGGGCTGGTCCCGGCCCTGGCCATGCCCTCGGGCGAATCGCAAGGTCTCTCGCTGGTGAGTTTGTGCCCAGCCCATCCCAGCCCAGCCCAGGACTGACTGACTTGGCTACCTTACTTACCTACGATGCGCAGTTGGACAAGCGGTGCGGCTCCTCCGGTGACACCTGCGCTATCAGCAGCGACTGCTGCAACGGCATCTGCCTGTGCCAGGGAGCTTGCAACTGCGTCGATGTCTAGGCGCTGGATGGGTGGATGTCTCCCCAGGGGTATGATCCAAAGGTCTGCGTCGTTGGAGTTTTTTTTTGCTCCGGGGAGGATCATGAGCAATCAATGGAAAGCGGATGTCATACGCTGGGGAGATCAGGCGCCATTGCTTGATTAGGTACCTACACAGTGTTTGTCCGCCACTTAAGGGACGGCGGCTCCATGTAAAGCCAGTGCAGACATGGGGCGGATAAGTTACGGCGCTGATATAGTCTTGTATTGACACCTGCGTTCCGAGAACTCATGCACCAACCCGAAAAATACAAGAAGAAAAAACCATAGCACTGGACACTCCGCCGTGACTGGTGTGAAAGCACGTTTTTGGGGCACTTCGGACAAGCAGACTTGGTTTTGCGAGGAAGCTATCGTCAGTAGCTATTGCCTAGTTTCATGGTTGTATACTTGTAAAAAGCCAACGAGAACCTCATAGGTACGTGGTAGATAGACGGATCATTCCGATCCTATTCGTAAGTGCCCCGACCTTGTTGCACCTCTGACAGGTCTAGAAATCCTGTGATATTTAATTGCTAAGGCATTTATCGAAATCGGGATCCATGGGGTTACCAGCATTACTAGTAGTAGTTGTATAATTAGTTATATGTCCTTTTAGCCGCATTAGACAAAGAGACTTGGTTGCTTAATTGATTGCTAAGTTAGTTAGTAAACACAAAGAATACATAGCAACACAACTTACGAAGCATTTAAAAAAGTCTAAACCCCTCAAGGGTCGATTATTAGAATATAGATACATCTCATGTTTTTATTATCTCAAGTTATCTGGTATGTTGTAGTAGCTACCAGCGCATACTAGAAGCAAAAGAGAGGGGAGGGGGAAGGGGGGGTTTAGATTTGGGATAAGAGCTTGGATGCTTGGTTGCTGAAAAGACAGAAGGAGAAAAAGACAACACAACTTACAGGAAAGATGTGAAAACCCGACGAGGGGCGAATAGCCTGAGGGTTAGTTGTCAAGGGGAAAGGAGAATCATCACTCACCTTTCTACTTCCCCAGCAGGTAGGGATTCACTTACCTTCTCGCCCTGCCCAACCTGCCCGCTCTCTCCCTCAACGACCCCCGCGACCTCCTCGCCAGCCCGTTCAGCTCCCCCAACACGCCGTGCAGCTCGAAAACGTTGTCGTAGCGATCGGTGTTGGACATGCGCTCCTCGCCGCCGCCGGGCCCCCTGAGCGGGAAGAAGAGCCCGTGCCCGATCGTGCCCCACTCGTCCCACGTCCAGTACCGGACCTCGACGTGCTCGACGAAGCCGCGCGCCCGCACGCCCCGGAGGTCGTCCAGCGTGACCATGAAGTGGCCGGCGGGACCGAACCCGGACCCATCGGACTCCCCCTCGGGCACGGGCTCCACCATCCCGAGACCACCGGAGGAGTGGACGACGGTTGCGTCCAGCATCCGGATGGCGTGGTGCCCACAGTCCGGGTGGCCCCGTAAAAAGTGCGCGCCCGCGAGGTTCGCCACGGCGTCGTGCACCGCGTCCTGCGTGGGCGTCACGACGACGAGGGCACCCGGCGGAGCGGCGGGCGGCAGGCCGCGCAGGCAGTCCGCCATGAGTGCGCGCGCGGAGGGGCCGCCGTCGTCGGGGGGGCAGCATGGGGGGGACGAGGGCGCATCCGTGGGGTACGCGTCGCAGTTCATGTGCCGGATCACGTAGCGGGGGGCGTAGGGAGGGCCGGAGGGAATGGAGGAAGAGGAGGAGGAGGAGGAAGAGGAGGGGGAGGGAGGGGAGGAGGAGGAAGATGGCACCATGTTGGAACTTGAAGACTGGGCCATCTTGGTGGAGGTGGAGGGGCGGTGGACGTAGGGAGCCCTTGAGCAGGTAGGTTGAAAGGTAAGGTAAGGTACTTAGTAGGCAATGCTCTCTCGAGTTGCTGTATGTTGGCGGTCAGCTTGGTCAGAGCTTTGTCAGAGATCGCGAGAGCAGAAGGGGGGGAAGGGCACTTTTATCGTGGTCGAAGCGGTTGCGGCCCAAGGCTATTGTTTGACTGGACGGCTGAACAACGCTGTTGGCTCAGTTCAAGCCTTAGGCGCTGTTGTGTCCAGGCTCAGCTACAACTGCTTTCACAAAGGCACTGTTCTGACCTGTGGATTGCACTAACTGCAAATCAACTCGGAACTGTAACTATACGCAATTGAACGTCACAGAATGTATTAACTGCGAATTATAAAAAAATTAGCAGGCCGGCCTTTATATACCTTTCAAGATATTTTTTTTAGGTTACCATTTTATATAAGGTACAGTCCGTAAACTACGCAACGCCCTAGGCGGCCGAACAGTCGGAACGAGACAGTAAGGAGATTGTGCCGTGCCGTGCTAATGATTTTGCCTAAACATTATTTCCATTGTGTTTTGCCTTGAGGACAATCTCGATGAAATCCACGTATTGCCGGTTCCGCAGCAGCGCGAAGTCCGTCTCGCTGAGCTGCTCCAGATTTCTGCGTGTTTCTTCCGGGGCATTCTGCCAGTGGATCACGACGCTCGCGACTGCGATGGTGTCGTAGGGCTGCTTCGGATGGTGTTTTCGGAACTGCTGCGTGATGTAGGGCTGAACGCCCGCGGCGATCCGCGAGGACCAGGGTAGACCGAAGTTCGCGTCCTGGTCGGTACTTGGGAAACTCGCTGAGAGATCGGCCGCTATTGTATTCTCGCAATCGTCGCAGAAGTATGTTATTAGTGTATGGCTGAGTCGCACAAGATAGACATGCTTCGAGTCGGAACCGACCCTGGGCTCAGTTGCGGGAGGAGACATTGGTGCTGATGGTTGAGACGGGTAACTCGAGCCGATTATGGTTTACTACTAATAATCGTCCGAGGGTTGTCTGTCAGTCCAATGGGCTACAGTCCTTCAGAAACGCGAGTCTTCTTATTTCGTTCCCCTACTTTTGTGCGGGGTTTCTTTATACTGACATATCCAAATGCGGTAGAGGGTTGAACGCTGCTGCGCGAGCACATAGATGCCAATAAAGAAAACTCGACTAAAGAGATGTCCCTGTAGTGATAGATTCACTTCATCCGATGGAATGGGTGTGTCCCTCTTCCACCGGCTTTCAATGATGCCTCTTTAAGGCATGTTGGCTATTTGTCAAAGGTGACGGCAAGCCCCGATGAGCTCGAGGTGATGCCCTGCTTCTACATAATGGAATACCTAACAGTCGAGTAGCCATCTACTGCCGGAAATCAGGAACAATGATAGCTGGGTAGATTGTAGTTTAGGAAGTTATTCATTTTTCCTATTTTCTTCGAAAGATGATAGCAGTATACCAGCACGCCTATTTCCGTGACGCCACGCTCTCAGAGCTTGGCCCCTCAGATTCTATCAAGCAGCTTACCTAGGACTTGCAGTACCCTCCCCCTATCTACCACCCACCAAGCAAACCCCCTTTACCCCCCCTATCCTCCTACCTCCCACCTCCCACCTCCTACCTCCTACCCCCTACCTCCCACACCCTACTTCCTCCATACCTCCTCCATCCCCCCCTCCTCATCCTCCTCCTCCCCCTCCTCCCTCGTAAGCACCCCCACCAACTCACTCTCCGGATTCCTCCCCAGCCACTTTTCCACCACTTCCCTCGCCGCGCGTCCCGCCCTGCCCGGCCCGATCCTGAGCCTCCGCTCCTCTTCTCCCCTGCCCTCCTCCGCCACCAGCGCCCGCACCAGCCGGATCGCGTCCGTGCGCGTGTCGTCCAGCGCCCGGTACAGGGCGTCGAACTCGGCGCACAGCCGCGCGTGGCACGGCGGCGCCCCGGCGCACTCGCACATCGGCACGTCCTCGAGCCCCCCATCGTATGTTGGTGGCAGCCCCAGGTCCGCCTGCACGTCCGCGCGCAGATCTGCGCGCGCCCGCTTCGTGGAGAGGTGCAGCGTCGGGTGGTGGTGATGTTTGGAGTGGTTCGAGTGGTGGCGGTGGTGGTCAGGGGGCTGTCGCTGCCGGGAGTCGTTGGCGTCGTGCGGGTGCGACTGCATGGCGCGCGGGCCCGTAGGAGGCGCTCTGTTGTTATGGTCGTGGTGGTTGTGGTTGCGGTTGTTGTTGGCGGAGGCCTGGAACGGGTTGGAGGAGGAAAAGGGGTTATCGTTGGATCTACTGTTGCTGTTATGGTGGTTGTGGTTGTGGTTGTTGGCGGAGGACGACTGGAAGGGATTGGCGGAAGAAAAGGGGTCGGTGGTGTTCTTAGAGGCGCCGCTGCCGCCGCCCGGCATCATCTGACCCGCGAGCTGGGCGAGAAAGCCGCTGCCCGGCGCCTTCCCGTCTCTGCCACCACCTCGTCCTCCTCCTCCCCGTCCCGCCTCTCCCGCGCCGCCGCCGGCGACGACGACGGCATCAGACTGCTGGTTCTGGTTCTGGTACTTCCGCGCCGCGTAATTGGGGTCGAAGTTCCTGCCCTTGTAGTTGGAGTTGGGCGGGCGCGCCGCGTCGTCCTGGACGGCCTGGGTCTGGGCCTGGGCCTGGTACTGCTGCTGTCCCTGTCCCGGTCCCGATCCCGGTCCCAGGTACTGGCGCTTCCGGGCCGCGTAGTTGGGGTCGAAGTTCTTGCCCTTGTAGTTCGAATTCATGGGGTGGCCAGCCAGTTCCTCGTCGTCGTCCTGGAAGGCCCTCTTCTGGGGCCGGGCGTACGGCGTGCCGGAGAACGCGGACATTACGATATATAGTGTCGGAGAATACGAAGCTCGTGTTGTTGTTGATGTTGGTATGGGACTAAAAGAAGAAGACTCACTGACTGGCTGATTGACTGACTGATAATAATATTGGCGCTCGATCCAGTCGAACTAGCAGAATGGAAGATGCGGTATGCAGCAAGTATAGTAATGGGACAACACTCAGTGAAGGTAGACGGGAAGAGACCTCATGGCTAACTATATCAACTGTCCCAGTGCAGTCATCGCTTTGTCCTTCTGAAATCCAGCTTGAAATTGTTGGGGATCCTGGACAAAGGCGGAAAAGGAAGGCCCGGCATTGTTCCGAGAGAGCAACCGTCCTTTGTATAGGATTGAGCTCTTTGATATCTGGCACAAATTAGCAGTTACCGTGTCTATACCACGGCTTCGAGATACAGCCCTCTCGTTCCTAGTCACTCGAGTGTCGGGGACTCAGAAGCGTCAGTATAGCTTTACGAGGCATGAGCGATACCTGCTATCTTAAGGTATTAAAATGCGATGAAAGCATTGGCGTATGAAGGGTATCCATACCTCCCACACCGCATCAACCACGCCAAGTATCACGTAGTAGATGCAGGAGTCTGGCCTGATCTTGAAATGCTCAGGCACCATCGATGATAGCCCAAAAACGCCAGTCCATATCGCCATATCCAAGGCTCAGAAGCCTGCGCCATGTCTGCCGTCCGCACTCCCAGCTAGGAGTGCTATTAAACCGCGTTTGAGTCGAGTGGGCGATCAGGAGAATTTTCCTTTATTACACCACATTGGGTTAATGGTCTACTGGTCGTTCATATCGTCGGAAACAAAATGCAATATCCTGTCCTTGCTTGCCCACATAACTCCTAAAGATGATCAACAGAAAGCGTTGGCACCAATGCATCCCCCCAACCTATACGCTATCCCCGAGTCAATGCGCTCCATCAAGTTATTCTTCACAGTATCTCCTTGAGCTGCTTCTTCTGGCTCGCCGTCAGACTGGTCGGGAACTTGACGTTGTATTTGACGATAAAGGCCCCGCGCTCGCCGGGTTTCTTGGAGATCGGCATGCCCTGTCCGGGATACGAGTCGGACATTCCCGGGGCGGTGGGTCCGGCCTTCTCGATATTAATTTGTCGGCCGTCGATCGTGGTCACAGTCCGCTTCCACCCAGTCAGAGCTTCTTTCAGCTCCAGATCGACGGTATGGATGAGGTTGTCGCCATCCCGGACGAAGAGAGGGTGTGGTTTCTACGAGTGCTGTTAGTATAGTCCCCTAGGCACGAAAGTCTGAGAATTGGGTTACTCACTTCCTCGACAATGAAATGTAGATCCTGCTTGCCTCCTTCTTCTTGATCACCAACGCCCTTAAACTTGATTTTACTCCCCTTCTTGAGGCCGGGCTTGATGGGGACCTCGAGTACTGTATCTGTCGTCGTTCTCTTGCCAGACTCGTCGAACGTCTTCCGCTTGATTTTCATCTTCTTGGTCACACCGTGAAAGAGCTCCTCCAGTGTCAGCGGCAGGGCACGCTCAACCGTGGTGACCTCGGGTGTAGCTTCTCTGGCTCGGCCACTACGGCCGAAGGGATCACCGCCTCCGGGAAAGCTGCTGCGCGGGCGGCTCCGGCCCCCACCGGGCATACCGAACATTGAGGGTATTTCGTCGTCTTCGGCACCCCCCATACCCCCCATGCCACCGGCGCCGCGAAAGAACTCGGCAAAGATGTTTTCGGGATTACTAAAGTGAAAACCGCCGCCGCCACCTGGACCGTCCGAAGTGAAGGCAAAGGTAGAACCTCCGCCGCGGGGCACGCCGCCAAAGTTGAAGCCTTGAAAGCCGCCGGGCATGCCGCCGGCAGCGCCAGCAAAAGGGTTCTCGCCCGGCGGGGGCGCAGCGGAGCCGCGAAGCAGGAATTCGAGGCCGAATTGGTCGTAGGTCTTGCGCTTCTCGGGGTCGGATAATACTTCGTAGGCCTGGGAACATTCCTTGAACTTCTCGGCAGCGTCGGGGTTGTCTTTATTCTTATCTGGGTGATACTTCAGAGCTGATTTCCTGATTGACTCGTTAGCATTGTGCAGACGGCAGGCCAGAGACACGCGCACGGCTGTGACTGAGCAGATCGGGGAGCGACACACATAGCCAGACGCGCCGCGCCTATGGAGGTGGGAGTATTCACAGAAAAGGAAAAGTCGAGCTTACCGATATGCCTTCTTGATTTCATCTTGCGAAGCATCGGGCTTGACGCCCAGCTGGTCGTACAGCTTCGTTTCTTTGACCATATTTACGGGCGTAAACGAGAGAGGCGGTCTCCGTACCTATTCAGTTACGGGCGGGAGAAAAAGTCGGGCCTAAGTCGTGTCTAGGCCGTGTCGCAGAGGCTCTGGCAGTTGGGCGTATGACCCGGAGCTAGATTCAAGCACGAGTCTGGGGGAGTGGACGAATGAGCATGTGTCGTCGGGTATATCGTACCAAAGTGAAGACGGGACAGGGCAACAGTCAGGATAGAAGAACACAGCGGAGGGTCCTCTATGCCTAGGAGGTGTGCAGTGAGGCTGGCCGTCCAAGTGGAAGATTTGGTACTGGAAGCGAGCAAGGGAGCCAGTATCTATTGCTGGCCGGGAGGTACGGTATGAGCTGGATAGGGTGTAAGGTACAGTCCCGGATCGTGAAGCAGAGGTGAGTCTACTGGAAACTTCTGGCAGCTTCACGGTGTCCTTGGGCTCTGTGTCCGAAGATACGTCATGCGAATAAAAGCGGTGTCGAGCTGGTGATGAGACGAGGTAACTGAGGTGACTTGGAGGTTGGAAAAGAGGTGGTAATGACGCCCAATGATGGGATACAGGACAGCAGCAGCTCTGGTGGGGTCGCGGGGTAACGTACTGCAAGTGCCGCAGGGCTGTCTTGTAGATCGCCTCAAGCAGCTACTGTCATATGCAACTACCGGGACGTGTACAGGACAAGAGAAAGCACTTGGTAAATTGGTATGGTGTTTCCGATCATGGAAGGGGAAGTAAAGCGAACCATGAGGCCATTTTAGAACCTGGATTTCGGGCGGGTCCTACGGCGACTCACTGTTCTGCTGTTTTCCTTGGCTTTCGATCAAAGCAAGCATTCTTCTTCTACGGTATACCGGTATACACAGTAGAAGCTTCGCGAAGCTTCTACCAGTCTCGCGGTATTGAATGATGAAACAGTCCAGGTTATTGAGACACCGAAACAACGGCTTAAGTCCGTGATAGTTCGACACCAACAGTCAACTCATGTGATGTCCCTCATCGACCGGGGGCGCTCAGGAGAAAGAGCTCTCCTTCAGATGATCGGCAAGAAATATTACCAAACGATGCGAGAGATAGCGAGACGTTGTAGTACATTGGCTAGCGCGATCTGGTCTAAGCAACCTTCCGATATCTACACATGGGTATAATGACCTTCTGTACAGGACTGCCGCAGGGGGCACATATTCTAGACAACTCAACACTGCCGACTGCCGACTGGGCAACCAATCAATCAGCCAACCTCCAACACCCAGTCTTGCCCAGTGTTTCTCTTATGCATGCCATGGCACACTCAAGAACATTCACTGCCTTTGCCCCTTCCACAGCCATAGTTGCCGTGAAATCTTTCGTCCGTATGAGCGGCGAAAGTAGCCCGCGTCCAGGTCCGTCTACTTAGTCTCCAGAGACAGACACCAGAGTCGTAGCGTGCCATGGTACACGCCCAAGGACACACATCGCCTTCCCCATTCCCACAGCTTTCGTTGCCGTGAAGTCTCCCGTTTGTTCGCAAGAGAGGAGCGCCTAGTCGCAAAGATCCATCTGGTCTTCATCAGAGACGAGCACCTAGCCCGCGTCAAGATCCATATGGTCTTCCGAGTTGCCCGAGTTGTGATCGGGCGTAGCGCCGCTGCTCTTTTGCTTGCTGGGGTCCACGGCTTGGCTCAGAAAGGGGGAGATTCCGCTGGCTCGCTGTTCTTGCATCTCCGGCACCATCTCCTGCATCTCTTGCATGTCGTAGTCGCCGTCACCGACAACGCCTGATGGCTGCTGCGGTCCCATCTGGCTCGCCCCGGCAAACTCCTCATGGTGAAACGACATTGAAGTGGCGTCGTCAAATATCCCTCTAGGATCTGAAAAGGCGGCCTCGTCGTATTCGGTCCCCTTAGGATCCGACATATCCAGGCTGATCTCAGCCAGGTCGCTACGCAAGCTTCCGCGCGTTGCGACTGAGGAGCCAGTACTGTATTTTCTCTTTACAGTAGTAGCGTCCTTCCCTGCTATTTGCGATAAATTGGCCGCGGTGACTGCCGAAGGCGCCGCAAACGAGGCTTGTGCTCCTCGGCTCTTCTGATCCTGCCAATCCATCTCGTCGTTGCGAGTCTGCTCTTGAGCAAGCTCCTGCTGGAAAGACCGATTGTCTGCCTTAACAAATCTCTAATAAAAGCATTAGCAATGGCAACAGCGAGAATAACGACAACTACGGCAGCACCATCAACGACACCAACAGCAACGTGACCAGGAGCAACAGCTGGGACAAAATCAACAGGCACACAAGCTTCCGATGACTCTGCCGCCGGACCGGATAAACTTACGCATAGGGCATCCGAGAGCGGCGTCGGCACCGCCTGCATGGCCTCCTCAGTGGCGTATACGAGGATGGGATTCTTAGCGCCCGTCCCCGCCGCGTGCAGCACCTCGTCGAGCGTCACCCGCTCCGTCTTGGCCGGCGACGACGACGTGAGGTCGCTGGCCTCAAAGCCGATCTTCCACCACTGGTCCGAGTCCGGGCCCGCCGAGGAGCCGGCCACGGGCTCGCGGACGCAGACGTAGGCGAGCTCCTCGGTGAGCGCCACGCCCCGCAGCGAGTACTTGAGCGTGGGGTTCCAGTAGTCGGGCCGGTAGGAGACGGGGTTCGACCGGAAGACGAAGAGCTCGTCGTCCACCTCGTCCTCCTGGCAGGTGAGTCGCTTGGCAATGACTTCGAGACAGCCGTGGTATTCCTCCCGGGTGTCTTTGTATTCTAGAGCATGGTTAGGTCAATTGAGAGCCATAGCGAACACACAGCGCTTACCCTCTAGATCTCGGTTCACTCGGTCTATGGTGTCTTGCGTCGTCTGTATGATACTCTCCCATTGTTCCTTATCGGCCGTCTCTTCGGGCGTGAGTTCATACGGACCGGTCCAGGAGTGGATTAGTCCCAGGTCAGTCATGCTGTAGGGTATGCCTTGTTCCCAGCGACGTTCGTAATAACGCCACTGGGCATCCCTTCTCTGCCGCTGTATCAGTTTCTGCCCAAGGTCGATCGACATCTGACAGCACTGGCGAACATCGTGTACTGGGTCGAGCCCTTCATACTTGGCACAACCGCGTTTGCCATCGCATCTCACACGGCTTTCCTCCTGTGCCGTGAGCCACCTCAAGCCACGTTTTACCTCGCGGGCCTGCTTCTGAAAGTGTATCGCAAGGTCCTTCCGGGCCGGGACATATCGATCCGCATAAAATACGCCAGGTATCTCGCAGGGCTTAGTCAGCCCATCGCCACCGAGTCGAAGCGTGATGACTTTTGCTGGCTTCACGAGCAGTGCCATCCCGGCATCCTCGGGAAAGGTGTGTTCAAGGGTTAACGCGTGCTGCCAGAGAAGATGATCCAACGCGTCATATAAGGTGTTGACCTCCTTGTACCCATCAATACCAGACTGGATGTCTAGAATGATGAACGGAGTAGTAGCTTCGTCCGCATACTCATCTGTATCATTTGACGAATCGCTCGACTCTGCCGCGGTCAGCGGCACGTATTTGCCGACAGTGACTAAGTCGCTGATATCAGAGTCAGGGGTCTCGTCGCTCGTGTTCTTGATCGCCATAAAAAACGCATTCTCGGTGTCTGACGGCCAAGTAACCGAGGATGAGTCCATTGCTGGGGTACTGGCAAGGCTGTCGACACTCCCGTAGCTCCGGTTGGTCATCTCAAGGAAAGCCAACAGACGTTGCAGCTCGTGGGCAAAGTTGGGGCGCGCCGCATCGCCCCAGATCTCTTCCCCTCTCGAAAGTGCGGCCATGCTCTCCTGCGTGAGGATTGAGCTTCCCTTCCACCACTTCGAGTCGTGCCCATAATTACGAGCCTCTCCCCCACACGCAAGAAGGATATTTCTGGCCAGTGGTATCTTGTGGTAGATGGATACGAGGGCGCCGAGGCGATGTTGTCGTGTCTGTCGAAGAAACGCAGGAGCCCCCGAAGGTCGGGTTCTATTCGATGGGGCGGGCTCAGGCTGTAAAACCTCTTCTGCGGCCTTGGTAGGGATCATAGCCCATTGTTCATTGTCGTACTGCGTACGGTTGGCCGGGCCAAAATATTTGTTAGGCTCGGTGTCGACTACGCCAGTTTCTTGCGGTGGGAGACCAGAGGCTACGGCAGACTCGGCCAGTGCCCGCCTCAGATCTTCATCTTCTTGGGCAGCATTGGTTGGGGCGCCCAATGGGGAGCGGTTATCGGTTCGGGAGGGAGGACGTGTTGGCGCGGCGCTGTTCTGATAGCTGAGAGGGAGCTCATCGGGGCCCTGTATGGTAAAGGCTGTCATGTCACGTCAGTTTCAAGGTCTATGGGAAAAAGAAGGTGGCCTGCCCGAAACATACCTAGTCCAGGGTTATTACCCGTCTCTCCCTCTCGGTCGGTTGCGAATGCGGACTCATCCCATTTATACTGGTGTAGCTTCCATTTAGCGACAAGGAACTCTAGGTAAAGCCGAATACTTGGGACAGTTTTGGATGGATGATACCTTTGAGCTACTGGGATCTTCAAAATATTCCTCTGTCGCTCGTTGCACGTCGTTGTTGTGGGCCTAGGATGGAGAAGAAGAGCAGTGAGTAAATAAGCTAGCCCAGGAGATAGCGAAAGCCAAGTTCCAGAAATAAGCAACGCACCTTTAAACGGCGGATGGCCTCGGAGTGCGAAATGTCACAGACATCGCTCAGAAGACCTATCGATGCTTCGGGCGGGTCTGTCGAGTCTGCTATAGCAGACATGTTGAGAGCACCACCGAGGTATGCGGCGACCAAAGTGCTTGTCGGCTTGACATGGAAGGGTTGGTCGGCGACAAGCTGGCGAGGTCAATATGCGACAGAAGGCGTGGTTCAGGCGCAGTGATGATAGGCGTGACGAGGAAGGGTGTGTAGATAAGTGAGGCAAGGAAGTGGAGGTAGGTAGCTATCTCAAGGTAGCTACCCAGGTACCTAACGCAAGGTACAGAAAGGCAGGTAGCCTGACACTGGAGGCGGACAACAGTCGCGAGAGTTGACGTCACTTGGTGTAGAACCTCTGGGCCTGAGCGTTGTGCCACCGAAACGGCCTGTTGTTTTCGAAGACGGTGAGGCTCTCCAGGTGAAGCCTAAGAGAAGGATAGTGGTTGCTGCCTGTCGCGCGACTTGGGTCGGTTGGAGGGTTGGAAGATGATGCCGGACCGGGTCAGAGTACGGGACGGGAATGATGCTGTGCAGGTGTTGATCTGAAGCTCCAAATGCAAGGCGCACGGACGTTGGTCTAGAGCAGGGGTCGGGCACGAGGCAGGGATGCCTCTACCGCTGTCAGCCCAGTCTCGTGCCGTCTAGCTTGATGAAGTTAGCGCAGATCACTGCCGATCGTGACTTCTCAGGCTGACCTCACACCTGACTCGGGGTTGATCAGAAAAACCTCAAATGAAGGATTTTGAATCAGTCAGTGAGTCTATACTCTGCTCTTGGTTTTCTTGTTATAGAGACATACGGAGTGCAGCCAGTTCAAGATTCGACTTGACAATGGGGTACTGACTCTCACCCCGGTTGCGATGATTATTCTAACTGAAGAGGTTATTCTGAGCCAGGATAGAGGAGGTGCCAGAGGGTGACAAGTCTCTGATTCACTTGACTCAGGGTTAATAAGAGAGAACTTAAGTTGAAGATCGTTCCGGGTGCAGGTCGATCAGATTTCCAGTACCACGGCTGAATGCGCTGTGCCATACATAGGGCAACTAAGAAACTGTTGTTTGCGCAACACCTACTTACTTCCTACCGGTAGCACTAGCATGAGGCACAGTCAGGAATCAGCATGTCCACCACACGCCAGGGTCATCTTGGGCTCTTTGTTGACACCGGTTACAAGCAGGTGATGTCAAGTTTGCGTACAATGATCCCAATGTATTCATACATCCCCAGCCGCTTCAGGCAAAGGGTCAACCGGACTGCAATAATCGGTGGATATGGCAATATGCCTTACACATATAGGTAGCTCGCCTGCAAACAGAACATATTTCTCAAGAGACCGCACCATCGTCACTTGAAAATATTGGTCTGATGGCAGTTGTGGCCTGAGCAGGAGGTAGAGACTCTAGATTGTTTGCTTCTCCAATGGCCGATCGATTGGGTACGCAAAAAAAAGAGACATATAGCCAGGTCAAACTTCAACCAGATTACAGGATATCAACCCATCCACCTTGCCACTGCCAATGCTGCGGTTGCTGTATTTCTCACCTCTGTCGTGGTTATTGTTGTGACTGGTGATGTTCTTCGGAGCCGAGGCGTATTAGGGGAGGTGCCGGAGGGAGATAATTCTCTAGTAACCTTAGGTATTGGACATCGTGAATACGGTAGCTGGGTTCATGGAGCATGTTGAGATGCCCAGGTGAACAGAAATCAGAAAAAAAGTATCTAGTGGACTTTATCCCAGGCTACTCGGGTGTGCTCCTAGTTTTGGGTTGACTAGGTAGACAAGGTACCCAATTCCCGATCCTCGGTTTACTGATTCTCAGGTCATAATATGTTCGTCCGGCATTGGTGGGTGCGCTTCATCAGTCTGCTGCAGTCTGCGGAAGCATGTGCCCCAATGCGAGATCATGTAAAAGCTAGCCCATTCGCGGTCTACTGCTCAGGGGTAAAGTAAATCAAAGCTGCTCTGTTCCTCTATCTGGTGGGAGAGATCCGATAAACGCCTTGTCCGACGCTATGCAGATGAATACTGGTATAAAGGAGACGTATGTGCGGGGTCATAATGTCCTCCTTTGCGCTTGTTAAGTGAAGGCTTGCGGCCCTCAAAACGGTGTTGCCGGCCCTCGGTGCCGATGCTGGGTCGAGAAGGGGGTGAGGGTAGTAGTGATCCCTACGCCTCTGCATAGAAGCCCCTCCTTGCTGTGTGGTCGGTAAGCCAGGACCGAAATCTCCATCCGTGGCTAGACGGGCAAAAGGTGCCCACTGCGGGACGTAGCCTGCCTTTTGGGCAGGAGGAGACTAATCTAGGCGTCGTCTTCATCGCTGTCCTCTCCATCCTCCTCGAAGTCGGCCATGTCATCGTCCTCGCCGGTGTCGCTACCTCCGAAGTCAAGCTCTTCCTCGCTCTCGTTCCAAAAGTCGGCGTCGTCATCGGCCGACTTGGGCGGCGGCGGAGGCTCCAGATTGGTGGGCATCTCGAAGCCCTCGGGTATGTCCTGCTTGGACTGCTCGACTAGCTCCTTGGCCTTCTTGTTGTAGGCAGTGCGGTTGTCCCGGTACAAGACTCCGGCATCCACATTCGCGGGTGAGTTGATCTCGGGGTCGTCCAGCAGCAGGAGAACCGAGCGGAGGACAGACTCGACCCCTTGCAGAGGAGACCAACGCTCGCTGGCGTGCTCGCCCGACGTGAGGTCCTCGCCTGGTGTGTGCAGGATGGAGATGCAGAGCTTGCCGTCGGGATAGACGTTAGGGTGGTACAGGGGGACGAGAAAGCGGAAGGTGGGCGGCTGGATCGGGTAGTCGTCGGTGAAGGTCATTTCTGCCTGTAACTTGCTGTCAGTCCATTGCGCGCCGCCGGCCTACGACTTGGCCTCCCAGAGCGGACTCACCTTGAAGTAGCCACCATCGAAGGCACTGTCAGGGTTCACCACGATGAGGCCCATGCGCCAGCGGAGGATATTATCGTTAACAAGCTAGAGGCGGTGAGATACGATGCTCGACTTGACATCAGAGGGTTCGTTGGGACGCTGGCACGCACATCAATGTTCACCCACTTCTCCTTAGAGAGATCCTTCATCTCCTGCATCAGACGCTGCCTGGCGCCGGCGCCGCTGAGCCGAGTTGAGGCCATGGTAACTGTAGTTGAGACTGCGCTGTCGCGGGTGTAGAGGCAGATGCTGGTGGGCGGCTTTGTGCGACTGTCTAGACGAGTCGGCGACGGCGAGCAGACGAGGGACGAACGAGGCGACAAAAGAGAAAAAGAAAGACAAGGAAAAAACCACGACTCCGTACGGCCCCAATGAAATAGAGAGTGTCTGCTATGGGCGATTGAGTCTCGCTGTGATAGTTGGTGTTGAGGCGGCGGATAGAAAGAGCAGTCGGGAGTGTCGTCCTACTCGTAGATAAAAGGGCCGGGTAGGCTGATGAGTGCGAGTTGCACGGGTGCGTCAGAGAAGTGGGTTGGGCGGGTTGCCTGACTTTTTGAGAAGGTGATGTGCTTATTAGTTTATTAGGAGGTAGCCATGTGTACCGTACCTGCTTAAGTAGGTACCTCGATTCTTCGGAGCAGCCTGCGCCTGACTCGTTCCTGGACGGGGAAGCCGGGCAGCAGACGGGGCTTATAAGACATCTGCCTATTACCCCATCACCCCAAGGCCTCTTCCCCAAGGTCACTGGGCTTGGAGAGCATTCTAGTATTTCGATAGTTGTCGGCCTGTAAAATTAGGAAGCGAAATCTGGAATAAGGAGGTCTTGAGCAATACTGTAATGCCTCAAGCCAGGAACCTCTTAATCAAGACTCTGGGTTTAAGCGTTTCGCGGGGACTCGGCCTGATGGTACACAGAGGTACCCGTTACCTCTACCGGTACCCAGGCTCGTACCGACACGCCGGCCTCGGCGCCCCCACACCCCTCCTCCCCCCTCTGGAGAGTCCCTAGGAAGAGGTAACTTGAACAACCTCCCTTCCTCCAATGCCATCGAGGACATATCTACTACTATACCACTACTAGTACTATCCTCATAAGACATTTCTGCTTCCCACCGAATCAGTCTCATTAGGCAAAGAAAAAAAATCTGTCTGGTTATAGTAGCGTCACTTTTCCTGACCGCCTGACACGCACCCCCAGCCGAAAACTTCTTTCTCAACCGAGCTGCGCTCAGTCATCACAGGCGCAATGCACTTGCAAGTGGCTGCGCTGCGACCCACGTGGCCACGCCTTCTGACAATTCGATATCTGACATGATAGTAGGTATCAAATAGGTACCGTCTAACCTGTAAGACGCAGACCTAGTTAGTCCGATATGGCACTCAGCTTCCTCCGAATATCAGTCGGGCATGCTGCTATGATATCAGGTGTCGACAAGGTGTACTTATTCTAACCATTATTTCTATAGACTAAAGTTTTCAGACTTTCTCGCTTGGTGTAGCGTCCGCCTTCGTTGGCTTAGCCACAGCCAGATACCCACGAAAAGTCAGGTGTGTAAGCGTTTTCGCTGGCCGGCTGAATTGCTATTCGTCAAACTTGCTGGCAACTGAGATCTTACATATCTGCTTGTCAACCGACCTGTCAACTACAAAATCAAAGACTTGCTGTTGCAGCCAGTCGTGCCAACGGCTGATAACCCTCGTGATGAAAAAAGTTGAGAATCCACCAGTACTACCGGTAAGTTCCAATCCATCCAGTAAAAGCTCAAATGAGAAAATGGCGCAAACAGCAAAACGGCTCAGCAGATAGTCAAGATATCCCTCGTCTATTGGCAGGAGGCAGGTAACAGGCGTAGGGCAATCAGCCAGGCTGCTTTCATTGGCTCGAGCCGACATGAGACGGGAATGGGAGGCCGCAGGGAGGCCGGAGGACACGGGAACGTACGCCGGGGGCGTGTGGCTAAGAGGGCGGAGCCCAGCGGAAAAGGCCTGGGAGTGCTGGTACGAAGTACATACGCCCAGTAACCCGTACATCCAATGTAACCAAGTACAGTGCAGGGCAGGCACGGAGCACGGACACTTTGTTCGCTTCGCTCCCCCGTCTTCCCGTCACCACTGCAACGATCGCTCAACCTCGTCCTTCCACTCTTCCTCCCCCATCACCACCTTCATCCTTACCACCGCCACGCCGCCCGCGTCGCTGTCACGCCCACGCCCGTCACCATCTCCCGCGGCCACGACACTTCGCGCATCTCTCTCGAGCGCCGTCGTAGCCGCCGATAGCCGTCCCGACCGATAACCTCCTCCCATCGCGATCCACACGCTTACGGCGATTGATTTGGTGCATGTTGGTGGACTCGGCCCAATTCCGACCACTGCAGCCGGTCGGCGGTTTGCTGCCGCTTTCCACCACCTGACTCCCGTCATACTCCCATCTCGTCCTGCTTCCCGACATCGCCGCCGTCGGGCCCTGTATTTCGAGACGAGTCGCTCCCTCCGCCCGACCGACCGACCAAGTTCTCGCGCTGCTCCACCCGCCGCCCGGAGGGGAAATTGCCTTTACCTTCGCGACGATACTCGGGTCCTTCCCTGACCATCGCGCCGCTCTCGCCAATCTCGCCAATCGTATCGCTCGTTTCGCTGCCTCCGGCATCCCGTCCGCTGTATTCCCTCGATGGCGACCATGTCCTTTAACCCTCAGACGCCTCAGAGCCCATCGCAGTACTCCCCGAGCACCACGGAGCAAGTAGCGAGCATGAACACCTCCACGACATCCATTCCGACCTCTCTTCCAACTGTAAGTTTAATCAACCTGATTCCTCATTCTCATCATTCCCTCCGTCGGTCCAACTCGTTTCTGCTGCTACGACTGTACTGCTGCCGTGCGTGCTGGTCAAGCGCATTTTGACAAAGCGGGACGGACCATACTGACCTCATCATTGCAGCCGGCTCATAGTGTGAATGGGTCATCACATCACCACGATAGCGCCCAAGATACTACCATCACCGATGATGTCTCGAACAAGCGCAAATATCCCTTTGACATGGAAGGTAACGAGCGCAAGAAGGCCGTCCTCGACGATCCCCGCAAAATTGGTATCAGTGACCTACACTTGGATGTTGGCGAGAAATACCTTCTTTGCAGATCTCGTAAGGCTCCCTTCTGTGTCGGGATCCTCTCCCGGCGCTTTCAGTTGGCCGGTCACCGCTCTTCCGATAGGTGACATGCAAATCGCTCGAGGGCCATTTTGTTGGAGCTTGACAGAATGCTTGTTGACACGTGCCTCATCTAGCTCATTCCGTATCTTCACCGCGCATGACTGAAGATTTGTTTGAGAAGTTCGGGCTCACAGGCATCGCAGCCGAGGTTGCGCGTACCAAGCCCAACGGAGAGAAGAATGCGCTGAGGAAGACATACAAGGGTCAGATCAAGACTCTGGGTCTCAGTGGCCACTTCGATGTTGTGAAGAAGGAGCCCTCCTCGTTTATGGCGTTGCTTGAGGTGGCAGATGAAGACTGGCAAAATCGAGTGGTTGCTGGCAGAGACATCAACAACGGCTTCACGTCGATGCACCAGGCCGCTCTGTCGAAGGCAACGACCATGGCCAAGGGCCCGATACCGAAGTCTGCATGGGATAGCTCTGTGCTGGGCGACCTCGCCCCAGGCAACATGCCCAAGAAAGCGCCCCGCGATCAGGTACCGGGACGGACTGGGCCCGGCACGCCGGTGCCGTCTGCAGCAGGGTTTGTACCAAAGCCGAACAGACCGTTGACGCCCCAGCTCGAACGTGCACGCCGAGTCGGGGCCAAGAGGAGCTACGGAGATAGCACTTTCGAAGGCTACGGTGAGGGATTCGCCGACGACGGATATTCGACGGGCGAGGACCGGACCAAGAAGAAGATGAAAAAGGTGCATCCGCATCCGCCATCTTCTATTAATCTTGGCTGACGGATCTAGACTCATGCTTTCGTCACGGCACATGGTGGTGGTCACAACTACGGTGGCAGGATATGAAATGATACCCAAAAAAGTGACGCAGAGGGGAGCAGCGAGGACGTGGCCGTACATTGGCGCGTGGACACAGCGCTGCACGAGAAAGGAGTATTCCTCGCAGGTTCTCGCAGGTTTCCAGGGTTCGGTCAGCTGCATTCGTCTTTTTTTGATTTCAGCATGGCGCAGGGGATCCTTGGGAATAGTATACCGCATGGGGCTGGGAGACAGCCTCGTGGGATAGAGTCTGGTGCCTCAAGAGGTTGTCCATAAAATAGCGGACAACGAGGCAACCCAGCGGCCACTTGCATATATCTTTGCGTTTTTGACCAAATTTCTGTTCAAAATGAATGAGAAAAAATCCGAATCACTTCTGCCTATGTGTGTATTGCTGCCCATGTCTCTATACACCATTTCAGGAGTCATATCCGTACTGAATACTCCGTATTCTCATGTCCAAGAGGGGGGAGGGGGATAGCTGTACGTGGGGTATTTCCCACCTTGCCTGCTCACGTCCCGGCCTGTATGAAATCGCTGGCTCGCCAAGCATTTCAAGGACTGACAGGAGACGAAGTATGTTTTCAACTCATATTTGCACGTATTTCCTTATAGGTAGACTCGCAGTCCTTCCCGAGCCAGCCAAAAACGAGAGACAATATGGGGGATTGGAGGGATATCAGCATGTCTTACAGAGTAAACCACAAAACCAATCACGGACACGTCTCAATGACCCACAGCGGCTTAGCTTCCAATATCCGGATACTCCCACTCCATACTTGGTAATGGGGTACCTCGTACCTCTCATAGGACCTTCACTCACCTGCCTCCCAATAACAGTGCTGCCACACCCTTTATCACGCCGTCTGGACGATAATGCCTCCCTACTGCTGAGATGCGTAATAGCCTCAATTCGTTGCGTCAGACTTATTTAATTTACAGACAGCTGAAGCCATCACTGGCTCTCCGCACACATATGAATACCTACGGACTGAGACACTCTCTCAGCGTTTGACGTCACTCGGGCCTCTGGCAGCCTCTCCTGATGCACCACGCGAGAAAGCGTGCCTGAAGATCCGAGATAGCTAGTCCAGAATTCCAGGCTCTCACTCGCTCTGACGACGCCACGGCATACAGATTGCCATGAATAGTGCGGCCTCGGGGCCCCTCGGCAAGGGCCTGCACCACGACCCGCGCTCATCCTCCACCCAGTCCCTGGTCCCCTCGCTGCCGGACCATGACACGCCCGAGCGGCGTAGGCTTCTGATCGTCTACATACACGGCTTCATGGGCAACGACTCCTCCTTCCAGTCCTTTCCGGCTCATGTTCACAGGTACCTCAGGCTGGCACTGTCCGAGACTCATGTCATCCACTCCAAGATCTACCCAAAATACAAGACCTACAAGGCCATCGGCGTCGCCCGGGATCGGTTCAGCCAGTGGCTGGAACCCCACGAGACTCCGGATACCGATGTCATCTTGGTCGGCCACTCGATGGGTGGCCTTCTAGCCGCCGACGTGGCTTTGATAGTAAGGGATCGAAACCCACCCAGCAGGGAGCCGAGAGACTGACGAGCAATGACACAGCGTGCGGGAGACGGTGACCGCCAGCAGTACTTCCGTCATCGAATCATTGGCACGGTTCAGCTGGACGCGCCGCTGCTGGGGCTCCATCCGGGCATAATCGTGGCAGGTATCTCTAGTCTATTTCGCAAGAATGAGGCTCCAAAGGGCCCCGGACAGGCGAGTACTCCGGATCTGCACCAAGGAGTATCTGGTTCTACCTCACCCGAGCCGCCACCGTACCCAGGCACTTCTGTGGATTCCGAACAAGTCATGCCCGTGCCACACATCGCAACGGCTGATACGCTTGATCCGAATTTCAACCCCAGCTTTCCAAATGACGTGCGGCTCCAGGACAGAGGGTGGTGGAAGAATGTCTTCCACTTTGTGAAGAAGCATAGCTCGGAAAACCTGATCGACGCCACCACTCAACATATCATGTCTCACCTGGAATTTGGAAGCTGCCTCCTCGACCTCAATGGTCTAAAAGTCCGTTACGAAAATATTCGTAAGCTCGAGGATATAGATGATTTCAACTCCGACAACTCGCCTCAACAGCCTCCTCGTGTTCGTTTTATCCAGTATT
Source organism: Xylariaceae sp. FL0804 (assembly GCA_022539325.1). Classification (NCBI taxonomy): domain Eukaryota; kingdom Fungi; phylum Ascomycota; class Sordariomycetes; order Xylariales; family Xylariaceae; species Xylariaceae sp. FL0804. The sequence continues at coordinate 695,158 of JAJKLG010000010.1, forward strand.
ACACGATATGCCACGGCTACCCGAAGAAGCCGAAACCGCAGAGTCCTCTGGACTCTCCTTCGGGCACGGGTTCTTATCCAGTCACTCCAGGCATATCCGCACCAGGAGACAACGGTAGCTCGAGAGAACTGGGCTATTTGGACGGGCCCTCGCAGGTGGACACTGATCCATTGGACGAGACAAGTAGTGAGAGGTCCAGTCTAGAGATGCTGGAACCTCTGCCTTTATCAGAAGAAGCTCCAGAGGGTCAACCTGCCGATCCAGGAGACAGGCAGAGCATGCAAGACACCAAGAAGGACGTAAATCCCCCGGACAGCACGTCTCCCCTCTCCGATGTTCCGCATCCGCCAGGGCCTTCCTCAGGAACAAGGGCGGCCGAGCCAGCCCAGCTGGATAGTGCCATGCAGGCTCTGTACCTCGACCTGCCGGCCCTGCCCGAGCTGCCGCAGAAGCCGGAGCCCCCGGACCTGGACCGGTACGCCGACAAGGACGCCAGGAAGCTGGCCGAGAAGGAGGGGAAGCGGGCGCAGAAGGCCTACGAGCAGGCCGTCAAGGGCCGCGAGAAGGCCGTCAAGGAGCGCCAGAAGATCGTGGACAAGCGCAGGAAGAAGCAGCAGCAGGAGGCCGAGGCGCGGGGGAAGCAGGCGCTGAAGGAGCGCCAGAAGGAACAGCAGGGGGATGCTGCCGCCCCAGCCGCCGCTACTGCCGCCGCCGAGGATGCACTCTCCCCACAGGAGAGCTCCACGGCGAGCATCGGACCCGGAACCGGAACCGGCCAGGGGGGCGCGGCGCCGCCCCCGGCCCCGGCCCCGGGGCTCGGCCAGCAGGTGTCGCAGATCTCCCAGGACATCGAGGCGGGCTCGCCCGTCCCCTCCGATCCCGCACCGGCGTACACGCTCCTCGCGGCGCCGCCGCCGCCGCTGCCGCCCCGCGAGCTCCCATCGTCGTCGTCGGCAGCGGTCCAGCCTCCGTCGACAGCTCCCGTGGCCGATGAGAACCACAACAACAAGAAGCAAAAGAAGCAGAAACAGCCCAAGCCGCCCAAGGACCGCAAGTTCATCAACGTGCCCAAGGTGCGCAGTGGTAACAGTGAGGCGGTGGACCCGCGGTGGGTGCGCGTCTTCATGCGCGACACGGACGAGGTGGGCGCGCACACGGGCCTCTTCGTGCCCGGCGGCGAGCACTACGACCGCCTCGTCGGCGACGTCGGGGACGCGGTCGCGGCCTGGGTGAGGGACGACCTGACGAAAAGGGAGGTGCTGCGGTGGCGGTGAGGGGGGGAGTTGGGAGGGGAGGGAAGGGGGAGGGAGAGGGAAAGGGGGGGAGAGGGGGGGAGAGGGAGAGAGGGAGAGAGAGAGAGAGATGAAGAGAGAGAGGGGGCGGGCATGAATTCTTGCATGCGTGGCCTGAAAGTGAGTGAGTGGCTGGCTGGCTGGCTGGCCGGCCGGCCGGCTTGGGCTGCACCTAGGAAGTGGAAAGGGGGAGGTGGAGGCGAGGCGAGGCGAGGCGAGGGGGAGCAGGAGGAGGAGGAGAGCACCAGGGGTGGAAGGGAATAGGAAAACCCTTACTCGCGGCGGCTGGGCCCCCGAGGGAATGGTAACAGAGCGCTGGTTTGTCTTCGGTCGGCTGCGACATGTGGGATGGAAGATACTCCCATCTATATCGGGAGGGGTGCGCATTCGGCTCGCAGGTACTATCTAGCATCGGCGGTATACTCGATACAGTGGCCAGTCACCAAAAATATTTCTCTTTCTCTCTTCCCTTTTCTCTCCTTTCTTCTCTGTCTCTTCTCTTTTCTCTCTTTTCCCTCCCCTCTCAACTCCTAATTCTGCAGTAGACTGCAGTCCGTGGTAAGTAGTGGCGAAGGAAGAAAAGCTCCATGGTGATGGATACGAAGGCTCAGTTTTTGAGGTATTACCGAATAAGAAAGTAGACAACCAAGTAAAAAACGAACAAACGAGCAAACAAACAGACAGACCGACAGACGGACGCTCCCAGTCCCGACCTCTGACTAAGTACTTACCTTACCCACCGCAAGCCGATGGTGACAAGTGAGGGCAGCGAAGCCACAGACGGCACAGTCCCCCACTCACTCCCTTCGACGGCCTGTATCGCGAGGACTGTGTCCTATTTACCAGGGCATCGGGCTTATACGAGAAGGAGCTAGCCCTGCATGGGCACGGCCGCCGTCTTGAAGAATGAAGCGTGAGACTCTCTGTGTACTTGAACGGGTATATATATTTATATCAGGGTAAGGTAACTAACTCCATAGAGCTACCGTAAGTATCGCAATGTTCTTTCCCGCCGCTTCATCACGCAGGTAGGTACCATATGTAAGGTAAAAGTCAGCCGGCCTCTCCCAGATGATGTCGTTGCGCTCGTCCGCTCGCGATTCCTCTGTCTAGGAGCGCGCTTCCTTTGTCTAGGAGCGCGGCATCCTTTTCCTTCTTCTTATTCTTCCCCTTCCCCTTCGTCTTCTTCTTTGTCTACTTCTTACTCCTGGCTGGCTCCATGACCCGAACCAGAAGTGGCCAGTGAGGGAGGAGACATATGGTACTGGACACTCCTCTCCGTCCCTCATCTCGAGGCCCTCGAGTCCGCCCATAGGTAAGGCCGGGGGGGGTGGGGGGAGGGGGGGCTGCTGGGGCTGGGGTTGCTTATTAGCACCTTTGGGACTATCTCTCTCTCTCTCTGGTCGCGTCGTTCCGTGGGTTCTGTCGTCCCCCATGGGCTGGTATAGTATGTGTGTGTGTAGGTATATACAGATATCTCCATAGTATCATTCTCACCCTCGTACAGGAGGAAAGAACCCACGACGTCCCGGTCGGGCACCTGTTTCAGGTGAATAGGTAAATATGTGTTGTATTGTATGCATGAGCCCGCCCCGTGTGGGTACAGCCGGGCCCGGGGATGGTCCATCGGTGCGGCGAGTTTCGGCAAGCCCTCGGCTCCGTCACAGCGAGACCCCCCGTGCGCGCGCGCGCGCGCGCCCTGTCGATGTCGTCTTTTGGATCTGGGTATGTGGTGTAGATAGGTCGGTATATCGCGTCAGATTTTCATTATGCGTTCCTTTCTGTTTTAGTATTTTTCTTTCTTTCTTTCTTTTTCTTCTCACTCAATTCCCCGGCGGATCAGTGTCCCGACCCGCGCCATCTGTCCGTCGACCCTCGCGCCGCCGTCGGCGTGGTAGGGGAGAACGCCACGCGACCGGGCGGCGATATCGGCGAGGTTAGCGACGACGACAACCACGGCGCCGCCGTCGTCTGCTCCTCTGCAGCCGTTATTGTCGTTGTTGTTATCGGGTAGTCCGAGAAGTGCGCGCGGTGGACCTGCGACGGCTTCTCGTCGTTGGCCTCCTCGCGCCACGCGGCCTCGGGGGGCGCCGAGACCGAGATGACGACCCCGTCGATCGGCGCGATGGCGGCCTCGATGTCGCCGCGCTTCGACTTAGACGACGACGACGGGTCGTACGGGCGGCCCAGCAGGCTGCGCGGCTCGTCCTCCTGCGAGGTCAGGGGCTGCAGCCGGTACGAGGCGCGCGTTCGGCGCCGCTCGCTGTGGTGTCGAGGGTCAGTGACACTGCCCCCTCTGTACGTGGGAGCCAACTCCCGAGACACGGTGGAAAGAGGGGACGGGGGGAAAGAGCGAGGGAGGAATAAAAGGGGGCTCTTCGATGCTTACCTCCAGCTGCCCTGGCCCTTGACTGTCGACAGGAGCTTCGGGAACATGTGGGTGATCACGGGCCGCAGGGAAGGCAGGCACGCGCAGATGATGCTGAGGTTGCACTCGACGCCCGACCAGACGCCCAGCTGGACACCGGCCGACGACTTGTCGCGCGAGTGCTGCAGGTTGTAGATGGCGACCAGCCGCATGACGGACGCGACGCATGCGCTGCAAGATTCAAAGGTCAGCAAGCCCGTCCCCCAGCCGGTCTATCGGATCCAGAGAGAGGTGGAGAGAGGGAGAGAAAGAGAGAGAGGCGGATGCGCGGCGGGCCACTTACACAGCGCCGATAGTGAAGACGATGGTCAGCGCGCGCTGCTGCTGCCTCGGGATCTGCAGCTTGCGGATGAGGGGCACGGGGACGGCGAAGATGAGCAGGTCAAAGCCGATGACCATGCTCGACGTGATGAAGAGGAACAGATCCTGGTTGATGCAACGGCCCCTCGTCGCTCCGTGGTGGCCGGGGCCGAGGCCGACATTGCCGACGACGTCGCCGCCCTGCCCGATCGAGTGCAGCGTCCAGGCGAGCGACACGGGCACGCAGGCGAAGACGCCGCCGAGGAAGACGGCGAGGCCGAAGGCGGCCAGCGCGGCCAGCAGCGCGTGCCCGAACAGGCGGAACCGGTTCGACGACCAGATGCGCATGTACGACATGACGATGGACATCTTGACCGCCGCGGTCGAGAAGCCCCAGACGGCCGGCGACAGCCACATGGCCTGGTTGATGTGCAGGATGTCCTGCGCGGGCATGCCCTCGAACGAGTTGCCAAAGCCGATCGCGATAGCTGATATCGGGAGTCAGCTGGGTGAAAGTTACTTTGTCAAGGGCCAGCGGCGGGCGTCTCGACTCACCGACCATGTTCGCGATATACACCACGACGGAAAGACACTTTTCGGGGCAAACGCGGTCAGAGAAATGGCCTTTTTATCATACATCGTTCCATCCGATGAGGCTCCTCCGGGAAGACCTACCATGGCCGCGACGCAGAACCAGTCGTCTTGCCCCATGTTGTTGAGCCGCACCACGCGGACGTAGATTCGGAGGCCGACCGCCAGCAGGGCCAGCGCGAGGAGGATGGTCACGGAGTAGACCAGCGGCAGGGCCTTCTCGGAGACGGCCATGGCGACGGCTTTGCTCCCATACAGCGTCCTGGGAATGCGTCTATACTCTGGCCGTGTCGGCAGCGAACTGAGGTGAGAGAGCTTTCGGGAGCGAAGGCTTGAGAATCCGAGTTTTCGTAGGATGAGGGATTACCCCTGATTATAGCGTGTAGTCGGGCGCGCTCCGGTAGGCTCGATAATGTGAAACGGCGGCCAACCGATACTATATCGACAGGGCGGATTTGGGGTCGCGCTAGAATCTGGAGCGACTGCGCGAGAAGACACCAAGTGACCCCTTTAGCGGGATCAAGTGAGTATAAGAAAGCTCGAATCCACAGGGTGACGAAATGGGAGTAGAAGTTTCCCCACGACTCGGGTCCGTTAGTTCTCGGCATACAACCGCGTGGTAGTACCCTGGGGCTGGAGGGGCGCTTCCATTGCGACACAAAAGCACCGTCGAGGTCGCACCACCGGCGACATGCGCGGGCAGACTCTCAGAGACACAAGCAGGCCCAGAATGGTACGCGGCCTGCTTCCTTCGGAGCCGAACACCGTCATGGCACTTCTGTTGGAGAGGGCCACAGCATCGTGGGCGGTCAGCCAATATCGTAATATCGTGTCCCTTATGCGCTGCAGCAGCCACCGATCGAGACGGGCAGCTAGACGGGGTGCCAATCAGATCGGGCCCGGTGCAGCCCAGTGGGGTCGTCCAGACCGGCGGATTCTTTTTTTATATCGGCGCAGCTGCGGTGCGTATGCGGGCTGCCCGGCGCCGAGGGACGTTGGAGAACAGGGCGGCCGGGGACTTCGGCGACCTCCCTCGGCGGCTGTCGTCGCCCGTTCAGGGAAGTGGAGAGCGAAGCGACAGCCACCCACCCCTTCAGCCCCTCTCCTCGAGGCGGCTCGAGGAGCACGGAAAAACTGAGACACTGCTGCGGGTCCCCAATAAGTGGGGGGCTTATTAATGCTCTACGTTATTGGCTGCAGGTGCTTATTCTTGAACTCCTATTGGCTGATCTGGCCAAAGAAGTTGTGGGTTTATATCTGGAGCCTCTCAGTTTTTGATTGCGCCTCGAGGGCGGATGCCCGCTTCCATCTCGCCTTGGCTTTCCGTGCCTCCGCCATGCCTCCGCCATGCCCAGCTCGATCGTCGAGATATGCCGTGCGGCCGCAGACATGGTTGCCGCATGGTTGCCATATGGCCAAGTAGTAGCGCCTGGAGGCTGCCACAAAATCACTCGCATTGCGGAAAGAACGCAGTCAAGATGCAGGTAATCTTCCACGTAGGATCAGTGCCCGTCTCACTCCCGCTGTGGCGCGATTTGCGACGGTCGTCTCATTGGTCCGGGCCGCCGGCGGATCAAGCTTGTCATGGGTCTTCCCGTCGCTTTAAAATCCCCAAGTCAGCACAATTTCGGGACGGCACGTGGACGGAATCGCAGACTCGAGCTTTCGCTCTTCTCGAGCCTTGATCGCTGTGAAGCCATGTGGCGACGGGTATTGCGGATACGTAGCATCGGGCCCCGATCGAACGAATCTGGGTGGTTTGTACTTTGGCAGTCAACGTGGCATTGAACGTGCATCAACTACACAAGCCCTCGGGACCGAGGAGAACCGGTACCGAGTGCAACACATCCACGACTGCTCGGTGACCAGAATTGGAGAGGTTAGCTACGTGCACCGTTACGCCTCGGGCCGACGGATATCATTTCGCAGACGTGCCTTGAACCGGCCTGGGCGGAGTTGAGAGTTGATTAGCCCATGAGAAAGCTGTTCACGCTCTGCAGCGTGGTTCTGCTCGGATTCGCCTCGGGAAAGGCCATCGTGATCCGGCTCAGCTTCTGCCTGATGATGGTCTTATTCATCACCAAGTCAGCAGCAGCTGCTGCACCACCACCACCACCACCACCACGGGTGAGACAGTTGCCCTGGTCATCGAAGCACCAGCACAGGAGAGCCAGGGCTACGCCTATCGAGAGATCCCGGCCCGTGTCGCAGGCGATCACGACCCGCGGCCGGCCCGCGGCACCACAACCCTCCGGCGCGCCGCGCGCAGCGAAGAAGCCGCGCACGAAATCGCATATCTGCGGCAGCGCGGTCCGGAGCTGACGGCTGGCGACCTTCTGCTTTCCCAGGCCGACCTCCAGCGACGTCGGGCTCTTGGCCCAGGTGCTTGGGGGGCTCGTCTGCGGAGGCAGAAGGACGGTGCACGTGGACGGATCCGACTCGGCCGCCGGCACGGGCAAGCAGGCGACAAACAGACCCGGCGCGACCTGCCTGGGCGCGGCCGCGACCGCATGCAGCAGCGGCTCGGCGCCGGCGCCGGTGGCCGCGTGCCGCGCGACCAGCTCGGTCACGACGCGCGGCAGGTCCGGCTCGGGGGTCTCGGCCAGCAGGTCGGCGTGGGCCCAGAAGACGGGCGGGGTCAGGCCCAGGGCCCAGTTCTCCGTGTCGTCGCCGGCGCCCTGGATGTAGCCGCCGCCCTCGCTCATCTCGCTCTCGCCGCCGTGGACGCGGCGCGAGCTCGTGCAGCACACGATCGGGTGAAAACCGTCGAACACGCGGCCCCCCGGCTCGGCCCCCTCCGCCGCTGCTGCTTCCCCCTCGGACCCCGCCTCCGCCTCCGCCTCCGCCTCCGCGATCGGCAGCGCCGCAAGCGGGAACGACTCGGGCGTCACCCACACGGGCCTTAGGGGCCGGCGCAGGTGGCTCCGCAGCTCAGCGACGTCGAGGCCCAGCGCGGCCAGCGCGGCGACGTGCGCGGGGATGCGGGCCTCGATCTGGGCGTGCTCGGAGGGCGAGACGGCGTGGGGGGGCGTGCGGAGCGCGTGGCAGTCATCATCGTCATTCTCCTCCTCCTCCTCGTCCTCCTCCTCCTCGCCGTCGCCGTCGCCGTCACTCCTCCTCCTCCTCCTCTCCGGGAAGAGCAGGCGGTTCAGCACGCAGCACCAGATGGGCACGGTCTTGCTGAGGGCGTCGGGCATGACCTTGCCGCGCCGCGTCGAGTCGACGACGACGCAGCCGTCCCGCGCGCCGATGAGCGGCAGCAGGTGCAGGTTGAGGCGGCGGGTGCTGAAGGCCCACTGGCCCGCGTGCCCGTCGGTGCTCTTGAAGTAGGCCGAGTGATGAGCTCTAGTAGTAGCAGTAGTAGTAGTTGTAGCCGAGGCGGATGCCGAGGCCGGGGCAGCAGGTGGTGGTGGCTGCACGTACCAGCTGCCGCAGCGCTCGTTGGCCACGAGCGGGCGGGGCGCGTAGGCGGCCGCCACGGCCGCCACGAAGGCCGCGTCCTCGCGGATCGAGCGCAGCCGGTTCGCCAGCGACAGGTTCGCCCGCCGCAGGTCGCCGAGCACGCGCGAGAAGTTGTGGTTGGCCTGCGGCGACGAGAAGACGAGGTCCGCCTCTGTCGCCATGGCATGCGGTACGGAAACTTGTGATATGTATTTATTCATTGCCGACAAGCCGTGAGTGTAACGATTGGCACTACAGCTACAAGCTTCCGTAAGTTGGACGATTGTAGAGAATGCACGGCATGGAAGGTAGATTTTCTGGTAAGTTGTTACTATTCACAATTACATGGTTAGAGGAAATTTGATTTATGAGGCGTAGACAGCCCAGACCAGCTGCTTTTGAGCTGCTGCCAGCTGCCATCCGCCTTAAACCTCCCCCCTTTTTTGCCGTTAGTCTCGCTGCAGCATTGTCATCCATCCAAGGACGCCGCAACCTAATTCAGAGGTCTTTTTTCTAACGACTCAACACGTCAATTTGTAGGTATTCATCTTGAATAGGACATGGCTCCGGGTCAAACGCGTGTCTGTACCTACCGGTACGCCACCCCCTACCAATGGTCTTCGGCGCGTCAACGGGATAGACGACTGGGCCCCGACAGGACCTTGCAAGTGCGCATCGTGAGCTGTGCATCAGGCTTGAATTTCTCAACACATCGCAGCCGTTCATTCCCCGATATCTAACAGATGTCGGTAACCATCATGTGGTTGCCGACAGTACGTACGCGCAGTACGTAACGGTGCCTGCGCGCTGCTATCCCAGCGAGCGCATACGGCAATGGCTGCGGCTCCGAGCCAGCTCGTGCAGAACTACCTACCTACCTATCAAAGCCGCCCGGAAGCTCATCTTGAGAGTGTGGGTAGGTAGTGAGCAGCAACATAACCCATCGGCATCATCTACCACTGTAAGTCGAAGTCCCAGAAGCCAGACGCTCAAGTCAACTCGCCAGTGCAGCCAGCCTCCACCTCAGTCCCAATGATCACCCACCCACACCCACCACCACCGCCGCCGCCCATTCAGCAGACGACCTCCGACTTGACCACGACACTGTAGTCCCCCTCGCGCCTCGCCAGTAGGCACGGCGTGATCATGAGGTCTACCACGCTTTGTCTCTCCCTCTCCCTCTCCCTCTCCCTCTCTATCCCACTACTACCGTCACCTTCTCCTCCTCCTCCTCCCTGCTGCTGCAGCAGCGGCCGCGGCGCGCGCGCCTCCATCATCTCGTCGCGGAAGCCGAAGCCGTGCAGGCGCGCGCCGCCGCCGGGCGCCTCCGCCATCAGCAGCGCATATCGCGACCGCTGCAGCGTCGCCGCCAGGTCCGCGGCGCCGGCCACCACGTCGCGCACGGCGGCGCGCAGCTCCTCCGTCTCGGGGTCGGGTCCGTCGGGGTCGGCGGGGTCCGGCTTCGGCTGCTCCGATGATGTCGATGATACCGGCTTCTTCAAACTTCTTCCCTCCGGGTGATGCTCCTCCAATGCCAATGCCGCCGCCCGTCCCTCGCCGTCCCTGACTGGTGGTGGGCTCATCCTTACGTTTTCCTTGTTCTCGACCCCGTCGGTCTTCTCGGTGGTGGTGGTGGTGGTGGTGGCGCTGTGGTTGATGCCGAGGCTGCGGCGCTGGCTCTGGCGCCGGCGCTCGCGGCGCTGCAGCAGCTGCTGCCCCGCAAACGGCAGCGTCGCCTCCAGCACACGCTGCGTCAGGTCGTCGACCACGGCCCCGTCGACGGCGGGTCGCGCGCGCGCGATCAGCGCGGCCGTGTGCGCGCGCCAGTCGGCCAGGAGGTGTTGGTGTTCGTTCTTCTTCTGCTTCTGCTTCTGCTGTGCTGCTGCGTCGTCCCCGGTGCCGTGGCCATGGCCGGGGCCGGACGCACCGGACGCACCGGACGTCGTTAGCAGCAGGGCGGCGAGCGGCGCGGCGGCGGCGCTGGCGTCGCGGCCCCACGGGCGGCCGAGCACCTCGAAGACCCGCTGCAGGTAGCGCCACACGAGGGCGCGCGCGAAGTAGCTGCCCAGCGAGGGGGCGGCCAGGTATTTCCTCCAGTTCGGTGTCTAGGTATAGGGTCGGGCGAGTCAGCGTGTTCGATACTCTCGTCCAGATTGATTTAGTTTGGTACAATAGGCAGAGGGGAGAGGCTTTTGTCTCGTAGGGGGTTTGACCCTTGGGAAGAACGCAGCTTGTACCCCAAGACGCCCTAGAGAACAGCCACACAGAGAGGGAGCAAAAAAGGAAGGAAGGAAGGGGGGGTTAAGAGGGTTCCGGGAGGAACTCACCATAGCCGAGTACTCCTCCCGCTCGCTCATACTCGACGCCACCGTCGCGTCCTGCACCAGCCAGTCCAGGGACAGCGAGCGGATGCGGTCGCGCAGGAGCATGTAGCGCGCCGCCACGTGCTCGTCGCCGGGGTCGAGCATCGGGATCGTCGGCGGCAGCAGCAGCCGCGCGGAAGAAGAAGGAGTTGTCGCTCCTGCTGGTACTAGTGGCGACGACGACGCCAACGGCGATGATGCCGATGGTAATGATGTTGATGTTGATGTTGATGATAGTGGTTGTGGTGGTGGTGGTGGTAATGGTAATGCCGGCATCCGACCCCCTTCCCGCATCTGCCTCTGCAGCGCCTCGCACAGCCTCGTCTTCTCGGCCACCTGGTCCGTCATCTCCTGGTACTTGTCCTCGATGAGGCGCATGCGGCGGTGCGAGATGGTGATGGTGCCGCCGGCGTCGTCGCGGCTTTCCACCCCGCCTCCTCCTGCTCCTGCTGCTGCTCCTGCTCCTCCGCCGCCGTTGCTAGTCATTTCGACATCCTGCTGCGTCTGCTGCGCCGTCGTATTCCGCGGGCCCGCCGCAGCCAGTTGTGGTGGAGGTGAAGTGGCGGCGGCGGCGGACCGGAGACGCTGGTTCTCGGCGTCGAACCGCTGCAGGCGGGCCTCAAAGTCGGCCCGCTCCCTGGCCCAGGTCCGGACGGCCTCCTGGTGCTCGGCGCGCAGGTTCCGGAACTCGACCAGCTTCTCGGTGAGCGCGCCCTGGGTCTCGGCCAGCTGGTCGCGCAGGGACTGCATGGCGGATTCCGGGGGCCGGGATGGGTACGGGAAGGGAACAGACGGGATGGGGATGGGTATGTGTGGAAAGCCTCGGGATCTCTGGTCTGGTCCGGTGCAACGTCGAAAGAGGTCGCGAAAGATTTTAGTAGGCAAGGCAGGTAAGAGGAAAATAAGGTACCTAAGTGACTGAGGTTGGCCAAGTAAGTACCTACCTAAGGCAACAGCCAGGCAGCAAGGAAACAACAACCTCAGCAGTGACAGTTTATGGTTTTGTGTTGTCTGTGTTTTCTGCCGCATGTGCCACTATTTCGGATGATGTTTCCTTGGTCCCAAGGTCCCGGTAATTCTTCCACACTCCCACACCTTGACTAGCGCGTTTCTTTTTTGTCGGCTTGCCTTCTAGCAACGCCTCCGCCCCGGCTCGTTTGCGGGGAGACCAAACTCCAAACTTAGGGAAACACGGACAGAGAGAGGGGGGAGCGCAATTCAGCTGCCCGCAACGGAGACGTGGCAGCGTGGTCCTACGGCCGTCTATTTCTTAGGGCATTGTAGACACTAGAACCGCCCCGAGACAGTCAATTTAGCAGGGGAACTCAATTCAGCGAAATATGTAAGGTACCTATCGCTAAGTATCTACCTAGATGGGTACTTATCTAAATCAGCGCAATATGCAAATGATTTGCCCGTCTTCGTGGGGAAGAGCGTCACAACTTGTTTTCGTGTGCTTGCAGATTGACACCCGAGGGATGGGTACTAATTTGATGATGCACAAGAGGGGAAGACGAAGGCACCGTCAAACTACCGTACTCCGTACGGCTGTCTTATCTAATCCATCTTATCCGCCAGATAAGTGAACTCCTTTAGGTATCCGTCCTGTGTCGTCGCGACGTCGCCTTACCATCTCAGTCAACCTCTCAATCTCATCAAGAAGCTACTCCAAGGTTTTCTCGCCGGCTGCATCCCTGTTGTCAGTATCATCACTTAGGTGAGCCTCCGTGGAGCCCGCCTCAGTTGGGGAGCCAGCCTTTTGGTTGTCCCTTGCGAGAACCTCCTGGAAAGTTCCCTTAGCGGCCGAATCGACATTGCTCTCGTTCTTAATGTGGACCACTTGGGTAGTTGCCATCGTAGTGAGGTCGCTGTTGTCGTCTTCTTTCACGACTACTTCCTCCGAAGCTCCCTCGGCGACCGGACTCTGGTCGCTGTCGTCCTTGAGGTGGATCTCCTGAGGAGTAACCACGGTAGTGGAGTCGCTGTTGGTCTTGTTGTCTTCCTTCACAAAAGATTCGTCCGAATCATTGTCGTTCTCGTCCTTGGGGCGGATCTCTTGGGGCATCGCCTCAGTAGTTGAGTCGTTGTTGTCTGACTTTACGAGAACTGCCTCCGAGGCTCTCTCGGAGGTTGAGCTGTCATCCTCGTCGTGTTCCTCGTGAACTCCTTGGGGAGTTTCCTCGGTGGTAGAATGGTTGCCATGGTGGCCCTTTGAGAGAAATTTGTCCCTAATTCCCACGGTAGCCTCATCGTGGTCGTCGGCACCCTCCTTGGTGGCCTTCAAAACTATCTTGGGTGTCTTCTCGGGTGCCTTGGATGCTTTCTTCGTCGCCTTGGACCCTTTCTTGGTTGTCTCGACAGCTTCCTCGCTTGTGTCGCTGAGGGAATCCTCGGTATCCTGAAATAAAGTGTCCTCAGTTGCCTCGTTGAGGGCTTCCTCAGCGGCCACGTCGTCCTCGTCATCTTCGGCGTATGACACTTCTTTCGGGACTCTGAGTCTGGCTAAGGTTCCGGTGGTCTCTTCACCCTCGAGGGCTTCATTCGCCTTGTCTCGCTCTCCCCTCCCAGCCTCTTCCGTCCTCGGGCCCTTCCCCTGGCATACCTGGGCCTTGACCAGGACGTACGGTTTGTCGAGGTTCTTCCCGCTCCGGTCGCCGTACTGGATCAGCACGGGAGACACCATGAGCTCGATGTTCGCGTAGTTGCGCGCCTTCAGACTGCCCTCTGTGACCCTCATCTTGTCCGCGTTATAGTGCGGGCCGAGTTCCTTCCCGCCCGACTTACTCACCTGCACTTCCAGCTTCGTCTTAGACCGCGCGAGATCGCGAGCAAACGCCACTGCGGAGTCGACGATCTCTTCAATCGGTTTCCTGATGGCCTTTCGACGCTTCCCCGCCACGAGAGGCCCGAGCAAAGAATTCAGCTCACGTCCTGTCTTGAGAATTCGAGGCTGATCGAGCTCGGCTGAGAAAAGTAGCTGGCCGATATGTGCGCGGATACAGTTGCATTCGGAGAGAGATCCGGCCATCTGTGCGTCTGCTAGCAGTAAGCCTTCTATTGTAGGACATAGCTTAGGGGGTTCCTTCGCTCAATCCATATTCCTTTTCACTTACTCTGTATTCTGTTCAAGAACTGCGTGTCAGCTAATATTACGTCTTTATAGAACATGTGCGGTTGGGCGAAGACATTGTCGCAAAGAAAATGCCATATCAGAGCCTGGATGAGGAGTTGCGCATGTCCGTCTGCAAGCAGGTACTGGCCGGGCAGCGCTGTAATACTCTCTAGCTTCTTGCCAAGAGTCGGGGCGATGCGTTGCGGCCTTTCCACAGTCTCGAAGTGCTGGGTGATGAGGTTATCGATCTGAAACTGCATCCTGTTGAACTGGCCCTTCAAACTGTCGCTGAGCGGGACGATGGCCTGGCGGTTCTCTACTCGCATCATCTCTTCTTCGGTGTGGTTCTTGTAGTTCTGGAGATCCTTCACCTCCTCGCGCAGGCTGGATTCCTGCGCCTTCAGGTTCGCGTGACTCTCCTTCAGCTCCTTGTACCTCGACCGGTAGTTCTGGAGGTCCTGCACCTTCTCGTGCAGGCTCTCGTTCTGCGCCTGCAAACTCAATATCCTCTCATTCAGCTGCGGGACCCTGTCCTTCAAATGGCTGTGTTCCAGTAGAAAGGATCCAAGGCCATCTTGCAACTGCTCGGGGATCAGTCGCTCCCACTTCAGCTTCTTGTTGGCCCCTTCCTCAGCCGCGCCTTCGCCTCTGCGTCGTTTTTCGCCGGCGCGGAAGGCGGCACCATCGTGATCGTGGGATTCCATGGTGTGTTCGCCGTTCGGAAGTCGCGGGCAAGGCTGACACAAGAGCTGTCAAGTTCAAGGTCAGAGCAGTGCCGAATAGGGTGGACGCATGCAAGCGTAGAGGTAGGTACTAGTTACCTGAGTAACCCTGCGAATCACCGCTACGCAAAGGCTGGCAAATAGAGATATGGTAACTTGGTGGGAAGGAGTGTAACTGGGGTACGTGGGTAGTAGTACCTTGAAAACTTGGCTGAACCGATGCTGGACAGTCTGAGGGAAGTCGTTGCTGTTGGGGAACGAAGGAGGATGACTGAAGCTGGTCAACTGCAAGAGATGTTTCGCGTCGAGAGGTATACCGTATACCACCACTAAGTTATATTGCTTCCGGCGTGGCTGCTACTTGTTGTTGTTTCTGTTATTGAGGTGGTGGTTGCGGAAGTTGCAACGCCCAGTACCTGCGGCAGGAGCAAGATCATTGAACGGACCAGAGACACCGCATGGACTTCTGATGGTGAGATATTCCCTTGCAGGTCTCCGAGCACCATTCTACTATAAACTGATTAATCAGCTCATCCTCGCTCACTCAGCCCAGAAGCTACTAATTCTCCCGATAACCATCGAGGACTTTCTCAACAGCAACTTGAAGTACTTCAGATAGGCTCATTAAGGTAGCTAGGTAAGTAAGAGAAATGATCGAGATCATGACGCAAGTATTGGCAAAATCGGGCTTTTCTCCCTGACATGCATAGATCTCTCCCGACGAGCAATCTTCACTTCCAGTAGCAGAGACGTGGCAAAGACACATCCCCACCACCATCCTCCAGGCCCAAGTCCCCTAGGTAAGTACCTAGGTCGCCACCGAGAACTTGCCGAGCAATTGCTCCCTGCCGTCGCCGTCGGTCAACGTGGCTCTCATCGTCATCGCGGCCCCCGACACGGCGACCCCGACCTCGTAATCGAACGCGAGGTACGGCTCCCCGCTGCTGCCACTGCCGCCTTCGTCATCGTCGTCGTCGTCGCCTGCGACCAGTTCCATGGCATCCGGATTCGGGTAGCTGATCTTGAGGGCGCCGTACTCCTGGAAGCCGTCGCGAGCCCACGGCTTGCCGTCCCCGTCCTCGGCCTTGCCCATGTTCTCCTTGAGGCGGCGTGGCGGGTCGGCGCTCTCGGACCGGAAGATCTTGACGACGTAGGGCTCGTCGAGGTCGCTGAGCGGCGCCGACGGGCGCACGGGGATGCGGAAAGGGTACCTTTTCGACTTTTCCGCGTCGACCTGCTCTCCCTGCGGCAGGGGGGGAAAGGAAAAGAAAGAAGGTGAGCCCACTGCGTTGTCTCCCTCATTTACTTGAACGCGTAAAAAGGAGGAAGATGAACGCGTAAAAAGGAGGAAGAAAAAATACGGGACAGGAGGACAGGGGACAGGAGAAAGGGGGAAGGACAGGGGGTAAATGGAGATAAAACGAAAGGTCCAACTTACTCTTTTGATAAACCAGACGATCTGGCCCCCAGCCATGTATCTGCCTCTGATCCCGCACCAGTACTTGTCGTCGGGGTGGTGCACTCCCTCTTCGAAAACCTCGTTCTGCATCCAGCCGTAGCTGTACCGACTGGACCGGGACTTGATGTAGGCCTGCTGCCTCTGGCCCCGGAGTCCCATGATCACGCCGCCTCGCATCACCGCCTGGATGCTGCATAAGGTAAAGTCAGCACACGGAGCCCCTTCTGAGCCCGAGCCGACTTACGCGAAGCCACCCTGGCTCTCCTGCAGTATCTCCACTTCGTCGTCGTCGTCGTCGTCGTATTTGCGGTTGCTGTCCAGAAGCAGACGCTCTTTGATGTGCGGACTCATCCCGAAACCGCCGGCTAGGAGCAGAGCCTGCGGAACAGAGGCGTCAGTAACTTGTGGACTCCCAACTATTACGCAGGTACTCCCGATGTCGACGGGTTGCATACATTCGGCCCCCTGGAAGCTTTCTGTCTCACGAGCTCCAAATGTCCGTCGACGAGTGCCTTGATCTTGCCGTACACTCCATCGAAGACCTTATCTCTGATCTCATGCCTTGTGGAAAATACTATTAGCTCATGAATGTAGAATGGGGTGCGTCTTGGTGGACTCTTACTCCTTGATGGCGATCTTGTAGTTCCTCTGCTTCTGGGTGAGAGGCACCGAGAAATTTCCAGTGCCATGCCTGAAATTCGGCTTGACTTTGTCATCCCAGTACTGGAGAGCCTCCAGCCTCTCCGCAAGGGGAATGGCATTCCAAGCCTGGAATTTGGCCATCTTTTTCTCCTGCGCCATCGTATCGACTTTCTCCTTCAGGAGCTGTTCGAAAGCCTCGCTTCTCACCAGGTTAGCGAAAAGTCCCATGCCTGTTACGAAAACCTCGATGGTACCTACTCGGCGTAGGTGGCACCGCAAAGATCGCCCGCCCCCGGGACGAATTCGCGTAGCTCGAGGTTCGGCTCGATCTCTACCACCTCCAGGGAGATGATATCCTGTACCTAAACGTCAGCTAGCGCGCCTCTCTGACCGGGATATCGAATGCACCCACCCCCGTGGCGCCGCCCAGGTCCAGGACGGTGATGATGTCTCCTTTCTTCCACATCGTCTTCCTGGGCTGATACGACAGCATGTAGTACACAGCCGCGCACTCGGGCTCCGAAACCAGCTCGTGCGTGTGTCGGGTCTTACCGGTAGTCCCCGCGGCGCCTCCCAGCCTCCTCCGGTCGTCCTCTAGCACGCCCGACCACTCGATGGCCCGCTCCATGCGCTCGCGGGAGTAGTCCTCCCAGACGGCCGGGACAGTGAACACAAAGTGGATCGGCACCGTCTCGGTGTAGTACCCCTTGAACTCCTTCGCTCGGATATGCTCGCGGGCCCAGTCCCATACGCGCGCGAGGAAGTCGCCCACGACGGCCACCACGGTCACGTCCTTGCCCAGGCGCCTGATCGTGTGGTCCGCCTCCTCGGTCTGTCTTGGGGCCTCCGACAACTGGTTATGTAACCCGTCTGGGTTGAGTAATAGGCTCTTGAACCACTTGATGGCGTGCGGCGCGCCCACTGCCCGCCGGCCCCAGTGGACATTGTCGCCGCCGCGGCGATTCGTACTATAGGCGATCTGTGTTGGAGCCTTGTCGACGTCCGGCTTCTGGTAGCTATCCGCATGAGGCCAAGAGGACACGGAATCCACGATGCTAGGGATGCTGTCACGAGGCAAGGGCTTGCCCCAGGTGCGGCCATACGAGCATCCAGTGCCACTAGAATACGGTCCAGTCAGTGATACTGCAACTTACCTCACCTTTGGTGAATAAAGATAAGAAGACTCGATTCCCATAGACTTACGTCATGCCAAAGTCGATGCAGACGACCAATTTGCCGCCTTCCGGCTCTGAGTCAGAACTCTTGCTCGATGACATCTTTTCCGCGGGGTGCGTCGCAAGCCACCACCAGTAAGGATGCCCGCAAGGAGAGGGGAAGTCTGTATACTCGGTAAGCAAGGTGGCGGGAAGGTCCGCGCGGAGTCAAACCAGGTAGATAATTACCTACTTACCTCAAGTATTTAGAATGAGAGGAGGAAGCCGGCAGGCAGGTAGCTAAACTCGCAATATGTCAGGCAGGCGGGAGGATCTGGGAGTGAACCTCGCCAATGACGTATACTCCTCGACGAAAACGCCGGCCTGAATAGAGGCGGCGAGATGCGAGAGGTAGTTAAGGTAAGTACCAAACCACCTGCAGGCAAGCAAGTAGGTAGGGTAGATAATAGGCTGGCGGGATACGGTGGGAAGGTGAGTAGTTTATATAGAAGAGGTGGTCATGGCCGCATGAGAGAGATATGGTGGGAAGATGAGTAGGTAGTTACCTAGATTGTATAAGGTAGGTAGGTAAGGTAGAAGAGGTGGCCGTGGCCGCATTTAAGAGATGCGTTGGGTTAGGTGAAGCGGCTTCAGAAGCCTGGTCGAGGTTTGGGGGTTAAGTGTGCTTCTCGACCTTCCCTCCTTCCCTCCTTGCCTCCTTCCCTTCTTCCCTCCTTCCTTCCTAGAAATTCTGGCCCGCGGTTTGACTAGAGGCATAAGAAACGGAATGTCTACCTACTTCTTAGGTAGATAGGATAAAGGGTCGGCACTCTGGGTCTGGATCGGAAGATTCATGTGTTGAGCCGGGGCAGGGGGGGGGGGGGGGGGGAACGCCGCTTGCTCGAACTGGCTGTGAGCAGGCGAATGGGCTTCGAACATCCTCACAGGCACACGGCTGCTTCGCTCCCTCCTTCACACGTTGATCGACCAGACACCTACCTACCTAAATTCCCACCTACCTTAGGTAGTATTAGTTACTTGATTATTAATATAGAATGCTGTTAAATGTGGCAGAATAGGGGCAGAGAGACCAACCTATAGAACTACCTACTCGAGCAAGGCTACTTCTACATACTCCTCGGCCAGTATAAAAATATACAACCCGCGGTGCGAGATATATACAAACGAATATAAACCAAAGACAATTTATAGACATACTGTTGATCATGAATACACATCACCCTCTTTACGCACATCCCAACCTGAATTCCGACGTACATTCCGGTGGTGATACGTTCTGCAGAACTAGGAAGCCATTTCAGCACATACCATAGATAAATCGAAGATAAATCAATGATAAACCAAGGATATAACCGAAGACAAACCATCAACAGCGTTGACGGCAGCAGTAGCAGCATGAGTACTTGAAGAAACAGTATCAATCATTGATAAAATGATGATGGTTGTGAGCAGTGATATCTAAGGGTTAAGTAGAGCAGAACAGAAAAAAAGACGACCGCCACGGGTGTCCACCACGTAGGTACGTACGTACATCCCAAGTCACGCCTGAACGCCCGCCCACACGCACCTCTCCCTCGTCATGAGTACCTAAGTGTTCATAAGACATACAGCAGAAAACCTGCCTGCCTGCCGGCCATCCTCCCCGGGTAAGGTACCTGAGGTAGGTGGTCTAGGGACGAGAGACGAGGCGAACCCATGATTTCCAGAGGAGGAAAAAATCAAAAGAGGCCCCACCGTCCACGTTCCTTCTCATCCTTCTTCTTCTGTTGCGGCCTCGCGGCCGTGCGCTCGCGCTCGCCCTCGAGCTGGCGAATACCATCCATCTTGTCGAGCACGAGCTCGAGCAGGTCCTTGCGGCGGATGACCTCGAGGTGCCTCTTGATCCTGGGATCCTCGCGCGCGAGCGCTTCGACCTGCTCGTCCGACAGCCTGCGGCCCAGCCGGCGGTCCAGCTCGCGCGGGAAGCCGTGCCGGAACTCGGCGAGCAGCTCGACGTTGAGGAAGAGGACCGCCGTCGCGGCGAGCTTGCTGGCCACCGCGTCGAGGAAGACCTCGGGGCAGTTGTACTTGCTGCGCTGCAGGCTGGCGCACTGCTTCGACCGCACCGCCAGCATGCGCATCTTGAGGATGTCGGCCCGGTCGCGGAGGAAGACGCCCTCGCGTCCTTTGTTTCGACTGGTTAGCTAGTCCGTTCGATAAGTGTTTAGGATGGTTAGGTAGACTTACCTCTGGCGAGTAGTGCGGCGCTGAGCCCTCCCGCTCCGCCGCGGTCCTCCCCTTCCATCACCACGTCGCCCTTCCGCGCCTTGTCGACGACGCCCATGACGTCTCTCAGCTTCTTCCTCCCGCCGACCGACGACTCCAGGTCCTGCAGGGCAGCCTCGACGGCGGAGAGCTCCTTCTTCAGCACTCCCTGGACGTGCTCTCGCCCGGCCGCCCACTCGCGCTCCTCCATGTCGATCTCAAACTTGAAGGGTTTGATGCAGTTCTCTACCTGGTCACTAGTGCTGTAGAATCTGTCGCCCAATATGCTCGAGGCCGCCTCGGTGATGGCATCGCGGGCAAATGGGTGGTTCGCGAAGGTGGATTTGCTGATGAGAGCATCGACGTGTGATTGGATCGCATTCGCCACCACGTTCGTCGCGAGCCTACCCACGCCGAGCTTCGTGAGAGACGAAGTAGACGCGTCAAGCTGTCTTCGCCAATAAAGTGACGTCTCATCGGCTTTGGGGAGATCGGCCAGACTGTCAGGCTCGGGGATGGGGGCAGACAAGTCATGGATCGGTTTGTTCCAGTATCTCGCCGCCAAGAAGTCAAGCACCCGCTGGTCGAGCTCATTTTTCAGCAGCTCGTGCATCTGCGGGCGGCCGAAATTCTCCGCAAACTCCTTGAAAGAATGCTTGAAAGCATCCAAGCTCTCAGCCAGGTAGGACTCAGCAGACAGGGGGCGATCATTGTATTGGACCTTGAACTCGTAGGTGGCCTCCTCCAGCTCCTGCCGGATCGCATCGCTTGTCGACTGTAGGCTCGACGACATGGTCTGTTCGAGGACGTGCATGAGCTTCTTCCGGAGCGTGGAGGTGCCAACAGCAACCTCAGAATCAGGGCCGAACTCCATTGGATGAGCAGAGAAGAAGGACCTCTCGTTCTTGGTAATAGCAGATGTTAGATTTGCGTTGCCCTTCTTGAACAATCCAGTGCTGGTAGGTATGCGAGAGACCACCCCAACATATCCAAGGCGAAGCGGATACTGTTTATCATTCAGTATGGACGAGCCTCGAACAGGGTCAACAAGGTCCATTTTCGTCACGACACCGATGGTCCGCTCGCCCCTGGGATCGACCCTACGGCTGGCTCGCAGGGCGGTAGAGTTTGCTAGATCGACATCGGCAGCCGAGATGGCCAGAATGACATTCGGTGCTTGAATATACTTGTCGCAGAGCTCGGATATTCTCTGCTTCAGCTCGAGTGGCTGGTCATGTCCGACTACCTGTATGTAGCCGGGCAAATCAATGAGGGACAAATCTGGGACATTGGGTGAGGATATGGAAAGGCGGATTGGCTCATCCGATACGCATTGCGTATCGGGAACAGCCTGGTTGAGTTCTGTGAGGGTGCGTTGTATGGATGTGAAGTCGGATATCTTTCCCAAGCCAAGATCTGCAAACTCGCCGTATTCGGCGTTAGAGTCCGGAGTGTTGACCAGTGTCAGCTCGATGGGCCTCCGTGTAACCATGTTGGAGCCCTTGGGCAGAAACTCGTGGCCCACGATAGCTTCCAGGACGGAACTCTTTCCTGAGGACTGCGAGCCAATGACGACGATGGACGGCAGGGATATGCTGCTTGACTGGCCGACTCTTGCAAGTATGTTCCGTATCTCGATCATCTTCTTGGTGAGCACCATCATCTGGTCGTCCCGGGCGGCCTCTTCGGGATCCCGTGGGTCTTCCTCGGGGGACTGCTCGTATCCGTACGCGGCGGCGCTGGCACCAGCAGCCGTCGCAACGCCTGCTCTGCCTTGCTTTGGAGGTTCGCGACCGTTTGGTCCGTTGCCTCCATTCCCGCTTCCAATACTCTCATGTATGCGCAGAATCTTCTGCATCCATTCGGGGACTTCGGTTTCGTCTTTGGTGGTCTGCCACCCTCGCTTGATCTGGTCGGCGATATCCTTCCCGCCGCCGAATAGACTCGTGGCCGTGGTCGAGACGGATTCTTTGGTGCTATTGACGACATCCCACGCGTAATTTCCCGCCTCTGTGACGGAGTCAGCAGACGACCTCGAAGCTATAGCATGGCGACGTACGAGTGGCTTGATATTGTACCCAGGCCAGACCCCCAATCATGACTCCCCCAGCCATGGCCGGAATCCTGACGAACTTGACGATGAGCCTAGGGAGAAAGCGCGCAAAAGAGGCGTTGCGCACGGCGACGGCGTTGTGGTATGAGTTCACGGGGAAGGACATGCGCCGTCGAATTGCGCGTCCGGCGGCGGCATCGGCGCGTAGCAACCCGCCCGTAGGAAGCTGGTGATATTGGCGTACGGCAGCTCGAACGGCAGCCGAGCGCGGAAGGCGCCCGGCCGATGCTATAAGCCGTCCGCTCATGCCTGGAATCGAGCTCTGTGATCATCAAAAGCCGCGTCGCAAAGGTCGGAGGTTCTGCAAGGTGCGAAGCAGTGTTACTAGTATTACTTGGTCGAGATTGAGGCATTGACTTGGAGATTACCGTTATGCAATAGGACCCCCTGTACGACAGATGTGGCTAAAAGATGTGGCTGACATAATAATGGATGCTGCTAGATGCTACTCCATGCTGTTACTGCTATTGTTACTGTGACTGTTACAGGTACAGCTACAACTACTGCCCTGCCGGTATCTCTGCTCAACATCACGGTGCACTTTTCTAAACCTCTTTGCGCTCTGGACAGGCCTTCCACTGTAAACTGTAAGTTGAGTTTTAAAAGAGCCAACACCGTCCATGCCTCTCTTCATTCGTAGTCATTTAATTGTTTGACCTAATCTACCAGTTTCCCTCCGACTGCCACGTATGAACGTCCCTAAACTCTATAAATTCTTACAGGTATAGGAGAAAACCCAGTAAGCCCTGTCAGGTAGTTGCTTGCTGACTTTTTTTTGTGATAGCCCGTAACCATTTGCGCGATTGTCTATTGGTCATCTTCAAAGTCCCTGAAACGCCCCACTGTCAAGTGATACCATCTAGTCGCCTAGTTGAACGCCCTTGTGCGCCCTTTTTCATTCCAAGCCTATAACCAGATGGATAGGCTGAGTAGCAGTCAGTTCTAGGGCAACCCATGCAACAGGACTGCATCTTGGCCATGTATCCTGAAGAGCTCGAATGTTCTCGATAGCCCTGACTCGGCGGGATTCGTGCATCCACGCTTGTAACGTTAGCGGGGGGGGGGGGGGGGGGGGGGGGGGGGGGGGTATTCGCCCCGAGTCAGCCATCTTCACTTCCTCTTGCAACTACCCTCGGACGCCAGGTCATCTGCTCTCGGCGTCTGGACGTGGCAACGGCATTTACGCCGCGGCGGCGCGAGCGTCAGCGGCGCCCGGCATGGTCTCTGCGTGGCTCCGCCCGAGAGCCGTCTGGAGTAGGGTGTTGGCCAAGCGCCCGTGCATCTCAGAGTCGATGCCAGGCGTCGGCATGGGGCTGGCGGCTTGCGAGATGGACTTCTCGTTGGTTGCCAAACCCTTCGTGTGCGCAAACGCGGACGAGCGCTTGTGGTAGGGGTCCCGGTCCGAGAACATGTCGATGATGGGAGTCACCATGACCGTCTGACCGTGGATCGTCAGGATCGAGTTGGTGGGAACATTAACCCAGTTTTCTATAGGCAGTGGTCAGTGATGTGGCGGCTGAGTAGTGTGGGCGTCGGCACATCTCACCTCGCTCAAAGGTCAAGGGCTCGCTCGCGACGAGGACGATGTCGGCGCCCTTATCCCGGCGTTCCATCTGGTAGTCACGGTCATTGGCCGAGACGGACTCGGACTTGGCCTCCCACTGGGTGCCCGAGGAGAAATACAGGCTCGCCGCCTCGTCGGACTTGCTGCTGATGTATCTCGTGCAAATGATGGAGTGGCCGTCGGTGACAGCAAAGTTGAGCAGGCTTCTGGTATCAACGTCCTCGCTCTGGAGGATCTTCTCGGGGATGCTCGTCGTAAGCTCGTTGATGACCTCGATGGTCTGCAGCAGCGCCTTTCGTAGCACGTTGGGGCCGAAGCCCTTCTTGGGCTGCGAGCTCGGGTCGACGCCCAGTCGCTCCAGGCGGTCGAGGAACAGGGCAAAGGCCCACTCGCTGTCGACGCCGCCGTGGACGTTGAGGTACCACTTGTCGTCCAGGCGCTCGCCCAGTCGCCGTTTGATGTACTTCCAGGCCCCCAGGCCGCCGTTGTGCATCCACATCAGGCTGCCATGGTAGAACGGGTGGCAGTTGTCCTCGCTCAGCGAGCCCTCGGTGGTGGCTCGGACGTGGGCGAAGACGAGTCGCGACGCGGTCTTGGAGGCGATGCGCTGAAGGTTGGTGCAGTTCCAGGCGGGGACGGTGGAGGTGAACAGGCACGGGGCGGCACCGAGCTTGGGGTCGGTGTAGAAACCGATGCCAAAGCCGTCTGCATTGTTCTTGCCTCGCCTGGTGTCAAGCCGCAGTCGGCAGTCAAAGGACTGCTTGAGGATAGAATGGGTCGGGTCGAGGATCAGCTTGGAGAGCAGGATCTCGTCGCTTCCCCGGTAGACCTAGTCATAGATGCGGTCAGCCACGGCCCGCACCGATACAGTAGCGGGAAGCAAGGGGCCTAATACCAGGAATCGACACATGGTGCTTCGTGGTGGGGTGACGATGGGCTTCGGTGTTGGTGCTGGTGTTGGCCTTGGGTTTGGTTTGGGTCCTGATCTTGGTGTTCGGGAGGGCGTGTCGCGAGGGTGGCGGCTCTTAGAAGTCGATGTGGCCACGGTGACTCAGGAACGAACCAGACACGCCCTCAGCAGAGGCAATCAATCTGTCGAGTGCGCGTCCCGGCCGTCCCGGAGTTTGTACGCCATGTAAGCGTGCGCAGGATCAGTTTACTTGGTTCTCGCAGTTTGGTATTCGACCGACGACCAGCCCCAGCGCCATCAACTGGGCTGAACCAGGCTGAACCGGTACCGGCAGATTTTAGCAGGAGCTGGGGGCAGCTGGAGTTGACGGACTTTTCTGAAACCAGGAACCATGCGCGCCATGTCATGTCACCAATGACCCCAGCAATGATCCCAGCTCTGCTCCACTTTCTCAGCTGATGTGCATCCTCAAAATAGAGATTACCTCATCTGCCAAGAGATGCGAAAGAAGTACTGTACGGCAAACCCGAGGACCTTACTTCTGATAAACCCGGGCAAGCCAAACGTTTCTTACATAGTCCTTTGGACAATGAAGTGATCAGATCATCTGTGTTGTGGACATCCAGGTAGTTCCCTGTTGTCTGTCTTACGTAGTAGTCCTAAGACTACCTACCTAAGATACCTTATGTAGGTACGGTCCACGGAGTTACGGAGTTCCTCCTCGGTCAATCTGCCACCTAAAACAGCCTTTAGTAACTGTTAAGAAACGGTCCTCGGTGTGACTTCCTCAGTCGAAGCTCAGTCGCAGGAATTCGGGGGTTGTCTACCTTAAGAAATACCAGAGTTTAAGGACGTTGACACAGGTACACAAATGGATCTGATCTCGAACGGTCGAACCGTTATAAACCAGCCACATTTAGGTAAAGGAGTCTGACCTGCCTAAAGTACCTAGAACAGTACCTACCTACTAGGTAAACAGCTCAGGGCACCTGAGATAGAAGATGTCTTGAGTAATCTAGACTTCCGCATACTGAGATTAATCGGCTTTTCTCACGTCAGATGATGACGGGATGATGCCACGTGCGTCGCGGAATGATTCAAAAGGCAGGTGAGATGCCTTGAGTATGGAGATAGGCACTTGGGCAAGTCGATCGACAACTGTAGGCCGGTTCTGTGTCCCATTGGAAGCTGGCATGCCAGTTGCAGTAACGAGGTGAAACTCTATAGCAGGGTATCGAGTAAAACTGTCTAAATCAACTGATCTCTGTCTCTGCTGTACCCTTGTGATCATGTCATGGTAGTATGGGTACACGATACCTGTCCGTTGCTTGCGCTCAGGTCCAATCCCACTCGAATATACGAGACTGTTCAGTCTAGCCGTCTATCCTGCTCGCCCCGCTCCATGAGCGCGTCCCGCTCTTCGCTCTTCGCCGCGCCGTCGTCGCGGTAGAGGACGTAGTGCTGGGCCATGAAGCACAGGTCGTAGAGCATGCTGACGTTGCCGAGGGCGAACTTGACCGGGTTGCCCGTGACGCCGGACCAGTCGCGCTGCAGGTAGCTGTCGATGCCGAGCTGGGCGAGGCTCAGCACGCCGCCCGAGAAGTCGAGCAGGATCTGCCAGATGCTCCAGCCCCGGGTGCTGCGGTTGCGCGAGTTGTGCACCAGCTGCGGCGCGTACTTGACCACCGTCACGAGCAGCTTGACGTACGAGACGGCGTACACCACGTCGAGCCAGGCCCAGGCCGAGCGCGCGCTGCCGGCCGACGGCGGCACCGACGCCACCACGAGCACCATGACGAGCACGGCGACCAGCGACCCGCTGAAGACGCCGAGCATGAGCCGCGACGGCCGGGTGCCGGGCGCCCGCTCGAAGCCCCACAGCCGGGGCAGGAAGTACTGCGTGTTCAGGACGGCGGTGACGACGACGGCGTGCGCGGCAAAGGCGACGTCGTTGACGGCGACGGTCGGCGTGTGGCCGTGGTTGCGGAGGGCATACTGGTGTCGGATCACGGGCGACCAGTAGAAGGCTGCGGTATATACAAGATAGGCTACGAAACCTGCGACAGCCTGTCAGACGGCAGGGCGAGGAGGGAATCACAGGGTGCGCAGAAGACACGAACCGAGGACGTTGATAAAGGGAAAGTCAATAGTGGTCCCGGCCGTCGACTTCTTCCGAAAGTTCAGGAGCGGCTGGGGGTAGAAGGACAGCGACCAGCAGATCGTGTAGACCCAGCCGAACAGGCCCGAGAGGACTTGGAGGAAGTTCATGGTGTCCACTGTCAGCGGGGCACGAGACGGCACCGGGGCTCTCTAATCCAACAATGCGACGATGTGTCCGACCTGATGTCGGGTTCGATCTGAGCGTGTGGATGTCCCCTCTACTTAGCTCATGATGCTGTGAAGATGCGTTGGGAGCACCATGGCCGTAGGGGTGAGATGAGGTCAAGGTAAGGTGAAGCTGGAGCTTCGCTGCGGCTCCGACTTTGACCCGAGAACCTGACGAGCCTGCTACCTACCCCGCCTCGCTGTGGCTCAAGTTAAGCCTCTAGATACGTACCTCCGGGGAATCATCTGCCGCCAAGACTTTAGTTAACTCGTGAGGAGCTCTTGGGACGAGAAACTAAAGACTTCAAAGACATTTCAGCTTAGCGATGACTTGCCTGTTCTTGCTTCTTCTTGGCGGCGTTCTCGGGCGTTTTCAAATTGCTGCACCATTCCTTGCGGCGTAGCTCTCTGCCACCCTCCAAGGTATGTCCCTACCGTAAGCAGCTAAGCTATTGTAAGAAATCTTGATCAACATGCTCGTATTCTGGTGTCTCTGATGACCCCCCCTTTACATTGCTAGCTACTTTTCTAGGCCGTCAGAGTGACCTGGTGTCTCTCCGGCTGACGAGACGGGTTAACTCTCTCTGAACAGAAGCTTGAGCATCGAGGCGTGAGACCGACGCTCCGCAGAACACTGCTCTGATGAAATGCGAATGGCAGCGCAATGGCACCCCAAGTCGTACATAACGTCCCAGGTGCCGGAGGGGGTCTCAAGATGCTACCTACCAGCAGTACTCGCTTGCTGTCGACCCAATGGCGAGGGCAAGCGCGACATATGAGATGATAGCACGGAAACCCGATGAGTTTTCCCGACTCGTGCGGGGATGACCACGTTGGCGCCCTGAAGCCATAAATTACCTCTATGGCAAATAAAACCCGGTCAAGCACGCCAGTTCGGTGCCACTCGGAAGTTGCTGAAGATACGAGCGAGGCACCTTCAGCCTGAGGTGTCTACCCTCTTATTATATAAACCCTACGGTACCAGCTTGTTGGACTATCCAGTCGAGCGCCTCCTGGGACGGAGAACGGCCGCCAAGTTCTGTCGCATTTCGTTCAGGAGTGGCTGCCCTGCCGAGCCTGCCCACCAACATCACTCCTGAAGTTTCCCATTTACCGGACTTCAGTACCGAGGCTGGCGACACAATCCGATGTGAAACGTATGGCGCTCGCAAACAGATACCGTAGTAATAACCACACCCCCACGACAGATAAACTCCGGGCGGCCTTTGAAATAATAAGTCGCTTACCTTTGCGCGCCCTGATCGC
This sequence comes from Xylariaceae sp. FL0804, assembly GCA_022539325.1. NCBI lineage: Eukaryota > Fungi > Ascomycota > Sordariomycetes > Xylariales > Xylariaceae > Xylariaceae sp. FL0804. The sequence continues at coordinate 723,105 of JAJKLG010000010.1, forward strand.
CCGTTGTCTTCCTCCCAGGCACGCGGCGTCTTTCCCAGACAGGAAGGCCGCACCAAAGCACCCACACGAAACGCCGGACTACCGAAGCACCAGCACAATCACGGGACATGGTCGACGACGAGGGCGGCCAGATTCGCGCGGCGGCCGCAGCGGCGCTTGAGCCGTCGCCGTCGCTCTTCGGCCCCCACGACAATAAGCCCGGCCGCGAGGCAGAACCAACAGCAGCAGAACCAAGAGCAGCAGCAGCACAACCGGTACCACCATCGACGACGACGGATCGCACCCTCAACTCCTCCCGCGCGCTCGTCATCGTCAACGCGGCAGCGGACGACAATGTCTCGGCCGCCGCCGCCGCCGGCCTCGAGCCGTCGCCGTCGTCGCCCTTCCTGGAGCTACGGCCCTATCACCACCGCGCGCACCACCCGACGGGGCCGCCGACGAGCAAGAGTCCGACGACGCTCCTGAGCCTGCCGCTCGAGGTGCGGCTCGAGATCTACGCGCACCTGCTGGCGCTGCCGCCGGCGCCGGCGCCGTACATGTAGTGCGTGCTCTCCGGAACCTCTTCTTCTCCTTTCGCTTCGCCCGCCACTCCCCCCTTTTTCTCTCCCCGCCCCCCCCTTTCTCTCAATTCCCTTACCTCCATGTCTGTCTGCGCCCCCTGGTCTATCCGATGTCCAAGGCGAACACCTATGCTGCCTGCGGTAGCCTAAGTAGCTAGCATGTATCCGCGCCCCCCCTTTCCCCGAGGCTGGTCCAGGTCCGAAACCTGCCTCTTACGTTCCAGAGTCTCGAGGGACGAGCCCCTCCAGTTCCTAAGTGATCTACCTACCTTCCTCCCACTTTCAGGATGGTATATTTTCACCTATTACTGTGTTCTTAAGATAACTGACTGCCCCGAACCCTCCCCCCTCGTGAACAGCGGCGACCCCCCGGCGTCGGCGCCCATGCCGTGCCTGCACCCGGCGCTGCTGCGCGTGTGCCGCCAGCTGCACGCCGAGGGCACGCCCTTCCTCTACCGCACCAACGCCTTCCTGGCGCACCCTTCGCTGCTCGTCGTCTTCCCGAGCCTGTTCCAGTACGTATACGTGAAGGAATGGATTCTCCCCCTTCAGTCCTTCCCTCGTCTGGTGGATGTGTGTGTATGCCGGTAACTCGCGGTGGTGTCGGTTCAGTCTGTTCTCTTCTCCCTCTCCATGTCCTGCCCCTTTGCTACCCCCTTTCGCTTACCCCCTTTTTCCTCTCCTCGTCTATGATGGGCATCCCACCCACTCCCCTACCCTCCCCTCCTCCCAATACAAGCAGAAAGGGAACATGCATTCGTCCCCCCCTTTCTTCTCTCCCTTCCTATTTTAGCTAACCAACCGACCCCAACCACCCCCACCCCCATCGCAGCCCCTGGGCCCCCCGCCGGCGCTCGCCCCCGATTCCGCTCTCGGCGCCGCTCGCCTCGCTGATCCGCCGTGTGGTGGTGCGGGTGCGGCTCGACACCGAGCCGGCGCTGCGCTCGCGCGCGTACGCCGCCGCGCAGCTCTCGGGTCGCGCCGAGGTGGGTACGTACTTAACCTAACGGCTGCTTCCATTTCATTTCTTCTACTACCCTTCCCTTCCTGGACTCACCGAGGTGTACCTTCTCCTTCAAGGACGCAATAACCCCCTCTCTCGTCACCCTCTTCTTGAACCAAGAGCATGGAGAAGAGTAAGAGAGAGCAACAAGAAAAAGAGAAAAGTTCCCCCCCTTTTTTGGCCCCCCTTTTCTTTCTTTCTTTTTTGCCTTGGGCTAACCACAGACCGCACCCCCGGGACAGTAATCGAGGCCTGGCAGTCGGCCTGGCGCGGCGCGGGCCCGGACGCGCTGCGCCTGTTCGAGGGCGTGCGCGGCGTCCGCGCCGCCCGGGTCGTCGGCTCCGTCGGCGGCTTCCCCGACTACGCCGCCTGGCTCGCGCGCGCCATGATGGCGCCCGACGACGGGCGCGCCGTCGCGCCCTTTGTCTGGGATTGTTGAGAACGAGGGCGGGGGTTTAGTAAGGACGGGGAGGGGTAAGAGGGAGGGCGCGGGGGGAATAGGGGTGAGCATCACGATCGGCGTCAGCAGTGGGGGGAGGTTGTTGTGTGGGATGGACGGAAGGAAGGAAGGCCGCGGATGGACGGACGGGTACTCTGGGACGGGACACGGGGGGAACATGATCACGGGATTAAAGGACATGGCTGCATTTCATGAAACGCGAGCGATGGAGTTTCCAGGGCATGATAATGACTCCCAAAAGCAAAGCAGACAGCCTAGGTACTTTACTTATTGAGGCGCTCCAAATAGGAGGCGCCTGAGGCGTACACATCACTGGCGGTAAAGCCATTCTATTCTGCAATGCGCACCGAGAGCATTCAACGGATGGAACAGTAGCATGTAACAGTAGCAAATCGCGTGTTGGACGATCTATCAGGGGTATGAACAGAGTGTCCGCCACCAGTAGCTAGGAGAGCAAACCGCCACAACCCTCCAGGCCGCAGACGCAACGAACAGTCTCCTCTAGCTGTCTAGCTGTAAGGTCCTCCCGGTCTCTCCCGAGTCATTTTTCTCTTTCTCTTCTTCCATCACAGATCGACGATGTGCCGGACGATCATCCAAACCGCCACCGACATGGTCTGGGAAAAATCTAGGTAGTTACACAATATGCCCTCTCAACTGGCACACACAAGAGAGAACACACACAGACACCGTTCTCTACAAAACATCGGTCTTTTTTTCATCATCGCAGAAGACAAAAAGAACGAAAAGCATTCCGAAACAGATGGACAAGAGCCTCTCCCTTGCCCGTGTCGTGTCTCTTCTCTCCAACGCCGTTTTCATGCAGGTCTTGACAGGTCTTGATGCCTCTAGTCTATAAGACAAAACGAGGTTTCGAATCTTCATCGTAAAAGGATTGGTTGGGGGAGGGTGAAAGGGAGGGAGGGGGACCCAGTGTTTTAGGCCGCCTTAGCACCACCGCCGAGGAAGCTCGGCAGCTTGCTCAGGGACTTCTGGTCGGGGAATCTGACGCGGCCAAAGTTCTCGTCAATGTCGAGGATGATCTTGAGCGCGTTGCGGCTGCGCGCGTGCGGCGAGGCGACGTCCCTCTCCTTTATAGTAGAGACGACCTCGGCGACGCCCGTGTGCACGTGTTCCGCCTTCTCCTTTCCGGGGAAGGGCAGCAGACTCTGGAGCACCTCGTAGGAGGCGAGGGTGAAACCGAACTGAGGCGAGGATCGCAGGATACGGGCGGGCCCGCCCTTGAAGAAGGCCTTGAAGCCCTCTTCCTTCAGGATGGTCTGGGCGCAGTGACGCAGGCCGGTGTAGTTAGTGTCCCCCTTGCGGGCCTCCACTTGCAGACGCGTCTTGATGACATCGCACGGTGTGGTGAGATACGCTGCAGGCATGCCGGCGATAGCGCCAGCAGTGAGAAGCTGGAGTACTCCGAGCTTCTTTGTCGGCGATTCGCCGAAGAGGTCTCGCTTCAGATGGTTGTAGGTGGGGAAGTAGATAGCCGAAAACGGGACGTCACGGAGAAGACAAGCTGAGGCGCCTTTATAGAGGCCCGCCAGGCCCAAGTTCTTAACGATCCACATGGCGGATCTCTTCTGAGCACCCTCTGCAGACTTCGCGACCTCTCCCTGCACTTGAAGTCGAATCTTCACAATCTCCAGGGGGTTCGTGAACACCTGAAAAGACAGTCAGCATGCGGGAGAGACCTGAGCAGGGAAGCATGAGTGGGGACGTACCACTTGACAAGCACCGGCACTACCACCAGCCAGGATCTCGTATCCGACAGGGATCTGTCCTGTTTTCTTGTCTGTAAACATGCCACGGACAAGGTCGTTGACTGTAAGCTTGATGGCCTTCTCGGGGGCAACGCCGACGAGTTGCGGCAAGACGCCAGAGTAAAGGCCGCGGAAACCCTCGTTCGTGATGACTTTTCTGAAACAGTCGACTGAGTTCTTATACAGCCGTGTTCCTGGGTTTCCTCGCTGGTTCTGCATGCGCGTCTTGACAAGATCGATCGGGTAGACCATGAAAGCACCGAAGGCACCAGCTATACTACCCAGTATGAAGCTGTAACCTGACTCCGCAGCCCTTAACAATGCAGTCTTTGTGGTAGACTGGACCCCTGTGAGAGCTTGATCCTGGGCCTCTTCGGTGCCACGGTTGGTCCATTGGGGATCCAGGACTTTCGCAAAGTTGACCAATCCGAGTCTGCCCGAGGGCTCGTCCAGGCTTGCAAAGTGGAAGAGGATATCAGCTTCCATAGGTGTGAACAAGGAGAACCGCGTGATCTTGGCCGCCTCATTGAGAAACTCGTTCCTGGTAATCTTGCCATCTGTGCTCTTGGAGATGGCCTTACGGATGATGAGCTCGACCAAGTCCATCTCCTTGATCATGTTCTGGAAGGCTCGGACATTGGCATACGAGATTTTGCTGCCAGTGGAGATGTTGCACAGGGACGAGAGGTTCTCCAGGAGGTGGTCAGAGAGCTTGTGACTCGAAGTCTCGGCGATGATCTGGGCAAATTGGTCGGGGTCAATGTAGCCATCCCCATCTCTGTCGTAGTGCTGGAAAGCTTGTCTGATTCTTTCGCCCTGAAGACCGCGAAGCATCTGCGAGAACTCCGGGTAGGTCAGACGGTGTCTCTTGGACTTGTCCCCAATGTACAGCTTGGCCCACTCGCAATTCCAGTCAAAAGGCAGGCTTTTTGCCCCCTTGTTCAGGTCATATAATTGGCGAAAGTCCTCGTACTTGACTGTTCCTGTCCTATCGACATCGAACAGTCGGAAGGCAATCTCATATTCGGCATCCGACTTGATGAGAAGGTTCATAAAGGACGCCCAGTCGCTATAGGTTACATGACCGGTACCGGCACGATCGGCGACACGGAAGAGGATGCTATACTGCTCGCGGTGGATTTTGGACTGTAATGGAGAGCACAAAGTCAGAGACGGTCTTTTACGACTCGAAGGGGAGCAATGCAAGACAGGGAGGAAGAGCACTCACGTAGTCCTCATCGGCGGGCGCAATTGCATTAATGAATTCATCTGGCCCCATGTATAATTGGCCTGACTCCTCGTCTTCTTTGGCATTCTCAGTGAACGTGGCGCGGTGGGAGGCGGCAATGTTTGTCTGCTCTTCTGAACCGAGCAGGCTCTCCTTCACCGCCTCCTTCACGGTCGTGACCGTAGACATGGTGAGAAATGTTGCTGCTGCCGTTGAGGTGATCGCAGTGCACTGTTCGCAGAAAGCGGACGCGTCGGAGGGGTAAGAACCAAGGGGCTGGCTCGGTATAGAAACCTGACAGCGGCGCCCTGTCCGGTCGGGGAAGCTGGAATGGCGGAGGATGAGCGAAATTGGTCACTGGTCACGATGGACTGTGGAGCGACCGGCGGAAAGGAGTGGATGCTGGTCTGGTCTAATCGGAGTGCTCCGGCATGGAAACACCGGTGCCGGTGCCGAACGAAAGGGTGGATAGTGCCAGGTAGAGAGTAAAAGACAAGGTGAATGGAAGACCAGGGACAACGGCGGAAAGGGACGCGCAACAAGGGAGCAGAGTCCAACGAGGGCAGTGATCGTACAGTGAGCGCTCCTTCGGATGTGATGGCAGCGGATGGCGACCTATAAGAAAAATTTCTGAAGAGGTTACTAATTGTGAGATGTACCTCATCAGGTCACGCCACCAAAGGGAGTCGCGTCCGGTACGTACCTGTACTTCGAGACGCGACCCAATCGCGCCAATGAGCTTGTGTGCCCATGACTCGGATTCAAGGTGCCAATGCGCCCTGGTGCAGAGCTAATCGACTCTCGCAATCGGCTATCGCTTATCGCTCAGCGTTTAAAATAGGATAAGCTGACTAGCGCTCGCACGGATGTGGCGCTAGTAGGCTTAGTCCTGGGGAAGCCGGGGGCAGGGTGGATAACCTCGGGGCCATCACCCGTCCTTGGGCTCCGGTTCCTGACGATCGTCCCTTCTTCATCCATGTAAGCCAAACGCTTAACGGCCGGAAGGCACGAGAAGGTTCAGGGCTCGCCTTTGCCTTCGCCTTCGTATACAAGAGTGTACATGTTGACCTGAGAAGACTCTCAGACTCTGGACATTGATCAGTTCATATATGTGTGTGTGTGTGTGCCATGTGTGTGTGTAGCTGTCCGTGAGAGGCTCTTCTCCAGAGAAAAGACTAAACAGGGATCACAAGGGCGGTGATTACCTCACTCAAGATGTTCTACCTTTCTATAGCCTTCGATGTAGAAGCACTGCATATTGGATAAGAGCCATGGTGTATGAGACCTGGTTCATAAGGTTTGTTTCCATGGGCCATGGCTGTTTCAACCCAGCAAAGTTGTCTTTTCAAGACTCGAAAGGCTGCCAGCATGAGTCTTGCGATAGACAAAAGTGATCTATTGCAAACAAACAAGTTGAAGAAAAGAGAGAAGACCGATCTAGAAGACAGCTGTGCCCAGGCCTGAGACCTATGACTTTTATGCCTCCCAAGCAAGCCGACTTACTCCAACTGAGCTGTGGTAGCGAGGGGCCGTAGACCAGTTGCTCCTCACCGGTGTCGTATTTGGAGTTTAGGTAAGCATTTAATAAGAAGTGGCACATGAGACAGGTAGGAATTAAGCAGACCACACGGGTAAATCTGAGTTAAGCGAATGCATAGTTGGAGCACTTCATTTATCGGTCGTTCCTATGTTATGGGTGACACACTCTGGGTCGTGCTGCAGATGTACATTAATATACGCATATGCAGAGAAGTGGCAGCAATGACACAGAAGAACTGGAGGTTGATAAACGGTCTCGGCTACATGGAGCTTCCAAATTGTATTAAGATTATCAGAGGTATTGAATCGAGTAAGAAAGTGCTGCTGCAAAACTATCTACACTTGGTCAGGTGCTGCGGTATACTTGGTGAAAGGTATTATAAGGTACTAATATAGAGCAGCAGCAACAGTTGTGGTAAAACTCATACTAAAGCTAAGAGTAAATGTTTATAGTCTGATGTGTGATAAGAAGTCTCCTGGAACTATGGACCACAAGTCAGTTGATAGTCATGTGCTTAAAGCGAAGTTTTTCATAACTATAGGACTTGCCATAGAGTCGGACAATACTCTGGCTTTTCCCAGGCAAGGGCAAAAGCAGAAGCAATTATACACGACACAGCTAGCTAAAGTACCTAAGCCACTGTGCTACACACTGCACCTAGAGGATCTCGCCAAAGAGGTTATATTTTGGAATGTGATAGCCTACAAGATAACCTAGCTAGATACTTCATGTGATCTTCCACCATCACGGAGTCAGGGAGTGGCCATAGAGCTGTGCCGTCAGGCAGAAAGTAGCTAAAAGGCATGTAGAAATCTACCTTGTAGAGCTCAGCTTACATGCAGGACAATGTACTTTGTGACGGGGGCTAAGGGTCGTAACTGACCCCTTTATCAGAAAGGTCGGTGCCGAGCAGGGAGCTACTACCCAAGGCTTACTTGCCGGCACATCTAAGCTGAGATTTCAGTAGGTTGAGGCCAGGGATTATCAGTTGCTCATGCACCCATTCTGGCCCAGACCCTGCTGGAAGAGACACTCGTGCTTCCAAGAAACATTCATGCGTAGAGTCAGCCCGTGCGGTTACAAGGGGTCACAGAGAGCTTCTTGCCTAGAGCACTCACTATTGAGCGGCGCCTTATCATCTCAAGGTCACAGATGCACGGAGTCAACGAACTACGAATTATTCTGTTTATTTCCCCAGTTGGGGGAAAAAAGATGTGATTACACTTAAACAACACAACATACAGTTTCGCAACACGCCTCACGCCGCATGGCCGTCAACTCGTTTCGGGTCGTGAAGATTTGCCCGGCCGACATGCCGGCCTCGCAAAGTCTCACGCCGATTGCTTTCCTCCCCTCTGCTCTCCCCTGAGCCGAACGCCGGAATGCAATTCGAGCCTGCATGTATCTACCAACGCCAGGTAGACCTCTATGATCAGGACCCGGCACTGAGTCTATTTGTGCCAAACCGTTCCGAGCCTTTTTGTGTGAAAGAAAACGTTTCGCGGAAGTGATTGGGTCATTGATCTCGTGAGCTTCGTTGAGCTTCATGAATGGCATACGAATGCCAGATTAGGGATGTGGTGATTATTAGCCGTTGCTGGAGGGTGGGCAGAACGGTTGGAGAACCACTGTCGTAGCTAGGATCGATCAATCGATCCTCTGGGTCTGCATGAAGTAGCAGGGAGTGGTAGGATGTTGGAAGAAAACTGCGTAGGGTGCTAGTTCCTCTGGCCAAGCTTTATCAATCGTGGCCATGGCCAACCATTGTTGCAGCTGCGAATGCGACCCGATCCGGATGGTGCGTGGCCATATCAACCCTCAATGGGGATAGGCATCTTCAGAGCGTGGTTGGTGATGTAGGGAAGGGGCGTAAAGTCATCGTCGAGCAGATCCGTGGGGACGTGATACGAGGTATTCTGCTGGAAGGGAAGGGTGAAGCCCTGGGCCAGCTGGCCTTCGACATACAAGGACGAACGCCTGTATCGCTTATCCGAGTACTTATCGAAGACCGCGCCGTGATGCTTGCGAGCAATTCGGCAGCAGTCAAGAATCATACCAACCAAGGGTTTCAACTGGCTGTAAGTGTAGCCAGAGTAGTGGACATGTGCGGTAGTCTGCCCATTATTAGCATGGCAAAAGCCGTCAGATCAGAGAGGGAAACTCACCCATTCGCCCTTGTGGAGAATGAGGCGTGACAGGCAATGGGACCCTGCCGCAATGTAGCTCGGAGGGCTCGCAACGAACCGCTCATCCATGATCGTGACTTCGAGGAAATACTTGGCAAGGGTTCGAGTCTCGAGTTCATAGTCGTCCGCCTTGCTGATACGTCTGAGGAAGCTCATGGGACCGGGCCATCCGAGCTCGAAGTTAAGCATGCTTAGCATGAAGCGTTCAGCCTTAAGGATCTCGTCGATCGTGTAGCCGCCGTCTACCATATAGACGATTTCCTGCACGGACGGACAGTTGATCTCTTCGTACTTGGCCGCGACAAAGATGGCAGTGGCGCCAACCAACTGCAGTTTCCCCAGCGAGACAACCTTGTAGGAGAGGAAGCGGTCGATGTAGTTGACCGTCAAGAAAAGGGTCTCCGGAAGAAGGGAGAAGCGAGTATGGACTTGGATGACCCAGTCCATCAGGACTGATCGCATCGACCACTGGATTTCGGACTGTATATCCATGTAGTGAGCGTTCGGCAAGAGATCCTTCTGGGGGTTTGTTAGCTTTCAACCTCGAACATGTGTTTGGGGCTCACCAACCTCCAACTCCTTCATGTATTGGAAAATTTCGTCCCCATACTCGGCAACCATACTGACGTCGAGGGCATCATCCTGAATGTCTTCGACGGTACGTCTGCTCTCGACAAAGTCCTTGGCAGCATCAATCTCCGCCTCGCCCCTTCTGGTCAGCTTCGGAGGGAGCATCACGGTCGTGACACCACCTGTCGTGTTGTCACCCCGAGACCGATACGAGTGTGCAGTGGTGAAGCCCTGATCATCGTAGTAGTCTTCATCATCGTAATCCGAGAGCTCGTGGAGGTCTTCAAGGTTGGGCTGGAAATCGACCACCTTGCCCTCTGCCTTGCCAGCAGTCTTCGCTGCATTGCCAGGCTCAGGCAGAGAAGAAGCCGGAGCCAAGGGGGCATCCGCATATCCATTGGAGGCGGAAGACTCCCGTCGAGGCATCTCTTCAATGGCATCCAGATAGGGTGCCTCAGTCAGGTCATCCTCGGCAAGATAGAAATCCGGATATTTCGGACCCTCAGTCGAAATCGAAAGTTCTCGTTCCAGTTCTTCACTAGGCGTCCAACTCTCCGGAAGCTGACAATTGGCTGCCGTTTCGAGCTCGTGCCGACTGTTGAGGCCTGCGTAGTGTTCCTTCTCGGGTCGTTGCTCGGCGCGAGCAGGAGCCACAGGGGCGGCAGGATAGACAAGATCGCCTCGCATTTCTGACCACATTCGGGCAACGTAGTCCACACCCAGCGAGGGCTCGCAAGCGGAACCCGTAGGCTGCTCCGTGCTTGAGGTTCGCGCTTCCTTTGGAGCCTTCGCGTGCTCGGAAGGATAGTCTGCGATGGTGTACCGACTAGTAGGAGGATGTCGAGAAGCCTTGTGCTCAACCTGTACCGCCTCTTGCTCATCTAACGCCTGACTATCCCTGTAGACATATTTTGGCACGCCATCTCTTGCAGCAGTATATCTGCCCCCGATGCCATCTGCGGCCTGGCTTCTCAAGTGGCTCAACGAGGCCGAGGGAATGATAGATCTGGCCGCTGGTCGCTGGGCTGGCTGCAAAAAGGCCTCCTTAGGAGGAGGTAGCATGGAGTTCTCTTGTGCCTTTGCAACGGCCGCCTTGGAGGTCGGGTGGACCGCGGGCTTTGCGACCTGTGCCTTCTGAGACGAGTCGGCCATGGGTCGGAAGGCCTTGTTGCGGTCCCCAAGTGCAGTGCGCTTGGCAGCAATGTTAAGGCTGCTGTGGGAAGGCATGACGAGGAGGTTACCGGTCGACTTGTTACGATGGTGGAGGGTCTTCGGCAGAGCAGGAGGAAGGATGTTCTCGTCCCGGTTCCCTAAGTTGGGAAGAGGTCGCGTTGGGCGGTAGGGCTATTGTGTGCAGCTGTGGTCAGCTCTTCTGCATTTGTAGGTGTGAAGAATCTTGGTGATGGCCAACCGCTAAGGTGGCGCACGTGGTGATGCTAGCAGACAGGAGGTAGGCACCCGGTAGGTAGGTGATCAGGAAGAGGTGTTAGGGCATGTAGTGACTGGGTAGTTGAGTGCAGGTAAGGAGGGCTGGTACCCGGGTCAGGTACCAGAAATAAGGTAGGTAGGTGAGTGAGGTTAGGAGGTACTTGACAGTGCTGTGGAATGTAGGTAGGTAGGAAGCTCCCGTCAAAACAAGCGGCTGCCGAGGATAACAAGACCGAATTTCGAGGTCGATGTTCAGAGTCACAAATAACAAACAGGGCCAGTTACTCACTCTTGCGTCCATCTTGGTACAGGTCCTTGACCAGGCCACTTTGCAGTATCCGTCCTGGCCGGTTGCCGAGGCGCGCTGGGTCAAGACTGGCAGCTCCGGTCGAAGACAGCGCGTAGGAGGTGGGCGGAAGGAGGAAAGAATAGAGAGGGTGCAGTTGACGATGTTCAGCACGCGTTGGCAGGACCGGGTCGCGTCCAAAAATGCATGCACGGGAAGGATGCTCGATGCTGCACGGGCAGAAGATGTCAGACGGTATTTCCAGAAACGGCAAAAGAGGTTGCTGTTTGACTGCCGGCTGTCTTGATCGCGGACCGAGGAGGTAAGGGTCAGTAGAAGGAAAGGTACAGTGTAGGTCAGGCACGGAGTATCCGGGTCGTCGGTTAATCAAACCTGATAAAAGGGACTAGATGGGAAATGAGGAACGCTGCAATTTTAGATACGTACCGGTAGGTTTAGGGGACCTAGAATAAGCCGACCGGGTGCGCACTGCAACAGAACCTTTGGGAAAAGGTCGGAAGCTTCGCTGGCGACAATGACGAGAAACGTGGGAAGGCGTGAGAGAAGGTTCGCAACGTGCTCACTTGGAGTCGTGCTTCATATCAAGTAGAAATGCAGCCACAGCACATGTTTTGGTTTGTTGATATGCGCTGGAGCTCTGCAGTGTACGTACCTTCCGGCCCATGCAAATGTGGAGAGGAAAATAAACAATTCAGCAAATGAGTGGCTGAGAGGACCCGGCAGCAAGTCCAAGTCGGTTGCCCCGGGCTCCGACCCACTCCGCGCCATAGAGTCAAGCCACAATCTGCACATCAATGGGCAGGGCCCCGGACCCCTGACCCGCTCGGCCACTCACAGTCCAGTCTCCGGTTCATGGCATTTGGGAAGTCGCAGCTGCATGAGCTGCCACAGGAGCTTTCAGCCTCAAGAGCCTCAGCCTCAGATGAATCCCACCAAGCTTGCAAAGCCACACCAGCTGCGGGGCACAATTGAGTTTATCTCTTCATCCGGCCATTGGATCACAGCAATGACGTATCAAGGCCAACCAAGTCGCGTCTTCTCAAAACACCCGATGACCACAGATTGGGGATGAAATCTAGATTCACGACTTCACACCCCGTTTCTCAAGATCTATTGCAAGATACTCCTGATGATAGCGACTTCTCCGTTCCTCTAAGACAAAAAGGCAGAGTTGTGCACAAGAGTTGCCCCTCAGGAGAAGTTCTGTGAAGCCGGACACTAACGCGCGTCAATCTTGGAGATCCCATTCACGAGTCTTACCCGAAAGCACGTGATGCATCCTTCTCCCCATTACACCGCCTCAACCTCCCAATCCTCTGAGAGTCTGGTCCCAACAACGTCCATCAGCATGGGCCTTATTGGTCTTGAAAGAGGTTAGGAGTGTTCCTTGAAGTTGCGCGACAACAATGCCACCCCAACTGCAACCTTGCGACCCCTACTTAGTCGCTGTCGCAGACTGTGTGACCGGGTCCAGTGGCCAGATCCTGAAGCCAACAGGATATCTGGACCATTTGCAGCCACCGCAACAGCTGGACCCCGAGCAGCCAATTTCGCCTAGATCAGACGCGCGATATTGTTTCAAGATCGCGAGAGTTGCAGACGCGGGGGGCATGTCGTCGCAACATGCCCGGTCGCGCTCTATCTACAGGCTACAGGCTACAGGCCCGATCGCACTGCCGGAACACCCCCCGGACGCCGGAATCAGCCGTATCGAGAAAACAGTCGTAGACTCGCCTTCCGTGATAAGACATCAGCGGTCTGTGAGGCCATTGGCCGAGTCGGCTATACCATCAAGATCTGGCGCAGAGAGCAGCACACATCGCGCAGAGACAACTATTCGACTTTTATTGACTTCTTCTAAGCTGCTTTTAAGATTTATCGCGCCAGGTTATGACGAACTCTAGCGTTGGTCGCAATGGCGCTTCTTCTGCAACATTGCTCAGTGGCTCGGGGCGGCCTTCACGGCCGACGCCATGGTGCCGTGTCCGCCAAAGGCGCTAATAAATGCGGTGTACTGCAGATCGGCGCGCGAGGGTTCTCGAGCAGCTCGAGCGACAAGAATGTGTCCCGGGCAGCTGTCCCATTGGCCGTCGTCGGCAGAGCCCGGCGAGGTCAAGATAATAATGACCGCAAAGAGCGAGAGACATGCCTCCCGATCCGAAGAAGCAGCTCACAGTCGCGCCTCTGCTGGGCCTTGTGTGTTTGTTTTTCCTACGAGTCCGACCCGTGGCTGTTTACGTGACCAGCCCTCTTGCACAAAACTGGCGAGCAGGTCGCACATTGATTCGCGGAGAGCGACCCGAAATAGCCTGCGCGTGGCTGCGCAACTGGCCAACTCCGGAACGCAGAGAAGACCTAAGGGGTAGGTGGACTGGCTACGGATTCGAAGCAGGCCTCTCCGTGTGTCTGATTCGCTCGGCGCGGATGATGAAACTCTCTGTCGCCAGCGCATACTACAGATCCCGTCGTCGTCCTGGTCCCAACGTTGCTTTGCCTGGCTCGCTGGGAAGAGAGACAGACAGAGAGAGAGTTTCGACCCCTCCTAACCTCCTAAGGAATAGACGCTAGGCATTTCTCTTGCGCCCCTCTTCGAATTGGAGTCTGTCGCGGGCGGGTGTGGATATCATTAGTCCACCTAAGTTTTGGTTGCCTACAGCCTATATTTTCGTTCCCTTTCCCCTTTGTTTATGCTATTGTCCTCAGGTGCTTCCCTATTACCGTCCCTGACGCGGCGGCAGCTGCTGTTGCGATAAAACGTCTATTGCTGCCACTGCACTGCATCTATCATCATCGCTGTCGTCTTCGCTGTCGTTGTCGCAGTCGCAGCCGCAGCCGCAGTCACCACGTTGTGGGACTAGGCGGCTCGGGCGGGCACGCGGGTTAGCGAAAGCATAGGCTACGGGCAATGAAGACTCAAGCAAGCCGACCATGCAGAAACAAAATAAAACACACTGCGAACGCGGGGAGGCGCTCGTTTCCCTACCTAATGCAGCGCCGCACGAGCTTCCTTCAAGTGATGGCGGATGACGAGGGATTCATCTGACAGGCATTCGGAGACTTCAAGACCCGGCTCAGGGTGTCAGGACCTCAAGACCTCAAGGTGTCTTCCATCCCGAGTCTTCCTGGCCTACGAGATACCTCGTACAGAAGACTGGAGGATCTAGATGCGACGACTTATCCTGGTGCCCACTCACACACCCTGCCATTTCACACTGCCAGAAGGGCCAAGGCCGCCAGGCCGCCGCTGCCCTCCCATCCAGTTCCACGTCAATGTAGCGGCGGCACACACTTGCGGGCTGGATCCCTGCTGCTACTTACAGAATGGCGCATACAGGCGACGGCGCCATTGGCTGGACCGGCCCCTCGCCTCGCCCACCTTACTCACCTCAGATGGCAGTCGACGCAACCTCGACGGTGGCCACAAGCCCGTGGCAGCCAGCACCTGACAATTCTTGGAGGCAGTCCCGAGGGCGGTTGAGGAGGGAAGCAGGGACGGGCGCGACCTTCTCGCAATCCAAACGGGAGGGTTGCTGGACATGGGAGGTCGAGGCTATGCGCAGGCGCAAATCCATCCTTGTCTCTGGCCGGCCGCAGCTGGTGACCGCAACACGCCCCCCTTGTAACGCCTTCTCCACAATGACGGCGCATGGGTGATGGAGGTACACGCACTGGTCAGTCGGTCGTATCTGGGCGTCAGTCGCAAAACTGCGCCTAACAATCCTGAGTGACGGCGCAGGTCGGCAGGTCGGCGCTCGCTTGTCCCATTCTCAGCAGGATGGGATGGGCAGCTGGCGACCCTGCCTGCAAGACGAGAAGCGGACAGGCCGTGTGCTGCGGAACCGGAGGATCAGGGCCCAGGTTGCGCCCAGCGCGTGCCTGGATTCCAAAGACCGGCTGATTCCGCAAGCTGGCAAGCCGCGGAAGGGTAGGGACCATGGCGGTTCGGAATGCCGCAATGCGCCAATCCACTGACGGCCATTTCGGTCGGCTTTTGAGACTTATTGCGCTGAGATTCGCCGAGCCAGATGAGAGATATAGGAGAGTATCCGTGATTCCCCTCCTGTGTCCGAGTCGCGATCGAGATGTCCAGCAGCGCAAGCGCTTAGGTCTTGGGGTTGCGCGTGTTTGTCCACCAGCGCCCGGCGACTCAAGGCACTGCCGACACTCGGATTGACTCGATTTCTATCGTCTCGTGAGCGCGCAAGCCCCAGGATGGCTGGCGCACATTTCCTGATGGGAGGAAAGGCGGGCGCATGTGTATATAAGGCCTCTTGGGACGATGCGACCTGTGTCGCACATGAACTACTGAAACCCGAAGGAGGACGGGAAGCGGCGCGTTGGGAGATCTCAGGAACTGCATATAGGTGCGCCTACATGGGCGGGAGCCTACCTGGTCGGTTGCGCATGAGAATTGCTGCCGACAACTGCGCTGGTGGCCGTCGTGGTCTCTGGCGCAAAAGAGCGACCTCCCGTCGCAGCCATGTTGGGTGCGGTCGTACGGAGTACTTTGTAGTCCGCTGCGCCCATGGCTGGCCATAACCAACAAGCCAGCCATTCCCCATGAGATATACGCATATCGAACCTGCTACACTGCTAGCAGTGCCACAAGTACACACCTGCGTACTCATACATCTACATCTCGAGGCATATAATGATAATATGAGCCCTATCGAGGAGATGCGGCCTCGACGCAAGGTAACAGTGGGTCGGTCGTCTGGATCGCCATCGCATTGCGCAGGACCTTAGTGATGAAGTAAAAAGTACCTACCGGCCTCGGCAGACATGGTATGTACCTACCGAAGGAAAGCCCCGACTTCTGATACAGCAGCAATAGCAGCCGCAAAAACATGGATAGTCAGTACTTGGACGGTCGCAGCCAGCTCCAGCGCGTCAGAATACGAATTGACTATAGTCATGGGCAATAGACGGGTGTGATGGGCATGGCGTGGTGTGGTGGTGTGGTGCGGCGTAAGTACCTCTCAAGGTAGTAGCAGAGTACGGAGTACATGCATGGCGGTAGCGATACTGCTGGTGGTGGTGGTGCGGTGTGTGTGACCTGTGGTGCAGTGCGGCGGGCAGGCCTTTTCTGGAGACTCTCACTGTGCAAAACCTCGCTCTCTCTTCCACCTCCTCTTTCACGCAACCCCCGAAGCTCGACCACCTTCTCCTCCTCCATCCCAGCCGCTTCTTCCCATTCATAGCGGTAAGCCGTGGTCCGCGTCCCCCATACGCCTCGCCGCCATCGTCTATTGTCAATACTCGACACCCATACTCGGTTCATATTTGTCTCTACTTATATCCATTCGGCCTGCCTGCTGATCCGCCGCTGCTGTAGGCCGCTCCGGGTCGTCCAGGCCTCACGGTCGAGTTCGTGCATTTCCACCGCCGCAGAGCCCTTCCCTCGGCTTTTCGTGAGTTATTCTACTTCGTCCACCTTATGCGATCGCTTTGCCATTGCAGAGACACCCACCTCCGCCCTTCCCGCTTGCCGGCGCCGCTGCCCGTTCTCGCACGCTGCCTGGCCCGTCGTCGGGCAGGTGTCGCTTCCCACCTGACCTGCCAATCGCCGTCCCCAACCAAGTCTTGATCGGCCACTCCCAGCGTCGCCCTCTCCTCTCTCTCCCCCGAACACATGTCGCCATCGGCTACGAAAGCATCTGGGCTAACAGAGTGTGTGGCCATGCAGACCGAGTGAACCCGTTGGATCCCTCGGACCCGCACCCTGTGTTGTGCCCTGCGATCGGATCTCGTTTCGTCGTCGCCGCCACTGTCCACTCAGGCATTGCTTGTGTCTCGGGCACCCACGCGCACGTCGGCACCCGCAGGCCAGTGCGGCATACAGGACACTATCATCTCGGGGTTTGTCAGGCCCCGCGATGGAATTGTCGACTCTGCTATCCGGAAGACCCTCCTTCACCAATACGCCTCGTCCCAACAACCCGCCCCCCGCGGGCGCTTTCCATCACCTTGACCACCAGCCCTACACTGCCGCCCGGCTTGCTCTGGACACCTCGGCGACACGTACCACCGGCGACATGGCTTCTGCCTCGCCCATTGACGCCGTCTCGGCCGGTCCCAACAGCGGCAGTGCCTCCCCCCGACAGTCGGCCACCCCCAAGCATGTTCAATTTGTACTTCTCTTCCCCGACCAGTACCGCGCGCGCCTCCCCCTGCGTGTCCAGATCTACCCGCATGATGACACTGAGTCCATCATCTCCACCGTCAAGAACTTCTATGGCCTCTACCAGGGCGGCAAGGGTGTCAGCTTCGAAGACGACCGATCCAACACGCTAATCGCGCGGTACGAGAACTTCAGCAACAACATGGTGATCTATGTCAGGGTCACCGAGGAGTCGCCCCCGCCTGCTGGTGCCTTTGGCCCGAGCCCCCTCCCAGCCGGGTCTGAGTACCCGGCTCCCCAGCAGCTGGGACAACCCATCTCGCGACCTACCTCAAGGGCGTCTCGGAAGCGCAGCATTTCGCCCGCTGGAGGCCGTGGCCGACGTAGCGCATCTGCCAGTGCTAATCCGGCCGGAAAGAAGGCTCGCTCGCGCGCTTCCAAGGACCCAGGTTCCAGTTTCGACAACCGGAGCGACAGCGTCAATGGCTACAGTAGTGGCGACGGTGCCCCAGCCTCCGTGACGAGCAGCAAAGCCAAGGAACAGATTGGCAACACTGATATCAGCGTGGAAAACATAGTGGAGGGTGGTCGTCGCAAGCGCGCCAAATTTGAAAGCTCGGTAAGTCGATCTAAAACCCCTTTCCGTCTCCATCGGCCGATCCGTCGTTAATCTCTTGGTGCATAGGAACTGCCGCTTTTCGCTCCCCCTCAGATGCCTGCGGCTACCTCCAACCCGTCGGTATCCCCCGCTCGGCGAGTCGAGCATCAGCGGCCCGCACTGCCATTCGCGCATCCCGGACAGAACCCCTTCACCAACCCCCGCCCCCTACAGTCGCCCCAGAGTTACAGCAATGGCTACGGCAACCCCGTCATGTTTGCGACTCCGGCCACTGATACTCGTCGCCACCGCGGTAGCATCGGCTATCCCACCAATGGTACTGGCGTTCTCCCGACTCCAGACCCAACCATCGGCAGCTGTGTGAGCGAGGAAGACAAAGATGTGGCCATCCAGCTTATGAGACTGGGTGAGATGTCGAACATATCCCACGGCAGGACCTCTGCTTCGACATTGGACGATACCTTCAGTGGCAAAGCAGAGGCCACCTCATCGACCGGGGCTACGAGCGATGCCGACACGGGCAGCGAGGACGAAGCCCCGCCCGCGCAACGCCAGAAGCTTGACCACGCAGGAGCCAGCCGCAAGACACACCCTCAACCTATCACGGACAACCACTTCATCCCCCCGCGCAACAATGCTGAAGCTAGCGGTGACGATGCTGATTACGAAGACGGTGCTGAAGATGCTGGCCCTGGGGGCCGCCCGTCCAGCGAAAACAAGACCAAAGCACAACAACCCGGGAAGCCGCGCGCGCCAAGCATCAAGACCAACAAGCCCAAGGCGCCCAAGATCCCCAAGGCGCCAGGCGCAGCCAAGGCAAAAAAGACGCCTGGCGCGACTGGCGGTCCAATGTCGCCTGCGTCTCTGCCGAACTTGTCACGCAAGCCGTCTATTGCGTCGGCCATGTCGGGTCAGCAGGGTGACGACGATCAGCCGGATCTTTCCACTAAGCCTCGCTGCCAGCGCTGCCGCAAGAGCAAGAAGGGTTGCGACCGTCAGCGACCCTGTGGCCGCTGCCGCGACGCCGGTCTCACCGCGGACCAGTGTATCAGCGAGGATGAAGGCAATGGCCGCAAAGGCCGGTACGGTCGTCATATGGGCGTGCCGATCAAGCTGGCTGATGTCCCTGGACCCGCGATGCTCTTGCCTGCCGCCCCCATCGCTGGTCCCATGACTGCAGTCGACAAGAACAAGAAGCGCAAGCGGTAGGCCCCGGGAACGGCCGCCTATTCCGCAGAGAATAGAAGGCCGACGGAAGGCAGAGGAGCACAAACTGCCTAAATCGTTTTCGACGACCGACATATGTCTCCAAGTCGTGGAGTACGCTCAGCATATACATCCGCCGGGACGGGCTTACTGGTTGACCGTGCTTGTGGCACTATATGATACTACATGAAACGCTCCGTCCGCAGGAGCAGGCTGGTTTCTCAAGAGTGACCAGGTTATAAGGCGTGCGGCCTTGTTGTGCTCGTTTGCCGGAGTTTCATCATACTGGGATTGGTCAAGGCGCACAGGAAAACCTGGATGTAATCACAGGCCGCGAGGCCGTTCCATTCCTTTCCCGCTTGTTTTCGCCAACAAGCCAACCGCATCAGCAGCCAGTCTTTCTGCCAAAGATTCATTTAACAGATGGCGTTGGATGCACGCCAGCTCACTCGTCGCTCGCCGGCGTCCCGAGCTATCGATTCGGAAAACCTGGTGCCAGGCGCAGGGCGAAGTGCGCAGCACGAGAGAAGAAAAAGAGAAGTTAGGTGGAAAAAGCGGGAGTTGGAAAGGGAGGTGGCTTTCCGGTGGGCCCGCAGAGGTCGGCGCTCAACAACGGTGAAGTCGGCGACTCGGCGGATCGTCTACTTGATGTTGGCGAAGCGAACCCTGTGGACACCCTACCTACCGCCGGATAGGTGATAACGTGAGCCGAGATGGAGGGACAACGGAAAGGTGCTGCGTAGGCAAAATTGTGTTGTCCGAGGGTGAAATAAGGCGCGAGATCGAGATCGCTTTTTCCGGGTTGGGGGAGGGAGGGGCTTTTCGCATTATCAATTTCCTGTCTGTCTGTCAAGTCAGTCGTCTGTCTCTCCTCGTTTTTCTTGGTCCGTCGGTCGAGATGCTGCTTGCTCGCTTGCTAGCTGCGGCGGGAAACGAACGAAACTCGTGAGTGGAGGGTGGGCTTCATGAAAAGAAAAACCTTTTGCTTTGAAACCCGAAACCTACCTACCTACATAGTTGCAAATACAGATGACTGCTCATATCCGGGTGTGTGTGTGTATATGTGTGTGTGTGTGTGCGCGCGCGCCTCCGATGTGAACTTGCGACCTGGCCTGCGGTGTCGCGATGGCCCTGACTGGGATAGCGGGAGAGTCCGTCGAGTGGTGATAGATACCTGAGTGCCGGCACAAAGGGACGGATGAGCGGTATCGCGGACCTGTGCTACGCCATCATGGGGGCGACCTCAAGGCGTTCTTGAGCACCACCACCACACATACGGTACGGACAGACAGACGTACACAGCACGAACACCAAACCCCCCGCCCGCGCCCTCCCCCCCCCCCCCCCCCCCCCCCCCCCCCCCCACGATATGAAGACACAGCTGAGGAGCAGTACACTATGGCCCGCGCGCGCAAGCTTAACGTCAGAACTCCACGCCTCCTCCGCGTGCGAGCAGCAGAGCAGGAGGAGACGAGAAAGCAGACGAAGACTCCGCGGGCGATAGGGCGGTGGCACGCGACTTGGGGGGCGGTCTACGGTACCTACTACTACCTGTCTGACTACTGTCTACGTCCTCACCTATCTGACCCATGCTTGTCTTCCGGCGCTCCATCAAGATCAATCAATCGACTTATCTATCTATCTCGTTCGTCAGGTAGTCAAGGCAATGCTCCTCGTACTAAGAAGGGCGCGCCACCATCGCCGTTACCACCACCACCATCAACATCGTCCTCACCGCCGCCACCGCGGTTGCGCACGAAAGAGAAACACGGCAATAAAAACAAAAACATGAATAAACCGCGAGAAACGCACTGATTGGGCTGATAACTACCAGACTCATTACCTAGCGCGCGCGCATAACAACTCCCAACTCCCAGCTCCCGGCCCCCCCGCCCGGGCTGCCCGGGCTTGTCTTCTGCTGTCTTCTGTCGTCTGTCGTTGAGTTAGACTCCATCGACGTGCGGCCGCTAAGCCCCGAACGGGCCTAGCCTCCTAGCTGTGGGGTCGGATTTTGCCGCCCGGGACCGGGACCGGAGCGGAACATGCCGCGCGCCAAACGTTGGGCGCGCGCGCGGTTATCGGTACCGTGGGGCTCCACTTTCGCCAAGAAAGAAGTTGGTGTGGGGCTGGAGGGCACAGAGGCTGGGTTCCAATTGTTTGGTGTGGGGGAGCGCGAGCTGGAGAACGGTTCGCATCCGTGGCATCTAAACAAACGCCTGGGTCACGGGTAGCCATCCCCTTTGCGTTGCTATTCTCCCTCCGTCTGAAGTGTATTGTGTGTTGTATGTTATGCAGACCTAGCCGCGGCAGGGTCACCAATGCGCGCGTAGGTACCGGTAGGCATCCGGGATAATGCCGGGGGAGGTGCGGCGCTGCGTCACTAACCACAGTCGCAGCAACGGCTCCAGGCCGGAGGGGCAGTATTGCCTACTGCGCTTCATAATTCTCTCTCTTTTCTGGTCGGGGGTATCTGCTTTCTTCGTAGCTACACAAGTACACACTGTGACACAGTCACAATCCATGGACAAGTAGGCTGTAGGAGCCAAAGCTGGTGCTGCTGCTCCTAGCATCGCTAGGTCACTGATGGCCGCCTAGTTATTGGCCTCGCCGTCACCGCTGCCATTGCCATGGCCATCTCCGTAGATCCCGTCGAGGCTCGGGTCCCACTCCTCCTCCTCGTCCCAGACCGGCACCAGGACGTACTTGCCCACGACGGGGCCCATGCCGTAGGCGGTGCCGGCGATGGCCTCCGAGTCCTCCACGTTGCTGTCCTGCTCGATGATCATGGCGGTGGTGAGGAAGTCCGTCTCGAGGCCGGTGCCGACGCTCAGCGGCGTGCCTCCCCAGTCGAGCTCGACCTTGCCGGACTTGCGCACGACCATCTGGCCCAGGTACCCGCCTCCGGGCGGGATGCCGCTGGTTGGATGCTGTGGCGCCTCTGCGCCTTCTTCGGTCTTGATATTGACCCCGTCGGCGTTGGCGTTGTTTACACTGGCCGTCAGGTCGACGGTCTCCGATTCCCCGTTGGGACCGTCTCCAACCCGCTCGAGGGGCGGCAGGATGGGCGGCAACTGAAAGAGGTAGAGCTGGTCGTCTTTGTCTTGTCCCTCCTGACCTTCGACGGGAGCATGGAAGCTCAGCCCTTGCAACAAGGCCTCTATATCCCTCGTGGTGTTGAGGAACTCGGGGTCCTCGGCCATCTTCTTCTCTCTTCGTTTCCTTCTCTCCGCGTTAGGGTCTGTCGCTACGCCTTCTTCGTCCAGGACTGGTTTCTTCTTCAGCTCTGGCGAAGGCGGTGCTTTCGGGGCCTCCGGGATGTCCGCCATCTCGACATCTGCCGAGTCGGAATCGGTGCCGGGCTCGGGTTTGATATTAACCTCACCTTGGCCCTTGGGAGCAGCGTGCCAAACTTCGTTGTCGTCAGTCATCCCGATATCTCGCGAATCTCCCATCGGCGAGTCGACAAACAGATGGTCATCATCGCCATCGTCGGATTGCCGGTCTTCAGCCTCGAGCTCAGCCTGTGTCTTGACTTTGACCTCGGTTTCTTCATGCGGGGTGCGGAGGAGACCCATGGGAAGGTTACCAGTCCCCTTCTGAGAGTAGCGGGAGGGCTGGTAGAGAGGAGTGCCGTCTTCAGCATGACCATCGGTAAGCCCGTTGAGGAGATCGATATTGACTCTCTTCTCGTGTTCGCGGCGGGGCTGGTACCGCAATTTCGAATACGGATCAGACTTTGCTGCACCCTCCCATTGAGCTGTGCCTCGGCCGCGGCCAAAGCCAGCTCTGCCACTTTCTGGTGGGGAGTCAGCCATTGAGCGGAGATGTCATATAACCATACAGTAGAAGATGAAGCAGGTTATTCTCTTGGATTCGGTCTCCGACTTGTTCGGCCGGTAGAGTAGCCCCGCGTGCTGTAGCCACCTCTGGGCAACAGTAATGGCAATAGCTGCCACAATAGCAACGCAGTCGCCGCCATGTAGCAAGGGCAAGAGCAACAGTAGACTAGGTGCCTGACCAGGTTCTGGAATGGGAACTGCTCTGGACTCTAGATGGGGGTAGGGGCGTGGTGCAGGGAAA
This sequence comes from Xylariaceae sp. FL0804, assembly GCA_022539325.1. NCBI lineage: Eukaryota > Fungi > Ascomycota > Sordariomycetes > Xylariales > Xylariaceae > Xylariaceae sp. FL0804. The sequence continues at coordinate 746,182 of JAJKLG010000010.1, forward strand.
AAAGATCTGGCGTACCTATGCCGCCACGTCGGATGAGGCCCCGCGGCTGCATGCCGCCTCTGCCCCGGCCCCGTCTCGCTCTGCGCTCCTCATCTCGGAGCTCTTTCTCTTCAGCCTGAAGCTTAGAGGCCAAGTCGCGATTTCTGGCCTCCTCCAGTCTTTTTCGTTCTGCCTCATCCCTGCGGACATTTTTCGGCTTGAAGCGACTACCACCTCGCGATGGTGCCGCTTGGGGTGTCTGAGACTGTTAACAGGTTAGCCAGGCATGCATTAAGGTGGACATCCGGAGTCAAGGGACTACTAGCCGTTGCTGGTGGAACAGAGCCAGCCTCTTGACTGTCATGTGACTGTGCCTCTGCATCTGTAGACGGCAGCTGCTGGTCGGTAGACAGAGGCGCTGCGGTAGTAGTGCCTCTTGCAGCGGCGCCCCTGCCTCTGCCCCTCCCTCTTCCCCTTCCGCTTGCCGTCCCGGCACCACGTGACGCTCCAGGAGGCATCCTGACGTCTTCTCAAACCATGAGAGACCTCGATGATTTCGGCGCAAGTGAGAACACGTATTTTTGAGCTGATGCAAAGTAGAATCTTTTCAAGAATATCGACGGGCAGAACGTGAAGATGGATGACTGAAAAGTTTATGGTGGGGCACGGTGTGCAGCTGGAAAGACAATGCAATTGGCGCCGAATGGTGGGGCACAATGCCCTCTTCCAGCTGTTGGCGGCTGTGCCGTCAACACCTCTCACTTCACCAAGTAATGTGGACTGTAAAACACAGGTACTATACCTAGAGGTAGAAGCACTTTACCTACCTTGACTTTTTACTGAAGTATCAAGTAGTATTATGACCAAGGTGCTATTACCCAATGTGTTCTTTTCTCTGGTAGCTTTTCAGGCAGTTCAGGTCAGACAAGGTAGTACCTAAAAGTACCCCCGTTTTCTCCCTGGGTGAGCTGAAGTGTTTATTAGTAGGTACTCACTTATCTTCAAAGTTAGGGCCGTAGGACTCATACTGCAATATTCACAGCACGGCAATTCAGTAGGTAGTCTAGACTGATTTGCACCGTGATGGTGCTGCATACCGTATGCATAATCCGAACCCAGCTGGGAGTTATCTCTTGACTATGTCTCAGGATACAAATCATGCTAAATTACCCAGCATCCCTGCACAACAAGCAAAGGCATAAGATCAAGATGGCTTATCAGTGCTGAAATCAGGGAGCGGAAGGGTGAGACGGTTATAAGGGTCAAGCCACGGCTACTGAGAATTCTAAGTACCGGTACCTAAAATTTTGACTTCTACTTTCATCAGGCTGAATCTTCCTTTAAGTTGCTATAGAGACTTTCTCCGTTTAGTATGCCCTTGTTTTCCTTATACCAACCTACCAGTCCTACAATTGGATATTGTTGGAGTACCTTGCTCTGCTAGCAACATTCCCGTATCCCCACCACTCAACCACGTACATTTATAATCATATTGGATGAATCTCCCACCATAATCTTCTACTTTGCTCACTCCTAAACAGGAATTCTCGGCCTCACAGACACCAAGATGGATATTATCCCTTTCCGAGCTGGGCAGGCGCAGAACACACAGCCTCAAGAGCATAACACCGCAGAGACCTCGCCTGCCGAGCCAGACAACCAACAGCTAGAATCGATCCCCCCGCCCTATCAAGAATCAGAACCAGAATCGGGACCAGGATTCTTACCTCCGCCGTATTCTCGCTCTTTACCCATTCTTACTTTGCGGTTGTCTGATGTCAACCCAGCGCACGCAGCTGTCAGCGCTGGTCTTGGAAGCCTCTTTTCGGGAACACTATATAATGCCGATGCACTTAGAGTCTGTGCTGCGAAATGGGCAGAAGTTTCGGGGAGGTCCATGGATATACTGGACGATGATTTAAGAGTCGCACGTGACGACCTTCGCGAAGACTTGCGGTATCTCGCGTACATAGTCACGCTCAAGATGGCGTACCAAGCCAAGGACTTTGACGACTTTCCGCAACTTGAGCATTGTGATAAGCGGAACGCTGAGTGTAAGGAGAGGTCTGGCCGAGCGAGGGAAATGGCCACGCAGTGTGGGGAGTGGGTTGCAGCGGCCCAGCAGTCGAACGAGATGTGGGCCGGGGTCGCGGTCATGTGGGCTAGAGAGTGCTCGAGGAGATGGGATAGGATGAGCACGCTATGGGCCAACGAGGCTGAAAACTGGACAGAGCGTGGTCAGATTTGGTCCACGTACAAGTCATTTCTGGCCCAGATGTCTCATGAATGCCGACGCCAGAGAGGACGCAGACGCTTAACAAGAACCCCCTTCTCGGAGTTGAAGCAAGGGCTGCTTTATGTATGCCATCAGAGTTGCCCGGCCTACAATACGCCAGCTCTGTGGTGTTCGCGTTGTTCCTACCTGTAACTACCTTACCTACGGTTGCTAGTCGTTAGGTGAGAAGAAAAAGAAGCATACTTACTTTACTAGGAGGGAATCTGCTTTAACGTACATATTTTTTTACCTAATCTGGTAGTTGATATAGCCCCCCAGGGTTTTTGCTGTGGTAACTTAATCTATAGGTTACCCAAGGTTGCAGTTGTGCAATGATAAGTGATTGCCCAGAATATATATCAATATAAGAACCTGTATAAGATATTTTCACAGGTATTACCTGCGTGAACCAGGTCTATAATACCTCTGAGTCTGTGCTCTACACATTAAGCAGGCTCAAGTAAACATTGTAAGACAGCAGAGCTTGCTCAAGACCCGCCGAATTCCCCTGTTATGACTGAAGGAGCTTTTGCTTCTTTACCTATAGTAGTACTGTTCACTAGCAAAACATTAATCCCTTGAAATGTGGTCATCAGTATGCTAGGAAGGCAACTGCCCCGCCCATAGGGAGGAGCATACCAGCACAGTACGGCAAGAGCCTCCCGTTGTAGCGGGGGCGCACGCAGACAGAATGCAACCTCGAGTGACTAGCAGGCAGAAGTTTTCCTGCCAGATTTCAGACACACCACACCCCATATCCACACCTATATCACCCCTGAGGTACGCAACTACTATTCCTTGATGGAAAACGCGAACGTTTATGTATCCCGACAGCTAGTAGACTGGGTCTTCTTGACGTAACATCATTGCACGCGCACCTTATCCTCCCCATAGTGATGTTTCGACCCCTGCCCAACCACATGGGGACGCGAATTAGATCAGACCTCGGTGCTGCGAAGCTCGAGACCCGCCGGTAGCCACGCTCCCAGCCGCAGTCCGGAACGATGAACTATCCACAGCAGTCCACCATGATGAACTACCTACAGCAGTCCACCATGAACTACCAGCAGCAGTCCGGAACGATGAACTATCCACAGCAGTCCCCTATGGTGATCTACCCACAGCAGTCCCCCACAATGATCTACCTACGCCTCTAAGCTAGGCACGCACGGCAATTTCGTCTTTTCTTCTCTAACACCGGCACAAAGACTTGGCACGAAGCAATCGTACAGGGCTTCATCGGCTCTCTGCTGGTCGTCTGGATTAGCCAGGCGTATAAAGTATTAGCAGAACCAGCAGAACCAGCAGAACCAGCAGAACCAGCAGAACCAGCAGAACCAGCAGAACCAGCAGAACCAGCAGAACCAGCAGAACCAGCAGAACCAGCAGAACCAGCAGAACCAGCAGAACCAGCAGAACCAGCAGAACCAGCAGAACCAGCAGAACCAGCAGAACCAGCAGAACCAGCAGGACCAGCAGAACCAGCAGAACCAGCAGGACCAGCAGAGCAATGCTAGTAATCCTGATTTCGGTATACCCAGAGGTCGTCCAAGCCATCGGGAAGGCGGTGGTGGCAGCCATGGCCGCCCCGAGGCCGAAAAGAACGCCCCCGAGGAGAGGGCGACGGGGCTGATAAGCTTGTTCTCACCAGTGTTCCTTTGAGCACCGACGGTGCCGCAGCCAAGGGCGGGCGCCCTTCCGGAAAAGGGCAAGGCGTGGTTCACGCAGCAGCAAAAGCAGAAGAAGAAAAAGAAGCTCACCTAGGCCCGCGTCGTAGAAAGTGTTGGTCGTCGCGTTGAACAAGAGCCCATGAGGCTCAATGGGGGCCGGGGCTTCGCGAGGCGAAGACGCCTCGCTCTCGTGCTTCACACTCGGCCTAGTCGCCTTCCCATCGGCACCCATTGCAAGATGTCGACTCGTCGAGAACACCCTGGTGAAAGCTTGTGGCCGCCAGCGACGAGGGCGTCCATGAGCTTGTCCGTGTAGGACAGGCCCCAAACGTGTCGGGGAGCGCGAGCCTCAAGTATATTGGCTACGAGGGTCCGGGGACGCGACGTGATAAAGGTGTTGGTGGCCATCTCGAAGATCCGATGACGAAGGAGAGCAACGGGGAAGTGAGACAGTGCTTTGGGGATGGAAGCAGAAAAGTCCACGCGTGTGAAGGTTGAAGTGTGTGTGCAGGTGGAAGTGTGTGTGCATGTGGCGCGTAAACAATGGAGGCAGTTTTGAGCTTGGCCTACATTTTCTCCTCCTCTTCCTCCGGGCGAGCGGCGTACAGCCGTTTTTGCTGTTTCTTGGTCATGGCTCTCTTCTTTACACCACCACCCGAACGTCCGCCGCGACCACCCCGGCCTGCGGGCGGACGAAGGTTGAGACGGCGCTGAACATCACCAGGTACAGCAGGCGGCGCAGCATTATTGGCATCCGGCTCGCCAGGACTCTCCCGACAGGCAGAACAACATCTCCTCCGGGAGGGCCCTGATGAGACCTAGAAGCAGAAGCAGACGCAGACGCAGCAGCAGACGCAGCAGCAGACGCAGCAGAAGACGCAAAAATACTATGTGGCAAATGCCTGGATTCGATACCTACGACGCCCTCCTCACGACGGGAGACCGCGGAAGAACCTGTGGGGCAGAATCCGGGGAAGGATGGGGACCTGCCCTGGGTGCCCCATGGCCTGCAGCAAGCGATCGACGACTTGATCGACAAGACGACACCGGGAGAGTCGGGTAAACTCTCCTTTGAGCAGCCTGAATCAGAATCCGAATCTGAAGACGAAGACGAGCTTAAAGACGACCAACGCTGTTATAAGGTCGTGGAAGGACACCCGGACGTACGCGAAGACTGGAGTCATGTTTAAGTTCTAGTTTACGCGAGGGCAGGCGAATACCTCGGGAGCGATGTGACCGAGAGCTGGTCCAGAAAAGATATTACCACACAATTCCCACTCGGGATGGACGAGGACCTAATAAAACCGATATACGCCTACCGTAACGGTAACCCTAAAGGAGACGATATAATCCCGAACAATAAAATCGGCAAAGGCGGCAAGCTGAAAGCCATTATTAAAGTGAAGAATGCCTCGCTTAGGGTATTGCCATTCAGCTGCTACTTCAGGCAGGGGGCTCTAGCCAGGGCAAGTAAGAAGACGCTGCTTATCCCTGGTCACACGAAATATAAGGCACCTCAATGGGCGACGATTTTCTTGCTCATGCTCATGCTCGCCGATTGGGGCCTCCCCTAGAAGCAGCAGCAGAAGCAGCAGCAGAAGCAGAAGCAGAAGCAGAAGCAGAAGCAGAAGCAGAAGCAGAAGCAGCACCGTTATGGCTTTGGCCATTACCTCGTTGTCGCCCGAGGTCGCCAAGGCCAGCGGGGAGGCTATGGCGGCCGCAATGGCAGCCGAGGACAAGAAGGGTGCGCCCCTCGAGAAGGCCTTGGTTATTATTAAGTATTGGCCTTATCTCTCCCGTGGTGGGCGGTCTCGGGGCGCCGTCGTCGGCATCATCGTCGCCTCGCGCAAGTTGGCGGAAGATGGCCCGCCCGCGCCCTGGAGGCCAGGTGCGCTGCGACCGACGCGCGGTCCGCGCCGCCGAGGGCAAGGGCAAGGGCAAGGCTAAGGAGGAGGGCGAGGAGAGCGCGCTGCCTCGCGCTCGAGCTCTGTGTCGGCCGGGTCCGACGCCTCGTTCGCCGAAAGACGTCTACCGGCCGCTGCCACTGCCATGGGATGGAGCAGATCCGTGAGTAGTGGGTTGGCATCCGGGGAGAGGGGTGGGGAGGGGGAACGTCCGGGGTATTTTTTGTTTGAAGGACGCAGAGAGAGAGAGAGCGTGAACAAATCCGACCCGGAGTGGCGCGTTGTGTTTTCAATGAGAGTAGCTGAATCAAGCCCGTCACGAACATGGCGACGGTATTGCCGGAATGAATTTCCGAGCCCGCGATTAGTGCCATCACCACGGTTTCCCTTCTTGCATCGTATCCGTAGCATTCGTCTGAGGCATGGTTTCAGACATCTTCAGATGATATTATGACCTCCCCTATCGTTGGCTTCATCGGACACACATCAGGGCTTGCTCTCCAAATCCTTGCTCAATGCTGCCTTCCTGGAGGAGCATTGAACCGATCCAGTGGCGTCCAGCTTCTACCGTAGCGGCGCCGAACTTGACTACGATGCAGCCGCGAACCTTTGCAGCCGACCAAAGCACCCCCGTCTCCCTCTCCTGTTTCTGTCGCGCCACCCGCCATCTCTCAAGCGGGGATAGCGGAGCTGCCTCGTCCTTCTCGCGCGCCGCCGCGCTTCGAAAGTCGCGAGCGCCCAGCCGTGGCAGCGCAGCAAATTCCGAGAGGAAGAAGGCGCCCAGGCCCTTCACGACGGGCCCCCGCAAGATCAGGGTCCCGACGAGAGCGTTTCCGTGCATCGAATCCTTGAGAGTCTGCGGCTGGACGGGGCCCGGAGCTCCGTCGAGGATCATGGCATCGCGCACCAGCAGCCTGTTGCTTGCCGGCTCAGCTTCGGTAGCGGCCCAGACCTCGTTGCGGCCCGTCCACCGCGTCAGGCTCCAGTTCTCCCCCCGAGCGGAACGCCCGTGGGTCACCCAGTCCAGCAGACACAGGGACGCGCCGCGGTGGAGGTGGAATATCTGCACCTGCTCGTACACGCTGCGCTCAAACGGCTGGACGGGGTCGGGAAGCAGGCAGAGCGCCGCGCCGTGCCTGATCTCGACCTGTAACTTCTGCGAAGTCACAATGTCAGGAGTGATGGACTGGAATACCTTGGTGTGTCCCTGCGTCACGATGCTGAGTCTTGCCCTGGGCTGCACGTCGACCGTGAGCTTGACTTGGTCGCCGCCCACGAGGCCGCCCCCATAGGACAGAAGGAAGACCAGCACGCTGCCTTGTTCAGCGGAGAGTGACGGGGAGATGAGCTTGAGGGGATATTGATAAGTGATGCTCTCAAGTGCGGAGATATTGTTGGGTAGCAGTTTCACCACAATATGCCCTTGCCCTGCTTGAGATGATGATTTCGGAAATGGTGAGTTCATATTGCGGGAGTGAGAGGGTTCGGCGAGTCCAAGGTAGCTGAGCTTGAGTCTTGACAGCCTGAACTCATGCTGACCTGGGCTACCCTAGAACGGTGCCGATAGGCGCGGTAGAGATCTGAGGCCAGCGACCAATACCCGGAGACCTGGGTCGACAACAGGTATATGGGCGAAGTCTCTTACAATCTATGACTGGTAAATTGCGTATTGTATGTGATATTTCAAGAGCCAGAGGGAGTTGCGGGCTCGTGATGTCGTCTTGTCGCGCTTGTTTGCGATTTATGCAAGTGGTCGAAAGAGGCTGCAATTACTATAGCTTATCGGGGATAAGCATCAAAGGAGGGGGGAGCGACCACCCGGGCCTGCGAGGACAACTTTTGTCGCGTGTTTTAATCTGTTTGGGTTCATCCCCACCGTCGCCGGTTGATACAGTGCAACAACTGTACGCGCGCCTGTCGCTTGAAGGACGGCCTCCACCACGACCTCTACATCACCTGTCCCCAACCCGATCCCAGGTCATAGTCGCCTCAGCGCATCCTTCTGTACTGAAGACGGTCGCGTCGCGTTGAATTGTCCTACCTCATGCCAGCATCGCGTCCGCCCCTCATGGAGACGTCCGATAACAACGCGACCTCTTCGTCCGCGCCGCGACGATCCGGACGCGCCCGGGCCGCCCCTCAGAAGTTCAGCCCCGAACCGCACTCCTCCCAACCCGAGCACCCCCCTTCAAAGCGCAAGCGCGACGCCGACAACGATGAGGACGACAACGACGCCGAGAATGAGGATGGCACACCCCAACCCGAAGAGGAGGAGCAGCCGCCTAGCGAGACCGACGGCGACGAGGCCGACGATGTTGATGACATCGATGACGACCCCACCCCGAAACCCAGACGCGTCAGACCCAGTCAGAAATCGCGTCCCAAGAAGCCAGCCGCGAAGCGACACAAGCTCAATGGTAATGGACCGGCTGCCGACGTCGCTGCGTCGAGCGCGCCCGCCGTCAGACTCCCCAGCAGGTCGAAGAAGGCTGCGAAAGTAGCTTTCGCGAGTCGCAACAGCGATGACCTCTACTGTAAGGACTGGCCCCGCCGCTGCTACAGCTCCTCTTGGTTTGTGTGCTAACATTGCCTCAGCTGAAATCTTCGGTTCAGGACATTCTTCTGACGAAGTGGCCGCCCACTGGTATCAGCGTTATCAGGCGGACGATGCTGGCGCCGTGACCGACCTGATCAACTGTGTTCTGCTTGCTGCCGGTTGTGAGCAGCAGCTGACTGAAGATGACATCCGAGACCCGGAGAACTCTGTCGGTCGAATTGGAGAACTCGAGGAGGCCTTTGAACAGGTGCGAATTCTGATCTACAACCTCGCTAGGACCTCGCTGACGAGCTGTAACAGACTAGTGTATCTGAATATCCGCTCATCTCGAGATCCAAGGGCAGCAAGGACTTCCGCGAGCTACTCGTCGGCTTCTTTCATTCCCTAATCGAAATCCTTCACCAGACCGAGGCCTTGTACACAGACGAGGAACTCTTGGACACCGTCCAACGGTGGCTGGGAATCATGTCTGCCTCTGCCCTGCGGCCGTTCAGACACACGGCAACGACGATTTGTCTGGCCATGCTCACATCCCTCATCGAGATGGCAAAAGTACTCGATGACCGCATTACTAAGTCGAACCAGGCTCTTCAGGCCGAGTCCAATCGCCGAGGCAAGAACAAAAGCCTTGTAGAGAATACCAAGAAAGCGCTTGAAACTGCCAACAAGAGCCGTGAGCTTGTGGATGACAAAGTTAGGGAATGGTTTGAAATTGTCTTCCAACACCGGTACCGCGATGTCGATCCCAAGATTCGTGCCGAGTGCATCGAAGCATTGGGCACATGGGTCTGCACCCTCCCCACGGTGTATATGGCACCGGAATATCTGCGATATCTTGGGTGGCTGTTGTCGGACGTCAATGTCAACACGCGCCAAGAAGTACTGAAGCAATTGGCCAGGGTCTTGAAGCGAGATGCGGACAATTTGGCGCACTTTATCGATCGGTTCCGTCCTCGCTTGGTGGAGATGGCCACCAAAGATGCTGAGATTTCCGTGCGCGTCCTGGCTGTTGCTGTTGTTGATATTTTGCGCGCATCTGGTATGCTCGATCCCGAGGAAGTTGATTCTGTGAGCAAACTTGTTTTCGACTCCGACATACGCGTTCGCAAGGCCGTTGTTGGGTTCTTCGCCAAGTTGGTGCAAGAGTTCATTGGTAACAAGGTCGACGAAGTTGGTGGCAGCGAGGCTATAGACGAGCTTCTCGGAGACGAGGAGGATGAAGACTATGACTCCCTACGGAAGGACTGGATCAACATCAAGGCTCTGGCAGAGAACCTGACCGTTTACGACTCACAACTGGACGACGAACAGGATGAACCGAGGCATGGCCTCGACGTGGCCGCCGATGTCATCAATGCCAACATGCCGGAGTCGCGAATCGCATTGGCAGCCCAGGTGCTCTATGAGAAAATGCCTGAGATAAATAACTGGCAAGTTTTAGCCGGTTACCTGTTGTTTGACCACACGACCAGCTCAAAATCTCGGTTATCCTCAAAGGGAAATTCAATCGAGGCCGCGATAAAGAAAGCCGTTGCCCCTTCGGCTCGTGAGGAGGCCGTCCTTCTAGAGGTACTCGCAGCCGCGGTGAAGGAGAGCCTCGCGCCCTCCACAGAGCACGATAGAACCAAGAGGAGAGGAGGTCGTCTTGATGCAGATGCACAAGAGGACGCTGCCATGCAGCTAGCTGGCTTGATTCCCCAGCTGTTGAAAAAATTCGGCTCCGATCCCACCATGGCTGCTACTGTTCTTCGCTTGGAACACTTCCTAGACTTGGAGGCATTCCAGCAACTCCGGCAGAACACTGTACCCTATGACAGACTCCTGGACGAGATCGCGACTCAATTCAACCGGCATGTTGATCAAGGACTTCTCAATGAGGCATCGACGTCGTTTATACATGCTCGACAGTACGAAGAGCTTGAAGAGCTGGTCGATACGAAGGTGGCAACACTCTGGGACAATTCCATCAATACCCTTCGGAGTATTGACAAGATCTGCGAGCTATCAGCTCGTGGCAACCTTGACCGAGTAGCCCTCACCGAGCTCTCACAGACTCTGATGAAGATTAGCAAGCTCGCCCGGATTGCTGACTGTGTCGATGTTCTTGAAGCCTCCGGGACATCCATCGACTCGGACCAGCCGGCCATCAAAGTCCTGACCGAAATCGTCGCTCGTGGCAGCCTGCGGGAACCGAACGAGGAGCTTGACGACCCCGAAGACGAAGTTACCTCCTTCGCCATCAAATGCTGTCATTTCTACTTTATGTGGAAAGTGCGACGATTACGGAATGCCATAGAGAATGACGAAGAAATACCCGATGCCGACTTGGACAAGCTTGTTCTTCTCCGCAAAGAGCTGTTAAGAAACATAATCCAGACGTTTTCCACGCGGGGTGGCAACGACGATCTTCGCATCTCGGCCCTCGGCGGCGCCTGCGATCTGTGCGGGTTGTTTGTACTTTTCCGCCCGGCAATAGAAGCCAACGGCGCAAAGTACGGCAAGCTGCGCAGCCTCCTGGGAGAACTGCCGTCGGATCTCATCGTCCAGGACTTCATACCCAGCCTCGACGCGGCCGAGCGCGCCTACGCGCAGCGGAGCCGGAAGACGCTCAACGACCCGGCCGACGACGAGGACCCGCTGGACGACGAGGAGCTGCCGCCCGAGGAGGACGACGAGGAGTCGGAGGAGGGCCTGACGGAGCAGGAGCGCCTGGCCGCGGAGCTCAAGTGCGAGAAGATCCTCTGCGAGCTCGCCGGCAAGATGGTGCTGGCGATCCTCGCGCGCGTCGTCGACCACGGCGGCCCGCACGCCGGCAAGCTGCGCAAGCGCCTCAACCGCAACAAGAACAAGCTCGGCCCGACGTTCCGCGACGTCGTGTCCTACCTCGACGAGAACCGCCTGCGCGAGCTACGCGGCGGCGGTGGCAGGAAGAGGGCCCCGGCGAACAAGGGCAAGGGCAGGGAGGCGACCAAGAAGCCAGCCCTCAGCGCCGAGCTGATCATCGACGACGATGACGACGACGATGATGACGAGGGAGAGGAGGAGGTGGTTGCTCAACCACCACCACCGCCGGCTCAGAAAGAAAACGATCCCTTCGACGAGGAGGAGGAGGAGGAGGAGCCGGAGCCGGAGGAGGGCACCGTCGAGGACCTGCGACGTCGCGAGCTGCTCGAGGATCCGATCGAGGACGATGACGATGGGGAGGAGGAAGAGGGACAGAGGCCCGCGGGCAACGAATTGGAAGAGGACGATGATCCGTTCGGCGACTGATGAGCGGGCTACCGCCTTCCCATGGGGGAGTATATCCTGAAAAGCGACCGCCGGGGTCTTACAGCATGGGCTGGGCTGTGTGGAGGAGTCATGGTTGGCGGGGGGCTTGCAGAGGATTGGAAGCCGGGCTCAATTTTTCTTTGATGACTCCCTCTCCGTTTGGCCCGCCCCAAGACTTCACAGTCAAAGGCATGAGGGAAAAGAGAGGACTGTGTGTGGGTCACTAAGGTAGCTTTACGATCGATGTCGAACGCCGACACCTGGCTTACCACCTAGCTGTTGATTAATATTCGGATGTGTATGCTTGAGATGGTTACAATTTTTCAACAGGCGTGGCGGCGGCAGCAGCAACACGGGCTGGGGAGACCGCCTCTCTTGATCGAGAGAGCTGGCCGGAAGGGGTCTGGCTGGCTAGCTGGCTGGCTGCTTGTCTTGCACGATAGGAATGCTTAGGTACTTTGAGAGATGATTATGAAACCAAACTACCTCGATTCTTACTGTTTTCGAATAGTTGCTGTGAACCCTGTCTGCTGCTGCTGTGGGCCGATGAAGCCCTCCCGTGGTCGTCGAAGCTGGACTGCTGCGTACGCCGCCGGCGGCCCGCGCCGTGAATACTACTCCCTCGAGATACCTCGGGTGATGACTCACACTGCCGCATCTGTGTTGGCAGTCCAGAGCCCCACTGTAGTCTGTCTGTCTGGGAAGCCAGTAAGCACCCTCTTGGTGGTCGAGCTGATAGCTAGGAAACAAGACTACGCAGGTACTCGAGCAGTATGACGGCCCAGCAGATGAGATCTCTGATGCTCGACGCGGATGTTCTTCAGAGGGCGAAAAAAACCTGTAAGAAAACCACGAATTCTAGGTATCTGGAAGCCAGGCATGAGATGAGGCAGAGTCACAGACTATAATAGTTATATATCATATTGTACGTTATGATGGTATGGTGGCGGTAGTAACAGCCATCGACGAAGAAAAAGTAAGACGGAGAGAAAAACAAAAACCCCTAAACGCCTCGCCTGCCAATTGTTCCCCCGTCCCGTCCCGGCTCCGAAAAAACGACTCCGATAAAAATTAAAAAAAGTCCAGCATTCGCTATCATTAGCTGCTGATCTTGGTCCCGAAGAGCCCGAGAAGGCGCACCCAGCCCCCCCCTTCCTCCTCCTCCCCCTCGCTCGCGTGCTGCCGGGCCCGGCCGCGATCCGGGCTGAGCACGCGCATCCACTCCTCCTCCGCCCCGCCCCCGGCGGTCTTGACGAAGTACTGCCGGACGCAGCACGCGAACGGCTTGTTGGAGACCTCGACGTCCGCGCCGCCGCCGCCACGGCGCGCCCTGTCGTCGCGGTGGTGGTGGTGGTGGTCGTTGTCGTCGTCAAGCGTCTTCGTTGCCTCGTCGCCGGGCAGCGAGCTGTCAGGGGGCGGCTGGCGCTCTGCGACGCGCCTCCGCTGCTCGAGCCACCGCCGGCGCTCCGCCGACCGGACCTCCTCCAGGTTGCCCCACAGCAGGAACAGCTTCTCGCGCAGGGCGGGCAGGAGGGGGGTGTGTAGGGACTCACCCTCGGCCTCGTCCTCGTCCTCGTCCCTGCCGCGACGCAGGTCCCGGGCGTCGAGGTCCGTGAGCATCTGCGCGCCGGCGTTGTCGACCAGCACCCACATCCGCGGGCGCTGGTCGCCCCGGAGCTTGGGGTCGGCGTCCTCGAGCTGCAGGGCGAAGCGCCACTCCCACGTCCTGGGGCCCTCGTACTCGGACCCGGAGCTGTCTGAGTCGGAGCCGCCGGACTCGGAGGAGTCCTCGTCGTCGCCGGACAGACGTATAAAGCCGTCTCTGTCCTTGTGCCAGCTGACAAAGTCTTCTAGCTGGCTGGGCCAAAAGTCGACGACGCGGACATGAGCCCGGTAGTTGACGTTAGCTTGGCGGAGGCCACCCGGTCCGTCTAGAATGTCAGCCACCGAGGTAGCAGGAGCCTCCCCTGGGCTTTCGCACTTGACTAGAGTTTGTTAGAAGCCGAACGAGGAGGATAGGAGGAGATGCCTACTGTGTTCATGGAGGCCAAGCCGCTCTCCGGCCGCCCTGTCTTTCGCTTCGGCCTCCTTTCGCATCTTTTCTCGACGTTGAATTCGCCGGAGCTTGGAGTTCTCTCTGGGCTGCTCTTCATGGTCGCCTTTCCGCTTTGTCCTTGCACTCGCAAGTTGCGTCAGCTGTTGATCCTTATCTGCATCGTATTTGCGTTTCCTTTTGAGGGCATCTTTGAGTCGTCCTTGTAAGACAGTATCGCCATTGTCTCTTACGGGACCTGTAAACCGAAATTGGTGCCCGTTGGAATCCGGAGTGGCCAAGATGTGAACGCGCTCAGAGTGCTTCCTAGGGTCTTGGTCGCTCCGCAGAAAGCCTTCAAGATTGTTTCCATTACGCCCGAACTTGACTTGCACGTTGAGCAGCTGAACCCACTGACCGATTCTCACGCGTTCATTCACACGGGTAGCGTGGTGATCGAAGCAGGTAACCTGGAGACACATTCTCCCGTCAGGGCCTTGCCAGTTACCAGCTGTGTTGGTCTTTCCCTGAAGATCGTCGTCGGCTACATTTTTAGAGAATTTGTAGAAAGATTCGTTCTGAGTGTAGTCAGAGATCCAGAGTTCAGTGGTCTCCATCTCAGTGGTCTCCGTCTGATATGGATCTCTTATAACCTGAGCGATTATGTGGTAGAATTGACCTTCTCGCACATCGCTCAATTTAGAGAACTTGTCCGTTATGGCTGTCGACCTCTCACGCCGATCATTAAAAGTTTCCGAGTCGGGAATGGAGTACTTGTCAACGCGATGAAACAGCCTTGCAACTAATTTATGCTCTACCTCCGTTGGAAGCGGGTCCTTGAGACTACAAGGTGGCTTCAAGGCCGTTTTGGCCGAGACGGCAGCATGTGCGATCTCGCGTGCTGTGTAGGTGTGAATGACGGTCTTGTATCGATTGAAAAGCAGAGAAATTGGACCAGCATAATCCTGGACCTTGGCGGAGCGAACCAACACCACGTCGCCGGCGTCTAGCTGTGGCATCTCTTCTCGGGCACGGAATATGGAGAGGTCAATGCCAGTGCCGTCTTCTGTTGATTCGTCGAACAAGGTCAAAGTGCACTTCCAGTCTTGGTCGTGTCAGCCAGCACTTCCACACAACTGACCACGGGAGACGGGAGGCGGGAGGCGGGAGGCGGAATCACACTTACCAGGGCCTCTGGTCGCAACAGGCGCTCGAAAGTCTGTCACCAGACCGACTATATTGAAGAACTTCACGAACCTGCCAGCGGGCTTCTCCCAATCCAGCACATCGCGTATGCTGGTGTATCCCAGCTCCTTGCGTATGCTCCGCAGAAGCGCGCGGCTGGACGCAGATTGATGAGACATGGTCAAGAGCGGTCAGGCAGGTTCCTTTGAAGGCGTGCTGGGATGTTCGACAACAGCAGCTCTGAGGAGCTCGGTGGAAATCTTGCACATATGCATGGGGAAAAGACGTGTGGATGGGAAGTGCCTCGCGCGAATCGGGTCGAACGCGTAAATTGATGCCAGGCGCGTCCAGGCGGGCTCGGGCTGGCCCCACTCGACGACATGAAAGAGAAGCGGAATCACATGATTTGCGACTTGCATGTGGATGTGGTTGCCTCAGCACGAGCAATATGGGGGCAAGGCGGAGAGCGGGGACAAAAAGGGGGGATCCTCAGTCGGGTGGCTCGTGCACAGGTTCGCCTCAATGCCCCTCTCCCTGCCTGCCACGCCTGCCTCGCGCAAGCCTCAGCGCATCCCCCGCCAGCCCGCCTGACCTGGTGACCTGCTACAAGCGATTGAAAGAGCGACCCGATTCACCGCAATCCACTGGAATCTTCTGCTGCTCCCAGTACACCCCTTTCCAGTCTGCTTCCAGCGCCTGCAGCATCGCAATCTCCTTTCCGTCCGCTTCTCAACCCCACCAACAACACCCCTAGCGAGCCTAGCTACCTTAGGTACCGTAGTCAGGTACCTAAGTATCTCACTAGCCTAACCATTCTCGACTATTTTTTCTTCCCACCTTCCTCACTTCTGCGCCCGCGCAACCTCGACTTCCTCAAGACTTCTTCTCCCCTCCCCCCCTCTCCCCGACTGTGTTGATCTGATCCTGCACACATCGATCTGTGCCGAGCATCTGTCTGTGGCAAGACACCTCAGCATCGCTAGTCGCCCCTGGCACCTCGGCTCTACCCGTCTTGCCTTAGGTATCTCACCGGTATAGCTGTCTGTGCGTGCGCCTGCGACCCTGCAGCCCGCACTCTGACCCGGGCCACCAAAACAAGTCACCCCGCCTTGTCTACATACACTTCTCTCTCCGCCATCTACACAACCACCACCGTCCCATCAAGTGGCCTTCGTCTCGTCCAGCCGTCACCATGTCGGATAAGTTCATCCCCGAGCATCGCCGCAACCAATTCAAGGCCCGCTCCACCTTCAAGCCCGAGGAGCTTCGACGCCGCCGCGAGGAGGCCCAGGTCGAGATCCGCAAGGCCAAGCGCGAGGAGAACCTAGCCAAGCGTCGAGGTATCGGCACAGGCCAGGACCGCCCTGGAGCTTCCCTGGGCGCTGCCCCCGACAGCGACGATGACACGGCCCCTACCGAGAGTCAGGTGAGTCTGCGCTTGTCTTCCTGACCTGTGTCGTCCAGCTGCCTCCTCTGCGCCTGCTTCGATCAGCCCGGATTTTATCAGATCCCAACCGGATCCCAACCGCCTCGCGTCATCTTTTGCGGCCCTCACCCTCTACTTTTCATTCTGCATGGCCGTCCCGTCGGCTTTCCACGATGCTAATCTCATTCTGCCTCTAGCTTAACGAGGACCTGCCTCAGATGGTCCAAGGTGTCTTCTCCGAGCAGATCGACCTGCAGATTCAGGCCACCACGAAGTTCAGAAAGTTGCTGTCTAAGGAGCGGAATCCGCCCATCGAGGAGGTCATCAAGACCGGCGTCGTCACCCGATTCGTCGAGTTCCTGCGGTCCCCCCACACCCTCGTGCAGTTCGAGGCCGCCTGGGCTTTGACCAACATCGCTTCCGGCAGTGCCCAACAGACACAGGTCGTTATTGAGGCCGGCGCTGTTCCCATCTTCGTCGAGCTGCTGGCAAGCCCCGAACCCGACGTCAGGGAGCAGGCTGTCTGGGCCCTGGGCAATATTGCCGGCGACAGCCCCTCGTGCCGAGACTATGTCTTGTCGTGCGGTGCGCTCAAGCCCTTGCTGCACCTCCTTGGTGATAGCCGCAAATTGAGCATGCTGCGAAACGCAACGTGGACCTTGAGCAACTTTTGTCGGGGAAAAACCCCCCAGCCTGACTGGACGACTGTAAGCCTGCCTCTGCTGCCTCTGACCCGCATCATTCTTCTGACCATTTGCAGATCGCCCCTGCGCTCAACGTGCTCTCTAAGCTCGTGTACTCTCTCGACGATGAAGTCCTGATCGACGCCTGCTGGGCCATCTCCTATCTGTCGGACGGCTCCAACGATAAGATTCAGGCTGTCATCGAGGCCGGAATTCCTCGCAGACTGGTGGAACTGCTGATGCATGCCTCGACATCTGTCCAGACCCCTGCTCTTCGATCCGTTGGCAACATAGTGACTGGCGACGACGTCCAGACGCAGGTCATCATCAACTGCGGCGCCCTGTCTTGTCTCTTGGCTCTGCTCAGCTCGAACAAGGATGGAATCCGGAAGGAAGCATGCTGGACTATCTCCAACATCACTGCAGGCAACTCGCAGCAGATTCAGGCCGTCATTGATGCGAACATCATCCCCCCTTTGATTCACCTGCTCTCTAACGGCGACTTGAAGACTCGAAAGGAGGCTTGCTGGGCCATCAGCAATGCCACTAGCGGCGGTCTCCAGAAGCCGGAACAAATCAGATACCTGGTGGCCCAGGGCTGCATCAAGCCGCTGTGCGACCTCCTCGCGTGCCCCGACAATAAGATAATCCAGGTCGCTCTGGACGGTCTCGAGAATATCCTCAAGGTCGGCGATCTCGACAAGCAGGCAGCGGGCGAAGAGTCCATCAACCGCTACGCGCTCTTTATCGAAGAGTGCGGAGGTATGGATAAGATCCACGACTGCCAGACCAATGCAAATGAGGAGATCTACATGAAGTCGTACAACATCATCGAGAAGTACTTCTCGGATGAGGACGAGAATGCAGACGACGGCATGAATGCCCAGACCACGGGTGCTAACGGCACCTTCGGTTTCGGGACTGCTGAGACCTCTCAGAACAACGGCGGCTTCAGCTTTGGTGGCAACGCCGGCGAATCGATGGACATGTAGGAAAACGCTATGATTCCGACCATAGCCCGGAAAATGGACATGGACATGGGCATGTCCATGGGTCCTGTGCCATTCCCATAAGAAGGCAACGAGGCCATATCCTGCATGGGACACCCTGCAACGCGTCTCAACACTGATATCAACCCCAACACACCCCAGCTTTGCACAACACAACTATATTCCACCTCCCGGAGCCCAGTAATCGAGTTGATGAGGAAGACGGCGACATGGCCGATTGGCCGAGGACAGAGGCGTCCTTGGTCTCTTGACACCTTACCTCCATTTGGAGGAGGGACGCGGCTGAAGACAGCAGTGTAGATGACATTTTGCAT
Source organism: Xylariaceae sp. FL0804 (assembly GCA_022539325.1). Classification (NCBI taxonomy): domain Eukaryota; kingdom Fungi; phylum Ascomycota; class Sordariomycetes; order Xylariales; family Xylariaceae; species Xylariaceae sp. FL0804. The sequence goes on from JAJKLG010000010.1 coordinate 764,487, forward strand.
CTGAGAGGGTCGTCAATGGTAGCTTGAAAGCTCCTACCCTCGGAACGGTTGTGGCCGCGCGGCGGATCTGGATTGCGGAGCCCGCGAACGGGTTTCGGCTGACATGTTGTCGGCTCAGTCCGAGGTCCTTCTCCAAAGAGTCCGGCAAAGGACTCGGAGCTGAGCATGCGGCGCTGTATCTCCCAAGTGGTAGACTAGCAGTCGTGACAGCCGAGTCACGGAAGAAGCGAATAAAGCGGTCGAGACCAAGTGGTTCTCGACCATCCTGTTCCTGCCTCACAGAGTCCATAGGTTCAGGTAGCATGACAAAGCTCTATTCGGAGCTTACCTCCCCCCCCCAAAAGAAAGACTTTTACCCCACAACAGTCAGCAATCTGCCGTGTGCGATCGGGTAGCAGCAGGTGTGACGACACAACTACTCCGTAGAGCCCGCGACAACAATAGCAGCAGGGATTGTATCGCCCGACTTAAGATGGCTTGGCATCTGGTTGTGCCGTGGTATATATATGCAAGTTCCCGGCGGATGCCTGAATGCGTACCTATTTGGGCACCTCATACTCCGTAACTCCGATATATCTAAACGGCGCTCTATGGCTAAGATACGTTCAACCCCATGACAGCTATAGTCATGTTGGCTCTCATGAGTTGCGAGTATGTCAAAAGCCATGAAACTGCCGGCCAACTACCGATACCGGCCTCGTGTCTTGCCGGTAAGGGGGCGAGTTTATGGTAAGTTGACCTGACTCACCCGCCAGGCGGCGACCAGCAGCAGCAGCACATCATGTGCCGCGTCTAACTTAGCTGCTTGCTTGTTTCGCTACTCGACTACGAAAGGTGCGGCGTGGGTAAGTATGGATCGCTGGCTATCGGGGTAAGATGCAAATGAGTTGGTTCAAGTTGGAGGTTTGGTTTAGCCGGTTGATTGATGTTCGTCAACAGTTTATAAGTTACAAACTAGCATGGAGTGACTTCGACCATATCAATAGAGGTAAAGTAGGTAGCATTGGAGCTGCTTGTGAGCCGGCTCAGGTGAGGGTATCTGCGTTGTCAATGTGATTTATGGACTGCCCAGGAAACCTGCTGCCAACGTGGAGCGTAAGATTATCCTCTGTGATTCAGGTTGTGAAATCGTAAAACCGTGCAAGCTTAGGTACATAGTGGACTACACCTTTACCCCAATGACTACTAGGTGATGCGGCTACTATGCAGAAGCCAGGGAAGGCGAGCGTGAGGGACTCCTTAACAGCAGTTGTACTGGGTAGGTAGGTAGACTACTCGATTGGTTTCACAGTCCCCTACTCCGTACACATATATTTCACAAGCAGCAAACGAATAGGCGAAAGGTGGCACCTGATATGCTACTACGAACGCTTCAACATAGTCTATGCCAAGGAGTACACCCAATCAAAGTCTAAGGACCCAACAAAGAATGTTTCTTCAGCGAGCCCGAGTGAGGTGAAATCTCACCGGGTTTGCGCCAAGTAACATACTTAGGTACTCATCCATGAAGAGCAGTAGCCGAGGGCCCATCACATCACATCATGCGTCCAAGCCGTCCAGCTCCACGAGCTTCGTGACCAGCCTGATGACCTCGTTGCTGCGGAGGTCCACCTGGGGGTTGTTGACCTTCATGGCGATGATGTTGTCCACCATGCCGCGGAGCCGCGACACCAGCACGCCGATGCGCGCCCAGCCGCGCAGCCTGTGATCGGCAATAGTCAGCATCGAAACTCGTACGTGAAGGCAACCACGGATGGTTTGGGGGGCGGAAGGGGGGAGTCGGGAGGAAACCCGAGATAAAGGGGGATAGGGCAGGGAGAGAAAGACGGTTCTTACCGTAGCCACCCATCAACCACCAAGCCTCTTCCCAGCGTGTCCAGCTCGATCGCGCCAGAGAAGAGCAGCAGCGTGAAGGAATTGAAGGCTGTTGTTATCATTGTATGTCAGCAACCACAATCATCGCGCGACACGTGCGTGATAGCTCGCAACAGGTAACAGGGCGGGGGAAAAACCCAGAGTAGCTGCGGGTGACCTAGCACATAAAAGCGTAGGATGTAGAGAGGGGGCAGAGAGGGGGCAGAGAGGGGACAGTGTGTATAGAGCGCGGACCACAAACTCACGCGTCAGTTCCCGGATGAAGACCTTGTTCGTAGCCATCATGGTGAAGTAGGAGACGAAGGCGGCGCCGCCGGCGAAGCCCTGGGCGTCGAACAGCGTGCTCGAGGGGTGGACGAAGACGCGGCCGACGTCGCGCGCGAAGTAGCGGATGGTGCGCGCCTCGGGGTCCAGCTCGACGGCGCCCGCCATCGACGCCGCGAACTTCTTGTCCGGCAGCTGGATGCGCGCGATCTGCGGCGTGAAGGCCGACGCCGTGAGCGCCCGCACGAGCGACGGCGACGCTCCCCCTCCGCCCTGCTGCTCGAGACTAGTGGTAGCAGTGGTGGTGGTGGTGGTGCTGCTGCCGATGATGCCGATCTCGGCCAGCGAGGCGAGGTACTGGACCCGCGTGGCCGCGATGTCGCTCAGCGTCTGGTAGGAGAGGAAATTGTCGTCGCAGAACTGCCTCGTGTGGCGCTGCGGCGTGCCGCGGTCGACCATCGCGCTCCACTGCTGAAACGCGCGCAGGTCGGTGAGCAGGTCGCCCTCGCTGCCGCGGGAGAAGGCCATGCGCGCGGCCTTGGCCGCGTCGCGCCGGTCGGGCGGCGGGTTGAGGAAGGGGCTGCGCGTGCTGAGGATGGCCGCGATGGTCACGCTCTCGTCGAGGCAGCCGAAGATGGCGCCGTAGACCATGAGCTTGCCGCAGCGCAGGTCGGCCGGGATCAGGGCGAGCTGCTGGCCGAGGGCCGTCAGCTCGTCGCCGTCGAGCGCACCCATGCGCCGCAGCAGCGCGACCGCGCTCGCCACCGCCGTCACGTCGGGCGGCGTCGGCGTCCGCGCCAGGAAGCCGCCCACGTCCTGGGTGCCCATGGCGCGCACCGACAGGCAGAGCTGCTCGAGCGGCACCCGGCGGATCTCCGGCTCGGGCCGCTCGGCCATGCGCTGCTCCAGGCTCTGCGTGTACAGCTTGTAGCACTTGCCGGCCTGCACTCGGCCGGCGCGCCCCCGCCGCTGCTTGCAGGCGGCGCGGGAGGCCCACGTCTCGTCGAGCTTGCGCATGTTGGTCTGGGGATCGAAGCTGATCTCCTTCACCTTGCCCGTGTCGATGACGGCGACGATGTCGTCGATTGTGATCGAGGTCTCCGCGACGTTGGTGGCCACGACCACCTTGCGTTTCCCGGCTGGCGGGCTCGTGAAGACCCTCCGCTGTTCTCGCGTGTCGAGTGAAGCGTGGAGGGGCAGCACATGCAGAGACGAAACGGCCCTGAGTTGATTGACCGTCCGGTTGATCTCGGCAACGCCGGGTAAGAATATGAGGATGCCGCCCTTCTTATTGCTGTGATACAGATCCGCGTCGATGGCTTTGGCCGTCTCAAGGATCAGGGAGTAGTTGATTCGGAAGCCCAACTTCTGTATCATCTTGTTGACGGGGCTTTGCGTATTTAGACCCCCTCTGTCGCCAAGGTTCTCCGTCTCATTGAACCCATCATATCGAGAGTTGCCGTATCTGTCATTTTCAAGCGTGAAATCCGTCATGAGAATAATGTCATCAAGATAGTAGTCATCGACTGGGTAAGTGCGGCCAGCAATCTCAACCAGCCCCACGGTAAGGCCTTCATAGGCGAAGTAATTCTTAAATGTTGCTGCATCCAAGGTGGCGCTCATCAATACTAGCTTCAAATCCCTTCTCCGCTGTAGGACATCACGGAGTATGCTCAGGAGAAAGTCGGTATCTAGGCTGCGCTCGTGTACTTCGTCAATCACCACATGGCTAACATCAGCCAGAGAGGCAACCACGTCTTCAGTTCGGCCTCCCGACGTCTGCAGACGTCTTAGGAGCACACCTGTGGTCACGAAGGTTATCTTTGTCTGAGGGCTCGTCTTGTTCTCCCCGCGGATAGAATAGCCGATTTCTCTTCCGAGTTGCGAGCAGCGCTCATCGCTGACACGGTCAGCCAGTCCGAGGGCGGAAATTCGTCGAGGCTGTGTACAGATGATGCTCGCGGCGTTTCCGAGACCCTTGCTATACATGTCGTCAAGGATGAATTGAACTGACTGGGTGGATTTTCCTGAACCTGTCTCTCCGGCAATGATGGTGACTTGGTTTTGGCGGACAGTGCCGATCACTTGGTCCCTCACCTGCCAAGCTGGTAGTTTTTGGCGCTGAGCTAGCATTTCCTTCAAGGCAGGGCTTTCTTGACGTCTCTGCCACTCTTCCTTGCTGCGATAGTCGACTGCTTGTGAGAGAGGCCTTGGGCGAGCGGATTTCCTTTGCCTCCCCGAGAAAACGGTGCGCACTTCGGCTGCGGTCGAGGCCACTCCTGATATATCCCGGAGCTTCCCCGGGTTTTCAATGATGCCGTTGATGTTTTGTTGAATCCAGTCCACCGCGAAGTATATCTTCATGGGTTCTTCGCTCAAGGATTCGTTCAGGTAAGCCAGCGTCTTTTTCACCACGCTGAGCTTGATGTACGAGGGTAGCTGGGCTACCAGGCAGACGATTATATCCGAAGGGTACGTAGGTGACTTTTGAAATTGAATAGAAGTCTCGATATCTCTCTTGGGGCCATTCTTGACCGACTCGATTCGTATCTGGCAGACATTGTCTGATAATCGTGTGAAAGCTGTTCCGTAAACAGACGCCAGGCTTTCCATCTCGTCGTTCCAGCATTCTTCAGGCGTGCCCGAAATGAAGGGCTCCTCAGCTTTGCTGTCTGTTTGAGCGGAGTCGCGACCGCTGGAGAGGAGGAAACGTTGCAGTGCTTCAGCAGTCCGCCCTTCGTCTCCATTGTACTCATCGTAGAGCTTTCTGCAGAGCTCAGACGAATATCCCGATTCGGAGAGGCGCTTCAGAGCGGCTTCACGTCTCAGATCCGACGTTGCCGCCATCGAGACGCCAGCACTGTAGCTTTCTGGCAGAGCCCATTTCGGCAGGTCGTCTTCGGGGACGTGGACTAGCAGCCACTCAAGAGTTTCCTCTCGGTCTTTGCACTCTTCCACTGCTTCCTCAACATGACTCTTCCGAAAGCCAGATGAGCTGGTAAGCCCCTGGATGATGGTGCTTTTCTGGGACGGCGACATCTTGACGCCATGGGGATTCCAGATAGCCTCCCGGCGGAGTAGTTCTTCAAGCTGGGACCGAGTCTTGCGGCCCATCTCGACCTTGGGCACGCTGGTCCATCCTTTCATGGGGTTCACACCCCCGCCGGAACTGGATGAGGCGTTTCCGCGGAGGACCAGGCCAGAAGCACCGGGCATGTTCTTGGCTTTCTCCTTGATGGCCTCCTGTTCCTTCCGCTTCTTCTCGGCAGCGGCCTTGGTGTCTTCTCGCTGTTTCAAGGTTGCAAACGGATCGGCATCATACATCCACCCAAGGCCCTTGGCCACATCTTCCTTCTTCAGGGCCTCAAACTGCTTCCATAGGTCCCTGTAGTCAGGCGGAAGCGTGGTGTGTATGTTTTTCATACTACAGACGCGGAACAGCGCATAGGTGGCAGCTGCATGCCGGGCTTCCAGAGTGCTATCTCTGGTTACCAGGCCGTTGTGTTCCGGAGGAAGCCTGGTAGGTGGCAGCCTCGTCACCTCGCGCGTCTTGGGGTTCCTGGCACTCAGATGAACATAATACAAGTAGGGACCGGTATCCGGCCCTGGTCTTTTGACCTAAGAATCTCGAATTAACTAGGTACATCCTCCGGCGGCTGGCTGCGAAGCAGCTTACTTGTTGGTAGTTGGGCCTCTCCCATTTCTGCTTCTGGCAGTGCTCCGCCAGCAAGTTCAGAGGCAGCTTGCCGGTCCAGCTCGCCCCGCCAACAATCTGCTTCACCGTGGGCTTTGGGGGCCCGGTGGCTTCGGGCGGTGTGCTTTCGCCCTTGGACGCAATGGAAGCGCCCTGGCCAGCTTTCTTGGGCTTTGGGTCCTTAGTGGAGTTGGTGAAGACGATGAAGTCGTCTTCCTGAGGGACGCTATTGCTTCCCTTGGCGGAACCCTTGCTGGAGGAGGATTTCTTGGAGGAGGCCCCAGCGGCCTGCGGTGGCGGCGCTGTAGCCTTTTCTTTCCCTTTCTTGCCCATAGTGAGCCATTTGCTGCAGGAGTCTAGAAGATCGCTTAGAGGCTAGTATTTCGCTGTTCTGGGTGAGAAAAGGGAGAGATTGATTCAACGGACAATCCACAAAAACGAGTAAAGGCGACTGACTCCCGGGGAATAGCCGGCAACGTTCAGGTAGCACTTGATTCTTTGTACATAGTATGTAAACTTTTCAGTTAACACTGTGTTACTTCCTGCCTCATGTTATTATAAAAGCTCTTTACCTTTAACACCTAGTTACTACCTACTGATTACCAGTAGCTGTCTGGCTTCTCTACATACTTAGGTAGATTTGCCGGGTGTGAAATGTAATAATTCTTTACCTATGATAATGCTCTATTTAAACTGAAAGAGATACATTCGATGTAGGAGAGTCTGAGAGCACCTTCTGCATTAAAAGTCAGTACCCCATACGGAATGGTTATAGTGGCGGGGCAGCTCCGAGGAGGAGCTGTCATAGGCACTTCATAGTAAATTCTTACGGCCACTTACATGAGCACGAAAAATCAGTATCACCAGCACGAGACATTATATAGTTTATACAAATTCTTCCTCATGAGTTGGGCTCTCATACTTGATTCGCTTCTTCGGTCAACGTGCTTCAAACCCCCTGTGTCAAGAGCTTTTTACAGAATTCACCTCCATAACTCTCCCTTACATACACCACATATCCCTACCAACCAACAAGCTACTACTACCCATAGTACATCCAGACACCTACCTACCCTACCTAAGTACCTACTTTACATCTCTATACTCTGCAAGACCATCTCAGTATAAGTTATAGCTCGGAACCTTTCCACGCCTAGGTCCCAGACTGGTCAGGAACTAAGGGTCATGTCTGATCCCGAATCGGATCCTGAAGATGCCATCACTCAGGAAGAGATCACCGGCAGCGCGCCCGCGCCCCCAGCAGCCGACGCCGCCGGCGTGAGGGCCGGCACGAAGCGCAACGCCTGTAAGTGTAGTGGCCGCCACCCCACGGCCTCCCGGACGAGAGAGTCTCCTCGACGTAGGTAGGAGAATCGTTATGCTGAAGAATCGTTATGCTGATGATTGCCAAGTCGCGGAGCTCATGGCGCCCCGGGCCAGCAAGAAGCCGGCGATCGACGACCACCGGGCGACCACGGCTCCGAAGGAGCACCACCGGTCGTCCGTTCCCACCGCCACCGCCGTCGCCGCTGCCGCGTTCAGGGGGCGCGATGGGCTGGGCGCCTACGTGCACGACCCGACGGCCTTCCCCGCGAGCCGTGTGATCTTCCACGATGAGCACTTCGTCGCCATCAACGACCTGTACCCGAAGGCGGCTGTTCACACGCTCGTATGTATGCCTTGGTAATTTGCATGAACCCTCTCTGCCTAGTGTTACCTACTTTACCTACCTATGTTTCCCCCTTTCCGACATGTTCTGGATTCCCTCTTGGTGGAAGTCAACTTTCGGAACGAGCACGGCAACCACCTTCCTTACCAGCCCCCGACTGCAGCTCCCCGTCCCCCCCCTTTCCCCCCCTTTCCCCCCCTCCTTCTCCATTCTCTCCATTAAAAGCCATATCCTGACACTGTCCCCCAACCCACCCGCCCGCGGCGCGCCGTCGTCGTCGTCGTCCCAGCTCCTCCCCCGCGACCCCGATCGGCGTCGCCAGCACCCGTTCGACGCGCTCTCGTCCGACTTGGCCTTCCTGGCCGACGTGCGGCGCGCCGCGTCCCGGCTCGCGGGCCACGTGGCCAACGAGCTGCAGCGGCGGTACGGGCGCCTCAGCGCCGGGGACCGGGCGCGCGAGGCCGTGCTCGACGGCGACTACTCTTCTCCCTCCCGACATCATGATCTTCTTCTTCTCCCCGGGGACGCGGACGCGGACGCGGAGGATGAGGAGGAGGAGGCGGATGAGCTTCCGTCGGGCCGCGACTGGGCCCGCGACCTGCGCGTGGGCGTGCACGCGCACCCGTCCATGAGCGACCTGCACGTGCACGTGCTGTCGCCCGACATGGTGTCCGACTGCCTGCGCCATAGGCGGCACTACAACTCGTTCGCGACGCCCTTCTTCGTCGCCCTGGCCGACTTTCCGCTCGCGCCCGACGACCCGCGGCGTTCCCGCCGCCGCCGCGGGGGCGAGGGGAGGGGCGAGAGCAGCGAGAGCAGTAGCGGAGGATACCTGGGGCGCGACCTGACGTGCTGGCGGTGCGGCGAGAATTTCGGGGGCGCGCTGATGCGGCTCAAGGACCACTTGGCGCTGGAGTTCGAGGAGTGGAAGAGGGAATGAGAGAGGAGAGGAGTCAACCCTGTGGAAGGGGGCGTTTGGGGAGGGGGGAGCTCACGACTTGGGTTGGTGGCCTGGCATGGCATCGGGCGCGCGTGCGGCCAGATTATTGGGAGGCCTCCTTGTGGAAGTGCTCAAGGTACTCCGTATACTTGTACTACCTTCTCGGTTGGAGAAAGTAGGTAAGTATCCGCCGACGGCATTCAGAGGAGGCTGTCTTAGAGACGACTAAGTACCAGAGGTGCCTTGCGACAGGGAGAACCAGAACGCGTCACAGTGCGTCCTAGAGTAATATCATGTAATATCATAATTGGGATCAGATCATTGATGGCATGCCTTACCTACAAACCTACTACCCATACCAGAGTTAGCACGCAGTAACCACAAGTTGACGGCGAGGGCGAGGTGCTGTTCAAGGAAAAGTAGGTAAATATCACAACAGCCGCAAACAGGGAGAGAGCAAACCCGCAACTGCTACCTTAAATGTACATAGTCCTCCTGCTATAACGCCATCCGAGACTCTCCGTCCGTCATATAGGCCCCCGTTCGTCTGAACCGCCTGAACACGCCAAGGCTACGGCGATTCATTTTCCGGGCCCCATTCAGACCCTTTGTCATATTGCTATACCGACAGGAACACGCGAGAAAGCTCGACCCGTCCGAGCATCCACGCGCGTTCTATTGTTGTTGCCCTCTTCTGTCTCAGCCAGCCGCACGTCCCGGCATCCCGCTGAGCCGCCTGAAGGTCTGGACGAGGAGCTTGGGAATGCTGGGACTGTGCAAGGCGGCTAGTCCAGCATTCTAATCGTCCTACAGAGGACGGTCCGGTCAGCACCAGCTCGTCAATCGGGGCCCGTCGCAATTAAGCCAGGAGGGCGGGAGGCATGGGAGGGGGAGGGGGGCTTACATCGCCCAGGACGCCAGTCTCCTCGGGTACGTGGTCGTCGGCTTCCGCGTCGTCCATTACGAGGTCATGGGCCGCGTCTGCGTCATCTAAGGCACGAAAAGACGCGTCAGATTTCCATTGTCGCGAATAAACGCGTAGAGGGGGGTGGTTGAGGAAAAGGGGTGACCTCGGCAAAGGTCGCGTCATAGACTCACCCTCCGCATCCTCGTCAGCAGCCTCGTCAGCATCGTCCTCAACCTCGGGCTCCTCCTCGTCCGCATCCTCGTCCTCGTCCTCCTCATCTTCGGGCTCCTCCTCAGCGTCGCTCTTGCGGGAGCTCCTGCGCTTGCTGGCGCTGGCGCTGGCCGTCGTCTTCTTGGTGGCCGACTTGGGCGTCGCGGCCTTCTTGGGGGTGGCCGAGGCCGAGGCGGCGGCGGCGGCGGCGGCCACGGCGGCCTTGCTGGGGCGGCCGCGACCGCGGCCGGTCCCGCTCGAGGTGGCGGTCGTCGCTTTCTTGGCCGCGGGTTTGGCGGCCGCGGGCTTGGCGGCCGTGGCCTTCTTCACGCCCGAGCCCTTCGGGCGGCCGCGGGGACGGCCGGTGGGCTCCTTCTTGGGCTTGGGGCCGGCGGCGGGGTTCTTGGGCGGGCGGCCGCGACCGCGCTTGACGGGCGCGTCGGTCGAGTCGGCGGCCTGCGCGGTGTCGGTGCCGTTCTCCTTGGCTGCGCCGCGGGCAGGTCTGGTGGGCGCCATTATATCTTGCGTCGATCTCGGGAAGGTAGATGAAGGTATTAAGGTTGGGGCGCGGATGGTCTGGACTGGACTCTCCGGGTGGAAGAGGGGATGACCCGGTTGATGCGCAGGATGAAAAAATCGGGAAAAATTGAAAGTGGTTGGGCGGGAACGTGACAAGGGAAGAGTAAAATGAGAAAAATCGACGGCAGACCAGGGAGGTTTGTGTGATGGAGAGAAGGGAAGGACAGAACTCCAACCAACATGGGAGCGCGCAAGCTTGGGTTTATTAGGGCGGGTGGGCGGCCTAGACGCGTGCAGCTGGGGAAAGCGCGTTTGGTGCTGACGCCGGAGGAGCTTCGGCAAAAAACACCGATACAGCAGCCCCGGCTTTTAGGTAAGATGCCTCTGGCACGGAGTACCACCGCAGTTCCGCGTCTCACCATCCCCCATTCACCATCTCTCACTGTGGCCTTCTCACTATTGCACTCTCATTGTTGGACCAGTCTCTTCTCTGAGCAGTCAGATATTATTGTTCCTTTCTTGACCAAAATTATGTAAATCTTCTAGTCCTTCTCCTTGTCTAAGACGGCGTGACCTTCCTGATCGCGTAACATGTCGTCCATCTGACTCCCGTCCTTGGGTAACACCAAGTTCAGGAACACTCCAATAACCGCCGCCACAATGAATGGCGTTTCTACAATGAGGTTGATCCCCTGCTCAAATCCTGCCAGGGCCACGTTGTCTCCCGTATAGGTCAGCATCTGGTCGAACCAGTCGGCCTGTACGACGTCGAGGAACCCTATGCCCAGTGCCACGGTCAAGATGAACCGGTTCCGTCTGGTGTATCTGACCATGCCGAGGACGCGCAGTCCTGCCACGGCGATGGTGGCATAGAGGAAGACCTGCATGCCGCCGAGGACAGACGGCGGCATCGATCCGAACACGGCTCCGAACTTGCCAAAGATGCCCATGAGGATCAGGAAGACGGCCGCGCACCAGCCGGCCCTGCGGGACGCGCAGCCTGTGATCACGATGACGCCGTTGTTCCCGGCCTGGCTGACCATGGGCAGTCCCGTGCCCAGGGCGCTGACCAGACTGCCGAGTCCGTCGCAGAGGATGCCGCCCTGGACGCGCGAGTTGAACTGGGTCCCTTCGATGTCGACGTTGCTGATCTCGGCGGTGGCGAGGATGTCTGGCATGCACGAGACCGCCTCGCAGATGAACATGATGAGGAGCGGCAGGATCAGGGCGCCGTCCACAGAGAGCCGGAACGTGTGCACCCAGAGAAAGGTCACCGCCGGCGCTGCTTGAATATTGGACATTGACCAATACCCTGTCAGACCGGAGATCAGGCAGCCGACAAAGAGTCCCAGGATGACGGACGCTGACTTCATGAGCGGTGAGCCGAACTGCTCCACGAGCACGATGGAGGCGAAGACGCTGAAGCCGAGGCCGATGAGTTTTGGGTGGCCCCTGATACGACGTGTCAGCCTGGATATCCCGAACAAGCTCCTTGATGAGGAAGTCCACTTACCAAGGAAGGGGCCTAGAGGCTGAGATGTCCGGGCAGAGCGCGTAGAAGCCCTCGCCGCCCTCGCAGTTGCTGCTCCCGCCCCAGTTCTGCATGCCGTTGCTCACGAGGTAGATGCCGACGAGCAGCAGCAGGCTGCCCGTGACGACCTTGGGGAAGATGCGGTTCAGCGTCCGGGGCGGCACGAAGCTCATCGCGACCTGCACCCAGACGGTGCACAGGACGGAGCCGAGGATGGCGCCCCACGCGTCCGGGCAGGGCAGGTAGGTGCCGTCGTCGGCGGACGGGCAGGTTCCCTTGGCGTAGCGCGCGCTCGTGTAGTTGAAGGCGATGGGCAGGATGTCGAAGGTCGGCCCGACGACCGAGAGCAGGCCCGTGCCGACGTAGAAGGGCGTGCGCGCCAGGCGCGCCCGCGTGACCTGCAGCGCCGTCGCGACGCCCGTCGTGATGAACGCCGCCGACACCAGGTACTGCGTCGTCGCCGAGTCGAGGTAGAAGGCGCCGCCGGCGATGGCCAGCGGGGGCGACACGATCGAGCCGATCATGCAGAGGGCGTGCTGGAGGCCCAGGATCACCGTGAGCAGGATCGGGACCTCGTCGTCGAGCCCGTAGAAGGGCGCCTTGTAGCCCTTGTACTTCTTGTTGAGCGGCCATATGTTCGGTGTGATGAGGTACATGTAGTCCTTTTGGCACATGGGAGACTACTTGTAAGCTGCCATTCCCCGGGAAAGTCGAGCTGACGCGTCTGCCGACGATTGCTCTCGGTAGAACTCACATAGTCTCCGAGCCACCCCTCTTTGCTGGTGAAATACCACCTCAGATACGCCAGCCGGCTGGCCAGGTCTTGGTGAGCGGGAGTCTCGTTCTCGCCGGTGACGGGCTGCGCGGTCACGTCCGGCGCGCCCGCCATCGCCGGATCCTTCTCGGCCGAAGAGACAGACATGCCCATACTGCGGTTGTGGAAGGACTGAGGCTTGCGCCGGGCATACAGCAAATCTCTCCCCAGATGGTAGGCCGGCCGCCGAAGACGCTGTCACGGGTTGCAGGCTTCGTCAAGATGCCAACTCTTATTAGGAGGAAGGGGGGCCACAGCAAATCATCGCAATAGTTATTATAGCTGTCCGAGGGTCTGATAGTCTCTCTCTCCGCCCGGGTCGCTCGAGGATTAACGTACCTATCTGAGTAACTACCCTAAAGCAGGCGCTGGTTTCGTTAGTGATGCTATCTCGTATGCAATGCTCGCGAGGGCCCGATCGGTATCAACAGCTGCCGGCCATAGCTCGATCCCGTATCACGGCGAAGGGTCGACGCTGGTCGACGCTGATTGGCCCTCCCTGCTCATTATCATTATCACGTCGGTCTCGGCCGAGTGTGGAGAGGCCAGGAGACCGCACCCCCAGGCCCCCACTTCTCATCGGGAACCTCCTGGCTGTGAGTTATACTCCGTAAAAGCTGTATGGTTTCCGGAGCAGCATGGTCGGGTGTAAGACGGTCTTGTGTTGGTATGTTGAGCAGGATGTTGTCTTGGAGAAGGCGGAATGGCTAAATACCACGGTACTGTGCCTATTTACCACGGTACTCTCCCCACCATGCATTGTATACTTACCTTAGTACTTAAGTGCTTAAGTATGGGGGAGAGTTTACGATTCCCTTTCTCTCTTTTTTTCTTTTGCCCTTTCTCTTTCTTTTTCTTTTTCAAAAGCTGCGTGTTTTTATAAAGCCAGATATTATCCACACAGAGGTGAGTATACATGCGGTTAGATTTCTAAATAAGTAGGTAAGTATAAAGGTATTAAGTGAATACTTCCCTACCTTTATATACGTGCAATCGAATTTCTGGTACCTTAGGTAAATAACTCCGTATGCGCTCGATTTTTTATTATAAGAGGCCTGGGCGGGAGTTATAATTGGCTTAAAGTGGGGATAGCACCGTAGTAAATAGGCACAGTACCGTGGTATTTAGCCATTCCGGGAGAAGGAGGAGGAGGGGATGATCAGGCCGGCTTCAACTGGGCAGAACGGCACTTTCTGACCCTTTGTCGATGATTTCGGGCGAGACGGACCAACCCATTGACTGGTACGGGTAACCCGTGCTGAAGTAGAAGTTGATGGGTTAGCTAGTAGTCGATTGACTCATCAAGCTGTCGTGAGAGGTACCGGTAGAGAGTCTGCTTTGTATACCTACATGAACATGCCGGAGATCATGTACTAGACGTCAGTCCGGAACCCGTTGGCCCCTACCCCAGCAACCCGGACTCACCCTGGGTCGAAACGGGATTTCGTCGCCACTGGAAGCAAGTGTGCAAGCCCACGAAGCAAGCGTTTGGACGGTTTTCCGGGCATCTTGTTCCTGGCAGAACAACTACGATTGGCGAACGAGAGCCGCTTCTGGTGTGGGGAGAGGTAGATTGAAAATGGCAGACCGCCGCCCGACTGCCGAGCTCACTCTACTGTGCATTGCAAGAACGACTGGGAGAGTACTCCGTAAACAGTACCTTCATGTCCAAATGGAGCGTTCTCGCATCGCTAGTTCCGCCTAATTATCGATGTCCTTGACTCCCTTGACTCCCTTGACTCCCTTGCCTGGCCGGATACGTGGAGGCGCACACTGTCCTTTCGTCAATGCCCTATCATATAAAGCTAAGTTCTTTCGGGTCTTTTCATGCATTTCGTCTATTTTCTCTTCTCGGAATCGTCCCTGGGCGAAGTCGGATTCTCGAGTCCAGATGTTCAGTATCTGCTCAACTGTCATGGCGTCTTTGCTACGTCCCTGTCTGTGCAGGAGTCTGACAGCCCGGTGGCACGCCGCTCGCACCGCGGAGGCTTGTAAGTGACTGCTGCTTCTTGAAGTGAGCAGTTTCCGAGCGGAGCTGTCCTTGTCTGACTTGACTTGATTCAACCATTCAAGCAGAAGGTCTGCAGTGGGCTTAGTGGGATGGAACAGATGGAGTGACGCGAGTGTGAATCCGTCGCGAAAATGCCGGCCATTGAGGCCTGTCGGGTACGTACACCGCACGAAGTGTTCAAATCTCTCAGCGCTTGGCGGACGAGCAGTGCGTATAGTTTGGTCAAGTTGTATAGAGATATATACCTTGGTCAAGGACTCGTCTTTGGCCGTAGCGTCGGCGTTGAACAATGTAGAGTGGAAGTCGTACGCAGCATCCGTACGTCCATTGGGATCCCACCACACAAGTGTTTGGGCAATGGCGCCAGCCATACGCCCTCTCCACGCGTAAACCTTGTAACACACCTTGCGCCACAGAACCGGAGGAGATATGTGCGATAACCTATGCAAGTCGCTCGGACGCTGGAGAGCCCACTGTTTGAGCCTGTCGAGTTGCCCGGCCCCATGTAGGATATCGGCAACACGTTCCAGGAGAGTTCTGAGAAATCGTCAGCGGCTGAATGACTTGAGAAGGAAGAGGAGGCGGGAGAGGTGATATTGTGAAATTTCTTACCGATTTTGCGGATGATTCCCCTCGATCTGGCTCCGGATCACGGGCTGACGCACCCAACGCCAGACCACGTCTCCGGCCCCATCGCCGCGCACTATCTCCCGGGCCTCGTCGACCGAGTAGTCCTCCAGGTAGCGGCGGTACGCGGCCAGACACTCGACGCCCATGGGGTAGAGCACGTGGGCGTCGGTCTCGGGCAGGCGTGCCAGGTCGTCGATGGCGCGGCGGCCGCCCTCGCGCGCCGCGCACTCGCGGACCGTCCTGATCTTCAGCAGGTCGCCGTCCGAGAGTTCCGGGAGGATCTTCCTCAGGCTGTCGACCGTGTGCCCGACCCCGTCGTCGTCCTCC
Organism: Xylariaceae sp. FL0804; assembly: GCA_022539325.1. Taxonomy (NCBI): domain Eukaryota; kingdom Fungi; phylum Ascomycota; class Sordariomycetes; order Xylariales; family Xylariaceae; species Xylariaceae sp. FL0804. Next base: position 779,878 of record JAJKLG010000010.1, read on the forward strand.
TCCTTTTCCTCCTCCGACGGCGGCGGCGGCGGCTGCGACGGACTGCCGCTCCCGTTGTGGCGGCGCTGGTGGATGACATGGAGCGACGGCGATGGCGACGGCGCCGCCGCCGCCGCCGTCCAGATCCGTGTGGGGTAGAGCCGCGGGCGGGCTGTGGACCAACACGGCCGGCCGCGGAAGGCCGCTAGAGCCGGAGTGGTTCGCATCATGGCGGCCGGTCCGCACGGCTTCACGGGGATGACATGTACGCGCAAGGTTTGTTTTGACCTTCGCATCTCAAGCCCTCTGATTGCTTCTGGTTGTCTCCGAGGAGCACGTGAGGGGGTGTCCCTCGGGGGTGTCTTACAGCTCGAGACCCACTGCGACTAATCTGGTATAGCGCGCCGATCTGCTACTGTACCTACCTCGCCTTTCCCTTGTATGGCAGATTATAAAACCAACATCTACTCGTACGTCCAGCCGGCCCGCGGCCCGACCGCCACGCCACTGCGCGCGCGTATGCCCCCGGCGGCGGCGCGGGCGGCGCGCACGATGGCGTCGCCGTCGGCGCGGGCCAGGCGGCCGTCGCGCACGAGCAGCGCGCCGTCGACGAGCACGTGGCTGACGTCGCGGCCGGTGCAGCTGCCGACGAGCAGGGACACAGGGTCAATCCCCATCCCCATTCCGATCCTGGTCCCGGTTCCGGTTTCGGTTCCGGTGCTTCCCCCGTCGTCCACCTCGTCGGGGTCCCACGGCGCCGTCCACGGCTTGCCGCCTCCGCCGCCGACCAAGTCCAGGACGGCGAGGTCGGCGCGCTTGCCGACTTCGAGGCTGCCGATCTCGTGCGCGAGCCCCAGCGCCCGCGCCCCCTGGATCGTGGCCATCTCCAGCGCGGCGTGCGCGCCGACCGCCGAGGCCGAGTGCGTCGCGCCCTTGTGCAGGATGGAGGCGAGGTGCGTCTCGCGCAGCACTGGTGGCGGGGGGACGTCAGCTGGTGTTCGGAGCTGTCGAGGGGGTAGAAAAGTATCCTGTATGTAGGCAATGTGCAAAAGGTGGAGGGAGAGGCATCTCTTGCCTCGGGACCGAAAAGGGGCAGGGATGGGCTGGGCACTACCGGTACGGTACTCACTGTCATACGTGTTATTACACGGCGCGCCGTCGGTGCCGAGGCTCACGTTGACGCCCGCATCGCGGAGCGCCGGCACGGGCGCGATGCCCGACGCGAGCTTCAGGTTGCTGGCCGGGTTGTGCGCGACGCTGGTGCCCGGGTGGGCGCGCAGGAGGGGCAGGTCGGTCGGCAGGTCGAGGTGCACCATGTGCGCGAGCACGGTCCGGCGCCCATCCCCATCCCCATCACCGTCCCCATCCCTGTTCGCGTCGCCATCGCCATCCCCGTCACCGGCCGAGAGCAGGCCGGCGTCGCGGCAGAACTCGACGGGCGAGCAGCCGTAGCTCTGCCGAAAGATGGGCAGGTCGGCGGGGGCCTCGGCGCAGTGCATGGTGAGGCCGATGGGCTCGGGCCGTTGCGATTGCGGCTGCGCGGCGCACGCCCGCGCCACGCCCGCGAACGACGCCGCCGGCGCGCCCCGCGGCGTGCCCAGCGCCGCCCACACGCGGATGCGCCCGCCGGCCGAGCCGTGGTGCGCCGCGTGCGCGGCCAGCAGCGCGTCGACGCTCATGTGCGCCAGGTCCCTGTCCCGCGCGTCGGCGATGCCGAGCGCCGGGTTGGTCTCGGTGAACTTGACGAGCTTGCCCTGCGAGCGCGTGTTAGCTGGAGCATTATTATACCAGACGCGCAGCTGTGCTTCCGGGGAGGGAGGGGGACAGTGGCTTACGAGGCAGGCTCGGATGCCCATTTCAGACACTGCTCGAGCTACGTTGTCGAACCCACTGCCGTGTGTGAGCATGGCCTCCAGGAAGCACGTCGTCCCGCTCAACACTATATCAACCCAAGTCAGCTTGTCCTCACCAAGCCACTCCTGACTGACGACCCCTATCTCCCGACACAGAACAAGGCCAGCGAGGGCATGCAAGGCCAACCCTTTCACTCACACATCTCCGCGATGGTCAGCCTCGCGGCGACGTAGCCGTCGGCGGCGTCGCCCTCCCCCGCGTAGGCCGCCTCGAGGGGCCATATGCGGTCGCAGAGCCAGGAGTGCAGCGGCAGGTCCTCGGCCAGGCCGCGCAGCAGCGACTGCGCCAGGTGCGCGTGCGTGTTGACGAGGCCGGGGATGACGACGCGCCCCGGCAGGGAGAGCACCTCGGCGTCCTCGGGCACGTCCCCGGGCGGCGGGTCCCGCGACGACACGTGCGCGATGCGCGAGCCCTTGATCAGGATGCTGCCCCGGCGGATCACCCGCCGCGCCTGGTCGACCGTGATGATGGTCACGTCCTTCAGCAGGATGGCGGACGGACTCGGCTCGGCCATTTTGATCTTGATTTTTGGTTCCTACGCCTGCGTACCGTGACACTTGCTCATAAGGCCTCGAGTGCTGTAGGTGCAAACATCGTGTCCCAAGCGGGAGGTTAGGTCGCACTGCGAGTGACCTCCTCACGATGGAATATGTAGGGAGTCAGTAAGAACACCACTGACACTCCGGAATGTCAGCCTAACCAATAAGAACAATGGCAGCTCGTGGACTGTCCTTTTCTGTGGCTAATGTTGATGACATGAAGCTAGACCAAGCAGTGGATCACGAATGAGGGAGACCGGTACCGGTAGCGCGGAGGGCTGATAATGGCGGCCGCCTCCGGGGCCGATAAAAAGGGGGGCAGCCGATAAACGTGTCTCCGCACGACGATAGCTTCCCCCTCAAAGCCCAGAACTTCTCCACTCCGGACTCGCCCGTCACCGGCGCTCGCCAACCAATCGTACCAGCAGAGCGCCGGTTTGAAGTAGAGCTCCAAGGTGTATCTGCGATTAGATCCTCTTATCGAGAGGCTTCAGGGGACTTCCGAGGGTGAGCTCAGCCGCAGAGCCCGAGTTCTAGCACTACTCGCCCGGGCGAACCAATATCTACATCACCTTGAAGCTCGTGGTTCAAATAGAGCACATCGACTCCGCGCAACTTGGGGACCTAGCCAGACTCAGGCCCTAGTAGACTACCCACCCAAGTCCATAAACTCCCGAGCCGTTCCTGGATACCACCAGCCCGGGATATCTCTCCCTCATCGCTTCCCTATCGGCGCACCACCCACGCTTAATATTCCTCCCCTCCCCTCCTCTATCCACTCCACAGGAATAGAGAGAAAACCACGTCCACTATGGCCGGCGACACGATCTACTCGGAGCGCGCGATCCCGCGCATCTCGCTCGCCGACTTCGAGACGCGCGTGGACGAGATCACGGCGCAGCTGGTGCGGGCGGCCGAGACGGACGGCTTCTTCGCGCTGGCGGACCACGGCATCGACGCCGAGGAGGTGGAGGCTCAGTTCGCGCGCGCGGAGCGCTTCTTCGCCCTGCCCGACCCCGTCAAGGCGCGCGTGCCCTTCTCGCACCGCAACGCCGGGTGGGAGAAGGGCGCGCAGGTCCGGCCCAGCACGGGGCGCGCCGACCAGAAGGAGAGCTACCAGATGCAGTTCGGCGAGAACATGGACGGCCTCTGGCTCGACGAGGGCGAGGGCGAGGGCGAGCTGCGGCCGGGCTTCCGCGAGGAGAGCCTCGCGTTCATGCGCCAGGTCCAGGGCGTCTCGGAGCGCCTGATGGTCTGCTTCGCGCGCGGGCTCGGGTTTCCGGATGATTACTTCGTCAAGGTGCATGATATCTCGCGGCCTAACATCCAGTACGTCGTTTTCTTCTGCTGCAAGATCCCATCCCCCCTCAGGGAAAATGCAATCTCTCGATCTGGACCGGCCGAAAAAGGGGGGAGTTTGTTTGCATGCTACGTATATGCTGACCCCGTTTGTTCGGAAAACAGGACCGTCCTGCGCGCGCTGCACTACTTCGCCGTCGACCCCAGCGTGCCCACGCCCGAGGGCTACTACCGCGCCGGCCCCCACGCCGACTGGGACTTCCTGACCCTGCTGTTCCAGCGGCCGGGCCAGAGCGGGCTCGAGATCTGCCCGGGCCGCGAGGTCTTCACCGAGTTCGGCCTCGGCGACAAGTGGACCAAGATCGAGCCCAAGGCCGGCGAGATCGTGTGCAACATGTAAGCCTGCGTCTTTAGTCTCTGTCCTGTTTTGTCCTTCTCTTTTTCGCTGTTCTCCTCGACTCTCTCGGTCACCTTGGACGAGAACAAGGGGGAGGAAAAGAAAAACAAACCAACCTACCTGGTGGTGCTCGGTCCGACGACGCGGGTTGTTGCTGACCGTGTACGCAGCGGCGACCTCCTCATGAGCTGGAGCGACGACCGTTTCAAGTCGACCTTCCACCGCGTCAAGACGCCGACGGACCCGGCCGTCGACTACTACGGCCCGCGCTACAGCCTGGCCTTCTTCAACCAGCCCTGCACCGACTGCGAGATCCAGGGCCCGCAGAAGAAGTACCCCATGGTCACCGGCTCCGAGTTCACCGCGGCCGCCATGAAGCGCAACTTCGCCGCGCTCGAGGCCAAGAAGTCGGCCAACGCCGCGCTGGAGGCCGGGGGCGCGCTGGTGACTACTGCCGCTTGAATGGATTCTGTTGAATCATGACGGCGATGGTGGTAATAGTGATGATGATGCGTTCACGGATCGTTTGTTCTTGTCAGTTTTTGGCTGTAAATAGTTACGTGCGTTTCACTTTCAATTGGCAAAAGTACTGTGGCAGACCAATCGCACAGGCGTTATTACTTCTAAATACAACTCTACTCGGAAGCTACATGGTCATGCAAGAAGTCGACATAGTCGAATATGCTCCTCTTGTAAGTGCGCTCGAACAGACCGCTCGTCCGATTTACGGTCTGCATGCCAAACTGGGTCGTGTAGGACCCAAACTCATTGTTGTCGAGGAAGCTCCACGCAAGCGCCCCGATGAGATTCACGCCGCTATACACGGTGGATGTCAGCTTGTAAATCTCCAGATGTCTTGCTTATAGATTTTCAGGAAAGCCCAACACTGAACAGAGCTCAGGGGTAGTTTATGACAGAATCCAAGCATTACATGGGAAGAAGGGGTACTGATGAAACAACACAAGGCTTCGGATTAGAAAGACAACCAGAAAGACGTACTCGGAATGTATGGAGTGCAGCATCTCGGTCAGAAAGTTGGTATAGTAGATGGACCGCTCGAGGTCGTAGCGCTGGTTGTCCAGGGTGAAGTCGTACTCGCCCTCGACGGGGAAGCCGAACTCGGACACGAGGATGCCCGAGGGACGGAACGTGTTCCATATGTAACTCAGTTGTTGGCGAATCTGCATTTCGAGAGTCAGCAATGCCATCTGTCTTGTCTCCTATCCGGAATATGTATGACGGCACTCCGCCCCTGAAGACTGGAAACCCCAGAAAGCCCCAGCGCGCAGGAGCTGGGACAAGGTCGGAAAGCACCAAAAAAAAGGTGGAAAAAAAATACGTACACCCTGCGGTGCGATGTACACGTAGGACTGGGACTGCGCGCCGATCAGCCAGCCGTTGGCCTGGATGTAGCCGAGCTCGGCGCACTCGGGCCACAAGGCGTCGGACGCGTTGGCGGCGCAGGCTTCGATGCCGCCGGGCGGCGCGGCGGCGAACTGGCCGACGTAGGGGTCGAGGGCCCAGAAGTCGGCGGTGCCGTTGATGTAGGCGATCTGCTCGTCGGTGAGCGGCACCAGACTATCAATCGTCTGCAGCGCGACCTCGGGGTACTGCTGGCCCAGGAACAGGGGGTAGGCCATCATGAGGTAGATCTCCTCGTAGCGCAGGGCGGCGTCGACGTCGGCGGCGCTGGCGGGGCCGCCGCGCGGCAGCGCGAGGTTGTTGGCGAGCTTGGTGGTGATGCGGCCGGTGCCGCCGAGCTCCTCGCGGTACCAGTGCGCGACCTTGGCGTGCGCCAGCAGCTCGGCCGTGAGCGCGTTGTAGTCGGACGTGTCGTAGGGCACGACGACGTTGGGCTCGTTGATGGTGACCCAGACGGGCACGCGGTCGGCGTAGCGCGCCATGACCTGCTGCGCGTAGTACAGGAAGTGGTCCGGGAAGGCCGCCAGGTCGTCGAGCATCCCCCGGGGGCTGTCGATGTGCAGCAGCGTCGCCACGGGCGTCACGCCGTACTCGATGCACGCGTCGATCACGTCGTCGTAGTGGTCGAGCGCCTCCGTATTCACTGGCGAGCCGGCCACGCCGAAGGGCACGACGCGCGGCCACGCGATCGAGAAGGAGTAGTAAGGGAGCCCGATGGCCGCCAGCCGCGCGATGTCCTGCCGGTACAGGAAGTAGTGCATGTCGGCCACGTTGGAGTCGTTGGTCGCCGCGGACCCGAAGAAGTCGCTGCTCGCGTCGCCGACGGGCTCGCCGTCGGGCCCGACCGCGCCGATCGAGTCCGACTCGCCCGGGCCCCGCCCCCCGAACTGCAGCCCGCCCTCGATCTGCCACGCCGACGCCGCCCCGCCCCAGATGAAGTCGGCCGGGAACTTGAGGTCGGGGGCCTCGTCGACCGGCCGCACCGGCGAACGGGGCGGGAACACCAGCTCGCTCGTCGCCACCGGCGTCGCCGACGCCGTCGTCGTGAAGGGCAGCTGGTTCGTGTAGGTGGTGTTGGCCCAGAGCGCGGCGTAGGCGCTCTGGCCGTACGGGCCGTCGTCGGCGGCGGTCAGCGACGACGACTCCGTCGGCCGCTGCAGGCTGTAGGTCGTGTAGGTCACGCCCGTGGGCAGCAGCGTCGAGGCCTCGCTGTAGGGCGGCGCCCAGGCCGGTTGCGTCAGCGGCGACGCGAGCGGCGTCGCGTACCGGTCCGTGCTCACGGCTGTGTAGGTGAACGAGCTGTAGCTCCACGTCGTCGAGGTCGTCGCCGTGGTAGTAGCGGCGTGCTGCTGCTGCTTCAGCGCGGCGGCCGGTGAAGCCGACGCGAGCTCGGCATGATGAGCGCACAGCTGCGCAGCGAGCGCTGCGAGGAAAGTTCTGGGCGGCGCCATCGTGAGAAGCTGTGCTGGCGGTCGAGGAGGTCGCAGCAGCACCGGGAGGGACAGCCGGGCCGCGGGTTTATATAGTCCCAGCGATCGACGACGCCCTGTTGGCCCCCTAGTAGTTCACATCACCGTCGACCACCGGCCGCCCCATGTCGAGACCCAGCCATCGCGCACCGCGGCGTGGGTGTCGGGAGGGGATAGTACGGGCAGAGATGCGGGGACGAGCTTCCCCGAGGGCCAGCCAAGGATACCCCAAGCCTTGCCCATTCCCACAAAGACGGGAGTTATGAGGATCTACACCGTACACCGGATTCCGTACGGAGTACGAAGTCATGCTTCAGCTGAGGCTATCTCACCTCTCACATAGCAATACCGCTGTTAATGGGCATTGATGCAGTGATACGGCGTGAAGGATTGCTATTTGGAATCAAGCCTGGCGAGCTGACATGCTGGTGCCATCTTACCAGGAGTTCATGCGGAATAGGTATCTAGGAAGGACTGGTCAAAGACGACCGGTTGTCCAAATTTCCTGTATCTGCCGTCCGTACCGTCGGGACAAAGCGTTTGGCCCTAGAACACGATCCTGCACGATGACATGCAGCCGCGCAAGGGCCGCCAGCCGGAAATGAATTGAGGGACCAGCTGGAGCGCCGAGCCAGCTCTGCCGAGGTGCCCCGTATCCACGGTTGAATATCTCTTCTGAGCCGGAGTCGAAATGCTGGACTCTCAGGTAAGGTACTTCCCATGACGGTTGTGGCGCGACAACAGCCGGTTTCCATCCGGCACGCTTCACCACACCACTCACCAAGGGAGATGGACAGCGTAACAGCCAGTCTAGTGATGTGCGCTGTAGTTTGCGCTGCGTCGATGGGAGTCCGCAACAGGCTCGGCATGGTGGTGGCCGAGGGTGGATGGTGGAAAGGTCGTGGGTCGTGGTGGACGTCCCGGGGCCAGAGCGTCGGGGCCGTCCAATGTCCATACGGTAGTGGAGTGCCCCACTGTAACCGTGGGCCTATCCCCGCGGGGCCGATGTACCCGTGGGCCTGTCCCCCGCGGGGCCGATGGCAGCCTGATGGCTGGACAGTGGAGAATGCCGACTAGAGCTGCCGGTGGGGCCGGTGGTAGGCGGGGTCAATCGGGCACCACCAGTACCGGTACTACCAGCTTACAATTTCGGCACACGGCCCTCAGACTGCAACGAGTGAACTTGAATACTGTAACTTATTAGCGTACAGTTGAATTCCTGTTTTTCATGAGAACGTGGGGAGGCCCTTTGATTGCTTTGGCTCCGAGTTGCCAGCATTTTGCCCGCCCATTTCCAAGTTCTCTAGCCATCTGCTGTGTGGAGGATTCAATAGATATACCCGTAAACCAGGCATTTGCCATCTTACTTGCTCCGTCTGACTGGAGTAAGCCGCCTCACCCAATGTTCATCTCGCTTCTACCCCCTCGTACCATGGCTCTTGGTCAGGCTGTACTGGTGCCCTTGTGGAGTTTTCCACATTATGTCTCGACGAGACAAGTTGTTGTGGTTGTGGTTCGTAGTTACTGTGTCTCAAGGGTGCGGCACCACCCTCCACCTTTCGTCGTCACTCACAGAATCCTTAGACGATGGGAATAAGAACATGAACTGAAGCAGTAAGATTAACAGACGCAAGTCACCATTACTGTCTCAGTGAATTCCTATAGCCGAATTTCTGCCTCTTTATTACATCCTCACCCTGGAGTCCACGGGAAGGCTTGGATTGCTTTGAAATAATCACTTCTAGGTATCGAAACTACGGTAAACCAGTGGAAAGCTTTGAGATTAATAAGAAACGAAAGAGATAAACGTACTTGTTTGCGCTTTAACACGGGACACGCCTCCTGACTGGGACATTTTAACAGGCTTAAGCACTGCTCCGTATAGTACTAACACGCTATGCCAATCGGTTCGACCAGGGAGCTAGATTATAAGAAAGGTAAATATCGAAGGAAATTATCTACTTATTGGTACGGATGTCTCACACGTACGCTAGCCTACGGTAAATAGTAGCCCGTACGGGAGGCTCACTTATGTAAGCCCAGTCGTACATACTTATACGACTGGGCTAAGCAGTGAGCTGTACATACGGACTTAGATCCGTACTACTACCACATTCTGAATACATGAGCTCACTTATCGAACATCACGGCATACGACCATTTGTCCGTTCGAATGAACACCAAGGCTTACGACCATTAGTCAGTTCGTACGAGCTATACAGTCAGACAAACACTATGTGACTTTAGTTACACTTATTATTGCGCGACTACTATATCCAAAACTAGAACCATGTGCATAGACATCTAAAGTCTGATTCAGTTTTGTATTGAAGTTTGGCTAGTACATACCCGCATTATACCTAGGCCTTCCAGGCTTTATCACAAGGGTATCAAGGTCGGTCCGGCCAAAGTGGAACTTCGACCAAGTCGACGCCAATGCTCAAAAACAAGTTATTGATCTATCCCAGTCGAGCTCGGAGCAAGCCCTTAGCAGGCAAGCCTCGCCGTTATTCCGGAACTGGCGGCTGTGCGCTGACCTCTGTCGGGCTAGAGGGACCCAGAAGTTCGCCTAAAGGCTTCACCTGCATAGATACGTCAGTCAACTTCAGTATTAAAGATTGCCTCAATGTCAGCCTATCTCTGGTACTGGCATATGTCCTAAGGAGCAAGAAGAAAGAGAGCATCAAGGCGGTTCTGATAGCTCCAGATCAAATCTCACCCGCAACCAGAATTACTTACTTTTCGATGCCATGGAACGTCCATCCGAGGTCATCCCATTATTCGGCCTTCGTTCCTCTAGTTGCGTGAGCTTCGTGCTCCTTCCAGGCGGTCTTCCTTATATATGTTTGTGGGTGCTGAGAAGCCCATGTTATGTTTCCGGCTGCTGATATCCGGTCGTTAGGTACTTCATCGCGGGTCGGGTCGTCTGAGTGGATGCGCCTCGGTATTTAGGACGTACTCGTCCAGGCTGATCAGATCCGGGGGCGAGAAGATGAGGTAGAAGTACTTCAGCGTCTCGGAAAGCCAGAAGCTCTGCTCTCACCCAGTCAGTCAATCGGTCAGTCAGTCAGTTCAGCTGGCTCAGCGAGCGAGCCAGCGCGCCCAATATCCGTCGGTCCGGACGGACGGACGGGCGATCCACAAGGTCTGAGAGTTGCGGTAGGTACCGGTACTGACCTCCATCGAGTCCGTCTTCTCCGTCGAGCCGCCGTCGACGGTGACGTCGGCGATGGCCGAGAAGGCCAGGTCCGTCTCCGTCGCCCGCCGGACGGCCTCGAACATGCGCCACGCCGCGTCCTGGTAGGCCTCGTCGCCCGTCATGCGGTACATCAGGAACACGCTCTCGACCGCCTCGGGCCGCAGGAGGTAGCGCGGGTCGCGCGCGTGGGTGAAGCCTCGCCTCAGAGCAGCTTTTTGGTCGCCGGCGGCGGCGGCGGCGGCGGTCCACTCGGCCTCGTCCCAGTCGCACGCGTCCAGCGTGGGACACGGCAGGAGGCCGGAGATCTCGGGCATGATCCCGGAGGCCATGGAGTCGTACGCCCAGACGCAGCCGCGCGTGATCTTCTCGCCGATCCGGAGGTGCTCCTCGATCTCGAAGAGTTTTCCGCCGAGGCCGAACATGCCTGAGTCAAGTGGTCAGATCGTATGAGAAAGAGACACAGCAGTCGGGAAGTGGAACTACTGAGCGCCTACGAAACATGCAAGATGCTGTACCTCGGGCTCAAGCCGTACCGTTTTCAAATCTTCAGACACGAAAGCGTTCCCGGAGAAGAGGAGATCGGCCTGGTCGGGAAGCTTGGGCCTGAAGAGGAGGTTCACAATCACCGCCCCCATGGCGTCCCGGTACATCTTCTCGTACACGGGCTCGAGGCCACCCAGGATGATAAACATCTTGGGCAACAGCTCATACAGCGAATCAGCCAAGGCTCCCAGAGTGAAGTCGAGCCCCTCAAAGCGCAAGCCCTCCATGTCGATGAGCGTCGGCCACATCCCGGGCATACTCGTCGAGTTCTGGGCCCGGTCCAGCACTCTCGTGACCCGATCGACGGCGTCGTAGTACTTGCTCTCGCCCGTGAGCTGCGCCAGCCGGGTGAATTCCAGACCGGACGACGTGCTGGATGCCGAGGGGTCGTTCGTGCCGGGCCGGAGGAGACCCCTCCGCGCCCTGTCGAAGTCCAGCCAGAAGGGCGGCATCCTGCTCGGCGTGTCGAAGGCCATCAGCAGCATGTCGCCCAGCTCGACCGCCTTCTGCAGCAGGACGCCCTCCCGACTGAGGTCGTAGGCGCTCAGCAGCCCCCCGAGATGCCGGATGGTCGTCTCGAAGAAGTTGCAGGCCGTCTCCTCCGTCGCGGACCAGTCGATGCGGGCCACCGCGGCAACGGCGTCGTGGAAGTCGTCCTCCATGCCCATGATCCAGAGCGTGTCCAGGGCATCCACCAGAGTGGCGGCCCAGCCCCCAAAGGTGTTCCTCGGCGCGCCGGAGACGGGCGCCAGCTCGTCGAACATCCACGCCCGAGCCTTGTAGCTGTCCCAGCTCTTGCTGAACGCATCGGCCACTTCTCCCCGCCGGCCCTCGAGGAGCCTCTGGCGCTGCTCGCTGAGACCGGTGAACTCGTGCTGCACGGCAGGGAGCCTCTTTGGCCTGCCCTCAGGCAGGGACGCCTGCTCTGACGGGTCGATGGGGTAGCGCCTGGGAACCCGTGACCAGTCGAAACTGCTCTTCACGAAGATAGCCTCGGGGACCCGGAGGGTCTCACGCCCCCGGGGTATGAAATTCACGAGGGCATAGAAGAAGACGACCAGACCGATGACAACGGGGAGCCGTGACCGGCAGCGGACCATAGCGATCGCCGTGGTATTCCACGGTGATTCTATGTTGCCTTGATAGACGTGAGACGGGCGGCAGTGTTCAGTGCGGAAATCAACGAGTACCGGCTCATGTTGTTGTGCCAAGTGGCAGGAAGCTAAACGGCACGTGTCTCCTACAACCTATCGCCTATCTAAGGAGGTGCGGCAATTTATATATACTTTTAGTCGCATCTTTTTTGTCCCATCAGTCATAACTACTACCCGCCGCTTCGGAGTATGCACCCCCTTGTGAGAAAGCCTGCAAGGCCTAGGTATAGCTTCAGGTAGAAAATGCGTATCCACAAACCGGCCTTCATGGGTGATGGCTTCATATGCTGTTATTGAATTTGATACCTCAAAAACGGCCGCCGCCGCAGACCCAGTCCTTTTTCCAACTCGTGGGCCGGGTAAGCATCCGCTCCTGACCAATGCATGACGCCGGCTTAGCTCACAGACTACCTAAACCACAGTGACCGATCTTTGAGTGAAGCAGTCTTTTGTACAAATGCAACGGTTATCAACACAACTATCGACACAGTTGCTTGTCAAATGACCATTTACCAGCGTCAGCCCTGCCACGCGCTTTTTCAGCAGAGGAGATAGGTCCTCGAGAACGGGTTATCTTCCCCCTGAACCGCTCCGAGCTTCATCGCGTCTTCAGTGCCTTGGTGTGCCTACCCTACTCGGCACCCTTGGACCTGGACTTGGTGCTGGCACCACTCTTGACGCGCCTCGCGGAGGGGCGGTTCAGGTGGTCCGAGGGAATCCAGCTCGCGTCGTAGCCCTTGTCGGTTCCGCTGGCAGCACCCTCGCCTCCGGACAGGGGCTCCTTCTCGACGGGGGCTCTGGCCTTGGCGCGCTGGCCACCACCGCTGCCACGCTGGGCCTGGGGGAAGAAAGCCTCGATGTAGGTCTTGTAGACGAAGTAGCAGGCACCGGCGAAGGCAGCGGACAGGAAGAGGTACAGGAAGATACTGCACCGGCGCCATTAGTGCTCAGCTCTCGAGTCGTGTACGGGGAAGAGACGGGGGGTTGAGGTGTGTGGGGGAGATTGGCGACAAAAAGCAGGCTCACATCTGAGGGTCGAAGAAGCTGACGGGAGCCTCAACAATGCTGACCACCTGGTTGGTGACGGGGACCTGGAAGACCTGCTGGGCCTCGTTCGTGACGACGGCCATCATCTGCAAGCGGACATCCTGGGGCTGCATGTCGAGGACGAAGGAGTACGGGAGGGACTGCTGCTCGCCGGCGGGGATGGTGGCCTCGTAGCGGACGGTGGACAGGTTCCGGACGACGGCGGCCATGGGGTTGACGTCGGGGGGCAGCTCCTGGGTGGTGAAGAGCTGGCCGCCCACGAGGGCGACCTGGATGGGCTTGGCCTCGTTGTTGGTGATGTCCACCACGGCCTTGGTCGGGCGGCCGTTGACGAGCTTGACGCCGAATATGTCGGCGTCGGGGAAGGTGACCGCCACGTCAGCCCTCAGCTCATTCTCCGGCGGGCTGCCAGCATTGTCGTCAAGCACCGGCTGGACGGGATATGCTAATCAGTAGCTGCTGGTGACGCAGGCAGGTGGCTCAACAAGTAGGGAGTCTGTCTGTCTGACGTACCGAGTCCTGGGCGAAGACGGAGACCACACGCAAGGCGAGGGCGGCAAGCACGGAGTACTTGAAGGCGACCATTTTGGCAAATGTCGGCGGAGAGGGAGGACGGAGGATAGAGAGGCGTTAGGAGCGGAACGGGATGGATGAGGCGAAAGGAGAAACGGGAGCGGAGAGGAGCTGCCACAGGCAAAGCCAAAAGTTGTGTTGTGTGTGCTGCAATCTGGTCAAATCAATTGGCACTTGTTACATCAATGGATCCTGGGGAACTCTGCAGCCAATGAGGACGGCCGCGCAACCTGCAACTTGGGACCCCTAGAGCAGCTCGCGCCTCTGTGGCTGGAGAAACTGATGATATGAGGCTTATCTGGGGCTGAGGCTGAGATGGCCATAACTTGTCGAGCTTGTTCATATCCCATTTCACTCTCGTGTCTATCGTATCATTCTCGCGACGTTGTCTCCCTATTTTGTTGTTCTCTGCAGGTAACCAGCTTGCTCTTATTTCCTCCATGGCATCACCAGATTCGAGGTCATTGAACACTCCGAACTCATTCCTTTATGGCTCTTCTGCGTCTCGTAGACTGCGCTTCCTGCCAACTCTTCCTTCATCTTAAAGGGCACGCGCGGGAGTGATGAATCCCGTGCACTCACCAAACCCAACACCATTCCCCGCATAGGCCGTCATTCGCAGGCCATCGCCATCCTCTAGATATGTCCTCTTCTGTCCGTCCCCCAGGGCAAACTCGACCTTTCCGCCGTTCGTCGTCTCCAGAAGGCAGCCGTGCTCGTCGTCGCCCTTGCCCGACACGGTGCCGGTGGCGAGCACGTCGCCCGTGCTGACGTTGCAGCCGTTGACCGTCTGCTGCGCGACGAGGTCGCGGAACGTCCAGTACATCCAGGACACGTTCGACTTGCAGAGCTTGGTCGCCTTGCCGCCGCTGATGAGCTCGGACTCCACCGTGATGTCGTACCCCGGCTTCTCCTTCGTCTCGTGCAGGTAGGCCGGCACGGGGATGTCCTTGGCCGGCGCTGCCGTCTGGAAAGGCTCCAGCGCTTCTAGCGTCACCACCCAAGGGGAGACTGTGGTCCCAAAGGACTTCCCGTTCATCGGTCCTAGTGGAACCATCTCGAATCCCTGAATATCGCGAGCTGTCACCGGAAAATCAGTGTCGCTGGCCTCTGAGCGCTGTGATGTGCTTGCTTACCACTCCAATCGTTCAGGAGGATGATACCAAAGATGTGCTCGTCGACGTCTTTGAGCGCAACGTGGTCGCCCATCTTGCTCGGTTTGCCAATGACGCACGCCATCTCGAGCTCGTAGTCGAGCGCCTTGCATACGCCGTATTCGACACTGTCGCCGACTTTGTAGACTCCGCACGGTCTTCGCACCGGCGTTCCGGACACCACGATCGACGAAGGCCGCCCGGAGTATCCTATGGGATAGTACGGGAAGGCTGGTGGGTTGATCGACTTCCCAAAGATGGCCATGGACGCGTTCTCGCCGTGTTCCTTCGAACACGAGTAGTCTGTGAAGCCACTCACGGCGATGGGCATGTGAAGTGTGACGAAATCTATGGGCTTGCCGTGCTTGTTGACGATCTCCTCGTTACCCAGAGTCTTTTGTAATGTTGCCCGCAGCTGCCGGAGCTCATCCTTACTCGTTGCCGCGAGCGCATTGAGGGTGGGCTGCTTCTTAGCATCCAGGTGCAAGAGAGGTGTCAGCAAGTGATGCTCACCTGTGACAGTGCCGACTTGATTTCCTGTGGGCAGTCGAGGTCCAGATCGGCGAGGAAGATGACATGATCACCGAGCCTCGTAACGACGGTCTTGTCAGGATGTGATGCATCACTGGCAATGCCGTAGGGGATATTCGCGATGGAAAAGTGCTCGGCGTAACTCATCTTGCCGGATTACTGACGCAGTGCTAGGAGAATACAACAATTGAAAACACCAGACGAGATTCGTGTTGGTGTCTGAGAAAGTGGTTTGCTTGATCACATTTTCGATATGCCGGATGCCTCATGCGAGTTCGCGGTGTTCCGACCACCACCCCGCCCCCACCGGCACCCCATCACGGCCCTGTCCCGACCCCAGTGTCCACATCGCGGCAGTCCTTACAGCTTACCTGCACACCCCGAGCCAAGGCCCAGGCCCTCTTCGAATAAGCCAGTCGCCATGAATTCCACCGAAGTCGTGGTTCCTCAGGAGGTCGCCTTGTATTATCTGATTCCGGTGTTTCCCCTTTTACCCACAGAGGAGCAGTATGCAGAAGGACCATGCGTTTTCCAGGCTGAAGACGCACACCCCGGGGTACAGACAACTCTATGCACATCCAACCTTGATTCAACCAAGGGTCCTATTGAATGAGGACTAAGCAGGTACCGTACCAGGTCACAACGTACTATCGTACACCATCACTCAACTTGAGCGGCGTAGGATGTTCTTATTCAGGTACAATTTGTCTAATTTCTTTCTTCGTTCGTGGCTGATAATGCTATTCAACATTCTAGTACACTGTGTCGTCGTCAGATCCCACGACGCACCGCCATCAATCTCCCGATCCGGAGGCCGTGTAGCCCTGCAGACTCTGACAAGAGACCAAGTTGGTCTCGATGAAGGCGTTGTCCATCTTGAGTCCGTAAATGCCGGTGAACGTCTGGGTCTGGGTATAAAAGGGCGCGACGACGCTGACAGTGCCCTCAATGTTTTGTGGTGCGTATTGGCCCTCCGTGACTGTAGTATTGTACAGTCGAACATAATGGTCGCAAACCACCGGGGTGTTGGAAAAAGTCGGCTGGTTTGTCAAGTTCTTGTACCTGCAGGAGCGGTCAGAAGGGGCTTTGCACTGCTAATCTACCTTACCTAGTGATAGGGCTAAGGGGAGAATCTGCGTTGAGTACTTACACGTCGATCGACCAGGCATTGCTCGCGGACGGCGCGAACTCGACCGTGGCGTTCGCAGACGACGTGAGGCTCGCCGCCGTCTGGGTGACGGCTCCGGCTCCGGCTCCGGCGGCTTGGTACGCTTCGCACTGCGGTGTGAAGTCGGCCACCTCGATCTGGTAGCCGTACGCCTGGGTCCCCGTGATCGCGAGGGCGTTGTTGCTGAGCAGGATGAAAGTGCTGTAGGTCATGGATGTGTAGCCGTCGTTGAGCCGGTCGACGAAGGGATAGTAGAGTGATGCGCGCTGTGCGCGAGATGACATTGGTCAGGAGGTCTTCGCTCGCTCGAGAAGGCGATGGGGACAAAAATGACTCTGCCTCTCGAGGCTTGTCCTGAGTGAGCTCTTACCTGGAAGTCTGGGATGGTGATGCCGGAAGCTTGCACATCGTGGTCTATCTCCATCTGCAGCATCGCCTATGGGTACTCGAACCTCGTCAGCCGGCCATGCTCTTCTTTCCAGCGCTGCAGAGATGTCGACTTGACCCTCAGGAGTCAATACCTACCGGGTACATGCCCTCTCCGAGCCCCGGCATGAGCTGCTCGTACGCCCCCGTCAGGATGGGATAGGCCGACGGCACGATCTGGCGGGCCTGGGCGTAGGGGATGGGTATGACCGACACGGTCCCGTTGATGGTGCCCGTCGTGCTCTTCGGGTACTGCGAGGCGATCGGGTTGGGCTGGGAGTCCGCCGCGGAGCACGCCGCCACCAGGTGTGGTGGGATGATGTCTGCGAGGCAAGACCCGGCTATGACCGTCAGCGGCCAACTGGCTAAGCGTCTCAACTGCATCCTTTCAGATCAAGATGTGCGATTTGTTCAGGACTGGGTGCTTGCAGTCGGAGGCGAAAGAGTAGGTAGGTAGGTTAGGTACCTACGACTGCTGATGCCCACCGACGTCTTAACTTATAGTCGAGCTGGTCTGGGCCGGCGTTGACGGCATGTGAGATCAGGTAGTACCTACCTGCCTACTTCATGGCATAGCACCATGTCGGCAAACCCCTCTTCCGGCCCTTGGGTTCGACGCCACATTTCCCCTTTCGCAATAGATGGTGCAATGGATGGGCTGACGGGTCATTAAAGCATACACCATGCGGCGCTCACGGACGTGCCAGGCACATCAGGCGAAAGAGTCAAGAATTCCACGGCTCAGAGGGTAAGAGGAGGGCCACGTGCGATAGCTAACAGTGACAGGGAGGGATGAAAAGGGGCAGGTTCTACTCCGTACCTATTCACCAGTCAGAGCGGCATATTGCCCGGATTTCTGACTTGCTTGCCCAGACTAAAGACGTCCGGTCTGCTGTTAGTCGGTCTGGGGTCAACCCACTTCGAACCGGGACCAAGCTCTAGTCCAGGGGCGACTACTTAATGAACCCGCACGAGCAGACTTCGGCCTTTCTTTCCTCGTCGATGTTTATGGGTTGGACGAGGTGGCTCGGGTGGCTACTGCTACAGGTCAGTCGGTGGGTTGTCGTGGGTGACACGGCGCAGCCACTCCGGGGTTATGCCCCTCTCCGGGGTCTTTTCAGCTCTCGCCGGCATCACTGCGCATCTGACCATTGAGCAGGGACAGAAGAAAAGTTACGCAGGCATGGTTGTGCCCCATACGCGCAGCTACTGGGATACTGGCAATTCCTTTTTGACGGGTTAAACTGAGAGTAAGCTACAGGGTAAACATCTATTTTGGCGGAATTACCGGCAAGGTCACGTAGTTCTCCAGCCCTTCGCCGAAGTGGATGTGGTTCTGTCCTGCAAACTTCGCCTTGGATCTATAAGAGAGGGAGAGCGGTCAGTAGGTAATTGTGCAACGCAGAGACGCCTGGGGGGAAGGGGGGGGGGTCTCTCGATCACGAAGGCAGGCAAGGCAGGTCAGGTCAGGTCAGGTTAGGGCTTACCGGTCCGTCTCGGAGTGGTGCTGGAAGATGCCGGAGCCCTGCGTGTCGCCGCTGGCGACCTCGAAGACGATGCGGCCGCCGCGCTCGGCGACGACGTTGGTGGGCCAGAGCTCGACGTCGACGGCGTAGACCTCTCCCGGGCGCACGGCCTGCACGTCGGTCGAGAGGTACTCGCGGTGCGGCAGCCAGGCGCGGTGCTTCGGGTGGTCGGCGTGCACCTTGCGCATGCTGGTCCGCAGCCAGCCCTTGCACAGCGGGATCGGGTCGCCCGCCGTGCCCGTGTAGTGCACCTCGGCGCCCGAGGGGTCCAGGTAGCGCAGCGTCACGAACAGGTCCAGGTCCTTCTCCTTCTCCTCCTCGCCACCCGCCGCCGCCTCCTCTTCGGGCGTCATCGACACGTTGAGGTGCGCCACCACGTGGCCCGTGATCTCCGTCTCGGCCGCGAACGGCGCCGTCGTGAACGACACCGCCTGCGGGTCCTTGAGCGTGCCGAGCGCCTTGTACGAGACCTGCGCGGTCTCGGCGGCGGCGGCGGGCGGCGCGTCGGCGAGGCTCCGGTCCGGCGCCAGGTGGTACTTGGTGTACCGGGTGCGCGGGATGGGCCAGGCGTCCTCGGCGCGCTTGGCGAAGGCCTTCTCGGCCTCGGCGTTGTTGAAGCCGACGTTGCCCTTGCGCAGGGTGACGGTGACGGGCGGGACGCGGCCGGGCTCGGACCAGCCGACGCGGTCGTCGCCCTTGAGGAAGGCGTCGAGGAAGCCGCGCTGCAGCTCGACCTCGTCGGGGTAGTAGAAGGGCAGGTCGTGGCGGCCGGTGATGAAGCGCAGGTACTTGAAGCGCGAGCCCGCGTGCGCGTAGCCCTCGACGTTCCCCCGCAGGTGCAGCAGGATGCCGCCCCAGTTGGCGACGCTGAGCAGCGGGCACTCGATGTCCTCGAGCCGGAAGTCCTTGCTGGCGTAGTACTCCTCGTCCCGAAACTTGTGCGCCGCGTTGTCCACCGTCTGGTCCTGCCGGTTCGCCACCAGCGCCGCCTCCGCCAGGTCCCCCTCGATCGTGTCCTCCTGGCCGCGCGCGCCGGGCCCGTCGGGCGGGAAGGCCAGCTTGGACCGGCCCGCCCGCCCGTACTGGTTCACGAGCACCTGCCGGTGCCACCAGAAGTGGATGAAGTTGTTGGCCTGGATGCCGCCGTGCTGGCAGCGGTCGCGGTAGTAGTCGGACATGCCCTCCCTGGGGGTAGTACTTCTCGTCAGCCAGGAGGGTCCGCGACTTTTTTTCAATTCAACCATCCATCCATCCACTCGTTCGTTCTCCTAGTGCTGATGGCTCTCTCTCTGTCTCTCATCTCTCACTCACCAGGGGATGATGGCGGCCAGGCCCTTGGGCCGGCGCGCGGCGACGCGCCACTGGGTGCCGGCGTAGTACGAGATGCCCAGCAGGCCGACCTTGCCCGAGCTCCAGGGCTGCTCGGCGGCCCACTCGACGACGTCGAAGAAGCACTCGCTCGTGCCGCGGCTCATGGTGTCGAGGAAGCCCGGGCTCTGGCCCGTGCCGCGCTCGTCGGCCCGCACCACGGCGTACCCGTGCGACGTCCAGTAGACCGGGTCGGGCGTCTCCCACGCCGAGTAGGCCGACCGGTGCGCCGGGTTGACCTCGTCGAAGCTGCCCTTGAAGAAGGTCGCGTACGGGATGTCCTTGCCGTACGGCCCGTACGTCACCAGCACCGGGAACTTGGCCGCCGCCCCGTCATCTTTCTGCAGCGGCGCAAGCGGAAGGTACACATTGGCGCGAATGGGCAGATCGGATGCCTTCAGCGGCACCGACACGTTCTTCATGAAGCGCAGGCCGGCCTCCGCATCATCCGTCGTCGACGAGATGTCCCGGATCGGGGGCGTCTGGACCTCGACTCCTCCCATGGCTGCTGGTGGATGTTCCTGTTCCTTTCGCGCGGTAACTCGCTGACGTTCGTATAAATCAAGACCGAGCAAATTGATGAGAAAAGACAGAACAATAGGCTGGCTCTTCCGCTGGAAAGAACATCATCTCACTCCCAAGGCGTCACAAGCTCCTGAGACAGTCCGTTCCCCCACCCCGCGCGCGGGGCGGACCGGACGGGACGGTGGGGGAGAGGGCTTGCCGTTAGCGTGCGGTCCCGGAACAGATCATCGCGAGCTTCCCCGACACGCGTCCTGGAACTTGAAGCACAGAGGGGCCCAGCATATACAGCTTATTCTTGGATAGTGATACGGCAGTTGTCCCAAATGTGTTGTGAAGACTAGCTTAGGTCTTGACTATGCGTTATATATAAGGTATACAAAGTAGTAAATACACGGCTTATATTCATAATGAGTGATTAGTAATGACACACTCTCCCGGTAATATTTACGAAACTTGCGAGTGGTTCAGAGTTCCCTTTCTCTACCATTGATCATTTAGAAGCCTCGGCCATAATATCATGCTGAGGTTTTCTGCAAGTTGTAACCCGATAAAGGACACTTATCCTCAGACGCATATAGTAGAAGCATAGGGCCCATAGGACTTAGCAATATCAGAAATTGCCATGAGCTGGGTATTAACTTAATCAGTCCTCGTCAGTAACTATATTTTGTGATGATATGTTCGATGAGGCCGTATCAAGTATTGAGCTAATAAGTCTTGTAGTCTTCCTCTACCGCCTTATGCATAGGTTGTCAGAAAGCAAGGCAATGGGCTCATGCCGTGGTCAGTGGAATGACGTGTGAACGGGAGACAACTTATGTTTAGGCATATTGAGTCCATCTGGGGTAATGATATACACTATTAATGGGAACACTGCTCCTAGAAACGGTGCCTCTAGCACTTTGTTGTGCCCTGGAGTCTGATGTAAAGCTTATATCATATTTCAAGTGCATTCCCCACGCGAGATGCTTCTGCCAGGAAAATGTAGGTTCGAGACAAGGCACTTTTAGCAAGGAGAATGACGCGTACCTTTGGTAGTTTCAGTAAAATGGACGTTGAGGATTGACTCATGTTTCATTTCATCCCGGGTTATCTCAGCAATGCTTTTCGGGGTTCTCGTTGATTTAAAAATTGACTAAGTCTCCACATGAGTTACTTTTCAGAGTTGGGTTCCTGGGCTGGTTGACGGTTTCAGTTTCAATTGTCTTTGCCTCATGAGAGGAGGTACTCAGCCTCTGAGTTTCCGTGCCTTCTGACTTGAATTGACGTCCTTCGCGTCCATGAACTCTACCAGGTCTTCACTGCCAAATCTCAGTCTACTGATAACGTGAAAGAAGCTCGAAGCACTACCAGTCATGAATAATATGGTACAAGCTGTCTAAATCAACTCTATTTGAGTGAGAGCTCATTTATCAGGCTTATGGCCTACTTAAAAATAAAGTGTAAGAGACTGCTCGGATCATTGCAGCCTCGAGCCATTCCACCCACTACTCACTGCCACCTACTGGTATATTTCCCGCATTCTGAATTCGTCAAGGCAGTCATTGCTTGTCTTATCCCGAAAACGAGTCGTCCTCAAGCATAGACCTCTATGTCCATCGACCAAGAGTCATCCTTTCCGTGATTACGTACAGGCCTCAGGGCATCAACGACATATTGTTGATAGCACGTCTTGGGGTCGACAGGAGTCACAGCTCGTTTGCCGGTAGCCGAGATGCCACAGTCACCATGACACACCTCAGACCTCTCCGCCAATCTTGTACCGGAAATATGTGTCGTTGAAGCGTCCGCCCGTATTTCTCCATAGCCACGAAGCAGTCTGGAAACGAGCAAACTCGCCGGTCAGCCACTCAAGATGCAATGGATCGATATCACCTACCCAACCAACCAGCCACTCTCTCCCAAGAGCTCTCTCTCGGCGCGCGCTTTCTCGCGTCGAGACATACAATCCGCAGTCCTGGAGTCCACCAAGGTAGGGTAGGGTATATATATAAGCAAGCAAAGCAAGAAAAAAGAGAACTCACCGCCTCGATCCACACGCCGGTGAACATGACGGTCACGAAGGCGGTCTCGGGCGCGCTGCCGCCCCAGGGCCGCTGCGAGAGGTCGAGCTCCCGGTTGATGGGCCGGTAGCGCGGCACGCCGCGGCGGTCGTCCGCCGTCGTCGGCCAGCCGGCCGGGTTCGCGACGTCGTCGCCGGGCGGCGCGTGGTCGCGCAGCGGCACCCAGTGCACGCCGCCGTCGCTGCTGCTGGTGCCGCCGCCGTTGCCCGCCTGCTGCCCCTGCTGCTGCTGCAGCGCCGGCAGGTCCGCCGCGCCCGTCACCCGCACCTCGTAGTCCTGCAGCGTGCGCTCCAGCGTCGTCGTCACCGGGTTCTCGGTCGTCGTCACCGACATGGTTGTTGGAGGGGTGGGGACTAGGCGATGCGGTGGGTGGTTCGAATTTCTGAGAGGTAGGCGGCTGAGATTGGGTGAGATGGGGGTTTGGAGGGGGGGAGGGTTTGAGGCGAGATGAAAATGAGGTGCGATGTGATGATGTTGACGATGATAGTGGTCGCGCGTGGTCGATGGTTGAAGTGATCGCAATGCTCATTCCAGGGATAAATCAGACAGACAGACCAGACAGACACTGCCAAGACCACATTTGGGGTCTCCCCGGCTCCCCGGTTGTCCCCATACCTTACCCCAGCTCGTGCCGCCGCCGGGCATGACCCGCGGCGACTCCATCCCCCACATTCCGTCCTGCGATGCAGCGGTCGCTCATGCAGGGATGGTCTAGAACGCGAGCCGCGAGCTTCGACGGTCGAGATCGACCTCTCTCGTGACTCTGGCATCGAAAACTTGTTATCAAATCGAAACTTTGGGGACTCTTTCTTGTGAGAGTACCTTCACGAAATACCTTTGCGGGGACAGATTCTTTCCCCCTTTCCCCGGGTGCAGATTACGCCGTACCTACGTGATACCACCTGCTCGCTCACCAGGATGGCGTCGTCTCCTGAGCTCGCCATTGAGCGTCTCCAGGCCGCCGTCGTCGACGGCCGCACCGAGAACGTCCGCTACCGCCAGGACCAGCTGCAGAGCTTGCACAAGGCCCTGCGCGAGGGCGCGAACGCGATATGCGGCGCGCTGGCGCAGGACGCTCCGGGCGCCGCCGCCGAGGTCGAGGCCGAGTACTACCTGGCCATGGACGCCGTCCGGCACTTCTACGAGGCGCTCGACTTCGACGCCGCGCTGCGGGACGAGTACCTGGTGGCGCGCGGCCGGGACAACGCGCAGCGGAGGGTCGGCCACGGCATGGTCGTCATCCGGCCGACGAGCCACACGAGGTTCTACTCCGTCGTCTGCCCCTTGGCCGCCGCCATCTCGGCGGGGAACTGCGTCGTCGTGGAAGTCAGTATACAGGCGCAGAGCCAGGCCCACCTCCCCCTCCCCCCCTTCTCCCCTGGGACTACCCGCGCTGACTCTGGCGACAGCTCCAAGACACTCTGTTGCAGGTGGACTCGGCCCTGCGCGACATCCTGCCCGCGGCGCTCGACCCCAACACCTTCTGCCTGAGCAGCCAGACAGTCACGGACGCGTCGGTGCTCGACGCGGCCGTGCTCGTCGACCAGACGACGACGACGACGAACCAGCGGGGGAGGAGCAGCCTGACGACGCAGCTGCTGTCGGCGTCGACGGCGCGGTGCGTGGCCATCGTGGACCGGTCGGCCGACGTGGCGGCGGCGGCGCGGGCGCTCGCGGCGGCGCGCTTCAGCTTCGGCGGCGCGTCCCCCTACGCGCCCGACCTGGTGCTCGTCAACGAGTATGTCAAGAAGGACTTCTTCGAGGCCTGCTCGCGCCACGCCTCGCTCGCATTTGCAGGCGGCGGCGGGAACGTCGCGGCGCGCAGCAACCTGAGCGACGAGACGCGCCGCGCCGTCAAGGAGGCCGAGGACCGCCGGCAGGTCAGCAGCTTCGGGTCCAGCGACTTCAAGCTGGTCGATATACAGGACAAGTGGGTTATGGTTCTTCTTCGTCATCGTCAACCCTTGTACACCCTATATCTCTCTCTCCGCTGGCCATTGCGCTACGGCAGTCTTGTCTATCTGACTGACTAACCGGAACTGACTGGCTTGAAGGAACACGCCCCTCATGAATATGAAGATCAGCGGTCGCTACCTGCCCATCACGACTTGCTCAGGGCTGGTCGACGCCGTCTTCAACCAGCAGTCCGAGTAAGTTCACCACCCAGCTACCCAGCATTGACTCCCCCTCCCTCCCCTATCCCGCCCTCCTGTTCTACTCCCATCATCTCCCCAGCTCCGGGGTTTTTTGTTCCCAAGCACGCTCAAGCAAGTCCTCCCCGTTCATATGCCAAACCCGCAACTAAAAAAAAACACAGGCTGCCGCTGCTCGCGGGCTACTTCTTCGGCGACGCGGCGGCGACCAAGTACATGGCGCAGCACCTGCCGTGCCACGTCGCGTGCGTCAACCGGGTGCCCGCGCAGCTGCTGGTCGGGCCCGCCGCGCCGACCGCGCACGACCCGGCCTTCGAGTACCGGTACTCGGCGGCCATGTTCTCGGCGCTGCGGCCGCAGTACGTCGAGCCGCCGCCGGCGTCGGCCGCCTTCGCCAGGGCCGCGCACCTGCTGCTCATCGAGGGGGGTGGCGAGGAGAAGAAGGGCGCAGGCGCAGTAGGCAACAAGACCACGACGGCGGCGCGCGCGCTGGCCACGGCGCCGCTGAGGCCCACGGGCCAGCCGAGCAACTGGGGCATCGGCTTCTTCGAGCAGGGCATCCTGCTCGGCCTCGGCGTCGCGCTCAGCGTCATCCTGCCCGTCGCCGGCTACACCACCTGGCTCGTCGGCCGCAAGGGCTGGCAGCTGGCCGCGAGGATCAGGCAGTAGGCGGCGGCTTCTGGGCGGCGATTTAGTGACTAGGTAGGAGGGGTGGGTGAAGGGTTTGTTGTCTGGCCCTCCCCTGCTTGCCGCTGGGTGGGGGCGGGGAGTTGCTGTTGGGGAAGAGATTCTAGGTACTGGTACAGCCACCCAGGTACGCAGTGAGATTAACGGAAGTCATCACTTGTACATAACCCATCTGCATTCGAGCACTTATTCACTATGGTATGGCACGGAGTTCTGAATTGGTCAAAGTCTCATCCTGTGCTTGAGACCTTGGGAGAAACAATATCATCTTCATCCGTGAGTCGGTAATGACGCTCAAAATCTGTGGACTTGGCGGCCTTCACAGCTCACAGTTCGTTCGGCTCCCACCCGGAGCTCGGAATAGAGTCGGCGTAAACCCGCTATCAGACCGAGCCTAGGACAACCTGAAGTCCAATCAACCGGAATCTAAGAGCCGGGACAATTGAGAATCAGCATTGAGTCTGGTCGCTATCTCGGCTCGGGTCGGAGCAGGTGGGCATAGAGGAAAGAGATGCACAAGTCACCTTTTGCGGTATCTGCCGGAATAATTCGCACGTACGCGGTCACTAGAAACTCAAGGGCCGAGCAAGGGGATAGACACATGGGGTGTGATTCCATTTTAGGTTTCAATATGCGATCCTGAAGTGAGTAAAATACGCCATGGGTCGGTCCATCTTCGTCCCCTATCCTTTACTCAGATCTCTGAGAGTACTTATCCGTACCTGCCAGGCACTTAGTCTCGGCACTTCGAAACATCGCGACCCGCCCTCCTCACCCCCGGCCACCCACCTTTCCGGCGGCGGCGGCGGGGCGTCCACCGCCCGCCAGATTTCAGACCGCACTCCCGTGTCCCCCACATTGGAGTGGCAAAAGCCGGGGGGGGGGAATAGAGACTGGGGGGGCGGGGGTGGGGACCAGGACTGGAAGTGTGGAACTGGACTTGGGACTTGTGCATGAAGAACGACGACCCGCCGGTGAAGATGTGCGGCTCCATCTCGAGGGCCAGATAGGCGACAGACAGATTTCTCTTTGGGTTGAATCTAAAACTACCTACAGACCAACGCTTGGAACCATCAGCGCTGAGCTTGAGAGTGACAAGACACACCCATCACACGCGGATATCAGTTTATGCAACAAGCTGTTGCGCGTGCGTACCACTCGTCTTTCTCTTCTCACTCACCACGAGAAGACACTAGAGGGGAAACAGAGGCGACAACAGCCGGCGAACGAGGGAACGACACGACAAGAGAAAAGGAACAAGAAGAAAAAGTTTCGAGAAAGGCCCGAAGGACAGACAGACAACACAGACAGACAGACATGGCGATCGGCAAGCAGCAGGACGCCGAGGAGCCCATGGCGCCCGTGCACTTCTTCTCGCACGGCAGCACCATGATGCTGGGCGAGGAGAGCGCGTCGGCCGACTACTGGAAGAAGGCCGGCGATGAGGCGCTGGCCAACGGCGTCGAGCACGTCGTCATGATGGTGGGTTTGGCCTCTGTGTCTTTTTCTCGTCCCGCCCACCCCCCTTTTTGCTCATCATCCACCTCCTCCTCCTCCTCTTATTCTCCATCGTCCTTCTTACTCTACTTCACACCCTCACCCCACGGGACACCGACCGACGACCTCACCAAGCTCCAACGTGGACCTCTGACCCAGCACAACGACACGTACTGACCTCTCCTCTCCCCCACCCAACAGGGCGCCCACTGGGCCACCACCCTCCCCGGGGTGCTCGTGTCCGCGCACCCGAAGCCCTCCAAGTCGCCCGTGGCGTACGTGCACCCGTCCAAGTACGCCGGGTACGCTCTGACGCCGGACCCGGCCTTCACGCCCGTGGTCATGTCTTACCTCGCGGCGGCCGGCATCCCCGCGACGGCGGCGCCCGACTTCGACTGGATCCACGACACGTACCTGGTGCTGATCCGCATGTTCCCCGGCGGCTGCCCGCCCACCACCATCGTCAGCATGAACCAGCGCTTCGACCCGCACTTCCACGTGGCCGTGGGCGCGGCGCTGCGGCCCCTGAGGGCCTGGAATACCCACCGCACCCTGTTCGTCGGCAGCGGCGGCGCCGTCCACAACCTGTACCGCAACGTGTGGGCGCCCATGCTGCGCTTCCGCGACAACTTCGCCCAGCCCTCTCCCCCGGAGCCCTGGGCGCTCGACTTCCGCCACGAGGTCCTCTCGGCGCTGTGTCCCGGCCACGAGGCCGACCTGCCCGCCGACCGCGCGCTGGGGGGCCGGGCGGTGGTGAGCGGGAAGAACAAGGGCGCGGGGGGCCCGGCGCTGCGCAGGAGGATGACGAGCCTGATGAAGCACCCGCGCTACCGCGACGCCCACGGCACCGACGACCACTTCATGGCCGCGCTCTTCGTCGCGGGGCTGTGCGGCGGGCCGGGGGACGAGAAAATGCGCGGCGAGATGGGCGCAGAGGACTGGGAGCTCACCAACATGTGCAACTCCCAGTTCACCCTCGGCAGCTGGGCCGAGGTCAAGTGAGAGAGAGAGGCCGGGCGTGGGTGTGTGTGTGTGGGAAGCAAGCCAGCCCCCCCGGACGGATGCGCTGGGGACCGGTATGAGTGGGCTTCGCCGTCGTGTTGGCAAAGTGGGATGGAGGTCAGGGAGAAAGGGAGAGAGGGGGTGGGAGGGTAGGGGGGGGGGGGGGGGAGGACCGGGTATGAACCTTGGCGGTTTGTTGAAGAAGGTTAGGTACTACCGTTACTACTATTGGGCTGTTGGATTTTTCAATTAGTCGAACTGCCAGCGGCGCGGACGGGCGACTAGGAATTGCTTGTTGATACACAACGCTGCTGTTCGAGAACGAAACTCAATTCATCTCCTTTTTGGTATCCAATTCATCTTCTTTTTGGTATCCTAGAAATACTCATTGCGGCTCATTCCTGCTATCTCATCATTATCCAAGACCAAGCCGCAATGGTTGGGTTGATCCAGGCCAGGAGCGTTCCAGCGTAGGCCAACTTCTTCGTCTGGCTACCTTATTCATTCTCTCAAGCCGCATCCGAGTCGAAATCCAAGGTTTCAGAACTCGGCTCTGTGCCCGGATGCCATTCTGAGCCGTAATCCAAGGTTGCCGAATCCTCATCTGTACCCGGACGTCCCTCCGAGTTTGCGTCTGGTTCCGCTTCGGCTTCCGCGTCCGCCTCCGGGTCCGCGTCCGCGGTCCGATCCGCAGCAGTCCTAAACATGTCCTCCTAGGACATATCCATGCCGTCCCACCCCTCGAGCAGGTCCGACCCGCCCGCGGTCCCGAACACGTCATCGTCCACGCCGAACCCGAGCCCGCCGCCGCCCCCCACCGGGGCGTTAGCCGCCGCGTCTCCTCCCATCATCCCGCCTCCCATCCCGCCGGCCATGTCGTCGCCCACGCCCACGCCCACCACCATGCCGCCGGCCGCGTCGGCCGCCACGCCGCTCAGGTCGAGGTCCAGTGGGCCCCCTCCCGCGCCGCCGACGCCGACGTCTCCGCCCTGCTGCTGCGCGGCCGCCAGCGCGGCGCCCAGCTGGCCCTGCAGCATGGCCTGTTCGGTGGCGGCGGCGGCGGCGGCGGCCCGGTCGGCATCATCCTGAGGCGTGGCCAGCTGGGCCTCGACGCGGCGGTGCAGCCTCACCAGCATCTCGGCCGCCACCCTGTCGACCTCCGTTGTGGTGGTGTTGGTCGTCTTCTTCTGCAGGGCCGCCTGGCTCTCGGCCTCGGCCTTGAGGGCGGCGCGCAGCGACGTGCGCGTCTGCGGCGGCGGCGGCGGCGGCGCGTGGTGGAGGCTCGGGTCCGCCAGCACCGCCATATTCGGCGGCGGCGGCGAGTAGTCGTTGGTCACGTCCGGAGCGCAGATGAGCGCCGTGGCCACGTCGTGCGCGATGCTCGCGCTGCTCTCGTCCATCTGGTGCTGCTTCACCTCGTCGACGATCACGTGCAGCAGGCGCTTGGCCCCGTGCATCTTGAGCGCCGTCAGGATCTGGCGGTGCGTGTAGGACGTCGGCATGATGTTGATGCCCGGGTGAAGACTCCACTGCACGAAGCCCTGTATCGTGTGTCGGACCGAGGCCGCAAGTCCGCCATTCGCGGTGCTGGTCCACATCTCCAGCTCGTTGTGGCCTGCGCCTGCTGTCCGTCGCGAGAGACGCGTGTTCTCCTTGATGGCATTCAGTAGAGGCTCGATCTCCTGACTCTTCGGATCTTGTCGTTGATATAAGCGCAGAGAGTGCTCGAGCGGCTTGGCCACGATGTTCAGCACGGCTGAGAGCATACTCTGCGCTTCATCAGAGCCCTGCTTGGTCAGCAGAATGAGTTGCAGGATCCTGATCATCATGTTTTGTTCCTGCTGTCGCTCCAGCCACATCTGATTGGACATGTAAGTAATGGCCACCACCAGAGAAGGAAGAAGGAATGGGTCGACAAGGTCTGCGTTCAAGGTCAGCTTGTTTCGGAACCCAAGACGGCCGCTACTCACACTCGATGCCTGTCTTCAGGCTTTCTTCGCTCAGGAAGCCCGTCTCAGAGGCAAGCACAATTTGATGGGTCAGAGTGGGCATGAGCAGGTAGAAATCTTGTGGAGGGCAAGAGGACATTAACTCGTCGCCGAGTCCGCCGGCATCAGTATCGAAGAGACCCAGTATCCAACCACTCAGCTGATCCTTCTGCTGGTCTGTCCATTTATCTAAGGATCCGCTAAGTGAACACTGGTTGAGTAGTCGAGCCACAAAAGAGTCCTGGGAGCGGATTCCAAGGTCCGAGGCGGAGAGATTATATCTGAAGACAAATGCAAGCACAAGGAGCAGGCTGGCCCCGAATTCTTCGTAGACGGGTTGGTATTCTCCTTGGTCTTCTTCGTATCGCCAATTGTCTAGCAGCTCGCAGAGAGGCTGAAGAATCGCTTGGGGCTTGCCAAAGAGCAGCATGACATCCAAGGATAGAGGTTTCTTGGCAAGCTGGCTGCACAGCAACTTCAGGGACATAGTCTCCTTGTTATGGCAGAGTCGACCAATTATCTAGCAAAGCTTAGCCCGAAGATAGCAGGGGGAGTGAATACTCGACAGACCTACCTCTATCAGAGCCTGGCAGACTGCTCCGACGTTGCCGTCCATATTGTCCAGCTCGCCGATGAGGCTCTGGGTGCGTTCAGGGTCGTCCAAGCATCGATCGACGAGCGTCTCCTTGACGTATCTCCCGCCCTGCGGCAGTGTCTGGTAGGTGATCTCGCCAAGCAGACCCTCGATGCTTTCCTCGGGAATCAGTCCATGCAGGCAACAGGCAAAGCAGAAGTCCTGCCGGACGCTGTCGGTAAATGTGTTGTTGTTGCTGGTGTCGTCAAACATGGCCGACAATGTGGGAAATGCATTTGTGTCTACTTGAGCCAATGCTTCTGTGATACAGTACTGCGCCGTCAGGGGAGGCAGCATCAATTTAGATAGCGAGGAGAGAAGCAACGGGACCTTGTTGATCAGATAAGACCGTAAGAGATGACCGGTCTTCTGGCCTTCGTTACGGAACACTACGTTGGCCAGCACATCGAAGGAGGCCAAGACCAAGTCGATAGCCGTGGTTTGGATATCTCCCTGAGTCTTTGCTCAGCATACTTCCCGAGATCCCATGATCAAATACCACGTACCTGAAACCGGTTATGTAGATAATTGAAGAGAGCAGCATCGTCTATCAGTGGCCGTCCTACGAGCTGAGCACAGTCAGGCGGCTAGTCTGCTCATCATCGCAGTCCATCACTTACACATGCATTCAGGTATATGTAAAGGCCAGCCCTGGAGTTGGTTACGGGGATTTCGGTGACTACGATGTTGTCCAGGGCCATAGACGATTCGATATCGTCCATCTCGGGGTTGTCGGCCTCTTTCTTCTTGCCGACAGGCTCGAACGAGGCGAGCGTCTCGGTGCGAAAAAGCTCCATACGGGCAGCGGCCTGCGATGTAGATGAGAATATCACTGGAGCAAAGGCGGCTATGCCGTCTGATAGTGCCCGTCGCATTCCTACGCATACCGTCAGCTTGGGAAACAGCGCGGTACAGACGCTCTCAGAGTCATCGACGCACCCTTGGCAGAAGGATGGCTGAGAGCTTTGAGCACAGACTGCTCTTGGCAAGTTTCCAGAAAAAGGAAGACGAAGGCGGCACGGGCACCCTCCATCTCCTCCAGCTCGTGTCTGGCTCGGGGATCCTGGATCTGGCCCATGACATCTTGGGCAAAGGCGGCGGACACCGAGGTGAACAGGGTCATCCACTTGGCCGTCGCCTGGCAGGTCCGGAGAGCCTCGCTGGCACTTCTGAAGGCGGCCCCCGAGTGCACGGAGTTAGCGAGCCAGTAGAAGAGGGTCTCCTCCCACTTGTACGAGCTCGCCCACGACGAGGTCTCGGATCCAGCGGTGGCATTGTGCACCCGCGTGTGGCCAGTCGAGTAACGGTACAGAGCATTCAGCGTGGAGGGCACATCGACCAAGTGGCGGCGGGAGAGCACTTTGAGGTAGTGCGGGATGCGAGGATCGAGACTCTGCCGGTTGTGCGGCTGCGGTCGGAGGAGGATGTCGGCGATGATGGCTGGAGGCAGAGGATGCTTCGGGTGCAGGAAGCCAACGTACGACTCGAATTTGTCGGTGTCGAGGCGCTTGACTATGCAGTGTGCGATGAACTTGGTCCATTGATCTCTCGAAACGTCCAGCCCTCTGGCGCTGGCCTTCTCTACACCCCCCTCCATCTCCAAGAAATCGTTGCGCGGACGGGACACTCTTGCATCGGCGATTAGAATGTATACCTCAATATGTGATACTTCCGTATGCCTCAGTATGAGATGCTGTGACTGCTCGTCGGAGTTGGTGCGCCTTTTCGCCGGCAGACTCGTCGCCGTCTGGTTCCAAAAATGAGACTGAAGGTTGAAAGGCAGTCGAGGTATGGGAATGCCTCGGCAGGTAATATGTATGTCTTGGTGCTATCGATAAGCCCTATCCTGCGAGGCAGCCAGGGTCTGACCTGTGGCTCCTGCTACCGGTAGCACCTAGCGTAAGGTACCTCGTATATGGACGCCCTAGCCTTTCGTATTATTCGACGCCACCTTATCAAGTCAAGCTGGACTTAACTCTCGTTATGAGTGGCTTCTGGATGGTTTTGGGCCAGCTCTTCTACATTGATCTATTCGAGACCATTCAACGGAAAGTGAAGCCTCTGAAGCATCTACCGGTAGGTTAAGTGCCAAGCCTTTCCGAGATTAATTCCTTTTCTCGCCTATATGTAATTGATCTCAAGTAATGTGATCCAAACTGCCGGTATGTATGACTCTCGGCAGGCTTCAATTTTGGCATTGAAATGCGAAGCGATAGTGTGACTTCGGCCAGATGTAAATTTCCGCCTCTGTGAGGCCACGATAAATATTCACTTCAAGCCTCCAGAGCATATCCTTTGCCGCTAGATTCAGTTATCTCACACTACCCTAGGTAAGTCTATTGTATGCTTCTCCTAGGTACTGTCGCTTCATCCTTGCCACTCATGTAGGAGAGTCTTGTGTTCCAAGCCTCCGCCCGTATCATACAACCAATAGGTATTCGCTCTCCCTTCGTATTTCTGTTCTTTCGTGGACGTAAGAGGGGACTTTAACCCCTTCCCCCCACTCCCTTTTCGTAGACCCTTTTGTTCAGTAATGGGCTGCTTTGCCCGCATAGGTATTGGCCATGGCGCAAGAAGTTCCTGTATGCGCCCCCCCAATGCCTCTAGACCCTCTTCTCTCATGACAGCCGCAGATGCTTGCTACAGCTCTGTTCAGTCCTCCTCGTTCTTGACCACGGGCGATACCGGTATTGCCTCGGGATTCCGCGGGCCGACCATCCAGTCCTGCATGGCGAGCCACTGGCTCCAGTTGGCCTCGGCACCGACGATCTCCTTCTCCGTCACGTTCTGCAGCGGCCGCAGGAAGGGGATGCTCTGGCCGTCGGGCATGTCGTACTGGTGCTTCACGTCCAGCCAGCTCGAGCTCTTGGAGGCGAAGAGGTAATTCCTCCGCTCGACCTCGTGCAGCGGCCCCACCCCGGCCGCCCAGTTGTCCCCGAAGAAGCCGTGCAGCACGCCGGGCACGTCGGTGCCCGTCGCCACCAGCCGCCGGATGTAGGGCGTCAGGCTGATCGCCGTGGGCGGCTGGGTCGAGGCGGGCAGCTTGCCCGCGGCCGACGACGAGACGGGCGGCAGAGCCGAGGGCGACCCGGCCGAGTTGGACGTGATCACGGGCCGGACCGCCCTCTGGGATGGGAGCTGGATGTTTATGAACGCCGCCATGGCCTGCACCGGCCCGTCGTGTTGCGCATGGTCCAGGAAGTAGCGGACGCAGGACTGGAACTGGGGGTACCACTCAAGGACGTCGAACTCGGTCTCGTGGAGCGGGAGGAAAGGGTTGGAGGGATGCGTGCCGGCGGGCGCAAAGCCTCGCATCCCCGCCGGGAGCGACTGCTGGGAAGGCCCCGGGAACATGGGGAAGCCCTGGGAGTGAAAGGCCATACCGGTATGGGTGCGGCTGTTATGCTTCGCAAAGACACGGCCGACAGGCGGCACGGCAGCGGAATATGAGCCGCCGCGGTCAATATATCTCGTGGCGCGAGCCTGGTCTGGTGGAAAGCCCCCGGGGTGTCTAATAACACCAGATAGGAGCTTCCTGGCCGTCCTGGTGAGACGGCACGGCTGAGCTGCTCGGTTGGAACGTCGATGAAGCAAGGTAGAGGAGAACGAGCCGCTATGGAGAACAGTCTGGGTGCGGCATCGAAGGGATATATATGGGTCGTCGAATCAGATACGCAGAGGGATGCCCAAAGGAGGAGTTGAGGCTGGGCTAGGTCAGACGGCGGGTGGAAGTGGATCAGGAACGGCTTTAATACCCGTGCTTATGATCTCAACCGCTATCTAGACCTTGACCCTGCCCAGTGAGGGAGGGGGACAGAGGGCCCGCGACAAGGCAGGGAGAAGGGCGAAGAGCAAAGACGAACGGGACAGAGACAAGACAGAAAGAGTAAAAAAAAAAAATGAAATACCTACCGGCGTAACCAGGTCACGCCGCACGGGCGGAGGCTACCGGTACCGGTACTGTACAACGGCGGCTGGACCGACCCAAGCCAAACGTTCCGGCGCCGAGAGTGCGCCACTGCAGGGTGCGGATGTAGGTTGACCTTAGCGTCTCTTTTATTATTAGGGAGATGCAGTGTAATCATCAGTTGCGTTCGACAGGATCTGGGTGCATGGGTCTTGTGGGGAGCCGATCACACGGCGAGGCGTGGTACCGAGCGAACCAGAGGGACGATGACGGAGGCGCAGGGGGTGGTTGAGGTGGATGGGCACACCACTCACAGACCTGGTTCGGGATGCGATTGGGATATCTCCTTCATACCTACATTATGTGTAGACGCTACTGTCCGCGGATCACGGAGTTCAGAGGTATGAGAGGGAGCTCGCGAGATGGGAAGAACTGAGGTGCATGCGTGCCCTGTCCCGGGCCAGTCTAGACTCTGGAGCGCCAGAATATGTAGAGGAACGTCCTAAGCGCCGAATTTCAGACGGACGCCCTATGGGAATTTGGGTGATTCTCGTCTGATAGAGAGTGTGCCGTACTTACTGGGGTGGGGGCCGTTGCTTCAGACAGAGATCAAACATTGAAAAATGTTGGGACGAAAAGTCGCCAAAGACATGATCGTCGCTATCACGGCACGGCGGCCCTGAGCAGAATTTGGCTGTCGGTCAGGGCCAGGACCCATCTCATCCACGGGATCCCCCGGTGAGGCGGCGGCGGAGGGAAGACGGAAAGATGAGAGAGGGAGCTCAGGTACGGAAGATAGCAGGTCCAATGGAGCCGGTCTAGGCGAGCCTGAGGAGCACAGACCCAGGGGACCTCCCGCTGACAGCGAGGCCGCCCAAGGTCCTCTGGCGGCTGGCCGACTCGGCCGTCCGGGGCAAAGCGGCGGCGGCGGGCACCACTGCAGTGCGGGCGGGGGAAGCGGGCGGGCTACGGCTTCTCCAGCAGGCCTGGGCAGCCTGGGCTCGGGTGTGTCAGGGACCTCAGGGCCCCACCTTACCAGGGGTCCCCGCTACTGATGAGGCGCCGGGACGGGCGAGCCTTCCTGCAGCACGACTTCTCTGCTGTAACCCAACTCCAGCTGCTGCCGTGTCGCTTGAAGAGTCAAGTCCGCGTCCTCAGGTTCCTCGCTGCTGCCGAGGGCCTCCGGCTTCCACCATCACTAGTGCACCGCGAATACTTCTGTAGCCACTAAATCAGTACTACTGTAGGTACTCCGTGGTACTGTGCCTTATAAGGCCTGCTGGCAATGATACAATTGCTTCCTTCTTCCCTCCCACGACTCCAAGCGGATGTACTGCACATATATCCACGTCACCGTGTTGAGAACGGCCACATGTCTTTTGCAGTGACGGGCATACCTATGCATGGCTTGAGATCTCTACTGATGGCTATCTGAGACAGAGCCGTTACCTCGGCGCATGATGTCTGCGCCTCATCGCATCCCGTCTCATTGGTCGCGTCCTGCGTCTCGGAGCTGGCCGCCCAGCCGCGTGCGGAGCATTGCGGGCAGTCCCTCGCTCAGCTCAGAGTCACAGTCGCTTCTTGGTCCTCGGCTCCGCAAGCTTCGCGCAGAGGCCTTTGCCACGGAAATTTCTATCGTGAGTATCTTAGGTAACTTACTACTTTGCCTATGGCTACAAACGCCAACCCAGCGGAACCTACCACCCGGTCCGGACTGCTGCATTGCATAATCCCAGGCGGACGGCACTTTGGTCGTACAGCTTGACCCATTGTATGCGGTGTACCGCCACTGATTCGCCAATAGGTACCTACCTAGTCAAGAGATCTCCTCCCATTCATAGTCTGCCGTGGTAGACCGGAGACTCCAAGGGCTATCCAGAGAGAAGTTCATGTCTACATCGATGGATTCGCTTGATTCTCCGACAGTTCGTGGGGGAGACCGAATGTGCGCTCTCCGTCACCATTTCCAATGTCTCGTGCACGAGACACACGGCTCTGCTAGCCCGAGGATCTGACGTACTTCTCCAGATAACACCTTGAGCTTGAAGTGTACCGCAAGCTTCA
Organism: Xylariaceae sp. FL0804; assembly: GCA_022539325.1. Lineage (NCBI taxonomy): Eukaryota > Fungi > Ascomycota > Sordariomycetes > Xylariales > Xylariaceae > Xylariaceae sp. FL0804. The sequence continues at coordinate 816,106 of JAJKLG010000010.1, forward strand.
TCTTGAGAAGGCAACAACGCTCTGCGGTTGGTGGTGGGATATTTCGTCAGTAACGGGACTACTCAAGTGCCTACCGTTCCGAGTCCAACTACCAGCCTGCGTTCATTGCTGGCAGATACTTACCTACTAAGGCATCGTGCCTCTACTCGAGCTCAAGCCAATGCTTTTGGACACTTAATCACTGTTGAATCGTCTTATAGCGCTTGTTCCGGATTGTCTCCTATGGGAAGTAGCTCTAGAGACCGTCATACTCCGCTCAGCTTCTGAGGTGGGCTTTCTCGCAAGTGCTAAGTTTTATCCGCCGTCCGAAATCTCCAAGTTATCGATCTGGTCTCGGGCATTTGGATGTTGTTCCACTCTTCCGGGTCATGCTTACAGACTATTAGGCCTCATGTGTCACCAAATATCTATCTGGACGATCTGCTGTGTCAGCTTCCGCTCCGATGAGGTTGTACCGCTACCAAGGAACACATGGGTGAACAGATGCACTGGTTCAGGAGAGAAGCTGTGAGTTGACGACAGAGTCTTATATGATAGCTTACCCCTTTCCTCGTCTATTCCTGGTGGCGCTTCCGCAATGTTGTGGTGACTGCGCTTCTTACCAGAGCCAGATATCTCATTCTGGCATCCCATGCCAGTCGACGGGACATTGTTCCCAGAAACCTGTGACCGGAGCTCAGCAGCGGATGGGGATAATATCTCTAATGCATCAATTGGAAATCCTTCCCTGTTGGTTCCACTGACGGCCAGTGTTCGACTTGGTCTGTTCGCAATCTCGCTTTTCACGCAACACCAAGTCGAGGTTGTGTTATCGCCCGCCCTCACCCTGTGCCATGCTTTGGAGGCATTCTACATCAATCATTGACTCTACGCGATGCAACGCACGCTCGAGGCAACCGGTGAATCAATCCCTCGCACGATACTCGCTTGTCCGTCTTGCCATGCATCGAATTGTGAGCAGCACGTATTATTTTTCACAGCTTTCACGTTTCCGCCGTTTCCTCATCTACTATATAGGGCTAGTTCAGCAGCATATCCAAGGATCTCGGGTACGCGCATAATCGTACCGCCAGCGACGGACATGCGACGGTGACATCCACTGCTTTGTATAAGTCGAACGGGCCAATTCGAGCAGCACGGGACTGATACCTAGACTAGCATTGCTTCCGAATGGCCTCCTGAGTCTATTCCAACAATTCGCTTGCTCCTACCAGGCTCAGAGTCCAAGGTTTCGAACCAACCATCATACACACTGTCAGGAGTTACTATACCTTTGATCTCACTTCTGCAACTGCTGGTACTTACGCTTACTCCTCAGAGGACTGTTGTGACAAGCGCAACATACTGATGCCGAATTTATCGTGCACACATAACACCCGCTAAGTTACTTACCGCGTTGGAAGCGATCTGGAGAAGGAGTCGTTCTCGCGTGGAGGATGATATACGAGCAAGTTATATGTACAGGGTAACAGTCGAAAGGCTCGCCAGGCATGCACCACTGTGACGCACCTACATATTCGCCATCATCGGGACCATGCTCGAAGCATGGGCACGTTGCCCTTGCTTCAATCAAGACGCACATCTTCAAGTATTGCCTTGTCAAGTCGTTCATAGATCATAAGCGGCGTGCTAAAGAACCATGGAGGCGATCTTCAATGTTTACTGAACAAATCCTCGTGCAAGCCCAATACCGCCTCATCAAACATGCCTCTTTCCGCGCCAGGCCACGTGGGATTTCGGGTCCTCGAACGTGATGGTTCTGACTTGCCGCGGCAAATTAATCAGACAAGGTTGCCGGCAGGGAGTCTTCAGCCTGAGCTTCACGAGTGGACAAGTGCCTATTGCCACGTTCGATGCGACATTGCTCTCTCTCGAAGGAGCGCGGGTTGATCCCCGCAGGCACCCCCGGCCAGTGACCCCCCCGGCCGAGCAGCCCCCGGAAGCCTGGAGCCATGCTGCCGCCACGTTCCCCACGATCTGGTTCGACGAGATATTCCCCGATGATCGTGCAGGGACCCCCGGAAACAGATCAGAGGTATAAGAGGGGCGGGTGGCCCGGCCGCCCTGCCATTGGATGCGTCCGTCAGCCCTGCCGCCCTGCAAAACACGACGCTGCGGTGCAGTCAGCCGCTGCGGCTATCCGCCCGCGGAGGCGCGCCGCCGGGTGCGGTGCCTGCGTTGATTACCGGTAAGTGATCAAACTTGCAAATCCGCCCCAGTGCCCGCCGCCGCCCTCATCCGCTCCGCAGTACGGCATGAGCTGCAAAGATTCCTAACATTATAAGAACGAGTGGATGGGGGGGAAGGGGTGGGTTGCCATTGCTGCCCTCGTCTCACTCGCAAATCACCGCGCCCCGGCCGATGCCCGCCTCACCTGCACAAGTTCCGTTCCCTAGGTAAGTTGCGACGCCTGCCGTACCGGTACCGATTCGCGATGATGTCCAGGATAGGAAGCATGCGGGGCGTTCCTTGGCCTCTGGGACATCTCCATGCATCGTCGGTGCCGTGGGGTTTCATGTGCAATAGGTAGACGCGTCACGCGCCGCTGTTTGTAAACCCCCCTTTCCTCGGACTCCCTGCGGAACTACCTGAGTGTGGCATCTCCGAGAGCAGCCTCTGCAGTCACCAACTGCTTACCGTACTGATCAGCAGCCGTGCAGTCAGGCGCTGCTCATCGGAAGGGCCACGGCACATCCTTCGGATGCGAAATGTCGAACTTTGTCGGCATCACTTGTGATGGGAGGCAGGGCTCCAGCGCAGAGCAGCGTGAGGGCTTTCCGTCTTGTCGCTGATACAAGGCAATCGCGGGGAAGTAGGCAGGTATCGGTAGTTACCTTCATGTACGACACTTCTTTCGTCTCGTGCGCAACCCAATTGGTCTAGATACAACGTCTTCCATTGGAGGACTCCCTCCCAGTCTCGCTTCCTTGTCTGGACGTGACACACCTTCCGCCGGAGCCAGGGCTTGTAGTGAATCTCTCGGATGCCCCTAGGCTTGGTTGGTGGGTGGTCTGCCCCGGCCGCCAAGCTCGAGCTCTTCCTGTATAGACTTGGGAGGCAGCCAGGAACTGCCGGTATGCCTAGGCAGAGCTGGTAATAATCTCTCGCCAGTGGAAGATATGTGAGAACAGACAGCTACCTAAGTATGGATAGTATAAATGAGAGACAGGTAAAGCAGGGGCGGTCACCATTCTCGAGACATTTACACGGAGGCGTGTCAACCGCAACCTCGCAACATGGACGCGATCATCCGGGGAAGGCTGCAGTCAGGCTCTACTTTGGTTCGTTATCCATTGCAACGGCAAGAGTTCTCCAAGAGTTCTAATGAGTCGAAAGTGTTACTGTTTTCAGACAGCTGAGATAGGCTCGCGTCTGTCCTTCAGCCTGCGTATAATTATCCAGAGCAACAGGCCGCAGGACTCCGGCGAAAGAATCATACATCCATTTTTACCCCAGCTTGAGCGCATAAACACTGTACTCACTTACGGGCGTTGCTTACGGCTTATAGTTCTGGCCCACGAATGGCGTGGCATTGTCTGTTTGTAACACAAATTGAGTTAGAACCTGGGTAGGCAGACCAGTTAAGAGTTCAGCGTTCACAGACACGCGACTTGACCAGTGAACTGCGTTGAATCCAATTCTAGAATTCTTATCAACTGCTCACATCCGTTATTTGGCAAGTAAGCGTAACCTGTTCTTTAGTCACGATACCGTTCAATAGCTTTCGCAACCTCGCTCGGCATTTCGTAGAATGGAGTCTTATAATAGCACAGTCGTGGGATCTTTAACACAGTAGCAGGCTATCCACGGCAGGTATTGTGGTTATGGATGAGGTACGGCACTCGAGATACGGATCTTCTGTGTGATGGCTTAATTTATTAGGTTGGTTGGTTTTCATTGACGAAAAAACTCAGTCTCTGTCAAGACGATGAAAAGGAGGACCCCAAAGGGCAATTCTTTGGCAACGATTAAGCAATACCCCCAGCATGTCCTAAGTATTCCATATTTCTGTTCATAAGCGCTCATCGACTACTCCACTTCTGCCAATAAGTCGATAGCGAACAGAATTGCTTGGCCAGAGCAAAGTCAGGTAGGCAGCAACCATCTTGCGTACCCAGGAGCTATGTGGAAATATTGCAAGCTTTTCATGATGCGTCTAATAGTTTAAGTAGTCCTCTAGAATGAGTCCATAGATCTTACTCCAGGAAGTGTAGCACTTTTTGATAATATGGAGGACAATGGTCTGTCCAACTACCCCGACTTCACGGTTTTGAAACTATGAATCACGCGTTGTTTGGTGTCAGACAACTAAGTATTCTATTCGGCATCCCAATGCTGCGAACATCAGGCGGCATCCCAATGCTACGATCATCAGGTTGCTTGTGATTCCGTACTTCCGATACGTTGTGGGAGACGCGTCACATGCTCGGGTGCTTACCATATCCGGAAAGTTCGAAGTCTGAGCTACTTATCACGATGACCGTGAATATCCCTGCCAACACGTGTACAGTCGACCCGAAGGTCAAGATAGTTCAAGTGCGGAGATCGGGTCTCTGATGCCAGATAGACCGCAGATTTAGGGTTCGATGCTGCTAGAGCTGCGGAATATGCGGTTAAACTGACGGCAGTCGTACCAAAGCAGGATTCTGCCAGGGGCTATGAGCCGACCTCCCGGAAATGGGCTCCGGGAGCACAAATATTAAATCCGGCAGAGCTCAGGGTAGACTGCAGGTCTACACCGTGACATTCCATTCACAGCTCCTGTTGTTAGAGGCTGTCTGCTCACAGATAACACTCCTGTGTCCATCTACCTTCTACTGATTTGAACTTGTCGACTTGTGCGGCCAAGAAAGAACGGTTCAAGGGCTCATAATCACCCTCGTACAATTCACGAGTTGAGTTGAATTGCTCTCCTTCCTACCGTATCAACCGAGAGACGCAATGCGCGTCATGGAGCTCATCAGTGCGGTCTTCCGGCTCGCCTGGATACTCGCCGTCCGGATATCCAACTACACCGTCGTGCGGCTGCCCGCCGCCGCGATCATGTTCCCGACCTACCTGCTCGTCGCCTTCCTCCGGTCCCTGCTGCCGTACCTGGCCCCGCAGGTGCCGGGCCTCGTGCTGTCGCAGAAGTACCGCGACGGCCTGGCGCAGCGCGGCATGGCGAACCGCGAGGCCCGCGAGGACCTGGCGCTGCGCCAGCTCCGCGGCGAGTACCGCTTCCCGGACGGCGAGGTCCGGCGCACCCGCCACGACCCCGCCGAGCGCCGCCGCATCGAGGCCGCCCTGCCCGGCCGCCGCGAGTTCGTCAAGGTCTGCCCCGGCGTCGAGGCCGCCGTGCTGCGCGCGGGCAACGAGGGCGGGCCCAAGGCCCTGCTGCTCCACGGGAACCCGAGCTGGAGCTACATGTACCGCAACGTGAGCAGCTCCTCACCTCACCTCACCTGCGCTAAACGCGTAAAAACGTTTCTGCTCATCTCAGTTTATCATTGACTGACGGTGTGTGTCTGTCTGGCCTTAAAAAAAGATTATTCCCATGCTCGTTGAGAACGGGTTCGACGTGTACGCGCTGGACTGGGTCGGCTTCGGCATGAGCGACAAGATCCTCGTCGCGGAGCACATCTCCTTCGACCTGCACATGAGGACACTGATGAACGTCCTGGAGACGTTCGACTTGACGGACACGCACGTCCTCGCCCACGACTGGGGCGGGTAAGTCTTCCCTCCCCCCCTGTGGCATTGTCACGTTTACGTCACCCACGGGAGCTTGGACTGATCTGCTGCCTGCCTACCTAGTTGCATTGCCCTCTGCACTCTACCCCTCGTCGAGAACCGGGTCAAGTCGCTCCAGCTCCTGAACAGCTTCTTCCCGCCGCGGCCGACGGAGGTCAACATCAACTCCCTCTCGCTCTACTACATCTGGCTGTCGACGCAGGGGCTCCTGGACGGGCTCGTGCCCGAGCGCCTCGTCATCGACTACATGGCGCCCGAGGTGGACCACGGCACGACGGAGGGCTACTCTTCGCAGTTCTCCGGGCCGCGCGAGAAGAAGGCCGTGTACCGCTTCGCCTTCCTGGCGCCCGGCCTGCCGAGCCCGGTGTACGAGGCCTTCCACCGGACGCGCGCGGGGCTCATGCTCGACGGCCTCTGCCCGCCCGAGACCTTCTCGAGCCTGCACGAGCAGCTGCGGCTGCGGCTGCGCGACCGCGAGACCCGCGCCTACTGGGGCAGCGGCCGCGCCCCTTTCAAGGTCGCGCTCGTCTTCGGCCACGAGGACCCCTTGCTGCGCGATTACCGCGATGTCCTGCATTCCGTTATCAGGACCAAGGAGGGCGAGCCGGACGCCATGTGGCTCAAGGGCGCGGGCCACTACCCCAACGAGGAGAAGCCGACGGAGATCGCGAAGCGGTTCGTGGCCCTTGTGCGGCACCGCACGATCTTCTAGGGCGCCTCTAGCCGACTGTAGCTCTCATGACGGACCATTGTCTGTGGCACCGTTTCGCAGGAGTACGCCGTCAAAGGTTCAGATTGTCTGCCATTTGTTCAATAACAGAAGATGATTTGGGTCTGGCAACGGCATAGCTGTAGACACCTCATAGGAAGGTTGATTTTCAAAATAATAGTTCCCTAGTAGTTTTACCTTCCTCCAAATTTCCTCGATCATTGTACAACTGGCTAGACCATTCTTATTTTCTTACCACCGAAAAGCTGGTCATATTCCATGAATGGCGTTCAACCCATGAAACACTTTGATATTTCAGCAAGATCAACGGCGATTCGAAATTAAAAGTAAACAAGCGCTCCAGGAAGCAATGTACACGAATACTTACCCCATATACTCCTCGTGGTCCACGGCCGTTGAATCACTGCTCTTCCCCCCATTGCTACCCCCATTACTCCCCCCGTCAATCCCATCCACCTCGTCAGGTACCGGCGCCTGATAACTTCCATCCTTCATCTTCACCGCACCGCCGATCCCCATGAGCACGAACAGGGCCCACTTCCACCGCCGGGGCCACAGCGCGAGGGACAGGACGAACCAGAGCATGAGCTCGCCGTAGGTGAAGAAGTCGAGGGCGCCTCCCGGGGCGCCGCGCTTGAGGCAGCGGTGCAGGTCGACCCAGGCGCGCATCCAGGCCTCGCTCGGCCGCGTCGCGGGCTCGACGACGAACATGAGCAGGATGCGCGTGTAGATGCCGATGTGGAAGTTGCCGACGGTGCCGATGGCGCTCACGTAGGTGGCGTTGGTGGCGCAGACGTCGGGGAAGCCCACGGGGAAGGTCTGCAGGTACCAGTTGGGCGGGCGGTAGTGCTCCTTGAAGGCGTCGGGCGGCAGGAACTCGAGACTGGGCCGGTGGTAGCCCGTCGCCAGGATGACGGCGTCGGCGCGCACGAGCTCGTGCTTTCCGGGCCCGCCCTGGGGGACGCCGCGGTCCCGCCGCGAGAACTTGACCCCCTCCTCCACCAGCCCCAGGATGTCGCCCCGCAGGAAGCAGACCGCGCCCGAGCGCAGCTGCGTCATGATCCGGTCGTTGCACATGGGCGTCTCGGTGAAGAGGCCTGTGTTCGCCGGCGCGAGGTCCGCCAGGTCGCGGTAGAAGAAGATCTTCAGCAGGGACTCGGGGATCCACGACAGGTTGGTCTCCTCCCCCAGCGGTCCGATGGCGAGGAGGATGTCGACGATGGGGTTCCGCGGAATTATCCACTTGTCGGACTGGCACCACGATTTCTAGGTCAGTAATATGTCCCCCGTAAGCCCTACCTACCGTCTAGGACTCGAGGCCTAGGTAAGAATCCGGGGATGGGAGACGTACCCTAGCCAGAATATAGCTCTCCTTAGCCCCCTCGGAGACGGCGAACTCGACGGCCTCGACGGCGCTCGCGCCGCCCCCGATGATGGCCACGGTCTTGCCGCGGACCTCCTTCTCGTGGCCCGTCAGATCCGAGGAGTGGACCATGGGGCCCTTGAAGCGGTCCTGCCCCGGCAGGTGCGGCATGTTGGGGTCGCCGCACGAGCCGGCCGCCGCGATGACGCCGTCGAAGAGGCCGTCGCGGCCGTCGTTGACGCGCCACCGCCCCCCCGCGGCCTCGTCCCGCCATACCCGCGTCACGGGCGTGTTGAACTTGGTGCGCTCGTCCAGGCAATAGCGCTTCCAGAGGCACGTGATCTCGGCGAGGATTTGCTCGCGCGTCGGGTACTTGTACCGGAACTTGACCGACGGGTGGAAGCGGTACATCATGCTGTGGATCTGCAGGCTGGACGTGTTGTTGACGCGCTGAAGAAAGATTGTGAACCGACGACGTCGCTGCGGTCAGCCTAGATACCGTCGCAGGGGGGCGGCGGGCCGGGTCGTCTTGGAAGATAGGGGGGGAGAGGAAGGGGGGAGAAACTGCTCACACTCCATATGCCTCCCAGGTTCTCGCGGCCGCCAGCCTCGAAGAGGGTTACTTCGCAGCCATGGCCGATACAGTGAGCGGCGGAGGACACGCCGGTGACCCCGGCGCCGATGACCGCGATGCGGGGCCCGTCTAGATGATGATGCGGCGGTGGAGGATTAGGAGAAAAGATCTTGGAGAGGAGAGACTGGTAGCCAGAGTAGCCCCAGTGTACTACGGTGCTGACGACGCCCATGCTTGCTGGCGGACCGATCTCAATCTCAAAACAGATGACTCTAGAGATTCCCTTTCTCCTCCTCTGGTATTCGATCAGATCGGCCTGCGCCGTTCGCCAGATCTCGTCTGCTATAAGTACTTCGTCACGATACTACTGATGACGTGTCCTGGCATATGTCACGATCACCCCAGGTCGCCCGAGGCGCGCCGGTAAGCTTGGTTCATCCTGTATATCTTCCCAGAGCATTATCCTGGTAAAACTTGGTAAGCTACACATCACCTCCATATACTTTGCACTAGGAGGTATGCCTGTCTACGGTGCCAGAGGCTCGGTGCGGAGATATGCCGGTACTTGCGCTCGACGTTCAAGGTCTTGGTTTACAATTTAGAGTCTGTCAGGATTGTTGAAACTCAGTAGTCCCTACTGGAAGATCCGACACTTCCGGGGACAAATGCTCGGACCGGTGTGTCCCTCTCCTCTCAATAAGTACTCGATCCCGAGCCGTTGCTAGATTTCATTGGCTTCCCTGGGGAGCCCGAGAAGTCCTCCTGAAAAGGTAACCACCAACCTGGCGGTCACAGAATGAACGAAACAAATTATCAGCTCAACTCGTGACCTCTTCTCGACTGCTTCTAGGCACCTAACTTATTTGTTCTCCAACCTATGTTTGGGATTACGGCATTATTGTCACATGTAGTCGTCCGAATGAGGTAAACTGTCTGTCATGATCAGAACGGGCGGTCTGGCCGGCACCGAATTTTCCCCGGGGTCGCATCGATGCGGAGCTACAGGTCCAAGACGAAAGGCTGATGGCTCACCAGCTGAGAAGCTTGAAAGAAAATACCACCAGGAGTCGAATGACTACACCTTAGACAACTGGAGTGAGCCGACAGTTATATCAGCTGGCGAGCCGTGTAAAGGTAGGGCCAGTCTATCTTATAAAACGGATCCTATAGATCATAAGCAAGTTTCATTTGGTGTAATCATACGAGACTCATACCTGTGTACCTAAGTAAATGCTTGAGGTACTTGGAACTTTTGCCTATACTTGCAAGCATCACAACTCGGGTTATAGCGACAATCCAGCGCCCACGTAACGCAACCTTTTACTCCATACTATGCGCACCATTGGGCTATCCAAACGGCGAGTAGGGCAATTGGTTGAGTCCATGCGATTGATAGCGATTAGTTACTTCCTCATTACTCTGAAAGCTGACTACTACCAATGACTGGCAAGACTGCGCACGGTACTTGACATGCCAGCCAGTTTCTCTCAGCTGCAGGGCTTAGCTCTGTCAACTTTACCTCGTCCAACTTCCTTTGACGTCGGCGACACCTGCCAGGGCCACCTACTCCGTACTATTGGATCACGGTATCACCATTGCCATCAGCCAGCCTTCTCCCTGCGCCAGAGTTTGCAGCACAAGCAAGGCAAAAACATAACATCATAGAATGGATGTAAATAGCACCAGAAAAGAAAACCCAGATACTCAGAGGGTATTAAACATACCTGGTCGGCAGGATAAACCAGTTTCTGCAAGTCGAACACATTTGAGAAGGAACATAGTCTGCAAACCCACCCCCTTACACTTTTCTCCTGGTGGCATCCGCTCAAAGCCCAAAGCCCAGTAACGTAAGTTACAACCATCTGGTGCCGGGACCTACCGCGCAAACGGCCTGAATCTACGTTTGAGGCCTCTGCCCGAGTTTGACGCGCAAGTTCTCGTTGTACGCCACACCGCTCGCGACGACATACTGCCCCGGATCCAGCAATTCAATGTCAAAGTTCCGGATAATCTGCGCGAACGCGTTAGCTGAACATGGCTCAGCGATAAAAAGGAAAATCCGGAGGCGGCAACGGAAGGGCGACACACCTCGGGCAACAACTTGAACAGTTCCCTGCGTAGTGTTACAACCTAGTCAGCGCTGCTACCTATATCACATATTCCCCGGGGTCGGGGCGTCAGCACATGAATTCCGTAGGTGACTTACAGGTACGCCACGTCCTTGCCCAGACACACGCGCGGCCCCATGCCGAACGCGAAGATGGCCGCGTCCATCTCGGCCTCCCTGGCGGCGTCCCCCCGCAGCAGCCAGCGCTCGGGCCGGAACGCCAGCGGGTCGGGCCCGAAGACTTCGGGGTCGCGCTGCACCACGTACGCGACGCTCGTGACCTCCGTGCCGGGCGGCACGGGCGTTTCGCCGATCATCACCGTCGCCCCGCCGCCGGCGCCGGCGCCGGCGGTGGGGGGCACGACGCGCGCGAACAGGCTCGTGGCCGGCGGCTGCAGGCGGAGCGCCTCCCGGACGCACGCGGCGAAGAAGGGCAGGTGCTCGCGCGCCTCGGCGTACCGCAGCACCGGCCGGCGGAGCTTCCCGGCGGTGGCGGCGGCGTCGGCGAGCTCGGCGCGCGCGCGGGCCAGCGCCGCCGGGTGCGTCAGCAGGAGGCGCAGCGTGCAGCCCATGGCGGTGCCCGTGGTGTCGGCGCCGGCCTGGATCAGCAGCGTGACGTGCCCGCGCTTCTGGGCGGGCGAGAGCGGCGAGCCGTCGGGTAGGCGGGCGTCGAGGCAGCTGTGGATGAAGAGGTTCAGTAAGTAACCTAGGTATCTACTCGTCGATCGTGGCCTCCAGACTCTCTCGTGTGCTCGTTCTTGTCGGCGCGGAACGACCAAGCAGAAGAGTAGCCGAATCCGGGAGGGGATTCGGGAAAAAGACTCACTACTGCAGCAGATCCGGCTCCTCCATGCCCCAGCCCTCGCCCTCCCGCTGCATCTCGCGCTCGCGCTCCGTGATCTGGCGGTCGGCCTGGAAGGCGAGGTAGCCCATGCCCGTGGTGTCGCTGGTGCTGGGCAGAAAGTACGGCGCCAGCATCGGGCTCTTGAGGATATGGCGGCGGAACCAGTGCCAGCGGCCCGCGGGCCCGAAGTAATCAAGGCCCTTGCGGAAGGATCGCAGGAACGCTCGCTCGTCCCGCCCGTTGCGCACAAAGCCCCAGGAGTCCGAGAAGGCGATCTGTGTGAGGAAGTCGGCCGCAAACTGCCTGGGCGGGGCCGGGCGCTCGTCAGTTGGGTGAGCCAAGGGGGGGCAGGGGATGGGGAGAGATAGGCCAAGAGGTGCACCTACGCCACCTTGTCACAGAGCACGACCTCTTCCCCTGCACTCGCGAGCTCATTCATCTTCTCGGTGAATAGTACGATCAGCTCATCGAGGCGGGACTCCCACTTGTTCTTGAGCGAGCCGATAGTCCACTGTGAGAATTAGTCGTATCCTTCCATACTGGTCTCGAATAGGACCTGTGATCCGGAACATCTCGCTTTAGAGCCACTACGGACATACCTGAGAGCCACCCAGTGCCTTTCTCAACTGCCTGTGCTCCTCCCCGTCCATAGTCGTGAACAGGCTCGGGGGCCCCAGAGCGCCGCTGCCGTACAGCTGCGCCTTGGTGTTGAGGCTAGGCTCCCAGTAGATCTTCTTCATATGCTCTGCTTTGGGGAAGAGAAGCATGGTCGGCGATATTCGGATCGGACGCTCCGCTGCAAAGACTATCAGTGGTGGTGTCACTTGGGCGTCGCTGTGCACTGACTTCCGTATTTCTCAGTCAAACTCATCAGCCATTGCACTTCGACTCGCCAATACGAGACCACGGCCAAGGTGAGCGACGTCGACGCGGCATACCAGGGCCCGGGGAATCCGGCCAGGGGATGGAAATACAGATTATTGATGACCCGTTTCAGCACCAGAGAAACAATAACGACAAAGAGTGCGCCAGAGACCGTCGCCAAGGAGGACTCTGGAACCGATGAGGACAACATCGCTGCGAGAGCTTGCCGGTACTTTGTTGAATACTTCCCCGCAGATACTCGAGGACCAGAGTCACGAGAAGGTGTCCCAGTGATACTGGAAATCGGCGGCGAGGGCTGTATTATCTAGTGATGGCTTATCTCCGTCTCAGGGCTGATTGGGTGTGAGGACACATCGCAAGCTGACAGGTGCTTGGAGTGCATAGCTCATTGGAACGGATATACTCATCGATTGGCTCCAGCAGATTGAGCCAACGAGTGCACACCAATCGGGTGGCAGACATGCGCCCACGAGGATTTAGAGGCAAGTATCTGCGAATCTGTCTGCTGTGTACGGGAGTCGATTGTTATGGTCTCAGCTTGCTATGCGGCCATGGGGGCGGAACTGTTTCCCTGGTCAATCCTGACTCATACGGATAGAGCACCACGGAACACTGATGAAGAATATAACCGACTGAGAGCGTTGCGTACAGTCTCGAACCGGTAGATGACTTTGAGCACCGCTGATAAGCTGATATGTCAGCATACCGGTAGTTGTTATGCAGCGCCTGTTCTTCGGTAGCTGCTACGTAACTTGAGTTAAGTTACTCCCCACGAAAGATGCAGCTGCACAAGACTTTATTCTTTATTCGTAAATAAGCAGGTATTTAACCTAACGGAGGATGGCAGCAATTGTAAACTCAAACCGAGTAAAGAGACCCTAGATATGCATCCAAGCCAGCAACCATGCCTGTGTTTGCAAATTTCTACCTATAGATGAATTCAAGTCTCGAGGCTCAGTTGAGGACGTGGTCGAGGGAAGACGCAGGGCAGGTGGGTCCAAATATTGTTTTCCTACTTCGTTTTCGCCCGCAAAAATCACTAACTTCCAGCCTTTACATCTCACCCAAACCCTTATAAAAAGCTATTCCCTTTGGATAGAAATTATTTCCGTACTTAAACCTTCGAAAATGATTTTTCTTTTATTTTTCCCGGCTTAATCTAGTAAAACGACAGGTAAATAAAGATTCGTAACTCTTAGCCTTACTATATATACTAGTTTTTTTTACTTACGCTTTTTCCTAACGCGAATAAAAAATCGAATAAAACTCGGAAAAATAAAAAACCTCGCTTCAAATAAAGCTAAAGCTCGGCTTTATAACCTTGTTATTTTAAAACCTTTATTTCCCTATAGTCTGGCTGAATTGGAAAGGTTAAAAGTCAGTGAGTTTAGCGGGCGAAAACGAAGTAGGACGTAATCAGCTGAGTAGTTGGTGGAGTAGTTCGATTGCACGGCATCCCATAGTTACGACATGTCGTACATATATCAAAACGACATTTTGCCGAACCTGGGAGTGCGGATGCATCATGGCACAGGTAGCCTGCATGTGAACTACCAGGCATTCAACTTAACTGACAAGATTGGCTGATATACAGGATCGACAATTGCCGTATGCTTTTCGACCTGGGGAGATCTAATAAAAACTTGCCAAGCGTTGACGCGGAACTTGGCGTTTCTACGACTGCCATCTTTATAGGCTGACTTGAAGAATTTATTCCTGATGACGGTCGCGGGCTTGTATTCGCAGATGACTTACATCAAGTTTTATGACCTCAGACGTGTGCGCTCGTACTTGTACGTTGCAGTTATTATAGAAAAAAAGATACTAATGCAAAGCTCAAACTCTGCTGGTCCGTTGAAATAAGCCAAGAAAAAAAATTGACCGTTGTCGTGACTTTCTCTTCTCGCGAAATGCCACCTGGTACAGACCGAGTTGTGCGGCGCGGAAACGTCAGCCCAGACCCGACGTGGCGGCACGGCGGATGTGAGCCAGGCTATGTAGGAGTGTGGGTTGGCGGAATCCCGCCAAGGCTGAGGTGACAATCGTCGCCACCCGCGCAGATGTCAATATTTGGCGGATTCAGCCTCTCGCACAGGAGGCGAGAAAGATAAAAATGCTCGAGAGGCGAGTTGCAGGTAGAGAAGTACTCAACTCCCGTCTCAACATATGTTGAGGTTATACCGTAATTAGTTGCAACGAGTTGCGGCCCACTTGAGTCTCCGTAGTCGGTAACCGGAGTGTTTTCCTACCTACCGGAAAGTTACCTAAGGCAAGGTTTTGTATAACAGACGGGAGGATTCGTGTCAGTGAGGCTCGGCTGTATCTAGATTGTGCCCCCGGTGATATTCGGTCCCGGTTGAGTGGCATCCCTCGATTCTATCGTGGAGGGATGCCGCTGGGCGGAGGGGGTTCGCTCCACCGCAGTTAGTTGGTTGATTGGTTGTCGGTGCTGCATGCAATTCTTTTAGGTTAGCATGGTGGTTTAACAAGATCGATAGAGGCGTCGTGGTCTAGATTCCCGACGCATCGGGTTGAGGCGACAGAACGGGGCTATGCCTTCTGGTCTTCCTCTGCCATGTGGTTTGGAAGAAATGATGTGATACAGGCTCTGGGGTTGCTGGGGGTGGTGGGGGCGGTGCAGCGTTTCGGTTTCATTGAGGTTGGTTGAAGTTTCACAATTCTCGTTAGTGCTTATCACGAGCGTGGCACTTCGCGTTAGTTCCCGTCTCCGTGCCCATGGCCGTCACTGCCACTCGCAGGCACCTGGCCAGAGCCGTGGCAGCAGCTGGCGGCGGCGAGTGCAACCACACCAGAATTCTTCCCTCGGTCCGGCGTCGTCGCATCCAATTCGTTCTGTCGCATTTTCGCGACGGCCCTCCCATTCCGGGCCTGCTCGTCGATATTGCCTGCTGCTACTTTGCATGTCGACCACGCAGCCACGCACACTCCGTGGCACTCCGGCTCTGTGGCACGCCTTGTCCGACTGGACTGTAGCGTAGGCTCTCGCGACGATCCCGTCAGACTGAGCCGCGGCGCACCCTCTCACCGCAAAGGGCGCTCCATCAGTGGCGAGCCAATCAGCCGGCCATGTCGCCAAGCTTTCCCGTCTTTGAGGGGTTTGCGATGGTGCTGCCAGTGTATGTAGTACTGCAGTATGTACTGCCAGTACAGGGACCCTGATCTTCATCTTGCCGACTCGCCGCCGCGCGGCCGTGCCAGAGCCGTGCGCTGCCGTGCATGCTTTGCTTTGCTGATTGCCCGCCTCCCGCCTTGTAGGCTGTCATGCCTGTCAACGTCGGCGCCGAGCCGCCGACCCTATGACTACGTGCTCGGTTCCTGCCTTCTGGGCAAGCCCCTCGTCGTCGTCGTCGTAAAGGTCCAGCCAGGCGTGTGGGTGTCCAGGACGACGCCCCGGGTGCATGGCGCTGGCGTTTGTTTGACATCTGTGCTTCTTTCTGGTGACTTGCTTGGCCTCGGCCCTTGCCTCCTGTGCTGTGCGCGCTCTCGTCTCGTGCTGACAGCATTGTCTTGCGCTTACACACAGCTGCAAGGCCACAATCTGACGTAGCACCCACTCCGACGGTCGACCCAGCGTCTCATCGCCGCATACACTCGAGCGGGGATGCTGGACATGGCCCTTTCAGCTGACAGCCTCAGTCTGTGGCCACTTCCCTCCCGTGGGCCCCGACTCCGGGCACCCGCCTGGAGCGAGCCCATGTCACCACAGAGCCATGCCATAAGAGACGGCCGCCCCTCGGCGCCGCCTGCTGCTCCGTCCTCATTTAGGCAAATTTTGCTGCTATGTATTCCTGATGCCTCCATGTCTCGACTTGACTATGGCGTCCGCCCTCAGGTTGGCGGCTCTATCTTGCGCACTCGGTCGTGTCCACGGGCGGTGGATTGAGAACATGGATGGTGCCGGTGCCGCGAATTGGGGCCCCGCGACTCAGACTGCCGCCAACACGGCCGGCCAGAATCCTCTGGCCTGGACCCCGAGGCCAACCGCTGCGCCCGTCGGACCCCACGATCTCGACCTCTTTAGGCGGGACGGTTCCAGACAGTCGACTTGCGGCTTCCCCGCCCAAGACCTCAGCAGTACGTGACCAAGTCTCTCCCATCTTGGTCGTCCGTCAGTGTCTTAATTTCTTACAGGCCCGGCTGTGACCTGTCCGAGCCCCTCGTACTGCCAGTTTGATCCGCAGGCCCTCGTGGTCGGTTGCTGCACCGCAGCCGACCCGGCAGACTGCAAGCTCCCTACGACCTGCCTGGACTCAACACAGGCCACTGACTTTACCGGAGGTGCATCGACACTCGTGTGGTGAGTCTCACATAATCCCGCTTTTGTCTGTACACGCCCAGCTGAAAGTGGAACAGCAGTGATTCAGCGCTGCCACAGTGTGTGACGTTCGCTTACAGCGTCGGCTTCTTCACCGACGCCTTGTACGGGGCCAGCTTTGTTGGGTGTGCGACCCAGGGCGGATCGGAAATCATTGGCACGACTCCGGCGTCTGGCTGGAACCCGCCGGGACAGGCTTCCACCAGCTCGTCCACCTCGACCAGTTCGACGTCGCAGCCAGTGCCTACATCAGTTGTGACCCTCACCGTCACCGCGAGTAGTCAGCCCTCTTCCACACCCTCGACGGTGGCGACGGGCTCCTCGAGCGGCGGCTCGACGTCGAAGCATACTGGTGCTATAGTCGGCGGCGTGGTAGGCGGTGTCGCCGGCTTGGGTCTCATCATCGCCGCGATTTTCTTCCTCATCCGTCGCAGGAAGAAGACTACCACGGACAACGGGGGTCCTCCCATGACTGGCCGCGGCGACAGCGTACCGATCAATGCGATGTATGCGAACGCGCCGCCGGGCTCGCAGTACGCCTCGACATTCTACGGGGAGGCTCCGCCCGGCATGGCGCAGACGACAGACCAGCCATACATGGGATACAACACGGACGGGTACGGGACGTCGACTGCGATATTTGCCCAGCAGCGGCACAGCGACGATGCGCCTTCTTTCATGTCTCCCGAACAGCCCGTGCAGCAGCAGCAGCAACCCGTGCAGCAACCCGTGCACGCGGTATACGCCGTACATTCCAAGCAGAACGACGAGCTTGAGGTGCCGCCCGCCAATGCCAGCCCCGTGTCGCCCGTCAGCCACGACGACGACTACAACACGATGGTGTCGGCACTGACGGTCCCGACACCCCCGCCTGAACGACAGTCGGAGTACAACCAGTATAGCCCACCGCCGCCCCAGCAGTACGAGGCCTACCGTCCCTACCCGGGGACATGACGCGAACCGACATTGGTGGCATCGATACAATTTTCTCTCGAGGGGCCATTTGTACATAACTACAGCTTGCATTGGGATCCGGAGTCGGCGGCGTGAGCGCATGATACCAATTGATTTTTAACCACTTATGGGACTGGACACTTTGCACAGATTGAAAAGGGATAGGGACGGGACGGGACGGGACGGGCACGAGGAATACTGAAGTTGCGACACGGCCAGGATCGTCGTTCTTGTCTACGGCTGCAACATTGGGGTTAGGTGGTCCGGTTGCACCGTTTCTCAGCCCGGGCAGTGTTTGCTACTACCTGAAGTACCTACCTTACTTACTAACCTAACCTAGGGCTGCGATATACCGCCCAAAAGCTGGAATCGAGACGATATGCAAATGTAATTGCAGTCCCGACAAGGTGTGAAGCCGACTTGACAAGTGACGTCGTTGCGGACTTGATTATGGCGGGATGGCTGTCAGCTGTCAGCCTCGAGATATATGTACGGCCAGGGCACACAGATTTCTCACCCAGGGCGATGTCGTAGTGGGTTGTGGAAGTGGGCAAGTAGTAGTCGTATACCACGTAGCGCAGGAAAAAGGCATCGTACCGCCTGCTGGAGATGTTGAAGATGGTAGGAAAGTGACTGAGTACCTAGTCCTTTATGAGGCCCCACATGGCCCGTCGCGACACCGCCCGCCGACCCGACGCCGATATTCTGCCATTTCAACACACCAACCGACCGAACCGGCCGGGCCGGCTTCTGACGACCGACCGTGTATCATAAATGCCGCATGTCGCTTACTGATCTATTCCACGTACGCTGGCTGGACACGCTCACCGCACGCACGTACTGACACACATTTCTAGGTAGTAACCTGAACACCCGTACCTAAGGTAAGTACCAACCTACGGTCCACAAAATCAGTCAAGTCCGCCAGTGACCACCAGTCAGTCAGTCAGGCAGTCAGTGCCATCGGTCGATCAGTCAGCAAAATACCATCACCGGCAACCACGTAATAAGTTATGGCATCATCATCACCAGCTCCCACGATGGTCTCAGCGCTGCCGCCCCTGCCGGCCAGCTACGCGACGGCACTGCGGCTCATCGACGCCGCGCACGCCGAGGACCCCCGGATGACGGCGACGACGACCGCCGGGGCCGGGGCCTCGAGCGCCGCCGGGAAACACCAGCAGGAGCAGGAGGAGGGGTCAAAAGAAGCGGAGGTGGAACGCGAACGGGTTAGGGTTGGGGTCCCGTTCGAGCTGGACTACGCCCGCAAGATGACGGCCTGGCTGGCGCGTCGGAGCCCCGGGGCCGCGCCGGCGCTGCAGCTCGCGTGCCGGGCGCAGCATTTCCGGAGGTGAGTGCGTGAGTTGCGTGCGTGCGTGCGTGTCTGGGTGTCTGGGGTGTGAGGGTGAGCGGGAGGTTAGACGGGAGGTCAGCGGCAGTCTCCAGGAGGAGAGGCGGGGGATGGGCTCTTCTTATGTCTTGTTCTTTCGTCTTTCTATCACGATTCCTCCGTTTTTGTCTTCTTACTTGCTTCTCCCCTATTGGCCTTGCCATGGGGAAATTTGTTGCGGCGGAAGAGAGAGATGGCAGATGGCAATGGAAACTGCAAGAGGAAGAAGAAGGAGAGGAGGAGGAGAAGGAGGGAGAGGAAACTCGCACTCACTTCTGCCCCTCTCTTTTTCTCTCCATCCCGCCCTCTCACTGCGACCGCCTCTATTGGAAGAAGAAGTGACCGCGCGGGTTGACTGACAACCGGACCGGTCGACCGCAGGTGGGAGACGCCGCGCTCCGCGTATCCGGCCACGCGCGCCGGCTACCTGACCTGGCGCGCCAAGCAGAAGACGCAGGCTGCCGAGCGCGTGCGCGCACGTACGTACCTACCTACCTTGTCTTCCTTACTACACCTATCTCTACACCTACCTGACCTTTACCTCACCTAGCCTAACCCCATCATCCTTCTGACCACCCCCTTTTCTCAAAGACGGGACCGAGAGGACCCGACCAATCCTGGTTCCCTTGCTGTTTCAGGTTGCGAAGTAGCTTCTTCTATCGCATAGCGACAATGCTGGTAATTGATTTACTGACTTGCGGGATGGATGACGGCCGGTGATGGAAAAAAGTGCTGCTCGCCCCGGCGCCCGACGGCCCGCAGCTGCCCGAGGACGAGGCGGCGCGCGTCGCGGCCCTGGTGCGCAAGGAGGGCCTCGGCGCGGGGGACGAGGAGGCGCAGGCGCTTGAGGAGTGGGTGGTTTTCTCTCTTTCTTCTTCTTCTTCTTCCTCCTCCTCCTCTGCCCCTTTCCTTGCCCCTGGTCCCCTTTTTTTGATATTACTCTTCATCTTGTCTCTCCTCCCCCCTCTCTTCCTCTTGATTACACTTGTGCATAATGTGTATATGTTACAAACTCGAGTTCGCTATGGTTGTATACCTAAGTCAAGTACCTACTGACTCGGATATGCAGCACCGCGTGCCTCGTGTTCCTCGACGACCAGCTCGCCGACTTCGACGCCCGCATGCGCGCCAGCGCCGGCGACGAGGGCGGCGAGGACAAGCTCATCGCCATCCTGCGCAAGACGTGGGGCAAGAGTAGGTGATCCCGTCTGTCTCCGCCGACTCCCAGAGCGTCACTCCCAGCCGCTGACTCAGGGGCGCTGCCATACAGTGGGCCCCCGCGGCCGCGAGCTCGCGCTCGGCGTCGACTACGGCGCGCGCGCGGGGGAGCTTGTGCGCCACGCGCTCGAGGGCTAGGACGGCGGACGGCTCCCCTTCGCTTCTCCGTTTGAGTTGTTGATGCTGGAGCGGGTTGCCGTGTGGACTGGCCTGGTGGGACCTCTCGTTGCGGTTGCTCGTCTGTGGTATCTTGAGGGACATGTTCTACGCGTACGAACGTGGAGGTGCCGTTTTGTCCATTGGATATGTAGGCTACTGAGTTGCAGCTTTACGTAGGGATAGGGAGACTTGCGTCGGCCTCGTGGCGGACAGATCCTTAGGGAAATACCAAATCGCGGGTGGTCTGCATGCTAGACAGGGGCTGCCTGCCCCTGAGAAGTTTGACGATCCGCCTTCTTCGGGGACTCGGCTAAGGCATGCTACGGTATCTTCGTTACAACTCTCCCATGACAACTATAGTCCATCCTGCTAGTGGTCATGGCGCCACGCGACGCGTCTGGACGTCAGGACATCGGTTCGCATTGCGGCAGCTCGAGCGTGCCGTGTCCCATATCACGGAAGCTACAAATCACGCAGCCTGACCTCATGTAGTAGTGTACACTGGCCCTCTCTTTGCAACGGAGACTGTGTTTAAATAGCAGACACCTGTTTAGGGTGTGATATCAGAGCTCGGGAGCATTGCTTTTTTCATCTCCGTCCGGCATGCACCAGCTTATAATTTCTCGCCCGGTTGCTATCATATTCTGAAAATACATCCTGGCGGGAAGCTAGTGCAAGTTCTCCTCAAGCCTGCTTCACACATCCAGGACGCTCAAGTGATATCAACCTTGCCATCCTTCGCTGCTTCCGGGATCGTTGCAACTCATGTGCACATCAACAAGTCGGTTACCGCTCTCCGCATCCCCCCGGAAACTGTGAGCACCGCCGACCGGGCCAGCCCCGAAGTTTCAATACACAGGCCTTGTCTTCGTCGTCGAGGCCGTCTTGGTCCGGATTTATTGTGCCCATATTATGGCCCACAAGCTATCAGGGCAGAAGGTCGCCACAGGAGCTTAGGGGGACAGAGGAGAGATAATATCAAAGGCGTCAGTAATTTGATCATTGGCCTGACTTGGTCCAGAGCAACCACCCTCCCCAGGTGATATTCGTTGAGAAGCGCGTAATCAATAGGGGCAAAGTCTTGCAAGCGGCTACATGGCGCTGACAGGGAGAATTGCTTCCTATGGTTGATTGGCTCTATCTAGAGGGGCACGGTTGTCTAGGTATGGTCTTAAAGATAGAGGACAGGGTCATAATAGCTTTGTTGGTATAGGTATCTACTGTATTCAACAGTTCTGGGAGGCAGATATCCTCCCCAGGCTTGTAAACTTCCCAGAATTCAGTGCTTTGAGGCAAGATTGCGAAATACATGTCATTCAGTCCAACAATTTCAGTAAATTGTGTTTTAAGAATTTCATGTGAAGCAACTGCGGAAGGTGGCCTGTATACCTTACCTTTGACAATTTTTACAGACCAACCTCGCAATGCATCACGACACTGGGAAGCTGGAGGCTAGGCGACTTATCCGTGAGCAACGTGACCTCGGGTGCATGTTAGGGGATGGGTGCTGGCTCGTCTAGAGGTACCTAGGTACCTCAAGTAGAGAGCTGGTTGATGTTTTCCTATCTGGCGCAGATACTTGATACCTGCCATAAACCAGAAGGTACCTACTTGTTGCCTGGTAAATTTCTATCACCTGGGTAATGTACCTTGGTATCTTAGTCCCGCGCAACACTACCATCCCACCTGACCTCCTGCCTCTACCAGGGCTGTTCTTCTCGCGAGCATCGACGTTGCCTTCACACCACTCGCACCGTGAATGTGACTGTTGCCTTGAGCATCACTGTTGTGCGCCGAACGTCACTGTCACCTTAAGCATTACTCTTGCCCTGATTACGACTATCGCCTCAAACATCACTGTCGTCGCCAACATCACTGTCGCCAACATCACTGTCGCGTTAAGGGTCACTCCCACCCTCCACGTCGCCGTCATCCGTCCTATTGCTGTACCACAGCAATAAAAGATCAGATAACACCCAAGCACCAAGGTAAGCACACTTCTTCACCTATTTCAGTGCTGCCTGAACCCTCCCCGAAACCTCACTACCCATCAACAACATCCGCATCCTCCACCTCCATCTCGCCGGTAGACATCACTGCCCAGTCACCCCTTTACCACCCCATCGACACCCTTATTCTATGCATCCCTCCCGAGGGGCCTCGAGCAGGCCCATGTCTTTTCAAGATGTTGAGTAGTTGTTTGTCAAGCATGCCCAAGAACCCGAGAGTCAGAAAGCAGGTCACCTTCGCGGATCCACTCACTGACGAGGAGGACGAGTGCGGCAGGCTTTCTCGGCAAATCAATACCAGCCAGACTCCCGAGTCTTCTTCGGAATCCTCTTCCCCAGGCAGCATGGCTGATAACATGGAGGAATGGTCCTACAAGGACACCGCCACGCTTCTGGACCTGAAGGCCCAGGACAAGACGTGAGTGCAGGCATACCAAGCTCCCCTTCACCTCAATCCCCTGCCCCGTCCCCCTCCCTTTTCCCTTCCCACCACCATTATCCCTATCCAAAATTCCTATGCCATATGATACGTCCTTCGCAATCCGACATCCCGAATCTAACCCATCACCGCACCGCGCATCCAGCTACGCCGAGATCGGCGCCCAGCTCGGCATCGGCCGCCGCGACTGCCACCTGCGCTTCAAGGAGCTGCGGCGCCGCGCGCGCGAGGTCGGCCTGACCATGGACCAGTTCGTGGCGATCCAGAAGAACATGGAGGGCGGCACGTACAAGAAGCGCGAGGACAAGCTGGCGGCACTCGCCGCGGCCGCGGCCAAGGCCCAGAACGACAGCAGCAAGAAGAGAAAGAATAAGAATGATGATGATGATGAGCTGAAGAAGAAGGAGAAGGAGCGCAAGAAGCGCCAGAAGGCCAAGAAGCTCGCTTCGGACGAAAAGGCGAAGCTGAAGGAGAAGGAGCGCAAGATGAACCAGAGGGAGAAGAAAAAGAAGGAGACGCAGAAGAAGAAGGCTCGCGTCGTCGTCGAGTCCTCCGAGTCCTCCTCTTCTTCGTCCCGCAGCAGCAGTTCGTCGCGCTCCGCCTCGTCCTCCCCAGCTTCTGCTTCTGGTCCCTCCTCGTCGCCCATTCGCTCCGCCGCTGGTGCCGCCGCTGCTTATGATGCTATTGCTGCCTCCATCCGCACCGAAAACAACACCAACAACAACGCGTCCTCCGGCCCCGCAGGTCCTTATTCTTCTTTGGCTGCTGCTGCTGCTGCTCCGTCCGTCCCCGTCGTGGCCCCGAACCTGGCCCGGGCCCCGATTCCGGCTCCGGCTCCGGGTCTCTCGGGTCAAATCTTGACAGGCGCCGGCGGCGGCCCCGTGTACTACCCCCTGACGGAGGCCGAGGAGGTCGAGCGGCGCGCCTCGAACCGCTTCCTCTACCACCACGTCCTGGGCCGCATGTACGGCGACGTCCGCAAGAAGCTGAAGCCCGACCAGCACTGGAACGGTTCCGACTGCATAAGTGGGTTTTTCTCTTTTTTTCTTTCTCTTCAGCTCTTTCTTCGTTTATCTCTCTCCTTCCCCCCTTCTCTCCCCCTCTCCCCCTCTGATAATTCACACTACACATAAGTCTCTCTCTATAGACAAGAAAAAATGCACGAGTTGATCCCGCTGACCCCTTCTTCTGTAACCCTCGCGCCCTCCCTGCCGCCCAGTCCTGGCCAACATCGAGGCCCGCTACCGCGTCGACAAGTGGGTTCACCTGCAGACCGACTTCTGCAACGCCACGGGCCGCATGGTCGACGCCGAGGTGCTGCGCCGCAAGTTTGAGGAGGACTAGGTCGATCGATCGACTCGAGCGATTCGATCGAGCGAAGCAACCAACAGAACGACCGACCGGCTGGCGGTTTGTGTTTGATTCGTGGTCACGCCTTCGTCTTCTTGTCTCACTCGCACATTTGGTCTTTCTGTCTCCGCCTGCCTGTCTGTCTTTCCGAGTAAATACTCGAGTTGATAGATGCTTAGATAGACAGGTAGGGATGTAACTACGGTACCACGAAAGCCCACGGGCAGGGAATACGGAGTTTAATTGATTTTTGATCCAAAGGAAGTCTATCTGTCTTTCCTTCCATCTTCGTACTACTTCCTTTACCGTGACACCTCGCGTCGCAGTGCAGAGAGCCCCCGCGCCGACGTGTGGCTAAGCCCTCGTCCTTCCCTCCCGTCCTCAACAGTAGCTCACGCTCCGCTCGACGCCCTCGAGGGCCCTCTCAGGCAGCATGCGCGCGTTGACGCCCATGACCTCGTCGTCGCCACCGGGGTTGCTGCCGCCGTCGAGGCCGCACCCCCACCAGTGCGTCACGCAGCCGCAGCGGCTGCAGAAGTGGAAGCTGCCTTGCCCGGAGCCGGCCCCGTCGCTGCGCACGTACGCCGTCCGCCCGCCCTGCTGCTGCCCCGGGGGGTCCGTCGTCGTCGTCGCAGCCACCGTCACCGTGACCTTGCGGCGCAGGTAGTACGCCCACTGTTTTGAGAGTGGGGGGAAGGGAAGGGAGGGAGGGAGATAGGGCGTCAGTCAGCTGGGTTTTTTGCTGAGGGCCCTTGGAGTGGAGGAGGAGGAGGAGGAGAAGGAAGACGCCGGAATAGGTTGGTGAAGCAGATAGGTACCGGTAGGTGACTCACCAGCGCGCCGTACTTCCAGCATAGGCTGCATCTGCACTCGTTGAGGCTGGTCGGGGGCTCGGGCAGCTCGAGTGTCAACAGCCCGCAGTGGCAGGACGCGGTCAGCTTTTGCTGCTGCTCGCCGGCGGGTTTGGGGGCTGGCAATTCATCTGCTGATGAGGTGTTCGCCTTCTCTGATGCCATCGTGTCGACGCGTGATGCTTCTTCACTGGGGTGCTGCGTGCCGGTCACTGACGGTGTCGATGTGAGCTTTCTCACGTACGGTAGGGTGGACGAGACTTTAGTGTCGACTTATATACGCGCAAACACCACGGTACTTACCGTGGGGGCATGCCCTCTCGGTGAAGTATCTACGTAATAAACACTGGATATCAGAAACAAGAGAATGAGTCACCGCGTACGTACGAGCATCCCCTTAATCCAGGACGAGAACCCTGTACGATAACTGAGACGCGCTCCGTGACTTGTTGTCTTGACTTGGAGCAAACCAATCAGGGCCTTATTCCACCTCAGCCCTGATCCCCTCGTGGTGCCTTGGATGTGACAAGCAACCCAGGTCCTGATATGGACTCAGATAACGCCAATTATTAGTACCGCATGCGAGTTTCCATCTGAAGCGAGGTATACAACTCAGATAGACGAAAGTATACGGCCACCAAGGACCAGATAGACACGATAGACTGCTCTGAGAACGTGAAGCCGAGATCTTACAGTCGAGGCAACTGAAAGGAAGTTGCTAAATCCACATCATCTAAACCGAATCAGGTAGGTCACAGAAGTGGAGCTGATGCGATAACACTTCGGGCCCGTGCATACCTGGAAATAGGTACGTACCTCCTACGACGACGCCACGCTCGTCTGACGTACAAGTCAGTGCTGCCTTCCAGAGGAACGCTACCAGCCTCAGTACATGGATCGCTTGCTTACCCATCTCCCTTGCCATATCGTCAGTCAAGCCTGTTTACCAAGAGTTGGAAGCTTCTGTTGTGGTCGATATGCTTTCAGGAAGCTCACGGCAACTGAGTAGCATATAATAAACGTCACTCCAAAGCGGTACCGGTACCATAGGGCTTTGACCCGGGCAACTCTTCTTGACAATACTAGGTCGGACGCAACAGCTGGAGCCACGCCTTGGTCACGCTTCAGACAACTACGGTGATAGGATGGACGTTCATCTACTAGTCTACGACTTGTCTGGCGGCCTCGCCAAGCAGATGTCCATGGGCATGTTAGGCTTCCAACTCGATGCCATTTATCACACTTCGATAGAACTGGAGGGGGTGGAGTATGTGTATGACGGCGGGATCAACTCCATTCGGCCGGGGAGGTCCCATCTGGGTCAACCTTTGGAGCGGTTGCATCTTGGCAAGACAGAACTACCCCTCGACGTTGTCGTGGAGTACATGGACTCTCTCCGAGGAATCTATACACCTGAAGTAGGTCCCCCATGCACCGATGGGCCGAACTTGACGCTGATTGCGCACAGGCATACGACCTTTTCCGGCATAATTGCAACAATTTCAGCAATGACTTGTCGACATTTCTGCTGGGAAAGGGGATCCCGCAGCACATTGCCAATATGCCTCAAGCCGTGCTGGACTCGCCCCTCGGCAGGATGCTGCTGCCCCAGTTGACCTCGATGGTAGAGGCCAGGAAGGCGCAGCAAGGTGGACTTCTGGGGATCCAGAATCAGGCTCAGCCGGCTTCCAATGGTGTTCCTGCTCCAGTGGCTTCCTCTCGGCCCGGCGTCGTGAACGTCTCCAGCCTAGCGGAGCTGGAGCAAGTCCTCGAGAATGCCCAGATATCTTGTGCGGTCATCTTCTTCACCTCAGCGACTTGTCCTCCGTGCAAGACGCTGTACCCCTTGTACGACGAACTAGCCGCGCAACACGGAAACGATGTCACTTTGATAAAAGTTGATACGTCTCGAGCCTTCGACGTAGCGCAGAAGTACTCAATCAGAAGTACCCCTACCTTCATCACTTTCGTTCACGGGAAGCAGGAGGAACAGTGGGCCGGAGCGGATGCGGCTCGTCTGAGGGGATCTGTCAGTCTCCTGGCCCAGATGGCAGTCCCGTCACACCCACACCATATGCTCAATCTACCACATATCGCGAATATAGAAGCGAAACCTGTGGTATATACCAAAATCCCGCCTCTCTCCAAGCTTCTAGAAAGACTCGGGACAACGGCCAACGACCCATCACTTCAGGGGGTGAAGGGCTTCATCGAGGCTAGAAGCACCCAAGGTCCGGCCGAGGCCACGCTCCCCGACCTCGCGGCCTTCTCGACTTTCCTCCAGAAAGCCGTCAAGGACCTACCCAGAGAGGTTCTCTTCACGGTGGTCGATCTTTTCCGCTGTGCGCTCATCGATCCGCGGCTCAGCGGGTACTACGCGGAAGAGGCCGGGCACGCGACCGTCGTCGCGCTCCTGGAGGCCGTCAACGGCGCCGTCGAGTGCCCCTACGCGCTCCGGCTGGTGACGCTGCAGATGGCCTGCAACCTGTTCTCCAGCCCGCTGTTCCCCGAGCAGATCCTGGGCCGGGCCGCGCTGCGCGCGCCCGTCACGCGGCTCATCTCCACCAGCTTCCTGGACGACGGCCACAACAACGTCCGCGTGGCGGCGGCCTCGCTGCTCTACAACGTGGCGTCCGCCAACAGCCACAAGAGGCGGCAGCCGCGGCAGCAGCAGGACGTGCTCCCCGAAGAAGACCAGATCGAGCTCGCGGCGTCCGTGCTGGAGGCGGTGTCGCAGGAACAGTCGTCGAGCGAGGCGCTGCACGGAATGCTGCTGGCTCTGGGGTTGCTGACTTACTGCTTGCCCATGGACGGGGAGCTGATAGACCTGCTAAGGACCATAGACGCGCAGGGCACTATCCTGGCGAAGAGGAAGCAGTTTCCGAACGAGCCTCTCATAGCCGAGGTTGGGGATCGGCTCTTGGGAAAGGGTTTGGCGAAGAAATAGATAGCCTGCGTTGCGAGACTTTCGACTAGAGCAGAGGATATCGTACGGTAACTCGAGACGTAGATCGAGGGCGCGTGGCCCGTTAGGCACTCATGCTAGATAGAGGGCGGTGTTGTCAACGTGGCCGTATTCCAGTTAGCTCTTTCGGCCAAATCTGTACGCGACACTGGTTGCCCGGTCACTCCGGTACGGTATATAATTCGGCAAAGGCTCTTTTCTTTTTAGTACTATTTACTGGTAGTGCTTATCCTGACTCGCTTGACAACGTATAAAGGAGGCGGGCAATACCTTGCAAGCCCCATGGTTCGAAGATCCATAAAACAAGAACAGTCCCAGCTGGCTCAACATGCGCATGAAGCGGGTGAAGTCATCGTGCCCTTACTGCCTCAATTCCACTGATGAAGGAGTCTTTCGTTGTGAGTGTCAGACACGGGAAGCGCGGGGTGCAACATCCACCCCCACCGACCATCCTCTGAAGCAGCGGAGATCTCCGTCAGGTCTGATCAGATCGACCTATCACAAGCCGTATCCGCCCCCGCCCACGGCCACGCCCAGCACAGCTTCCCTGGGACGCACTGCCGCTGCCGTGACAACGCGGGCAGTGGTCAGTAAACAGACAGCCCCACCGCGACCTTCCCACTGTGTCGGCGGCTGCCCGCCCAAGTGCCTAGATGCCTGTCTACGGCATTCCAGGTCTATTACACCGCCAGCGCACCGGCGCCATCATCGACGAAATCTGCGACCATCTTCTGGCTGCTGGAATGGTCGCTGTCTTGGACCCGCGACTACTGCTGCTGCCGCCCTCTGATAATATGAACATGGCCGCCGCCGCCGCCGCCTCCCCCTCGCAGGCCTCGACGCCCTCGCTGCGCTCGAGAGATGGCATTCTCCCGCCGCATCTGAAGATGGACGCCGGAGGAAATGTGAGGGTCGTGGTGCGCGTGCGCGCCTTCCTGCCCAGGGGTGAGTTGGTGGTGATCCTGTCGTCCTGTCTTGATCCCTGTTGTGTCTTTGTCGCCTGCTGGCCTCGCGAGGCGCCTTGGAGACAGACGAGAATGCGCATGAGCCACGGTAGCTGACGGAGCTTGGGAACTGCCTCAGAGATCGAACGCGGCGCGGATTGCCTCATATCCATGGACCCCATCACGCAGCTGACGACGCTGCACGTGCCGAACGACACCGACCCGGCGAACTCGAGAGCCAAGTCCCGCAAAGTCATCGAGGAGAAGTCCTTCACCTTTGACAACTCCTTCTGGAGCCACAACATGGAGGACCAGCACTATGCCCACCAGGAGGAGGTCTACGACAGCCTGGGCGAGGAGTTTCTCGACCACAACTTCGAGGGCTACCACACCTGCATCTTTGCCTACGGCCAGACGGGCTCCGGCAAGTCGTACACCATGATGGGCACGCCCGAGCAGCCCGGCCTGATCCCGCGCACGTGCGAGGACCTGTTCCAGCGCATCGAGGCCGCCCAGAGCGAGACGCCCAACATCTCGTACCACGTGCGGGCGTCGTACTTCGAGGTCTACAACGAGCACGTGCGCGACCTGCTCGTGCCCGTCGCGCCGCACCGGCCGCCCTACTACCTCAAGATCCGCGAGTCGCCCACCGAGGGCCCCTACGTCAAGGACCTGACCGAGGTGCCGGTGCGCAACTACCGCGAGATCCTGCGCTACATGAAGGGCGGGGACGCGAGCCGCACGACCGCGAGCACCAAGATGAACGACACGAGCAGCCGCAGCCACGCCGTCTTCACCATCATGCTGAAGCAGATCCACCACGACATGGACACGGACGAGACGACGGAGCGCAGCTCGCGCATCCGCCTGGTCGACCTGGCCGGCAGCGAGCGGGCCAAGTCGACCGAGGCCACGGGCGCGCGCCTGCGCGAGGGCAGCAACATCAACAAGTCGCTGACGACGCTGGGGCGGGTGATCGCAGCGCTGGCAGACCCCAAAGCGACGAGCCACCGGCCAGGCGGGGGGGCCCGCGGACGAGGCGGCGGCGGCGGCGGCGGTCGCTCGGACGCCGTGGTGCCCTACCGGGACTCGATCCTGACCTGGCTGCTGAAGGACTCGCTGGGCGGCAACAGCAAGACGGCCATGATCGCGTGCATCGCGCCGTCCGACTACGAGGAGACGCTCTCGACGCTGCGGTACGCCGACCAGGCCAAGCGCATCCGCACCCGCGCCGTCGTCAACCAGGACCACACCGTGTCGAGCGCCGAGCGCGACGCCCAGATCGCCGCCATGGCCGACGAGATCCGCGCCCTGCAGCAGCAGCTGCTGTCCGCCTCGGCGGCCCGCGAGGAGGCTCTGGACCAGCAGCACCGCCGCAACACGGCGCGCGAGCGCGAGAGCGAGGAGCAGAAGCAGCAGCGCGGCAGCAGCGGCTTGGAGGAGTACCAGAACCGCGTCGCCGAGATGCAGCGCCTGCTCGAGGACCGCGGCCTCGTCGCCGAGGGCAAGATCCGCAGCCTGCAGACGGAGAACGAGGCGCTGCGGCTGCACCTCAAGCTCGCGCTCGAGAGCCTGCGCAACCCCATCCCCGCCGTCGTCGTGCAGAAGAGCCGCGAGCGCGAGCGCGAGACTTCTCCGGCCGTCGTTGAGGACCAAGTGCTGATTCAGGACGATAAGGAGAACGTGGGCGCGGCGGAGGACGGGGGAAAGAGCGGGCGCGAGAAGGCCCTCGTCGTCGACGAGGCGTTCTACGAGGACGAACACGAGGACGACGAGGACGGCGGTGGCGATGGCGGCGATGACGACGGGTACGGGTCCGAGGCCTCGACGGCGCAGGGCGACGGCGACGGCGACGACATGCACGACTACATGCACGACCTGCTCAGGGACCTCTCGCTGTTCCGGCGCAAGATCGGCGACGACAAGGGCCGCTGGCGGGACAACGGCGGACGGCCGCCGCTGGGGGAGCGCATCGTCAACCAGTGACGCCTGGCTGGGGACGGACTGACTGCCTGCCTCGGCTCTGCTGTGTGAAGTAGCGTCACGGGAAGACGGCCGCGGGGCGGGGGGATGGAGCTGTAGCATTTTGGGTGCGTATGTGCATGTGTGGTTTCGAAGCAAGCCTCGGTGTTTGGAGTATAGGCATATTCTTTTCTAGAACCAACTGAATAAGCAAGTAGCCAACAGTGGACATCCAAACTAGGGACTTCTGGTGTTCCATCACAGGTGTGGTATGAGGCAGGAATAAAAGGCATTATAGCATCTGACCTGGACTGTAGATGCTTGCTGAGTCGATTTGTGTTGGCCCCTATCTCCGAGAAAATAGAACCCGCGGGCATCGTCCGCTACCTACCAGGTAAACTATTCAGGCCCTCGACGCCTTGCTGTTGGCCACGTCCCGCACGAAGGCGCATAGCGGGAAGAGGGGACCGGTGAAGTCCATGTCGTACCTGACCGCGACGCGAAATAACGCGTGTCAGATACAGGTACAGCATATATATACAGGTACTTATATAGTACAGAAACGGCCAGAAATGGTGCGGCGGAGGAAAGGGGTTTGGGGAAGAGAAGCAGGCTGGATCGAGAGAGAGGGAGGCAGAAGGCAGAAAAGGGGGTCGGTCGGAATGGGGTTCATGGACCACTCACCAGTAGTTCACGGCGACGCAGATGCCATCCTCTGCGCAGCTCTGCGAGACCTTGTGGTACCTGAGGAGACACACGAATTGCGCGTCAGCGCGATAGCAAAGCAGAGCCAACCAAACAAATAGGCAAGGGGCGGGGGGCCGCGCCGAATGGATAGACGGAAGACAAGAAAGAGAGACTCACCACATGGCCGGCAGGTACAGCACGTCGCCGGGCTCGAGGGTCACGCGCGCCGGCGCCGCAAGGGCCGAGTACGGCGTCGCGCGGTGGCCCGGTTCGTCGGGGTCCCAGACGGGGAAGGGGACCGTCGTCGGCTGCCCGTCGTCGGACGCCGAGGCGGCAGCGCAGGTGTCGTCGTCTCGTCGCAGCTCCAGAGTTCGCTCACCACGACGGCGGCGGGGTGAAGTCCCGGTAGCGCGGACATACGTTGCAGGTACGAGAGCTTGCTCGTTGACGCAGGGCCTGGGAGGGTTGTGGGGGTTTAGTGAGCTTGCCCTGTCTATACTTAATGTACTGTCGATGCCTCCCTCGTCTACCTAAGTTTCAGGGGGGAGGTGGGGAGGAAAGCGCAAGCTTCGGGGGTATTGTATAGGAGCCAAGCATTGCCCATTGAGATGCTGCTGCTGCGAAAGGAAAGGAGAATAGAGAGCTTCTCGGAGCAACGGAGGACTGACTGGGATAGCGGCGGAAGCAGCACAAAGTGCTTGCGGCCGCGGATCTGCACGTAGATGTTCTCGTAGTTGTCGCGGTGCAGCGCCGTCACGGAGCGCGAGTTGCCGATCCAGAGGTTGATGGCCTCCGGGTCACTCTGTAATGCGCGTCCGCCCCGACCGGCGGCTTCGTCGTCAGCAAGTCGATCTCATCGCCAGTCATCCAGCCATATCAGAGCTAGCTCAGGCAACAACGGACAACGGTTCATCCCCGGGGACGGCGACGTTGTCGACAACGAAGACCACCACCTCCACCACTACGAGAACCGCGACAAAGCACCGACTTACCTGGAGCGCTATGCGCGCGAAGGCGATGCTGCGCTGCACCTCGGAGAAGAGCGCAACGTACTCGTGCCGCAGGTTGTCGTTCTGCGTCTGGGCGTAGCGCACCTCGCCGCCCAGCCCTGCCCCCTCCTCCCCCTTTTCTTGCCGCACCACGTAGTCGAGAAACTCGCCAAAGTCCTGGTCCTCCTCGAGCGGTTTAGCGAACAGCAGCTTCTTAGCCCTTCTCTTCCTCCTCTTCTTCTCTTTATCCGCCTCTTTCTCCCTTGCGTTCTGATCCTCTTCTCCGCCCACGTCATCATCATCATCATCATCATCATCATCATCATCGTCGTCGTCCCCCTCCTGAATCTCCTCTCCCCCTTCGTCCTCGTCCTCGTCCTCATCATCATCAGCATCATCAGCCAGCGTCGGCGCGTCCGCGTTGCCGGCCGGCGTCACGGCCACATTGACGCGGTGGCCGGCCAGCGCGGCGCGCAGGCGGGCCGCGGTCCAGCGCCGCGTGGCGACCCAGTCGGCGGCGCCGCCGCGCACCACGAACGGCGCGCTGCGCGCCGCCCGCCGCATGAACTCGAGCGGGCTCGGCTCGGCCGCCAGCTCCTCGACGACGCCGGGCCCGCTGAGCTCGCAGTGCGCCGTCAGCAGGGCCGCGATCGGGTCCTCGGGCGGGTTGTCCATCTTCTCTGATCCCTAGGTGGTTTCTGTTTTTTATCACCCTCCTCTTCTCGCTCGTTGGTTTCCCTCCGTGGGGGCGGTGACGGATCTCCTGTCCGGCGCCCCCTTTCTCCCGTCTCGGGAAGCGATCTCCTTGACGCCGCTGTCGGACTGCTTGGGTGGGAGGCCTGCGCACGAGGCAGTAGCGGGCGGATGGCGCGTGAGAGCAGGGTATTTGCGGTATGCAGTCGTACTCTCGGCCGAATGGGTGGAGGCCGCGACGTCTCTCAGCCCTACGGGGCTTGATGGTTCCTGGGTTTTCGCGAATTGCGCAGGCGGTCCGGTCCAATGGCGGTTGATAGAAGGGTCAAAAACTAAGATTTTCTCGGCTGGCTCGGCGCGTGACCAATAATGGAGGCCGTCTATTCAACCCGCTCTGCTGCATCACCTCAACTCGACTCGGTCTGCCATCCACACCCATAAGGACTCTAAAACAGACCGGCACTTGACCTGGCCTGCATATGCCCCTTCCCTCATCTGCTTTCTTTTTTGGCTTGTTCAGAACTCGACTTCGGCCGTATCTCCGCCCAGCTCGGTCTTCTGACAGCAAGCCACGGTCGCACCGTCTGGTCACGACCCGTTGACCATATTGGCCAGGCGGCCTAGGCCCTTTGCATTGGTGCGGTGTGAAGAAGTGGCCGTTTGATCTTTCTCCCCTCTTTTCGTGTCTGCGCCGAGGAGGACGGGAGATCGCCCCCCCTGTACCTTTACGGCGGGGCCTTGTCACGGAGCCCAGAGGATCCAGACACAGACCCGGGGCCAATACTTTGTGTTCCGTGCTCGGTGAGCCCTATCGCCGGCTGCACGAACTACCTAATAGGAGGTACTCTTAGTATTTCTAGACTTTGCCAATGCTGGATGGTGCTTCGGGATGGTGTAACAAACGTGCAGTTCTAGCGGCTGTTGGTGGCGGTCGTAGGGCTTTATCGTCGAGGCATTTCACAGTGTACGTCGAGAACTGAGAGACTCGGTAGGAGAGACTCGATACTACCCCCTCGAGCCCCTGTATGACATTACCTAAGTCCCCTCTCTTTTCATACGCCGCGTGTCGACACCAACTTGGCTTGAACATTAATAATTGCACTTCTGCTCTGTCCAGCCTCCAGCCCTCAACCATGAACAGACGGAACAGATGCGCAGATGTCCCGAGATGAGCCTCGGCGTGATCTGATCCTCTTGGCGCCCTGTTACTACTACTAGTCGGCTCGGTTCTGCAAGCCACAGCTCACCATTGATTTTGTCTCCGAGCTACCAACGATAAACTACAGCTCCGTCCCGCCGCTCTTCACCCACCCGATATTCAGCCTGCTTCTCTCTCTCGCGCATCCCGGGCATGTCCTGCTGAGCGCTTGACGCCCCCCTCGTGGAATTAGGACTTCGTTTTGCTCTTCCAAGTGCGCCCAGGCCATTCGCCTTCGGTCCTTGCGACAACACACTATGCGCCTCAATTGTTCCGTCCCGTCGGCCAGTTGCCTGGATCCCATCCGTCAGACCCTGTATCGGTGAGCGCCTCGGCCTGCCAGGCGCGTTGTGCTGGAAGGATGATCTGGTATCTTCTCTATCCCTTCAGAGGGTTGGTCTGCCCCATCGCCTTTCTCCTCTTCGTCGTGCTTGTCACTGACGACCCGCTCGCAACTCCAGAAGCACCGAGGCCCCCGTCTTGGCCGCTACCCACCCGTTGCGCGCCGCCTTTGCGCGCTTCGGAAAGTACGCCGCGAGCCACGTCCTCACCACTCTGCTGGTCTCTGTCGCCGTTGCCGCCACTCTCATCTACCCTTTTCCCTTTCTCTATACCACCGACTTCACCAACGGCGCTTCGAGCCTGCCCCACCATGTCTGGACCGACGCCCAGCCGCTCGACGACAAGAACTACGTCGAGCCCGACGTGATTATGCGCTCCATATGGGTCCACGGGAGCTATTTCCAGGCCCTCGACAAGGAAGTCTTGCTGGGTGCTCTCGAGTTGCAGGATGAACTCTTGGGCCCGACTGTCGACTTCGACCCCCGCCAGCTCCCAAGCAGCCTCGACCTGCCCCGAGTGACCACCCAGGCTCTCACGCCGAACCAGCGCGACTCTTTCCACGTGGTCCACGGCCTCACCAACCAGTCCTGGTTCTTCCACTCGCCCCTGCAGTACTGGTCGTGCTGTTCCGATCTCATCGAGCAGGACGACGACGTTCTTGCGACGGTGAACGAGAGGAAGACGCAGCCCACCTCGGTCAACGTTACTCTGAGACATTCCATCGTCTTTAGCGGGAAACGCTTCGAGGACCGCCGACTCGTTGCCGCCGATGCCCTAGTCATCACGCTTATTCATCTGCGTGACTCCCCAGTCGGGCGCATATGGCACGAGCGCGCCCAGGCTCTGGCCAACAAGATGACTGATAAATGGACGGTCATCACTCCTCAGGATGGCCGCTCAGGTCAGCTCTACGAATTCCAGTTCCGGCCCATGTCGTATCTGGATACCTTTCTCCTGGCTGTCACGTACTTCCTGGTTTCTATCTATTTTTTATTCAGCCTATCCAAACTACGCGCCGTCCGCTCCAAGATTGGCTTGATGGTTACCGTGGTGGCCCAGATGTTCCTCTCCATCCTATCGAGCTTCACCATCTGCGCAATTTTCAGAATCGATTTGTCGAGGATACCGCGCTTCGGATACCCAGTCGTTATTTTTTGCATGAGTCTAGAGAATATCTTCCGGTTGATCAATGCCGTCATTCTCACTCCCTCTGAAGCCAGCACCAGCAGCAGGATAGGTCATGCTTTTGGCCAGACAGGACCCATTGCCCTGGCCGGTGTGGCCCAGAATTTGCTGATACTGTATGGATTATCCATCGTCGTGTCTCCCGGTGTCTCAGCATTCTGTATCTTTGCGGCGGTTGCCTTGGTCTTCGACTTCTTCTATCTGTCGACATTCTTCCTCGCTGTCCTCAGCGTGGATGTGCGCCGGACCGAACTCAGCGATGCTCTCGCGAAGGCATCGATTGTCGCGCATCGCTCCGCCTCCGATACGCAGCCTCGTCAGTCGTGGGTGGATGCCATGTTGCAAGGCAAGGTAGCCATGTCCACGCGCATAGCGGGCACCATTGTCATGGTGGGCTTCGTGCTGATCGCTCAGTGGCATTTCTTTGAAAATGAGAGCATCGTAAGACTGATTAGGCGCTTGTTCTTGGTTACCCCCAAGTACAAGGACTCGCGAACATCACTTCTCGTTGATATCCACCAAGCCAGGAGTCCGACGTCCTGGCTTCGCCTCCAGGATCACGAGACCGCGCGCGAAGTCATTCACGTTGTCAAGCCAGATGCGTATAGCTATACAGCCCGCGTGTTCGATCCTTACATTTTTGTCTTGAAGGGATCGGATCGGATGCTCTCGGCCCACGAGCGTCTGCTCTCACCGGCCGCATACGATTTTATGCGCAACCAGCTAGCGCCCTTTGCCATGACCGTGCTTGTCGTCGCAGCCTGCGTGCGTCTTCTGATGAACTACCTACTATGGGACGAGCTGTCCGAGACTGCTACTATCGACGGTCCGCAGCAAGAGTCGCCCCTTTCAGTGAAGACGCTGAATAGGGGACACCACCTGGACGTTGCCGCGCTCTCGGCATCTTCTAGTGGCTATTTGGTATCCATAGGGCTCGACCGGATCGTTCGCGTCTGGAACCTCAAAGCCGGTGGCCGCAGCTATATTTTGGGGGGAGGCAACGATGGGACTGCTGCTCCATTTCCAATACTGGCCGTGTGCATCGAAGACGAGTCGCATTGGCTGGCTCTACTGACGATCGACAGTGTCCATTTATGGAACCTTGCCAAACATCGTTGGGGACCGCGGATCAAGGTAGAGGCTCACCGGCATAAGCCGGAACTGTTCTTCTTTGGTTACGATGACGGCGCATCGATACCGCCGTTAACCTTGGTCCGTCGCGATGGTGTCATCTTTGACCTGCGCGCGGATCGATGCCGTCAAGAGAGTCACGTGCTTGGCGATGGCAGCGTCATCGTCTCGGCTGATTCTCTTGCGGAAAAAGGTGCGTTGTAACATACAGAAGAAAAGGCCGCAGTGATGTGGAAGATGCTAACAAACTGACAGCATTCCCAACGAAAATCATGACCTCCAACCGCGTAGGTGAGGTCAACGTTCTCACCCAACAAGATACAACGTGGACATCGGGCAGTCTCAAGAACCTTCCCTTCCCGGGTGACCGAGAATACATCGCCATACAGGCCATGCCCGCCCTGGGCTTCTTTTTGGTCATTCGGTCACAGACCGTCGACCTTTTTGATTCACAAACACACAAGGTCATCTACACCTTCAAAGTAGACCCTATACAACCCAAGAGTCTGAAGGCCTTCCACTCCAGGCCCAGGCGGATGAGATGCGGCTCTGTTGCCCTGTGGAGCTTCACACTTTCCTATCTCAACGCCTACACCCGCGATCTTGTGGTACAGACCTACAGTCCTCAACAAGACGGGGAATCCCTGTGTCTGTGCGACCCCGAGTCTCCCACCAACAAGAAGAGCTGCTGTCCCTGGCGGAGGGCGAAGGAAACCAGGAAAGTCATCTCCAACCCCGGGACCTGGGAAGCCCTGTCTTCTGGGATCATGGTAGGAGTGAGGAGAAAACCGCCCGACAAGAACTGTACGAATAGCCACCAACACCACCACCACCGCCACGCGCAATCTTGTCAACAACAACAGGCCGGTGGCGGTAGCAGCCTCCGGCAGCGTCACCGTCGCAACAGCGGCCTGTGCTGTCCGTCGTCGGAGCCGGCCCAGCTGCAAGACAACTGGGAGGTCTGGATGTTCTCGCACTTTGGCGACAAGCAGGACACGTGGGAGACGATGCCGCTGTGCGCCGACGTGGGCGACGAGGGCCATTTATTTGTGACAAGCCTCGGGCCGATCGTGAAGGTGGGCACCTCGAGCGTCGCGGTGGGCCTCAGCAACGTCATCAAGGTCGTCACGGTCGGCACGGAGCGCTACGAGGACGACGACGACGCCTACGGGCGCTACGCCTGGCAGGCCGGCGACGGCCCGCTGCTGGCCCCCATCGCGAACAGCAGCCGGCGCAGCCGCCGGGGGAACGCGGCGGCGCTGAGGAGCAGGCCGTCGATACTGGGCGGGCAGTGCTGCTGACGTTACACGGGCAGCAGCAAAAACAAAAAAAAAAGGAATTCTTCATACGGCTCGGTCGGGGCTTGGGGGGGAAGTACCTGGCGGGGGAGGGATTTTGGGTGCTCGGTGGAATGGATTACTTGGGAAAGGAAAGGGGCTACACGGGGGGACTTGGAGATATATCCGGCTCGGCGCTTGGGTTTGTTCTTGTTCGCTTCGGGGCCCGGCGTGGCCCTGCTGTGCTGTACGTGGGCTAGACTTCCCTGTCATTCGGCGCGTATCCGTTCTGTACGTACTACTACTCCCATAGGTGTCCTGAAGACTTGACGGTTGAAGTGTTGCCAAGGGAACAGACATTCTGGCGTTGTGGGCTTGCTTTGTGCTTTGTAGGCTTGCTACGTGGTGACTTTTCGAATTACACGCACCAGTCAAAGCCGAGCAAGTGGTGAGCAGTATGTTGGAAGCTTGTTACTAGGGGGTGGCCCTTTATGACCCCCGCGCTCCGCTTAGGGGGCGCAAAAATGCTGGGACATCAAATATTTTTGACAGGAGAGAACCCGCACTACCATTACTGAAAAGTGAGACCGAATGCTGCGATAACTACCTACACAACAAGTCGTTGTCGTTCCTGGCCAGAGGAATTGATAGCCACTCATGATACGAAGCCTCTCGGGCGTACAGCCTCTAGTATTATTCTTAATCTAAGCCTGTGGCTGCAGCTGTGGCTTGATAAAGTCCTCAATACCCATCTGTCAGGCCAATGCCCATTCTGTGGGAAGTGTCCCATACAACAGGGATGGCTGAGCCACCTCGAGATTGATCGCTGCATAAAATCTGGCTTTAGCGGCGACGGGGCTCCACGGCCCCTTTTAGCCTTGGCGCAGAACAATCAATCAAAGACATGCATGCACGCTTCCACCTCAAGGTGACTGAAGATTCGGACATCTGGCTCCCATTCGTCTCCCTCCCTTTTCGCCTTCCTGCCCCTATCCAGCTGTTGTGCGTCCATTCGTTTTAACACACAACTCAGCCCGACCACCATCTCGCCGCCCTCCATTCGACTCGCTTCTACTGCGCCCCTCGCTGTCTGCTGTGCCCCTCCGCCGTGTCCCAGACTACTCGTCGCATCCGCATCCTCCTGATTTCCCGCGGGATGCCCAGGACGTGAAGGGTATGAGGAGAACATCCGTGTCGCTGCCTACGAAGCACGTCCGTCGCGACCCTTACGAGAAGCCCGGCCGGTACGATTCCGGCCACCGAGACCCCGGCATCCTGGAGAAGCTACGGCAGGCAGGCATGAGCCAGGCTCAGAAGACGCGGTGGTTAAAGACCACCGCCATCGTGGTCTTCCTGGTCTTCCTATTTTACTACCTATCGCCCAAAGGCGTCGATGTATACCAAGAAGGTGCGTCGTCCAGAGAGTCGGAGAAGCGAGACTGGCCATGCTGACCTCTATCAGTATCGCACTCGGACGGCCAGACACCTTCCGACGGCCAGACACCGTCGGATACGTCCTACGGAACCGACAAATGTACAAAGTCGTACTCGAAGGACAAGCCCATCGTCCAGTATGTCCTCATGATCGACGCTGGCAGCACGGGATCTAGAATTCACGTCTACAAATTCAACAACTGCGGCCCTACGCCAGAACTCGAAGGCGAGGAGTTCAAGATGACCGAGAAGAGCGTGGGTGGGCTGAGCAAGTATAAGGACGACCCTCTGGCCGCCGCGAAGACCTTGGATGATCTGATGGAGGTTGCCATGCGGACTGTTCCCGACAAGCTGAAGGGATGCAGCCCGGTCGCGGTGAAAGCGACTGCCGGTCTCCGCATGATCGGCGACGTGGCTGGAGAAGCCATCCTGGACGCCGTCCGGAATCATCTAGAGAAAGACTATCCTTTCCCCGTTGTCTCGAAGGAAGAGAACGGCGTTGCTATCATGGAGGGCTCCGACGAGGGCGTCTACGCCTGGGTTACCACCAACTACCTCCTTGGCAAGATTGGGGGCCCAGACCAGAGTCCGACCGCCGCTATTTTCGATCTCGGTGGCGGCTCCACTCAGATTGTATTCGAGCCGACGTTTAAGGGACTGGCTTCGGGGGGCATGCCTGAGAAAATGGCGCCAGGCGATCACAAATATGACCTGGCTTTCGGCGGACGCAGTTTCGAGCTCTACCAACATTCCCATCTTGGCTACGGTTTGATGGCTGCCCGCAACGCGATCCACCTGAACTTGCTGAACGACATCTACAAGAAGGAACAGAACAAGGCGTTCCTGCAGGAGCCGATCTTGAACCACCCCTGCATCAACGCAGGCCAGAGCGACATGGTCAAGGTCCAGCTGCCCAAGGACAGCCCCCTGGGCACGGGCGAGCTGGAGCTCAACATGACCGGCCCCACCCACCCCGTGCCGGCGCAATGCCGCAGCCTGGCCGAGCGCATGCTCTCCAAGGAGGCCGAGTGCGCCCTGGCGCCCTGCTCGTTCAACGGCGTGCACCAGCCGTCGCTGGCCAAGACGTTCGCGCGCGAGGACGTCTACATCTTCTCCTTCTTCTTCGACCGGACCAAGCCGCTCGGCATGCCCGACTCGTTCACGCTGCGCGAGCTGCACGACCTGGCCAACAACGTGTGCGGCGGCGAGGCGACGTGGGACGCGTTCGGCACCGTGCCCGGCGCCCTGGACGAGCTGCGGGACCGCGGCGAGTACTGCCTCGACCTCAACTTCATGATCGGCCTGCTGCACACCGGCTACGACATGCCCATCGACCGCGAGGTCAAGATCGCCAAGAAGATCAAGGGCAACGAGCTGGGCTGGTGCCTGGGAGCCAGGTACGTTTTCTTCCACTCACTTACTTGCTCCGTCGTCCACGAGACTAGGTGTTTTAAGGCACACGCGCGCTAATACTATTAACCACAGCTTGCCTCTGCTTTCGAAGAACTCGGGCTGGTCTTGCAGGGTCAGCCAGGCGTACTGATCGGGGAGACACGGGTATCACGAGACTGGGTTTTAGTAATTTGGGTTCCTTTCCGGCGCACTATTTCACGACTGTAGTATCCGTATCAAATTTCTAGTATCTCTAGACGGGTCAGGTACGGCACGGCACACGAGGCATGTGAAGAAGGGCGCGCGGGAATGTCAAAAACCCAGACACGATTAGGGAGTGAGGGAGGGGGCAGGCAGCCCACGAGGCCGGCGTTAGCGGGTAGAGAGCTTTTTTGCGTGTGAGACGAGAAAACCAGGGGGTCGGTTCATCGCGCGCCCCTGTTAATAATGAAAAACGAAACAGAGCGTAGAGAAAGATAAAAACTCATCTGGGTCCCTGCGTGCCTTGTGTGCGAATATCTAGACGCCCGCACGGCACTGGAGAAATGGGAAGCGTCGCAGCTGGCACTGTAGATTAGGTATTTGCTTGCTTGCTTGCTTGCTTGCTTCTTCTCATCGGTAACGTATGGGGGTATCTCTGTATCTCTAGAATCAGGCCTATCCGGCATCTCCCCCAACCAGCCTCAGCCAGCCAGTCCATTGCTTTCCTCTCTTCTTACCCCTCTCTCCCTCTCTCCCCCCTTTATTCCCAACCCCCCTTGCCCACTCGAGAGCCCCCCTCGCTTCACAACGGCGGCGCGACCAGGCGCAGCACATCCTCCACGACGTCGGCGGGCTGCACGCCGCGCAGCAGGGCGGCGACGGCGGCCGGGTCGCTGCCCCACTGGAGACTGCGCTCCTCCCCTTCGAGTGCGAGTGGTGCTCCCCTATTCCCATTCGCATCATCCCCATCTCCATACCCTTCATCCCCATCATCCCCTTCTTCATACCCCACTTCATACCCCCCATCCCCATCCCCGTCCCCCTCGTTCCCCTCCCCCTCGTCCTTATTACCAGCATCAACCGCGCGGCGCACGCTTACGCGCACGCACCTGATGCGGTGCGGGCAGGCCTT
Organism: Xylariaceae sp. FL0804; assembly: GCA_022539325.1. Lineage (NCBI taxonomy): Eukaryota > Fungi > Ascomycota > Sordariomycetes > Xylariales > Xylariaceae > Xylariaceae sp. FL0804. The sequence continues at coordinate 858,361 of JAJKLG010000010.1, forward strand.
GCGGGCGGCGAGGGCGACGAGGGCGGGCGGCGCGAAGGCGAGGCCGTGCAGGGCGGCGAGGGCGCGCACGAGCCGCGCCAGGTGGCGCGCGGCGCGGGGGGAGAAAGTAGAGGACGCGGAGGAGAGGGCGCGGTGCAGCCGCAGGTGCGAGCACACGTCCGCCGCGTACCGCCGCACAGACACGTCGACCGCGACGGCGGACGCGGCGGCGGAGAGGTGGGAGATGGATGCTGGGGGCAGGAGGGGGGGAGGGGGGGCGGAGGGGGTGGTGGTTGGGGCAGGAGGATGATGACGAAGATTGGGGGACGAAGGGTGGAGAGGAGGGCGGGCGCTGGTGCTGTTGTTGTCGGTGGTGGTGGTAGCCGTCGTGTTGGTGGTGGTGAGCGCGCTGAAGCGGAACGAGGCGCGCGTCCAGTCCGGACTTGGCACGGGAGTCTTCCGGACCACGACGCTCTGCGTGCTGTCGGCCGAGTCGTAACTGGTGAAGCTCGCAGCGTCAGTGCCCCGTCTCCGCTGGCTATTCTCCTCTTCTTCGTCTTGATCCTGGTATTTTTCTCCTCCTCTCCGTCCTCCTCCTCCTCGTTGCTTTGCCTCTTCGTTGTCGTCGTCGTCCCCTCCCTCCTGCTGCTCCCCGTACTCCTCTTCTTCCTCTTCCTCTGCCTCTTCCTCCTCCTCGTCTAGGTGCGCGAACCCGTCCTCCGGATCGTGCCAGTGCGAGATGTACATGTAGTCGTTGAGGTGGCGCGTGAGGCGCGCCCCGCCGCCGGCCAGCGCGGCCACGAAGAGGAACTGCTTGGGGCAGGCGAGCACGCTCGTGCGCGTGAAGATGCGCCGCGTCCGCAGCAGCTCCAGACACTGAATCTGCACCGCGACGGGCGCCTTGTCGAGGTCGCGCGCCACCACCACGTCGGCGATCCGCGGGCCAGCGGTCGCGACAGCGGACGCATCCCCGCCGCTGCCGCCGTTGCTGTTGTGGTGGTGGTGGTGTTGGTGGTGATGGACGAGCGATGGGGGTAGGGGATTCGACGGCGGCAGCTGGATGGCGGCGCCGAGGTCGTCGAGGGTGGTGTGCGGGGTGCAGTCGACGACGACGGCCTGCAGGCCAAAGGTGCGGGCGGCGACGAGGCGCAGCTCGGCGACCAGGTCGTCGAGGGCGGCGCCGGGCGTCGTGCTGACGATGCAGTGCTCGCGGCCGATGAGGCAGAGCAGCGCGGCCAGGTCCAGGTCGCCGAGGCCGTGGACCCGGCGCAGGAGTTCCTCATCCGCCATCGTGGTGCTCGTGTGCCGGGCGCTCGGGCATCAGGTCATGTTGTCTGGGGACGCCGGAATCGTTGAGGTCGGCTCGTAGTGTTCTTTACGTGGGAAATTCCACTCGGCGGCCTCGAGCCTGGCGGGAAAGCACAGGAAGTTGGAATATGTCATTTGCTAAGGAAATGAGCTCGCCCTGATGGCAGGACCGCGGGCCGATGGTATCAATATTGGTTTGATGAATATGCACGTATGCCCAACGTTGTTCTCAGATTCTGTGTTCTGTATTCGCAACACCACGAGTCACCGGCAAGAGAAAATGGAATTCTTGGTTATACATGGCATGAGAGATACAAATGTCAGCATGGCCAACTAGTACCTACCATTGGAGGATTAAGGATATATCATGTGGACTATCCCTTCTGTGAACCAGTACCGAAATACTGAGGGTACGCTTGTAGTTTTCTCTTCGTTGATATACAGATTCCCTGCTGCCCATTTCCCAGCACCTCGTCCAATTGCACGCCCTCAGATGATAAACAGCATACAAGCAAAGACGGGAACGGTGAAAGCATGATCAAAAGACCTTTTTAAGCATTCCAGTCGGTCTCACCTCCGGTCTTCGCGCCGCCGCCCACCTGTCGACCACCTCTGTTGAACACGAAAGTCAGCATGCACCATGCCAGTAATTGCGCCGAGGGCGAAGAAAGAGAGGGAAGGGAAGGATGAGAACTCGTGTAGCTTACTGTCCCGCCCAGAATTTCTTGTTGACCTTGTCTTCCGGAGCTTTATTTGCCATGTCGTGCTTCTGCTCGAAGTCCCGGTTATGCGCCTCGACTTCCTGTTTCTGCTCGTCACTAAGGCCAGACTTGACCCCAGGCACGGACTGGTTCATGACCTTGGGGCGGGGCGCGCCCTCGCCCTGCGGTCCCTTGAGCGCCTCACCTCCTTTGTGGGTAGCGTTGTCGCTGCCGGGGATCTCGCCGCCCGTCGGGCTGCTGCCCGTCTCGGCCGCCTCCTTGGAGCGGGAGCCGCCCGACTGCGCGCTGGCCTTCTCCTCGGGCGACTTCTCGCCGCCGCCGCCCTCCCCCGCCGCCTTCTTCATGCTGTCCGACATGGCGCCCTTGGTCGACGCGCCGTCGGCCGACCCCTTGCCGACGTCGGGCGGCGCGGGGCCCGGGTGCTCCGACGCCTCCTGCGTCTTGCTCGACGCCGGCTGCTGCTGCGGGTTGCCGCCCACGGGGTCCGACTTGGCGTCGCCGTAGCCCTGCGCCTGGAAGCGCGGCGTGGCCATGAAGGTGCGGCGGGCGGCGGCTGGTGTCGACCGCGTCTGCGTCGCGCGCAGAGCGCGGAGAGAGCTGCTGAAGCGGAGAGCCACCATCGTGAATGTCAAGCAAATAGTAGTTGCTTAGAGTTGGCGGGGTGGAAATTGGTTGTGTGTATAGGTGAGATGATGGTCGGATTGGAATAAGGGTTTTGTAGCGCGGCAACGGGTACGAGAGTTTCTCCAAGCTGTCATAGAGAGGACTTGATGTCTTTGCTAGAGGGCTGGAGGCTGGAGGCTAGCACTTCGTAGAGAGCTCCATGAATGACCATCGACGCGGTCTTGGGGCATGATGAGTATATGACATCATCAGGGTTGCTGCACCTGCAGGGTTCCAGCTTCAAGCTGCCCTGCCGCCTTGTGCTTCCCGGGAAGACAGGTGTGTTCTGGCAACAGCACAGAACATTGTGACACAAAGTAATGATAAGTCGCCCGCTCTTTCTGCAGTAGACACAGGTAAGTAATACCTGCAGTGTAAGAGCCCCGAGTAGGTAAGCCAGGACTACAAGATACCTACGCCCATCGTCGTCTCCGTCTCTCTGAGGTCTCCGAGTCCAAGCCAAGTCTGCAGTGTTGTGGCTGGAGAGCCGGCCTAGTGTCAAATCTCTTTCTGTCTTGTTAGCGACCAGATTGTGGCTGAGATGGTCTCGTGCCCGCAGCAACCCGCTGCTGGCCGTAGTATCGCGTAGGTGCATATGATGGATAAGAGTTAGAGCGTGTTCGGTAGAATTATTTGGTTTGACGACCAAAGGTAATTCCCCCTGCTCGATTAGGCCAATATACCGTTAGAGCAGGGGAGAGACGCATAAACCCTGCTTAACCCCTGCATTTTCGGTGTTAGAAGCAGAGTATATTATCTTTTCCCTGCTTTAAGGGCTAGGGATCCCGGTAGGAGCCATAAAAGTCCGTACCCTTTTATATCTTTTGGTTTTCGGGCTAAGACTTCTGCTTTCGGCTTAATGCTTTACCGCTCTCGGTTTCTCCGACGTCTATTTCGCTCTGGTTGAGATTCCTGGTAATTAGCAGGTAAACGGGCCCGTTTGCCAGAAAATTCAAACAGCTAAGCCTTAACCACGAAAATACCGGGAGTAGCGGAAACTTATTACCATAAAAAAGAGGTCGCGATCGCCGCTATGGCCGCGGCTGCGTATACTCGGTTACTAATAATTATTACTAGTGTAATGGGATTACTAGCTAAAAAGAAGAAGAAGAAGTAATTATAGCTTATCGTGCCGAAGATAACGATATACCGCCTATGGCTTTTAATCCTCGTAAGGGAAAAATGGTCGTGAATTATTTGCTTTTTCGAGTTAGCGAATCGGAATTCTACCGGTAAATGCGTATAAAGAAAAGGACTTTCCTCGCATTACACGATTAGCTGCGATAAAACACCACGCTTGAAAATTCTCGTTATATTTCCTCCCAGTAAAAACTTATAATGTTTTTTTAGATCTGCGCCTATAACGGAGTCTAAAAAAATATATAAATAATCTAGCGGTACTCGATATCCATTATTAGCGAGACTTTTTATAAAGTTTTTAATATTATAATAATGTTATACGACTAATTCGTTCGGCCGGCGGACTCTAATAATATTGCTTTAAAAGTACTTAACGACCCGAAAAGATACCCTTACTTTAAGGATTATATCGGTGTAATTAATAGTACCTTAATATATGCCTATATACCTGCGGCGGCTTAAAAATAATAGTAATCTCGAAAAGGGTATCCGGTATAAAACGTTATGGCTATTATTAACCTAAACGGCACGTTTAGCTATATATACGCCGGCTATAAAGGCTTTATATATAACGGTAGGGTGGTAGGGTTTTATTACTAAGATAGCTTTATTATCCCTGCTGGGAAGTATTTATTAGCAGATACCGGATTTATATAGGGTGCCGGATTCCTTATACCGTATACTAATACTTAATACCACCTAAAGGAGTGGGGAGCCGTAGGAGAGAAACTAAGTAATAAGGAGGAGCTCTTTAACCTTTAGTATAGTTTATTATATATTACCATTAAGAAGGTATTCGGAGGCTTTAAGCGGAAGTGGAAGATTATCCGTTAGAGTGCTATAAAGTATAATATCGATACGCAGGTTAAGATCGTGTATGCTTTAACGGGAGTTTATAATTTTACCGTATAAACGGGATTCGAGCCAGTTTTAAAGGATAATACACCTATTTTCGATAATATCAGTCCCTTTAAAGAAAGAGTAAAAGATAGGGCAGAAAGGAAGGCTCGGGCATAAAAGGCGGTATATAAGATACCTCTTTGGTAGCGCAGTAAAGCCGGCGCGTTATTCGATGGGCCGGTGAATAATACCTTAAGAGAGGTATTTAATGCCCTGCGAGAAATCATCGTAACGCATATATGGGAGGATTATTAGGCTCACTTATAGGCCCGGGACCAGGACTTGTAAAGAGGCGGCGGCGGCGTTATATATGTGAGAGGCAGGTCGAGCGGCGGTAGAGGCGGTAGAAGAAGAAGTAGCAGTAGAAAGAACGTGTAGTTGAATTTTTATTACGGTATTCGCATTTTCTTAAGGAGCCCGGCCCGTTAAGTGATTCGTAATACGTGCAGTTGGATTTTTATTACGGTATTCGTATTATCTTAAGGAGTCCGGCCTATTGGGAGATTTTGGTTTAAATCCGTTATATCTATCACTTTTGCAGTAATTAGGCCCACTTAGGCCGGTAAGTACCCCTTAACATTTTCTACAGAATGTTATAATACGCAGTTAGATAGCGCGGACACGTTTTATATAGCAATCGCTAATAAATTTATCGTTAGAGTATAGCCGTTAATAGGATTTACCAGGTTTTTCGAAGGTGAGGTTTACTAGTATATCCCTATTAGAGGTGAGGCTATTACCCCACTAGTATTATAACCCACTACCACTCTACTCACCACCACTTTACTCACCATTACTCTACTACCGTGATTCCTCTTTTAATAGACCTATCTCTCTTCTAATGGATAAATCTCTCTTCTAACGAATTTATCTACTGCTAGTTTTATTTACTGCTGTATTACCTACTACTGCATTTTAAGGCATCTATAACTTCACGAGGTACGCTTAATTATAACGGATTCCTTTAAAACTAATGCATTCTAACGTATTCTAGGCCATCTAACTGCTTTTACTACTACTTCTTTTACCGCTTTTACCGCCGCTCCTAGTGGTTAGACTGCTCCCGGCACCACTCTCGCAGGGCCTCTTCATCACCTGCTATCTGCAACATATCTGCTACATTCAGCTTATTATCCAGGGCTTATCGGGCTGCCTGCTTATACGGCCGCTCCAGATGCAGTCCCTTAATGGCCCCCTAAGCCTGCTTTTTATCCTCTATAGGCTTATTACCGCGCGCCGTGAATGCCTTGAAATCAGAGCCGATCTGCGTTGCCAGTGAGTTTAGGTCCTTCGATAACGCCTGTTAATGGTCCGTCTGCTTCCGCTTTACTACTAACTATAGTGCTATAGGTGCCGTAATCCCCTCCGCTACCTCCTGGGGCACCGCTACTGCTTTTGTAGTTACCCTAGGTGCTGTAGTCACCCTAGGTGCCGGCCGCCTAGGTGATTATTATTCCATGTTAATATTCCCCATATTACGACGATGAGCAAGGGCAGTAGCCCTGTACGAACGCCGGGCCTTAGCTGCGTTATCTCTAGTGGCAACCTTTTTATTAAAGGCCTCTTCGTACTCCCTCTACATGGGCATGCCCTTAGTACGCAGCTATCCGTGCTTACCGTTACCCTTTGCGGATAAGTAACGCTTCCAGAGTTTTTTATCGGCAGAGAACTGATTATTTTCGCTTATGTCGAACCCGGTACCGGAGTAATCCGCTTGCGTAAGTAGCTTATAAGGCTTAAAGTAGGTCTAAACCTTATACTTATACCGGTTATTATAAATGGAGTTAGTTATCCCTGGGACCAAAGCATAAAGCCCGGCTTCTGTAAAACGCTAACGAAGGTATTCCCAGGTCTTTTTTTTTCCCTAACCACTGTATATCTCGAGCTTAGCGGTGGTTAGGATCCCGGTATATTAAGCCTCGCATAATACCAGAATAAATATTATACCCGCCTTATAAGTCCAAATATATGGCTTTTTTTTAATAGTGATATTAGCTATACGCTTAATGGTTCCTTGGGTTTATTTAAAGAGGTTCGGGTCCCTAATGTGCAGATTCGCGGGGAGGAATTCCATGAGATTTTGCTCGGGACCAGGTGTTTTGGGAGATTGGCCCGGCCCGCGGCGTTATGCGATAGCAGGGAGCTTATTAGCGGAAATAAAACCATCCTGGTTATTATTTATTTGGGTATTATTTTACTAACTCTCTTCGATATTATGGATAGCTTGCATTGCTCTAAGTAGCTCGCCGTTATCGTTATTAGTGCCGGCACCTTTTGCTAATTCGGCTCCTTCTTCGGCACCCGGGTCCGGTGAGCCGGTAATGTTAACGATTCCGCTGGGTATTATATAGGGTATACTGATATTATTAGCTCCCGTAATCCTTATTATTATGGCCGCCGAGAGAGAAATAATGTGCTCGAGATACGCGTTATCTGCTATTATAGCACTTTGATTAGAATTGGGTGAAGAACACTGTAAAAAAATTTTTAAAGTCCCCTGGGCAGAGACGTATAAATCCCATAAAGAGCTTTAGGGGTCTAAAAAGGGCATAGGGCGGTATAACAGGTATATCACGTTTCGCAACTATCTCCCTGTCCGGCCGCTAACCAAATTTAGGTGTAATGGCCGATAACGATGTATTATGTCACTTTTGGTCGCGACCCTAAGAAATTCTACCGAACTGGCTCTTAGCTACTGGCCCCGATGATCTGCAGGTCCCGACCGCCGCTGCTTCACTTCAGGCGGACATGAAATAACCAACAACAACAAAACAACACAGCACGACCTGCCTTTCTACGGTCCCACGAACCCGCGCCATTTCATCTCAAAGCCTCGAGTAACAATCTTGCGCAACCGTGGAGTCTTCCTTCGCTCAGTCGAGTACCGTCGTCAGCCGAGCCCCTCTTGCACACCGTCAAGAGTCATCTGCTTGATCCTCGATCATGGCTTCCAGGAAGAAGGTCCTCTTGAAGGTACAGTCGCAGATAGCCTGTCCGCTCTGCAGGACATGTACAAGGACTTCGCTAACCATTCGCCTTTGTAGGTCATCATCCTCGGTGACAGCGGCGTGGGCAAGACGAGTCTGATGAACCAATATGTACGTCCCCGTGTCGACCCGCAACGTCTTCGACTCCTCCGAGCACCCTCCGAGCACGCGATTCCGGTTCGACCAGACAGCTAACGTGGACAATCACCAGGTCAACAAGAAGTTCAGCGCAAGTTACAAAGCTACTATCGGCGCCGACTTCTTAACGCGGGAGGTGCTGGTGGATGACCGGCAAGTTACCATGCAGGTATGGCTCCCGTATCCGAGACGATATAACAACAAGAGTATAGCGGCTGATGCGACGTAGTTGTGGGATACAGCCGGCCAAGAGCGATTTCAATCCTTAGGCGTTGCATTCTATCGGGGTGCCGACTGCTGTGTGCTGGTGTTCGACGTCAACAACTCCAAGAGCTTCGATGCGCTGGACAGCTGGAGAGACGAGTTCTTAATCCAGGCATCCCCTCGGGATCCCGAGAACTTCCCCTTTGTGAGGGCATACTTGTCACCCAGCCGGAGAGGGCGTTTTTGCTTACCAGGTCATAGGTTGTACTGGGCAACAAGATCGATGTCGAGGAGAGCAAGCGGGTTGTAAGCGGTGTCCTCCTGAATGGCTCCAGTACCTACTGACCATCTCCAGATCTCGAGTAAGAGAGCAGCGACCTTCTGCCACTCCAAGGGTGACATCCCCTACTTTGAGACGAGTGCCAAGGAGGCTATCAACGTGGAGCAGGCTTTCGAAGGCAAGTTCTACGTACTATGCCCACGCGTGGCTGTAGTATCTGACCTATTGTGTGACAGTCATCGCTCGGAATGCGCTCGCCCAGGAGGAGTCGGAAGAGTTCAGTGGAGACTTCCAGGACCCTATCAACATCCATATCGAGAACGACCGCGATGGCTGCGCCTGTTGAAGTCGATACAGCCGATCTCCCGGTTTCTTCATGTCACGACACATTTCGGCTGGCGGCACATCATTCTCATTTGAACTACCCATTCGGTGTTTGTCGGGGTAGCTCGGCAGTTGGAGGTCTCATTACTTGTTTCTAGGATTAGGGGAGTCAAGGCGGCTGGATTAGCATATGACTAGGACACAGTGTATAACCGCCTACGGAATATTGCCCTTCATCCTGCCTGTTCATAGTTGAGCCCGATCGAGCACCAGACTATACATCGAACCGGATCAGATCATCCGCAAGGCATGTCTCGAAACCGGATGACTCTAGGATGACACTATTCCCTATGTAATAACATCAAGTAAGGCATCTATTTGATTCCATGTCTGGGTTCTGAGTGGTTAGAAGTTTGCCAGGTGCAGTCAACGCAAATCATACAATAGTAAGCCTGTCGCCCTTTGGGAATGGTTTCCATTGACTTGAAGCAGAGGTTTGGTTGCGTCAATCTTCTGAAGCCGATGTTGATGCATTTCGAGGGGTAGCACGGTAAGGTAGAGTTTCCACTAGGCGGGCACAGGCCGGGCTCATGCATGTCTTTGACCGAGGGTGACTGTATGCCGGCCAATGACAAGACACATCAGCCCCGATTGTACCTGAAAACGCCAATGTGTTTCAAGATCCTCTTGGTTACAGAACAGTACCAGCACAAACCTCCCAACCCAGACAGACCTCTTCCATACTATTCATCGCTTGGTATGCATACGCGCTGGCACATCGGTACCCGGCAATCTCGAAGCGCGCTTCGTTCAATGCGTTTCTACAGGGCAGCAGCAGCATCATCAAATGCGGGCGCCCGGACGTGCTAACTTCCTCCGGCGTTCTACTAACTTCCCTGTCGCACCGTCTCTCGTCTCCGTTGCGCCGACCAAACATGACATCTCAAGCGCCGCTGGCGGCGGCCGAGGCGCGTTTTGAAGAAGAAATAATCCCTTCGAGGACGAGGAGGCCTTCTGAGCCATTCGGGCTGGTGGCAGACCCAGGGAGCCCGACCAACGCCAACGGCCTGGAGCGCAGGCTCGGGTCCTGGAACGTGGCACGGAGGACGCTGGGGATAAGCCTCCTGCTCTGCACCGTCTTCCTGTGGACCGCATCCAACTTCCTGGCCAGTGTACGTACTTAGTGTTCTTCCGGAGGACCGTCATGGGACACACACACGGGTTCCTCTCTCGAGCTAGCTAGCTGACCTTCTCGCGCGCTCGCGCATGTATAGTACATCTTCTCCGACCGCACCTACAACAAGCCCTTCTTCCTCGTCTACATCAACACGTCCGTCTTCGCGATCTCGCTGATACCCATATCGATCCGACACATAGTGCGGAATGGGGGCTTCGCGAATGCGAAATCGATCGCGCTGCGGGCGTGGAGGGACGGAGGAGGGTCGGGCGGTGGTGGTGCGGCGTCGCACGGCGCCGGACGACGGCTGAGGAAGGCAAGGGTCGAAGCCGGAGACGACCCGACGGCCGGCGACCGGCTCCTGGCAGATGACGACCGCGACGACCACGACTTCGACGGATACGACGACGAATACGACGGCTCGGACCTCGAGGCGCTCGGCATGATCCAGGCCAAGCCAACAACCCCAGCGGCGGCGATGGCATCGGACGGAGGAGGAGACGACCAGGAGAAGATGTCGCTGCGCGAGACGGCGCGGCTGAGCCTCGAGTTCTGCATGATCTGGTTCGCGGGCAACTACTTCGCGTCGGCGTGCCTCGAGTACACGAGCGTCGGCAGCGTGACGATCCTGACGTCGACGAGCAGCGTGTGGACGCTGGTGCTGTGCGCCGCGCGCGGGATCGAGCCCTTCAGCGCGCGCAAGCTCGCCGGCGTGCTGGCCAGCCTCGCCGGCGTCGCGCTCGTCTCCATGGTCGACCTCTCGGGCGCCGGCGGCGGCGAGGACGGTGGTAGCAACAATGGCAATGGCAATGGCAGCACCTTCCCGCAAAAGAGCTTCGCGGAAGTAGCCGTGGGCGACGCCATGGCCCTGTTCAGCGCCGTCGTCTACGGCGTCTACGTCGTCGTCATGAAGGCGCGCGTCGGCAGCGAGGACCGCGTCAACATGCCCGTCTTCTTCGGCCTCGTCGGCGTCTTCAACATCCTGCTGCTCTGGCCGCTGTTCCCCATCCTACACTATACGGGCATCGAGCCGGTGAGTTGCCGCCCCCCTCTACCCCATACCCATACTAATCACAATTCTCCTGCCTGCCGTGTGTGTATGTGAAATAATCAATGGGCTGACAATGCGGCAGTTTGAATGGCCGCCCACGGGTAAAATCTGGTCTATCATTGTTGTAAGATAATCCCCCTATTACCTCCTTTCTCTCTCCGTCTCTGCCTCGCCGAGCGCAAGCCGATCCCAGAAGAGGGGGTGCTGACGCGACAACCAAAACGCACAGCTCAACTCGATCTCGTCGTTCCTCTCTGACCTGTCGTGGGCGTACGCCATGCTGCTCACGACGCCGCTGGTCGTGACCGTGGGGCTGTCGCTCACGATCCCGCTGTCGCTCGTCGGCGAGATGATCCAGTACGCGCAGTACTCGAGCTTCATCTACTGGGTCGGCGCCGCCGTCGTGCTGCTGTCCTTCGTCTTCATCAACCGCGAGAGCCACGAGGAGGAGAAGAAGCAGCAGCAGCAGCAGCAGCAGCAAGCAGCGGCCGCGGATGATGACGGCCCGGGGTTGCGGGCCACGGAGTTGTTATAGAGTATAGAGGGGGGCCGGCCTGCCGCCTGGAAGAAAGAAGTACTCGACCGTGGCTTGACTGACCTACGCAGAACTGGCGCTGCGTGGCCTGTTTTTTCGATGTAGATTGTAGACTACCACCTCCCTGGCTTATATATAAAGCTTGAAGCTTCGGTCATGATGAAAGGTGTTGGCGGAATATTTTGAAGAAGTAACAAATCCAGCGAATTACCAGATTACCGAGGACACAAGTGAATCATTAGGCCGTGTCTAGTGAGAGCATGGTCGAATGCGATCATGAGAGCTCTTCTGTGATTTAGTGCCTCGCTGTCTTCTCCTTTACCCTCTCCCGCATGGTCTCATCCTCGGGTCTCATGTGCTTGTCATCCCCGGTGGATAGCAAGGCTGGGCTGCCGGGCTGTCAAGTCTAGATCCAGACTCCAGGTCCGGTCGAGGGCGCGCGCGGGATGAGGTCAGAACCCCTAAAATCTGTGAGATCGACAGGGCCCAAGGCAGCCCAAGGCGCGGTGGGAGGATCCCACCTGGATCCCACCCCGGGCCCTCGTCGGCGGGGGGCTCCCCCACATCCATACGTCACGCCGGGTCTGAACAATCCGGACATGAGCTTCCGGGGATTAGCTAAGCTAATACACTTACCACCGGTGTCTCTTGGGTTCCAGAATCCAGACTCTCGGCATCCTGCTGATGAAAAGCACGGTTATAGATAGTTACCTAGGTAGGTCTCTGCCTAGCCAGGCGAGGGGCGGCTCTTGATGAGAGTTGGAAAAAGTTGTCGATATCTGCAGAGCCGAGGGGACGTTGGTGATCGACCGGACGATTGCGAATCGGGTTGAGTTGAGAACTCTAATGAAACACCCAAGCGGCTGGCGGCGGGCGACCTAGTTGACGACGGTTTTCCATTGCCTTACCGGCGTAATAAGCTACCGAGGATACGTAACGCTAAGAAGTCGCTTATCGGCAAGGGGTTGGGTACTCCTTGTGTCCTTGTCATATCCCGCGGCGCGGGCAGAAGGCCGGCATCTTTTCCCGTCACTAGTACGTACCTCAGGGACCTGAAGGGACCTATCATTTTCAAGTCCGTCGAGACCGGGCATGGCTGCAACCTCAGGTACACTTCCATGCGGCTCACATCTGCTTCTAGCCTGGCTTACAGCAAGTCGCGACGCAGGCCGGTGACGTCGCCGAGCCGAACCGCACCGCGAGTCTCAATGGTGGACAAGGAAAAAACCTATGTCGAGTCTGGAAGGACATAAGTCACGTACTAAACTCCATGACGCCCGGGTCTCCCCGTCTTGCGCATACCCGTACCCATTTCGGCCGGGGTGGCGAGTCAGGAATCTTTCAATATCGGCCAACCTTTGCAGTATCTTCTCGTGGAGATATCTAGGTCTTCAAGATTGGCCTCCAGCTTTCATACCTACCTACTTACTCACCTATTGCTTGAACCGTCTTCTCGAGCCAAGCCAACCAACCATTCCTTCATATTGTTTCGCTGTTGGGGTTCGGTGTCTTCTATTCGTGGATCACGCCCCGTCCTCCCCGACGACATTTCGTTCCTTCACCGCTGGCACTTGTCGTGCTTTCCTGAAGTCCGCACGCGAGCACGCTTTCTCTGGGAAGCCAACGCGATCAAGCGGTCAGGTCAGCAGCGCCTCGCCCTGAACAAGGTTTCACGAGGCTACATATGCGCCTCGTTGCTTCTGCGAACTCTCATTCAGCAGAGTCAGGTGGGCTCAGTCGACACAGCCAACTTACATCGTGACTGGCTGTTGGCCGGTCCCCGTGACTGGACATATCCGCACTCACATCCTGGACTTCATACAAACCTACAAGACAATCCGTACCCTCCAAACAAACAGTCTGTCCTCTTGTATATCTTACCGCCTACTCCCCGACTTCTTGAACCTCGCGACCCCGACCTCTGGGCATGACCTATACGCCCTTGCGCATCCCGGCATCCCTATACCGTACTTAACTAAGCACCTGCCATGCCTTCGAAGGCCGGAGAAAATGCCAGTGCCTTAGCACGGTCGATCAACACGGCCACCCGCTCAGTACATACGAAACTGAATAAGCTCATCGTCCACCGTTTGCCCCTAGCGCTGCCACCACAGTCAGACGATGCCTCGCAGTATGTAGTAGGCCTGCTCCACATAGCGCCCATATACATTGGCTTCGAGTCTCTCTGGCGAGACATACTCGACTCACCAGCGCCCGCGGGGTTCACCATCGAGAGCGACCGGCACGTGTGTGCCGCCTGCGATCCGACGGGGGAGGTGCACCGGCCAGCGGCCCCGAGTCCGCCGGAAGTCGCGCACGCCGAGTCCGGCTCCGGCTCCGGCTCCGGCTCCGTCGACCTCGACCTCGACGCAGACGCGGACGCCGCCCTACTGCACAAGCAGCGGCCGCCAAAGCCCGCGGTGGTGTGCTCGCGGATGCAGTCGCTGCTGGGCCACGTGCACGTGGAGGGCCTGCAGCGGGCGCCGGCGCTGCGGCGGGACCTGGCGGCGCTGACGGGCTGGTCGGGCCGCACGCTCGCCGAGCACCTCGACGACGCGGCCGAGTCGGCGCCCGCGCTGGCGGCGTTCCTGGCGCACACGCGGCGCGCCGTCGCGCGGCGCCCGCACGCCCTGCTCGCCTACGCCTGGGTCCTCTACATGGCCCTCTTCTCGGGCGGGCGCTTCATCCGCGCCAGCCTCGAGGCCGTCGACCCGCGCTTCTGGGTGCCGGCTTCGGCTTCGGCCGCGCCCGCGGCCGCGGCCAAGGTGGTGCACCCGCAGCGCGACCACCTGCCCCCGAAGCAGCAACAGCAGCAGCAGCAGCGCCCCATCTCGCCGCCCATGTCGCCCCCGGGACCCTCAGGCGGTAACGGCAACGGCAACGGGAACGGCTATGACGGCAGCCATAACCAGACGGCAGCGGCGGCCACCAACGCAGCACCACTCGACTTCTTCCGCTTCGCGACGCCCAGCGACGGGGAAGACCTCAAGCAGGCGTTTAAGGCGCGGCTCGCCGAGTCGGAGACGCTGCTGTCGGAGGCGGAGCGCGGCGAGGTGGTTGACGAGGCGCGCTGCATCTTCGACTTCATGGTGCGCGTCGTCGGCGAGCTGGACGCCGTCTGCGCGGACGGTAGCGGCGGCGCCGAGGATGAGGCGATGGAGGGGGACCGCGACGGGTCGGCTGCTGCTGCTGGGAGTTAGGAGGAGCAGCAGCCGCAGCAGCAGGGGGGCCTCTCCTCCTCAGACGAGGACGATTATCGCCATGTCGAAGACGATGACGAAGAGGCAATCGAAGACGACTCCTCAGAGGACAGCGACGACAACAGCAGCAGCGGTGACGGGGCCTTCCCCTCCGCCGCCGCCATGCCCGGCGTCGTCGATTTTCAGCAGAGTCTGCAAGCAGCACAGCAAGGACAACAACGACAACCACAACAGTTTGCACCAAAACCGCACTACCACAGCGGCGGCCTGCCCGGGCTGCTGAGCCTGCGCAGCCGCGACAGCGTCGTCGTCGAGCGCGAGCGCCGCCTCGCGGACCTCCTCCGGCGCACCGCCGCCGAGAGGCTCCACAGCAGCAGCGGCAACAGGGGCGACAATGACAGCAGCAGTAGTAGCAGCAGCAGCAGCGACGACGGCGGCGCGGGCTCGCACCAGGAGGAGAAGAAGATTAGGAAGAAGCCGCATGAACTGGAACCCAAGGCTGACGATGGAGATTGCGGGGGGTCGGTCAGATTTCGGTGTGCGGAGCACTAAACTGGATGGCACGGCATGTCGTCGGTGCTTAAGGGAGAGAGGAAGGGAAGCGCATACTTCTCGCCTCCTTGAGTAACTAAGGTATGAACTTACCAGCCTACCGCCTACCTACCTTAGGTAGTGGAGAGGGAAAGGAAAGGAGCCAGACAACGGCTGGAGTCCGTGGTGCGTGGGGACAGAGATGAACTTGGAATACGATACCCCTACCTGCATAGCTTGAGCTGCTACAACATGAATTACACACAAACACCACACGCCGTATTTTTCTAGTCGATGCTGCGCCATTCGCTGGGGTCGGACAGATTCGTGAGAGACCGCGGTACTTCGCATGGATCACCTTGTCTAGCAAGGCACATGTTGTTGTGGCAAGTTAGAGTGTAGAAAATGGATGCGCCGGTGACAAAGTAGTATATTTCGGAAACTCCTGAAGGAAAGGTTCTTCACAGACATGACTATCTTTGGTACTTAACCCCATGTACTTGATCAAGTGTGGCCTTGATTAAATTACCTACATACCTTACCTAAATTCCTTCCTACTTACCTCGTCACCAACCTTAGGCTGACTTCCAGCATCAACATACCCAGCCCGTGGTAGACCCGGACTTACCTGTCAAATAGTCACCATCCAAGACGAGGCAGTATATAAGAACCACATACGGAGTATTCCGTAGTAAGTAGAAGCTACTTTTCTCTCTCTTTGCGTCCCCAGTCCGAGATCACGACGCACGCCTCACCTTACCTCCTTACCTCCCCATGAGTCAAAATCCCAATATGCGCATACAGACAGCTGCCGCCATGCCCCATGGAAGCAGAGCAAGCAAGCAGAAATAAACATAAAACCAAACAAACTGACAGTAAATTGTCCGCGATCTCAAGCCAACGCAGCGGCCGGAAGACGGAAGGTAAAGGAGAAGCAGGTGGCTCTGCTGCGTACGCATACGTGCTGCTGCCCCAACCCCCCCGAGAGAGGACCACGAGGCCGCACTGGCGGCGCTGCTTCGGGTTGATGAGAGGAGCGCATCGGTACCGACCTTTGATATATACATATATAGAGTACTCGCCGGCCCCGTCCGTGCCCGGCCCCGGCCCCGGCCCCGGCCCCGGCTGGAGATGGAAGATAGCCGGGTCTTGATCTCCGATAGTATCGAGGTAGGAAGGGGGAAGGGGGGGTAATGTGCGTGCACGCGTGCCGTTGTCGCAACGATCCTTAGCCACCGCCCAGGTCGTGTGTGCGGCTCTTTCTCAGGTCAGGTCTGCCTGTCTGCCTGTCTGCCTGTCTGCCTGCCTGTCTGTCCGGCCCGGTGCTGCGAAGCGGCTTCGGGGTCGCGAAAGACCACCATGCGTTGACGTTGAGTCTGCGTTTGCCTTTCGGTGCGCTCTCTGCGCGCGCGGGCCGTCGGTGTGTGCGTGCAATGCAATGCAATGGGACAACTTCTCCTGCCTGCTCTGCTGCTGCTGCTGCTGGGATCCCCGACCCGACACCCCCTCCATGAGGGGCAGGCAGGCTGCTTGGGCGGGTAAAATCCGGGTGTGCAACGTCGGATACATATATCGAAAAATAAGGGTACGATATAGCCGTTGACGTGTTGGTGGAGCAAGGTGAGCTGAAGGGGAGGTCAACGTCCCATTGTTGCTTCAGCTCACCTTGCTCCATCAACACGTCAACGGCTATATCTTTTGAGACTCTCGGTTCGACTCGGACCCAAGTTCAAGATCCTCAACCTTCTGCTTGAGCTCACCTTGCTCCACCAACACGTTAACGGCTATATCACATATAACCTGTATCCGTCCACGCAGGCCATTAAGGTTAGCATGGAATTAGACCGCCATATATTCGAAGCTGTTATTAATAAGGACCGCTATACGGTGATCGTCTTAGCGTAAGTGTCGTTATACTTATTATCCAAGTTATGGACGCGATCGGTAAGGGTCTTAACCCCGGACGCGGCGTCCTGTAGGCCCTGCCTCAGCTCTTCACCATCCTCTGCCTGAGAGGATGTTTGAGTCGCCTGGTGGCGCACGAGGTCGGACATGGTTGAGGTGTGTGGTGGGGTGGGCAGAGTGGTGTGGAGAGTTTAACTCCAAAACTCCTTCTAATAACCCCCCCACCTCTTGTTGTGTTTCCTCTTTGGCGGCCTTGATATCGCTCCTTAACTCCTTAAGTAACTCATCAAGCCGGCGAATCTCCCACACACGGTCAAATTCACCAGGGCATACATGAACTGTAGTGTTTAACCCAGACCAGGTGGTCTCTCTCTTGCGCACGCGCGCGCGCGGTTTTTCGGTGTGAGATGTGGTCCTAAAACACCTCGGCTACGTGCCTACCTCATAATAGCAGCCGACGGACTGCAGTGCCGCGTCGATCAAGCTTCCGCGTGCCTGGCGCTTAGTACCCGGGATTCCGTGCTGCTGCTGGTTGCATGGCTGGAATACTGCGTACGGCGTACAGTGTATGTGTGTGTGGTCTTTCCACTGCTTTTTCCTCACCGCCAGTTGCTGACAACCTGGCTATCTCCCTTCTGGTTGCGCTGGCTCTCCGTTCCGGGGAGCCGCTCCCGCCAGGCTTTCTCATCCACATCTCCGAGGCACCTCTCACGCTCCCTTTCTCCCCTTCCTCCAAGGGGGAGTTTGAGGCAGGTAGGGTATGCCACTCCTAGTCGGGCTAGCCAGCTGGAGCAGAGAGCCGAGAGCCCTTATCCTGCCCTGCCCTGCCCTGCCCTGCCCTGCCCTGCTCTGCTCTGCAGCTTCCACGGGCCGGCGGTGAGGCACCGGTGCCGTACCGTAGATAGGTACGGATGCAGACATGGAGACAGGCCTCTGCTGGTGGTTGAGGGGCCTGCAGCTGCGAGCAGAAACAGGAGACGCGTTGGAGGGATGGCCGCATATCTGGAGGCCAACCGAGTCGGGAGGGGAAGGGGGGGAAGAGCAGGACTTGGGGCTGCTTTTATGATGATCAGTGAGGTTCACTTATGCCGTCTTTTTCTATGTTAGCTCCCGTTGACGGACGACGGACACAAAAAAGATGGGAAAAGGCGGTGGCGGGGGGTGAAGTGGGGGAATTCCCCATTGGCCAATTCGGACGCCGACTTCTTAGCGCAAAAAGTCGCGCCGGGTGTCCCCCTGGCCACGGGCCATCAGCCGCCGATCTGCCTCGAGCAAGGCAGATCGAGGGACAGAAGCGCGTTTGTGAGGTACGGACACGGGCTACGAAGTACGAACTACAGATTTCATCTGCTTGCTTGTTCGAGGGACTCAGCGGATACATGCCCATAGCCGTCATCATGCCAGCGCGTGTTGTACGACCATGTGAAGCGTGCTACCACGACTTGCCTCTCACCTGTCGCAGTCCAGGGCAAGCCGAGGGCCGACCTCACCACACCGCCTGGCCACCGGAACCATGCGCACGCCCAGGTCGAGGAGATTTCTCTAAAGACCAGGAGCAATTGCAGACGGCAACATCGGCTCAGGAGGACGAAACGCAAACTCTTACCATAAAGATGGCATCGATACTTAGCGCCAGGTAAAACAAGATGTGCTCTGGCATCTGGTAGGTATCACCAACGGCTTCTTCCCAAAATACTCCGTACCTATTCTCAGTATCCAGGTAAGCTCCCACAAGTCCTGGCGTCAATGATGCAGGGTTTTGCATCTTTCCCTGAACCCTGTCGGAGGTTTTGCCAGCTTTCCACTTTCGCCCGTCCCAAGACAATTCCATCTCAATCTCACCCCTTGACCGAGGCCCTTGATGGTCTTTGACGACCCGCAGGTTCGCATGAGGAGAGACGGCCGAGGCGGCTGAGCCCGCCGCGTGTACTCCGTACCTGATCAAGCATCCGCTCTCTCCTTTTCTCACTCTCACATTGCACCGTCCAACTGTACCATACATATCGAAAAAGCCACAGCCAGCCGGTGTTCAACATCAAGGCACAGTCGCGGGCACGTCCCGGGAGACAACGCCGCACCGAGTCGGGTTACACCGAGAGGTGTGTTAAGCCTTAGGCCATTTGTTATTTTTATTATCCGCCTCGCGACTTGGACAACTCATCGTGCAGCAGCTCCTCGCCGACTCGACCACATCTTATTCGTCTGCCTCTCCCACCCCCTACCGCCTACGGCACAGGACGCATACATACAATATCTACTCGTCTTCCACCCGGATTCTGTCTGTTTGCGCCGTCGCCATCGCAGTCGTCGTCGCCGTCCTCCGTCTATCGCGAAGCGCTTTGAGGCCCACCCAGCTTTTTTCCTTTCTTGCTTCTCGACGCGCGCGCTCCGCGTTTGCATCAGCCCTGCAAACTAGTTCGTACTTGGGTACTTCATGTTCCAGACAATTTGCGCGTCGTTCATGCATGCATACACACAGACACACCTCACCTCCGGTCTCTAGACGGCATTCTATCGTCTTTCTGGCTTAGACCTGATGCAGCTCTAATCTAGACATCCCCAAGTGTTCAGCTACCCGCATACATAAGTGCTCGCCTTGGGTACATTAGCAACTTACCTTCTGCATATGAACCACCGGGACCCTGCGGCGTACATGTTCTCTAAATAGTTACCCGATGCCCCCTTTTCATCCATAACCTCGCACCGCGTCCTGTCCTCCCTCGTGGACGTTCCTCCGCGCCGCGCCGCCAACCGACGAGCCCAACCTCCACTCTGGGGCCGCCGTTAGGGATCGTGGGGCCTCGACCTCTCTAGCGGTAGACATCCGACGACTCCACACAGTCCCATCACGACGAGGAAGGGCGATTGTTGACCTCACACCGCTATTGGCCTCGGCCGCCCGAGGCCCTACTTCTCACAGCAGGCCCTGCCCCTGCTGCTGCTCCCGCCGAGATCCTACTTTACGTCTATCTCCCGCTTCTTCACATCATACCAGCTGCTGCCCGCCGTGCACCAACTACGACTGACGTCGAGATGCTTCGTGCCCGGATACGCCTTGGACCGTCCTCTTCTTCCTCCCCCTCTCCCGCCGCTGCCGCCGTCGTCGTTGTCTCGCGTCTCGCGCGCCTGTCCGCCGACGCCTCTTGTCACCCTTGACGATCCTCTCGTTCTTCAGCTTGTTTTCAATTGCATTTCTGTTGGCCTCGGTATTGGCCCGGCGAGCGTGTATTCCTGTTCCGGTAGCGTATTGGTCAGTCCTCACCCAATGGCGGCCGCCGTGCCGGGCTCTCTTGTGAAGAGCGCCGACCAGCTGATGTCCGGCTGACGTTGCCAAGGCACAGTCCTCTCTTGTAATAGCGAATGTTTAATTTGGAGGCTCGGACGCGGACCTGAATCCCTTCGCCCGTTGGGTCCCTCGGAAACCTCACGAAGTGCTGCCTGTCGTCAAAAGTTGCCTTCCTCGGCGGCTTCGAGACGATCTACTCTTTCGCCGACGCCTCGCGTGCTCGAGGCCTCTTACCGCGACTGAACCCAGGCTCATATGTCCAGGGGAAGTCTGTGTGGTAGACACTCGTTTATAAGCTGTCTGAGGAGTAGGAGTGGTACTCGTCCGCTCTACTCTAACGGAAGCAAGACGCAGCACCGCCTTGATCATACTCAACCCTGAGCCCGACCCATTGCGCACCTGGAACCAGCTCTCAGGCCAGGCTTCCATACTCGGGGCTAGGTATATTGGCTCACAGGAACCTGGTCTTGTCGCCTGCTCGAAGTGCCCAGCAGGCCTCGCTGCCAGCTAATCACTACCATTGGACTGGTTCGCGAATCAAGAAAGCTGGGCCTGGAAGGTATGTTAAGATAAATCCTTGGAATACCAAGTCACATTTCATCGCATGTTCTACCGTTCCCTTCTCACTCAACCACCCTACCACCACCTTTTCGTCCTGTACCGCCTCTTCTGCTCCAACACCGTCGGTTTAACGTGATGGACGGTGAACACGGAGGACAACTATGCTCAGGACCCTGCGGCACATAGACCGAGTTATTACTTACTCATCTCAGGGCGCCGAACACCGAGTCTCGCTTGGCCGGTCTCGATGGCTTCCTCTGCGGTGGACCAGAAGTTCCTCGGCAGACTCGCCAAAGCCGTCGAGCCGCACAACCCGCTCCTCTCGTCGATCCTCTTCAAGATCCTGGGCCTCTCGGTCAACCTGGCCGAGCTGACGGTGCGGGCGCACAAGCAGCGCCGGCTCGACCCGACGCGGGCCACGCCCTCGCTGGACCTCTACCTGCACATCATCTGGCTCTCGCGCGAAGGGATGGTCATGCTGGAGCAGTACGTGCTGCCCATGGTCGGCGACTACGTCGAGCTCAAGGTGCTCACCTACAAGCTCCGCGCCTCCTTCTACCACATCTTCGTCCTCTTCCACAACAACCCCCCCGTCTCCGCCATGGGCATCCGAAGCAGCTCCTCCGCCGCCGTGGGAAACGTGATGCCGCCGCCGCCCGCGCCGCGGCCGGACAAGGGGAAAGGCGTCGACCGGGGCGACAACAACAACAACAACACCACCAACGACGACAACAACAACAACAACACGACCGTCGGTGGTGGTATCCTCCACGACCCCAACACCGCGCGGTCGTCGCTCCAGCCCACGCACCCGATGGAAGGCGGGCCGGTGGGTCCACCACCGGGCTTCGGCTTCGGCTCCGGCTTCGGGTCCGGCGGCTTCGGCGGCGGCAGCTTCCCCGCTACTACTACGACCCCTCCGGAGGCGGCGGCGTCGTTCCTGCTGCCGTCGGTGGACTACGTGCC
This sequence comes from Xylariaceae sp. FL0804, assembly GCA_022539325.1. Taxonomy (NCBI): domain Eukaryota; kingdom Fungi; phylum Ascomycota; class Sordariomycetes; order Xylariales; family Xylariaceae; species Xylariaceae sp. FL0804. Next base: position 880,218 of record JAJKLG010000010.1, read on the forward strand.
GACGGCGCACGCGCACTTCCGCGAGGCGGCGGCGCTGGCGGACGCGGTGCTGTGGGGCTCGCACTCGCTGCGCCTGTCGGTCAAGACGGAGTACGCGGCCTTTTTGTACGAGTGCTGCGGCGATGGGCGCTACTACGGGCGCGACGGCGAGGGCGAGGGCGAGGGCTTGGGCGAGGGCGACTATTTGGGCGGGGTGGGGGGTTTAGGAGGGGAAGGGGGCGTCAGGGACGGGCGCGAGGCGAGCCGGCGGCTGGCGCGCCAGACCGTCGCCGAGGTCTACGACGCCGGCGAGGGCATGGACGACGACATGTTCGACGACGCCTGCCAGCTCGTCACGGTCCTGGGCAAGATGATGAAGCGCGGACTCGGGGGCAGCAGTAGTGGTGGTGGTGGGAGAGGGGGAGGCGGTGGTAGGGGTGGTGGTGGAGGTGGTAGCGTGGCAGGGAGTGCTGCGACCAACAGCACGTTGCGCATGGGCGAAAGCGGAACCACCGGCGGGGGTGTTGGTGTTGGTGGTGGTGCTATTAGCGGTGGTAGTGGTGGAATCAGCCCGGCCGTCTCGCGCGCGGACACGTCCGCCTCCCTGGCGTCGAGCGTGGTGACCGCCGTGCCGGCTGCGGGTCCCGCCGGTATGGAGAACCCGATATGAAAGTCCCCGCCAAAAGGCACCGACCCGAGCGATCCGAACTGCCCTGCTCTGGAGCCGCCACGCTTCTTCCTCCTTACGCATTCGGCTCCGTTCATGGCTGTGGAAGGGTACCGGTGATGGTGTGCGCGCGCAGCGGCCGCCGGGATCCGCGAGCCCCAGACGCCCCCGAGACGATGTCGCACGCCGCGGCACGGCGTGTGGAAGGGAACCCACTAGATTTAGGCCCCTTTATCATGGTCGACAATTTGCGAGCCTGTCTGCCCTTCCACGGCTACACGCTTTGCGATGTGTTGGACGGGGGCGGAGGGGAACAGCACAGGTCAGTTGCGCCATGGGTCGGGCCATTGTCAGGATTCGCGCGCGCGCGCACGAACATTGACACCTTCCTGCCGGCCAACCTGACACTTGGAGGAGATGCAACCCAACCAAAGAGTCGAAGAAGTCTCTGAGACCGTGACGGAGTCTACCTATATCATCTGCCACCATGGGGGAGGAGCCTTACGCCCAGCTTCCGCCGCTTCAGCTTGCGGAGAGACTTCGCAACTGGGGACAAATAGTCAAACTGGACGAGGTTATCATCATCATCTTCATTATCATCAACATCAACGTCAACACCACCACTTCTCCGGAAAATTATTCGCTGCGCAGCGAACTTACACGAGAGGCGAAGGGAAAAAAGGGGGGCGGACTAGTAGTCGATTGTAATCAGAATACCCAATGGGAGGAATCACGGGCGCTCCCCCTGCTAGAATAATAGCTCGGAAGAGAATTTGAATTCATGTTTTAACTTTTTTTCTACGTCTCCTCACTCTTCTTTCTTCTGCCTTCTACCTTTTGCATCTTCCTCTTTATTCCCCGTTTTCGATGGCACCCACTTCTTCATCACGGCCTTGTTGGTGCGAAATAAGGGTAAGTGAGAGCGAAGATGAGGCGAGAGTAGGGCGGTTCAGGGGTGGGGAGACAGACAGAGAAAGATAGGGGGAGCGGACAGAGAGAGAGCGAGCAAGAGGAACGGACAAACGACAGACAGCCCAAGAGGACTCGATACATTTTTGCGAGCGCGTCTCAAGGTAAGGGAGGTATTTTATACCTAGAGAACCCCCTACTTGAGTGGTACCTACGTCAAAGACAAGCAGCCTGGCGCACCTTGGTTGTCGTCGGCGACTCCCGCGCTGACGAGCGTGATCTTTCCCGTCGTCCAATACTGTCTCACCAGCCACCAAGTCGAGGCGGAAGCGTGATCTGGCTTGTTCCCTCCATTGACCCCCTAACCCCCCAAGCCCCTACCGACTCTCTCTGTCCGCCCTTTCCCCTCGCAGTCTGCTTGGGAGGAGGAGGTTTCCGCAGGTACTTCCTGCGACGGCGGCATCTAGTCACTCTGACGGCGTAGCAGTACGTAACGGACGAGGTGTGGTTGGTTTAGGCATGCCATTTGCAGATTCCTACATGCTTCGCGCAGCTACTTAGAATACAGAACAGCAAGGGGGTATAACAAAGAGCAAAAGCCACGCCGGCTGGTTCCAGCAGTTCCAACAAAATTTACACATCGCCTTTCGCCGTCAGACCTGCCTGTCCATGATTGTAGACCGTTTGGGAACAGGCCCCCCCGGTCACGGACGCCCTTAATCATCGCGTCTGCCTCGCCGACCCAATTACTCCTCGTCGTCGTCAGCCTGATCCCAATCGGCCTCCACGTGCGCCCATCCGCAGCCCCATCTCCGGCCGCCAGTCTCGCCCCCGGTGCGCAGGTCTGCGGCGCCCTCGCGGTCTTCGCTCCAGCAGCGGATGAGGTAGTCGTCGCCGACGGTGACCAGTTTGCCCTCGTGCGTCCAGGCCACCGAGCCCACCTCTCGATCGTGGCCCCGTATGAGCGGCGTGCCGGTCCGCAAGATCGGGATGTCATCCTTCATTCTCGGCGACAGGCTTGTGGAGCTGGCCGTTCGGAAGAGCCCTCTGCGTACTGATTCGGTTGAGGACCGCGTATTGGCCGCTGGCGTCGATACGAAAGGCGAGGATGCACCAGGGCTGGCCGAAGTGGCTATGGTTGAGTTCTCAAGGCTCAAGTTCCCCATCATGTCGGACAGCATACCACGGAAGTAGTGCTCTTGAGTGGGAAAGAGGACGGCACAGCTATCATTGCTCCCCACGGCCAGAAGCTCGCTCTTTCCATCTCGCGCGGGTCGGACTGCACACTTGACGTAGAAGCTTGTGGCGTGGAATGAGGGATGGCGGAATCCGTAGAGTGGACCGAGACCTTCGTGTGTCACGGTGTTGAGCCTTCGCCTGGGCGGCTCGCCATTTTTCAGCGACAGTTCCGGCGCGTGACCTAGAATTAGATGGGCTGTCGAGTACGCGTATACGGTATTGTCCTTGCAAACAGCATAGAGCCTCGAGGCGTCCGTGTTCAATGCCATGGATGAGATGCCAAAAGGACGCCAGTGTGAGTGCGACTTGGGTGGTGTGAGTGCCGATAAGGAAGAAGGAACCTTTGTACGTGATGAGTGTGTACAGCGGATATCCCACAACTTGATAGATGCGTCTGCTTCGCAGGACGTCAGTAATAGGTGCTCTCGACCCGGAGGCAGAAATTGCAACGCAGTCACAGAGACGTCGTTCGACCTGGTCTGATGCTCGCCACGAGATGGGGCGTCCCCGGGTCCAATCGAGGGGACTTGGCGAGATGTTCGTGCGTGGGCGTGATGCAGACTATTCACCGAGGAGCCCTTCTTCAACATAGGCGGGCGGAACGTCAGTCTGGTATCTCGAGGCTCCGAGAATGGGACTTCTTGAGCCGCACGGCTACACCGCAGATCCCATATTTGGACGCTACCGTCGCGAGACGAAGTCGCCAGCACGTTGTTGTTTGCTTGGCCAGGCTGGAATCGGATTTGCTTCAGCGAGGCAGTGTGCTGTGGCAGAAAGGCAACGGTGGTTTGCGTCATCATATCTATGACTCTGCCCATCTGATCGCCGGATGCCGTGGCCAGGAGGTAGTCGTTGTCCGAGAAGGCCATATCGATGATGGCATTGGTATGCGCCTGAAAAGTCAAATGGATCTTTTTGAACGGTTCAGAAGGGTCGCCAGAGGAGTCAAGCAGGCGCACATTGCCTTCCTCGTCTCCGACAGCAACAAGGCTACTCTGGTTGCAGGCGGTGGCACAGAATGGTATGCATTGGCCCGAGCCTTCATGGCTGCTGCAAGCATGCACATCGTCGGGTCGGCTATGGAAGCCGGCGGTATCAATCCTCCAGTCTGGGGCAGGACATGACATGTGAGAGTGGCCAGCGCGGGGAAGACCACCGAAGGATCTTTGCGCAAGCTGGCCGCTCTGTCCACGGCTGGTCAGAGTACGCAGCCGTCTCACAGGTTTCGACACGACAGGCAGCTCATTTTCACTGTCTTCCTCATCGGTCTCGGTCTCACGGATTTCCTGACTCGAAGAAAGCGACTGGAGAGGGCTGAGGAGCCCAGGGTCGGCACAGACCGCATTTGAGAGGCGGGGAGGTCTGCATGGTGAAGATTCGGGGGTGTGGTGTGTCTTTCTCCTCTTAGACAGCCTGTCGTCTTGCGGGTCGTAAGTCTCATCTCGCCCTCTTTCCTCGGTTCCGGGAGGCTTGAGGGGACTGGAGGGTGCTGGGGTCTGTAGCCGGTTGTTCAACGATGTAGCAGCCAGCTCGCGGAGAGCCCGCCGGGCCGGACTCGGCTGTGAGGGCACTCGAGTTCGAGGGGTGAAGAAGCGGCCAAACCTCCGAGGCGTGACAGAAGGATCCCGTCTCTCCTTTACACTGGAAATTCTCGGCGGCGAGATACAGACCAGTTGCTCCTGGAGGTTTCCATGGGGTGTGGATGAGGATGCGACATAGCTGGGGCCATTCGGGCCTGCCCTTCCATCCATATCGCTCCAAGTGATGGCGGGAGGTCCTGGGATGCACCAGAAAGGGACAGAGGACCAATGTCAAAGGTATCCTAGGGAAGAAGAGGGGAGAGGACAATGGAGGGTATATACAAGCTCCAAAAGGAACCTTTGGAAGAATTGCTGGACCTAGAAATGCCAGTGGCAGGAGAGAGAAGCAGACAAGAGGAGCTTCATGGTGGAGATACACGACACGCCGCGAAAAGACGCGCTAAGCTGGTGGACCGTGACACCACTTAACGCCAACTGTGACCGCACCCCGCTGAGCTAGTGCCGGCCAGTAGCGGCCACGGCAGGTACCGACGGCGGGTTGGATCTTTATCGATACTTAATCTGTGCCCCACTGCTATCAGGAAATTTTCCCAGCAGACAAGAGGTTGGACTGCGGGACGCGACTGACAGACGAACTCTCATACCTGTAATTGGCACCCTTCAATCCCGAGTTGCTGGCAGCCTCACTGGCGCAAAGACTGCGACAATGTAGGTCGCTGTCCACTCTCCGGCACATTACTACCTGCTGACTTTAGTAGGGGCTTCCAGAAGAAGACCGGAAAGGGTCGTCTCGACAAGTGGTACAAGCTTGCCAAGGAGAAGGGCTATCGTGCCCGTGCTGCTTTCAAGCTCATTCAGCTCAACAAGAAGTTCAGCTTCCTCGAGCAGTCGAGGGTTCTCATCGATCTGTGTGCGGCCCCTGGATCATGGCTACAGGTAGCTGCCGAGGCCATGCCTCAAGGAAGTCTCCTCCTCGGTGTCGATCTCTCGCCCATCAAGCCCATCCCCAATGTTATTACCTTCCAGTCCGATATCACGACCGATAAGTGCCGCGCCACGCTGAGGCAACACATGAAGACATGGAAGGCCGATACTGTGCTGCATGATGGTGCGCCGAATGTGGGAACGAGCTGGCTCCAAGACTCCTTCAACCAGGCCGAGCTGGTGCTCCAATCCATGAAGCTCGCAACCGAATTTGTAAGTCATCTTGCCCAGTCGGCCGTCGGTCGCCGGTAGTCTACTGACCAGCTGGCTAGCTTGTCGAGGGCGGTACCTTCGTCACCAAGGTTTTCAGGAGCAAGGAGTACAATAAATTGCTATGGGTCTTCCAGCAGTTATTCTCCAAGGTCGAATCGACGAAACCGCCGAGTTCGCGGAACGTGAGCGCCGAGATATTCGTTGTATGCAGAGGCTTCAAGGCCCCGAAGCACCTCGACCCCAAATTCCTGGACCCTCGGTCTGTCTTTGCAGAGTATGGCGAGTCAACGGACAACAACAACGAGGCGAAAGTGTTCAACCCGGAAATCAAGAAGCGGAAGCGGGGTGGATACGAGGAGGGAGACTGGACTCAGTTCAAAGAGATTGCGGCCAGCGACTTTGTCGAGGCCGTGGACCCGATTGCCATCCTAGCAAACTATAATAAGCTCACCTTCGAGCAGCCTCGGAATGGGAATATCTCCTTGGCCGCACTTGACAAGATGCCCGAGACGACGGAGGAGATCAGGATCTACTGCTCGGATCTCAAGGTGCTAGGCCGGAGGGACTTCAAGGTACTCTTGAAGTGGAGGCTGAAGGCACGCGAAGCCTTTGGACTCCCTACCAAGAAGACGTCCGTACCTGCCGCCGTCGTTCCTGAGGAGGTGGCAGAGGTTGAGTCGATGGACGAGGAACTAAAGATTCAAGAAGAACTACAAGCACTGAGGGACAAGGACAGTGCAAAGAAGAAGCGCGAAAGGCGACGAGAGAACGAGAAGAAGCAGCGAGAGATCAAGCGCATGCAACTGCATATGGTTGCTCCCATGGATATTGGTATAGAAGGGGCCTCAGTACAAGACGGAATGTTCGCACTGAAGCCCCTCGACAAGAAAGAGATGACCGGCAAGGTAGCCAAGGGTCGGATGGCGGTTCTTAGCGAGAAGGAAGCCAGGAAAGACCAAGACAGCGGCATCGGGTCCTCGGGAGACACGGATGATGAGACAGACGAAGAAGAGGACAGGCTCGAGCGCGAATTGGACGGTCTATACGACCAGTACAAAGAGCGCAAAGCCGATTATGCGGCCAAGGTGAAGAAGGCCAAGCGGGATAACGAAGATGGAGAATGGGAGGGCGTATCTGCGGACGAGCAAGAGTCCAGCGATGAAGATGGCCACTTCGAGGAGGACAGCAGTTCCGACGATTCCGATGTCGAAGACCAGGCACCGTCAAAGAAGCTCCTTACCGACTTGGATAACACACCGGCACCGTCTGGTGGCCTTTCGAAACGAGCCACCAGCTTCTTCAATCAGGACATATTCAAGGGCATCCCTGGGCTAGACGACGCAACCGGTGTCGATAGTCCTGAGGATAACGAAGAGATAGTCGAGGACGTTGGTGATCTAGGCTTGAGTGCTGAGTCAGAGACACGCCCTAAGAAGTCGGAGAAGCGGCTCAAGGGGAAAAAGATGGAGCAACCAAAAGTCGCTGTTGATGCACCGTCCTCAGATTCGGATGGGGGCGATCAAGGCGATCAAGGCGACGTCGAAATGGGAGAAAACGAAGATGATGATTGGGACCAGGACGATAAGCGGCGTCCTGGTGGAAGACCTGGTGTGTACCTCTCTTCATACGTAAAGTCCGGGATACTAACGGGATTAGATATCGACATTATAACAGCTGAGGCCATGACGCTGGCTCACCAGTTGGCCACAGGCCAAAAGTCCAATTACGATGTCGTCGACGACGGCTTCAATAAACATGCTTTTAGGGATAGAGAGTACGTGGACATCCGTGTTCTCCCTAATGACATCCCGAGTAGCTTTCCTACGGTTTCCACTCCTCGCTCGCCATTCAAACTATGTACCCATGACTGATCTCAACCCTTGCAGTGGACTCCCCGAATGGTTTCTTGATGATGAGACGAGGCATGACAAGCAGCAAAAACCCATCACCAAGGCCGCAGCGGCCGCCATCAAAGAGAAAACGAGAGCATGTAAGTGGTCTACCAGTTTCATAACGTTCTTGCGTACAGTCTAGCAGACCATCCGGTCGAGGTAACCGAGGGACAGTCTGCTGACGACAGGTGGTCAACCCCCCACAGTGAACGCGCGGCCGATCAAGAAGGTGCGCGAGGCGCAGGCGCGCAAGAAGTTCAAGGCGGCGCAGCGGCTGGAGAAGATCCGGAAGAAGTCGGACCTGCTGGCCAACGAGGAGGGCATGACGGAGAAGGAGAAGGCCAGCAGCATCGGCAAGCTGCTGGCGCGGGCGGCGCGCAAGAACAAGCCCCAGCGGCAGCCGGCCAAGCTCGTCGTCGCCAAGGGCCTCAACCGCGGCGTCAAGGGCCGGCCCAAGGGCGTCAAGGGCCGCTACAAGATCGTCGACCCGCGCATGAAGAAGGAGCTGCGCGCCGAGAAGAGGATCGCCAAGAAGAAGAAGCGGTAGTGGTTGTGACTTGGTAGGCAAATCTACATCGTCGGTACGGGGAAGAACAAGACAGAGACGATATGAGAAATGTGATTCAAGCTGCAGAGGAACTCGTTGGTGGACGGGGTAGCCCTCGTGATTGATTATCTATCGGCTCAACTATCACACATAGGTCAAACAAGCGCGAGTGCCCTCACCCTGGCATGCCGTGCTGGGCTCGTCGCCCATAGCTAGGCAGCCACTCCTTGCCATCTTGAGCCTCCCGTCTGCTGGGTATATAAGTACCTATATCATGTTGGGCAAAGCCGACCTCTTCTTGCTCTGAACCACGTTTCCGACCCGTTCAAGCAGGCTTCTAGACATACACTTTTTTTCCCGTCCTTACCCTAGGCATTTATTGGACAAGCAGTAGATGCCTGCCAACACGCCAGCGCGCGCAACGCGCCAAGCACGGTCGCTCGTAGTCGTGGTTACCAACTGGTCAACCTCTCCACAACGTCACCCCCTCTTTCTTCGCCCCGCCCCGCCGCCGGGTCTCACCCCTTCGCGGCGCCGGCGTTGCGGCGGCTCTTGCCGAGCCGGGCCTTGGGCGGCTTCCTACCAGCACCGCCTGCACCGCCTCCGCCTCCGCCGCCGCCCCCTCCTTGCTTCATGCGGCGGGCGCTGAAGCCGCTGAGGTCGCCCGAGCTGACGGCGTCGCCCGACTTGGCGTGCCGCTTCTTGCCGCCGAAGCCGTACTTCTCGTTCTTCTTCTGGCGCTTCGCGTTGGGACCGCCTCCTCCTCCGGCTCCTGCTCCTGCTCCTCTCCCGCCGCCGAAGCCGTCCTTGTTGTTGCTGCTGCCCTTGCGGTGGTGCCGGCTGAGCTCGCTGTCGACGCCGACGTCGAAGAGGTCGGCCTCGCGCGTGCCGAGGTCTGCGCCGGAGGACTCTTGGCGCTCTGGAAAAGGGGGGAGGGTGAGGCGTCAGTGGATTGTCTCATGTAAGAGGGCCGAGAAATAGCTCTCTAGTAGGCAGACAGCAGCGACAAAGGAGGAATACGAAGGAGGGATATTTGAAACAGGAAGGGAAGGGTATGCCGTGGGTGGTGGTAGGAAGAAGAAGAAGAAAAGACTCACTCCGCTTCAGCGTCTTGATCTTGTCGAGCGTGTCGCGCTTCTCCTTGGCGCGCTCCTGCAGGCGCGCGCTCTGGACCTGCTTGCCGAACTTCTTGAGGTCGCGCAGCTTGCGCGCGTCCTGCGCCGCGCGCTTGGCCGAGGCCTCGTCGACGAGCTTGGCGCGCACCCGCTCCATGTGCCCGTCGTCCTTGGCCATCTCGGCGAAGTAGTCGGTCGGGCGCGCGAAGGGTACGCCCTCGGCGCGCAGCCGCGTGCGACCGAGCCGCGCCGCCGCCAGGCTCTGCGCGTAGAACGCCAGCTCGCGCTTCAGGTCGTCCTGCACCTCCTCCTCGCCCAGCGCCTCGCCTGTCGGTGCTCCCGACGCCGTGACGCTCTGGTGCACCGCGAAGGGTACCACGGCGGCTTGTGGGGCGGCGTCGGCGGAGGGCGGCGGCACGATGGCGATGCGGTGCAGCGCCGCGAGCAGCGCGGACGTGTTGTTGATGGTCGTGCGCTTGCGCGTCAGCGCGTGCAGCTCGGCGCGCTCCTCCTCGGGCAGGTCGTCCAGGTCCGACAGGGCGATGTCCTCTTCCGGGTCCTCTTCCTCGTCCTCGTCCTCGTCCTCGTCTTCTGACGCGTCGTCGTTCTTCGAGGCGACGGCGACGGTGGTGGTGGTCGTAGTGGTGGATACGGTGGCTTTCGGCTTCTTCGGGCGCTCTATCTTCTTCTCGAACTCCATTGAGGTGTCGGAGCTGTCGCTCTCGTCCAGCGCGGCCAGGTCGGCCGGGTCTTCTTCTTCGTCGCCCTCCTCGTCCTCCTCGCTGGCCTCGCTGGCCTCCTGATCTATGAGTGCGCCGCCATCGACCTCATCGGCGTCCAGCTCTTCATCGTCCTCGTCGGCGCCGTCGTCTTCCCGGTCCGAAGTCTCGTCGGGCTTGACTACCCCGCCACGCTTCCCAGTCTTCTTCTGAACGCGCTGCTTGTGCTTCTTCTTTTCTTTAATCTTCTGGATCTTCTTGGCATCAATCCCCTTCTCTGCAGCCAGAGCCAGCTTCAGCTTGCTTCTTCCCATGGCGGTTGCTGTTGGGGCTGATTGTCGTGGTATGACCAACTTTGAAGGTATCTGGTAATTGCGCCTGGTCGGTTTGTCTCACCAAATTATTTTTTTCTGCCAGATAAGATAATGGTTGGATGTGTGGCGCTAGTGTGGCTTGGAAGGCGGTCAGGCTCTAGATAACCTCTATTCTCGTTTCCTGGGCTTAGCTCCTTTTTGCCAAGTCTCTAGACTGAAAAGTACTGTCGCCGGGTGCTTCGGTGGTTTCCTTTTTCTGCGTTATCAAAGGACCACTCGAGCCAGCCGGTCTTAATCACAATCCCCGCCCACTATGACGCGCAACAGCTCGACTGGAAGTACGCGCTGGGAAGAGCATACACAGACGACATGAAGCACAGAGAGCTGGTGGCGGTGCCCTACCGTGTAACAAGTAGGCAATTTTGTCAACTTGAAGCCGAGATCCGGTCTGGAGTACCGTATCCGCTGCTCGAGAGGCGAGTGGCTTACAAAACCCAATCAGTAATTCGGCGACAAGGTTAGGGCACCTGGGGAGGTCGAAAGAGAAGGAGACCGACTTGCTCGATGTTATTGGAGAGGAGAGCCTTGTATGTGATTTGCTGATGGATACTGGCGGCTCGGGCTGCATGACAAGTGTTGTGAGTCGAATTCACGGACCATATCACTATCAAGGCGCCTCTTGCCACGGAAGAGAATGAAAAGAGATACAGAATAAGCAAACCAAAGAATATTGTACTGGACCGGGCTGAGTGAGCTATGAAGGCCTCAGCCAGCTAGATTATCAAGTAAAACTGAGAATCCTGTTCCATATGACCTATCCCACCTGTCCGGTCTATTCATTTCCATGCAGGCTAGCCATCGTCACGGACATTTTACAACTCGTAAACACTCAGGCTGGCGTCTCATATCAGCAGCCGAGCCCCGACCTCGATTGTCGCTGGCATCTCGACCGAGTCTAAAAGCGAGTGAAGGGCAGCCTGGACGGTATTAGCATCCGCGGCTATCTTGTGCCGTTGAAAGAAGCTATAAGTCACTTACCACTTGCCCCGGAGATTGATGTTGACCCATCTGCAAGTTCAAAATCAGCTTCTCTCTCTCTCTGTGTGTGTGTGCGTATGTCGAAGCCTCAAGCGCGGGCGCATATCTACTTACGTGACGCCGGCGTCGTCGACCTCCTTCTCGACGGTGGAGGAGAAGGCGATGGCGCTCATGATGCCGTCGCCGAACTTCTCGTTGATGACGGCCTTGAAGGCGTAGCCGTAGTTCTGCACGACCTCGTACAGGCGGTAGATGAGCGGCTCGACGGGCGGCATCGGGCCCGCGCGCCCCCGGTCCGGGAAGCCCAGCATCGACGCCTCGAGCGCCGGCCGCGCCACCCCCAGCAGCTCCGACAGCTTGGCCACGTCCTCGGCCGAGGCCTGCGCCTGCCCGTAGAACAGCGCCGCCACCGCCACCTCGGAGCGCCCCAGGTGCTGCGCGATCTGCTCGAACGTGAGACGCTTGGAAGCCTTGGCCTCGAAGAGCGTCTTGGCGTGGGCCGGCAGCCGGTCGGCCATGGAGGACTGCGAGGGGGGGTCGGTCAGCTGGGTGGTCTCCTCTCCGCGTACAGAAGGCCGGGGCGACTTACATCAAGGGTGGCGACGTGAGTGTTGTCAGTCATGGTAACAGCTTGTGGGTTGTACCGGTACTGGTATGTCGGGTATGTACCTAGGTAGGATAATGGTACGGGTATACTCGAGAGTGTCTTCGCACGATGTTGCTCCTCAAGATGACTCAATTTCGGCCTCTATATATATTCGCTAAGTCGGCGTCAGTACTGGTGATACTTTCCCTTGCGTCGGTCGGCCCGGGGTAGCCGGAGTTCGTTGCTGCGGAAGGTAGTATTGTTCACCGTACCGAGAGAAGAGTTGCGGCGAGACGCGGCGATTAGGCTCTTGCAGTTCTTGCGTGTGTGATCTCCGGCTTTGGCTTCGAATGAAGTATCTTTGGGTTGTTGATTAGAGTCTACCTCTTCGTCTTCGATTCCTACCAATCCAATGACGTCTATTTATCTGTATCTGCGGGCTCCCGGAGTGCCGGAGAACCCATCACCCAGAAGAGCCCTAGCAACCCCGCCCTGATGGCTGGCGCCGGAAAATGGGGCCGGTCGAAGCCCGGAATCTCGGGATTAATAAAGGAGGTTGTGCGGAGGTTGCGCGACCTCGTAGTTGAGAAGTGCCCCTTGACACTACACTCGGGCGCGACCAACTGCATATGTAGATTACTCAGCGCAAAAGAAACTCGTTCATACCCCGAACGAAAAACGGAAAGTGCTTCCGAGACTGTATGAGTGTAATGTAGAAAACGGTTTCGGATCGGTCTGTCACCTTCAGTCGTGAGTGCGATCATGCCCTCCGTGGGTGGCCCCCTCCCCTTTCTCACCACCCACCGGCAATCGCGAGCTCTAGGGTACCGAGTAATAACTGCATCAAGAATCGACTTCGTACCAGGACATGAGCTATCCACTTGGAAGACGAAGAGCCAAAAAAACACCGAAAGCTGTGCAAGTCTCCTTGCCTTCGCTGCTGAGTGTTGAGGGTCGCGTCAAAATATGGTCTTCTAGGGTAAATGCAGACAATAAAACTGTTGGTACGGAGTACCTTGCATTGCGAATTACCAGAGTGGGACAGAGAGGCGTCTGACGAGCATCGACCGATTAGCACGTGCTGTCAGCAGAGACCTTCTTCTCGTCGAGCACGGCGTCCAGCTATCGACAACTTCAACGACCTACCCCAGCCGCTCGCGCTGGCAGCCCCTACTTTCGGATGTCTCCATGTTCGAGTATCTGATAGAGCAGTACAGGGACAGACTCCCAGCCGAGGCGGGCAGAGTCGAGGTGTTCGATACATTGCTCGAGTTCGAGCACGACAAGGAAACCATAGACAGATATCTGGGGTCTGTCTGTACACATGAGTTTAGGTGCCAGGTTGGTTGATGAGGCCTACCTGCCTCGTAGGTTATGAGTTGAGTTACGAGGTTACCAACCAGCCAGCCGCCCGCCAACTTTGTCAACGGGCGTTTATCATTGGACAGAGCTAGGCTTGGATTGGCTAATCTGCGCCGGCAGAGAGGGAGGGGCAGAGGGAGGGGCACCGTTGGGCCCCACTAAGCAACAACGGAGCTTTGACGCAAGTAGTAGCACGGGTGCACAGGTGCTTGCTTGCTTGCTATAACTTTTTGTTGCATTCCACTGTCATCTTTCCAAGACACTGCCAAAGGCCGCTTTGCCGAAGCCTTTTGCATACCTGAATCTATAGCTTGTAGCAAGCATTTCCTTCTCGCATTCCTCCACTCGAAGTCGACTCGCTCAGCATGCCCGGATCCTCTTCCGCAGATCTTGTTGACCATGACGATCCTCCCGATAGCGCAAGCGACGAGGATACAAAAGCCGTTGAAGTAGGCCATACCTATTTGATACGAGCGCACGAAGCAGTCATCCTTTAGTAACCGCCTGGAGAACAGGTCACTTTCGATCCATCAAGTACCTTCCGAAGGAAAAGCTCCCTAGTCAGTTCCGACACCACCCGCGCTCACATTGTAAAACGTCCCAAGGCCAAGACCATGTCAACCCAATGCGTGGTACACCAGTTCTTCGAGGCCCACAGGTTGCACCAGGACCATAATCAGGATGCCAAGCACCAAGATCAAGACGACCTCCCCCATGAGGTCGGTCTCAACGGGTATGTAGAGCCGAAGGGCAAAGGCACACAACACCGCAGGACCTCAGTCATCGAGCCGGAAAGCGACAACCAAGCCGCCGGACAGGTCGACGAGAGGTCATGGAGGGCCGCGCTTACAAAGACCAGGTCGGAACTGGACCTGGCCGGAGACGGGAGCCGGGATGAGGTCGAGGCGCTCCATAGTCGACTTTTGACCAAGAAGCAGCTGAGCGACATGGCCTGGGGCGTGCGAGAGTTGAGCAGGAGGTTGGGAAGCGTGCGCTTGAAGTTCCGGGCCCAGAACATCTTCCTGTTGACCAAGATATACGACCATGACCTGATACCGAAAACGAGAGAAGTCGCGCATTGGCTGCTGAGCCCAGCCAGGGACATACGATATACCGTCTATATTGAGGACAACTTCAAAGATAATCCGGATTTCGACCAAGAGGGTTTATTGTCGGAGCTTGAAGAGGAGTATATACAAGCCGGGGAGGTGGACACGAGAGACGCGAGCAGCCCCAAGCATTCTCTGCGTCAAAGGCTGCGTTTCTGGAACGAGCAGATGTGTCGTGCCCGGCCACACACGTTCGATTTCGTCATAACACTCGGTGGCGACGGTACTGTTTTGTATACAAGCTGGCTCTTCCAGAGGATAGTACCGCCAGTGTTGAGCTTCTCTTTGGGGAGTCTCGGCTTCCTCACCAAATTCGATTTCAACGAATATCAGGAGACGCTCACTACGGCTTTCAGGGATGGTGTCACGGTCAGTCTGCGACTGCGCTTCGAGGGCACAGTCATGAGAAGTCAGAAGAGGGCGATCCATGCTGCAGGAGATAAGCAACCTGATGGCTACGCCGCTGAAGTCGCGCATCGAAGCAGAGATCTCGTGGAAGAAGTGATTGGTGAAGAGAAAGAGAACGAACACACCCACAGGCCAGATGGCACTTTTGAGATCCTCAATGAGATCGTTGTGGACCGTGGGCCAAATCCAAGTGAGCGAACCCAATATTCGAACCAAGTTACCCACTGAGCTGACCATGTGCAGCCATGTCCTACACCGAGATATTCGGCGATGACGAGCACTTCACCTCCGTTCTCGCCGACGGCGTGTGCGTGTCGACGCCGACCGGCTCGACCGCCTACAACCTGGCCGCGGGCGGCTCGCTGTGCCACCCCGAGAACCCGGTGATGCTGGTGACGTCCATCTGCCCGCACACGCTGTCCTTCCGGCCGATCATCCTGCCGGACACGATCGTGCTGCGCATCGGCGTGCCGTACGACGCGCGCACCAACAGCTGGGCGAGCTTCGACGGGCGCGAGCGCATCGAGCTGCAGCCGGGCGACTACGTCACCATCAGCGCGAGCCGCTTCCCCTTCGCCAGCGTGCAGCCGCAGGGGCGCCGCAGCGAGGACTGGGTCAAGAGCATCAGCGGCAAGCTGGGCTGGAACACGCGCGAGAAGCAGAAGAACGAGGGCTTCAAGCCGTGGAACGTGTGATGGCTCTGCTCTGCTCTGCGGACTTTTGCCTACGGCTGATCTGGGTAGTACCACCTCTGGCTGGCAAAATGCGATATTGAGGAGAGGAGAGAGGCAGCGCATGAACATTTAAAGGGTTAGGAAGGATGGGTGTTCTGGTATGCCACAATGCTTAGGTGAGAAGCATCCCGTGCAAAGTCAACGAGCAAGTATATACAGGAGAGAAGGAGTCCTCGTCAATCAAGAACTGTTTTCACAGAAGTACTGGGTCTGTGCATTAACACTTTAAGCAGCGCCACCAACGGGTTCCCCGAGACAGTACTACTCCCCCCGACCAATGCAGCACCAAACGCGCAATTCCATGCAACGGTGCAGCCACCCGCTCTTCCCCATACCCGATCAGTAGGTAGAAATATCCACAGGCCACGCGCATCTCGACAGCCGCCGCTTTACCTACGGCACGGGCGCCCCGGACGATCCACCACGTTGTTCCATCAGTGATGTCCGGGTTTTAAATTATCGCCAGGGAGGGGAAGAGCGGGGCAGCGAGCCGCGCAGCAAGCAGCAGCTTGGGCGCCTGCGCGAACGTCTACGGGGCGAAGTATGTCTATGTGCAAGTTGTGTTGTGTGCTCCGAAGTTGTGCGCAGGATTGAGGCAACTGAAGTAATTACCAGCCGGTCCTGCGTGACCGGTTGTAACGATAAGGTTGTCGAGTTGTCGAGTTGTCGAGTTGTCGAGTTGTCGAGTTGTCGAGTTGTCGAGTTGTCGAGTTGTCGAGTTGTTAAGTTATTAAAGTTTCTGGGTTATGAATCTTTTAAGCTATTAGGTTATGAACTTATCGAGTTAGTAATTGAGGCAACAACTCTGGGGAGCAACTCTCGGAGCCGCCGCACCGCAGTCCTGACTCATCCGGAGCACTTCGCCTCATACTTCAAGAGACAACTCTGGAAGCTTGCATACCGGGACTGGGTGAGTTGTATATAAACACCATTTTCACTAACAATTAAGAAAAACTACCTGAAAACCAGTAGTAAGCTGTATTTAACCAACATACTCATTGCATAGCGACCCTGCAAGTTCTAATTGAAAAGCACCGTTAGTAGGTATGTACAGTTCCCTATCCATTCCATACGAGCGAAACGGACACTGCCTTGAGGACTTGTAACCCAACAGCAGCCCGGAATCCCGCCCCCCCATCCCCCTGCCCCCAGCGCTTCTCTACAGCAGCCAGTCTGAGTAGTCGAACGGCGAGCTGTGGTTGGGCGCGTCCTCGGCCGCGGCGCTGAGCGCGCTCCACTGCACGTCGCCGATGCCGACCTCGTAGTCCCAGGTCTCGCCGTGGGGGTCGGCGTTGGGCAGGACCTGCCAGTAGAGCCAGGGGATACCCGCGCCGGCTATGGCGCCGGCCCACTCCGCAATATCGGCGTCGCGCGTCGCCGAGGCCTCGACGTCGCCGCTGCCGGGACAGTTGTTGTTGCCGTCGGGCGCGGCGTAGTAGCACGCGCCCCACTCCTGCAGCAGCAGCTTCTTGCCGCTGTCCGTCGCCAGCGTGACCTTGGGGTCCAGCTTGGCGGCCGTGAGGTCGCCGGCGCCGTAGGCGTGGATCGAGACCACGTCGAGGTCGGCGCACGAGAAGAGCGCGGCGGGCGTGGACGAGTCCACCCACCCCCCGCCGCCCGTCATCACGAGGATGGCGTCGCTGCCGATGGCCGACTTGAGCGTCCCGGCCATGGTGCACTGCCACGTCGCCGTCGACGTGGGGTTGTTCTGTGTCGCGCGTCATTCCGCGCCGTCAGTCTTGCCTTTACCGGTAGTTTCAAACCTGCCTGGGTCCATCCGGGACATGGGAGACAAAAGGGGGAATGTGAACAAGAGAGAGAGAGAGAGAGAGCAAAGCAAGGCAACTCACGTTGGGCTGGTCGGCCTCGTTCTGCGCCTCGAAGCCGAAGATGTACTCGGAGGACTCGGCCCAGGTCTTGCCACTGTTCGGGTTGACGTGGCTGAGCACATGATTGATGCGGTTCTGGAAGTATGTGATGGCATTGCTGTCGGTGTAGAAGTCGCCCGTGCCGTACCACTGGCCGTAAAAGTCGTTGTTGGCCTCGAGCGAGTTGTAGCTGTAGATGGAGATCTGTAGCTTGATGCCGTAATCGTGTGCCTTGACCATGACGTCGTCCAGGAGGTTCAGGACCGTGTCGTCCCAGTCGCCGGGGCTGTCAGTCTCGAGGCTCGGGAAGCTGGTGAAGGTGGTCCCCTTCTGGGGGCTGGTTTGACCTGGCTGCCCTTCAGTCGTTGCAATCTGCTAGTAGAGCATGATAGACAACTCACCATCGAGCCAGACGCGAAGCACCTTGGCACCAATGCCCTGAAGCCCAGAGAACAGCGTCTCTTGCTCCGAAGTTGAGAGACCGGCCGCGTAGTAAAGGTTGCTTCCGGCCCACGCCGTGGCGGCGAGAACTGCCGAAGAGTTGAGCGCAAGGCCCGTGGCAAAGATACAAGAGAGTTTCATGATGAACAGAGATGGTGATTCGATATTGTGAAGAGCTTGGGGTGGAGGACAGTCACCTATAGCGAAAGATGTTGGGAGCAACGACAGCCTTTTATACAACTCTGCCTCTGACGGTGGTGGCGTTATACAGCTCTGCGGCTGACGGTGGGGGCGTTCTCCGCGTAAAGTACGCCAATGTTCTGCGGCTGGCTTAGAAGAGATCACCATATTCGTCGCGCCTAACCATCATCGCGAACTGTAGGAGGGGTAAATAGGAGAGTGTTGCATTTGAATGTAACAGGCAGGTGGTATCTATAACGAGGAATCCTGTGACAACACCACCAGCATGGATACGGCGTCGACGTAAGCCACTTATCAAGTGTGAACTTGGGCAGATGTTGGAGTTTATCGTATGAGGGCGGGATAAATCGATGATGTCTGCGATGCTCCCAGATTATGACTTCTAGTATTGCAGGATAGGCATGCACTTAGCTGAGTAGGCTGACCATAGTCTTCTACGGTAGAGGGGGTTCCTGGCATGTGATATTCTTTGTTGGCTGACCCATGTCACGGCGGATTGCCAGGGAGAGAGCTATCGCCAGATTCGGGCATATTTTGCTTCGTTGCCAGATTTGGACATAAGTTGTTTCGCTGCGCGGGATCCGATATGGCCCTTGGTTGCATATAAGCTATCGCCGTCGCTGCATACCACTTGCTTCATGAGGATCGTTAACCTTTCCTATATATTCGGATGTTTGGAAGCTCGAGAGGATCTACTAACGCCTCTCCCCGGCCCCCCCTTTCATTTTACCTTCTACTTTTATCGGGGCTTCCGCCATATTACCTATATGGAGGTTTACCAGCAGCCCTGCCACGAAGCACACATGAAAAGCTTTTTCATGGATACGTAGCAACTAAGGGCCCGAGTGCCTACGCTGATGCTTTGGGGTTTTAGGAATACGACGAGAATACTGCTTGTTGCTAGGAAGGCCGCCCGTAACTAAGCAAAACCGACGACGCTGTGGTAGCAGGCTCGCCCCTGGATAAATCCCTACTTAATACTTTGTAGGTGCTCGCGTTGTGAATCCCAGTTGTATGCTTTTTCTAGGGAGCGATGAGGATTGAGCTATATGAATAAAAGCTCGTCCCCCTTATATCCCTTCTTGGACCCTGAGTATCTCACTTAGTGCAGATAATAGAGGTGACGCCCTGCAGATTGTGGCAGATGTCCTGCTTGCCGGTGCCGAGTACGTCGCCTTGGCAGTTGCCTTTGGTGTAAGCCGTGAAGTGGCAGTTGGAGTCGCTCTGGTAGCGGAAGTGATCCGCGGAGTAAATCTGGCACTTGTTGTCTCCGATCTTCTTCGACTTGCGCGTTCTACAGTTTGTGACGACGAAGGCGTTGGTGGTGGCGGTTTCCAGGACTGAATGCAGTAGCCCAAGTGAGTAAGTAGTTCTCATACACCTTTGAGCAAGGACAAATCACCTTTGAGAGTATCTCAGTACCTTAAGCTTCGTCACTCCAAGAATCCTTCTGATGAACAGTCGGCATAGCCAAATGGCACTTCTACTTGATCGTCGCATATGTACCTACATACATACCGTTACTCGGTAAGCATCGAGACTACAGGCAGCGAGGTACCTGCCAGCTGCCTATCAGCACGCAATGATGCTCTTGTTTCCCACAGGGAGCACGGCGGTGTAGTCCACAAGGCTATGCTCAGGAATTTACGTGATCTCACAACCGGAAAAGCTTCAATCAGGGACAGCTGAGCGACGGCTGAGTTAGGTGGCCGTATCCTGTTGGGGGCTGTATCACAAAAAACGCCCCCATGTCACAATACAGATTGACAGCGCTGCATCACAGCTGCATTTACGGTGTAGCAGTACAGTAGAACGGCCGTGCTTGTTTCCTACCACACCAACTCCAAGCCGACGCCCGCACCGCGGTCCGCATCAATCGGGTTCTCCACATCCCCCTTTCTTCTCATCGTGAGGAAAACACCAACCCTATCGGTTCAGTATCCGCATTTTAATAACCTCCAGGACCGAGACACCAATACCGAAATCGTCTTCTCAATCGAGTATTCTCACTGATACGCAGCCAGTTCTTCAGATGGTTCCCAGGCAAGAGGTCGACCGTTGTCTCCTACATTTTGTTGGCTGCCTATGGTCATATTCCTCTGGTCGGTCACCCATCGTCTCAACGTTGGCTTCCAGACGTGCGTGAGCTCACTGATTGTTTTTAGGCACTAATTCTACTGGCATACCGATACATCTCCCGTCCCTTGGACAGGTTTCCTGGGCCCGCGGTGGCACGAGTCGCTGATGGCTACGCCTGCTTCTATGCCGCTTAACGAGGGCATTATCTCGCTACATAACTTATCGCGACCATGAGAAATACGGTAAGATGCTGTCACGGGATGCCATTAAGCTACCGCGATTGAAATTTCCACTGACCAACATCGATAGGTCCTGTGGTTAGGCAAGGGCCGAACCGTCTCGTCTTCAACACGGTGACCGCCCTGCACGGTGAGCAAATTGGGGCACCCTAGTATCCTCTTCTCTGACAGTAGACAGAACATATATCCAAACCTACGGGTTACAAAGAATCAACCTAGGCTACCACGTTGCGCTGCGTCTCCCTCCGCTGCGGCGCGAGGGCGCTGGTATCGACGCGGTACCCGCAAGACGCCCTCACGCGGTACCTAGGACTCGGAGCGGGATGCCAGCGACCGGATCGTACAGGCTGCGGATCTTGGGAGCTTACTTTCTGGGCTGCGAGGGACGCTTTCTACCTGGTCGAGCGAGTCCGCAGCGTGGTAAAAGATTGGGGGGGGGGGGAGGGGGGCGGCAGGCAGCATATCCTGGTTAATAACGCTGCGCAGACTCTCACCGACGACACTGAAAAGGAGGAAACGGCAGTAGAAAGAGAGAGCGCTCTAGAATCAGCTCCGGCCGACGACTGTCTTCTTTTGCTGCCGACCCCGTACCGGCCACGTATAAGAGCAGGAAAACCCGGATATAGTCGAGGGCGGTGGCGCCAGGAAGCACCTGACGCCGAAGGACGCTTTACGCGGCGCCGAAGAGCGGGCTCCTACTTCTCCCAGTCAACAACGGGGAGGCCCCTCGTGGGTGCAGTCCCTGGCCGAGATTCCCTACGAAGAAGTCATATCCGCGCACTCGGTGAGCGCATTCGTGCCGCCCATCCTCATGCGCGAGCTCACAGATATCGTGTCCCCCTCTCTTGCCCGCGCGGCGTGGCCGTCAACTCGTTCGATCGGGCGTACATGAGCGCGGCGCCGGAAAATGAGAGGGGTCCTGGAGGGGGCGGCGCGAGGTCCGCGGCGGAGCTGGGAAGACGGGGCGGGTTGGGTGCCGTGGCCCCTGGCGATGGGGGAGCCGGAGCGCGCTGGTGGCGAGGAAGGGTGCCGCGCCGACGCCGTCTGGGGCCGGTTCTGGAAGCATTACGGCGCCGTCAGAGAGGACCCTCGGTCTGGGCAGGGCTTGATGCCGCTGCAGTCGTTGGTTCCTGGAGAATAGGGTGGCACAACCTCGGCCATTGGGACCTCTACCTATAGGGAGCGGGCAATGCTCAAAGCTCACCGCAGTCTTTCTGAAGGTAACGGGCAAGAACCTCGCTCGCGATCAGAGCTAGCAGACTTGCCAGTGTGACTCTCTACCGCGCTGGTCCCTTCCTTATCAGACCCCAAAAGTTCAAGAAGCATTAGGCCGGCGTATTATCATTGTGGTATTTATAAGTTACTACGTAGGTACTGGTAAGTTGTTAGGTAGAATGACCCGAGGAGAAGCTTAAGGGGCTGGTCTCCGAGGCGCCCTGAATATCGGCTCCTTCACCACCATTCCAATTTCATTAATGTATGCTGGAGGTGTTCCCTCGGGATGATGCAGATAATACTATCGTTGACCGTTATGACATGATAGTACTGGGACGTCGTGCACCCCGGGCAACCTCACATCAACAATTCGAAAATCAGTTTCAGCGCCCCGGACGCCTTTTTGCCCTCATCACGCCCTCGCCTGCGGGTGAGGCGGGATATTGCAGATGGTCGAGACGGTCTATTACGTACGCGGAGAATCTTTCGGGCCTATTTGCGTGTCGTCCAGACTGGCGGACACGGGCCAACGGGCAGATATAGTACGGGGATCGCTGCCGGCGTTCGAGATGGGAGGTGAAAACCGCCGATCACGCGCCCAGCTGATCTCGATTTCTTGGACAAAACGACGGCACGCGACGACGTGCCTCTCCTGGACGAGAGTGGCGCCAGGACAGCGCAGGGAGGCGGTCGCGCCGTCGGCATTACTCATCCCCAAGCGCCGGGCGCTCCTCGGCGGTGAGGGCGCGTGTCGGGGCTCCAGTTGCGGGGCCGCCCGGGGCCTGGACCGGGCACGACTCGTCGGAACTGTTGGTCCTGAGAAAGGGAGGTGGGGATGAGGGGCGCTGGTGGGGCCAAAACTTCAGCATGGGGATTCCGGTGTGCCGGTATGACGAAACCGCACTTGGGGGCGGCTTGGGGGAGCTTTGTTGGAGAGGCTGGAGAGGGAAAAAGGAGGGGGGCCGGAGGGCGGAGAGGAGAGGAGAACAGGGAGGAGAAATGCAACTCCCCGCCGGGGCCCCAGTTTGGAGGTCACAACCGACGCTATGCGGCGTCGCCGAAGAAGCCGCAATACACCACGCTGTCACACTCGCGTGACTGGCAGAAAAACCACCTTTCGATGATGATGGCCCCGTACGACCGATTTGCAACCCCCAATGCAGTAACAGGATGACGGGATCATATCTTGGTTGGCCGTGTCTCCGAAACCCCTCATGCCGTAACAGTTGGTCTGCATACTGCAGTATGTGAAGTACGGTACGTGGGGATCGCGGCCGGACAGGCCGGGGAGACTGTAAACGCCTTTTTTTTTTCAGCTTCAACCTCGCGGTATCGGAATGGCCACTTTGTGATGGATGATATTGGCCCTCAGGGATGGAATACACCAAGAAGACTCGGTGGTGCGGCTGGAGCGGGCTGGAAAATTCTCAGTCCCGTCTAACAGACGCTGGGCCGCGCTGGCCTCGAGTGGTTCGACAGCCATCCTCGCCATCTGAAGACACCGTCTTGATGCTAGGCCGAGATTAGACCCAAGTTCTCCAGTGGGGAAGCTGCATGCCGTGTGGGACAAGAACCGGTGAGAGTAAGTACAAAGCCTCACGGGTCCCCGACTTTGACTTCCCCGTTCCGCCCATCCCACCACGCCGCCTTCGCTCCCCGCCCTCCTCCCTGCGCTCCTTGGGCCTCCTGTCCCCGGACCGGTTGTTTTTCTCTCTCTTTCTCCCACTCGCTCGCTCCGTGAGCCGATCAGTCAGTCAGCTAGTCACGAAAAGACGAAGGGAAAACAGAACGAAAGAAAGAAAAAAAGCAGGCGGGACAGAATGGCCGACGACAGCGTGGCGCCGGCGCCCAAGCCCATGACGGCCAAGCAGGCCGAGGGCCTCAACGAGGCCCAGGTCGAGAACCTCCACGGCGCCCTGCCGCCGCTGAACGAGAAGGACGCCATGGCCGTGGCCCAGGCCGGCGGCTGGGAGATCGACACCCTGATCAACAACATGGAGGACGAGCTCGAGGCCGCCGGCGGCATGCGCGACGGCTTCTTCGACCTCAGCTTCAAGAACAAGAAGTACTTCACCTGGGTCATCGTCGCCTTCGCTTCCATGGGCGGCCTGCTCTCCGGCCTCGACCAGAGTCTGATCTCGGGCGCCAACCTCTTCCTGCCCAAGGATCTCGGCCGTACGTTGCACGCTGCATCCACGCTGTGGGGGTGAAGAGCATCTGCTGACTCTGGTTCCATAGTGTCTGATAGGCAGAACTCGCTGGTCAACTCGGCCATGCCTCTCGGTGCTGTCGGTATGTATAACTCAGATCCCCATGACTTACACACAAGTTAGACTAAACCCCGTCCCCAGGTGGCGCTCTGCTTCTGGGCCCGTCCAACGAGGGAATCGGTCGCCGCTGGTCCATCATCGTCTCTACCATCCTCTACACCATCGGTGCCGCTCTCGAGGCCGGCTCGATCAACTACGGCATGATCGTCGCGGCACGCGTCGTCCTGGGCATCGGCGTCGGTCTGGAAGGTGGCACGGTGCCCGTCTACGTGGCCGAGACGGTCGAGCGCCGGGTGCGCGGCAACCTGGTCTCGCTGTACCAGTTCAACATCGCGCTCGGCGAGGTGCTCGGGTACGCCATCGCGGCCATGTTCGTCACGGTGCCGGGCAACTGGCGCTACATCCTGGGCTCGTCGCTCGTCTTCTCGACCATCATGTTCCTCGGCATGCTCTGGCTGCCCGAGAGCCCGCGCTTCCTGATGCACAAGGGCAAGACGCTCGAGGCCTACAAGGTGTGGAAGCGGATCCGCGGCATCGAGTCGGCCGAGGCGCGCGAGGAGTTCTTCGTCATGAAGGTCTCGGTGCTCGACGAGCAGCGCGTCGTCGGCGAGGGCAGCGTCAACAAGCGCTTCCCCTGGCTCGACTTCTTCACCGTGCCGCGCGCCCGCCGCGCCCTCGTCTACGCCAACATCATGATCCTGCTCGGCCAGCTGACGGGCGTCAATGCCATCATGTACTACATGAGCGTGCTCATGAGCCAGATCGGCTTCAACGACCTGCAGTCGACGTACATGTCGCTCGTCGGCGGCGGCTCGCTGCTGCTCGGCACCATCCCGGCCTGCTTCCTCATGGAGCGCTTCGGCCGGCGCTTCTGGGCCAACGCCATGCTGCCCTGCTTCTTCATCGGCCTGGCCATCATCGGCGCCTCGTACCACATCCCGCTCGACACCAACGCCGGCGGCGCCGAGGCCTGCTACCTCATCGGCCTCATCATCTACATGGGCTTCTTCGGCTGCTACGCCTGCCTGACCTGGGTGGTGCCGTCCGAGGTGTACCCGACGTACCTGCGGTCGTACGGCATGACCACGTCGGACGCGCTGCTCTTCCTCGCCAGCTTCATCGTCACGTACAACTTCACCGCCATGCAGGAGGCCATGACGCGCACCGGCTTGACGCTCGGCTTCTACGGCGGCATCGCCGCCATCGGCTGGGTCTACCAGCTCTTCTTCATGCCAGAGACCAAGGACCGCACGCTCGAGGAGATCGACCTCATCTTCCAGAAGCCGACGCGCGAGATCGTCGCCGAGAACGTCGCCAACATGAAGCAGAGCCTGGCCGGCGGCTTCGGCATGCGGCGCCGGCGCGAGCCCGTGCAGCGGGAGCTGTCGCCCGAGGAGAAGGCCGACATCTAGAAGTCCAAGAGGGACCAAACCACCCTTGCCGTTTTCGAAGTCTAGCTATAGAATCAGATATCCCACTGCAGTAGACATAATTGATGCTTCATGACCCACACCGGCAATATCGTACAAGCAGTGATATGTACGAGAGACTTTACTACCGGTAGCTTTCTAAAGGCATCTTAAATGATGTGGGAAACCCTTGGACGTAAATAGTCAGAGCCGTGTGGTCTCGTATGCGGCTTTCTTGTGGGATATGGCGAGTGTCTAAAACCCGCCGCGCCAGCTTAATGATAGCTGTAGCTGTGACTATAGCTGTATGGAGTAGTAGTTGTAGGTAATATATACTTACCGGGTGCCGGTAGAACGGACGTTTTCAATAAGAGGTTTAGTCTGCTCAGGCACGAGTAGAATTGCCGAGGTTCTATCCGTTTTACCTTGTGTACATTGTAATGCTGATGGAGCCTTGGAGTTTCAGATGATAGAACTTATCACTTTTCGACACAGAGACACGTTGAGGAATGAGAAATTCCGAGCTTTAACAGCGATGTGAAGCCGGTGATGAGGCTCGAGAGGCTACAGAGTACTTCAAGTTCTTATCTTATCGCCGTCTGGCCCGTGCACTTAGTGCGCGGAATAGCCAGTGGCCAATTGCAGGCCCGCGAAATTTTCGACGCAACAGCTCCGGTGAAGCTCCCTACCTTATCCCAGGCTAACGTCCTCGCCTGTCTGTCCATTTTATTCCGTCTTTTTCCTCTCTCCTCGTCATCCACGTCCGCCCATTCCCCTCATTCCTTGTTCGTTCTATCCGCTTTGATTTTCTCTCAGAGCGTCTGGACGGGATGTCTGCCTCTATAAGAACTCTGGCGCCATTCCTGCGCGCAACGCGCAGCTGCCTCGCGCCCGGCAGCACCACCAACCCGCTCCGCTATGGCATGAGACAGCAGAATGTCGTTGCAGCTCTCAACATAGCCCGCTCATACGCCGTCTTCGAGCGGACGAAGCCCCATGTCAACATCGGTACCATCGGTCACGTCGACCACGGCAAGGTGTGTGTTGTTCTGCACGTGCTGCATTGCGACGTGCTAACTGACGACCGTGACAGACCACCCTGTCTGCCGCTATCACCAAGCGACAGGCCGAGAAGGGCCTGGCCAACTTCCTCGAGTATGGTTCGATTGACAAGGCGCCGGAAGAGCGGAAGCGTGGTATCACCATCGCGACGGCTCACATCGAGTACGCGACCGACAACCGGCACTACTCCCACGTCGACTGCCCCGGTCACGCCGATTACATCAAGAACATGATCACGGGCGCTGCCAACATGGACGGCGCCATCATCGTCGTTGCCGCCTCGGACGGTCAGATGCCGCAGACGAGAGAGCACTTGCTCCTGGCTCGCCAGGTCGGTGTCCAGAGGATCGTCGTCTTCGTCAACAAGGTCGACGCCATCGAGGACCCGGAAATGCTGGAGCTCGTCGAGATGGAGATGCGTGAGCTCCTGACGCACTACGGCTTCGAGGGTGACGACACTCCGGTCATCATGGGTTCTGCCCTGATGGCTCTGGAGAACAAGCGGGAGGACATTGGCGTCAAGAAGATCGATGAGCTCATGGCCGCCGTGGACGACTGGATCCCCACGCCTCAGCGTGACCTCGACAAGCCCTTCCTCATGTCCATCGAGGATGTCTTTTCCATCGCTGGTCGTGGAACCGTCGCCTCGGGCCGTGTCGAGCGGGGTACGCTGAAGAAGGACTCGGAAGTCGAGCTGGTCGGCAAGGGCAATGAGGTGATCAAGACCAAGGTGACCGACATCGAGACCTTCAAGAAGTCGTGCGACGAGTCCCGCGCGGGCGACAACTCGGGCCTGCTCCTGCGCGGCGTGCGCCGCGAGGACCTGCGCCGCGGCATGGTGGTCACCAAGCCCGGCACCGTCAAGGCCCACCGGCAGTTCCTCGTCTCGCTCTACGTGCTGACCAAGGAGGAGGGCGGCCGGCACACGGGCTTCACGGAGAACTACCGCCCGCAGATGTACCTCCGCACGGCCGACGAGGCCTGCGCCCTCTTCTTCCCCGACGACGCCGAGGACAAGACCCGCACCGTCATGCCCGGCGACAACGTCGAGATGCGCGCCGAGGTGCAGCACCCCATCGCCATCGAGGCCGGCCAGCGCGTCAACGTCCGCGAGGGCGGCCGCACCGTCGCCACCGGCATCATCACTCGCGTCATCAAGTGAGAAAAAAATAACGTCTCGGACTGTCGGATCTAGCAGCAGCAGCAGGTCAGCTAATGGTAGGCCAGGTCTCCCACCGTGTCAAGCCACTTCTGATTCCATCTGCGGAGTGGGAAGGCTGTACGAGGGAACAGAGCGGGATGACGGCTTCTGTGATTGATTGATTGTTTTCATCTGCGCATTGGGCACGGGGAACGGAGTTTGAAGACTGCACATAGGGCAGTACATCTGTACAAAAAAGAACTTGATCTGGGCATGTACTACTCTGGATGGAAGGAATCCCCCTCCCACACGCCTGCTGACATCTCTCTCCCCTCTAGTAGTCCCTTCTAATGTGCCTGATACTGTATACTATGTAGGTAGTATACAATGCGCCGCTGTAGTGGTAGTAGATGACGACGACGAAATGGATCGATGCCTTCTAATGTGATAAGCCCGTACTGGATCTCCTATCTATCTACCTTGACTTCTTCCCTCCATCCCTACTACATAGGTAGCTAGGTTTAGTACTTACCCTCTGGCCGGTGCTCATATGGTCGATCCTAAGTAAGTAGGTACATATCCAACTTCCGACTCGCAGCCCGGCGGAGCAGTTTCCACGCCCTCTGCTTATATATCCCATGGCAGCTTGGCCGGAAAACAGAGGCTAGGGACAGGCAAGCAGGCGTGGAGAAGGAACTGCCATCGAGAATAACTCATTAACCCGTGAAGATGTATCCGTACGTAGGCAGCTGAGCTCAGGGGCCGGCGGGCATGCGCAGGTAGTTGGTTTGCAAGACCGGCCACTGGCTGGGAATATTAGGGGCGTATGTTATTTCGAGAGAACATTGGGCAATTGGGAGTAGAAGATTGAGGCCAGATGAACGCCAGGGATGGAAACAGTAGTCCAGCCTCAAGTTGCACTCCAGAGAATACTGTCTTTGATACAAGAACTGGCCGAGTACTCTTTTGAAATATTGATAAACCCACCATCTCAGATACTATGGCTTAATGCTCATTTCAGTCGAGGCTAGATTCCTCATATTGCCTTCCCAGGCTTTTACAAGATCAACGAACCTTGAGGGAGATCTTATTGAAAGACCGAGGCAAGACCAATATCACCGAGCTGACACATATTGAGCCAGGTAATCTAGAGTCCAAAATGGCGATGGTATAAAGGGCCTAGCCCTCGTTTCAAGAGCAAAGCAACTCGTTCATCACGTTGCCAGAACAGCCCCATAAAGAGATGGGGAGAGGGCTTCTTCACATATTGTCCCGTCCGGTGGGAGAAAGCTTGGGTGGGAGGTCGTGAGGTTTCTTATTGGCTTTGTCGCAACGATCTAGCTCGAGTGAGACTGAGGGCAAAGTAGCTCGTTCCTCCTCCTCCACCACAAAGAGGCCGCGCAATTCTCGATGCCGTCTCCGAAACGCAAGTGACCAAATGCCCAGCCGTGTTCCTGATTTAAAAACCGACAACTCCGTTATCCGCCGCCTTCAATGCGTTGTGTGGACAACGACGATCGGCGTGGATGGTGATGAACCGAGGTAGGGAAGAGAGAGCGGGACATTTATCGGTGCTGTGCGCGCATCATCTTTGTCAGTCTCGTAATTCACCCCCCCCCCCCCCCTGAGCAGTAGATTTGCCGTATCCTGAGCAGCAGGGAGCTAGATAGATGGAATCCCGTACCTTGACAAAGCCGATGTCGGTCGACTTCTCGCGGAAGCATTGACGGCAGATGTTGAGGCCGTACTTGCGGATCAGACCGGCCTTGTGGGTGCAGACGCGGCTACAGAAGCACGAAAAAAATCGGCATGTCAGCTATCATCTTCCTCTCTTTTCCTTTTCCGCTCGAGTCTTTTCTCGGTCGGGGCAGGGGCGCATTGCATTGCATACCAGCCGCGGGCACCCTTGCCGTAGTTGCGCGGGCGCGAGTTCCAGACGGATTCGTGAGACATGTTGACGGATGTGTGTGTGAGTTCGTGCGTTCGCGCGTTTGGGTTCTGGCTGTCACGGTGAGGTCGGTGCGTGCGTGGGCGAGGTCAAGGACGAGGAGGAAGTGCGGGAACGTGGGCGCTGGCAATTGTGAGAAAAAGTTCGTGATGGGCGGAATTTTGTGGGTGACGGGGTTCTTTTCGTTGTGGGTCGACCCAGAGAATAGCCGGGGCCCGCCTCACTTGGCTGGAGTGTGGCTGGTGAGCAGTGGCGTTTCTTCCCCCCCACCAAGGGCGTGAAAGAGAAGGGAAGACCTTTATCGATACTGGGCAGTCGGATCGTCCCCACCGTAGCTCCTTGGGGCGGGCCAGTTGCAGCTGCTCCCCCTGACGCCTTGCACAAGGCAAAGTGGCTTCTTCCGTGGTTAGGTGGCCTACTTCGTCATGTAAGGTTGTATTTCCAAGCAAGCATCTCTCATCCATCTCTTGGAACTGCGACTTCAAACCTCCCTTTTTCCACCCCAGGACCCCTTGCGTTTCTGTCTATGATCTTTATATTGCTGTCCATCGCTGTCGGTTCTCATCAATCATGGTTCTCCTGAAGAGCTTTGTGCTCGCTGGCTTGACCGCAGTGGTCACCGCGAAGTCCGCCGTCCTCGACCTCATCCCAGACAACTTCGATAAGGTCGTCCTGAAGTCTGGCAAGCCGACACTCGTCGAGTTCTTCGCACCATGGTGTGGTCACTGCAAGAACCTCGCCCCCGTTTACGAGGAGCTGGGCCAAGCATTTGCTACGTCCAAAGACGTCCAGATCGCCAAGGTTGATGCCGACGCCGAGAAGTCACTGGGCAAGAGGTTCGGCGTGCAGGGCTTCCCCACCCTCAAGTACTTCGACGGGAAGAGCGACAAGCCCGAGGAATACAACGGCGGTCGGGATCTGGAGAGCTTGACCAAGTTCATCACCGAGAAAACCGGTGCCAAGGCCAAGAAGAAGCTGGAGATGCCGAGCCAGGTAGAAATGTTGACGGACAAGTCTTTCAAGGAGACGGTGGGAGGCGACAAGGACGTCCTCGTTGCCTTCACCGCCCCCTGGTGCGGACGTAAGTTGCCATCAGCCCCAAAGTACGGGGCCAATCTGCTAAGTGCTCGATAGACTGCAAGTCGCTGGCTCCCACGTGGGAGACTCTTGCCGAAGACTTCATGACCGAGCCCGGCGTGGTCATCGCCAAGGTTGATGCGGAGGCCGAGAACAGCAAGGCGACTGCCAAAGAGATGGGCGTCACTTCGTACCCCACGATCAAGTTCTTCCCCAAGGGTTCATCCGAGGCCGAGGCATACTCTGGCGGCCGAAGCGAGAAGGACCTGATTTCCTTCATCAACGAGAAGGCGGGCACCCATCGGGTTCCTGGTGGTGGCCTCGATGCCACTGCCGGCACCATCGATATCCTCAATCACATCGCCATGAAGTACGCTGCCGGCACCGACAAGCTGACCGAACTGGCGGAAGAGGCTAAGAAGGCTGCCGCTGGCCTGGCGGAGGACGCGCAGTACAAGTATGCCGAATACTACATCAAGGTGTTCGACAAGCTCTCGCAGAACGAGGGCTACGTTGCCAAGGAGTCGGCCCGTCTAGACAACATCATCAGGAAGGGCGGTCTGGCACCGGCCAAGCTGGATGAGCTACAGACCAAGACCAATATCCTGAAGCAATACCTCCAGCAGGTTGCCGAGAAGGTCACCGGTAAGGACGAGCTGTAAGGTGACAGGCCCAGCCTCAGGGGTTGTTGTTCATTTTGATGAACGAAGAATTCAGGATTGTATACTTAGTAGGCAGCGCCGTAGTCTTCCTTCACCTAATGCGATATGATATCCTTTGCCCAATCCATGGCCCCAATAACTCCAGCAACGCCAGTGTGACCCATCGGAACTCCGTAATTTTGTATGTAGATACTTCGCAAATCACGGCTTTGGTGTCGAACTGGGCTTCTTCTCCTGGCTCTGAAGGGCGGCTTCGAGGCTGTCTAAGCGTCGTGACATCTCGTCCACTGGAGTTACGTCCGGTCAATCAATGTCCTCATGCCAAACGCGCTCGGGGCCGGGTCTTCTTGGGCTCACTCTTTGCGAAGATCTCGCTAGACACGCCGGCAAATTTGTTGGACAGAGAGTTCAGGAGATCCTCAACGACAACGGTCAGCTCGTCCGAACTCTGCTCGTGCGCATAATAAGGTTAGCCAGGGCACGGAGCTGTCACGACGAACGCAGGGTACATGCGCTGGGTGTATCCTTGGTCGGCGACTCGGCTTGGGCATTTTTCGAGGACATGCTGACGAGGCAGGGTCCTGTCTGCAGGTGCGCACAGAGATTGAGAGTCCTGTGGGTGCTGTAGCGCGATAATCGTCGCGCCGCGTAACCTGGACATTCGTGTCTGGTTCGGCCTCCGAATTCAAGTGGTGCTCGTTGGAGGTAGACACCGCAAACAATGAATGCCCCTTTTAGTGGTCCGTGCGCCTGTTACTGTGGTACGCCGGATGGTGCTGGAGCTTGAGTCGTTGGGGAGGTGGCGCGCTACGGCAGCTGACTCTGAACGCCTAATGACAAGTCGGCCTGTCGCCTGGTCGGCTCTACATCAGTACCTGACTTACCTTCCTCATACCTACGGAATTTCTCTATTCAATTCCCATCAGAGAACGTCGACAACCGTCACAACCGATGACCGACGTGTCGACTATGTCGTAAATACCTGCGAGCCTGCCCATTTACCTACTTCACCTATCTTCCTCACCCACAATGGAAACGAAAGACTGCTATGCCCCAACCCCAAGATAACGTGCGCGTTCTGTTCCTGATCATCGTGCTCTTCTGGCTCGCCTCGAGTCCCGACTCCGGACCGTCGCTCATCGCCGGGCCCGGCCTGATCAGAGAACGCCTCGCCCGCCAGCGCCATGCGCACCAGATCCTCAACAGCACGAGCTGGGGCGACTTCGCGCCCCGCCAGGCCGACGATCCGCCGTCGGGAGCCGAGCCGCCGCGGTACCTGAACCTGACCGGCTTCCGCGACGAGGACAAGTTCGTGTGGGAGGACCTCGGCCGCTTCAGGAACAGGTGCGAGGAATGGAGTCGCAACGCCGTCGGCCTCCCGGAGGCCCAGCAGCCGGTCTGGCAGAACGCCACGGGCGTCGTGCGCGGCGTCTGGGAGAGATCCAACGCCTCCGCCGCGCGGACCCATGCGAGCTACAACCTGAGCGATACCAGCCCCGACGTCAGCTGGAACGGCTTGAACGCCGACTGGAGCAGGAACATCACAGGCACGGAAGGCAAGATGCTGGTTCGGATCGACGACGCCGAGGACGCCGGGACAGAGCCCGCGTCTACAGATGCGCCGGCCCTGCTGCATGCGAAGGTCCGGGCTCGGGAGGTCTCGGCTGCCATAAGCCTCGAGGATAACGAGGGATCGAGAAACAGCTGGGAGATGCATCTTCACGGCGTCCATTGGCCCCAGCAGGGGGCTATGCTCCTGACCACCACCAGCGAAAAATACGCTGGCATTTTCGGGCTCCCTCACCTGACCACGCGCCCCGAGTATTTCGAGTCTAGCCAGGCGTTGCTGAATAGAACTCTGGATAAAGTCTTAGAGAGGAGAGAGGCGCATTCCTTTACCGATCAGGTTGATCCTTGGACATCAACCTTGGACGACCCTGCAGAAGCTTGGAACCCTTCTCCGCATTGCGAGTTTTTGCTCTACATCCAAGTCCATCCTCTGGATGACAGCCTATTGCAAGTACAGCCTAGCCTCACCGGCCCTGAAAGTGTGGCCAAGGCCATCCACGACATCGAAAGCGAGCTTCGATTTCCTCGCGGTTCCCCACACAAGGCTGCGCCCAAGCTTCAGATGTCGGCCGTCGTCTTCTCCCCTGACTGCGCCTTCTTTCTCGAGAGCAAGGGCCCCCCGGCTTACCCTCCGGCCGACGGCATGCACCTGCTTGGTGTGAAGCAGGAGGTCTTCCTCTATAGTGTCAGCACGTGGCTCTTGGGGCTCGCACTGGTCATCTTCGGACAGGTGCAGCTGCTCAAGTTGCAGATGCGAGAGACGTCGACGCCCTCCACACTGGGCCGTGTGAGCTTCTTCACGGGAAGCATGATGCTACTTGCTGACGGCATCATCTTTGCTGGCTCAGCCGCCTGGAGCTTGTCGGCCTCAACGACGTTATTGCCCTCGCTGCTGGTCACGTGCGTCGCGTTCTTGTCTATGACAGTTGGGACCTTTTTCTTATCCGAGATATACAAGGTCCAGGAACCAGAATGGCGAAGGCAAGAACGTGAGCGGGAAAGGGAGAGAGAGAGGGAGAGGCAAAACTCACCCTCGGCCAACACACCCAGACCACCCTCGACACCTGCAGAACCCGCACGTCCGGCCCCGACTGGTCCAAACGACGCACTGCCGACGACAGGAAGGCCGGCATCACCGCCCATAATCATCCCATCGGACCAAGATATTGATGCTGAAATCACTGAGGTGACTACTGACAACACCAACGCGGCCATTTTGCCTGCGCCCGCCACGGCTGGGACTCCTGCCGCCACTGCGCAGAACCGACCGGCGACTATCAGTACCGTGTTTGGCCGATTCATCCTCATCGGTGTCTTCGTGACGTTCCTCTCGCTGGCCGCAGCCACGTGGCGGCCCTACCTGCGGACGGCGTACTTCAACACGCTCGCCTTCGCGTACCTCTCGCTCTGGACGCCGCAGATCTACCGCAACGTGTACCGCAACTGCCGGCGGGCGCTGTCGTGGCGCTTCGTGATCGGGCAGTCGGTCCTGCGCCTGCTGCCGCTCGCCTACTTCTACCTGCTGCCGGACAACTTCGCCTTCGCCGAGCCGGACCGGCGGGCCTTCGCCGCGCTCGCCGGCTGGCTCTGGCTGCAGCTGTGGGTGCTCGCGGCGCAGTCGGTGCTGGGCCCCCGCTTCGGCCTGCCCAGGGACTGGATGCCCGAGGCCTGGGAGTACCACCCCGTGCTGCGCGAGGACAGCCTCGAGGCCGGCGGCCTGCCCATCGGACTCGTCGGGTCCGTGTCGTCGTCGTCGGAGTCGGCGCCGGGCAGCCCGACGACGGAGCGGGCCAAGAGCGGCGGCGGTGGCGAGGAAGGCAGCTCGGATAAGAAGATGCTGCTGCCGTCGACCAGGACGCACCTCCTCGACTGCGCCATCTGCCGCGAGACGCTCGAGGTGCCGGTCCTGCGGGCCGGCGCCGAGGAGTCCCCGACGGGGGCCGGCGTCGGCGTCGGCGGCGTCGCGGGCGTCTTCGCCCGCCGCGCCTACATGGTCACGCCGTGCCGGCACGTCTTCCACAGCGCCTGCCTCGAGGGCTGGATGCGCTTCCGCCTGCAGTGCCCGATCTGCAGGGAGGAGCTGCCGCCCCTATAATAATAAGTGATGTGGTCTGATGTGATGGAGATAAGATCAGCGGTCCGCTGAGATGGCTTGTGCGGTCGGTCGGGTGTGCAGCTGTGCTGTCGAGGCGCGCGGCGCGGCGCGGCGCGGCTTGAGGGGTCTGGATAGAATACAATAGAATTATATTTATACCTTGGTATCTTACTCGCGGGTACGTATTATTATCCCGGCCGAACGCAGCCTCGTAAGTCTTTGGTTCGTCCCGGGCGTAGACGGTCTGTGACCCTCGTGTCCGCACTTTTTCGAATTCCACAATGAACAGCTTTCACTGCGTTCATTGCGCGTAAACGGGCCGACTCACGACCGGTATGGCTAGGAACCACGGTCAAGTAACCCAGATGCCAGATGAGGCTTTTTGGGGGATACCCTGGCGAGTCGGCTTCCGCGCCGACCCTCGGGGCCCACCCCACGAATGCTTCGTCTCGTTTTTTTTTTCTCCCCCTCGTTTCTCCCCCTCCCATTAAGACCTGTTAACACCCACCAGCCGCATCAATCGGTCCTTTGGCCCAATGGTAAGGCGTCTGACTACGAATCAGGAGATTCTGGGTTCGAGCCCCAGGAGGACCTCGCATTTCCGTCTTTTTGCTTTTTGTGGAGTCAGAAATCGCTGTGATTCGACCTAGCCCTCTCGGTGGGGAGGGGGTTGCGGGGTGAAGGCTTGAAGCTGGTTGTTGTTTTCTTCCCAGCCGATATTGGCCCCTGGACGGCGCGGATTCCCCCGGGGACCTCATTGGGTTTGGCAAGTCTGTTTACCTCGTTGATCGGAATCTTGGTAACTATACGGAAACACTGAATTCTATGTCTCGCAACTAGAACAAAGACTCTGTGAAGGGCGTCAGTCTCTGTAAGTGGTTACTAAGTGAGTTGCGACAATCATGTCCGAGTTTGAGTCTTGTACAAGAGAGGTAAGGTAACTCTGCCCGCCTAGTTCTGTCTCGAGATGGTTGATGAACTATATAATCGAGTAGACCTCGTCAACTAAATCCAACTCTAGGGTCGGTTGCACTCGAACGCCTCAGAGCACCCTGCGCGCCCTCTCGAGCGCCTCGCGCGCGCCCCCGCGCACCTCCTGCACGACCTCCCCGGCCCTCTGCTCCGCGCGGACGAGGCCGACGCCGGTGCCGGCCCACATGGGGGCGCGCCCGGCGCCGCGGACGCCGTAGCCGGCGGCGTCCGGGTCGCTCGTCTTGGCGTCGGCGAGGCGGCGGCGGACCTCGTCGAGGGCGACGCCGCCCGCGACGCGGTCGCGCCACGTCGCAGCGGCGAGGGCGCGGCCGTCGTAAGGCGCCGGCCAGATGCTGGGGCCGGCCAGCTCGTCGAAGACGCGCGCGCGCGCCGTGCTTTGCCCGCCGTCGTCGGCGGCCACGAGGGCCGCGCGGAAGACGGGGTGGATGTTCGTCTCGGTGGCCGCGACTGTAGGGATGGAGGGGAGGTTAGAAGATAGAGAGAGAGAAAGAGAGAGGGAAATGGCTGGTGTTAGTACGGGGGCTGGGAGCTCGAGAGCTTTAGGGAGGGGCCTGGGAATGGTGAAGGTGAGGAGTAGAGGGTAAATTAACCTCCTGAACAAGGAGCAAGCGCGCTAATAAGGGGATAGGGAAAAGGGGGCTGAGGTGTGGGAGAAGGGGGATTCTAGGAGAAAGGAAAAAATGGAGCTATCACATACGGAAGCGCGTCCCCAAAACAACGCCCTGCGCACCCAGCGCCAGCGCCGCCGCAGCACCTCGGCCGTCGGCGATGCCGCCCGCCGCCACGAGGGCGATGCCATCATCATCATCATCAGCAGCACCAGCAGCAGCACCAGCACCCGCACCAGCAGCATCGCCATCACCACCGCCTTCGCCGCCCCCGTGCCCGCGCTCTTGCTGCCGCTGCTGCCGCCGCTGCCGGGCGAGCGCGTCGACCGTCTCGGGCAGCAGCGAGATGACGCCGGCGCCCCTCTCGAGCCCGTGGCCGCCGGCGTCGCCGCCCTGCAGGCACAGGACGTCCGGGCGGGCCGTCGCCGCGACGGCCAGCGCCTCGGCCACCGAGCCCACCTGCGCCCAGATCTGGGAGCGGGGCGAGGCGGCCCTGGCTGTTTTGTTTTTGCAAACCGCCCGCCACCATGTCACATCGGGAGTCAGTCAGTGATGTAGTGAGATTGTCCTGCTCGCTAGCTAGGTACCGGTAGGTATCGGTGGAGAGGGGCTTGTTGTGTTCGTGTGTATTTAATTGCTTTCATTCTTTCTCTCCTTCTCTCCTTTTCCCTTCTGGAGACATCAAGCAAGCAGAGACGCCCACTCTTGAAAGGTAACTTACCGCGTTCCGCCCAAGTGGCGAAGTCGGCCATCTCGCGCGGAAACGACAGCCACACGACGGCGGGCCGGTATCTCGACAGCAGGCGCATGACATCGTCGATGTGGGCGGCGGCGGCGAACATGAGCACACCCACGCCCACGGGCAGGACTCCTCTCTCTCCCCCCTCCTCGTTGTCGTTGTCGTTGTCGCCTGCCTCCCCCGGCTCCGGCACCGGCACCGGCACCGGCAGCAACTGCTGCTCGGCTATGATCAGCTCGCGGGCCAGCGCGTTCATGTTCACGTCCGACCCGATCATGCCCAGCCCGCCGGCTAACGTCACCGCGATGGCGAGGGCGGCGCCCGCGAAGCCACCGCCCATCTGGTACGCGTAGGTGGTGTCAGTAAGTGAGGAAGTATGTAAAGTATGTGAGCACGATAGGTAGGTAGGTAAGATACGGAGTTCCGTAGGAGCCGAGAGGAAAAAGGGGGGAAGGGGAAATTTGGAGCATGGAACGACTCGTAGTAGAGTCAATAGAGATAGATGCTGGCTTACGGGCGCACTGATGATCAATGGACTCTTGGTCCACGGCAGCTTCTTGGCCAGGGACATTTTCTCTGCTTTACCGGTACCTGGCTCCTGTTCGTGTTGTTGTTCCGTGCCTGTCAGCATGAGAGCCACGGGGTGAAGGAGGATGACCTATAAACCCCGCACTTACCTACGAGAAAACTCACCGTACATGAAGGCTCGTCCCTTGCAGCCATACCATGACAGTCGGGCTGCCGCCTGCTTAATATCTTACTCCATCGCCCGTCTTGTGGCATGCTGACATGAGCTAGACGGGCTGGCGGGAAAGGCCGGTACGGTAGGACGGCTATCGATTCCGTTCCGTGGGAGAATACATGGTAGCTTCCCCGACTAAGCCCGATGGGCGGTACGGTACTTGTAGGTGCGGTGCTGTATCGGTCTTTGTTGGTTATAGGCGCTGCGAGTTGATAGAATCGGGCAAACAGTAGGATACATCAATACCATATTCACAAGAAGGGGAGGAGGTTGTGGGCTACTCCGTTGGGCAGTAGACCGTAAACAGCTCCGAAACATTGCCGAGTTCTGCCGGCAAAAGTGGGTACTATTTCGGAACCTTTCCCGGTAATGGAGGACCTCATCCGAATCATCCCCCGATGTAATTTTCAGCATCAGCAAGGGCAATTCCAGGGTAGGATCATGTCTAGCTCCCCCAATACCAAGTCGCATCTGCGTTACTGTATCCCGTAAACACTCTGCTCGTCCTGACTTGATTGCCCCCGAGAGCCTCCATGTGAAGCGCCGAGACCCCTCAGACGTCGGGAGTCTCCACATATCCTTGGCCTCGAGACAATCTCTGGAATGAACCATCTTAGTAAAATGAATGAAATAATTGTTTTTGGTGGAAGTCGTATGTGCAGAAGCCGTGGGCTGGTTGGACGGGCCATCCAGGTGAGGGAGCTGTGACTGAGAAAGGGTGTCGAGCTCAGGTGAGGGTGCTGTGCGCCATTGACGCCAACATCTTCTGGTAAATATATACTTTATATATCCTACAGGTATCCTATATGGGAAGATCACCTCCTTTTGTCCCAGGGCATAATTAGCTCAGTTCCGTAACACCCTCACGATATTGACGGGAACATCAACGCCAATGCGTATTTAAAGTAACCCGGAATGAGACTGACGAACTGTAAGGGGTACGGAGGCAAGAAAACCTTCTCAGAAAAATGGATGATTTGCAACAGTCACGTCTATCTGGCTTACTGCCAAATGCATGGAGTTTCTCTAGCAGCAAGCCGCTTCTGTTGAACAACTCGGTCCCGGAACACGTCACGCAGTCGCTAACAACAACCTGTGGAAAGGCGCTGGTGGGGTTTATTATGGCATATGAGGTCTAAGAGTTGTAGTCCCCCTACGAGCTATGGTACTCTCGCTAATATACTTCCCAGACCTCAGTAGTCGCTCGGTAGCAGCGATAGCTCCGCCCTCAATCCAGACACCAATAACTATGGCTCTCCATCTAGTTGTCAGTGACGGTGCAGCCATACTTCTCGCCTGTGCAGAGTCATAATGTCAGTCAAAATCCTCCCTGAATACTTCGCGGGTCCAAAAACCAGGTGTCGAGAAGAACGATGCGGAAGCAGAAAAAAAGGATAATAAAGGAGGGACCGTGGGCCACACTCACCGCAGAAGACCTGCCACAGCTGGCTGCAGGCGGTGTAGTCCGCGCCGGACTTGTCGATGCACTGGGCCGCCTGGTTCTCCCAGACGCACTCGAGGTACTCGCGGTTGATGGTGACGTCGGTGCCGCAGTCGACCGAGACGCCCCCGGCGGACCGGGCCGAGGACGGGGCGGCCATGGCGCCCAGAGCCAGGACGGCGGGGACGAAGACGAGGAGGGTAGACAACATCGTGGACGAAGATATGTGTAGCTTGTCTAGGTACGGAGCGTTTCTTTTCGGCGGACGGATCGTTGGTTGTCTCGGTGGATGGTCTCGGTGGATGGTCTCGGTTTTTGCTGGTGCTGGAAGGGCGAAGGTAGGTTGCGTAGAAGTTATCGTGGATGATCAGGAAGGGGGAGGGAGCGTTGTTGGAGCTGAGGGCCCCAGATTTTATATAGACTTTCAAGTCGCCTCGTAATCTGGGTTGAGAGGTAGCCAGTGTATGCCTACTCAGTCTGTAGTACAATGGACAGCAAACAATCTATTCACTCACCTTGAATGGGTGCGATGCAATAGCACATGGTTGCCATTTATTTGCTTATGTCTCCTCAATCGATCACGTGGATTGAAGGGAATGGCTCCATTGAGATGAGTATCATTCCCAGCTATACATGCCTTCGGTCAACCCTGTTTTTGATTCGGAAAACCAGCAAGAGATCTAGCAACAGATTTAGCAACAGATCTAGACTTGTAGAAGATGGTCTATAGATTCCCTTCGTCCACTCTTAACTGCATCATACCTCTTCTGTTATCACGACCGAATATCACAAATGGCCATGTTGTATAACACAGCATGGGGGGCTTCAATCTGTCGAAATGACCGTATGATTAGTTTCCGAAGCTTTCGCCGGGAATCTGGTCGCAATGCCCTGTCCACTCAGTGTTTGATTCCCGAGTATCTGAAGGGCTTTCGATTCTACCCCTCCTTGGCCCTAGGACTACTATGAATTAGGCGACATATTGCAAGACGAAGATTAGCAACAGGTGGACGGGATATGTCGTCCGCATGGTGGAAAACGATCAAGGCCTGTGTGATTCATTGATAAGGGTAAGACCTCTCTCGTGCGACAGCAGTAGCTCTGCTTGTTAGGACGAGACTCGTGCTATTACTCCGTCATACCGAGATGGATGAGGCAACGTCAACGATGTGTTTGGGGTGAAATAGGGGTTGGCACGAGTATAAGTGCTTCGGAGGCAATCAGTATATGGGTTCAATAAGGGCAGATCGGTCAGGCATTGCATTCTTCCCATACAGGGACACTTGGCAGATCCTCAGTAGTAACGATAAGGTCAGTGGACTCGGAGAATTGAAGGGTACCGGCATAGAGAACACGTGTAGCTACGTAACCCAGCTAAGGAAATACAGCTATGCAGTCGCTGCATTCGCGAAAACTTTCAGTAAGTCGAGAGGACCTTAAATACACATATAAAAGCGAGTCCATACACGCCGTACGTTTCAATGGTTAGGAATGTAGAACAGATTCTAAAATGATATACCTACTTTAGTCCTAACGTGTTAGTTAAAGGGGCTAGCTTAAGAGCAAGGGTGTCTGATGTAAAACATGTGTTATAGTCTTCTGCTTGCCCTCCACTCAGGAGAGTTGAAAGCCTCTGGTCATCTTGGCGTGACTAAGTAAGTGGGTACATAGATAGGTTACTGGGAATTTACCAATAAAGAGTGGTTCCAAGGAGAGTAGAAATACAGCTTTCAAAACAAGGTTTTTCAGTGTCTTGGAAACACGACTAAATAAGTACCTACAGCCGTAGGTCGGCCATAAGAACTTTTCTTTAAGAATAGCGATGACACGAGGTTGAAGTTATTGGGTTACCGTTGAAGTTTATCGTTCTGTCTCAACTTACTCAGCATGAATATGAAGTGCCCCTGCCGGCCAATAAACTCCCCTAAATAGCAATCATATGACGAGGAGACAATAATAGATATAGTAGGGAGGGTCACGAGAACTTTCCCTACCACTTGCCTTCTGTACTTCGTGGCCGTGAGAAAGTAAGTCAAGGTTGTTGTTGGTAAATGATGGATTTTGATAGGTAAGCACGAGTTGGCGCTCTCCTTAACTTTGCCATAGAGGTACCTAGGCATCATCACTGACCGAACTTGTCTGAATGTCAACACAACCTGGTATAACTTATCCTTTGATACGAAGCCCCAGGCAGCCTTGTAGCTATTGAACTGCATCAGTACCGGTACATGCCGACGACGGCGCGCAAAGTCCGCACGACGCTGTGGCAGCCCCGAAAGTAAGGTCAACCGATTAGAAGGTTACCTACCTACCTCCCTGAGCAGAGAGGGTGACGCAAGCTACGCTGCCTGCCAGCCACCACGTGCGCTGCGTTGCAGATCGCCGAGTGCTAGACGAGCGCCGCATTGTGTATGTGTACTCCGTAGAGACGGTAAGTTACCATGTCAGCCGAGTTGACTTGCTCAAGGTCCCGGCGCCCACCTATATCTGTCTCCTTTCTGTTCTTTCTCTCCTTGCCCTAAGTTACCCTTTGACCCCTTCACCAAGCAACACCCACGATCTCTCTCCCCTTGCGGCAGTACAGGCGAATGCAGCAAGGCGAAAGGAATACCGAACTTGTGGTCGCTATCGATATGTCGAGACATATCCGCCATGCCGGGCTACGCTAGGTAGACCAGGGGCTGGATATATATCCTGGTCCCTGTAAGTTGCCTGGTTCTCACAGCCCCAGACTACTGCGTATCGGTACCGACACACACATCCTTGTCTGCCTTGTCCCGGTCCTTGTTTCTCTGCCCCTCCCTCCCATTTGTCCCCTGGCCATATCTCTCTGCCCTGCAAGGCCCCTGTTGCGCGCGTTGATGGCATCAGTAGGACGCAGCCAACATGATGGAAGTCTCACGGCATGTTTAGGTGCATTGATGTGTGCGACTTTCTCACCCTCCCACTCCCTTACCCCCTTCGCTTGATGCCTGTTCCCGAAGCTTCCGGAAGGACAACCAGCACACTGGAAAAGAGAGAGAGACAGAGGGGTAAAGATAGACAAGAGGCAGCGGGGGGTATTCGGGATCACGCTTGGTAATCCGCGTTGCTAGTCAAGCCGTTCCCCGTCCTCCCTCCCCCCCCACCCCTTCTCTCCTTCGGAGATAGTGCCTTGACGCATGGGAAAACAGAGCTACGCCTGGAACTTTTCTGACTACTGCGCCTGGCATCCGCCAGGGGCACACCCACGCCCGTGGCGCGGGGGTGCCTTGCGGCTGGGTCGGAGACCGAGAGAGCCCCCCGTAACTTATCGCAGACAACCAGGCACCACATGTCGTTAACCAACACAGAGGTCGCACTGCTGACGGGTAGAAGGGCCCGCTGGCTAAGCAGAAAGACTTTCTTCGCCAGTGACAGGTTACCGGTACAGATATCGTACCTACCGCACCTACTTACCACAGGTTTCCCAGCTTGACTGGCAGGGGATAAATAATTCAAGGGCGCCAACCGACCGACTGCTTGCTTGCTTCCACAGAGAACGCCCTAGGCCCAGAGTCCTGCGGTCTCACATGCTGCATGCAATACCTACTTGAAGGCACTGTAAGTAGTTGGGTTTTCCGCCGGCACGAGGTCGTCCCGTGTTTCGCCACGCGGAGCTTTCCCCCCCGTCCACATGGGTCACGGCGATGGGAACCAGTGGGGATAGGACAGGACGGGTGCGATCGTTCGTGCAAGGAACAGCGAGGAGCCCCCGTCAGTGCGCGGACATGGTGTCGACAACGACTATAGTTTGTTTAGGGACGTGGTTGGGATCTCGAGATCAGTGGCCCTGCTGAAAGGGTAATTAATACTGACTAATTCTCCGTTTGCCCGTACAGACCAGAATCGTCTTATCAGACCATGCCGTGCCCCTTGTCAGATGACAACTCCCTGGGCAATCTGAAAGCTCAGCTGTGGACAAGGTATCGCCAGCTGTCCCCAGCATCTCCGGGCTGGCTGGGTCTCCACAGTTCAGCTGCTATGTCACTGGCATTTGTGAGCGAGTATCTCTACGAAACGAATACCGGGACCGGTAGTTAATCCGTTCCTCTTATCACCGGGGGGGCCATGAATCCTGCCTGCCTGGCCCTCGACCTTCGATCGTGCATAGGGCGGCGTAGGGCGACCAGGGCGGATCGAGGAGCGGCGAAGATGCCCCAGGGTCGATACAGCGGGGTCGGTTGTTCTCCTTGCCTTGTAGGACATCTGTTCGTATGTACAGTACATACTTGATCTACGCAGTAGGCATTACCCGTCGGCGATAGCAATACGCAGAATCTCACCGAGCGACGACAGGGGTATTCGGTGAGCATTGGCAACACGCGAGTCAGCAGTCGTCACGGTCCTTCAAGGTGAAGAAGAGGCTGCGCGCAGCAAGGGGGCTGGCTGGCGGGCTTACTCTCTGAAAACAGGTTGGCTGACTGAACAGAAGCAGGCAAATACACACCTACGCATTGGATAGATCGTACCGGTAGATAAGGCACGCGGAAGCTTATCTGCTTACCAAGGGCAAAAGTCTTCAAGAAAGGAGAACTGTTGGCGTGGCTCAGCCCGTTGTCCTTATCGTCATCCTCGTCGTTATCGTTGTCGTTGTCGTTGCCAAACTGCACGATGGCACCAACAGGATGACATGGAGGTCAGCTTTCCCCCGCCCTAACTCAGGTACGGTAGGTACGGTGTGGTTACCAGTCACGCGCCGTTCCGCCGCACCGCGCCGCGGCCTTCCCACCACTTCCCTTCCCCCACCCTCCCCTCTCTCCATGAGACGGGACCGTCCATGCCGACCCG
The DNA here is from genome assembly GCA_022539325.1 of Xylariaceae sp. FL0804. Taxonomy (NCBI): domain Eukaryota; kingdom Fungi; phylum Ascomycota; class Sordariomycetes; order Xylariales; family Xylariaceae; species Xylariaceae sp. FL0804. The sequence goes on from JAJKLG010000010.1 coordinate 924,182, forward strand.
ATCCGATGACGCCAGCCAGTCGGCCGTCGGTTCCCCTTCTGGCGGTCGGTGCGATATGGTATGACTGACTATGCGATGGATGTGCACGTTTCGGTCCCGGTTCTCGGGGGAAAGGGAGAGGAAGTGTGGATACCCGGGAAGGCGGTTCGACGCCGGACACGGGGATTATAAAATGCCATGCCACGGGATTCGGCCGGACGGGAGGAAGGTAAGTAGGTATGTAGGTACCGTATTCGTACCTGTCCAAGTACCTTACCATATCTACACACTTCCAGGGACCAGGGGTACAGAGAGCCCAGGTAGGTATCTGTACATGCCCACTGCCGATATTATCCCCGCCCGATATCATCCCCGCCCGATCCTGTCTTCATGAGGGATCAACTATCCACGTAAAAATGGTCATTCAGGGTAGTAGGTACCGACCGTAAGCCCGGTCGGCACTGTAGGTGACCTGTACGGTACTGTAGGTACCGTAGTAACTCCCTCGCACATCCCATGCGTTCATGCGCAGGATTTGCTGACCAGTAAGCAGGTTGGCATCTCCAAGTACACAGGCAAGGTACCTTACATGGGAAGTTGGGTGGCGGGAGCGTGGCTGGCTGGCCACGCGAGTCCCCCCCTCCCCCCCCCTCCACCATTAGCCGGCAGGGCTGAAGGGGCTGAGAGTAGTGGGGGGGAGGTATGGTTAGGTACGCAGGCAGTAGGGAAGGAAGGGAGGAAGAGTATGGAGTAGGAGGAGGAAGAGAGGAGGAGAAGAGGAAAGAGGAAAGAGGAAGAGGACCGAGTTTCGAGGAGGATCTAGTCCTGAGAGGAGGAGACCCGACAGAACGGTTCGGCAATGGCGGGGGGGCGTGTGGTGTTCGTGTAGGGATCCGCAAGGTGCAGACAGGCAGGTAGCAGAGCTGGGGTTGAGGGGTGTCAGGGTGCCGTCATGTGATACATGACCGTCTGCATATCTGCCAGGCCTGGGCGGATCTCGTGTGTCTGCACGTGGACGGAAGCGGGTGGTTGGTGGATTTATGATATGGACATGGATGGGGTACAAAGTACTACTAACTCACTCGATCTCACTTATCGTTCTTTTCCTTTCTTACTACTATTCCCTCTGAGCCTCTTCATCTTTGATTTCTCCCGACCACGCGCCAGATTGCATGATACCTAACTACCTCCTGTTTACTTACCTACTACTTTCCTCAAGTACCTACCTACCTACTTACCCGCGGCTTGGGTACGGTAGTATTACCTCCATAATCTATAATTGGTACGTGTCTCGCTTACGGGAAACGCAACCCTCGTGCGTCAATGTGTGGGGGCGGCACGGACGGCCGCCCTTCTTCTTCTTCTCCTGCCCTGCCCTGCCCCGCCCCTCCAGCGGCAGCATGGAGGTGTAGGTACGGAAAATATGTGGTATACCTTATCCCTCCGAAAGCCGGTAGCGAAATCTTCGCTAATGCGCCTGGCCTCTCTCGTCACCGTCGTCGACGACCCTGCGGTGGTAGTAGTAGTAGTGGCGGCGGCGGCTGCGGCGGCAGAGACAGCAACAGCATGGTTCGTTCTTCATCTTCCACCCACGGTACATGATAGCGTACCTGAGGCACACACCACGCCACCCAGCACACACCCAGCTTGGTCCCGGAGCTTGGCGCGCGCCGATCGAACCCCCTTTGCGTGCTCGTGTGGGCTGAGAAGCCCGTGCCGGCCGGCATACATTGAGCCCAACCCAACCTACTAGGTCCCTAGATAGGTAAGTAAGTCGGTACTGAAGGTATGTGTATGTCCGTCTGCCCGGGCAGTGGTGTAGGTAGGTACTATATGTGAGTGAGTGAGTGAGCAGAAACTCCGCTGGACCCGCGACCACGACAGTCAGTCGTCTGATATTCCCCCTCCCCCCAATCCTTCCCGGCCCCACTACTTCTCCGGGGATGACGGGGGCGGGGGGCATCAACTCGCAGGGGCGCTGGCGGCGGCTGCCGGACAGGCTGGGTAAGTACCCACCGGTTCGTGGCGTAACTCGTACGGAGCACTCCGTACTCGTACCTATCTCGGTGCCTGCTTACCTAAGTACTCTCTCACTTACAAGACCAGGTCAAGGGGGGCCGAGCCCGTAGGACTATGCTGTGCGTGATCCCCAACAATAGTCAGAGGTGACGGAACGATCTATCTAGCAGCCGAGCCGCAGCCGGGACTGTATACGTGCAGGACTAAGCCTACCTACCTCATAAGAAGATAATGGCGAGACGCAGTAGCCACGTCATGCCGTGCTGAGGTAGATAAAAGGGGTAGATCGGCCAGGCAAAAGCCGCCGGGGACGTACATGATCATCAAGAGGCGAACACACTAGATCTCGTCCAAAGAACTGCTCTGTCTGGAATTTCGTCCACATGTTGCAGCGTGAGCCGCTGGTATTGTGTATCTGAGTATCTCTCATGCAAAAGGCGCCTCCCTGCCCCGGACGCCACCGGATGCCATGTGGTATGTAGCTACCTAGGTACTGGAAATGCAGCTTCGGAAAGACGCCTGAGTCCACAGAGACATACTGGTTGAGGCGAGAGAAAGTACCTGACCCCCTCATGCCATGGCCCCCGTGACCATCAGTAGTTCTGTCCAAGTCTGCAAGGACCGGACGCTCAGGGACTTGTGCGCCGCCCGCTGCTCCTGAAGCCACCCTGCTCTGTTTGCGCCGCGAAGAAATGCGCCTGTCGTAAACGAAAAACCTGACAAATGATCCTCCCCCAAACACCAGGGCCTGTTGACGGCCACGTGCCCCCCAGAAGTACGCCAAACAAATGAAGAAGCTTTTTGGTCATGTCCCGGTTCTACCTTGCCATTCCTTTCAACACCAAAGAAATGCCGCTTCGTAATGACTTCGTGCCCCGCGCCTGTCCATGTCACATCGAGCTGAGCGGCCAATGTGACTTGGTGCCGAGAAGATGCGGCCGAAACGAATAATCCCGCTTGTATCCCTACGCCGGGCTTATGTGTCATCAAGTGCGGATATTCGCTGCTAAATTCAGATGGGCCTGAAATCAGGCCAGTACCGGCTACCGCCTTAGGAAAGAAAATCCCGATCAAGTATATGTTAATACATGGCAGGCTAGACCCGGGTTTGGTGTTGTTGGGTCTATACCATAGACTGTGGTAATATTTCGGCGTATCCGCTGTCGGTGCTGTTCTTATCGAAACTCGATTTCGTGCTGTTGTTGGTAGATCGGCTGAAGACATTTCTCCCTATGTGCTTCAATTTGCCCACGGTTTCGGTCCTGGCCTCCGGGTTGTTGACAAAGACACTGGTCGACGGATCAACCTTGATGTGGCAGAACAGCTTGGAGAACAGATATTGATCGCCGTTGGAGTCTAGCAAGGGGAACGTGCGGTACCCCTGCCTGAGGTTGCAAAGTTTAGCCGTAAATGTCGCGACCGTGGTCCCGCGGCTGTGCGACGTGTCACCGTCCATAGAGAGCTTGATGCTGAACTTGACAAAGACTAGTTCCGGATGCCTGGTGGTCACGTTGAATTCGCCCCGATGGTTGAAGACCGGATTGAAACCGTTCTTCTCAACGACACGAGTAGTGCACTTCAACGGAGTATCCGTCGAAATGGGGATTCCAGCCATGCTGTCGTGCTTGTCTCGTTTATCGTTGGCATGGAAGACTTCGATCTCGACATACGGGTCCATTGTGCGATGGGCAGGCAAAGTCGATGGACGCATAAGCTGCTGCGCCGAAATGACGTTGATACTGAAGACCATGTTCTGCCTTTCCAACTTGCCCTCGTTTTCGGATGCGATGCCACCCTTGATTATTCGGATCTCACGCATCGATTCCGGTTTGAGGGCATAGCCAGACTGATCAGTGTCGCCGTCAAACATGGCCTGGTTCAGTTGCATTCCAAGGTCGAATGTTTGCCAGTTGAGCGCGGCCATCTGGACGCCCTTCCTCCAATACATCAGAGGGTTGAAGTTGTCAGAGGCGAGCCGCGAGTACTGGGGGTATACGCGCATCATGTAGCGCATATTGTGCCGTAACAAAGCCGTTTTAGACTCTGCTGCTTTGGAGTGCTTCCTAAATGTTCCTTCCATAAAGGACAAGATATGGTTGCTCTTCTTGCAATCGGCAGATTCGAACCCGTGGAATTTGACGCCGCTGCAGTATACGCCAAGGTCGCCAAGTGTCTTGACGATCTTGCTCGTCTTGCGTCTCGGCTTCTCCTCTTCGGTATCGCAGTCACTGGTACTGCTGCTAACAGTATCGTGGACCTCGCCTTCGGTGATGGTGTCCACTCGTTTGCCTCTCATGCGCCGGGTTGACTGAGTCGGCCCAAGGAGAGGACTCGACGGGAGATACTGGGCGGGAATGGTGGAATTATCCGAAGCAATTGGCTTAGAGAAGGGCGATGTCAAGCTATTTCCACGCCGGCGGCCGGTGGACTCGCCCGCGTTGCGTTGCTCGTGGCTGCGGTGAGTGGACTTGACCTTGATCAGAATGCGCTCCTTCAATTCCGAAGGCGAGGGGAGTTTGTCCGAAGACGGATCCAACGGCTCTGTGACTAGGCGCGAGCCAAATATCTCCTTGATCGTCTCGGCCATGACCTCTTGCTGGGCCGCATTGCAATGCACCTCGAGGGAAATCCAGAGGGGAAATCGGCTGCTCACGAAAGCGTGCTTGTTGATGGTATTGATGACCTCCCGAAACGATATTGAGTTGGTCATGGCATATCCATGCTTCACCGTGGGTTGGCCGTCAGAGCCATCCCAGCAGTCGACTTCGACACTACGACACCCCCGCTGGAGGGTCATGATGTAGCCTTCAACTGACGCAATATCGGCGACTTGCCGTCCTACAAGGTAGGTGTTGTGAGAGCTGGATATGAAATATTCGTTGAATGGGCGATCTAACGTGTATTCCGCGGGCTCGCGGAACAGTGGTCCGTTGTCTTTGGACGTCAGGTACGCGACCAGGCCCTCTGCCGTCATTGAGATTGAGTCACGCTCGGAACGCTGGTACATCATCTCTTTGGGCCGGCCCCTGTTGGCATAACGAATGAATCGCGTCTCCCATAGGCCAAAGTTAGCATCAACGTCTTCGCCCTGCGCCGTGCGTAGGAAGTCGCAGAAATCCTGGAACGTCATGCCCCTTTGGAAGCTCGAAACGTTGTTGCAGTAAATGGCCCAGATATCCTCTCTTCTTTTCAACTCTCGGACAAAGACTTGAAATTCCGAGAAGTTTAGTCGGCGGGTTTTGGTGGTGTCGGCCTCCTTGAATCTGCTCAGCATACTGTCTGGCGACACATGAATGTGCAGGTTCCTGCAGACGCGTTCAACGCCAGCGAAGTCGATCTCTTCTTCGTCAACAGAGTGCGGCTTGTTCTCGAACAGCTTTGTCATTTCGCGGTCCCAGAAACTCCGCACAGCGGCATCGTTGAAGGCCATTAACGACGCCATTTGGGCTTCTCGGTGCTTGGATATGGAGTCTAGAGCGGTGACCCATTGGGCGAATATCTCGTCGTCGTCGGCGATAAGATGCATCGTCTTGTTCCTAGACTTGTCGGGTAGAGCATATAGAATGGTGAAAAAGCGACACTCATCCGATTCGGGGATACCATAGTCGATTCGATATTGCCGGATGTCGGACCCTGTCCTTACTTCTTTGATATCGTCGATATAGATGCACTTGGACCAGCGCCCCTTGTCCCAAATGATCTTTCCGGCATCCAGTTGGAGAGAAAAGAGCATGCGCTTAGTCTTCCTCTTCTTCGAGACCTTGTTGAGATGGGTTCCATTGACCAGAGCCGCAGGCACACCAGGGCCGGCGTTGGCATCGAGGACTGAAGAAGACCCGGCGAGAGAGGCCGGCGTACTGCCAGAGGATAAGTCTCGGATCAGGCTGTCGGCACCGAACATGGAGTTGAGCTCGTACATCTCGTCGTGAATTTCCTCGTCAGAATCGGTGCACACGGCGGTCTCTGTGGCCGGAGCAGTATTGGTGCTGTCACTCCGGCGCCGGATGACGCCGGGGCCAATGCTGCCGTCTCGACTTCTCGGTGCCACCGACGACTGCCGCCGAGTCCGGGCAAACTTGGTGGCCCGGTTAGACAGACGTCTCATGAGACCTTTGCCGCCGTTCGTACTGTTCATGACCTCGGCCATTGCGCCGCCGGTGGTGTTGATGCTAGGGTTTATCGAGTTATAACTAGGCCTGTGACGCAGCACGGGGTCACCCAAGGCCAGAGGAGTAGGAGGGACTTGGTCCACGTCCCGCCCAAGGAATGTGTCCGGGGATTGTTGAACGGAGCTGTTCGTGGTCAAGACGGCGTTCTCGGGGAGGGCGGTAGGCGAGTCAAAAAGCGAACTCGAAGGCCCGGATGAGAGACTCCGAGCCGGTGTCGAGGCAGGTTGTCCAGTGGTCGAATGTGGTGAATGCACTTGGCCCGGACGTGGTCGGCGTGACAGAGAACCCTGAGCAGCCATCACGGGTGTATTGGATGAGGGCCGGTGATCAGGGCTCGGATGGTTAGGGAATGAGATGGCAGACATGACGGAGGACAACGCGGCACGCGTGGTGTTTAGGTGCACCGCAGGTTGGGAAACATGCGCCGGAGAGATGCTTTATGAGGTGGTAGCTGATATGCTAGACCACATATTCTCAGGCAGCTCTCAGATGGGACTGTAGAAGAATAGGTGCCCTGAGTGGCGGAGAAGGCGGTGATAGGGGAGAAAGAGCCAAGGAAGCGTGATAGGGCCGTCTGCGTGAGCGATGAGCGTGGGCAAGGCGTTCCTTATTTAACAGAATCAGACTCGATACTGAAGAGCATGTCGGAGCTTTCGACGACGTCGAGTGCGAATCGGAAGGCCAGGGGGGACGCCCGGATATCAAGTACAGGCCGGTCACAGATACGGCCCTTTGGCACAGGTACGTCGAGGTACAGAGGGTACGCTGGTACGGCAACGAGAAACTGCGTCCAGGTGCGCGGCACTAGGACCAGCAGCGCAGCGTACTATGGACCTGTGTTTCAATAGCTCACGGTAGAAATTGATGAGGTGGCAGGTGGCATGCAGGTCGCTGATTTGGGTACTCGAAGATGGAGGGGGGCAATGTTCCCCCAAGCGTCAGGTCCAGAGGCAACCAAAATAAATTGAAGATGAGAGTCGCTGCCCCTGCAACTCGTCTGCGGCCACAGAGGTCGTTCGTTTCCGGATCCTGGGAGAGATAGGCGTGGTCTTATAGCGGGCGTGCTAATAAGATCGGATCCCGGTCCGCTGAGGCATGCACTTCCCAGGCCTCTCGCGGGGATGCCAGAACGCGCATACACACACACACACACTCCCGCACACACACACAGCGAGAGGGCAACGTGGTCCGCCGGCGGACAATTTTCCCCAGAGAGTGTGCGCGTGTGTTCCTCGCGACAGAGCTGGCAACCAGCTCGGCGGTGGCGGGCGCGGATGCGCTGCGCAGCGACAAGCAGCGCTCAGGCGATGACGTTTTATGAGGCTGAGCGAAGGGACGGGGCGGTCGAGGATACTGCCGCGTGGTGAATGGACGGTTGTTGGTGCTGTCAGAGGGACATGCAAGGCGCTGTGCGACGCGAGCGTAGGTAGAAGTGGTGTGCGTCGGGGGAGGGCGCATCTGCGGTCTGTATGCAGTCGGGCGAGAGGCGTGGTCTGCGAGGGTCGTGGATGGTGAGCAGATATGCAGCAGCAGCAGCCTGGGTTTTTTTCAATGGCGCCCTCTCAGCTTCGGCAGCAGGGAAGGGCAGGAAAGAAGACCAACGGGGGTTGACGGGGTCGGGAAATTATTAGTCGGTGCCAGGCTAGCGGCCTAGTGGTGACGGAGCGGAACAGTGGAAGGGATGAGGCAGGGTCGGGGCAGGGCTAGCTCCCAGCCAGGGAACGCGGCACGCTGGCAAGAACAGGCCGTTCCTGGGGTACGTAGACCAGCCGACAGGGGTGCAAAGCACTGCTTGGCACTTGCAAGTTGTTGTAACGTTGGGGCGGTACTTTGGTACGCGGCCACGGTACAGTACCTGTACCTCTCTCTCAGCTGAGGTACTCGGTACTCCGTACTCGTACCTGCTGAAGCGTCAGGGTTCTAAGCCTTCCCTGGCCTTCCACCCAGCCGAGGCCCACTAAGCCCGACAGCGTAGCGATATCGCGAGTTTGAAAGCATGATGTGCAGCGAGATCAGGAACCGGTGCAAGAGACTAGGACGGTCCTGTCTAGAGCCAAGGAAGCCGTGAATACCCCGAAGTACTTCCCAGTGATCTGAACCGAGGGGCCTGGATAGAAAGGGCAAGTAAAGTACGTACGAACCTGTACTAATCAGCCGTACGGAGTATGTGGCTGGCGATCACGTCTTCGATAGTATGTATATACGGACGCCGTGCAGGCACGCAGCAGCAGGAGGCGAAGAGGGGTAGGTAGGTACGGATACTGGCGTAGATGTAGGCAGCCAGAACGAGAATTTGCTTTCCAAGGTCGCGTGCGCCGAGAATGCAGAGGCAGTCGATATTGACTTTTCAGCTTTTCAGCTTCTCAGCTTCTCAGGGGGGGTTTTGTATCTTTGTTGGTTCTTGGCCCGGCCATGTCGGTGTGGGGGAAGAACCCTGGCAGCTGGTATGACTCTTCGCCAGCAAGCGCGCATTGAGGCATTGCAACAAATCAGCTCAACAAGACGGGGAAAATTTTGCGTAGACAATTGCCAGTTGGTGCCTTGCCCTGCCTTGCCCCGGAGCCTGTCCAAGCCTGCGTGGCCTGTAGCCGGGCCTTCAAGTCGGGGTGCCTCTGGGCAATCAACGGGGCGCTTCTGCCCAGGGGCTGAGGTGACTGCTTTCAGGGGGCGTTGCGCCAATGGCATGGCACCAACCGCGATGGATCCCAGGTGCTTCCAAGAGGATTGCGCTTGGTTTGTGGCCACATTCACTCGCTGCGAGCTGGAGAGTTGTGAGTCTTGGCCAATTGGTCATGGCACAGCCATCAGCTGACCTTCCGCGACCCCGGCCTACTCGGCATCCCCAGCGATGTCGGAAGAACAAAGCCAGAAAGAAGCTCACCTGCAGGTCTTTGTGCTGAAGCTGTGTGACGTGGAATCAATCTTAAGATCAAGAGGTCAGCTTGTACCCGATACCGATGGCGCCAAGTACAACGCCAGCTGGATTTCCTAACCGAGCCACTGCGCTCGCCTTTGATTGGCTGGAGGACTACTCACTTGCAGGTCCGAGTCCCGCCCACGACTCAGAAAATACATTGGCCTTGTTACATGCGCTTTGGCTTGGTTGGTGCAGGTAGAAATACGTTGGGCCTTGGAAGCGCGCAGCCCAGTGTGCACAGCAGCTCATCTTTCTCCTCGGCCAAGTCTGCGGCTTGCCGGTTCCGAAGCCACTTCATTCAATGATTTACCTTGTCTGCCTCTCTGCTCATATTCTTCACTGGGAGGCTTTGCGCGAGAGCGCCAAGAATGGTTCTTCCTGCCTAAAGGCTTACCTGTCTGGGCAAAATAGAGGAGTCGGATCTGCAGTCGTCATGAGTCTGAATGTACCCCGATGTACTCCATACCGTGCCGCGGCCCGGCGGCCACGGGTCGGACGGGCTAGGACGGCCAGGGGGTTTGTCCAGGGGGTTGGGCAGGGGTTACCAGATTTCTGGCTCCTGCACACAGCTTCGAATCCTGCCTCTCCGATAGTAATATATATCCGTATGTTATTCTTATATCTATACGGAGTACTGACTTTCCAACCTGGGCGAAGACACGATACTCGGTGATATAGATGCCTCAGCGGTAGATATATGTCATGACAGATACACGAGAGTATGGGTAGCATGTATCTTAGTAGCGATGCGATTTCTATGGTACGTTTTCACTGTCCTCTGACTACTGATGATGAGTATGGTTGGTCAGACGTATCAGGTATGCGTGTATCTTCCCATCGGCCTTCGGAACTCGTCTGGTCAGTCTGGCTTGGCCCTTGAAGCTGCCAATCTCGGGCTGAGCCAATGGCGGCCATGTATCTATTCTGTTCCACAGATACAGCTGGCCTTCCACGGGCTAGCGGCTGGTCACGTAACCGGCCCAGATCTTCTAGACGTCTTCCATGCGCTCCCCTTCCGTGCCAGCCGGGGCGTACCGGTACAGGAAGTGGCCTCTGGGATGTCGACTGAGGCTACAATCGGTCCAGTGCATCCATCTCCCTCCCCCTTAATAGCTGGCAACATGCCATGGGCAACGACAGAGTCAACGGAGGCGACGCTAACCATTGGTGCGCCGGGTCCCTGTGACGGCACCTCGACAATTGCTAATCATGCTGTTACACGCCAACCTGGGGCTTGGGCGTCGTCTGTGGCGTTGAAGATCCCCTTACCCGCGCATATCTGCAATGCTGGAGGCCGGCCGGTCATGTGTCAGCATGTGAGTGTCAGAGGAGTATGCCGAAGACGGCGGGCGTGCGTGCATCATCGTTGGGACTCGCAGGCCACAAAAATTGTTTTGTTTGTTCTTGATGCGGCCACGTATGAACGAACACGCACGCGTCTGATAATCCATCTGACTGTCACCCACTTATCACGGCTCGATCCAGGATTTGACGGTACCGTGATGGAGCCTTCCATCTTTACTTAGAAGCATCCGGCGGCAGAAGGTAGGGAAGGTGCCTGGAGGTTGCGATGCGCCTGGCGGCAGTTTTAAGCCTGCTCCGGGCGGAGCCGGTGGGCAGAATGCGCACACCTCATTCGCCCGCCATCCTCTCCGGGGACGGCGCGAAGTTGAAACAAGATGATGGGTTACGTCAAGATTACTGTGGCACAAGATCGCCAGGTCGGCCAGGTCCTGAAATCAAGTCGACACTTCTCCACACTCGACACCTCACCCATCGCGCGACGGCCATGTCATCACCCACAGGAGTCAGGATGACTTAGCCTTGGGGCTGTGGATCTTGGGAGTCTCCACGTCTGTTCGCATCTCCCTCTCCCGACTCTCTCTCCCTTCCTCTCCCGATTCTCTGTCTCTCTCCCTCTCGCCCATCCCCGTGTCTCCGTCTCTCTATTCGCAGTCCCCAGCGAGAGAAAAGGCCTGCAAGTACTCCATATTACGGTCCGGTGCGAAGATTTCACTTACGCAGACTTGGGGTCGGACGCCTGGTCCAAGGCTCGTATCAAGAGATTCACGGCAGCGCACATGCCTACACAGTTACATTCTGCAAAATGGATGGACCAGGGAACACACCGCTACACCACAAGGCTACCCCAAGGCGACCACCGCGCCATGCAGCCAGGGACGAACCGGGTAGTCAGTCCAGTGGCCCGTGGTTTGCCGAGTCTGCACGGCTTCCAATGCCGTTCCTCTCGCTCACTTCTACCTCGGTAGCGACCCTGGACGGTAGGCCGCCCTGACCGCCCGCTGCCCGCACTGCCATGGCAAAATGGCACGAATGGGCAGATGGGCATTCAAATTCCCGTGTGCCTCAGCAGATAGGGGAACAGGGGACCTGAATGGCGACTCTCCATTGGGCCCGCCTGTGCGTGCACGTGAGTGTCGCGGCTCGCCCACAATAGACCATTCGCTGTCTTAACCCGGACTGTAGAACACGGCAGGATGCGAGATCGAAGGATCTACACCATGGCTGCGCGTGGTGGACGCCCTGCACATCCCCTGCAAGCGCGTGCAGAGACCGTTGGCGCTGATGTCAGTGACGAGACGTGCCGTGTCTCCATGGGCCTTCTGGGGGTAACGAGCCATTGATTGGCAGACAGTTTTGTGCCTCTCCGCAGAGCGAGCCAGGGGCAAGTGTCACGAGGCGTGCTGAGGAGATAAACTGTCTCCGCCATCCGCTATCAATGCCGCCCGGGCCTTGGCTCTGGGGAAGTGCGCCTCATTCCTCTTTTCAACGCTTGGGTTCTCTGGCTGGCCATCTGTCGTATTGATTGTCGAGGGGGATGAGATTGTCAGCCGACGAATCGAGACGACCAACTGCGACACCACAATCACACAATCATGGCTCCGCGCCGCAACCCGGACGACCTCATCATAGACAATGGATCAATCAGCGCGCGAGGGATCCTTGGGTGTACATCAGGGCTGGATACGACCTGCTATCTGCCTACCTTGTAGGCTCAACCTCGGCTGATCAAGCCACTCGGTCGGCTCTTATTGAGCCATTTCTGCTCACTCGACGTCGCCCCTACACCGCCAGTGCGGCTGGAGGGGACCCCATCAGTTTCTGTGCCGAGGCGAGCCGTTCCACGAGCCTCGAACATGCCTGGCTAAGGTCCCTATTCTCGGTGGGAAAAAGGCGCGCCCCCAACCTCGAGTTGCATTACCTTACGGCTTGCTCAGGGCCACGCTACTACGAGGCTAAATGCATGTTCCAGAACTTACATCTACATCTCCAGGCTCCCTTCCGATTGACAATGTACTGCCGGAGCTCACTACAAGGGGACAAAGCCGAAGCTCATACTTGCAGCCAGATCTGAACGGGGCCTACCCGATCACCATCTTCATCCTAGCCGACCTGTGGACGCATGTATCAAGCTGGTACGCCAGCGTGGTACCAGTAGCAAGCTGAACTGCAATGGAGGCCGGAAGAACTCCGCGCAATGTACTGCTGCCTCCCGAGTGCAACATTGCTGCAGTATGCTGTGATACCACATGTGGGATCCGGGAGTTGACAAAGCAAAATGTCTCGACGATTCTCGATCCTGTATCGCATGCATACGACTGCGCTGGCTCCAATAAGCCTATATGCTGAGCGGGAGCGTCCGCGGTTGCGCGCGCGGATCTAATGCCTTGCAGCCGGTGCCTGCACCATGAAGTGAAGTTACCCTCGGACGACCTCGGATGGCCTCGAAGGGTCAAGCTGCAGAGGCCAAAGGAGCCTCGGACCATGGGGAAGAGCCGCGGACTATGTACCGTCATGAAACGTGCGACGACAATCTTTCCTGATCTCTGTCATTGATGCAGGCCAGCAGAAAATGCCCCCTGTCGAGGTTGCTCTATCATGGCAACTCTGTGGCTGACTGGTCAACAAGCCTCATGATCAGCCCCTCCACCACTGCTGCCATGTCAGTATGTATGCTCTTTGTTCTCTGCCGAAAGCATAAAGTAGCGCAGAGCGAATCGATTTTCGGGGACCGGTGTTTCGACCCAGATTTTCTCACTGCAATCGCCACACAGTCCAGCCAAATTTTTATCACCTTATAATTCGCGCCCGGCCAAGAAGACCCCGGCAAGCACGGCTACCTTCTTAGGGCCTGATGGACGCATGCCTTGTGAATAAGCTGCGTCGAGTTACATGGGAAAGAGAGGCTGCAAGTCAACTCTGCTCAGCCCTGTCCTACCTATAAGCCCACTAGCGGTACATGCCTTGGGCTTATAGCACCGGTTCACACGATGGCGTCTACTATCACTGTAGTAAACCTACCTCTGTCTGATTTTCCTATCAAGGCGCTACATTCTACACGTCTATACCGGTTGAAGCGGCTCGATGTGATCCCCAGAGTAAGGTCAAATCCCGTACCTTGCCGGACCTCACTACGCACATATGGTTGAGGGCCAGTTAGAAAGACTTGGCACTGCTTACGGCGTACAGAAAGATTACCGCAAGTAGAAGCGTCGAGACGGTTACGACCAATAAGGGCGGCGTATGGATTATAGGGTGATACCAGTCGACGATCAGCTAGCCCGCGGATTGTCCTGGCCTCGCAACCACATCATGTTTCTTTGCCATGCTCAGCCATACTAGGTGCCGCCTGTCAACATCGGCGAATCAGTTTGCCGTGACCATCTACTGATTGGTCGCCTCCGCTGCCTTAGGTACCCCAGGTAGAGACCTTACGGCCTGAGTTGACTTTCAGAGCAGAGGTGTCCTGGCGCCCCGCTCCTACCGGCATGGCGTGCTCGGCATCGCAACGCAGGTATCCTACAGGAAGGTAGGCAGCGATACTCGGAGAACGCGGGTAGAGGAATTGATTGTCGGTTGGCCGGGACGAGAGTCGGTGTCCGAGCTGTTGTCTGGGGGTCTGAGAGACAACCATTGGCTCCGGATGATCTCAGCTACAACCCTCGTTTAACTCAGGCTCACTGCCGTACGAACATCTCTTCGACACGTGTAGTCGGTCACCTTCCTAAACTGACGGAAGAGCCCGCTTTGTCGCATGCCATCAACAGCCGGCCGTGTGTATGACGTGTGAGAGTAATGGGAAAGCCCAGGGAGGCTGTAAGTTGGTTTGCCTGCGATCACGCACCTACGGCAACGACCGTGGAGAGGATGTGTCGGTCGACTCGTACGATTCGTCGCTCCGGACCGAGTTCGCAACACCCCAGCAACGTACGGTCCCGATCAAGGCCAACATGTGCATAGATCACGGTACATATGCACATCATTTCACGCGCTCGCAGGGTTCGGACCGAGCATGGTACGATTCCTGATGGTGGCTCTCTTAATCGAGAGCCCACGGTATACCACATCCGGATCACATCACCTCTCGTGGGAGACGGTGTTTGGCCAAACACGTGCTGGCGTGGAGTACGGTAGGTTTCGAAGATTTCCCACAGCAGCAGATCCCAGCCTGCCTGGGCTGGACGCACTGCTACAACTGTCGTGGCTCGGGCTCTGCCATGGAGCCCTCGGAATCCCATCTTCGTCAAGAAGATGCTGTGGGAAGCGCGTGACTCGCCGAACGACCATCCCGAACCCACCGGGCTTCCGTCTGTCTCGACCAAGCATCGCATACCCCCCTGCCGACGCCATCCATCGCCTCAGATCCTCGACATCACCATGGCCTTATCACCCGCAGCCGGCCCGCGGTATGTGGGGGCCGTGTCTCCGTGTGCATCTGTCCCGCCTCTCACTTCAGTCAACATCTGCTTCAAGTTTCAACCTCGGTTTTTGTTACAAGCCACAGGAGTCGCTGCAGCGGTTCAATCCCCTTGTACAACTCGACTCGGCTCGACTCGGCTCGCCTCAAATCATCGACGTTTCTGCTCAAGTCCGGACCCTATTCTCCTGCTTCCGCCCTCGGTCTTGTCCTGGCGGTGTGATACCGGGCTGGCTGCTACAAGTACCTACCCTACATCGCAAGGGTTTCGGTGGCCGCATTAAGCCGAGACCCCTCCGTCCGGTCCATTTCGGTCCGTGCTTCTAGAAGACTTCCCCTTTCGGTCAGCGAGGGGAAAGGCCGTCCCCGCCGGCGATCCCGGTCCGCCCTTGGGCCTCCACTGTCCACATACGGGTCCCTCGTCCACGCTGTCGGGACCATCGGGCTGAGATGCCGGCTCGGTCTCACCACCATCGTGTCTTTGCTCGATGTTCATGCTGATGTACCCGGTCCTGCTGAGTCCTAGTGCCCGTGGCCAGCACGCAAGCGTCTGTCGTGCATGACTGCTAACGTGAAGGATTCCTTGGCAAGCAAACAGATCTTGCTGTTCCGTAGCCTCGAGGCCATGGGTGCGAACCGCAAAGTCTCCCAAATCCTTTCTAGCGGAGCAAGGTAACCTGTTTGCCTGACCGAAGCGACGAAAGCCAAGCAATCCCACTTAGGGGAAGCAATTCGTATGGGCTGCGCTATATTCGATCTCGCCGTCATTGACACGGACTTCACTCTCACCATGGCACTGCTATTGCGTGCTGGCTGTCAAGCGGTGGATTTGTGCTGGATTATCGTCACCATGGTCCTCATCCCGCCTGGAGTGAGTGATAGCACAGATGAGAGTCTGCAGGTCAATACTTTCAACGAAATGCTTCACGTTCCACCGGCATACGTATCACATGGTGCCGCAATCTCATGGCTTACCGTTTCTCAGGGTCGTCTCATGAATTTCTGCGTACCAGCGTACCCGTGCCAGATGGTTGTGGCTGCGCGCAACAGAAAAGATGAACAAACAACCGAAGCCGATGCAGCTAGCTCTCACCATCTCACGCACTCGCCATTCACCGCGCCCAATAGAGGCTAGGCCTGGATGTAAGGAGACCCTCAAGTGATGAGTATCACTCCTGCGTCGACATGGGTACTGACCGCGGGGGCAGTTGTGGCACAATCTTCGTCGCGTCGCTGGCGAGCTCGTGACCGCCATTATCTTGATCACTCTCCCTCCGCTTTATCGACGCGTGGGCGGCAGTGCCGCGCCGTTCGAAGCGGAGTGACCATGGACGCCTCTGAGGAGCGCTGGCAGGGGTCGCATCCAGCCGAACCCAGACGGCTGGATACGCGGCAGCCAGGTCAGCGCGATTCTCCAGCTCCTGCCGGCCGGTACTTCTCGTCAGCGCCGCCTGGCCTTGCCCGGATTGGATCTATGCTCCGTCTTACATACATAAGCCTCCCCTATCCGGCTGAATGCCGGAGTCGCGAGTCAGTCAGTCAGCTTATGCCTCTTGGTGCGTGCTGGAGTCCAACCTTCACCCGCTTGACAGCCTCACCTGCCCTCCGTTTTGGGCATTGTGCTACCTGACATGTCGCTGTCTATGGTCATTTCCGAAGTGATGCCGGTCTTGATTTGCATCAGCAACACGGGCTATCGCCGTACACGACTTGGCCTGGGGTGTGACGGGACCATGACGAGCTATCGCACTGCGCCGATGGCACTCATGAAAGCCTTATCATGACTATATCACTGATGAACATGATCATCCTCGGATATCGTCCTATCATTGATGGATGTCGTGCGTTCCCCGTCATTGGTAATACAGATCAGCTCTGCCGGGGTACCAACTGCGCGAGTGGCATAATGCAGCTTACACATCGACCACTGTTGGCCCAGTTGAATCAGGGCCCTGCGCCGGCCTACCTTATCTATTTCGGACATGAACATGATCTTCAACCGGGAAGTGCAAGCAGCAGTGCAGCATTGCCTAGAGTCTCGGTCCATGGTAGCTTTCAGTATCGGTACTTGGGTGGAAAGTCCTTCCATGGGTCGTGAGTCTCGGGTACATGTTCCATTGGCATCCCTGACGAGACCGACAATCAGCTCGCCTCACGTGTCTCGCTTACGACAGTCTCACTTCCCATCTCCGAAATGGGCAAGTCGCAGGCCCATACAGTTCAGCCCTACATGAATGAGAGATACTAGCCGATACTAGCGAGGCTCGGGGAAATCATCGCTCCCTGCTTTAGAGACTATTGGCCATTCCGGGCGTGAAGATGACAAGGAAGCTCGGACTCTGAAGGGGTACTTCTGGCCCCGAAGTTCGAGGTGCTTGCCGATCTGGACTTTGCTCTGCATGTCTTCGTTGTCAGAAATTGTACGGAGTGCCACCGGATCCTCGGCCCTGGACATCGGGTCTTCGCTTCGAGCCGACTCTCTCCCGCCCGCCCGTCTGACCGTCTGGGCCCGCAGAGCCGCCTCAGGCGAGCTCAGTAAGCCCGCGTGCCAGCCAGACACCTATACCGCTAGACTCTCCTGACTGGACCTGCAACACCCGAGACTTGTCGAACGATTCTGACTCGTCATCCACTTCTCTACCACGTGCTCGAGACCAGAACGCGCTCGCCTCTGCAGTCATGATGGAATCTGGCATGGCTGGCTCACCTCACAGCCAGCTTATCTTCGTCGTCTGACCCGGGGCCTGACCGCCCCCGTCGGCCCTCGGCAGGCGCTAGCGATGGCAATAATCAGCAACACTTCCTGTCGATTCGCTGCTGCTGCATCTACACGGAACACGCCAAGGGTTATGTGAGCGTCATGGTGCCATATCAGCAACCTCGTCCCTTCGCCGCACACCGCCTTTGGCCGACGCGGCATGATAGTCACGGGGAAGAGTTTTGACTGATATTGCGAGCGCATCAAAGAGCGGCGCCGCGCAAACACATTGGCTCGCATCCACATATCTCGCTGCAGCTTGCCGGCCGTTCTAAGCCCAGAGAGGCCTAGAACCTCGCACGCCGCCGGCCGTCGAGTACCAACATAATAAACTTCCGAGCGGGGACCGGTCAGTCGGGTTCCAAGGGCGCAGCGATCAGTTGTCTGGTGCACTCGAAAGT
Organism: Xylariaceae sp. FL0804; assembly: GCA_022539325.1. Classification (NCBI taxonomy): domain Eukaryota; kingdom Fungi; phylum Ascomycota; class Sordariomycetes; order Xylariales; family Xylariaceae; species Xylariaceae sp. FL0804. The sequence goes on from JAJKLG010000010.1 coordinate 942,144, forward strand.
TCTGCTGCTTCATCTCGCTTGTGCAGTACTCCAATAGATGAGGCATCATCAACGCGCCGGCAGAGGCCCTGCCTCAGTACCTATGGACGCATGGGCGAAAGAAACCCCGGGCGTGGTACTCGGCTTACTGTTTGCGACAAGGACCTTGCGGCACATTCAGGGTCTGGCGGAGGAAGAAGAAAACCAAAGAGAAAAGGAAAAAAAAAAACCCCTTCGTCGCTTGGCGCCGATGGCAGAAGTGTCAGGGTTTACCTACCTGCAGCCTCACCGTCCCCGTGCCACAAGGCTGTGTGACATCTCCGAGGGGGCTCGGTCATACTCCTGCACCCTCCCGCACGTGCTGGCAGGATGATCCCGGTTGCTAACCTCCTACGCTGCTCTCCTCTCTGGTTTCACCGCATCTCCTGCACGGTTTGCCTCGTCCTGCACGGAGTATACTGCTTCTGCCGAGCAAGGCCGGGCGGAGATGCCCATCGGCACATGACGGATGACGCGCCGCGGCCAGGTGGAGAGCGCGCCTCGTGTACTGCTGTCTCCTGTCATTCTGCTCTGCATCCTGCTCTTGAGACCAGACGGGCAGACACGGTAGGGGGTGCGCTGTACAACCCCTCTCTATCTCTAACCACCCATCTCCCCCCCTTTTCTGACCAGCACTGCTTCATTCTGACCCTCGTCTCACTCCTCAACACCATCTTCAAAAAGCGTCCTCTTCTAACCCCATGACGTCTCCCTCATCCTCCGAAGGGCTAGCGCCGCCTGTGCCTCTCCCCAGGGCGGTGCGACGTGTCACGGCCGGCCCCCCCTCTGGCCACATCCAGTGTTGCCTTGCTCAACCAGGGTCGGATATTCAACGATCTCGGGCCGACTGTGCTGACTGGGCGGGTAGGTAGGGAGCTGTTGGCACGCACCGTTGACATGACTTGGAGAGATCGTGTTCCGGTTCAGTCCCGCTCCGTACCCAGAGTCCTACCGGGCGTAGGTCGAGTTCGGGCTCTCTAGAGCCGCAGTGCAAGAGGACTTAGGACGGTATCTGACGGCGGCTGCAAGGCCCGCCGCCGGGCGCCCCCTCCCCCAGATCGGCGTATAGGCAACGGCCGGCGCGCCTCGGCGTCCCAGACCCAGGCTACCCAAGGAGTAGCGAGATTTGATTGTCTACCGGCTTCTGCGAGCGAGCGCCGCCAGCCTGCTGCTGCAGGACGCGAAACGCCGCCGCCCGCTGGCGCCGACCGGTGATCCTGCTGCAGTCCGCGCGGCCGTGCTTGCTGCGACCGCACCGGCCCCCGCCTGTCTCCACTCTTCCCTTCACCGGCGGGGGCCGCCTTGCCGGAGCGGCAGTCACCGAAAAAGGAAAAAGAGGGAGGGACAAAGAGGCAGAAGGCAGAGCAAAAAAAGAGAGAGGGAGAGAAGAGAGAGAGAGAAGCGCCAATGCACGCTCCCGCACGCCGCGCGACGTCAAGCCTTGCCCGCATGCTCGATCCTCTCTGGCATTGGTCGCCCGGCATCGCGCACTTCACCTCACCGGCGCCTTCGAGATCCCGCAGTGCTGGCCACATTAATTTGCCTACCTCCTCACCTGCTTGCCTACACAGACACCGTAGACAGGCAGGCATGTATACATACATGCATGCAGACAGCACGTACGCCTGCCTGTCTGTCTGTCTGTCTGCCTGCCTGCCAGTCTCCGGGTCGCAGCCCAGGGGACCACCTTACCCACCTACCCACTTACCTACCTTACCTCCCAGATTCAGATTCAGCTGCAGCTGCAGTAGCGGCCGCTGGGGGTCCGGGGGCGGAGGCGGGTCCTCAGGCCGCAGGAGATATATGTGTGTACTCGAAAGCTGAGTAGTTGAGCTGGCCGTGCGTGGCATAGCATGGCGCCTCGCCGGACGCAGGCGATCGACAGGGTCGTAATGACTGCTTGCCTGCCTGCCTGCCTGCGCGCGATCGCCCGACTTGCCTGCCTCGGGGGTTAGAGTGGTGTTGAGAGAGCGAAGGGACCAGCAGGCTGAGATGCCCGCTAGTAGCGCGGACGCCTTGCGCAGCGCTTGCCGGACTGGCTGGCAGGGTGGGAGGGGAGGCAAACGAAATAGAGTGCCCCCTCCTCCCTACCCTCACCTCCGCCCTTTTCTCCGGAACCGAGATGGCCGCCGCCGCCGTTGGGGGCCCTTGCTTGCTTGCTTGTTTTCCAGCTTTGATTATCATCGGTGAGGGCACTGCACACCTGCAGGGTCACGGTATGTAAGTAGATGAGTGGAGTCGCGAGGCTCGCAGAGGGGCAAGGGTAGGTATGTACCTACTAGAGTAAGTAGGTAGTTAGAGAAGGGGGCGGAGAGGTCATGAGGACCTACATGGGCAAGTCCTGAGGCCGCAGGAGAGCGACAACGCGTACCGGATACTGTCATTACCGCGCCGCGACGTGCATATGTAGGCCAGTCAATAACTCAAATACAGTCCCATCGTTGCTCGTCCATGTTTCCGCCCCAGCCTCGCCTCGCCTCGCCCCCCCCCGCCCCCTTTTTCATGTCACAGTGTTGCACTCCCGCCGCGAGGAGACGTAATCTACCATGCAGATCGATCTGCCTTGCCCTTGAGTACCCTACGTGCCATGCAGGTGGCCAGCCCGATCGGCATTTACGCGGTCGGATGAGAAGGGGAAAAAAATAAGGTCTGCTGTGGTCGTTCGACGACTGGGCCGGACCGTGGAGAGGCACCGGAAGGTAAGTAAGTAAAGTATTTGGACATATAGGCCAGCAGGTAGGCAATGTACCTATTCTATTCTGCCCGACTTGCATGGAAACCCGCTCACTCGTCCATCCACTGCTAAAGTCGCCAGTACCGCAGGATACGCGACTCCTTCCAAATGCTCACCCCCCCTTTTTTCTGATGTCTCCCCTTTCCTCTCACCACCCCGCAAGCGGCACTAGGGAAAGCAATGCTGGCTGCGGCCGGCGCCGCCCTCCCCTCTCCCCCCCTAAAAGCACTCCACCGGCCGATCGAGCGGGAGAGGCACACACACACACACACACACACATACACACATACAGGCATGAGCGATCTGTCTGCAACCCCCAAACTCAACCCAACCAACCCCGGGCCGCCCCGTCCCTCGCCGCATACGCGCGTGCGAAGTGGAGAAAGAGAAAGGGTATGTATCAGTGTAGGAGGGTTGGGGGGGCGAGGGGTCGTGGGAGAAGGAGGAGGGAAGAGATGGGGCTGGTGAAAGAAAGGCGGCTGGCGCTGCGGTTGGCTCTGGCTCTGGCTCCGGCCCCCCACCGAGTACATTCCCCCCCCCCCCCCCCAAAAAAAAACCACCCCCCGATGTTGTGCGGCACAAAGGCCACCGGCGCGGATTGCTGGCTGTCTGTCTTGTGGTTACGGGGACGGAGAACGTTCGGCGGCCAGCGCTTGGTGTTGGACGGCGTCAGATGGTGCGCAGAGAGGCCGGGGAGGTACTTGTGCAGGTAAACAATTCGGGGTCACGATATGTACTTAGATGTCGTTGCTGTGCGGCCCCCTTGCGGTGCGAGATGTCGTTGGGCGAGTCTGGTTCTTGGCAAGCTACGCTTTGCTTTTGCTACAGTATTTATGCTGGGTACGCATGTGGCAGCCTCTTGGGCCTCTCGGCCTCCGGGGCTCTCTGGCCGCGCCGAGCACGATTGCCTCAACGATTTTTCTTCAAGCTCTCTGGATCGAGCGGCGTAGCTGAATAAGATAGATAGCACACCATAGCCTCCTGGACAGGTCACCGGAGACTTCGGGCCGTCTATATACGGCGGGCTGGACCGGAGCGTCTGCTTAGGGAGTCACCATGCTGGCTTGCTGCCATCACTACCTAGCTGGTCACTGTTCTTATTTAAGCTTTCTTTCCTCCCGTCGGCGACCGGGTTTATGCCTCAATATACTCATTTTCCCATGCGGCTGTGCTCTACCTCGTGACACTGCCAGAATCGTAGCTTTGATCAGCATGTAAGAAGCACACATCCTCAGTGATGAGAGATCCAAAGCCGCAGACAATGCATCTTTGCTAACTTAGTATCGTGGCGTGCAAAAACTACCTAGGCAAGCTGTCTCTGTATAAATATAGCTGTTATAAAAGGTGCTGAGAACTCAGCTTCGATCCCATCACCTACAGCAAGTCTAGTTGAACGTTTTACACGAAGCCATGACGGGAGGCCGAGTACTTTGCAGTCAGCCATCGATGGCCTTGAGCTGTGCCACCGTCGAGCTAAGACCGCCTGCTCCATGCCCTCCGAGAAGATGAGCCAGCAATAACGTCTTCATGGGCTGGGCCCGAGTATCAACTTTCCGTTAGTGTCAAGATTGACATTGCGATGAATACACTCAAGTCCCAAGCTATCAATACAGCCTAACACTAATCCAACGCTACAACTACCATCGGTGTGGGATGAGTCCATTGTAGGTGTTGAGTTTTGTCATTGTTCAGTGGCCGGTATTCATTTAAGGCCCCCTATAATAGAAATTCCTGGGAAGTCCTCCACTACACGAGAGAGGAGTCATAATAGAAGTGGAGCCGAAAGTGATAAGAACAGTGAGCGTTTTGAATAAATATTGGTATGTAGGGGTAGGGAGAAGAAGACGCAGGAAAAAGGGAGTGCCCAAGCTCGAATAGCTGAGCGGTAAGTTAGACAAATAGCATGGTCAGTAAGGTTATCTCCTGGCAGCGCCTCGGTGCTTTACAGCCCTATTGGAAGCTCTGAGGAAATCTGGCTCAGATCTCGAATAGGGGGTGTATATATACCCAGGAATGCGTTCAAGCGACATCTCCGTCGAGGCCAATTTTCCAACTAGTCCGAGGTTGGGCCTTCGACATCTTATGTCAAGTTCACGCCCGCCGCCAGAAAGAGAAGTATGTGCGCTATCTTTTGTGCTGCCTTTCGTTGCCTGGAAGACGGGAGAGGGATAGGGAGAGAGAGAGGGAAAGGGGGGGGGGGGGGGGGGGGGGGGGGGGAAGATGCCGCATTCGGCGGCCTAGTTTTTCACTCGACTCTGTGGAGCGCTGGAGGAGCTATTCAGGCATGAACGGGTAGTTGAATCGTCGTTATCCGTCGTCCCAACTGCGTGCTTGTGCTTCCTTGCCTTCGCCCGGGGCCGCGGCAGCGCCTGTATGTAGCCTTGATTTAGGCCTCGCCTCTAACGTCTACGTATTTGTAGAGAAGAGGCAGAGATTGACTGTTGGGCCGTGATGGACGGTGCCGACGCGGCGTGGGATTCTCTCGAGGACGGAGTCTACGGCTTTGATCATATCTTCTAATCACCACCAAAAAAAGGGATCACACTGGGACACGGGCTGGAGTCGAAACGAGAGTCTTAAAAAAGTGGTGGCCACGGGGAATCTGAGCTTATAATGCAAGCGAAGAGATCGCGCTATTGCACACTCGCGTCCTCTGGGTCCAAGAAACCGTGCTCTCATTATGGTATAAGTATCTGACGTTGCAGACCCGGACTTTACCCAATTCATTTACTTAGAGAAAATACATCCGAATAATCTGTCACTTAACTAACTCCAACAACTCACGGGTATTAGCGAGGTACTTAAGCTATGTTCTTCTCACTATCCGACTTATACTTTCTTGTAAGCTAAAGTCAACCACATCGCCCGCTTTGAAGACAGCAGTTCGAGCCTGGGACACTACTACGTTGCTCTATATCGGCGTATACTGTAACTAGTGAATCAGCTATCCCTCAACTACGCGGATGGACGACTATGACTACAGCCCTGTACCAAAATCAGCGACCCTGCCCGCTCTTCACAGCATACTGACAGTCTCGGCACAATCTGCCATGTCATGACCAGGTCCTGACGCCACTGGGGGAAGATGTTCAGAACAGCCAATGCTGTCTACTTATCCATAATCCTGTATCCCCTCCGCCTACTTGAGTTATTTGCCGTCGCGGCGGCTTGGCCGCCCGCTGAGCTTCTCCGAGGTCGATCCCAAGACAAGAGCTGGTGGGCCGTTGGTATCGAACTCCAGGCAAAATTGATATCGAGAGCCAAATTAGCAGACCCGGCTCGAACCATTACCTACCGACCTGGGACGGCGGTGGACTGACTGCCTCTGTGGACTCGGGGCTGAGGACGGGTCGCTCGCCGCGCCGAGTCTGTAGGCACTGTCACCTGGGCCTACACCGTGCGGCCGGCATGGAGTCGGCTCCTATATCTCGACGTCTCGCTACCCACGCTCGTCGGCGGGTGCAGCCAGCATCCTCGCAAGGCGGCTCCTCCGCCATCCTCCACGTGGGCTGCGACTTGCGGGGCTTATGACGGAAGCTGACCAGCATAGATGAGGTAGGTAGGTTAGGTACCGTGTCGGTCCCGACGTCGTGCCTACATCCATCCTTCTGCTGAGCGCTGCTCGCGTCCAACGGGGGCGGGCGATGAGCAAGTGAGGTCATCACGACGAGTGATGTCACTCATCCTTCCTCTTGACTCGGCATCGGGCAGCGTCGTGCTGGCCGCAGCTCGTCATCGCAGCCGGCTGAGGCGCCGCCGCCCGCACTGGTCAACGTACCGACCGTACCGACCGTATCGGACCGGCTTGCAGTCCGTGCCATGCCACCGGTAACCGGCATCGGTGTGTCTGGCCGAGACTCTCGGCCTGACGTCCGCGTGTACCGTGCACTTACCGAGACCTGCTACCGGTACGGTATGGTACTTGGCGAACCGGCGACGGGGTCGCGCGGACAGAGAAGACTGGATCGGGTTTTGGTTCTCGATGTCGATGGCGATCGAAGCAAGGTTCTCATGCAGGGGACGGTGCCGGCAGGAACATGCAGCTACATACCCGCAAAAGGAATACCCATAATGGATGAAAATTAAGTACGACGATGGACGTTGACGTTGGCGTTGACGTTAGGCTTGATGGGCAGATGTCTCCTGGGCTAAATTCCCCAATCGATACCGTATCCAATCAAAATGCGCGAAGGAACCACACGGGCGGCCGATGGCAATTAGGGGTTGATATCAAGAATCGAGGCAGTTGTCCGGGTGCGGTGCTCGCGCGTGAAATACACCAATCGGCGCAGCGATCCCATCACCACCTCGGGATTGCCTGCCCATTTCCACGGGACGTCTTGGCAAGTCCAGTCCAAGCTATACTCTCGCATTGATAGGAAAACCAGAAGGGAAATGCGTCCGTCCTCTATAGGGCCGGTCCCACAGGATCACGAATGGGATACACGTATCCCCTGGATCACGCTGAAGACCCCACGACCAATGACCAGCCAGATGGGAGGTACCAGTAGATGGCATAGACTAGATGCGCAGTGGAAGCCAACCAACCGGCTGCCTCTTCTCAGGTGCGGACCGTTGTTCTGCGATGGAGTCGTCAAGTCCGCGTTGGGTATTGGTTCCCCGCGTCCCCCGATTTCTGCTCTCCTGCAATCTCGCTCCCGCATTCTTGTCTCATGCGCCTCCCTGGCACGTCGAGTAAGGATGCCCATACGGGCAAGGTCGGCATCGCAGCGATATATATACAAATATGCCGAGATGCCTTACCAAGCAGTCATCTGCAGCCCGGATTCTGGCAAAAACCCCACCACTCCCCACTCCATGATACCCACGGACGGTGACCGGGGGGATCAGGGGGGGAACCCGCAGGCGGCGGGGCGACTTTAAAGTGCTTGCATGCGTGCACCGCTCCGTCTGCCTGTCTGTTGCTGTCTGTAACGAGTCACCTCAGCTGCCAACGGCAATGTACATACCGTAAGAGCGTACGAAGTACAAATGTAGGTATGTGCGCGATGCAACTGCGCCACTGGCTGGCACTGGAGAATCGGGAGTATGGGGTCGACCTGAAGGAAATGTAACGCCGCGTCCCCGACTACTCCGTACTCCCTGCACCGATCCTCCGCCAAATCCCACCAGGCCGGTGGCCTCAGGAGACTTGGTAGAGACGCAACTTATGAGGCGCACGGGGCTCGAAACATCTTCTAAATACGAAGTTGGTAGCACCTGTGGCGTAGGGAGGTAGAAGCCGAGGGCGCAGTCTCGAGGCAGTGGGATGCCTGTATGGATGTCCGCGTTCTACCTAACGCGCAGCAGAAAAGCTGCCGGCGCCGTATGTACCGGTATGAGGCGGTGGCAGCCCTATGCCGATCAGGGGGGCCGCGCGCACGACCACGGCGCGACCCCTTTTTCATCAGGTACCCGAGTTCAGGTACCAAGGGGCGGGCCCGGCGAGGGGCAGCAGTGAGAGTGCCAGATCAACGCCCGCACCGGTTTGATCTCGGCGATCTCCCTGTGCTGTTTCATCCTCCGTGCGGCGTAGCAATACGCACATACCGGTACATACATTCATTCATCACACAGCACGTCGTGGTCGAATTCACACACCCCTAATCTTCTGTGCCTGGACTTTTGGAGATGGACAATACCTCTATCTTGGTTGATTCGCGTCCTCACCACGTTGCCTACGAGAAACTAGTTCGCAATGTGCCACGTTGCGGATAAATGCGCATAAGGGCCGCCGCGTGTTCGTTCCCATGGCCGGGGGCAGTGAGTGAGTGATGAGTGGGCATGACCAACTTGCGCCCCCGGGGCTGACGTGAACCTGAAGTCCCTCCTGAAGGAGGCTGACCGATAACCGACAGGTACAGGGAAGGGGACGAGCAAGCAAGCATGCCTTGCAGCACAGGAAGCTGATTGGCGTCAGCGTGGACGTCGCGCATAAGGTCCTTGCCGAAGAAGCTCAACGGCCGCTACCTACCGCTGCGATAAGGAGGATGTGATGCCGGGATCTGATGAAAGCAGGCAGGTCTCCGAATCGGCGAAATGCATATTGCTTATGGCGGATGAGAAAGCCACAGTGGCTGAAGCGCAGGCGGCAACACCGATGGAACTCCGACCAGACTCACTGAAGTTTGTTAACTTGCCTGCCGGACTGTCCTACCACTCACCCAAACGTTGAAGTAGGAGGCTGCCTTTAACGAAGAACAGCGTGTCCTCCCGGCCCCCTGGGTAGGACTACCGTATTTCGGTGGTGGCTATGCCATATGGCGGTCGCAGGTTGAATGAAGATGAGATACCGAGCGGCATCGCATCCTCCCGGATCCATCCACAAGATCCTGCGCTCGCCCACGCCAACCGGCGGCCCGCGATGGGGCTGAACTGGGCGGCATGCTCGTTCGTTCATTCGTCTCACTACCATCGTCGTCGTCGTTCGTCGTCGTCGTCGTCGTCGTCGTCGTCGTCGTTCTCGGCTGCCGTCTTGGCGGTCTCATGCGCAGCCGAGAGATCTGACAAAGCCACCTTGGGCGTTGCATGCATTCCCCATGCGCTTGGTAAGAAATCCCAATTCCCCACCCCACCTCACCCACTCGAAGATGGATGGACGCAAGGCAAGCCAAGAGGCCAGTAAGTTGTGATCTGGCTCTCTATGTCCTGGTTCTCTGTGCCCTGGTCCGACGGCCTTGCCTTGAAGATGGTATGTAGGCAGACAGGCAAGCAGGCAGATGGGGCGGGCCTCCGAGGGGGAGAAAAGGGGGCCGGGATCATGGCCCCCCATCGGTATTCCCATCCGTGCCGGAGAAGTAAAAGTATCTAAAACCTGTTCAAGCGTACAACCGCTCCGGTGGATAAACCATCCATCACACCGCGAGTGCACGAGGCGCGACACTCTGGCCTTTATCCGCAGGTAGTACGTACGTCGTCGTCGTCGTCCTTGGGTCGGTCTAGAACTCTCGCCGGCTTACGAATACCTGTATGCAGCCGCGGGCACCACGCGGACGCCGCTGTTGGACGGATGTGGTGATGTGGGGTGTCTGTCCGGCAACATGCGCGGCTGCGGCGTCTATCTCTGATGTTTCACCTGCTCGCTTAACTCGAACTACCTATCCAAGGTATCTCACGGATGGATGTCTGATGCTCTCGTTACGCACGCGTTCGCTGGCTATCTGACATGCATGCCTCAAGAATGGAGCTAGGCAGATCACGCATGTCTGTCTCCACAGCCCCCCCCCCGGGGCTCCGTGACAGGAAGCGAAGAAGGATCTTACTGCGGAACGGTAGGTATGCTCACCGCATGCGTTGATCGACGATCTTGTAGTGTGTGGGGAGGTTTGGGCAGTACGGGAGCAGCTGTATGAAGGTCTTTTGATCCTCTTTCCCTCTCCCCCCTCTAAGTGACGTATACAGGATTCAAGTCGCATGGTGCTACTAGACATGACTTTTTTGTGGTTGTCTTCTCCCCCCCTGGCACTTGGATCAAGTCAGGGAACGAGAGAGAGAGAGTTTGGGAAGAACTCGTGCATCGTAGATAGGGTTGGTCTGCGATCGGATACCGGTAGGGTAGCACTCTGCCTTACGGAGTATAGTAGGTACCATAGTACTGAGCAACGTAGCATGCTGACGGACGGACGATGCATCGCGAGCCGCTGTAGGCCCCACGTCGCACTGCACCGTACTGCACGGCACTGCTCTGCTCCCGGGAGTCGGCGTCGAGATCTGTCCATGCTGGTGTTTATTATCCGTCCTAAGTTACCGCCTAAACTGCCTTCCTACCGTACCTCGTACCTACATACGCGATACCTACCTCGGGGACACGACACACAACGTCCTGGTTCCTTGCATGGCATGCCCAGCAAGCAATTTACCGGTACCTCAGGTAGACTTTTTACGTGCTTCGCTGAGAAAGGATTCATGAGTCCGAAGCAGAAGTGTATTATATTGGTAGTGGAGGTGGTATACAGCTAGCTAATAAGTAAAATCTAATATAATAGGGCCCTACTAGGTGCACCCTCCCAGTACTCTGGGGAAAACATAAAAGCGCCCCCGCTCTTTATTAGGTATAATATATAACGCCTGAGCCCTAAGCTTTTTTTCTTTCTCCTTAATCTCCCGTGTATAGTTATTATTAGAATTCCCTCGCTCTCTAAAGTTTTAAGCTAATCCTATAAAGCCAGTGCTAATCCTATACTAATCTCACTGATACTAAGCCTCTTTAAGCTTAACCTAATAATATCGTTTCTAATATTAAGCCTTTTTAAGCTTAACCTGATAATATTATTTCTAATGCTAAGCCTATTACTTAACCTAAGCTTTCCAGCATATTTAAGGAAGAAATTACGAATTCGGCCCCTATACGTTAAGCCTATCCTTTTAACGCCTTAGTCTAGGCTATTATACTTAAGTATGTATTAGTAAGGTTAGGTTTTTCGAGGTTCGTATATAGCCTTTTCTGGGTCTAAATAACTTTAGGGTGTTTTTATAAAATTTAAAGCCGGATACTATACCAGATCCGTTTAGGTTTTTAAATCGAAATAAACTCTAACCTGCTCTTAACCTTACTCGGAATAAACCCCTCCACTTGGGTATAAGCTTTAGTTATTTACCTTCTTATAAAATCATTACCAGGTCTCCAGGCTTTAAACCTTGCTAGCGGTATAGGTAAGTGTTTTATCGCTAAACCCTAATATTCTTATGTTTTAATTTAACGGTTTCCTAGTAATACTGAATTTAAGCTATATATTCGAGAACTAATTCCTCCCAGTAGTACTGCGTTAATAATTCGAATAAGTTATAAGTTAAAGCCGATCTAAGCTTAGCGTTCGATTATAACGGGTACTTAAGTTTAAAAACGCCGTATAAAAGGTAATTATATAAGATTTCAAATAACGCGAATCTTAAGTGGTTAATATAGCGGGTATTTAAGGACTTAATAACCTTAGGTATTTTTTAATCTTAATTTTATCGTTTAAAGCCGGAGCCTTATAAATTAAGGTTAACCGAGGCAGGGTTCGTGCTATTAACTATAGCTGGAGGGATTAACTTATTTAGGACTACTTTTATAAGCCGGTTAAAGATTTTAATTAAGCCCACGCTTTTATATAAGGTTAATAGCGCGTTTATTAATATAATACCACGCTTAATTAGGGCCTAATAAGCTTTGGCAATTATAAATATACCGCCTAGGTTAGAGTAAAAAGCGAGTAATATTATGCTAATTTAAGCTAACCAGTTATTAAATACCCTAATAAAAGTCTTAGCCTTAATATCTAATATCGGGTAGGCTTAGCCAAATCTTAAAAACGTATTAACGAAATATAATATATATATATTTCGCCCCTTAAATATTTTAAATGGTTTAATAAAATCGCTAATAATAATTTAAAACGGCTAATTAATCGTAACTAATAAGTTAAGCGCCTTAGGCTTAACAGGGTTATATTAAGCATATTATAAATACCCTAGGTAGTAATTAATATAATCCTGGTATATATAGGGCTAATATATAACGGTATTTAGCTTTTTTATAGTAATAATAAGCGAGAAATAACCAGCTTTATCGTAAAATAACCTTAAGGCTTTAATAACCTAATGCTAAAAAAGATAGCGCTTTTAAATATTATATCGGTAATATTATAGAATATTATTTTAAATTCTAAAGCTCTTACACCGGTTTATTAAAGCTTGCGTACTAAGCCGATTTTATTATATAATAATACCGCTTAAATACTCCCATATATTAGCGTACTAATTTAATAATATAAAAGGGCTAAGCCTCTGGTTTAATAAGTCTAATAATATTAAAGTGGTTCGCAGCCTTAACAGTCCAGATAACTCTAGGGAAAACATATAATTCAGCTAAGCTTTATATCCAGCATCGGGGTTATTAAACCAAGTCCAGATCGATATCAGCCTTAACGTAACAGTGGCTAAAAGCTTATTAATTATTTGTATAAATGACTAATAGGGTGGGAGCTCTAAGGTAGCGTTCGTGCTTACGGGTGAATTTAACAATCTTATACAATTCCCTTTTATAAGTGCCGTAATTACGTTAGGTGGCCGTTAGCAGAATGCTATCGAATAATAAAGGCTTTAAAATGCTATTAGCTTAGGTTTACATAATACAGTAACCCACTATAAAGGCTAATATATTTAAGTATAGGTTAACGGGCTAATTTATAATATAATTATATATTTCGGTGGTTATAGCGGCCTTTTCCCGTAACAGCTTAAAGGAGAGTGCTTTAGCCTTACCCTATTATTAGGGTACCTTTTCTCCTTATAGCCGATTTAAAGGCCGGGCGATTTTTAAGCAGTTTTTAATCCAGTATTAAGTAGGTTTAATTATACCTATAAAGGTTTTAACCTGGGTTTTTCCTTAGCTTATAGAGTTGGTAGGAGTAGGCTAATTCCTAATTTTCTTAATACGGTCGAACTTAATAATTATACGCCCTTTAATTCAGTAAATAACGCCTAATACCACGAGCTTATTATACCTAATATACACTTTACCGAATAATAGCTTAAGCTTAAACTATAGGATTCTCGGAAAATAATAATGCTTAATTTATATTAACTGGTTTTCAACGAACTCGTATATTACGAATATATTATTAATATACTCGTATATATTAATTAAAGCTCCAGGCTTATAAGGAGCTATTAATAATAGCTTAAGTTAAGGTTCAGGTATTAAACCTAAGATAAGCCTTATTATATCTAATATAAAATAACCGGTTAATTATATACCCTATAGCATTTTAATTAGCTATAATTATAGGAAGCCAGGTATCTTAAAAGCTAAAATATACCGGTAAGCTAGGTATATTAAAACAAACCAGTACCCGTACTTTATATCGAATTTTAAAAAGGATTTAACCCTTAAGTTTAAGAGGCGATTATAAACGTTAGCTAATAAAGGCAGATTTATACCCGGGAGGTTTTCCTTAACCTTATTATAATTAATAGTTAGGCGTGGTTTTAATAATAGGTTAAGGACATTTATATCTCGATTTTTAGCTACCAGCACTAATATTACGGTTTAATTTAATAAACCTCCGTTAGCGGTTATAATATATTTATATATACCCGTATCGAGTAATTTCTAGGTTAACTTAATAAGCTAATATAGCTAAAAATTACTTTATAACCTTTGCTTTAATTTATTCCATAGTTTTATACCGTGGCGTAACCTAACCTTATACACGTATAAATCCGTTAGCGTAATTATATTTAAGATAAAAAAGGCTCCGTAATCTTTATAAGTATATTAAACTCTTATATAATGTATTTTTAAATAATCTAATACCAGGTTCCCGAACTTAGGACCTTTAATATTCCACTAGGTTTATACCTTATAATCTAATACCTAAACCTTAATAATAATCTTCCTCCGGATTACTTATTTTATAATTAGGAAGCTGGCTAAGCCTTAATTAGGTGCCGGCTTACCCTTTAGCTGCTGGAACCTTACTAAGCGAGAGTAAATTATATCTTTTTTACCAGGCATTATAAATTACTTATTATAAGCCAGCTTAAATAATAGGGTAGTCGAGTAGCTAAGTAATGATTTATAAACTTACTTTATTATACTGCGAAATATAATTCTCGGGGTATAAGTATTCCACTAGATTTAAGTAGCAAAAATAAACCTCGCGGGATTAGGATTAGGATTATTTAATACCTTAAGGCCCGGGTTAATTAATTTAACGATTTAATTAGGTTAAGGCTAAGCATTTAGTTTCCTAAGTAATTAGCGTTTTCCTTATTAAATTTATTAAACGATTTAAACTCGGAGTTAGAGTTAAATGCTTGCGTATTACTAAACGCTAAGGCCAGCTTATATATAAGCCCCAGGTTTATTATTAAGCCTTAAAGTATTATTACGGTATTACTTATACTAATATCTTTAATAATAAGTAAATTCTAGTGTATATTAAAGGTGGTTATTATATCCTAAAGCTAAGGTAAGCTTAATAATAATTAAACTAATCGGTTAAACCCTTTAGGTTTAATAATAACCTATACGGATCTTAAAACGCCCTTAACGATTATATTAAAAACGCAGAATTCGTATACGCGGTTTAATCCATTAGCAGAGTTAACGAGGTATAAGCGTTTAACTCTAATATTAAATAAGAATTTCTTAGGGATCTCCCACTGCCTTATTAGCTTAAAATGGATAAGGTTAATATTACTGCCTTAATTAGCTTAGCCGGAGTTTAGTAATATTATCCTGCTAATAAATATTTTATTATTAGATTTAGCGAACTTAATAATTAAGGTGATTTAGTATACTTTAATTACTTCCAGGATTATTATAAACTTAAATCCTATATTATTAAACCTTATTTTAAAATAATAGCGTATAATTCTTTAAGCTTTATTACCTACCCTTATTAATAAATAACGCAGGTTTCGATTAAAGTTAGGGCTAATCTGCAAAATATCTAATAAAGAAAGGGTAACCTAAATTTAACCTAAAAGCTAAAGGTAATCGAAAGCGCTTTATTCCTTCCTGGCCTAGATCTTGTTTAATGGCTTAGGTAATAATCTAGCCTTCCTGGGCTTTCGTAAAATAATTAACGCTATTTTACCAGGTAGGTTAATAATCGATAAAATAAGGATAAAGGTATTAATTATCGTTTTGCGTTTTTTAGCTGGTTATTAAACTATAATAATAAGTAGTGTTTTTAGGATCTTAACCTAAGCCACTAAGTCCTCTCGAGTATACTTATTATCGCTTTCGTTATTATTTTCAGAATCGGACTTAGAAACCTCTCCGAGCATTCTAGAGTTAGTTTTAATCGTTATTAACCTAGCAGGTAATAATATTTTACCCTAATTAGCCTGGCCTAAGGTAATATTTTACTTTTTATCTTAAAAAAATTACTCGTAATATAATTAAGTAAACCGGGATTATATATTATGCTTAATAAGGTTAATCTGCCTGGAGTAGCGGGCAATTAGTAAGATTATAACCTTAAAGTAAGCTTAATCTGATTATAAGAGCTAATTTTAAGCCGGTATTTTATATTTATTCTATTTATAATTATTAGCTTTATAGCGAAAATATTAGCGCTTACCAGGTTTAAGCTGTTAAATCCCGTTAATAATAGGGTTTTTAAATGCTTTACGAGGGGGTAAGGCTTTATACTTAAACTCTTTAGCGTTACCTTTTAATAACTTCCTTATAATAATACAGTTTTTGTTAAAATAATTAAGCTAATTATAATTAAAGCAGGTTATTTAGGTCCTTTATACCTCTGGTTAGGGTTTAGGTTAAGGTGCTTAAAGGAAAAGCTAATAAGCACTGTTCTGGTTATAGGTTTTAATCTGGTTATATATAGGAAACGGAAGATATTATACCGCGTTATAATATAATTGCTAATATTAAGGCTAAGATTGGGGTTAGGGCGGTTCCTAAAAGCCGGGTTATTAATTTTATTTACTAGGAGCAGGCTAATATTAGGGAGGTGAGGGATTAGGACTTTTAAAGGTATAATGCTAACCTTGAGTTTAACCCTTGCCTTAACCTAAACCCTAAGCCTAAGCCTAAAGCTAAGGGGGGTTGTATTTAGCTATTACCTATAAGATTATAAGGCCTTTTTTCTTAGCCAGTGCTTTTATAATAGTATCGATATATATTTTATAAGCTTTTTCTTCCGCAGCCTAAGCCTTATCTTCGAGAATTTATTAAGAGTTTAATATAACCTAATAGCACTTTTATAACGAGTTAGTTTACCGGGCTTTATTATTAAGGGCTTTTTAACGCAGGTCGTAATCTAAAAGGCTATTAACGAAGCGGGTAATAATGGTTTTTAGCAGGGTGATTTAAAATAAAATAAGGTTATTTTTATTACCTATTCTCGGTTGGTTTAAGCCGCCGGCGTTAATTAGGGTATTTTAAACGCGAGTATAATATTAAGCCAGTAATTTATCGGCTTTTTAGTAGATTCGAGTTAGGTTTTTAATAAATTATATTATTATGTTTATTACCTTAGCCGGGTAGTAATCCTTAAGTAATTTTTCGAGGGCTTTAAGATTATTAAAACCAGGGCTGTTTTTATCGAAAATAGCCTAAGTATAAGGGTTTAAGTCGAGAAAAGTAATAATATTATTATAATATAATATGTTAATAATAGAGATAACTTTTTTAAAGGGCAAAGTATTATTAAAAAAGCCGGTAGTTTTAAACTTTTAACGCACGTTAGCTAGCTATTAAGCAGTTAACTCGGTGCTTAACCTATTAAATAAGCCGATAACGCTAAACTCTGGTATTTAAGCAGTTATAGTAAGAGAGTTAATTGAATCTGGGGTGGTGGACTCGCTTATAAAGTGATTTAGGCCTGATAATAATGGATTTACAGGAGCAGTTAATAGATAACCTGGGGCTGATAGACCTAAGGCTTATTCCAGGCGTTGCCTCCGGACTGCTGGCCGGTAGGCTGAGGCTGTTACGGCATGGGTCGCCAGGTCTGGCAGGTGTGGAGTGACAGCTACGGAGAAGAGGTGTGGGGGAAGAACCCCGTAATGGATCCAAATATTCGGGAGTAACCCCACCACTATATTTATATATGTGCCGCGCTCTGACGCGTTCTAGCTTTTTCCTTTTTTTTTTAGCTTCGTTTTTCTTAATAAAAGTACGCTTTTGCTAACAGTTTTAACTCTGGAGAGCTACCGTAATATAAAAACGAAGCTAATACCTTATTACGTTTGGGAAGGCCTTATAATATCCTAATCCCCGTTCTTTTACCGTTAATTACTACCTAGAGGGCTTATTAACCGATTAACCACTATACCGATTCCTTAGTATTATAATAGCACGTTCCGAAAAGGAAAAGCGTACCGAGCGCAATATAATAACCGCTAAGGCTTATTTCGACCCTAAAAACCTTAGCAAAGGCTTGGCTAAGAAGCCGTTAAATACCTTTATTAACCGTTATTCGATTATTACTGCCTAATAACACTTCCGTAAGCCCGAATAAATTACCGTTATTACGGCGGCCGACGAGGGCGATAACGAGGTTCTCGAAACGCGTAAGGCTTCCTATAAAAACTGGAAGGCCCTTAATACTAAGGAAAAGATAGAAAAAGCCTAATACCCTTATAATATTAAGGATCTGCTTAATAACCGCGTTAATTACGTTAATAAGCTTACTCGATTTTATAGCTCGAAAGAGGGTAAACCAGGCTTCCGTTTTAAAGCCGGTACCACTAAGGGCAAAAAGGCTTAGCCTAACACTAATAATATTATAACCTACGCCTAATTCCAGGAATATATTTAAAAATAACCCGAAGCCTTATAAATGAAGTTTAAACTTCGCGCGCTTTTTGCTTTAATAGCCTCGGAACAGGCTAATAAACTTTATTAAATCTCTAAAGGTTTTAATATTAATCTATTATATTATATTTAATAGGTGGAATACCTGGGAGTATGTTTTAAGGAGTTTAATATTAACCTCCGCTTAGCTATTATTAATAAGGAGGATCGGATCGCGGAGCTTAACGATATTATTATATACCAGGCCGTTATTATTACTCGAGCAGTTTAAAGTCCTTCTCTTATCGATAAGCGTTAAAGCACGCCGGCTTTTAACGTAACCGGTATTACGGGAGCTTTTAAACGGGTTTACCGAAGTGCTAAGGTACCTAATCCCCTAATCTTCTCGAACCGAGCGGAGAAAAACGATTAATTATTCGAGGCCTAATACACTAATATCCAGAATAAAGTGAAAATTAACCACGATCACTTCGCTAACGATCGAGCTAAAATGGTTTACGTATAGGGCCGTTTAAGTGGTAATATAATAAAGGATTTATTACCGTACCTAAATAAGAGCTCTTCCGACCAGCTTATTACCTATACCGGATTAATAAAATACCTTTAAGACTATTATTATAACCCGAATACTCGAGAGAAAATTACCGATAAATGGTATACTTTTTATATAAATAAAATACAGAAAAAGGACTTCTTTACTTTTAAGAACCGATTTATAAAGATTATTACCGAAATCGGTATTCTTAAAAGCACCTGGAAACAGGAGCTTAACTAATATTTAACCACGAGCTTAATTATTACCGTAACTGGTGCTTATTATAACGCCTTAATCGATTTCACCCGATTCGCCTAGCATTATAAGCATATCTTTTTAACCTACGAAAAAGCCTATACTAATAATAACGCTAACGCTGGTAATAATAATAATACTCCAGGTAATAAAGGATAAGGCTTTAAAGGAGGCACTCCTCGAGGAACCACTACTAGTACCCCGTTTTAAGGATCCCCCGCCCACTTCGGGGCTTAATAGGGACTTACTAAGGCTAAAGCCGATAAGCTTATCGAGGAAAAATACTACTTTATTTACTATTAGGTGGGATACGGTACCAAAGATTACCCTTATAAAAAGGAAGCCGATAATCTTCGTAAGAGCCGTATTAACGCTTTTAACGCGGAATTAGCCTAAATACATAATACTCCCACTCCCTTTAATAACCTAAAGGCTTTAACTCTTTACTCTAATAATAACTCGTTAAAAAAATAACCCTAGGGTAACTTAAGCCCATCCTAAGGCAAGCAGTTTCTTCTCTTAGCATATAAGCGCTTAAAATACCCTTTAATATTATTAACCGGTATTTAAAGGGATTACCACTAATTATAAAGTATACGGTAAACTATAATGAATTCTCTCTTTCCACGCTTAACGCCCTATAAAATACTGGGGCTAAAGGTTATATCTTTATAAATATATAATTTGCTTACCAAATATTAAAACATTTATAGCCTAAAATAATTACCGGATTTATCCTATAGGAGGTAAGAGGATTTAAAGGTAAATCTACCTAAATTATTAATATAACCCTTTTAATACACCTTTAAATCCAAGGGCGATATATTTAAAATATCCCGTTATTCCCGCTTCGTATAAAGTATAAAATAATCCTAAGCAAACGGTTTTTTAAAATTTATAATATTATAATTAATTACCGCCGTCGAAAACTATTCTTTCCGAGTAATTAATCCCCCGATTCCTATATTTTAATCATAATTCCAATAAATAACGAAAAGTTTTATTTTAAAAACTCTAAGCATTAAAAAGATACCAAATAACGTAACCGCTTAATAAAGAAAAAGGATAAACGTTATCGGGACGGTACCGCGGTGCTTAAACCTAATATATTTCAGCTAAACCAAGTAAAAAACCAGCTAAGCCCTAAAACCACCTAATCCCTCCTTAAGGAACGGATTAATTAATTAAAGCGATTAGGAAAATAATAGCTAAATAGTTTTAAGAAGCCCTTAATAATGCTATTAATAGGGTTCTCGCGGCCTTAAATCCCGGATCCCAAGAAAATCACCTTAATAATTAAAAACAAGGCTCCCTATAACTGGGACCAAAAAAAAGCGTTAAAAAAATTAATATCTCCTTAATCCCCGCCGGAGTAAACGGCCAGAAAATTATAAAAAAAAATTAATTACTCTATTAATCCCTCCTTTTTAAAACGTAATACCCGCGGAACCTACCGCCTACAGCGTAATAATATTAAGTGGTACCGGTATTAAATTAACCTAACGGTATTAAACGCGGGACCCTTTTTTTATACTATTAACGTTAAAGGAGTTAAAGTCTTCGAAATTATTATTAACTCCTTGGAAAAAGCTATTTAATAAAAGAAAGGTGGGAATAAAGGCCTTAAGGGGGATACCGAAAAACTCCGTTAGCGTATTTAAAACCTTGTTCCGTTATAATACTGCGACCTTTATGGGTTTTTTAATAAGGCTTAATCTAATAAACTCGCGCTAAACCGACCTTATAATTACCGAATCGAGTTCTTACCCGATAAGAGCCCTAATAACCTTGGGCATAGCCCACTTTATAAAATATTACTAAAGGAAATAAAAGAGTATTAACGGTATTTTTAAAATAACCTAAAAAAGGGCTTTATTAAGCCAAATTATACCCCCTTTACCGCTCCCATTCTTTTCGCGAAAAAGGCTAACAGTGGTTTTCGGTTTTATATAAATTACCGCCGCCTTAACGCGCTAACCCGAAAAAACCGATATCCATTTCCTTTAATCGAGGAAATACTCTTACGAATAAACCAGGTAAAAATCTTTACGAAAATCGATATCCGGCAGGCTTTCCATAAAATACGAATTAAGCCCGGGCATAAAGAATATACCACCTTCCGCTTAAGGTATAAATCCTATATATATAATATTCTGCCCTTTAGCTTAACTAATAAACCTTTTACCTTCCAGCGGTATATTAATAACGCACTAATAAAGTATTTAAACGACTTCTATAATACGTATATTAATAACGTAATTATTTACTCGGATAACGAGGCCAAGCACGTATAATACGTTTATAAGGTTATCGAGCGCTTACAGGCCGCCGGTTTCTAGGCTAACCTCGATAAATATAAATTCCACGTTATTAAGACTAAGTTCCTTAGCTTTATCGTCGGCATAAAAGGGGTAGCCGTAAATCCGGCCAAAATTAATATTATAAAGTTATGGGATTAACTTACTAATATGCGAGAGGTTTAATTATTCCTCGGTTTTTATAACTTTTACCGCAAATTCGTTAAGGAGTATAAGCGTATAACCTAACCCCTTAATTAACTCACTTATAAAAATATAAAGTTCGAATAAGATCCCGAATATAAGGAAGCCTTTATAAAGCTTAAGAAATAATTCCTTAAGGCTCCCGTTCTTATATACTTCTCGTATAATAAAAAAACCCTTATAAAAACCAATACTTTTAACCTGGTAGTAACCGGTACCCTTTCCTAGCGGTAAAAAGATAAGGAATAATACTTAATCGCGTTTTATAACAAAGTTATATAGGGAGCGGAGTAAAATTACCCAATATATAATAAGGAAATACTCGCCGTTATACGAGCTCTTAAGGTATAAAGGCCGGAGCTTATTAGGCTTTAAAAGCCGGCTCCTTTTACCGTCCTTACCGATTACCGGGTATTAAAGCATTTCCTTATAAAGAGGTTACTTAACGCTAAATAAGCCGTATAAATAAAGAATTTAGCCGAATATAAGTTTATTATTACTTACCGGCCTGGTTCGGTTAATATAACCGCAAATGCCTTATTACGGAAGTTAAAGGACTTAAAAACCCAGAAAAAAAAGTAAATTACATAATGCACTTTATCCCTTTTATAACCGTTTTATTAACCGGTAACGTAGGCAGATTACCTCTCGTCCCTAGGCTCGGATTAAAAGCCCCTACAGATTAAGATACTGCCTATTAATATTACCGTACCATTAAAGAACGCCCCCGTTAAGGTTTATAAAGCGGAAATAGGGAGTTTAAAAGAGACCCAGAACCTACCCGCGAAGGCCGGTCCTCTACTTTTAAACTGATTTCTTTAGGCTAATTAAGAGAATCCCGATTTAGCCTTATATCGCGAGCGTTCGTAATTAAAGCCTAACTCCTAATAGATTATAGATAAGGGTTTTATACTATTTTAAGGCCGCTTAATAGTTCCCGATTAGGATTAATTATATACGAGGATTATCGAGGAGGTATATTATCGCATAATTACCGCCCACCCTGGAAGAAATAAGATTATAAAGTTAATAAGGTAATTCTATTAGTGGCCGGGAATAGCCGGGAACGTGGAATAATACGTACGCAATTACCTGGTATACCGTTTATTTAAGGTTCCACGAGATAAAACCCCGGGTTTTTTTTAGCCGCTCCCTATCCCTTAAAAGAGCTAATAACATATTATAATCGACTTTAAGTCGATGCCTAAGGATAAGCATAAATTCGATAATGCGCTAGTAATAATTTACCGGCTAAATAAGCGATTATGGGTGATTCCTTACCAGAAAACGGTTATTTTACGGGATTTTACCCGTATATATTATAAGGGTCCCTTCCGCGTTTTCGGCCTACCCTAAACGGTTAGTAATAATCGCGGACCTTAATTTATTACGAAATTCACCGATAAACTAGTTAAAATTCTCTAAATCGACTGGCGACTTTCCTTATCCGGTTACTCGCAGTTCGCAGGGCAGGCGGAAATTATAAATGCATATATTAATTAACGATTTCGGCCGTATATTAATTATTACCAGGATAATTAGTTTAAAATTATCCCCGCGTTAAATACCGTATAGGCTAGTTTACCGTAAAACAGTACCGGGTTAATACCCCACGAGATAAAAAGGGGATTCCCTATACCATTATAATTCGATTAATAAGCTCGAACCGAGTAATTTAAGGGCCTAGTACCGGTAAAACGCCTTAACCGGGAAAAAGCTTAAGGGATAGTTAACACTATCGGTAAATATATCGACGTAACTCGCTAAATATTAACGAAAACTTAAGAAAGGATAACCCGATAAGCGAATTATTACCGTAAAAAACCTAATTTCGGAGTCGGTAATAAGGTTTTTATAATTAAGAAAACGCATTTTATAAACCAACCCAGTAATAAGCTTAATTTCCCGCTTACGCGGTATTATTACCGAATTATAACCATAAAGGATTACTTATACGAATTAAAGGTGCTAAATACTTGGCGGGAAACCCGCGTTTTTTACGCAGATCGGCTACGTAAGTTTAATAATAATCTTATACCGGGCTAAGCTGCTGAATCCCCTAAGGGAGAGATTATTAACCCGGCCGAAGGGGACCTCGAATAAGAGGTTAAAAAGGTAATAACCTTCCGGATTACTAATAAAACCCTTTAATACCAGGTCTAATAGCGCGGTTAGGACCCGGACCCGTTATAATATAATGCTAACGGCTTTAAAAACAGCCCTAAAGCACTTAAAGCGTTTTATACGGTTTACCCTAATAAAACCGGTCCTCCCCTACGACTTCCGCAGTGGGCGGCGGCTTTTAAAGCTAACTCTTATAACCCTAACCACCCGGATAATAATTTACCCGTCGAATTTAAGCCGACGCTGATAAGGAGGGGTTATAATCGATTACCGAAAAAAAAAAAGTAATCGGACCCGCGGGAATAATAATAACCGGTTTTAATAGCGTTATACGAATACTGCCTTTTAATTAGCTTAGAGAAGAGCGTACGTAATTATATACGGTTAGTTTTTATTATAAATTCGTTATATTTAGGCTTTAGCACGCACGCAGAGCTTATTACCCGTTTAATAATGCTTAGTTAATTAAACCCCGGCTAATCCGCTTTATAACCACTTATATACCGAGATATAATGGGAATTCTCCACTTAGTTATATAAAGCACCCTAATTAAATACTGAATAAGGGCTTTTTAGCTTAATTAGTATAGGGTATAAATCTAAGGGTATCCCTCCTCCGCCTAGGAAGTAACCAAGGATACTAAAGGCAATAATTCAAACCCGCCTCCCACTTTTTTCAACTTTTTACCACTAAATTCGAGGGCGAATCTGTTTATTAGGGGGGGGTAATATTACGGTATAGGTTACTAGGTCTAGTAGGTGTGGAGTGATAGCTACGGAGAAAAGGTGTAGGGGAAGAATCCTGTAATGGATCCAAATATTCGGGAATAACCCTACCACTGTATTTATATATATACCGCGCTCTAACGCGTTCTAGCTTTTTCCTTTTTTCTTTAGCTTCGTTTTTCTTAATAAAAGTATGCTTTTGCTAGCAGCTTTAACTCTGGAGAGCTACCGTAATAGAGGCTAATGGGTTTAATAGGCCTAAAGCCGATAAATCTAAGGCTAATAAACCTGAGGCCGATAGATTTAATAAAGTGCTTAATAGATAACCTGAAGAGGGATAATCTAAAGCTGGTAGACCTAAAAAGGGATAAAGAGGTGAAGAGGAAGAAGAGTGGGAGGAATTAAGAGCCCTAGTAAGAGATCTAGTAGGTAAGTATTAGATTACTGCTTTTCGGCCGAGTGAAATAATGTTATTTCCACCTAATAATTAATTTGGTTAATTTTAAGTTTAAAAACTTTATTTTATAACGTTACTTTTAGTTAAGTGTACTTAAAGCAATTCTAATAAATAAAGGAAAGTGTTTTTATCGGCTAAAGTAATAGGGCTTTTAAAAGGGGAAAAATTCCGGTTAAATATTAACGACGATAATATTAATGCGGTTAAAGTGCTTAAATCAGGTAAACGATTAGGTAAACGAGGTGATTCTAATATAAGGGATGGGTAATAACCCTGGTAATAGTAATAGTGGTAGCAGTAGTAGTAGGGCACCGATCCTAACGCGGCGGTAACGATCGTAAGAGAGGGGTAATAACCCGATAGAACTAGGGAAAACGCAGGCAGTAACCTAATAATAATAATAATAATAAGGAGGAGGAGGTGATTTAATTAGTTGCGCGGCGTTATAGTAATGTTCCTTATACTAAGCACTAGAAAGGATTTATAAGTCCGAAGCAGAAATGTATTATATTAGTAATGGAGGTGGTATACAGCTAGCTAGTGTTATAATCACACTAAAGGCCTAACGCAAAGGTCGAGATTTACTAGTATTAAGTAGAAATCTAGAGGTAAAGAAGAAAAGAAAAGAGAAAAGCTAGCTCCATACCCGACCTCTGCAAAGGTAAACATCAGAATCTGCCTAATGGGGATAATAGCAAATACCAGCTAATAGGATCCATAACAGGGTTCGGTTAATAGGAGTAGGGTTACAATATAATAGCCACGCGCTAGCTATATTATTAACTATAATGCTCGATCCCCACCACTAAAGCCTATTACACCTATCGTTATTACCCCCCCTTTAAAAGTAAAGGCTTGCCCCGAGCCTTTAAGGGTATTACGGGAGTATAAAAATAAGTAAAAAATGCGGAGGGCTGGTTAAACCAAATACCTCTAGTATTAATAACCGCTTTCCAGGTAATAGGGGAATACCCTCGGGTTTCCACTTGCGCTATTTATACCAGGGGCCTTTATACCCTGATTAATGGGATAAGTCAAGCTTTTTTACGCGTTATAATGGTATAATACTATATAACGGCTTTTAAGTGCCCACCGGGTAAATTAGCCGGGGTTTACCCGATTAAGCGGCGCTAAGTAAGTAATAAGCTTTGCGTGCGTTCCCGAGCCTAAATATAATGAATCCGTAATAAAAACCGGTCGCATATAACCGCGTGCAACCTCTTCCTAGGCTAATTAAAAAGCGGTATTCCGTCGCCTTTAAGGCCTTATACGCTACGAAGCCGCCTTTTCGTCGTTTATATAGGCCGGTTTAAAAAGGTCGTTTTAAGCCGCTGCGGTTTATTAAGCTAACCGTACTAGCGGTCCCGCGGCATTAAGGTTCTGGGCATAGAATTACTCTAGGAGTATTAGCGAGTTCTTAAAATCCGAGGCCGGATACCAGGTATTATTAGGGTCCCAATTAACCCAATCCGCTTAATATTAAAGCCGGCCGCGGTAGAGTTACAATATACGGATCCTTTTAATTTCTTATTCCTCCTCGCCGCCAGGTTATATTACCTCTTTATCCGGGTTCTCCGCGGCCTAACCCGGTAACAGGTTATTCGGGTAAAGCCTAAACCGGTTAGCGTGGTATATATCCGTTGATTTTTAGCTTTTAGGCACCTTTAGTTTAAAGGTATTATTACCGGTTTTCTTAACGATCTCGTAATAGGCCCTTATTAGGGGGTAATCGAGTTTATTAAAGGGGCGGTCCGTTAACCACGCTTAACGTTTTTTTATAATAAAAACCTGGTTTCCGATATCGAAATCCGGTTCCCTGCGCTTTTAATTCGCTTATCGGCTTATCCGGTCTTACGTTCTGGTAAGGTTATTTTTAGCAATTATTAGGTAATCTGCCAATATATCCGCCGCGAGCTATACCTCCTAACGGGTATACTTCTTAATAATAAGCAGGCCTTTAAAGTTAATTATACGGTTTACTTAATCGAAGTAGTCGGGTATAGGGAATCCTATCTCGACTTTATAGGGTAATAACCCCGTAAACTTATAAAGGAGTAAAGCCTAAGCGTGGTTTATCGCCGGGATAGCTTTCGATTAATTATCCTGGTAATAGCTAACGAATAGCTTTAATCGTTAATCCATATATTTATTTATAATCTCCGCCTAGCCTACGGTTTTATAATACCCAGCCGATACTAATATCCAGCGGATCCCTAGTATTTTAAAGAGCTCGTCGGTAAAATCGGATATAAATTAAGGACCCTTATTAAAAGTAATTATAATAAGCAGCCCGAAAACCTGGAATAATTCCTTATAATATAATTCTGCAGCCGTTTAAGCGGTGGCTACGCGGGTATAGGGGATTATTTAAGCTCTCTTACCTAGCCGGTTTATAACCATTAAGAGGTTATTTTTACCGTATTTATCCATAGGCATAGACTTAAAATCTATTATTATATACTGCTATAACCGTAAGGGTACTAGTAACGGGGTTAATAATCTAAGGGTTTTATCCCAGGGATATTTAGCTAGTTAGCAGCCTATATAATTAAATACATAAGTATTATAATCGTGCCGAAAACCCCTCTATTAGTATTAGTAAACTAATAAACCGTGGGTTTTTTTTCGGCTTAGGTGCGCCGTACTTATACGGTTATAGACTTTTTTAATAATCTTAGCCCTTAAATCCCCGGTCTCTGGAACCATTAAACGGCCTTCCCGGAGTAATAGCCTATTAATAAGGGTAAAATTACCTAATCCTTTTTTAGCTTATAATCGGTATTTATTTAAGGATTTATCGGTGCGGTTAGCCTATAATAACGCGTTTATTACCAGGGTGCCCAAGACGGTCGGTGGTTTAATATCCTGGTTTAGAACGCAGAGTGGTACGCCTAGCTGACCGCCGTTAAGTGGGTCGATCTTCTAGAAGATGGCCAGGTGGCGTTAGGCTTTTTGCTTATCCTTTTATATTTTTAGGTCTTTTTGCTTTCGGGATAGGGCGTTAGCCACAATATTTTCCCGGCCGGGCCGGTACGTAATAACAAAGTTATATTAGGAGAGGAGCTTTACCTAATCTGCTTATCTGATATTTAACCGTTACTTTATACTAAAGTACTTTAAAGCCTAGTAATCCGTAATAATTAAAAAGGGATGTACTCGCTGCAGTCCTATTAATTCGGCTCTTTAATACTATAAGGCTCGTATTACCGCTAAAAGCTCCCGATCGTAGGCATAATAATTTAATTCTGCGCCTTATATAATCTTTAAAAAGTATAAAACGGGATACTATTCTCCTTCGGTATTATATTAAGTTAACGCTCTTATAATCACTCCGTTAAAGGCATTTATCTTAACCCTCGTTTCCTTATCATATAAAAAGTGGCTTAGCACGGGAGCCGAGGTTATTAGCCTTTTAAGCTCTTCGAAAGTTCTCTCGCATTCTGCGTTAAAGTCGAAAGGCATATTATTCTTGGTTAAGTGTATTAAGGGCTTAGCTTACCGATTATACTCTGGTATAAACCGCCGGTAAAAGTTATAAAAGCCTAAAAAGGCTTATATACCCTTAACGGTAGTGGGTTATTCCTAACGTTATACTGCTTTCACCTTCTCCGGGTCCACTTATACTCCTTCGGTTCCAATAATAAATCCTAAGAACTTTATCTTAGTGATATAAAACTTATATTTTTTTAAATCAGCTTGTAGCCCTGCTTCCCGCAGCCTCTATAATACCTTTTTAATGTGTATTTTATACTCCTCCAGGCTTTCTAAGTAAATCAGGATATTATCCATATAAGCGCTATAATAATTATCGAGGAGCTCGAAAAGCACTTTATTAATATATCTCTGGAATATTATAAGGCTTCTTAATAACCTAAAGGGGAGCACTTTATACTTATAATTACCGTACCGGGTTTTAAAGGTAATTAGTTTCTTAGCATCCGGGTTTATCTTAATCCGGTGGAATGCTTAATGGATATCGATTTTGGTGAAGATTTTAGCCTTCGAAATTCGGGATAGTGTTTTTTTAATTAATAGTAAAGGATACCGGTCTTTTCATAAAATCGCATTTAACCTTCGGTAATTAATACAGAATTATAGCCCTTTATTAGCCTTAGGTGTAAAGAGCACTTAAAAGGCCTAGGGAGCCGCGCTAGGCTTAATAAATCCCTTTTATATATTCTTTATTAAGTACTCCCTAACGGTTTTTAACTCCTTTAGTAATATTTTCCGCAGAGGTATATTACCCACTTATTCCTTTAATATAGCTCCCTCCGTTAAAGGGATTCGGTGGTTATAAGGTTAATAAGGCGGCAGCTTATTAGAGTCGACCTTATTAAAGGTACGTAATAGGGGTTTATACTCTTTTAGTACTTAGTCCCAAGCCTTCCGTACTAGTTTTTCGTCATCCTCTTTAGGCAAGTTTTCGATCTCCCTTTTTTCTAGTATAAATTTGTTAATCTCCTGTAGGGAAATGCTATAAATCCCCTCGCTTCCCTTTTTCGCTGTTAAGTAAAAGGGGGCTGCTAAGATCATGGCTATATTAATCACGGGGCGTTTTTTATACTACCCCACGGAGTTTTTAGTTAGCACGAAGGAGCTAATAGCATTTTTGCCCTTCCTCGTATTAGGCTCAGGGGATATAATCCTCCTGCCTTACGGCGGTGCCGGTAACCTTAATTCGTTAAAGAGATTTCGCTTTATCTGGGCTATTTCGCCGACGAAAAAAGGTTTAGGTAATATTAGGTCCCCTCTCCATTTCCTTATTTCCTAACGAATGCTTTTTACAGGGATTTATTAGTCCACTAGTTCGGAGATCCGCTGCTTAATGGCTTTATAATCGGTTCTCTGCTGGGTAACGGTAGCTAACTCTACCCGGGGAGTGTTAGGGAACGGTTCCGGGCTTTCGATTTTTTCTAGCCTTTTTAAAATACTAATAGGGGTCTTCGAAGCCCTCTTCCCGTTGTCCTACCGCTTAGTATTCTTTTTAAAGGCTTCTTAACGTTTCTTTATTTGCTTCTAGTATATTAATTTCTTTTAGGGCGGACCCTTAAAGATTAAATAACGCCCTACCACGTCGATTAAGGCTTTATAGGCTTTAAAAAAAGATACGCCCAATTAAAAGGTTATAGCGCAGGTTTATTATAATTAGTTCTTTACCGGGGAATACCTTGCCTTATATCTTTAAGTCTACTTAAATAATCTCTTATATACTCTGTGTGCCCCTCCCGTTATAACCGAAGAGTATTCGAGGTAGGATACCGGTACGCTTTTTTGCATTTATTTCCTTCTTTAACCGGCTAGCAAACTTAGGGCTTATAAAGCACCGGCTATTTACTCCCGAATCCAATAATATATTATGGGTAATAATTAATTTATTAATTATTAAAATATATATTACTATAAAAGGTTTACTTCCGAGTAATTTAATTAATGGATTATTATTATTATCGAGTTTTATAATAATAATCGGATTCCTTCCTGGGAAGGAGTCGATTTCGCCCAGGGTTAATCTTTTACCGCCTTATTACCGGTAACAGGTCGGACATTATTATTAGAATCCATGCTATAACGCTTATAAATAATAACCAGGCGTATAGTATAATTAGGAGGAGTAAAACGCTAGTAATCGGTGTAAAGGGGTAACGGGCAATTCTTCGTAATATAACCAGTTTCGTAATAATTAAAATAACGGCCTTTATTAATTAACTTAGTGAAATCGGTACCGGTGACCCGTTTAAAGGTATAGCCGGCTTAGGGAGCGGGTATACCGCGGTTCGAAGGTATAGGAGTACCACCGCGAGAGGAGCTCTATCCAATTCCTCCACCGCCGCCAGTGGTACGGCCCGAAAAGCCAGAAGTACCACCGCGGGTACTACCGGTATCGCGTATAATATTAATTCGTTAGCTAATCTCTTAATTATTTATATGAACCGTATAGGCGTACTGCGTACAAAGCTTAAGGAACCGCTCAAAATCAACGGTTTCGTTATTATAATCGCGGTTTATTAAAACCTTTATAGGTTTTAAAAGTCGCTTATTAAGCTCGTATTTTTAATTAGATTTCTAGAGCTTATATTTACCAGCCAGCTTAATGAAATCGTTTTTAAACTCCTGGAACTTAACTATACTCTATAACCGGAGGTAATTAAATTCAGCTCTCGCTTTAATATTTTTATTAGGATTAAAGTATTCGTTAGCTAAGTGCTTTATTATCTCTTTAAAAGTCTGGATCTGGTTAGGGTAATTAGGCTTAAGGAAGGAATATAATGCCTTTGCGGCCTTACCCTTTAAATAATTCTTAATATCCGCTATTTATACCTGGTTATTACGAAACCAATCCTTATTAACCTCGAGGTAATTCTCTTGCTTACGGTATTAAACCGCGAAGGAAACGGTGTTTTTCTCGCTATCGTTATAAAACTTCGGTATATCCACCTTAGTAGACTTCTTAATATTAAAGTAACCGGTTCCGTAATAGCTAGAGAGGTTGCTTAAGAATAGAGTATTAACCCGGCGTTCCTATACCAGGTCTATAATAAACTAATTAGCGTTTTATAAATTGGCTTTAAGCCGAGTAATCTCCTTAATATCGGCCTGGGCTTATGCCTTATGGGCCTTAATCACGGCGTAATTAGCCTCGATCTTAGCTAAGCGGTTATTTAATATTTTCGCGAAATAACGGGCCTAATTGCCTAGCGTTACCAGGTTAATATCCAATTTCTTATAGTTTAGAATAGTATCGTTTTTTTATAAGCCCCGGGATATATAGAATAGTGCTCTAACCTTAACTTCGTTAAAAAGCGCTTTTGAATACGCTTTATATATATTATAAAACGTTTCGAGATTATAAACGCCGGAGGTTTTCGCCTAAACCTCTTTGCTTATTAGGGTAAAGGGCTTAAAATAAAAGGCCGGTCCCTAACCGCTTCGACCCATAACTCTAACCAGTAAAGCGGTCCGTTTTATATCGTCCTTATATAATATATTAATAATGATTTCGGACCGTTATGCTTTAAGGAAGGGGTTATCCCCTATAAGCTTAAGCAGGTTAACTAATATATAAAGTCCGTCGACATTAAACTTATCCTATCGATCTGCTTACTCTTCGTAAGTTTTGCGGAGGGTTTTAAAATCGACCCGATTACCCTACGAGTATAATATAAACTTATTATTAAGAGTTTAGTAATAATACTTATTTTTAGGGTTATTTTAAAGGGGGTTTAGGTAATTATCCATCTTACTTAGGGTATTAACGTTAAGGTTAGCCGCGAAGGTAGCCTCGGCCTCGCGTTCCTTGGCGGACTTAGCCATAATATCGGTTTTAGCGGTTTTTAAAGATCTAGACCGTTTGATTCGGGTTCGGGGTTTAGGATCTATAAGTAGCCGATAGCGTACTATAGGGATTTAGTATATATCTTTTCGGTTCGTTTTTTCGGGGGGAATTTAGGCCTTCCTAAGCCGTATATATAAAGACCTCTAGATTGTTATAATCACACCAAAGGCCTAACGCAAAGGTCGAGATTTACTAGTATTAAATAGAAATCTAAAGGTAAAGAAGAAAAGAAAAGAGAAAAGCTAGCTCCATACCCGACCTCTGCAGAGGTAAATATCAGAATCTGCCTAATGGGGATAATGGTAGATACCAGCCAATAGGATCCATGACAGGGTCCGGTTAATGGGAGTGGGGTCATAACATGGTAGCCACGCGCTAGCCACACCACTAGCCACAGTGCTCGATCCCCACCACCAGAGCCTACTGCACCTATCGTCACTGCTAGCAAGTAAAATCTGATGTAGTGGGGCCCCACTGGGTGCACCCTCCCAGTCGCTGGTCCGTCCGCCTGCTGCCTTCACACTCCGCCCGACCACCACCCCCATCTCCCATCTTCATGTGTCGCGGAGGTTGGGGGCTCCGATTGAGCCTTGTCCGGGGGGCCGGCCGCGCAAGTGTGGGAGAAGTGGCCGCGCGCGCAAGAGAGCATTGCATTTACTCCGTACGTACGGTATGCAGGAACACCGGGGGCCGGCTATCAACTCGCGCGCGCATGGTGTGAGGACGATACAGCCTACTTATTGTTATCACTCGTTGTGACCGGCGTCAAGTTTCATGAAACTGTGGTCGTAAGAAGATTCAAGGCCGGATTTGTTTCGTCAGTCGCGGGGGTGGGGGGTGGGAGATCTTATACGGTAGGACCAGGGAGGGGCTAATCAGATAAGCTCGGCACAGCTCGACTGCCGGGGAAAAGAAGCGGAACCCCCCTCGTTGCCCCCAAGTTCAGACGGAAACACCAAGAGTCGGAAACAAGGCCGTGGCGAGACGGCGCCAGAAACATGGGCCGTCACATGGCGGCGCCCGCGCCTTGAAACAGGTTTTGGGTTACGGCTTCATCCATACAGAGCTAAGAGAGAGAGAGAGAGAGAAAACCAGATATCAGCGACAAGAGAGATGTCGGTGATTGGTATCATCCAGAAATCCTTTCCCGCTTACGATAGACAGTGTGCAGTCTTCGTCATCCTGCAGCAGTGTCCTGCGCCCACGCCACATGAACGAGAACGAGGTGGGATAGAGAGATAGAGTCAGGTGCATACGATCTGTATTGTATATAGGTCATTATCGACATCATGGGCTCGCGCGCGGGCGGCCTCGTAGTATGGAGCCCAGCCCAGGTGTACCTCGTAGGGGTAGGTAATCAACCGTTCCGCGACATTTACCAGCCGTCCTCCATCCATCCCCCCCTCCGGAACTCCGTTTGCGGACATCGTGGTAGTGGTGGGTAATATAGCCGCTCTGTCTGTCTGTCCCAGACCCCTGTTCAGTCCGGAACTCCTCGCAACCCCCGAAAACAACAATCAATCAGGCCAAACCCAGATAGCCGAAAGGAAAAAAATAAGAGGAAAAGAAAAGATGAGAATTGTGAATGAGTGTGCTCAGTGTAGTGTAGTGTAGTGTAGTATCGTTCTATTTGCCGCTAACACTCAGGCGCCGGGACATTTTCATGCCCAGGATGCCCCTCTTGGGCGCCCGTTGTGGTTGGCCGCTCGGCTGCTGCTGCTGTGGCGGTGGCGACGGGAGCGCAGACGTCGGCGTGGGGGGCTGGGCGTAGGCGCTCTTGCGCGCCGCCCGCAGCTTCTCCTGGTAGCTGATCGCCGGCGGCGGTCGGGAGGGGTTGTAGCTGTGGTAGTCGTAGGGCCGGTTCTTGGCACTGGTACCGGCACTGATAGGGGTGCTGCCCACGATTGTCACCGGCCGCCTCAGCGGCGGCTGCTGCTCAGATGCTGGCGACGGCGATTCCATCTCCGTCTCCGTCGTCGGCGTCGTCGGGAAGTGGCCGCCCACGATGGGCGACGAGATGGACCGAATCTCGCCGTGCGAGTCCTGCAGATGCGGCCGGCTGCTCTTCTTGACCAGGCTGATGGACTTGGAGAAGCGCTGGAAGGCGCCGGCCGTGGACGGCGCCTTGGAGAGCCGATGGCTGCTGTTATTCGCCATAGATACCGGCGGCGCCGACCTCGACGACGACGTCGAGGACGTCGACGAGGCGGGCTCGAACCGGTAGCAGGGCGACTCGGGCGTCGGCGGGTACGGGTCGCGCAGCAAAAAGTCGGCGTCCCGCATGATGCTGGCCACGTCCGCGGCGACGCCGGCCGCGCCGGGCGGGAGGCTGCTCTGGCGCGACGGATACTTATTATTGGAGCGGCCGCGCTCGCTCGCGCTCGCGCTCGAGCGCGTGCTGGAGCTGAAGGAGGTGGAGGAGGTGGTGGAGGCCGAAGCGGCGGCGGAGAATGTGGAGGAGCGTGACGAGGACGAGTGGGACGAGGAGGACGAGGCCGTCGAGGACGAGAAGAAGTCCGACTGGGGCCGGACCCCGCGCGGCGAGTCCCAGTCCACGATGGCGGGCTTGCCGATGTAGATGACCGACACGGCCCTGGCCGTGTCCTGCTGGCCCCGGCCGCGCAGGGGCGCCTCGACAACGTCGTCCTCCTCGTCGTCGAGGTTGTCGTTGTCGTTGTCGTTGTCGTCCTCGTCCGCGTCGGCCACCGAAGACGAGTAGTCCGAGTCGGAGTACGCCTCCTCGTCGGCCACCGACGACGACGAGGCCCCCTCCTCCTCCGAGAGGTAGTCCTCGTGGCTGATGTCGAGCGTCTGCTGGGCCGACTCGATCGAGCTGTACTTCAGGTGGTCGAGCAGCATGGAGGTCCTCCTCTTCTGCTGCTGCGGGAGCTGCGGCGGCTGCTGCTGCTTCGAGGCGCGGCGGCCGTTGAGTACGGTCGAGCCGCGCTTCGCGTTCCGCTTCGGGATCGAGGGCGGCTCGATGGTGATCTGCTTGGACTTCATCTCTCTGGCGTCCAGGACGGTGGCTTCCTCAATCAAGCATTGCTCGTCGCTCATGCCCAGGTAGAAGTCGAGGAAGTCCGTCTCGGAGGCGGGCGTGGCGAAGCTGCTCTCCTGCTGCTGCTGCTGCTGTGAGTGCAGCGGCGTGGTGCTGAAGTCCCTGCTCGTTCGACTGGAGGCGGCTCCCTCGACGACGACGGCTCGAGACCGGCGACGGGACGACATGTCGATTTTGTACTCCTCCCAGATCGGAGAGCCCGCGCCGGGGCTAGAGGGTGCGTCCATGAGGACCTGATCCACAAACAATATATCGTAAGCGCCCGCTTGGAGAGACCAAAGTGCTTCTCATACAACGATGGACAGCGAAGAGACGGGCTGCAGGGCAATGCCGGCTGGAAGGGTGGGTTTGAAGGAAATGGCAGTTCAGGCGGATGGGAAGAAAAGGT
The DNA here is from genome assembly GCA_022539325.1 of Xylariaceae sp. FL0804. Taxonomy (NCBI): domain Eukaryota; kingdom Fungi; phylum Ascomycota; class Sordariomycetes; order Xylariales; family Xylariaceae; species Xylariaceae sp. FL0804. Next base: position 977,547 of record JAJKLG010000010.1, read on the forward strand.
TGGGCACACGTACCATTGTATTTCTGTTCTGGCGTCTGGACGGCATGGTGAAGGTGGTCTGCAAGTACAGAAGTACCAAAGTAGCGAAACAGGGGTGTGTACGGGCTTCCCCTGAACTTGGCCTGGTGGGGATGATGGATGGTGGTGGTGTGGTGGGGGGGCGCCACGGAGGTGCAGGAATATCCCACGAGGACACCAAGGGGTGAATAATAGGGATAAACCGGGCTAGTGCGGCCCTGCGTTGCGTGTCTATGTCTTCTGTCTCAAAGCCCGTCGTTGGCGTTGTGTACGACGTTGATACGGGTGGGCTTAGCTGGGCTGGCAGTTTATTTAGTCTGCTCCTGCAAGTCGTTTGCTATTCTCGCTCGGACAGAACTGGTAGACAGGAAGATTGTATATATCGTAGCTCGCTGGTGGCTGGCACTTGTTGGTGGTTAGGTAAGCTCTTATGTTGTGAGTCTGTAATCGTGGACCAGAGAGGCGATCCGAGTGCCTTTTAGCTTTCTTGGCTCTTCATGACGAACAGTCGAAGCAGAGCACTGACAAGACGCAATGATAATGGTGGTGAACGTCAACATCGTCACTCGCCACAACAAGTCAGAGGCAGGCTGGTCAGGGCTGGTGTCCCCCGAACATGCTGACACCCGTGAGATCCTACTTTTGACAGCCCGAGAGGTCGCCCGAATCGGCAATGCCCTGGGGCTTGGTGGAGGCCCAGTCCCTCTCGCGCGCAGGTAGAGACCCTTGCGGCGCAGCCGACGTCCAGCAACGTCTGCCCACGTCAGGGTTCCAACTATTCATACGGTGACTGATCAGGCCTGGTCCTGCGGCGCGACAGCGAGGAACGGCCAACCTCTCCACCAGCCCAGAAAATCCGACCCATGGCCCATCCTCAGCCATCCTTCATGACGAACTCGCCACCCCAGACCGAGCAGCCAACCTCAGCAAACACGATTGATTGTCGACCATTACGCCACGAGGCAGAGCCCATAATTCTGAACTTGGCGTTCCTGGAAGACGGGACGAAGTTTTGCATTCTGTGCCTTGTCAACCGTCCGCTCAACGTTTGCTGATGGTGCCACGGAGTGCTAAGACTCGATTGCCCGCAATCAGCCATCTTGGCCACCACAACCTCTCAGTGCGCAAGCTCCCATCGGCCAATCGCCAAGCTCCAGGCAGCACGCATGCAGTAGATTGCGATTGGACGCCCACAAGCCCTCGCTCGAGAGTGTGTGTTAGGTGGTTATTCAGTCCGAGCGCGGGGGCTACAGAGTCAAACCCGGACTGCGATGGGACGCCGGAGGATGTCCTTTATCTGGATACCTTAGGTACGATGCCTTCGTCTGAAGGCGGTAGCACAAGACTACCTCTAGGTAGTAGTACTGTATGAGAGCCCGAGGACGGGAACCGCCCAAGTTATGTTTGAGATGAGTAAGGTGAGAAGGTGAAACAGCCAACCAAAGTGTAGAGATACCACGGACAGCACCGTCCGTCGAGACTCGGCTTGCGGTCGCCGAGGCAGGCCGCAACGATGATTGGCCGCTCGACAATGGTCGGCCACCTTGGCGCGGCGGCCGAAACTTGGGGTAGTTGACGGGCGCTGTCGAGTTCTCGCTGCTCATTCATCGATTTGTCACACTCGTTCTTGACCAATGCCCGCGTCTTCGGAATGCCTAGGCGAGGGATTCTGGTAGACTACAACTGGAAAAAGGATAACTCGCGCCATGGGTCCGGTCTGTTGTGCCCACAAGCCCTTTGCTTGTCGACCGGTGTGACGATGATGGAAGGGAAGGGCCGGGTACAAACGCACTTTCATCGGAGTTACTCCAGCACGAGTCTAGATACAGTGCAGTGCCGCAGTACTACTCCGTACCTGAGATAATAAGGGCGAGCACAAGTGGCTAGTGGCAGTCCCACTTTAGAGCACTGGATTGAAGGCCAGCGTGCCAGTTCATCATGATAACGTTTAGCACCATATCAGGTGGGGAGGGTTAATTGATTGCGGATGTCTGCCAGCTGTTAGTCTTGCTGGCAAATGGGCAAATGGGGATTTCTTAGATTGCCATGCCGTGCCACATGCTGAATCCATCTCTCTCACGATTTCAACCCACTTGGAATCTCAGGGTCCTGCTTTTCTGGCCTCTTCGAGCCTTGGACCCCGCAGAAGACCCTCTCGCGTGCTCGCTGATGGCCTGTGCCTCTCTCTGTGCCTCTCTCTGTGCCGCTGGGCCGGGCGCCGGGCGATCTGCCGCCGCTGACAATTGAGGCAAAGACGAGAGTTCGCAAGCTGACCTAAGGCCATCCCTCAGTACGACCCAGGGTCGGCCGCAGCTGTCAGCACCGTCGTCATTTCCCTTCACTGAGTCCCCTTCGACTGAGCAGACAGCAAGCAAGTATGGGGTAGGTCCCGGCCGTCTGGGTTCCCAGCTTCGAACTCTGACTTGCCTCAATGTCAGTTTGTCGGTGGCAACACCGAACGTTGATCACGTTTCCCGAGTGTGCTTACTTGTTACCTAACGATCAGTCCGTCCTCGAGGGCGCGAAAAAGTTGTTGCTTGCATCATGCCTGCGCCCCGAGAGATTGCGCCCACAACATCATCTGTGATTTATTATCAGACGGCTAGCTAGGTGCTAGGCTACCAGGACAGCAAGATAGATCGTCCTTCGCGGGATTCGACAACCAAGACACGTGCCCCCCAGTTGCCACGCCATGTCGAGCACATGTCTTGCCGGGATGTATCGGACGAAAATAGGTTCCTAGTCTCGTACTAATAACGTTGGCGTTGAGTCCGCGCTGTTCCTGGGAGCAATCTTCGCGCAGCTTGTCCTCCGGGTCGCCAAGCACCTTTCCCAGCTCGCGCCCTGAGAGGGACTGCCACCCAACTGCCTGCTCAAGAACTTCGCAATCTCTCCATGCGTGACCAACGTCCCATTGGGAGCTGAAGAGCTCAGCCTCGCTCGGCGGCTCCTCATCCGGGGTTCAAAAGGCTGTTTGCGAAGCGCGGACCAGCGCGGCTGAGCCGAGCGCGAGCCAACCAGGCAGAAGACGACAAGCGCGCGTGACACGCAACAGAGGGCTGTGTCATTCGTTGGACAAGGCTACGGGGCCAAAAAGAAACAAGAAAAAGAAAAACCACAACGGCTACGGGGTGTGCAGGTAACAAAGCTGCATTGATTGCCCATTACCGCACCTATAGTGCTAATAATGATCATGAGATGAGGCTACGCTGCCGGCGCTGTTCCGCGGGCCGTGTGCGGAGATCCGGGACCCCACGGACTCGGAACCCGCCAGCGTCTTCCGGCGCCTCACCAGCCATGATAGCACCCCACTAGAAGACAGGCCTCCGATGGTCAGTGCAATTCCACGACGGCGCTGTCTCTGCCGAATGTTCGAGCTTCTCGCGTCTGCTGCGAGGTTGGGCAAGATAAGATGAAGGAAGCTCTACGGCAGCTGATCGCGATCGCACTCTATCCTGAACGCTACCACTGTCGCGCGCGGAGGATTCGGCAGCGCAATCCCCCGCCAAGTCGTTGATCTGGACGGCCGGTTCACATACTACGGCACGGCCCCGGATTGTTTGGAGTGCAGGTCGTGTAAATTTGCCCTGCCATTGAGGCGCTCGGCAATGGGCTCACCTGAAACATACTACACCAACCTGCACCTATTCCCTCACTCAGATGGGAAGTGGAATGTACCCCATAACTGCCTCTTACATAGGCCAAGGCCTCACCATCATCCATCATCCATGCTCCGCAGCCCCTTCTCTCCCGATCGTGGAGAGCCCATGGATAGCATCCTTCAGCAGCACCATCACCAGCACCAGCAGCATCCTCCAGATACCACAGGTGCGCCGCACTGAATCGCCGAGATTACGCAGACGTGCGTGTGCGCAACTGGAGGATTTTTGGAGAAAGGGGCGGGGCTCGTATTGAGAGTATTGCGTGTGCTACCATCCGTGTCAACCTGTAACAGACGCGCGAGCCGCATGTTGCAGCCTCATCTCGGCGGCGGCGGCGGCGGTTGGGGCGGCCGCTTTTTTGCCGCGAGCCCAGCTACTGCCGGTAAGCGAGGCCATTCATAAGTACATACCGTGTACAACCCTCAGAGCGCTTGCCCCCAAGCTGCGCCTGCATCGCTCGCGTTCCCTGGCGCCCCCCAGTGTCACCAACCTCGTGCCAGATGAGTCGCTGGTGATAGGTAGGTAGACACGCCGCAGCGGGCGGAGTCGAGAGCTGGAGGGCCGGACCGGGGCCTCGACGTCCGCTCTCCAGTCCGGTACTTACCTACTCCGTAAATGCGTGCTGCACTTGTGGAACGAAGGAAGCTCCCTCAAGGAAGGAATGCACGGCACACGTCAGGGAACAACGACGCTGCCGGCGGCTTCGACTCGTCGGCTCTCATTTGAACGTCTGGTGTTCAGAGCTCGCCCAATACGAATGAATGGAGAATTATGGTGCGGCTGCTTCACTTCAAAATCGCCTTGGTCAAGTGTGCCAAAATTAGCATCTGGCTGGGGTTGCCATGGTCAAGGGATCGCCGCGAGCTGACGTGAGAAGCTTAAACAGCTACCCGTGGCCCTGGCCCCTGGCCTTCCTTCAGAAGACTCAAGAGGCAGTTGCCAGTTGATGCCCCGGGGGCCGAAATAATTAGGTACTAACAAAGCTACGAGCTACCGTGCCTTTGTCGGACAATAATAGCCTGGCTACGGCGTGGTTATGCCCCAGCTTCGACGAGGGCCGAGATCCCCAATAGTGCTGTTCTTCCTCTTCAAGAAGCGGCTGAGGCTTCGTTGCCGCATCGAGGCTGCAAGCTGTGGAGGTAGTTACGGCGCAGCCGAGACTTGATTCGTCAGCCTTCCGTCCTGGTACGAGAAAGGCCGTCTATAGATGCTCATCTCGTGCATCTGTAATTTCATATAGAGCCTCGGACAAGGCGCACCTTCGCTTTCTGCTGCTTCCACCGCTGCCACGGCCGCGCGGTCGGCCAGGGCGCTGCTGAACCTAGGTTAGTCTTCTGGGACATTGGAAGCATACGGGCGCAGGCGGCATGCAAGGCTGACCCGAACGCCGCGGCTGCGACACCCAACACACGTCTGGGTGATCCAAGTGGTTGGCTTCCTGCTCCGGGTGTAGCGAAAAATAGACATTGATTGCCCCCCAGACCACGTTCGTGAGCTTTCTTTCCTGTCTTCACACACGAACAACAACGCAAGTCTTTCTCCCCCGCCGTCGAGCTGTGTGACGCGAACGGTCATTCTGGTGGCAGATCCTTCAGCTCTTTCGAATTGCTGACCCTGTTCACCAACGGGGCATGTTGGCGCGTAGGCTATTTTGGCGGACGGCAAGGTCTCAAAGGCATCAGTAATAGACCAAAGTTGGGTTGGGTTGGGTCGCCCGGACGAGAGAGCAGCAGGAAGAGTGAAGTCAGGTTCAGCAGCCATTGCTTCTAAGTTAGTAACGATGGTGCCACGAGATGGTGACTAGGCCAGATACCAAGATTCGCTCGGCTTCATGAGATCAAGTTCCATACTAAGTCCCTACTAATAATAACTGTCAGAGCTACCACAAGCTGCTCGAAGGCACCACCAACACTGAAGATCATCACTTGGGTAGAGTCGAGTAGCCAAGCTGAATGTCAGCCTGACCGGTGTGCTCACCTCCTGCGTTTCTTTTGCGTCTTGTAATTAACACAGGAACGTCGATTTTTCAATCTAGAGTTTCCCCTGCGGAAATCTCAGTCTGCTTGTGACTGCCGGTAAGTCGGCACGAAGAGTTGAGTTTGGTGCCAGGCTTGCTGCACTGGATGCTTCAACTTATTCAAACTTCACTTCTATCTAAATGTCAAACATATGCAACTTACCAATAATACTAAAGATACTATACAACAAGTTACCATCTCTAAAAGCTTCCCCGCTATCCCTTCTTTACTTCCTCGTTTCACCACCTTCGGGCGTCTACACAAATCCGAAAGGTCCATTACGTGCGTGGTTCAATCACAGATGACCCATGGAAACTTCGACAACAGAGAGGCTATTGAGCCCCATGATGCCTCACAGGCCGGGAGACAAAGGCGTTTAACAATATTCATCGAGTGTTGTCGAGAGAACGTGGCGATCTACATGCGTGTGGCGGAAACGTAAAAAGAGTTACCCCAGACTGCAACCCCTACCCCTATCCCAGGCAGAACCCGACTGAGTCGGGCTTGTAACTCAACCATAGACGCGTAGACGCACCTAGATACACGCCTGTCTCCTCCCTCCGTACCGACCTGGACCGAGACCACGCCGCTCGGAAGCAGGAACCTCGCACAGTGACGTGTGTCAATATCCCCCCGTCACCCTCCCCATCCACATCCCCACCCCCATCTCGGCGCTATAGCTCTGGCTCTAGCTCTAGCTCCTGATCAGGCTCGATTAGGAGTAAGAGTGAGAGTGGAAAGGACAAGGGGAAAATGAAAAAGGAAGATGAGAAGGCAGGCAGACTGCTGCTCCTGCTTCTACTGCGGTCCGACGGGGGGACGTTAGTGCGGGCGCGCCACGTCGTGCGAGTCAGTCCGCTCAAGCAGAGCACGTATAACTACCAGCCCTCCTCGAGGCCTTGAACATGATGTTCATGCGGCAGCAGCGTCCAGAGCCGGGGGGTTGGGGCGCGGGGACGGATGTGTATGCTGTCCACACGCGTGATAGCGGTCCCCCCCAGCGGTTCTCGCACGGATGCTGGCAAGTGGAAGGAAGGGTATGAGCGAGCACAGAGAGGACAACAGGGGGAACGGTAGGTAAGGGAAAGGGAATCGGATGCAGAGAAGCCCGCTTAACTTACCTCTCGCCTACGGAAACGAGCAGCGCGCCATCAGGTCACAATTCTCCAGGCACATGCTCACGGCCTCCGCGCCACAGCGCCGCCAGAGCCGGTAACTAGGTATACTACCGCGTGCGGGAGTGGACCCGTCCCCAACGCTCGATATCGGCCTCTGTTAGGTTCAGGACGTGATCAACGTGGACCGGCACGGGACGGGCTCGTCTTGCTCGATACGTGAGCGCTTGACGACCCGCTTGATGGCGTGTCCCACCAGGGACTGGGGGGATAGTCGCCGTGTTGTTCCCATCAGGTGACGTTAAGAAAGGGGGTGTAGGCTGGCGTGTAAAGAGAAGAGAGATATGGGGGTGTAGGGCGAGATGTTGGACACAGCTCCGCAGTAGAGGTGATGGCTTTGAAGATGACGGGACGGTTTCACTCTCAGATGGTTTGTGGGACATTTCCTATTTCCCCGTTTTGGTCCGCCAACCTATCTGTTTGATCCCCTGATCCCGGGATGCTTCGTGTTCGCGACTCGAATCCTTGAATGTGATCATTCTGAGCTCTGTCCAGAGGCTATAGTCGGGCGCATGGAGAGCGGAGTGTTCTGATGCCCCGCTAAGGTACATCGTTCAGAGTGAATAGATTTTGATGCACAGAAGTGCTGCTCATGAAGCCTTCGCAGATAAATGTATCAGATGGAAAGAACACGGATATATTATGTGTAAAGACGTAGAGATCCAGTCATGGGAGTATATTACGGCTTAAAAAAAGCCGGAGAGTGGGAGGACTCCCAACGCTTCTTTCTTTCTCCGCACTCTTCTCCTAAGCAGTAGCAGCAGCAGCAGCAGTAGTAGCAGCAGTAGCAGCAACAGCAGCAGCCGCCGGCGCGGGCCGCACCATGGCGCTCGACGAGTCGCCCTCGGGGTCGTCGTGCTTCCTGGACTCGAAGCCGCAGCCGAGGCCGAGCCACCAGCGGCGCGCCTGGCTCGTCTGCAGGAAGATGGCCGCGCCCGCGGCGTCGGCCACGTCGCACGCCCGCCGCACCAGCCGCCGCCCGATGCCGCGGCCCGCGTACGCGCTGTCCACGCCGAGAAGCTCGATTACTGAAAGGGTTTTTCCCGCACCTCGGAGCGGAGCGTCAGTAGGGGTTTTGGCTCCCTTGAATTGGGAGGTACCTAGGAAGGGGTGCTAGAGGGAGATATGTAGGTAGGTAAGTAGGGAAGCGGTAGCGAGTTCTGCCCTGATCTTCGCGGAGTAGGCTGTCAAGTATCGGGAGCGAGAGAAGAGAAATATTCCTTCTCTTGTGCGCTCATTCCCCCAGAGAAGAGGGAAAAGGCAGGCCAGGACATGAGTTATAGGTATGAGAGAAAGGGAGGATGATCCCGAAAGCGACGTACGGTAGTGTGCCTGCGTGCCCATGGTCTCCTCGCGAATCCGCACTGTCAATAGCCACAGTCAGTGATCTGCGTCAACCCTTATCCAAAATCCCGGTGAAGTGCAAAGCTCATCACAACACCAGGCCCGTGATCGTCATGCGCGAGAGGTAAGTACAGACTAGCTCCCGGATAAGGCTCGATCCCCGCGTACGACAACACGATACATCATACAGGCACCAAAAGAGCGCAGAACCTCCCCCTCCTTCCACTCCCTCCCTCCCTTGGAGCGAAAACGCAACTCACGCATCGACTCGCGCGCCGGCTCCAGCGCCGGGTCGTGATCCGGCGTCAGGGGCACGAGGAAGATGACACCGCTGGTGGCGCCGCCACCACTAACAGCAGCATCCGTGTCCGCCTCCGGCGGAACCGAGGAGTCCGGCGAAGCGTCCGGCCGCCGCCGCGTTAGCAGGTGCATAGTGAGCACGCCGACCACGAGATCTTTACCATCGCCGTCGCCGTCGCTGTTACGGACGACAGCGACCAGCAGGCGACAGGCGGGGTGGTGGTCGACGATGGCGGCCTTGTAGGTCTGTTCCCACCAGCGGCGCACGGCCGGCGTGTCGGGGAACAGGGTGTTGAGCCGGGCGTCGGGCGCGTAGGCGCGCGGGACGATGGTCGCCATGGAGGCGACGTCGCCGGGCGCCGCCTCGCGGATGGTGATGAGGTCGTCGAGTGTCTTGTCGTCGGCCATGTCGTCTGTTCTTTTGTGTTTGAGTTTTTGATCTCTCCTTGAGGCAGATGAGCCTGTCTCGGATGGACAGTTGGGTATAGTAATATAATTAGGCTGTGAGAGAAGAGTGTCGTGAGTGTCGTGAGTGTCGTGAGTGTCGTGAGTGTCGTGAGTGTGTGGCTTCGTTGTTCACGGGTCCCTGTCTGTTCCTAATCCCCATCTCTCAGCTATGTGATATGCGGCCAGGGGGCACGGGGGGCGGGGTAAAAGCCCGAATATGAATCAACCTTGCTTGCTGCGTGATGGACAAATCTTGATGAGGCTGGCTTCTCGACATGCCTCCTCTTCCCACCCATAAAAGGGGTATGAACAATTCTATCTGTCTCTGTGAAGTCAAGGGGACCGCCAGGGAAGCTGGGAACTCTAGTATCTGCGGAACAGTTGACCCATAACGTACAACCATCCCGAGCTCTCTGCCCAGTGCCGGTAATTTGATGCAACCTGAACTCAAGGCTGACAGTATTTGGGTAGAGCCCATCGGATGCAAGTGGCAAGGACTAAGATCTCTGGGGACAGGTCCTCGGGGTATATCCTCCCAGCCCCCAAATGCCATTGCCAAACCCGAATGGTGCATTTCTGTGAACTTCATGGGGTAAGGAATGACGCTATGATGGCTCCGATGTATGATATGTACTCCAAAGATTACAATCTATTCAGGTTCGATAGTTCTATACAAGTCGCCCAACGCCCCGGCCATGCAGTGATATCCATAACTAACGAAGAAGTCACAGGGAGGTAAGATTGCGTCGGTCCTCTAGCTCCGGACCGACCAGCTCAGTCGACATCATCGTCTTGGTTCGGGGCGCCCGGCGACGTCGACTGATTGCTTCTGGATGGGGGCTTCCGGAGCAGTCCCGAGGCGCCACTCCTTGCCCAACTCCCATTCGTGACTACGTTCATGGCCCGGTTCTCGGCGCCTCCCTCGTCGTCTGTGTCCAGAAGATCGTCTTCGATATCCTGGCCATCTCGGTTCAGTGTCCTCATCGAGACCGAGCTCGGTGGTTCGTCGGCGTAGAGATTCGGGTCGCGACCCAGAATGCGGTCTGCCTTGGATGGCGTCCGTCGTCCGTTAGACGGCTCAGGTGAAGGCAGGTAGTGCCGGCCAGCGCCACTCGGTCGCTCTGGATATGTCGGGAAGGCTGGTGTGTCGGGCTCTCCCCAGCCTGCCGCTCGTTCTCTCGCGCGTTGCTCCTCGCGATCGTGGGCAATTCGTTCCCGCGCGGCCAGCCACTTTGGACTGGGCTCCCAGGACCACCCGTCGCCTATGGTGTTAGGAATTGGCAGAAACCAGAGCATTGGCGAAGGGCCGAACAAGTGCTGTAGGTTCCGCTTCACGCCCAAGTCGAAAGCACTCGGTAGCTTTTCCGAATCCTGCTCATCCATGTATTCCTCGTACCGCTTCCTCGCTCGGTACCTCTCCATCTCATCGTAGGTAAGCTGCGGAGGCATGCCGTTCGCTTCGTTGGGTCTCACTTCACCCTCTTCGGGCCGGGTAACACCAGGCAGTGCGTTCGCATGGATATCCAGGAGTTGCTGGCCGTACCGAGGCAACGCCATTCCTTCACCGTTGTGCTGGGCTCTGTACTGGCTTTGTAACGCCTTCCGCAGTGGGCTGAGATATCTAGTCTTCTCAAGACACTCGATGGTGGTCTGGCCGCGGCTCGCGAGCATGATGTGCCAAATAGTAAAGGCACCCACAACCAGGCCGATTATGCCGGAGACGACAGCGAGCATGATAAAGTTGACAGGCATCAGGGTATCGACATACTGCGTCTGGCTCAGGAGCTCATCGTACACCCAAAAGCCCGAGACACTGACGCAGTAGAGGCAGAACACGGTGGTGTAGATCAGGAACAGCAGGAAGGCCTTGTGGTTGCGGAGCCCAATACAGGTGGCGAGCCACGGGCAGTGGTGGTCCATCTTGAGCACGCATCGCTGGCAGGTCGAGCAGTGGTGGGCGCGGTCGGGCTTGCGAGCTTGGCACTTCTTGCAGAAGCGAAGCTCGCCGTTGGCCTTGACGGTAAACGAGGTGGCGCTCGGCGGGGCGGTGGTGGGCAGGGTCGAGTAGCCCGACGAGTTGGTGGTGCTGCCGGGACTCGTGAAGACAGCGGTGGTGTAGCACCAGTTGAGTAAGAGATACAGGAGGACTCCGCCGGCGGACGTTAAGGTTCCTGTCGCATGCCATGTCAGCTCATGAGGTGGGGAGGGTGAGGGGAGGGAGCCGCAAAAGCAGGAGCGGCAGGACAGACGCACCACTCCAGCCCGATGAGGTCTTGGCCGTCATGGAGCCGATGTTCACAACGACCCAGACGGCCCAGGTGGTGACGCCGTAGACAAAAACGAGCGGGAAGTAGGTGAGGCAGCCGCAGCAGTAACGCTCGACTCTGCGGGCCCAACGGCGTGCCATGGTGGGAGTGCGCAGCGAGGGCGAGGAGCTCCTATCCATAGGGAGGCCGAGGCATTTGCCGGTAGGGGCGTGTGCAAGGGTGACAGACGGCCAGGCTGTTATCCGATGCGGTGCTGCCTCATGACGGCCAAGATGCCGATTGCGTCGGGTGTGGTTGAAGAGGAAGCAGCCGGGACTGCTGTGTTCTTACGCAGTTAGTAATACAGTCCCGTGTTCGGATCAGCCCCTGAACTGACGCTGACTTGTCTGCATAGGCACCTATCGGTCTTGTAAACTTACGGGGGTTATCGATATGTGGCGGTCGGAGCCGGTGGCTGAGCAGCCTAAGACGGTTCCCTTCGCGCCACATTTACCTCAGCCACGCTGACGGGCAATTTGACCCCTTTTCTGATCAGTTACGGATAGACTTAACCTCTTTTTAACTCCGCGTATGAGTTCATTACACTGCAGAGTCATGTTCGATCTCTGCTGCTTCTGTGCCAAGTTCTTCGACTGCCACCAGGTATCAAAGCAGCAGAGAAGTCAGTCTGAGGAAACACTTCAAAACAAGGGGGACTTAAAACACATCTACCGTAGCGGGAGAATGTGTGGAGCGGGAAGGCTTCTTTGGCCAAACAATGGTTGCTGAGAAAACAATGGTTGCTCACAAACTTTGGTTGCTCACCAAAACGTAAGTAGGCCTACCAGCCCTTGGGCAAAGGTTATGTATGAAGTCAAGGTTAAATTCTGTATTTATTGGCTTACTGGCTTGATTACACACTCTGCCTCAAATCAGCGCGGCCACTTGAGCCATTCGCGCTGGTTCAAGGGGAGAAGCTTTTGATTTTTTGGCCGGCGGCGCCCTACTCGCTTTGTCTCGGCCAATTAGAGCTCTTTTTACGAGTTCCAATGTTTTCTCAGTAACCATTCTTTTCTCGGCAATCATTCTTTGGCCGAGAAACCATCACTCCTCAACTCAATAGTTTTCAATAGGGGGCAAAGGTTTCTTTTGAAGAGAAGCATTTCTAGCCACCACCGCCTCCCGCTACGGTACTCACTCTGCATAAATGAGGGAAGGGGTTTAGGCAAGTAGAGGTACCGGTATGAATTACCCCTGCGTAACCCAATTGTTCGATTGGAAGCCGCGAATAGCCAAGATCTTACTACGGTAACCTGCAGCGAGGACACTCGGATCTGAGAGGTGAACATGGTGGTCATAGCCGACCGATATTATGGAGGGTACCTCATCAGCGGGCTGTTTGCTCTACCGGTAAGTTACATGATTCAAGCCTGGAAAGCGACCTCCGGCTTTCTTCCATTGCTGGGACTTTCTGTCACCAGATCTTGAACTCTCGGGAGACCGACTTGCCGAACGGTAAAGACTGCCGATCTTTAGCCCTCAGCCCTCATGTGCCCACCAACAGCCACTTGTTGTTGACGGCTGCAGACGCTGCGGAACCAGCCTTGCACTGCAGTAGGTCTGAACCTCAACCTACCCCGCGTTTGAGCCCTCAGAACCGAGCGGCGAGGCTCGTCGTCCGTGTAACATGTTGGCGTGCTGATCTGTCAGATTTCTCGGCTTCCCGCTTCTGGTCTATTTAATTGTGTCAGTTATAGCATCTCCCCCAGACGGAGCCGAAGCAGTCCGGCCTCTCTCCCGTCCTCGTATCTTCTTTCGGCAGTAGCCTATAAGTACGTACTTCCTTACGAGTTGTTTGGTGAGTCTGAAATGACGACTTCCCCTCACCCTTTTGAAGTTCTTCTTCCCGCTCCTCCCTCCTCCTCATCCTCATCCTCTCTATGATCTCTTCCCCCAAGCCAAGCCTAGCCACTCCGATCATGGTGGCTGTCATTCATGACCCTGCAGGGCTCCAGGTGTTTGTTGCCAACATCTCCCCCGGTAGCACCCTGTTCGTGGACCTAGAAGGCCAGTCCCTGGGTCGACATGGCACCATCACCCATATTACAATCATGGACTGGTCCAGCCCGGTGCACTACACTATCTTCGTGATCGATGTGCAACGACTCAAAGAACTGGCATTCACTACGATCGACAAGAACGGAAAGTCGCTCAAAAAAATCTTCGAGGACCCAGGCATTACCAAATATTTCTGGGATGTGAGGAACGACGCTGATGCGTTATGGGCTCACTATGGCGTTGGCCTCAAGGGCGTCATCGACATTCAGCTACTGGAGAACGCTTCCCGCCCTGGCTACAACAAGGACTTTGTTCGCGGTCTGAAGTCGGCCGTGCAGTCTGATATCGAGCTCGGAGCTGCGGAGAAGAGCCGCTGGGTTCGCACGAAGGAGCAGGTGACGAGACAGATGTCCGACAATGTCTTCGTTACTCGACCGCGTGACACAGAGATTCTCCAGTACTGCCGAGACGACGTCGTCCATCTACCGGCCCTGCGCGATGTCTATATGAAGCGCATCAAAGAGGATTGGCTGGAGAAAGCGAAGCGAGAAAGCGCAAACAGGGTGCAAGTGGCGCAATCTCCAGACTACGATCCCCGGTCCCCCAAGAAGGCTGAGGGACCTTGGGCCCGCTGGCAAAGAAATTGAGGCGAGATGAGAGGGAGCTAAAAGCGAGTAGGCTCGAGGCTGATGAGAATGCGCTGAAGGAATTGGAAGAGGGCGGGAGGAATGGTTCAGGATAGAAGTGACAAAGCATACCTTATGGATGGACGCCGACCTTCATAGGTGGTCCGATATATCACGCAATGGCAACCACGAGTACTCGTAAGGTAAGCTCTGTGGTTCTTCACGGCAGTCTCATGGCAGCCCGCTCGGGTTGATTCAACACAAGCATACGTGCTTTGAGGTTATGGGGTGTAACATTCCTCCTGCACAGAGTGACGAGCCCGAGCCTCAAAGCTTGCTTGGTCTGCAAACCTCCGCTTGACTTTAGAAATTAGGGTATATTCCAAGTTAAGTAAATGTAATGTATGTCTAATGTCTCGGTTTGTGTCAACCGCAAATACCTCTGCCCCAAGCCACCACACCGACCTCATCGCCCCAAATCCCCCACGGGTAGGTAATCTAGCCTAGCCTACCCTACCCTACCCTACCTACACCACCCTCAACTTAGCACTCCCGCGGATGTCTCGCGAGCTCGAGCCGACGGCGAACGTGTACTCGCCGGCGGCGACGGCCCACTCTTGCGCCACAGCGTCCCAGTAGCTGAGGTCGCGGCGGCGCAGGCCGAAGGTGACCTCGGCCGTCGCGCCGGGCGCGACGGGCCCGACCTTCTCGAACCCGCGCAGCACCCGCACCGGCTGCGCCGCCGCCGCGGGGAACGAGACGTACAGCTGCGCGACCTCGGACCCGGCGCGCGCTCCTGTGTTGCCCACCGAAACCCCGACCGTCGCCACCTCGTCCCAGAGGTCAGACGGCCCGCCGAGGCCCAGAGGGCCGGTGGCGTAGCCCGCCGTGAGGCGGCCGGTGCTCGTGCTGTTGCTTCGGATGGTGGTGTTGCTCGGAGAAGTGACAGCGGAAAAGGAGGCCGTCACGGCGCCGTACGCGAACGAGGTGTAGCTCAGCCCGTGGCCGAAGGGGTACCGCACGGACGCGTTCCGGGCGTCGAAGTGGCGGTAGTCGATGTAGCTGCCCTCGTCGAAGTCGCACTCCTCCGTCTCGCACACACCGACGGGGTAGTCGGAGGCGTTGTGCGCGACCGTGTGCGAGAGCTTGGCGCTCGGGTTGACGCGGCCGTACAGCACGTCGGCGATGGCGAGCCCGCTGTTTTGGCCCAGCAGCCCTGCGTACAGCACCGCCGTCACGTTGGCGTGGTCGGCCCACGCGTCCAGCACGCGCGGGCCGACCGTGTTGACCACCACCACCGTGTTGTTGCAG
The DNA here is from genome assembly GCA_022539325.1 of Xylariaceae sp. FL0804. Lineage (NCBI taxonomy): Eukaryota > Fungi > Ascomycota > Sordariomycetes > Xylariales > Xylariaceae > Xylariaceae sp. FL0804. The sequence continues at coordinate 992,752 of JAJKLG010000010.1, forward strand.
CTGGACGCGACCGTGTTCACCATCGCGTCCTGGTCGTCGTCGGACAGCGAGCTCCGGTCCGCGCCCTCGCCCGCATTCGCGTTGAGGAAGCACAGGCACACCTCCGCGTTCTCCGCGTACGTCTCGAAGGACGGGTTCACGGCCGTGCCCTGGCCGAGGTTGCCGAGGTTGTTTCCGCCGCCGCCGCCGCCGCCGCCCATGTCTCCGCCGCCTGGGAAGCCACCCATGCCCCCGCCCGGCATCGTGCTGTTCGTGCCGTTGCCGCCGAAGCCGCCGCTGGGGAAGCCGCCGCCACCGCCAGGGAAGCCGCTTGAGGACGCGGTGTAGGTGTCGTTCATGATCCTGTAGCTCGGGTCAGTGGGTGAAATTCCTCTCCAATGGTATCTGGCCTCTTATGTTGCCATGTCAGTCACTTACCACCAGATCATGGAGTCATCCTCGATCGCTTGCGCACTCAGAGCCTGGAAGGGCGTGATCAGGTACGGCATCGACAGCTGGCCGGAGCCGCCGCCGCTGGCGAGGTGTCCCTGGTAGACGTCGCTGGTCGTGCCGGAGACGCTGAAGCCCTGGTTCGGGCCGGCCATCGCGGGCCCCGCGTGCGCGCCGAAGAGCGCCATGGTGCGCGGCTTGTCGAGCGGCAGGCCGCGCCCGTCCGCGTTGTCGTTCTTGAGCAGGGCGATGGCCTCGCCGGCGACCTGGCGGATGAGGCGGGCGTGGTCGGCGCGCACGTCGCGGTACTCGGTCGCGCCCGCCACGCCGGGCTGCCGCCCGTCGTCCAGCCCGACGTGGTAGTAGCCGATGACGTTGCGGACGGCCATGTCGTCGAGGCGCGCCTGCGTGAGCGAGCCGTTCTTCAGGCCCGCCTCGATCGTGGCCTCGCTCCAGATGCTGCTGGAGCCGTAGTCGAGCCCCGCGTTGGCCGAGCCGAACGCCGTCTGCTGCGACGACACGTCGGGGAAGACGAGTCCCGGGAATCCGAGGTCCGTCTTGAGCCAGCCGTCGAGCAGCTCGCCGTTCTCGCACGAGAGCGTGTCGTTGACGCGGTTCATGCCGCACATGACCGCCATGAGCCCCTCGTGCACCGCGTCCGCGAACGGCAACAGGTACAGCTCGTGCGCCGTCTTGTCGTCGGCGTTGCTGCTGTAGCGCCAGCCCTCGGTCGACTGCATCCGGTTCGTCTCCTGCTCGTTGAAGAGGAAGTGCCGGCCCGCGGTGATGACGCCGGCCGCGTTCATGCCCGCCGTCGCCCGGCCCATCGCGATGCCCGACAGGTACGGGTCCGGGCTGAAGCCCTCGGCGAGGCGGCCGCCCTCGGGCACGCGCCCCAGCGGGCCCGCCACCGGCCCGTTGATCAGGTTGTAGCCCATCTGGTAGAACTCGTCGCCGACGGCGCGGAACTGCTGCTCGATCCGCGCGCGGTCCCACGTCATGGCCAGCGCGTTGGCGAGCGGGAAGCCGGACACGAAGAAGTTGAAGTTGATCCCCGCCACGCCGTCCTTGTTCGCCAGCGCCGTCCACGCGTGCGCGCCGTCCAGGTCCTGCGCCGTGATGAGCGCGACCTTCTCCGTGTTGTTCAGCTGCGCGACGAAGGCCGCCGCCTTCTCGTAGGCCGCGGTCGCGATGCCGAGGTTCACTGTGTGGACATGTCAGTTGTTGCGTTGTCTTTTGGTGTCTCTTCTGGAGAAGACCATGGCGGCTGCATTTCCATAGATCAAGACGACATACCATTTCCATCTGCCAGTATCGCCGAGTCCCCGGACGCGGAAGAGTTGGAAGCAGCTCCCACACTCGAAATGAGCGACAGCGCCGAGACGGCCTGGAAAGCCGACGAGGAGAACCTCATGGTGGTGACCGTGGGAAGTAAAAAGAATGTGGGTGGTCTGACCTGGAGCTCTCTCACCAACTATCGCGCGAGAGGGCGCTCGCCCTGACTTAAATATTCACGGTACTATTCCACGCATCGTAATAATATGCCTCGCTGGGGCCTCTGAGATAACAGGGAACGAACCTGCTCATCGCGCCCCATTCTCATTATCGCAAGGTCCCGCAGCGCATGCTGCACATGGCGGGCCTGATGTCTCGCTGTGGAAGCTCCCAAGCAACCAGGAAGTGCCGTTGCCATCCACATTCCGCACGGCGCTCTGCAACTCCATACGGTTCTTTGGGTCTTTGCCAAGACTGGTAAGACTGCCGGGCCATGATGGAGGCTCTGTGACTGCCTCTGGCCCACGCGATTGGCTGGTATCGTGGGTTACGTTGGCCCCATAGTTGACATCCGCAAGCCAGGGTTCAGGGACCAGGATTCGCGTTCAGATCTCCTTCCGCACTTTACCTGTTGTACCGGGATTTAGAGCTTCTGATTGGTTGCAAGACTTCATGTGCCGAGGGACCTGCATGATCGACTGCCTTGACCATGGAAATATGCTGTCCACCTGCAAGGGGACTGTCGTGGAGCATCGGCATTGCAGGTGAACGCCGGCAGTCTGGACCAATCTTCAGGGGTAGAACATGGCGAGTCACTGCTTGGCCTGTCCCAACCAACACCATGATGCAAGCGTTAGGGACACAGGTCCGGTTCCGACGTCGGAACCGTAGAACTGAATAGACTGACAACATCAGCGAAACCACTCACCTCTCGATATCACCAGCCCCGCCCCCGAAAGTGAAGGCCCCATTAGGTTGCGCAGCGCAGATACAGGGACATATTGCCTTCCCAGCCCAGTTTCTATTCGAGTCTGACCATGACAAAGTGGACGGTTTGCCTGACATGGCCAACTTGAGCGAGCGGGAGACATGCTCACGATTTACCCGTTCCGTGTGTCGATGACCAGGGGAGCCCGCACCGGAGGCCACTCGCGCAGATCAGGCGATGTGGCGAGGGACGCAAGTATATGGTGCAGGTTTCGGCCTTCTCAACGAAGGTCCATCCATAGCCGAGATCAAGAACCAATGCGGACAGTGACAATGACCTATGTACCACTTATCGGGCCCTAGAACTTACTCGGCAGAAGGGTCCAGGTTTCGTGTAGTGGAACTAGAATGACCATCCTTCCAATTGCTCTCGTAGCCATAAACAAAGAAAGCGACAGTCCCTCCATTCCATTGCGGATGGATGTAGGAGTTGCAAAGTGCAGTTGAGGCTAGCCATGGCTCAGCAAAGGGCAAGATATCTGAGTGAGTTTGATTGGATTCCAGGTAGGCCGCGAGGAGACATTCCATCAAGCGCTGTTGATTGACTGTATTCGACAAAGTACATAGATCATAGTCCTCGTGATTGATCATGTCTATGCAACTTGCCGGACCATCATCAAAATCATCCAGGTCGTGTCCGAGCCATTACTCGGAGCGCGACTAGCCCAGTCTACGAAGAATAGCACAGGCTAGAGGGTGAGTAAGGAAGCAGCAATAGGAGAGAGGAAGGTTAGGAGACAACAACCATCTACTGGCAAAAGGAATCGAACCGGAAGTATACCTACCTATGGGTGCCACCTCTCTTTTTCTTACAGTCTTGCCGGCTTCCGGAGGCTCGCTTACAGACGGATAATATAGACGCATCTGGAATCAAATCGATCAGATGGCATTCTCAGACACGATACCTACAGCTTGTGATATCTACTGCCATTGCTCACAGGCGCCAAGGAGCAAGTTAGGTGCACGGGTGGGAAAACCTATAGCATTGCGCCGTGACGCCGACGGCTTGATACCCAAGAAGCCGTGTCATGGTCAACAAGTCACGCATGTTCTCATAGTCAGGTCCGCAGCAGCAGCAGTCGCTCGTTGGTAATAAACTGATGGCGATGGTAGTTATAAATACACTGGTATAAATTCAATAAGTAACGTCAAGTACTCATCAGTCAAGGCGCTCTCCTTGCCGTAGTAGCAGCCGCATTAGCAGCCGCCGCTCTCGCCGCCTTTCACATCTTTCATCCACCCACCCATCCATCCATCTAACCAATCAATCCACGCCCATGCTCATCATCATCATCCATCTACTTGAGCATGGCGCGGCTGCCGTCGATCTCCTCGGCGGCGGTCTTGGAGCGCGGCTGGTCCTGGTCGCCGTAGTGGGCGACGTCGCCGCCGAGCTCGTCGATGACCTTGCGGCTGTTCTCCTTGGACCTCTCGCTAGTGTCTTTCTTGAGGTCAGCCACTGGGTTGGATGGGGAGTAAGAAGGAGGTAGGTAAATAATGTCGGTATCGACTGGCTGGGGAGAAAAAATGATGTCCTCCAAAACATCTAACTAGTTACGCCTTTGGAGATTTGCGCGGACGGCACTGGCACTTACTGGGGTTGGACAGGTTGGCCTTGTGGCCGGCGACGCTGTGCGAGATGGTCTCCTTGCCCTGGGTGAGCTCCTGCATGTCCCGGGACATGGTCGACTTGGCGCCCGCGGAATCCATATTGGGCTGCTGGCTGCTTGGTAGCTTAAGTGGTGGGATGAGGAAGTGATGGAGACTTGGGGAGATAGATGTGCAGTTCGCGGCAGGTGAGTATGCTCAACAATATATCTTGTCTGTGTCTGTTCTCCTGTCTGTTCTTCGAAAAGAGCATTCTCATCCGGCGAGCCTAACGACCACCGCGGACATCTTATATGTTTGCATGGCGGACTCAGCCGGTCACAGGTTTCCGTGCAATGACGTCGCACCTCGCCGACACGCCCGAGTCTTTCTCCTCGTTCTAAAACGTTGTGGTACCTACGGATTACAGGACCGCCTTCCAAGGTGGATCTCGATGTCGATGCCACCCACCAGACTGTCCAGACGATTCTCTTGAAGTATTCTGTTTACTGTCAAGTCACGGGTCGTCGCGTGTGCGATGTGTCAACTGCCCGGCCCACCTGTGCTTGTGTACGTCTCGACGTGTCAGGTATCGAGCGCGTGAAGTGCTTGCTGCCGGGGTACGTCATAAGTCGCCGGTATCAGGAAATAAACCTGCGGGTCCTCTGTTATGCAGATCTCATGAGCCAATCATCACCAGGGGCCTACCTACTTAGGTAAGACGACTCAGTTTTCGACGCAGATCGGCCTTGGGGGCCAAACAAACAGCCTTAATCGAACGTTGGACAGTTCCTGCCGCCTACCTGGCTAATTGATGACTGAGTGAAATAATAGGCAAGGCCTTTCGGAGTGAGGTCCGGCTTTCTTCTGCCTCGAGTAGTAGTCAGACGCCCTACATAAGGTAAGGATGTAGTTCCCGTAGTCGTCCGCCCTTAATTAATTCGAGGAGTTGTTCGAACAGCAAGGTTGTTATTGTACGCATGCATCTTTCATTGCGTGGAGTGAGCATACCGAGGCGTGAATGATTAGAGGTTGTTTCTGGAAACTGAAATCGCAATTTGACAGGAAACTGGTAGGTTAGAGACGGTTCGCTTTCGAAGCTTCTTTAATCTTAAGTGCAAGTAAGCTTACACCCGAATAATAATATGAGTTATTGAAAAGCCCTTATCAGCGTAGTTTAGATGATAAATTAGCTTCTGGCAGAGAACTTGCATACAGATCTTCCCTCTAGTGTAGAACTCGGATATAGCACTTTGTCCAGTAAGTTTTCAATTCTGATGTTAAGACTCAGGTCGAAGTCAAGTTGACTGCAGTCGTTGTATCTAATAGTTAGTGGTTATCAGAACTGGTCATGGTGTTTAACTCTGGCTTTTGTCCAGCGTCACTCTACTTGTGATAGACTGCTGAACGTAAGAGAAATGTTGGCAGAAAGTCCCCTGGCCTCGCGGAACAGATGATTAAGAGCCCGACAGCGTCACTGGATCACGTTGGAAAGCAATAACCCTTCTCAGTTCGATACGCGCACTGGTGGATCTCCGTCATGAAGTTGGATTATGAATATGAGTGTGTTGTGTGTGTGTATGTGAGTGTAATGGGAACAATCTCTCTCTCTCTTGTAAATGCAGCATTTGGCCTCGGTGGCCGCCGCCGGGATCTCCTCGAGCCGTTCTTTGGTCTATGTGTGGGTATACGAGAAAAAACCGCGCGCAGTATGCCCACCAGATTCTATCTATCGTCTATCCCGTCATCTATTTTATTATCCGTCCGTCCACCGATGTGGCAATAGTAGTATGAGGGAGGGTTCGAAAAAGTAACAATAAAAAAAGTTCCACGGCGCCGCATTACTCATTAGAAAGGTGTACAGGGCAGGCGTGAAGGCGCGAATGGTGAGTGGCGATCACGCACTCCGAGCCGGCCGTGTCTGCGTGTAGTGTAGAGAGCGCCGTGGGGCGGAAGTAAGCCCCCCGTACGGACGGGGCTCGCTCGCTCGCTCGCTCGTTCACACCATCTCGTTGTCGGGGCGCATTCCGGAGCGGCTGCCCTGGTCGTGGCTGCGGCGGGTCAGGGTGCCGATGCCGCGGAAGAGGCCGCGGTGGCTCTCGCGCGCGCTGGTGTTGCTGGGCAGGCGCTCGAGGGCGCCGCTGGCCATGGCCGACTGGCTGCTGCCGCTGGGCTCCTCGTTGATGCGGGGCGGGTGGGTGAGGGGCCCCTTGGGGTGGCTGGCCTTGCGGGTGCTGAAGACGTCCTGGTACATGTCGTTGGTGGTGGCGAGGCCGTCCGAGGCGCGCGAGCTGGCGCGCGGCCGCCGCGACGACACGAGCAGCGAGGGGTCGGCGCGGTGCGGCTGCGCCGCCTGCTGCTGCTCGTACGACGGCGGCTGCACGTTGGCCTGGTAGACGGGCCAGTCCTGGCCCGAGATCTGGTACTCGCGGCGCGGCTGCTCGATGCCGAGCGCGACCATGGTGTCGAGCAGGGCGAGGGCGAACTTGTTGTGCCGGATCAGCCGCAGCAGCTCGTTCTGGTAGCTCGTCTTGTGGAAGCAGATCAGGTTGAGCGTCATGCAGTACGCGTCCTCGAACCCCCGCAGCTCCGTGATGATGTTGCCGGCAAAGTCGCGCTTGTTCTCGAGCACGTACTCGGTCATGCGCGCCTCGAGCTCCTTGATGATGGCCGGCGAGGTGCCGTACTTCATGCGCAGCTCGAACACGTCGGCCAGCTGCCCGCTGCGCCGGTGGTTGAGGATGAAGACCTCGTTCAGCACCGAATTGGGCGCCTGCACCATGTGACCCTCCATCTTCTTGAACTCGGTGTAGAGGAGCGAGATCTCGGTGACGTAGTAGTCGTCGCCCGTCAGGGTCGCGCCAGTGCTGCCGTACACCGTGATACGGTCCCCGACGTCGAAGGGGTGCTTGACGAAGACGAAGATGATGGACTGCAGGAACTCCTGGGCAGTGGCCTGCAGGAGCCACGAAAGACCGAGGACAGCAGTACCGGCAGATGTCAGAGCCGCGGACGAAGACGACGAGAAGATGGAGATGAAGATGACGATGGTGATGATGATGATGCAGACGAAGAACACCCTGTCGAGTTTGGTGATGACCGAGTCCAAATCCTTCAGCGAAGCCGCAATCGCCTTTTTCTCTCGGTGTACCTCGTCCACATAAGCCTCGAGCTCCTCCATGGACACGTCGCCGTTCAGATCACGATCAAACAAGTAAAAGGCTGCTTCGGCATCTTCCGGCGTGGGAAAGGCAGGGTTCAAGTCGTGTGGTGTTAAGAGATCGGCGCCCGGTTTGGCATACGTGCGGAAGAGTCGACGGGCCAGCACCTGCGCGGTGCCGGTGTTGCGAAGCAGCTCGGAGACAACCTTCCGTGGGTGGTTGCTAAGCCGGACTTGGCGGCCGGTGAAATCGCCAGCCACACGGTTCGCAATATCACCGATTTTCGTGGCGGCTTCCCGAGCATTGTCGGCAATAAATCCGATGGGAGTCTTTGCGCCAGAGCCCGTAACCTCCCCTCCCATCACTTCGGCCTCCGAGACAAGCGTATCCTTGGAATGCTCGTAGAGGTGAACCAGGTATCTAGATGATGGGTTAGCATTACCGGACAGGGAAGGACTGCGGTGTCTAGACCTACGCGATGCTTTGCTTATTCGTCTCGATGCGAGTGGAATAAGTGCGGGTGTGGAAGGTCATGGCAACCCATTGGATCAAGACCTTCTCGATGAAGTTCATAAGAGCCAGGGCGAAGAGCGCGATGACAACCTTGTGAACGACTCTGATCCACTCGATATCAGGCCAGCGTTCGTCACCCGAGGCAGGGACCTTGTGGTTGTTGAGGATGGGGAAGTAGGATATGAGTACGGCCAGCATCCAGAGAAACAGGGCCATGTGCAACTCAAGTGACTTGCCGATATCCCGCCACTTCTTAGCGTTTCCGGACCCCATGATCTTAGCACCGAGGTTCAAGATCCACGGCATGATAGAAGTAACGATGCGGGAGGCCCAGAGCGAGAGCCAGATGATCTCCAGCCAGATGCCGAACCAGAGCAGCTGCACGCCTCCGGGGCCGCCAATGATCGGCTGCTGATCCCTGGGCAGGTAGATGCCCAGGAAGATGGGAGCGAGGAGCACGGCCGTGACTGGCAGACTGTAGAGGAAGTAGCGCACCATGCGCGGGAGCTTCCGGATCAGGTTGAAGAGGAGGTTGACTTTACTCGGAGGCTCGGGTGGCGGACCGATGATGGCCGTCTCGGGCGCGGGCTGGTTGAAGATGTCTTCCTTGCCGCTGTCGCGAGTGCGTACTCTCGAGTATTCCCGCTGGAGATCCGCATCCTCCTCGTTGCTGATAGCTCGCTCGGCCTTGAGCAGAGTGAGATCGTCGACCAGGCGGTTGGCGTGGTCCCGGGATTCCGCAGGCGACATGTTCATGGGATCGGTGTTGTAGCGATCCGCCTCCGTGGGAAGCGCGAGATGCTTGGGTCTCTGGGGTAGGTCCTGGCGCTCGCCGGCATCCTGATCCGACATGGTGCCGGATCGCGTCAAGGTCGGGGAGCTCTTCTCGTAGTACTCATGGTTGCCAGACATGTTGGGGCTCCAGGCAAGACAGGCTATGCGATTTCCACGGCCTGTCGAGGTGGTTTGGAAGCTGTATTCTCCTCAGCGCAGCAAATCAAAAGCCGGACAGCTGGCTGCGCTGTGATATCAGCTCGGCACTTCAGCAGGGGCAAGCTGCGAAATTGGAGATCGAGAACGGGGGCGGCGAACAAAGCAACCCGCGTCTGTGTTGAGCGGAAAAAAAATCCAGAAAGTCGGCAATGCTAGACGCTCAAATCAAACAGGCCAACGTGAGGTGTTCAGTTGGCTGGACTAGAATTAAGCCGACGAGAGGAAACAAGTATAAACGAGCGTGGGTTGGTTGAAGATGTAACAAGGTCGGGTAGCGGCGAGGGTGGTAATATGTGGTGATATGTCGTATTATGGCTGTGTATCAGGGAAAGATGCTGGTGCTCTCAGGTCGGGGGCCCGGGTTGATGAGCAGGTCTAGAACGGGCGGTTGGAGGATGCCAGGACTAAATGGAGCGAGATTCGCCGGGGAAAATACTGGAGTCCATTCGATTGAAGATTTCAGGGAATGGGAAGAGAAACTCTCGAACGTGACGAGGCGGCGACAGCCAACAAAGCTTTCGCCCAGAGAGTGTGATCTTCGATTTGGGCCCGCCGACTAAGACAAACCGCCAAGGTGTCGCGCCCTTTTCCAAGGTTCCACAGATAACCACACAGTGTCGGCAGCTCTGGGCCAATCGCCGCTGGGGATACCGCCGCTTTTGGTGTGTACTAGCGCCGTGGCTCAAATTTTGCTCCAGGCACCGTTCCCAAGCTCCCAAGGTACGGTATGCAGTGGCAGGACCCCATTAACTCTTACTTTGGATATACTACCATTCAATGCGATGAATACGCTACTGCACAAGTACTTGACTTGGTGATAGCTTCAACATGGCGACACACAGGGAAACAAGTCCAGATGCCATGGTTGTTGTTGTTGTTGCTGTATATCTAATGTACTGTAGTGATGATTCCGTGAAGCTCGCGGCCCCACGATACCTGTTTGATACGAAGGGCAGCCCAGTGCGAAGCTCGGGAGTGCATGTGAATGCTCAGCGGACAGTATCTCCCTAGTCCCGTACTTCATACTGATGATGGAATCCACCTCACACAACTGACATATGATCAGCCTGCTTCCCGCCCTCACCCGCGCTCCCGTTGCTGGCTGGCAGGCTGGCTGTCTGACGGACAAAATAGTCGTCCGAACCCGAGCACAAGGTAAAGATGGCATGCCGCCGCTACCTAAGCTGTTCAGTCGGATTGAACGCTCGTCAGAGGAGCCCCTTTCCGCAATCCTCTGCCGACAACTCCTTCCAGATCCAGGGTCCCGCTTAGCGTGCGCGATACGAAGTACGTACCGTTCCGTTCCGTTTGTTTCGGGCACACCGCACTTAGGATATGCAGGGGCCGTGGAGCCCTTCTCCTTGATTTTATCGGGTGGTGCTTGGCACGGCCAGGCACGGCGCCTCTCATCAGGGAGTCAGGGACAGATCAGGGACTGCAGGCTGTGCGGCCAGGGAGTCAGGGCGCTGAGCGCCTCTGCATCGCGGCCACGGCATTGGCCGGTGTCGCACGTGCTATGCTATCAAGATTACCCCTTTGAGAGGCCTCCCCAAGAGGTGCTGGGATCAGCAGCCATTCACTGCCATTCACAGCTCTAAGCGTGCCTGGTCAAGCTGGCCAAGTTACCGGTGCCGTGATCTACAGTGGTCCCCCCTGTAATTGGATCTATAGTAGACCGGCCATTTTTATCCAACTAGTAGCCCCTATCCTCCTAGAGGTCGGCACGTGATTTCTGAAGATGTCAGCCCCACATAGTCTCTGTACTTAAATTTTGCTGCGTCCACCACCAATTATTAAGTCACTCAACTATATTTCAACCGTTTCTCGCGATAATATGGAAAACTTCAGACCTACCGACCATTAAGACCTGCCGGACCTGCCGGCCATTGGGAGTGTGTGGCCATTAGCCATTGGGAGTGTGCGGCCATTAGCCATTGGGAGTGTGCGACCGGCCATTAGAGTGTGCGGCCATGGGAGTGTGCGACCGGCCATTAGAGTATGCGGCCATGGGGGTGTGCGACCGGCCGAATCTGTGGGGCTCTGACCAATCAGAGCCTCCCAAAATCTCCCTCCCCACCAATCTCTGATCCCAGCAACTGCATAGATCTGATAAAAGGTAACCAATTTGCACTTAGGCGGTTAGGGGTGATTTCCTCACCAAAATTATATCGGGCTCTCCAAACCTATCCTATTAGCCCACTTAATCCGCCAAAAGGGGGTTCCAATTACAGGGGGGACCACTGTACAGCACACCACCACGCACCACCGACATGCCAACTCCCTACGATCAGGGCTACGAACCTACAGAGGCGGCTATCTCAGACGGAGGAACAAATGAGAGATAACCGGGTGCACGGGATGCAATGTGCGGCCCGCCCCAGCCGCCAACGCCATTGTTTCTCCCGCCAGACCACCCTCGCGGCTTTCCGACCCAGGCAATCCGAGGGCGACGACCTGAGTCCCGAGGCTGAGTCCTGACCAGTGGACCGCGAAGTCGCGCCCATGGGGACTTGTTGCAACGGTACTGTGTCGTTGTAACAGGACTGTGTACGGTGCAGTGTCGTAGGGGCTTCCCGGCAGAACGGGTGGGTTGGTCGTGTTCGATGCATGGCTCTGAATCTTATGATTCAGGTACCGCCCGCTCGGTCCGGCGGGCGCACACAAGCAGAGTCCCTGCTTGTCCGCCTACGTAGAGTCACCTATCACCAGAACAACGACAACAACAACAACACTCAGCCCAGAAGCCACGCAAGTGAAGGGGATGAAGAGAAAAAAATCGTCGTCAGTTGGTCTCCGCGCATATGCAACGACGACGACGACGATGCCAGCACTTCGCATCCTGATGACTAAAAAGTACCGATGCACGCAGTCCACCGCGCCCACATGCTTGCGTGGCCAGGAGTCGGTCAGACCCTGGCAACTGGCGGCTCTGCCCAGTGGACCTCGGTCTAGACTCTCGTTGCTTAAACAAGACTCTGCAGCGTGACGCTGGGCCTACCGAGCTGGCATGATTGGAAGATGTCTTCAAACACGCGACATGGTATCAAACCGTTGAAAGAAACCTCATAGAGAGGAAGGTGAGCCATGATGTCTGACGACCAGCTCTGAAGAGTATCCCTCATCATGTGCTACGCCCACCGCCTGCCCAAGAGTGTCACCGACGCCGTGGGAGCACCAGGGCCACTCGTGGTCCGCGCTCTCTCGTCCTTGCGCTTCTTTCTCCACGATCTGACCCGGATTTTGCCATGAGATCACAGCAGATCGAAGATGCGTCCACGGCTTTCCGCCGTCCCAAAGGACTGGATTGACTTCTGGGCCACCCTCTCGCACGTACCGGCAGTCCTTCCATCATCGAGCTCCTACCGGTATGCAGCGTTCTGCCCCCTCTTCTGAACAGCGGTGCCTATATAACTCATCCCCTTAACCGACCTTCATAAGGAGCTCGACGACTCTCCAAGCAAGCTTTACAATGTTGCCCCCCCACTCCATGAGAGCACTCGGTTACACTTGACTGGGCATGGAGTTTTGAAACCGGGACTACTGACTTCAGACCCGGCTTATTTTTAGACTACTACTGCACCTAACTTGCTTAAGTACTCAAGGTGAAGCATTATATGTGCTGTCCATAACCTCTGGCTGCCCTTTGCGTACTCTCTGCAGTTGCTATTACACTGATAGGTATTTGAACAGCTTGCATCTCTGTCTAGCATACCACGCATGAAACATATGCTGATCGTGAGTACTAGTACCATGCAGAATCGTGATCGACGTTTGGCCGAGTTACCTTTGCACGTTCCGCCAGGTCCGAACGAACGAACCACGACTCATTGCCGCCGGCTCCTTGGATGACCACCCGCGGCATCTGCAGCCACGATCGCGTTATCCGCCGCGCGCTCTGCACGCTATGCCTTGTCTCCCGAGGTTGGTTCGATACGTGCTAGCGGTCCACAGAAAGACCCCCAACGGCGTTCAACTTCCACGCCACGTAACTTAACCCCCTCTCTGCGCCTCTAGTGTTGTTAGTACAACCGACCTGTCCGACAGTGAGTAAACAATAAATGGTCCAGTCCCTCGCCGCTCCGCAAACGTTCAAGTCCGCATTCCGGGGAGGGAGGGCAGGAGCACACAGGGGTTTTCGTGAACCTCGGACGCGCGTCTGCTGCAGCGCGAACGCGAGTAAGGACTGCCTATGGTATGGTATCTCGCAGGCCGTCCGTCTTTCTTCACCACAGCGTAGCGCGCGCGCGCGTCGTGTTGCTGCAAGCAGGCTCTATGAATGACGTACAGCAGCCTGGAATCACCTACCAAGTACCTATCCAGTCATCGATGTCGAACTCGACAAGCCCATGGGGACGGAGGGAGGGGCAACGACGACGACAGCGACGACAAAGGCCAGCCAGCTCCATCAGGGCGCCAGGGCGGACTGGCCTGACTAGGTAAGCAAGTGAGGAGTGAGTACCGGTTAATGCGCAGGCTGCACGCATACGGTACGGCGGGCTCGCCATCCTCGATCCTGCCACCACCAGGGGCCCAGACCAAGAAATGCGCGTCGTCATGATGCTTGCAAGAGTTGCATAGGTGTCTGTCTGGATGAGCTCGCGCGCCGCCCGGTGGCTTAGGTAGGTGTGGATGGATTCCATGGGCAGAGCTTGCCAGAACATCCATCCCTATCTGTTCCTTCTCGTCTACGACTCAATCCTAGAAGCGAAGTTGAGTACACCAAAACCCGCACGCGGCTGCAACGTCGGGATTGATAGATTCCCGACTCAGATTGGGGGGCACCCGTTGGCGGACAAAGAGGGAGACTTCGGCCCCCATCGCGGCAGGATTACATGTTCCTCCCCCAACTGAGTGCATCCCACGGACTCGACGATGACATAGCGTCATTTTGCTCAGCTCCGGCGTCTCTCGTGCGCCACTTACCTAGACTGGCGAGGCGATCTGATCGTTTCTCGTCGCTGCAAGGCTATTCAATCCGTTGCGGTAGTTACTGTCCAGCATGATAGCATCCAGTGAAAGTGACTGGCAGATTCCAACCTCATCCCGTGGCTCACCTGTGTTTGACGTGTAAGCAATCTGCGAAGGAGGTCTCCAAAACTCTAGGCACCTGAAAACACAGACTAAAGTGTCTACCGGTACCGGTGGCAATATGCTGGGCGAAGTAGGTAACTGGGAAAAGAGAGGGATACTCTTTTTCACAACCTCATGTGTCACTCGGAGCAGGGTATGGATACGGTCCGCCAACTTGGTGTAAATCGCCAACTTACTCAAGTATATACGGTCACAGCAGATATTGGCACGTCAATATGCAGATAAGTCCTTACTAATTTTGTACGTGATTTACGTTGAGAGATCGAGTTTTTTTTATTTTTATTTCTGCCAAATAATACATTCGAGTGACAACTGCATGCTCCGCGGGTTTCGCCGTGGTTGGAGTACAATTCGGCCGCGGTTAACCCTCTCCTTCCAAGTCTGACAGGAGCAAGCCCGGTCACCGACCCTGCCTACCAGAGAGAGCCGCCTACCGACTGCCGACTCGCTACCTAGGCTGAGACCGTCTGGTCGAAGAAGCCGACTTTGACAGAGCCGCCCAAGGCCTTCGTAGCGTACTATTACTCTCCACGTTAGCCGACAGACCATCTCCTGCAATGCGCAGATATCCATGTTGGATACTTGAGTGGTACCAAAGGGGAAAGGTGGGGGGGGGGGGGGGTCGGGTGGGGGATGGGCAGTTAGGGGGTAGCGTAAAAGAAAAACAGGGAGCCCTACGTTGAAGATGCCGTATCGGTACCCGATGAAGTACGTCCAGTCGTCGTTGAGCGTGAGCGGCGTGCCCAGCCCGGCGAACGTCGCGCCCCCGTCCGTGCTGTAGCTGAAGTTGCCCGTGCGGCCGGTGCCCGGCCAGATGTCCACGGTGCAGCGGAGGTAGATCTCGCCGCCGGCCGATGCTGGTAGAGGAGCCGTGGCCACGCTGGCGCCCGTGTCGGCCGTCTGCCACGTCGTCGAGTTTAGCACGAGGCTGTCCGTCATGGCGACCCGGAGCGTGCCGTTGTCCCGCGTGACCCCGATCCACTGCGCCCCGACGACACGCAAGTGGAAGTCAGTACTCAGGTGCCTTGTTCTGGATTCTGGACTTGGAGCAGCCTGGGATCTTGATGTGCTTTCGAGGCCTCAAGACCCTCTAGGAGAAGAAAAGGAAATTAAGGCTAAAACGAGGGAGGGGGGGGGGGGGGGGGATGGGGGCCGGGAGTGATGATGAATCTGGAATGCACATACCGCCGACTGATCGCGGAAGAGCGCCACCCCCGCGCGGTCACCGTCGGTCATGTTGGTGGTGTCCATGGCGATGGTGGCGGTGCTGAGCGGGCCGTGGATGCGGTGCGTCAGGGTGTTGCGCGCCTGGTATAGGTCGTCTGTGACCGACGAGGTCGAGAGCGTGAGCCCCCCGCCGTCGCCGTCGCCGTCGTCGTCGCCCACGGCGAACTTCGTCGTGTCTGGGTTGTGATTCCACTCCCAGGCCGGGCCGAGCGCCGCGCCCGAGAAGTTGTCGCGGCCCAGGGTCGGCGCCACCACCGCCGGCGGCAGCGGCCGCGGGAGCGACGCGGGCCACGCGCCGTCGACGACGTCCTGCAGGACGGGGAAGCCGTCGTCGGCGCCCCACGCGATGGGCGCGAGCACGGGGATGCGGCCGCCCGGGTAGGCGTCCTGGAAGGCCATGTAGTACCAGTCGCCGGCGGGCGTGTCGACGATGCCGCCCTGATGGGAGTAGCCGCCGTCGGGCGCGACGGGCCCGGTCAGGCCGTCGACGAGGATCTTGATGCTGTAGTTCCCAAACGGGGCCGGGGCCTGCAGGACCCATTCCTGCGAGGCCGGGTGGTCCGTCAGGATGTAGTAGCTCCCGTTGTGCTTGTACATCCGGCTGCCCTCCAGATCCAGCCCCGAATCCCAGATCTGCTGGGTCTTCACGATGCTCGTCGCGTTCGACGACAGCTGAGCCACCGACAGCTGGGTGCTGCCGTACGCGACGTACATGGTGTCGTCGTCGTCGATCAGGAGGCCCGCGTCGTAGAAGCAGGTATCGAGAGTGGCGTGCAGGCCCCACGGCCCAGCGACTTCAGGGGCGGTGTAGACGTAAGTGTTGCCCGACTGGATGCATCCGAGCCAGTACCAGGTGTCGTCGCTCGCGCGGTACCGCATAGACGAGGCCCATATGCCCTCGACGTACGCGCGCTGACCGTCGCGCAGATAGTACCCCTCTCCCCAGTCCAACACCGGGACAGAATGGCCAATGTATTCCCAATCTACCAAGTCATATGATCGAAGAATGGGCGCGCCAGGGGAGTACGCCATGGTGGAGGCCGAGTAGTAGAAGGTGTCGTTGACACGGAAGATATCCAAGTCCGCCAAATCCTCCCATAGCACTGGATTTGTGAAATTGCCATAGCTCGCTGTTGGCGATGCCGCAACTGGACTTATTGCAGACATGTCTAGGCGCGCGAGCATCACCGAGGCCAGACCGCCACAAACTGCCCACGCAGCTGTTGACTTGGGCAATAGCATCTCGGCCAGTTTCGTGATGATACCTTGAAAAGCGTGGAAGAACTTACTGCGCAGAGAATTCGACGACTGTGTGTGTCTCCAAGACCTCCAGCCATCTCCGGGACTCTACCGCTGAGCAAGACTTCTATTGCCACTTACCTTAGCCCCTCTCGAGGGTAACATTCGGTGGCTACTTTTGTTCACGAGCCATCTTGCAGCCGTCCATATCCTACTGTTACTTAGCCCATTGCAGTACCCAGGGAGTGAGCCTTGGTAGAGAGAAGCTTGAATGACTGCGGAGTCGTCAAAATCAAGTAGATCTTGCGGGGAGAGCTGACGTCGTCATCTGCTACAGGCGCACCAATGAAGGAGTCGACAACGTGATCAACCCTGAAGCCGCATCTGCGAAATCTGGGGAATTCCAAGGGCCCCGAGAACCTGACCCCAGCGTGATGTGGTAGCAAGAGTTGCGACTATTGGCTCGGGAGAATCGTGAGCGTGTCTCTTCATTGGGGATATGGAGTGTGGGGTTCCGAGAGGCGAGAGAGACAACAGCAAGGCGGGAAGACAGCTCCCTGTCGACCCTGTTGGCGGCGCATTCTAGACAGGCTTCTAGAACAACGGGAAGTGCAAGGCATCATTTGTGCGCTTGCTTCAGCACGGAGAAATTCCCACAGGCGGCGTTGCTCGTCCGGGTTAAGACGCTCCGGGCACACGGAGAAGTCTGTATCGTGCTGGGCTGATAGTGAGACAGTCAAGCCTTAGAGCCTGGGGACTTCAGCTGAAGAAGCCTGACATTCTCGGTCTAGACCATTGTCAGTGCCGTCGAAGCAAGTCTGGCCGGCGAGCAGGGCTGAAGTGCGCAGAGCTGAAAGACACGGAGCTGAAGGAGCAGAGGGGGCACTGGCTCAGCTCCTGATGCTGCTGTTGGCTCGCGACTAACAGGGTGAGTTGACCAGAGGACAAGCACTAGGTAGCATGTAGAGTCA
This sequence comes from Xylariaceae sp. FL0804, assembly GCA_022539325.1. NCBI lineage: Eukaryota > Fungi > Ascomycota > Sordariomycetes > Xylariales > Xylariaceae > Xylariaceae sp. FL0804. The sequence continues at coordinate 1,010,225 of JAJKLG010000010.1, forward strand.
ACGCAACTATAGAGCGGGTGGACGAATTCATCGATTAGATGGTGACATGACAATCGGCCGAGAATGTGTAGGAATCAAAGTTACTCACCTTACCTACGTCTTGTCAGCCTGTTTTTGTATATGGTACCGCTCTCGGTCTCCCGACATACCAGGCCCGGTGTGTGTTTTCCGGTTGCAAAATGTGCTGCGACAGAATTCTCTCCATAGGTCGTCCGGTTGCGACGGGCTACGGTGCTGGCCCGAGGGCACTGGCATTCACGGCCACGTGGGAGCTGCTCGGGCTCGGTATCCTAGGAACCCCGGCCATCGGCGTCGGCCAGGACACTGACGATAACTGTCTCACAACAACAAGTTCCATCCGCAGCCGCCCGGCCAAGGGCATTTGCAATGCCAAGGGAGTGGTACCTAGGCACCTAGGTAAGTCAATAGGTAGTACCGTGTCTGGCCGGCGCCGGTAGGAGTAGCCTCGTCGACGAACAGCACAAAAGCCTGGCCCTGGTGCTGGGAGGCTGGGCGTAGGTCATGAGACCTGCGCGGCAAGTTGACCAACGGGACTGGGTGCCGACTGGTCACGCCTCGCCGGCCCATTGGACAATTGGACGTCGCGTTCCTGGTTTTCTTCTGCGTAGAAAGGCTGCTTACGACTCGCGGCGTGGCTCGCGTGGTCAGGCGAGCTGGCTGCCAACCACCCGCCCCGCGCTGGTGACGAGTTGGGAAGTGTCGGTTGAGTCACTGGTGACTGAGAGTTTGAAGATCAGTTGACTTAGCCTTTGGGGCTGGCCAGACAGGTCGGCATGTCGGCGATTCGCCATGCGACGACAGAGTATGGTTGTGGGTCATGATCGATTGGAAAAGGGTGACGAGCCGGTGTATCCTGTGTGACGAGCCACGGCATAGACGATGATTCCGGTGACCTTTTGCTTCTTCTCCTTATTTGTGACCACGGCATACAACGACAGGTCGAGTAGGTAGGGAAGATCATCAAGCCATGGTCCCTAGAGAAACAGACGGGAGGCTATGACTAGAGCAGGTCAGCCACCCGCGCCCCGCGTCGTCTCAGGTCAAAGCCACGCTGACAAGCTGCGACGGAGTACGCATAGAAGTCACTTACAATAACCTACCAACCCAAAATGCGGTTTCGATGGAAGGATCCTTCTTGAGGCACTTTTTGCGTAGCATTAGCATTTTGACACCTCCTTTTTGCTTTATTCTGCGAGTGCCACGCGCGTAGGAAGCTGCATCTGATCAGCGCAGCTCCCCACGATAGACACCTCAAAGTTGATACAGATCGATCTGCAATTTGCACTTCATACTTCATGGCTCTCAGCCACTCGGCACGGAATTCATACAAACCGACTTCCGATGCGACCTTACTTAGTCATGGCAGTGGGCAGTGGCAGTGTCAGTGTCACAACGGGAACGTGTCTCGCGTGTCCAAGACAACCATCTTCTGCGCTACCCCGAGTAAGAGGAACAGACCACAATGATACAAAGTTTCGGTAACGTACAGTAGCGACGGACGGATGCTCCTTGGCACCATCCCAGCTTGACTGGCATCGGCCGTTGGGCATTTCGCGAAGCCGATAGCGCAAAGACGAGAGAGAAAGAGAAAGAGAGAGAGAGAGAAGCATCCGTGCTCTGATACTACCGCTAGATGCTCTAGACTTGGGAGTCTAGGAGTCTAGCCGGCCGCAAGCGCCAACGGCTGAACGGCTGAACAGGCGAACGGCGAGACCCGCCATCCCTTCTGCTCTGGCTCTTGTTGGCTCTTCTCAGCCCAGCAAGGCCGAGAACGAAAGCAAAAAAAGACCAGTTATTGTTGGTCACAACTCAGAAGCCACAACTTGGAGGGGGGTCACTCAGTCAGAACCAAAGCAGAGAGAGAGCCTCCCGTGGCCCCGAAGGTGTGGTCATGCGGCCGTATGTCTCTCGTCTGAGCATTGCGTCAGGGAGACGGCAACTAGCAAGGTCAAATTACGCGTACGCGGTAAGGCAGAGTCTTGTCCACTAGAGGTACGTACGCACGCAGCCTTGAGCCTGGTGAGTATGGGGAACGGCCAGTCGGCGTGCCGAGTCGAGAGTCGGCTCTCCTTGCCTTCGACGTTAGCGTTCTGTGGCGCCCTGTCCTCTCATCTCACCACGTTCCAGTCGGGGCCACGCAGGTGACAGAAGTCTCTCTCTCTCCCCCGCCCAGCACGGAAGCGTCTGTCTGCCATGATCGAGGGAGCTCTCGGGGTTGACCACATGGACACCCCCGCCCGCCACAGTGATGCGTTCGGCACAGAGCGCACACAGCGAAGTGCGAGATGAGACCCCTCATTGCTGGGGTGCTGGGCAGCCATGTCGTGTATATAGGGCCTGGGCCTGCCCCTCCGGACGGGACCGAGACGGTAGTATCCAGATTGGCTTATACATTTCCCAGATCAGCTCCCTGCCAATCATCGTCCTGTGCCACACATCCTGCGGGTGACTACTGGTGTTACCCATCCGCGCTAGAAACACGGCTGATTCGTGTGCTATCACCTCATCCATCAGCTACACCCAAGTCTGCCGCCGCCTCGACCCGCGGCGACACCCGACTGGGATCATGCCAAGAAACGCCGCCAGCTCTCTGCCTCTATATCATGATATGCCTGTCCCCCTCTTGCCCCTGGTCAGCTCGACCTTGCTCTTCATGAGGCTCTATCGCTGGCACCGCTCACAATACCGCCAACTCCTCAACTTCATCGACAGCACCATGGAGCAGACATCCCCCCTATTTTCCATGGCCCCTCAGGGGCCCACCACTTTCACCAAGTTCGGCGAGCTGCCGCCCGAGCTGAGGATCAAAATATGGCAGCACGCCATGCCGGAAGCCAGGACCGTGGTCGTCCGGTCTCCCCACACCAGCAAGACACAACAACAACAAAAACAACAACCACAGGCGCCGCCGTCACTCGACGCCATGCTGCTGCTCCCGGCGGCCGACGAGGCGGAGCAGCAGCAGCAGCCGGAGGCGGAGGAGCTCACGTGGCGGTCCACGACGCAGATCCCGGCGCTGCTGCACGTCAGCGCCGAGGCGCGGCACGAGGCGCTCAAGCACTACCGGCTCGGGCTCGGGGTCGGCGGCGCGGCGCCGCGCGTCTACGTCGACTTCTCGCGCGACACCGTCTTCTTCGGGCACGCGGAGCTGCGCCCCGACTGCGCGCGGCTCTGGGCGGGCACGGCGGACCTGGCGCGCGTGCGGCGGCTGGCCGTCGTGCCCGAGGGCGCCTGGCGCGCGCTCAGGTGGAAGGGCAGCGCCACCAAGCTCGACGGCCTGCGCCGCCTCATCTTCGTCCACGACAGCGACCGCTTCAGCCTCGGCCCGCTGCCCCAGCTGGTCGAGGACGAGGACGGCGCCGGCGCCGGCGGCCAGCTGCCGGGCCCGCCCGGCGGGGTCGGGGTTGAGGATGAGAAGGCTAGGGAGGAGGAGGACTACGATGATGCCGCCTCCGCCGTGGCGGTCGAGGAGCAGGTGCGGCGCATAGAGGAGGCGACGAAGACAGCAGCCGCAGCAATGCCGACAACAACAACAAAAACACCGACACACGAGTCGCAAGAGCGGATCCTGGAGCGCAAGAAGCGCATGCAAGCCGCGCGCGAGGAGATGGACACCCTCGCCATGGTGCTGCCGGCGCAGTGGGAGAAGGAGCCGGTCCTCTCGACGGCCGTGTTCAAGAAGAGCCGCGGCGACAGGTGGATCTGCTAGGCGGCGAGGTCGGTTCGGGTAACCACCACAAAAAAAGGGGAAAGTGGGCGAAGAAGGGGCGGCGCATCATCGGCGGTCATGACATACCCATATCGGGAATTCTTTTTCTTTCAAGGCGTTCGTGACAAGACATATTTGTTGTTTTACTATGTATCTAGCCTAGACCCAGCGCGTCGGGAGTCTTTTTTCACCTCTCATCCATACAACAGACTGAAAACCAAAGTCTGTCTAAGTGTATACAAAATGCACATATACATTTTCTACTCTTACACGCTTTGCTACTTGCCACATCATTCCCATGACGTCCAACGTGAGATCACAGCACATCCGATATCTAGGTAATCATGCAGGTAGGTAAGGATAGGAGAGACCCTTTGCATCACCGAATGATTCCGGTCCCGAGACGTCGTCACGCCACACGAGACCTGAGACGGTGCCTGGAGCGGGAGACGCAATGCGGCTCGCCGCACCGTCTCTTCGTCTTGGATGATATAAGACAGCTGTCTATGGAGCCGGTGCTGCTGTGACATCCCCCGCCCGATCCCCCCCTCGGGAGACGGTTTCCAGCGCGCCGACATGCCCGCCCCGCGTGCAAGCCCTACGGGCATCACAGACAGACAGACAGATAGTACCTGGTCGCGTGTGGCACACGAGGCTAGCTGGCCCGCCCCACGAGAAGCGGAACGCGCATCGCAGCCGGCCGCGCGGGATGCCGCGTCGTCGCCTGGCCGTAGCACGAGGATCTGCCCTATGGGACGGATACCGGGATTTATTTCACCATTTTCCTTCGGGAAGAGGAAGCAAAAGCCCCAGAGAGGAGATGGAAGAAGAAAAGAAATGAGGGAAATTGGCTCCCACCCACGACCTACATAAGGTCACGCTTAACAGCCATTGGAATATGAGAAACAGAAGCAAGAAACCCCGTGAAGAGAGAGTAAGCAAAAGCGACCTGCGTGCTCCTCAGCCCAGACCTACCCAGGATGTAAGGTCGTGTAACTCACCCCATCGCCCTATGATCTATCACACAGGAAACCCCCCCACGCTCATTACCTACGAGGCGTCGGGTCCCCCTCTACCCCTCATCCCTCCTGATCTGCGTGCCCTAGCGGTTCGATGAAACGGCCGGCCGCCCTGCCGTCCGCTTCCGCATCCGCGGCGGCCGCGCGCCGCCGACTCGGGGAGCCAGACGGATGCAAGCTTGGGGCGCGTCCACGCGTCCGCGCAGATGGGTTGCGTCCCCCTACGAGGCTGTGTCCTGCGTGCTGTCGTCGCTCGTGGAACACATAGAAGGGTGAAGAAGAGGGGGGGTTCGAGGGGAGGGAAGGAGAGAGAGAGAGTGTGTGTGTAAGAGAGAGAGAGAGACTGCCTTCTTGCTTTCTTTCTTCCTTTCTTTCCCGTCATCCTCTTGGATCCCTCACCCATGCCTACATAGGTAGGCCCCTTATACTCACTTGCCCCCCTTTTCTCCTCGGGCCCTTTCTGGCCGGGGAGAAGGACGTTGTTCCGTGCCACACCGATGCGATCTCTTCGTCTCCGGTCCCAGCCCCCCTCACTTTTCCTTCTGATTCTCTCTTCACGCTTTCGTCTAAGCAGAACGGCCGAGGCCCTATCATTTCTGAGACAACGGCGATCTGAAACAGACACACCACATAAGTTACACGCTCTAGGCTGGCTGCCTACGGCGATGCTGCGTAATGCGATTAATTATCGAACGACGTGTATCTGGCAGGGTAGGCCGGCTGGGTGTGTAGCACGAGCGCCAGACGCTTTCCTACCTCCTGGGAACCGACATATGAGACGGCAGAATATTGCATCATATGCGTCACTCTTCCTATGCCTCCCTCCAGTGAAGCCCGTACCCGCTGCAGTGTCTTGCCTGACCGCGTCACTTGTGGCGGACGGCTTGGCCCAGACAGACAGACGTTCGTTCGTTTCGTTTCGTTTCATGCCTCTCCTAAACCCCCATCCCTTATCCCTGCGCGGCCCTCTGCATTTGCATCGACGCCACCCCCGCCTTCTCGACCCTCAGCCGCCGCCCCTCCCCTGTCCCCCTTTCCCCCCTCCCCCGCCCTCACAACTTGCTGCTGCTGCTGCTGCTGACGCCCCCCAGACTGCCGGCCTCGTCGCCGCGGTCGCCGAGGTAGGCGGCGCCGCGGCGCAGCATCTCCACGGCCTCGCGGACCATGTCGTCGACGATCTCGCGCGCGGGCTGGACGCTGGTGATGGCGCCGGCGACCTGGCCCATGAGGTGCGGGGGGTCGACGTCGTGCCCTTGCTCGAGGTCCCACTCGATGGGCACGATGCCCTGGTTGCACAGCTCCTTCACGCGCTCGGGCTGCGCGTGCCAGCCCGCCACCCACGCGTTGGTGCGCATGCGCAGCGGGCGACCGGACAGCACGAGCGTGCGCTCCGTGTCGGCGAAGCCGCACTCGACGACGCTCTGCTTGTGCGCCTCGGCGCAGCCGGCCTCGGCGCTGGCCACGAACCGCGTGCCCACCCAGGCCCCCGCCGCGCCCTGCATCAGGCTGGCGGCGAGGGCGCGGCCGGACCCGACGCCGCCGGCGGCGACGACGAGCGCGGGGGACTGCCCGCCCAGCAGGGCGGGGCGGAAGCGCGAGGCCACGTCGACGACGGCCGGGATCAGCACGCTGCTGGCGATGTCGCCCGTGTGCCCCCCGCCCTCGCCGCCCTGCGGGCACACGAGGTCGACGCCGAGCCGCAGGGCCTTCTCGGCGTGCTTCGGGTGGCCGACCATGTTCATGACGAGCACGCCGGCGGCGTGCAGGCGGTCGATGACGTGCTTCGGGGGCACGCCGACGGCCGAGACGAAGAGCCGCGCCCCGGCCTCGATGGTGATGTCGACGAGCTCGTCCAGCTTGCCGTGCGTGTAGTCGTGGTTGGTCTTGCGCGCCGAGCCGCCGACCTGCGGCAGCGCCAGGTCGACGCCGAAGGGCAGGTCGGGCCGCGAGAAGTTGGCCTTCATCTCGGCCACGATCTCCCGCAGCTGCTCCGGCGTGTACATGAAGCCGCCGATCACGCCCAGCCCGCCCGCGTTGCTGACCGCCGCCGCCAGCTGCCCGCCCGACGTGCGCGCCATGCCCGCCAGGATGATGGGGTGCTGGATCCCCAGGAGCGTCGTCAGCGGTGTGGTGATCGGTCCCTTGGTCGGCGCCATGATGACGTGGGCGACGGGTGGTCTGGCCCGCGGTCTTTGGTCAGGTAGGGTACTTAGGTAGGGTAGGTTAGGTATTTAGGTAGCTCCCGGATGGTTCGGACGGTGTTGAGAACCGGTTGACCCCTCCTCCGAGAGTTTAGAGATCGCGAAATGGTTTCCTTGGCCGACGATATAGTAGGCCAGCCCCGGTGCGCTCCTGGTAACGCGTGTCCCTGTCACGCTTGCACGCCACACCAAGCCCGTAGGGGTGGTCGTTGGTTATTGATTACAAACTACTGTGTGGATGTTGATGAGGGGGGTGGTGAAGACAGAGAGAGACGTCTTCAGTCTGTGATGTGTGCTCCGTGGCATTCGAGTTGAAGTTGGTAGGTACTTAAGGCAACTTATCAATGTCCCTGGAGCTCCTTTTCTGACGTTACGGCGCAGGGGAGCTCGGTCGCGACAGCGAGTGGGGTTGGTGCTTTCTGGGGTAGGTCGGGGTAGGACGAGGTAAAGATGCCGAGGCAAGTTGGAGATGCCCACGTATGCGCACTCGAGTTGCAACACTTTGCTGCCGAGGGCTGCGTCTATAACTTACTTACTCAACTCCCCTGTTGCCGTTACAATAACTACCTACCTACAGTAGGTAGAGGGTAGAGGTATGGTCAGTTATGGCCATGTGACGGCACTCGTGTTGCACGCAGGCACAGGAGCCCAATTACTCCAACCTGGCAACCTGGCAACCTTACATTTGGTTGTTGTTGTGAGCGCTGACTACCTCTCAAGTAGAATAACATCGGGTGAGTGCTTACATCGATTCATGATATACGGAACGGTCGATCGGCCATGGGTAGAGTTGGAGCTTTCCTACTGGTATTTCATTGCTCCTCAACCATGAGAGCCAAGGAACTCGTCTCTGCAATGCGATAGACTTCCCAGGGCCATGTCTTTGTATCAGGGACGTCGTAACGTACAGTCAAAGGGAGGTGTCTATAGTATCTCCATGCTTCGTTGTCTCGTCTTCAATGCAGCTCTACCTGTTTAGCTTGCTCTCATAACGCCTAGCGCCCACATAAGCCCTCGCCCACATAATACTAGTTCATCAGCAAGTCGTGCTCTTTTTGTATTGCTACCGAAAAGAGGGCAGCCGGGCTGGCACAAAGTCGTCTCCTGGCGGCTCGTGAGGGGTCGACATATGCGGCCGGTGAGTTTTCCGCCGCTCTGCATCCAGCTCGGCCTCGGCCTGTTCGTCATCCGTGGCCTCATCCAAGATGGCCTCCTCTGGCATGGGCACATCTTCCACCTGGACCATCTCGGATTTCGCTTCGGGTACGGATTCGATGTGGAGGTTCTCGCGGCTGAGACCTCGGCGAAGCGCCAGCTCCGCCGCGGCGTGTCGGCTCTTCTCGATATTCTCGTCTTCCTCTCGTTCTAAGCGCGCCTCCTCCTGCTGTAGATATTCAATGGACCGCACCGAAAACGCGGCCGGGCTCTGCGGGTCGGATGTTGAATGCCGCCTCAGCCGCAGCGATGGCCTTGTTGAGTCTATCGTCGTTCTCGAGACGCTCCGGGGTATCCGGTAGTCTGCTCTTCGTTTTCCTTTGCTGCTCTTCGTCCTGTTGCTCGACCGATCATCTACGTGGTCCAGCGCAATGGTGAACTCGTCGTCGAGCGGCACTGCGTCTTCCTCGCCCTCCTCGTCGCTTGGAAACAAGTCACCTCGGGACCTGTATGAATCGCTGGTATTGCCACTGCCCGTTGTCCCACTCCGGTTCCTAGTCTGAATGGGTACGATTTCGGGCCGTACTTCGTCGCTTTCACGCTCACCCAGCAATGGTTCGCGCTCGCCTTCGAGCTCGTGTCTCGACGCGCCTGGGTGCTCCTGCAGATTCGCCGCACTAGGTTTGTATCGCAAGGTGCCCCGGACTTTGAAGGGGAGACGGCCGAGGAATCCGAGGGGCGCGGTGCTCGGTATAATAGTCGGGTCTTCGTGACCACTGGCCTTCCTCCGAGGTCCTCTGGTGCCATAGCTCATTCCACGACTCCGCGTCCTTGGCTGCTCGTTGATCTGACCGGCTGCAGATTTCTTGCCGGTGCCAGCCAGTAGGCGATCCCAGTCTTCGCTGCGCCCCCAGCCGCCCAGAAATCCATCGCCATCGGCGCCCAGTTCTTCGTCCCAGTCATCGTAGAAGTCAAAGCTATACTCGGCCCGGCCGCGTGCCCGTTGGCGTTCCCTGGCTCGTCGCGCACGCTCCTCTCGGTCGCCCAAGCAAACCGTCGTGCAGCTGTCGACGGCCGAGGTAATGGAGGAAAGGCAGGGGTTGACGTAGGTATGGCCGAAACTCCAAATCCCGGCGGCCGCGTTCTCCGTGACGGTCTCGGTGGTATGGGAGATCTGGTTCCATCTCTGGCGGAGGCGAGGGTCCTCGAGGAACGCCATCGCGATTGACGTGTGACAGACTCAGAGTCGATCCAAGCTGTAAGAATCGACGAGCGCAGGATGTTGGGGATAGAGTGAGGCGACGGTCGTGATGCGCCAGGCTACGAAGCGATGCGTGCAGAGTCGGAGCGACTGGGCGGAAGGTGTCGGATGCGGCGGCGCACAGCACGATCAGCTAATAACGGGGGGATGTGGCCGGGTGCGGTGGGAGAGGCCTTCCATCCGGCCCAGAAAGCGGCGGGCATCAATTCGTCGAGAGACAATCACGGTCAACGGAATACGACTCGATTGCGATGATTACAAGTATTCATGCTTTAGACTTCGGAGACGAGTGGACCAAGGTTTGACATTTGCAGCGTGCATTGACGCGGGACGGGAATGGTTGGGAGCGGCTGCGGCTAATAAGGCTTGAAGTGAGGTGTTGACTCGGGATGAGAGGTACTTATCAGAGTACCACTTCCCCACGTCGCCGCAGATTGGGCTCAAAAAGTCAATATTCCAAATTTACAAGTAAACGCATCGTGAGAGGCTCATTCGACGGATCGTTGAAGATGAGCCAGCGAGGAAACGAATCAGAGGTGGTTGCCCATCATCAGTCCGCGGAGTACTACTTAGTACCGGTACTCCGTGCCTCGTAGTAAGGTGAGCGAATATGGCAAGGTAAGGTACTTGAGCACGAATTATGGGGCCGTGATCGGATCACCTCACCTGGGTGCGGCTGGCAGCTGTTCCACTCTACCTCAAGCCCCAGCCACAGCCTGACCCGGCGGCGCTACCTTGGAGCTGGAGAGCAGCTAGAGCCTTTCGGGAATGCTCCTGGCGGCCGGTCGCGGCAGAATGGCCATTGATGCCGCTTGCAACCTCGCATCTGCTTTGATCGCTGCCAACCGCTGCACCATACCTCCCAACGCGCAGGTAGGTAGCCTCGCCCGCGCCTCTCAATCCACCATGGCCACTCAATAACCACCGCAAACCAGCTGCGACTGCGCATTCGACCAAGTCGAGCATCAGTCCTGGCATTCCGCCCTTTGCCCAAACCCTTCAAACTCAACACGGCGCCCTCGTTTCGCGCGACAACCGCAACACCTCTATCCCAGCTCTGCATAGGTACTTCCGCAGGCCATGTCAATGAGCCGACTTCACAGGAAGCGAGATGCTTGACCAGGCAGGGCAGGGTGGCTGGGGCGCGTCTGGCGCAACCACTGCTCCTTTCAATCCTTTCCAGCCGACCGCGTCGTCGCAGCCGCTCAACAACCCTTTTGGCGCGCCCGCGCCCAATCCCTTCTCCCAGAAACGAGAGAATGGCCAAGCAAGCGCCCCCGTCAACCCCTTTGAGGCCAAGAAGACTGCCCGAAATCCGTTTCTCCCTTCGGCGACAGCGACATTGGAGCGGTCGCCTTCCCCCTCCGCCGTACAGCCGCAACGACCTGCCTCGAAGCCGTTGAATCCATTTCAGAAGCTCAAGGCACCAACTCCTGAACCCAAACCACTGCCGGCTCCGGTATCCGCGTTGGGCACTGTATCGCAACCCAATGGGACCTACAAGAAAGCCGAATTCGTCCAGCCCGCATGGCCTAAGAGACAAAATGAGGCATCCAAGCTCGGCCTCGGTGGCCTCACGAAACCGTCGAGTCTGAAAAGGAAATCCGAGCTGGCTCCCGAGGCGAGACGGAAAAGTCCAAGGACTTCTCCCGCCCCAGGTGTTTCTAAAATAAGCACGCATCAAACACCACAAAACCACGACGGACGCGCACGCCAGTTGGCGATAAATATCAAAGCACAGTTGGAGAAGGATCGTATCAAGCCCCCGCCATGGCCGAGGAATCCGGGTAGCCGAGGCCAGCGTCAGGCCATGGAAGCGTTTCGAGAGTCGTACAAGGCATACAGAGAGAGGGCCAGACAGTCCCTGATACAAGCAGGCTTGATTGACGACCCGGACAGAAGGCGAAAGCTGGACGAGGCACTCGATTTTCGCGGTATTTCCGAGGAAATGTGCCCGGAGTGGGAGCAGATCACTCGCATTGTCGAGTTCGACATTCTCAGGCCCGAAAAGGCAGACGACGACGCTGGCGAGTTCGTGGCCATGCCCCCTCTGATGGTGAAACGTCTGGCTCGATCTGCCGCTGGTCAGGATGCTCCCATGCCTATGGATGTGCGATCTTTTCACACCCTCCGTCAGACTCTTGACTACCTCATCGACGATCTCATCCCATCCGACGATCTTCTGCCATCCAGGCACAGCTTTCTCTGGGATCGGACCCGCGCCATCCGTATTGATCTTTCCGTTCAGAAGTACAACATGACCACAGACGAGAGAAAAGACCTCATTTACTGCCTCGAGACCATTGCCCGTTTCCACGTTACGGCCCTACACCTTCTATCGCAGGAAGGCTTTGCCGCCGAGGACTTTTCTGAGCAGCAGGAGGTCGAGCAACTCGGAAAGACACTGATCTCCCTAAAGGAGCTGTATGACGATTGTGTGGAGCAGGGCGTCGAGTGTGAGAACGAGGCCGAGTTCCGCGGATATTATATCCTCTACAATGCCCACAATCCTGCCTTGAAGGACATGATTGAAGAATGGGGAACTCGACTCTGGGATGCGGATGGGATAAGAACTGCCACATGCTTGGCAGAATCCATCGAGAATACTGCTAGGTTGCACGGCCCCCTGAAACCTGAGGCCCCTACGGAACTTGCACTCAATGCGGCATCCATCTTCTTCTCCATTGTCGATTCGCCTCAAATCTCATACACCATGGCTTGCTTTGCTGAGATTCACTTCAATTACGTCCGCAAGGCAATGCTCAGGGTCATCAAGACCGCTTACCAGAGACCGAGAGATGGCCCGAAAGACATCACCCCAGCCTTCCTCCAAGAGCGTTTACGCTTTGACACCGTCGAGGAAGCAATCGACTTTGCACAGAAGCACAACTTGGAGCTCAGTGAAGAGGGTGGCCAGCAACACTTCGTCATCGACCCGCGACGGCCAGTCCAGGATTCCCGGATACGACATGCATTCTCACGGAACATTGTTGAGCGCAAGCGATGCGGTCGATCTCTTCCAAGCGTCATCCGTGAGACTGTTTTCGAGGATGCTGAACCTAGACTCTCGGTTTCGAGCCCCGAGGAGAGTCTTTTTGTTGAGAATACAGCGGATGGCTCGTTTGGTAGTGAAGCCCAATCTCTAGAGAACGATGTGGGAAGTCCCAGTGCGACACAGCCCTCTAGTCTACCAGTCACATCAAACTCATTGGGGGCAGCGAGCGAGGCACTGAGCATAGCTCAATCCTCTGCCTCAGACACTGCAAAGCCGCCAATACCTTCGATATTCGAGCAGGCAAATGCGACAGCTAGGCAGCAGCCTCACAGTTTTTTCCCTCCTACCACCAGCACCAAGAGCGAAACACCCAAGCTATCTGACAAAGATCACAATGCGGTGACAGAGCCACAGCCAACCCACGAGGATAGAAACAAAGGGCAAGAGCCATCAGGATCTACACCATCTTCCACTCTCCCTCCGAAGGTGGAGAAGAAAGTCCGGTTTGGGGAGAGTACAAGCCTTGGGCCCTCTGGTGCGGCTCCAGCAGCCGGCCCTGCGCCGAGTGTCTTTGGCTTTCTGAACAACAAAGGCACCAGCCAAGGATTGTCATACCAGGCAATGGCCTCAGCTGATAATCCTTTCGCTGCTTTACTTGCCAAGCAAACAAGCGAATTACACAATGCCCAGCCAAAGGATACACCCAGTAGTGAAGCTCAACCGAGCTCGCTTTTTGCTTTAGCACCTCCCAATGAAACGCCGAAGATCTCAGCACAGCCGGAGGCCAGCAGCAGCACCGACCAATTTTCAATATTTCGGAAGCCGGAAACTCTCACTACGACGATACAACAACCTGATATGCCCCTGAGCTTCACACAGTCTACTCCTAGTCTGAAGCATCTGGCGCATCCTCGGGATATTTCATCCTCACTTGCGCCGCTTTCTGGTTTCAGAGAGCCTGCTCCCGTACAACCGATACCCAAGAAGGATCCCATGAGCGAGTTCACTCGGTGGTTCGTTTGCGCTGACAAGGGCCTCATGGAGGAACGGTTTGTACCGTTCATCATCGAGAACCTCCTCAAGGATACCTGGGAAAGCTTCCGAGTCGAGAAGATAGAGCGTCAGCGAAAAGAAGAGGACGACAGGTCATGGGCTGAGGCACGAAAGTTCCGGACATACAGCCTGAAAGTCACATATTTCTACCGCTGGCTCGACACGTTCCGCAGGCGAAGAGTGATTAAACGTCTTCAAATGAACAAGGAGAAAAGTCGGCAGTGGAGGCTACCCGAGAACGTGGCAGAGCGAGAACGTGCTGCCAAGGCGGAGAAGGAGAGGTCCGTCAAGGAGGCTGCGGAAATGATGCGAAGAAGAACCCGAGGCAACATCGAGGAAGCTGCCAAACTGAGAGGGCCAATAAGGTCTAGAAGAGAATCGAGGGAGCAGAACATCGAGGAGGCATTGCTCGCCTCCGGAGTTCTCAATGGTGTCCCGGATGAGCGTGCCGCCGCTCGCCAGGTTGCGCAGGGCGATGGTGCCAACTTGGATTCCACCATATCGCCAGTGGAGAAATCGCGGATGCAATCGGAAAACCAACGACGGCGAAGACGGGGTCTTCCACCCTTGAAACAGTTTCCGGAACCGAAAGCCTATAAGGAAGGCTCAAAGACGGCCATGCTCAGAGCGCTCTCGAGAGGCACCGGAAGAGACTCGCTATCGCTTTCCACCGGTAGCCTGCGCAACTCGACCTTCAGCTCCAGCTATCGCTCGAGTCTCGGGCTCAACAGCAGCCGCGTATCCAAGTCGCGCACCAAGGTCTCGGATCCCTACTGGCGCATGAAAGCCAACGGGCTCGTCGAGATGCCCAACGGAGACTACCTGCCCGAATCGCTGGCCCTGCCGATGCTGCAGGAAGGCAAGCGGTATCCGGGGCTCGGAGACTACGGCCTGCCTCCCCCCGAAAACTCGCCCAGCCGCAGCCGCAGCGACAGTGACGGCGGCAGCACAAGGAGCAGCTACTCGGCCAGTCCCCCCTCGGTCGCCGGTGGCGGCGGCCCCGGCGTCATGAGCGTCGCGCACAAGCGCAAGCGGGGCGAAGAGGCCGACGCGGAGCTCGAGGCCTACCGGAGCGAGACGCCGGCCACCGCCACGCGCAAGCGAGCCAGGAGCGGCGGCGCGGGGGCCGAGACGACGCCGACGCCGACGCGGACGGCGGCGTCCGTCTCGGACGACCGGGACTTCCTCGCCAGCATCGCCAACCTCCTGAGCGAGGTCGACAGGGCGGCCAAGTCGACGGCGCCGTCTTCCTGAGCTTCAAGCCTGTCGGTCAAGGTGGCCTGGCCCACGGGGCGGAAGAAGCGCCGAAGTAAAGGGGAGGGACGGGTGCGAAGGAGAAGGAGAAGGAAAAGGAGAAGGGGTCTTCTTGGTTTTGCGTTCACGGAACGAATACTCTCGCGTCAGGGGAGAGCGACTACGGGAGCGTGGGACAGGTTTCAAAGAGGAAGGAAGGGGCAACAAACAAACAGACAAACAACCCCAGGTTCTATCATCAAGAGGAGATCATCAAGAGGAGTTTGAGGAGCAAGATAGCGACGAAACCACTACTGCATCAATGCATGGACCGGAGTTCTTTTTTTTCATTCCTTCTCCTTCTTTTGGAAATCCCCTCGAGGGACGAAAGAGGAGATTGCGCGCCAACTAAGCTATGACTTTTTGGGGGTGCGGCTTGGAAAAGGAGGGGGGTATGTCTTGTTGGGCTTGGTCCATGGTTTGTTTTTCCTGCCCCGGCAGACCGGCAGCATGCAGGAAGAGGCACTCATGGTGGCTCGGTTCATGGGCAATGGGCGCCGCGGCCGTCGCTGTACATACGGGCTGGAAGGAAGGGTGTCTGTCTATATGCGCGTGCGTGTGCTTGTGGTATCTGAGTAGGTTGACAGACAGTCTCTGCGGAGACGGGGGCTATTCTTCTCCTTCTCGGGCTTCGGTATGGAGGTTCGCGGCAAGTGGTTGTTGATGTTTGATACCCTGAATACTACCAACTTATAAGTACCTACCTAGGTACTTTAAGTACTTTGTGGGCAAAGCACTTCCGTCGCAGTAGCGGGCGGCGAGCAATCTGCCAAGACCACTTCAAGAGTGATTGATGGTCACCAGCGTCTCTCGCCCGCCGGCAGTGAGCTGTGATGTTCAAGATGCTGAGCTATAACAGCTGGAAGCTTTGGACCAGATATGTACGACAGTAGTAGGAGTTAGCAGTAGCGGTCACGGGTACCAGGAGCAGTAGGTAACAGCAACGACGACAAAGGCAGCAATACCCTAGGGACTTGAATGCGTGTCTCCTCCAGTGCAATTGTCTTAGACGGACATGGGTGGTCCTGGTCCTTCAAAGCCCCCAAGATATGATATCTCGCAGCGAGATGGCGAATCAGCCTTGCTTCGCCATCTTCTGAGGGTAAGGTGACGCCGATGTGCCAGAGCCAGAGAAAGAAAAAGGAATTCAGCCTTCTGATAGTGATAAGTTGCCGACGACATGCTCTTAGCGTAGGAACCCCTAGCTCCCCGCCTTGTGCTCTTCCAAAACCGTTATCTCCCTTACAGGTAATGATCTAGTACTGTACTCCTGAATGTCATGCTCCTGAGATAAACATGCCCTAATATCAGCTACGTAGCAGACACGAAACTTGTCTCACTAGACGTGCGGAGAGAAGGTCTGCGGCAGAAATGCCGGGCCGTCGGGGAGGGGGGCGGGGGGGGGGGGGGGGGGCCTACTCGAAGGCTGGGAGGGAGTCCGACTACGACGGGAGGCGATGGTTCTATCGCCACCAGCCCAGCGGCGTGGTCCAGTTCCGCTTCCCGCGACCCGGTGACGAGTATCCAGAGGTCGTCGCCGGGACCGAGCCGGTCCGGTCGACGACGTCGTCGCCGAGGTTCCAGCAGACGACGGAAGACGATTCGCCAGGGCGCCGCCATCCTGGGTGATGAAGATGGCGAGGGTGGTGATGAGAATTATGCGCAGAGTGCCGGGAGCTCGCGGACGCGGGGGTGTTTTGGTCAGCAGGCTTGAGCCGCGTGTCCCTTCTCCTAGACCCCGGGCCTCGTCGGCGGCAGGACGGGGCCGGTCTTCCGTCTTAGGGACCGCCGTGAACGGGGAGCGAGCGAGGCTGCAGCAGGCCCTGGGGGAGGGGGAGGGGGCGAGAGGAGCGAAAGCTGTCGTGGTATTTGGATCACCTCGCGACCGGCTGAAAAGCCCATGGTCCCATTCCCGTATAGGATCAACCTGTTCGAATCTGCGGACACCATAAGACCGAGAGGCAAGCCAAGTGAGGTTTCGACTCCAGGATCGCCGGGAAGGGAGAATGAAGTCGAGTACCAATACCTACCAAGAAGATCAGGAAGTCAAGCTGGGGCGGAGTCGAGCATTACGGTGAAAGGGGATCGTCCACCTGCAAAACAACAAGTTTTACCATACTCCGTGCTGGATGACTTATGGGCTGCTCTCTTCGACATTGGAATCGCCTCATTGTTGTTACGGATTCTAGTGGTACTCATAACACTGTCATCTTATCAATACAGCACTGTCAACGCCTTGCATGCGCCATGTCATCCCCTAGACAACTCATACGTCTATCAGCGGAGAGGGGGACTCATCGCGCAACCTCTCGGGCGACTCCGCAATGCTCCGCTGCTCTGGAAACAATTTCTGCGGTATGATGAAGAAGCCGAGTCTGCCAAGTGGTATACTCAGGCCGTGGATGATCTGTCCCCGTTAGTATGGTAGATTATGGTAGGCAACCAGCCAGGGGATTGGCCGCTCCTGCTACTCACGATGCTGCAGATGGCCAGGAACCAGACGACGACGAAGAATGTTTCTCCCAGAGCATCGAGATCCTTCCGCTTGTGCTCCCCCGCCTGTGCCGCCTTTATAAAGTCCAGGGCCAAGTAGAGGTAGAAGATGGCAGAGACACCAATTGGGCCGAAAAACCCCACGAAGAGAGCCTGCCTGCGCTCTTGTATCTGGGGCACGAACCGATGCATCGCCAGCACTATGGGGAGCCTTCTCAGCAAAAGAACCGATACTCCCAGACCCACAAGTCGGCCGATCGAGATGACCGAGTTATCAGCGAAGAGGTGCCAAGGGCACACGGCCCCGAGCCAGACGAAGATGGCCACGTTCAGGACCATGTCGACGGTCGGCTGGAGCGAGTCGTCGGCCGTCTCGCGGCGGAACCAGTCGTCCCAGGTGAAGGCGTTGCCGGCGACGAAGCAGGCCAGCACGTCGTCGGTGCCCAGCAGGCCGCAGCTGCCCGTCACGAAGAGGGCGACGGAGACGGCGAAGATGAGGAAGCTCTCGCGGTCGACGTAGCCGCGCTTCTCGGCCCAGTAGAGCAGCACCTTGCCGAGCCAGCCGACGACGAAGCCGTACAGCACGGAGAACAGGATGACCCAGCCCCAGGTCTCGGCGAGCCAGGTGCGCAGGGCCCAGCCGATGCCCGGGTTGAGCTCCCCGCCGCCGGCCGCCGCCCCCCCTTCCCCGTCGTGCTGCTGGATCAGGTAGAGGGCGAAGAAGAGGAAGGGGTAGCCGAGGCCGTCGTTGGTGCCGGACTCGGCGATGACGACGCGTTGCAGCTCTTTGGGGACGTTGCGGTCGGCGAAGCGGCCCTTGATGACGACGGCCGAGAGCACCGGGTCGGTGGGGGCGACGCAGGCGCCGACGGCGAGCGCGTGCAGCAGCGGCAGGTCCGGGACGAAGGCCCAGACGAGCAGGCTCGTGACGAGCCACATGACGGCCAGCACGGGCCCGACGAGGACGAGGAGCGAGCGCAGCTCGCGCTGCAGGTACCGGCTCGGCAGCTGCACGCCGGCCAGCACGAGCTGCACCCCGAGCACCAGCCGCGTGAAGTCCAGCGTCAGCCGCCCGAGGTCGTCGGCCGAGCCGCCGGCGTACCGGAGCGGCCGGATGAAGTTGGCGCCATGGGGGCCGAAGGCGACGCCGGAGCTCAGGGAGATGACTGTACGCGGAGGCGGTGTGAGAGAGGCGTCTCCTCGACCGGTAGATCGCGTCCTCGGTCTTGTTTACAGGGGCTGTCACTCACGCGCTTCGGACAAGGAAAACCTCTCCTTCAGAAGATACGAGACCAGGCCGAACAACGAGACCCAGGCACCCGCGAAGGTGAGGACGATGTTGAAGTTACTCAGGTCGAGCGTCGGCATTTTCGGGCGTGTCCTCCTGCGTCCCCAATGTCCCCAATTCCTCGCCAAAGTACCGTAACTATCACCCAAGATCTTTGGGGCAACGCTCGGTTCGAAGTTATGATTGACAAAATATTTCAGGAATTGGTGAAATGGGCTATGTCCGCGGTTTTGCGAGTGTCCGGGCTGCCTTCGCCTTATCTACCTGGGAAGGGATTCTCTACGATGATGCACAGGCGGCCTGCCAACTGCGGTCGGTAACGCAGCCACAAGCCCACCTGACTGCAGGCTACCCCACATATCAGCAGAGGTATGGGGTATCATGACCGAAGCTCATCACGCGGGTGACGCAGGTGTCGCAGCCGACCGGGCAGTCGCAGTATTCAATGCTGACCTCGGGGGCAGGATCGGAATAGGACGCAGAAGTGATCGAGGAGTAAGGAGTCTCATATTGCACAATGCTTTAGGCCCCTTGGGCCATACTTTCCAGCTACTAGCAATGAGCAATTGCTTGTGCTACCTGATATTTCGAGGCAATGCCAGCAGCCAACTTGAACCTCACAAGGAGAAGGGTCACGTTCCCCGTGGGGGTGTGGGGGTGATACCGCTAGCCGCTAAGGACTGGGGTTACTAATCACTACCCTGCGAGTATCATATGGGACTCTGGCGGTCGCCGTCAGCTTCACAATTACCCAGCCACGAGATCTGACATCTCCTGTAGGCGTAGTGTGCTGTTGTTGCAGCTATGGCTATCATCAGTGACAAGCACAACAGGTTGCCTGTTTCTAACACTCAAGTCTGACAGAAACAAGTACCTAACACTTAAGTATTGACTGCATTTTGCCAAACACTGCTCAATTTTGAAAATGTTACGCAGGTGCCACCGTGCTTCGGTTTGATGCAAGCCCCTCCTCCCATCTGCGTCACAGCCTGCCACCCACACCACTGGGACTCCAGAGTCCATACCGCTATCTCGTAGGAAGTCTCTCGGACAGCGAGCAGTCCGCTTGTCACAGAGTGGAAACGTGTCAAACACTTTTGAGAAGATGGATTCCCCACGGAATGAAGCCGATCAGGAAGTGTAGTACCGGTATACCCCAGAGACACACGCCTGATGCTGACCTTGGTGCAGTCAAGAGCCAGGAGGTCCAGCGCAGGTCTTGATTTCCGATGTCACGTTCGAACACCATAGAAATGCCTTGGGCATCGGAGAAGCAGCCCCGCGCATATCATGGAGGTTCGAAGGGGACGCAACCAATTGGACACAGCACGGGTACAGTATTGAGGTGACTCGAAGTCTCCCAGACGATCCCAGGTCGGAACATGAACAGGTCTATACCTTCAGCGGCAGCGACTCGGTACTTGTGCCGTGGCCCGACAGGCCCCTGAGCTCGGCAGAGTCAGCCGTGGTCCGAGTCCGAGCATATCAATCGGTCCAGGTGCCTCCCGGAGAAGCTCTCCCGCCTACCCCTTGGTCCGCCGCCGTCACCGTCGAGGCGGGACTGCTGACGCGGGAAGACTGGTCGGGCACCAAGATGATTGCCGCCGAACCGGCTACCGAGGTGGGCGCGACGCACCAGCCGATCCTACTACGCAAGGCCTTTGCGGTGGGAGAGGTCCAGTCGGCTCGACTGTACATCACGGCCTTTGGCATGTACGAGGCGCACATCAACGGCAAGAGGGTCGGGGACGCGGTCCTGGCGCCGGGCTGGCAGTCTTATAACCATCGACTCGTGTACGACACCTACGACGTCACAGACCTCCTCAGGACCGGCGGAAATGCCATAGGGATCCAGGTCGGCGAAGGGTGGTACGCCGGGCGGCTCGGCTTCAGCGGCACGGCCAGGGACCGGAACAACTGGGGAGACACGCTGGGCGCGATGGCCCGGCTCGTCATTACCGAGTTGGACTTCAGCAAGCACACGATCAGCACTGACCTCACGTGGGAGTCTTCCACCGGCGCGGTCATCCGATCCGAGATCTACGACGGGGAATACTACGACTGCGCGCGGGAGCAGCCGGGCTGGACCACGCCAGAGTTCAAAGTCCCCGGGCATGCCAAATGGGTCGGCGTGAGAGAGCTCGAGACGCCCCGTCGCCGTCTTGTCTCCCCGGACGGACCTCCGATCCGGCGCATACAGGAGGTCAAATTAAAGAAGGTCTTGACTAGCCCCTCGGGGAAGACCATTCTGGACTTTGGGCAGAACCTGGTGGGATGGCTTCGTGTCAAGGTGGCTAATACTTCTGCCTCTGTGATCAAGATGGTCCATACCGAAGGTAAGCTGTTCGGCTGGAGATCTGCAACTTCCATTCTCCTCCCAACCCTACATGGCGGAAGAATTACAGTAATGGCGGCAGCCAGGGCTGTCACTAGTGCTGGTACTGGTGCAAGTGTTGGTACTCAGCTATCAGCCGAGAATAAGGACTAGGAGCATCCAAAATACCTTGATCTGCCCTGGTGACTGACATTTACACTTCTTAGTTCTCGAGAACGGAGAGGTCGCAACCCGCCCACTTCGAACAGCCACCCAAACTGATTATCTGTCACTTTTGTGGTTGGGAGGATTCCTGACCTGGGAGCCCAAATTCACCTTCCATGGGTTTAGATATGTCATGATCGAGGACTGGCCTACCGATACGCCGCTAAACGAGAACGCCGTCACTGCCATTGTGGTCCATTCTGACATGGAACAAACGGGGGAGTTTGAATGCTCTCATGGTCTCCTGAACAAACTGATACAGAATGTACGATGGAGTAGTAAGCCAACCCCTGGTGGGAGATCTTATCCTACATGATCGCCCTGCTGACCAGCCTTCAGTGAAGGGAAACTTCGTGAGCGTCCCTACCGACTGCCCACAGAGGGATGAGAGGCTTGGGTGGTCAGCAGATGCTCAGGTATTCTGTCCCACGGCAAACTTCTTATATAACACCACCGGGTTCTGGAGAGGTTGGCTGAGGGTACGTAACCAACGCCCCTAGTACTTGAACGTGACTGGCCACATGGAGAGCTCTTAAGAGGTATGACGATGAGCTAAAAGCAACCACAAGACTGATGGTTAGCAGGACGTACGGTCTGAAGCTGAAGAATCCGGGTCTGTTACTCCCGTCATTGTTCCGTGGATTCCCGCTATTGGAAAGACTATACCGACTGCAGTCTGGGGAGATGCCATAGTCTTTATTCCATCCGCGACCTACGCTACATCAGGAGACCTTGTGGCTTTGCAAGATCAATTCGTGGCAGCCAAGGCCTGGATCGACCACGGAATTCCGAGAAATGAGGCTGGTCTATGGGATCATTCGTACTTTCAGTATGGCGACTGGCTGGATCCTCTCGCGCCTTCTGACAAACCGGGCGCCGCCACGACCGACTCTGCCTATGTCTCTGACGCCTACCTTGTTCATGCTACTAGCCAGCTTGCCACTATGGCGGAAGCGCTCGGCTACGACGCAGACTCGGAACGCTATAAAGACCAAGTCCGGGACCTCAAGGCTGCATTCCAGGAGGCGTGGATTTCAGATGATGGTATGGTCGCCTACGAAACGCAGACAGGGCTCGTCCTGGCGCTGTTCTTCGACCTCTTCCCCGACGCCGGCCAGAGAGACGCCGCGGCAGCGCGCCTCGACGGGATCATAGCCGCCAACAAGTACCTGGTCGGGACGGGGTTCGCGGGCACCTACCTCCTGGGCCCGACCCTGACGAAGTGCGGCCTCACGCCGTCCTTCTACAAGATGCTCCTCCAGACCGCCGTGCCCTCGTGGCTCTACCAGGTCGCCATGGGCGCCACCACCACGTGGGAGCGCTGGGACAGCCTCCTGCCCGACGGCTCGCTGAACCCGGGCCAGATGACCTCGTTCAACCACTACGCCTTCGGCTCCGTGGCGAGCTGGGTCTTTGGCACCGTCGGCGGGCTGGCTCCAGCCTCCGCCGAGCCGGGATGGAAGACGGCCCGCGTCGCTGTCGAGCCCGGCGGCGGCATCGCGTGGGCCGGGGCCAGCTACCTGAGCCCGCGCGGCAGGTTCGCGACGGAATGGCAGGTCGACGACGACGGCTTCCACCTCACGCTGAGAGTTCCGCCCAACGCGAGCGCGGACGTGGTGCTGCCGCAGTGCGGCGGTGCGACGACGAAGGTGGGGAGTGGGATTCATCGCTTTGACGTGCCCGGTTTCCGCATGGAGTCGATGTAGGTGGCGGTATCGGTACTTGATGAGCCCCTTTGTTGCTCTTATAATATTTGCAGCTTTTGCTTCCAGCCTCGTTTGCTTCTTGGTGGTGATAGCGTCCGCGCGTACTTTACCAGCGATGTCTTGTTAGCCCTCGTTATTTTCCAACTGGTGCTGCCATGCTCACCTACTACTTCAGCCTCGGAGTGGCAAAGACGACTTCGTATTCATGGATGGCTCTATACCGAGCCCGGCGACGGGCATCTATACGAGGTTGAGAGGCCATCGTGATTGGGGCGCGTCGTCAGGAGGCAGCGTATCCACTGGAACCAATCCCTTTTGAAGATCTTCCAGCCGGGGATCTTCAACCAGAATGCTACCCCGAGACCCCAATTATGCAGGTTGCGTCGTCGTCCTTCGGCATCATTACCCCAGATTCTGTCCTTAATTATCCGCTGGCCAGCGTCTACCGTCCCTGCTTGCCCAGATTCCCCTCTCGCCGTCGGCTGTACTGCACGCTCTGCAGTCTATAAGTAAGTATGCCAGCCCAGAGGGGAGTCGAGCTCTCGGGTTCGTCGAGCACCGCCCAGAGGACAGGATGAAGGCCATCTACTTACTCGCCCTCGGTGACATCGCAGCCGGCACGTCCCTGTGGGCGAGCACACCAGCTAGTCCTCAGGACCTGCTGCGACAGGCCTACGCGATTGGCAATGGCAAGCTCGGGGTAATGCCCCATGGGCCGGCGGGCGCCGAGAAGCTCAATCTCAACATCGACTCGCTCTGGACCGGTGGACCATTTCAAGTTGAGGTCAGTTAGCCTCCTCTGTCCCTTGGAATCTTAGGAGGGCAAGGCGCCGCTGACTGTGACCCAAGGAGTACCGCGGCGGCAATCCTAATGGCAGCATGTACAGCACCTTGGAGCAGGTCCGTGACTTCATCTTCGAGAACGGCACAGGAAGTGAGTGTGACCGCTCTCACCCCCCAGCGGGCGCTCTCCTCCGCGCAGACTGGCTAATAAGTGCTGTCCGTCAGATGACAGCAGTCTCTACGGCGACGTCAACGGCTACGGCAGCTTCACGGCGGCGGGGAACCTGTCCGTGGCCATCGCCGGCATCAGCGCGAGCACGCCCCTGAGCTCGTACAACCGCTCCCTCGACCTGGACACGGGCGTGCACACCACGACGTACCGCACCACGACCTCCAACAACGCCTCCTTCACGACCGCCGTGTACTGCAGCTACCCAGCCCAGGTCTGCGTGTACAGCCTGCGCTCGTCGCAGAGCCTGCCGGCCGTGTCCATCTCGCTCGAGAACCTGGTGACGGCCAACCCGGGCGGGCTCGCGACGAGCTGCACGGCCGACTCGGCGCGCCTGGCGGGGCTGACACAGAGCGCCGACCCCGGCCCCGTCGGCATACGGTGGGACCTCGTGGCGCGCAGCAGCCGGCCCGGCGTCTGCCAGAACGCGACCGGCACGCTCGTCGTGCCGGCGTCGAGCAACCGCACCTCGCTGACGGTCGTCGTCGGCGGCGGCACCGACTACGACGCGAGCCGGGGGAACGCGGCGGCGGGCTTCTCGTTCCGGGCCGCCGACCCGCCGCTGGCGGCCGTGCTGGACGCGACGGCCGCCGCGATCAAAACCCCCGAGAGCCAGCTGCAGGCCGCGCACGTCGCCGACTACGGCGGCCTGCTGCGCGGCGAGGGATCCTTCCGGCTCGAGCTGCCGGACACGCGGGGGTCCGCCGGGCGGGACCTAGCCTCGCTGATGGCGGGCTACGACGCGAACGCCACCACGGCGGGCGACCCGTACCTGGAGGGCTTGCTGATCGACTACGGGCGGCACCTGCTGGTGTCGTCGAGCCGCGAAGGCGGGCTGCCGCCCAACCTGCAGGGGGTGTGGTCGGACGCCGAGTCGACGGCCTGGTCGGGCGACTACCACGCCGACGTGAACCTGCAGATGAACCTGTGGGGCGCGGAGCAGACGGGGCTCGGCGAAGCCGCGCTGCCGCCCGTCTTCGCCATGATGCAGCAGACGTGGATGCCGCGCGGGGCCGAGACGGCACGGCTGCTGTACGGCACAGGCGCGGGCACGGACAATGCGGCGGGAAACGGAAGCACGGGGGCCCCGGCCTGGTGCGCGCACGACGAGATGAATATCTTCGGCCACACGGGCATGAAGAACTGGCCGACGTCGGCCGACTACGCCGTCGCGCCCGCGTGGATGATGCAGAGCGTGTGGGACCGCCTCGACTACGGCTACGGCGGCAGCGACAGCGCCGCCGTGCAGGCGTGGTGGCGCGCCCAGGGCTGGCCGCTGCTGAAGGGCACGGCGCAGTTCTGGCTCGAGAACCTGCAGCCGGACCGGTACTTCGGCGACGGCTCGCTCGTCGTCAACCCGTGCATCTCGCCCGAGCAGGGGCCCGCGACGTTCGGGTGCGCGCACTGGCAGCAGCTCATCTACCAGGTCTTCGAGAGCACGCTGTCCGGCGCCAGCGCCGCCGGCGAGACCGATGCGGCCTTCCTGACCGCCGTCCGCACGAGCTTAGCCGCGCTCGACAAGGGCCTGCACATCGGCTCGTGGGGCCAGGTCAAGGAGTGGAAGGTGTCCGAGGCGGCGATCCCGCTCGACTACAACGGCAACCAGCACCGGCACCTGTCGCCGCTCGTGGGCTGGTACCCGGGTTGGGCGCTGTCCGGGCTCGAACCGTCCGGTTACGCGGGCAATGCGACGGTGAGCGCCGCCGTGCGCACCCTGCTGTCGAGCCGCGGCACGGGCGTCGAGGACGCCGACGCCGGGTGGGCGAAGGCCTGGCGCGCGGCCTGCTGGGCGCGCCTCAACGCCAGCGCCGAGGCGCACTACGAGCTGCGCCTGGCCATCGACCGCAACTTTGCCGACAACGGCCTGTCCATGTACACGGGCGCGGCGAACCCGGACCAGCCGCAGCCGCCCTTCCAGATCGACGCCAACTTCGGGCTCGTCGGCGCCGCGCTGAGCATGCTCGTCGTCGACCTGCCGCTTTCCTCGGCGGCGGCGGCGGAGGCGGAGGGGAGGAGCGCGGAGCGCACCGTGGTCCTCGGCCCCGCCATCCCGCCCGCCTGGGCCGGCGGCAGCGTCCGCGGCCTGAGGATCCGCGGCGGCGGCAGCGTCGACTTCGCGTGGGACGACGCGGGCGTGGTGGATCGGGCCACGGCCACGGGGCTGGCGGCCGGCGTGCGGCTGGTCAATGTCAACGGGACGGTGCTCGTCTAGGTGAAGTGGGTAGGTAGGCAAAGTAGAGTAGGTGGCTCGCATATCCGGAGACGGGGGGAGGTACAGGAAGAGGCTGAAGCCGGGTAGGGATAAGTTGGGCCAATGTGTCATGCCCTGGCTGCTTGGATCGTTATCTGAAGTAGAGAAAGAACAGCTGAAATGCCAACAAAATAACTCTTGGTACAGCGAAACAGTATAAGAACCATTTTGTTACCTCTCTTTCACCAGCTTTGGTTTCCCAGGGGCCGTGTGAAGCGTTGTTGGGAAGAGTAGAAATCCATGTTTTCTCACTTTCCCCAATCATCTCCCTCTCACGCCTCTCTGACGCCTCGTGGAATCTACTCGGATAGGACAACTTGGCACCGCATAAGAACGCAAAGGCTAAGTGCGAGAAGGTCTATCCTTAAGTCAGCCACTTATCATACACTTCATTAGGGAGATTTCTATATTTTGTGGTAGGTAGCCCCTACCCGTCCCTCTCCAACTCGGGCACTGGGGCAGCGTGGGCAGTTCCCGGGTGAAGGCGACGTCGTGTTTCCAACTTCGGCTCTGTCCAACACGGCTGCAATAATACCGGGCGGGAGCAGTGGTCGCACTACCTGGCATTGTCCCTAGCGTTGTTCATGTTCTATCACGAACACCGAACACGCGAGACTCGCTGACACGTGCATATATCAGCTCCTCAGTGTTGCTCAGAGCTTACCGAAGTTATGAGGCTTCTCATCCTGACATCTATCCCCCCATCAAAACTCCCAGTGGCATCCGACTTCTCTGGAACGATGTCTGGAGCTTCATGGACGCTTCTCCCTCGGCCCTTCTAGATCCGTACTGATAAGGAGCATATGCTGGTGCCACTACGGAGTACTACCTGCAGAGGGCGGCTCGCGGGTGATTCTACTACTCACCGGTACGGTTGGTCTCGGGTAATGAGCTGGCGCGAAGTCTCAGACATCAGCAGACTCGTGCTTAAGCGAGAGACGCGTGCTTATTATGGCTGGGACGAGTCTCCTAGTCAAGGACGGTGTAGAGGTAAGTCAAGAATGCGATAAGTGCTAGGTCTCACGTTGGCACAACATGCATGGTGAGGAAAGCAAATGCGCCGAGACAAGCAGTAAGTTGTCACGTTGTCTCGGGCGCTTGCTCGTCGAAATTGTGGCGGCAGAAGTGTGAAGCAAAAAAGAAATGGCTCCGGAATAGGGCAGAATAGGGGACCAAAATGCGATATTCACTTGCGCGGGGTCCATCGTGTTCGCGAATCTCGAGCTGTGTATGAAGTCTTGGCCGGAGTTAGTCAGGCGATCAACTCAGGGCCGAGCAATCAATCAGATCAATCAGCACAGGGCTGAGCGGGCACCGAAAACCGTCGTGAACCGTGTTTTGCACAGAACGAGTCCCCTCCGTTTCCAAACCGTCGGGTGCAGACGGTCCCGCCCCTCCTCCTCCTCCTCCGCCCCCGGCTCCAAGGGTCCGGGTCGCACGACCGGCCTGGATGGATGTGAGCCAGGGCCCAGGACGAGGAGGCTCCGGCAGACTGCAGTCCAGAGAGGTTCTCTGCTCGGGAGATAGCTCTCACCCGCATGACGGTGTGAGCTGGTGTGAGGCAGTTTGAGCAAGTTTCCCCCCCTCCTCGGCCTAGCGAGGTAACGCTGGGTCGGCCAAACCCTGCTCGGCAGGGCGGCGGACGGTGGCGGGCGGCGGGGCAGCGAGCCGGCACAAGATGATGGCTGGGATGGTCCGGCTTGTCAGCGCGGGGGAAGAGCACTTTTTTCTTCTCTTTTTGTCCCGAGCTCACAGGGTAGATCCCAGGGTAGCTCTGCCAGGGCGCCGGCGGGATCCACACGTGGCCGCGGCAGCCCAATCACGGCACCGAGGTCCCGCCGCCGCGCCGCGAGCTCCCGCCACGGGCGAAGATCCGCTTCCAGAGCAGGACTGCAACGACGAAGGTCCGCGCGCGCGGCGGCTCCCTAGTGCGATCTATCAGGAACTACTTGCGCATGTTAACCTGCGCATGTTTCAACACAGAGAGATAACCTTTTTGCTCTCCCTTTCCTGCCCTTTCCTGCCCTCTTTTTTTAGCCTTCCCTGTGGCACGCTGAGATGACGAATGGGAGGAAGGTGAGGTCGCCCTCGGCTGTAGGACAACATGAACCCTGGGGCGATAGGGAGGAATGTAACTTCTCGTGCTACCCTTGGCCTGCCCTTGCTGCTACCGGGCAGTGGTGGGTCCCGGAAACTTGCTCACTTTGTGGGCTGACCCCCGCTTGAGTGGCTTGAGGCTGCGAACCCAGACTGACCAAACGGACTAACAACGTCTGGAGAAAGATCTCGCTCTGATCGTAATAGTCTGTAGATCCCGTCCTCCGCCGGTCAGCATTGTTGAAACGAAAAAAGTATTCAGACTAAGAGCAGTTTGCATCAGTAACTTGCTCACCGCGTCTCGACTCTCGACCTCGTCACATGCAGACGACAAGCAGGGGTCCAACTCGTGCAGTCAAGTAGTAGGCCATCCCTCGCCCGCCTCTCCCTCGTGTCTGGCTCAGCAGTTACTGTAGTAGAGTCAACTTCCCCATACATTACATTACCCCCCAATTGGAGTGAACATCCAGATATCGAGCGTGTTACGGATACTCGAGCCTGAGTAAGACAGTCAGCACGACCTACCTACGCCGCAGCCTGGAGTTGCGACCATCCGCCTGAACCAACCCAACCAGCCTCTCATCACCCCCCTGTCTCACCCAGATTCCCTTCTCGGATCCCTTCGCCGGCACTTGGACGACTTTTTGATTAACTAGCTGGGGTGTGTGCAGCTGTCCACTTGGCCCTCTCATCTCGACGAGCGGACTTACACAGCGCACAACCAACACATCACAACACAACACATCACATCACACATCCACAAGCACCCCTCTCTCGTCTTTCAAGATGGACATGTCCACGATGACCACGTCCATGACCAGCACCGACATGGCGGGCATGACCATGACCTCGAGCGCCAGCATGTCGACCTCCACCTCCTCGTCCTCCATGGACATGGGCAGCACGATCATGATGTCCTCGTCCGAGATGGCCATGGTCTTCTTCCAGGCCGTCACCACGCCGCTCTTCAGCATGTCCTTCACGCCCGCCGGCAAGGGCTCGTACGCGGGCACCTGCGTCTTCCTCGTCGTGCTCGCCCTCGCCCACCGCTTCCTCATGGCCGCCCGCCACGTCTTCTTCGACTCGCGCCGCCGCATGGCCCTGAGCGCCGCCCGCCACCATCAGGCCGCGAGGATGCACAACGACCTCAAGGACGTCCCCAGCCTCAACAGCGACGACGGCTCCGCCGCCCCCGAGGCTCTGGCGGCGCACGTCCGCAATGAGGTTCGCGGACACCCCTTCGCCGTCGCGACCGAGACGGTGCGCGCCCTCTTCGAGGTCGTCATCGGTGGCGTTGGCTACCTACTGTGAGTTTTATCCCCATTCTCTCGGGGGGGAAGAGGGGGGCTACTCTCTCTCTCCCTTTTTCTTTCGATACGTCCATCTCAGAGGCTGACATCTTTCCCCCTCTCCCAATAGCATGCTGGCGGTCATGACCATGAACGTCGGCTACTTCCTCTCGGTCCTCGGCGGCATCTTCCTCGGCGCCTTCCTCGTCGGCCGGTTCGGCGCCGTCGACAACCACGACTTCCACTAGGCAGGGAGGGTGCAGAGGGAAGAACCAGAGCCGCCGCGGAGACGGGTCCCTCATTACTACTGGTCTGTCTCTTATCCTCCGAAGCAGAGCTGAGCAGAGCGGAGAGAGCGGATGGGACTGACTGGCTTTGTGGTGTGTGTGGTGTGTGCTTTGCTTTGCTTTGCGAGTAGCGATGGAATTATTGGAGCAGTAGATATCTCGGGTCGAGGCTCCGTGCTGCATGTTATATCTTTTTCGTGTATTCGGAAGCGAGCGAGCCGGATCAGATCGGTATTGGCGTTTCTCGGGACCCGGGTTGCGATATCGTAGCGCTTTTGGAATATCCTTATTGCTGTAATGAATTGAGTAAAAACTCCCCAAGAAAGCTTTTCATCGCTGTGTTGTTGCCTTTCCCTCGTTATCAAAACTCGTGTAGGAGACGACTTTTGGTGAAGAGCGGTGAATACAAAGCCAGGGCAAACCAGCTCGTGATCAGCCCGAAGACAAGCTTGGTCGCGTTCGCCCTAGCCATACTGCTGCTGCCAGACTCGATATTGAACTTTGCTGTTTCTTCCCTTTGACTTGCTTTTTTTCTTTTTGATTCTGATTTCTCATCCGTATTCTCTTTCTCCTTCTTTTTTACCTCTTTTTTTCTTGGGTTTCTATCCTATCCCAAGATTCGCCAGAATGCCCAGCATTCTGTCTTCTACAAGAGTCAGAGGTAAAAGCTCCCCCGCGCACCATTAGGGGTGAGTTTTATCCCTGCCAATTTTCTAGCCATTTGTCATGACACGTCCCGTAAGGCTGCAGGATTGGCTACGCGGTCACGACAGTGAGTAGCAGTAGCTCGCGCGTGCATGGGTAAAGCCCAGTCAGTATTTGGAATCAGGTCAAGTATTCATAGACCGGGGTATCTGCTCTCCTCCTCTCCCTAACTACAAGCCAGGCCATTTCACTCCCAACAACAAAAAGCCAACGCAAAGAACCCAGCTCCTTCTCCTCACGTCCCGAAAGCTTGCCAAAAGCCCTCCCTTCCTTCAAACCACCTCCCATCCAAATCTTCCATTTCAAATTACCAACTAATCACCAAAAACGTCAGCAGGAATACCCTCTTCAAAACTAAAACTGTTCATTCTTGTGGTGCCGAGGATGGGAGCAAGACTTACGAAAAGACCTCCGAGTGGAGGTACACCTCGCGCGCGCCGGCGTCGGAGCGCAGGATGCGCAGCTGCGCCGCGGCCGCCTCCTCCTGCACGACGGCCAGCACGGCCGCGGGCCCGCAGGCCGCGATGCCGACCGACAACCCCGGGCGCGCCGTCGCCTCGCGGACGACGGCCGCGAGGTCCGGCCGAGCGCCCGACGTGACCCGGAGGTTCAGCTTCATCGTCGGGTGGCTGCCGGACTCGCCGTCGGACGACCCGAGCAGCGCCGTCGACTTGGCCGTGGGCTGCGGGCCCAAGGCCGCGGCCGACTTCTCGGGGTCCGCGTCCGCGGCCGCGGCGGCCGCGCCCCCCTTGATCGAGGAGCTCCCCGCCGTCGAAGATGCCGACGAGGAGTAGCCCGGCGCGGCGTCCGTCTGGTACACGTGGATGGCGATGGCCTCGGGCACGGCCTCGATGGCGTTCTCGGCCATGAACTCGCGCAGCGCGTCGCCGTACCACTGCACCAGCTGCTCGTCGCGCGTCGCGATCACGACCTGCATGCGGTGGTGGCGTTGCGAGCCCGCCGACGTCGCCACGACCTCCTTGTCCTCGGCGCCGGAGACCATCTCGGGCGACGACGCGAGCCGGCTCTCGCGCAGCAGGGCGTCCATGACGAAGGGTAGAGACAGGCTGGCGCCGGCGCCGCAGGCGACGACGAGGCTGGCGTCGTACAGGTGCAGGGGGCGGCCCTTGACGCCGCCGTAGGGCCCGTCGAGCAGCACGGGCACGCTGAGGCCGGCGGGCTTCTGGCGCGCGGCGGCGGCGAGGCGGCCCGTCAGGCCGCCGCGCGGCTGCACGTAGAAGACGAGCTCCGAGCGGCCCCCCGCGGCCCGGCTGCTGCCGGCGGACGGGGGCGCGCTGCACACGGTGAAGGGGTGGGCCGTGAAGGCGTGCAGGCCGAGGTGCACGAAGCGCAGGAAGAAGTGCTGCCCGGGCCGCCACTGCGTCTCGACCGGGACCGTCACCTTGAGCGCGCGCTCCGACACCAGCTCGAAGCTGGCCCGGTGCGAGAAGCCGTACTCGAAGTACGTGCGGATCTGCGGGTAGAGGAACGAGAGCGAGTAGAGTACGCCCGAGGCGATGAAATAGTCCCTGCACGGTTTTCCTATCAGTTGGACGAAAAAAAGCAAAACCCCCGGGCGAGGGGCGACAAAGACAAGAAAACGGGGGAAAAGGGGGTGGGGTGGCCTTGTTGGTCCACTTACCAGGAGGTCAGTCTGAAGTCGCAGTGGAAGAAAAAGAACACCACGAAGATGAGCACGGCGAGGTAGTGCGTCGCCTTGAAGAACTCGTAGTATCGGTTACTACAGTCATCCGGGTCAGCCACAGCCACGTCCCAACCCGAGGAGGGCGGACATACCGGATGAAGCCCACGGAGAAGAACTGCAGGTACGCCTGGGCCAGGATCGCCACCACGCCGGTCCAGTATTCGGAACTCGTGTTCCACTGCATGGTCATGTCGTCCTTGTTGTGGATGATGAAGGGGAACGTGTGGATCAGGGCGAGGACGAACATGGCCCAGCCCACCCACTTGTGGAAGACGATGAGCCGCTCGTGGGAGAGGCCGGTCAGCGAGGCGATCATGTTGGCCTTGGTGGGCAGAATCCTGTGTGTCGACTCGTCAGCCTTCGGCGCGCATAACACACCACACACACCAGTCGACGCAGCCGGGCGCACTCACAACATAAAAGGCATGCATGCCAGAGCCATATAACCGGTCCGAGTGGCCAGGGGCGGCGAGTCCCCAAAGCTCGCTGTGGTCGGCCAGTAGTACGGCTTTGGTCCCAGGGTCATGGCTGTCTACCGGGTTAGCCAGGACTGCGTCGGGGCTTACAAGTAAGCAAGCAATGGTGGTGGTGGCACAAGACGCACCGAAGAAGAAGACGAAGCCGACTCCCAGCAGGGCGACGACGCCGAGGGACGGCGTGCCGATCCCGAAGATCTCGAAGCGGCGGTAGGCGAGGTACCGGACGCCCCCCACGAGCTTCTGCCACCACCGCCGGCTCCTCAGCGACGGGGGAGACAGCCTCAGGGCCCAGAAGCCGAGCATGCACGCCCCGATGACGGCGACGAAGAGGTAGATGGTGTTGAGACCGTACACGAGGTCGGCGAGGTACCAGTTCCGCCAGCGGTAGGACTTGTAGGCGCACTGCTCGGGCGTCAGGTCGCAGGTGCCGGGGTCCCGACTCGAGTGAAGCATCACCGGCCAGGTCATCCATGGCGTGCCGTAATGCACGTAGGGCATGTCCATCATCTTGCGAGACGGGGTGACCGCGGCGGTCCGCCTGGTCAGCTTAAGAAGCAAGCGAGATGGAGGAGGGGAGGTGTAAGGCGCGGCGAGGCGGTCGTGGCGTCCCCAAGGTTGGGCCAGCAGAGTTCCTGAGCTGGTAGGCAGGCAAGTGTCTCCCTCCCAAGCAGGAGCTGGCCGTCTGGCGGTCGACTTATAACACAGGCAGAACAGAACCGGCAGTGCGTGGTTGAGTGACCTCGATGTGCGGAAGCGTATGCCCGGGGCAGGTAGGACGAGGGAGGGCTCTCTCTTCAGTCTCGACTTTAGCCTGAACGTCGCCCGCGTTGGCTCTCTAATAAAGATGCCCTGGGAGGTAGGTAATAAGAGATGCTCGAGGCCGGGAGTGGAAACAACACGACGCTGGACCAGGGCCAACCCACCCGTATATGAATGGATACCAGGTACTTCCAATTGCATGGCCATATTCTCCGCGACTCGCTCTGACCAGCCTCGAGCTTGTGTGTATAATCGGGGGAGGGGGCCCAGCCCGCACGGCCGCCGGGGCTTTGCGCAGGGGGACAGGCATCAGGGTCCGCGACGGTAGCGAGACGGTGCAATACGGCGATTATGGTTCGCCATACGGTAGGTGCAAGGCCCCGGCAGCCGTGCCTCTCATCGGCTCATCCTGCTCACATCATCCCCACAACTCGGCCCACAAGCCTATTGAGTGGGTATGAGCAAGTTTTTTAGTCATCACAGTAATCTGGGATGGGGGCATGGTGTTGTTGCCTCCTGTCGGGCTTCAGGTTCCATACGACTGCATACGACTTATCGTTGGCCAATGATGCGGTTGATAATTTGCGCATGGAGGAACTACAAGACCGTCGTCTGACCGGGTCTGGACCCGGCCGTGCGCACGTTTCGTGGCTCGTCCGGTGGCCGCGAACATATTATCCGTCGTCGCCGCCTCCATCTGCTCCATCACGGGACGCTTGGCCTGTTCGGTCTCGGAGACGATCTGACGGCGTATATCAAAGGACTCAAACTTGCTCACTCTCAGCTTGACGCAGACGCGGATCTGTTCGTCTGTCCAACTGGAGCCGGTGTCTCGGTGACTGGTCTCTTCGCTCGTCAAGCTTTCTCTCTCTCCCTCTGTCTCTCTCTTTCTCCTTCTTTCTCTGCTTGTTCGGAATCATAGTTTAGTGGCTTCTCAGTCTCTCTGCGGTTTCTCTATTGACTACCAACATCTGAGCTTGCTGCTCACGCAATTCCAGTCACAGCTTCTGAAACCGAGTCTTTGCGTTGGCAATCAAGGTAGTTGACTCTTCTCATTTCCAGGCATGTCACGACCGAATCGAAGGCACGCTGCCACAGTGGCATGATGCCGCGATGGACGTAAGCATCGGCTGATAAACCCTTTTAGCTGACGTTGACAGCCGAAATTGAATCCTCCCGCTTTTCGCCGTCCTGCTCTCAGCATCAGTCATCTTGACTTTTTCTCGCAGGTCGCCCAACGAGATCGTACTACGATCATCTGGCTTTATTATTATCGGCCGCTCACTCTGCATAAACCCAGTCGATGCCGGTATGCTGCGATTTGATAAGCTTTCGCATGCAAACGACCCGTGGTAGCAAAACGGGCGGCTGTTGAAATCTAACCCGTTCTTTTACCGAGTCATCGCCGCTTCTGATGGCATTTAGCACTCTGACCACGTATCGCACAACGCATGTAGACGTGGCTGGTGGTCACGCGTAGCACGGCGCATGCGGCTCGACTGCCGTGACTGCGTGAAAACCCGATGGGACAATAGGCAACTGTGCGGCCCCGACATTGCAAATAACTCTCGCAGAAAGTAGTGCCTAGCATCCCGTGTCTTACATACACTTCGGCGAGGAATCATAAGCCGGCAAGCCTCAGTCCGCAGTCGGGTGCCGGTCCGACGTTCGCGAGCGGGCCGGAGGTCCGGGCCGGATTCCACGTGGCATCCACCCGCGACAGCCTAATACGGGGGTCACCCGGAGCCGATGCTCGGACGCAAGGGATCGCCCGCCGGGCTTGGCAGATGGCGGTCTAGGTGCCTGTCCGTGCGATACCGGTAGCACAGCCGCCTCAATGATTTCATTGGTGAGACGAGTTGACTTTCGCTCACACGTGCTTCACCGTGAAGGTCGTGCAATGGTGAGACACGACGCCATAATGAAGCAAAGTGACGGAAAGCCGCCAACTGTCTATTCGCCAACCATTCTATGTCTAGGGTATCCGTTCTATATCTAGGGTATAATCTAAGTGTCTATTGCTTCCTCCGAATCAGATGCTCCCTGACCAAGAAAACGATGCAGATTCCGAAGCCAAGCGACGAAAGTCCAATTCCCATGTACAAAGCCCCCCTATAACCGATGAATTCGTCTCCGTGGCTGACGTGTGTCTCGACTGTCCCGGCAAAGCCCACTCCCAGGGCAATGCCGTAGTTGACGACCGTGTTGACCAGACTCGCCCCGATGCCCTGATGCTCCTTCTTCACGGCGTTGGAGAGGATCAGGGTCGCGGCCGGGAAGCTCATGTCCATGCCGAAGGGCATCACGACGCAGCTGAAGAAGACGCGGCCCCAGTAGATCTCGGTGGGCGGCGCCGTGGCCGACAGGCAGATGCCGATGGTGAACGCGGCCAGGGCCGTGGTCATGACGACCGGGGGCCGGACCTGCAGCGGGCCGAGCAGCTTGCCCGTGATGACGGCGGCGAGGCCGCCGCAGACGATCGCGGGCGCGAACCAGACCGAGGCGAGCAGCGGGGTCAGGCCGCGCACCTCCTCGAGCATCTGGAACTGGTACGTCGTCCAGATGCCGAAGGTGGCCCAGCCCAGCACGACGACGCCGAGGACGAAGGCGACGTCGGCGTTGACCGCGTCGAAGGGCAGCAGCGGCCGCGCCGCGCACCGGCTCTCGTACCACAGGAAGAGCGCGAAGAGCGCGAGCCCGAGCACCAGCGGCGCGAGGACCTGGGCCGCGGCCCAGCCGGCCACGGGCGCCTGGTTCCAGGCGAAGTTGAAGAGCACCAGGGCGGCGACGCCGACGGCGGCGCCAACGAGGTCGAGCTCGGCGGCGAGGGAGCGGGCGGACCAGCCGGGACGGAGCGCGTAGTCGCGCGGCGGCGGCAGGTCGGGGATGACGAAGCGCGCGGCGACGGCCAGCGCGGCAAGCCAGATCGCGAGGGCCCAGAGGGCCCAGGGCCACCAGGCGACGGCGATGGCGGACGAGGCGATGGCGCCCGTGATGCCGCCCATGGGCGCGACGGCGCCGAAGAAGGCGAACACCATGGCCTTGCGGTGGCCGCCGGGGGGGTAGACGGCGCCGAGGATGGCGAGCGCGTTGGGCAGCAGCACGGCCGGGCCGAGGCCCATGACGGCGCGCGCGAAGACGGCGAGCACGAAGTCCGAGTACACGCTCGCGCCCTCGACGACGCACCACGCGGCGAACCAGGCGAAGCCGACGACGAGCATGCGCTTGTACCCGAACGCGTCGCCCAGCCGGCCCGAGAACAGGATGAAGGTCCCGACCGTCAGCGAGTAGGCCGCCACGAGCCACGACAGCCGGCTCGGGTCCGTCACCCCGAAGCTGTCGCCGATGACGTGCATGAGCGCCAGCGCCTGGATGTAGCCGACCTCTGCTCGCGGGGAATTTGCATCGGTCAGCTCTTTCTGTTTCTGTCCGTCCATGGTCTGTCTGCATTTTCCCCATCTCCATGTAGCAGGTAGGCGGGTGAGTGGGTAGGCAAGGTAGGTGGTGTGGCCGACACTTACGGGTGGCGAACTGCGCCATGCAGATGACGGCAACCATCGCGACCTCCCGGGGGAAGGACATAGTCTCGGACGCCCATGTCGACTCGGCGCGCGACGGCTGGCGGGCAACGGGGCCGTCGTCGCTGTCGTCGGAGTTCAGGGCGCTCTCGCCGCCGCTGCCGGGCGGCGTGGGCTTCTCGGTTGTCTCAGGATTCGCCGCCATCGTCGTCGTTGTCGTGGTCGACTCCGAGGCCATGCTCGGCTCAGGCTAGACAGAGTTGAATCGATCTCATATGAAGTCTCATGACCCCGCGTAGAATTATACGCGTCCTTTAAGGGGTGTGAACCAACATGTGCAGTTCGTTGAGATTCGGCGAATGCGGTTGAGCGGTCAGGGGATTTTGTTAGAGAAAAGAAACTTCCCAATCGAGTCATCCTCAGGTAATCATTGGTTGCGGACGCGAGGCGGAAGTCGCGAAGTCTCGGTGTGGGGCTCTGCGAAATTTCGGCGGGAAATCTCGGTGCTATGAACTGCCCGTTATCAATCTTATGCGCTTGATTACCAAGCTCGTGAATTTGCTGTGGGTTTGATAAGTAAGAGAGCCCCATCGCGTCAGTTCCGGCCTGCCAGGCTTGTGGTAGCGTAGTAAGATAATTCTTTCAGGTTCTGGTTCTGGCTGAGAACTTTGCAAGTTTCGACCCGACCGATGTGAGATTCCAAGACTGTTGATATAGATAATAGGGCTGTCGCCAATAGCTTCTCGCATGCATTTCAACCTCGCATGCATGTCTCATAACCAAACCTGCTAGGTTGCATGGCCTTTTCCCTGAAACTGCTCCTTCATGCTGGAGTCTGGCGCCAACTTGACTTACCTCAGGAACCGAAACAGCAGCACGGCGAAGTGGACGTTGTCAGCATAATTCAACGGTCAGCGTAGCCAACCTGGCGGACTCCTGAATCATTCCGGCAATCTGCCTACCCTGCTCGGCCCCGAAGCAGCCCGCAACTGCAGCCAGATCAGCAGGCCAGACGGGATGATCCTCCTCCAACTGCTCAGCACGCGCGTCGTCTTATGAGAGCGCGTCAGGGTCGGCATCACTGAATCCGACGCGGCGTGTCCGCGGACGGTGACAAGCTCACCACCTTCACCAACACCGGGAAGGGGAGCCTATCCGGCAACTCGGGGGAACCCTAGAGGGTTTGGAGTCTTCGTCCATGAAGAACAGTAAGGCGGCAAAATTGATGTGCGTTCCCATTTTGAGCAGCGTCTGTTCGGCTCGGTCTTCTGTTCAGATCAGAGACAGCAGAGGGACGAAGTGTTGCGGCATGAGTCGCTCGGCCTGGCAGGTGTGGAGTGGTGGTTCTGTAGGAAGGAGTGGAAGGACCCCGTAATGGGTCTGTATAAAGTGATGTGTAAAAACTAATTGCTAAAAGAGAGTGTTCAAAGAAAGATACTTCAGTAGGCTTCCTACCATCCCTTTGCCCGTAAATCCATCACTCATAGGACTTCCCAGCACCCATAACAGCCTCGCCCCAGATCACCAACCTTGTTCACCACGATCAACTTCCTCCACCATTGTGAACCTGTTCCACATTTGGCAGCCCCTTCCACCAGTGTCCCGCATGGATTTTGGTCTGAACATGTTCAAACACAGCTGCCACCCTTGCAATGAGTGCATGCCGTGACTTCCTTCCAACGGCCCTCATTGCTGCATTTGATCTAAAGTTAAGATAAGTTATCCAGCGAGTCAGCGTCAATGTATGAATTTAGGTAGAAGGACATGATGCTTACGACATGGTTGTTATTGTCACACCTGGTCTTGCCCACGCAGCTCCCAGAGCATAGTGAACCTGTGTCGTAAGGTCCATCGGCGCAAGCTAGTGCGGTGGCGGCGAAGCAAAGGGTGGTGAAAAGGGCGAGGAGCTTCATTGTCGCTGATCTTGAAGCTTGAGAGTTTGAAACTTTAAAAAGTATTCTGAGTCTTTAGAGTAGTCGATGTCTATTGGGTTGTGCCTGTGTCTGTTGGTTGGTGTATCGAGTTTTCGAGGTGGAAAGGTTGGGCATTGGCTACTCTTATATATTCGTACATATTGTATGCTATATTGATATTGTCATTGATAAAATTGGCCTCAGCAGCGCAGGGCCACGTGATTCGAAGTCAGGAATCACAAGAGAGTGTCAACAACCACCGACTGCAACTGACCCAGGTTCCCAGACTGTACTACCCTGTAAGACCGTGGCTGCACCTCGGTCAGTAAACAGGGAGATGCCACAACTATCATATTAGGTACCAAGTGGTAAGCTGACCTGTACGGCTGTCGACTGTGAGTCCTACACAAGCTCACCGAAGCCGTGTTCAGAAGACGCTTGCCACTCTTGCAATTTTACTGGGGCTGAAGGATCCAGGCCCGTACAGAGAACCGTGCAGTATCACCTTGATGTAGAAATAAGACGGGATCAATTGATCAGGTGGTCGGCGCGGCGGGGCCCCGACCGCTCCGATTCACACCGCCCGTCGGTACTACCGATTGAAAGCCCCCCACCGTCGGGACCGAAGCTCTCTGTCACATCGTGGCGTAGGTACGTGGTAAACCATATTAACTTACGGGATACAGCACCAGATTTATCTCCCACGGGCTCTGGGAAGATACTGGTAATATGCTTTACAGAGAATGTCTAGACGGCCACAAAGAAGCCTCACACTTAATGAGAAAAGGGGTCCCTGCAGCCTGAGCGAAGGAACTGCTAATTTGCGTGTGGTCAACTCGTCAGCTACGGGCAATAGCTCTATACTCGGCTCTATATTGAAATCCAGGGCCGCCCTCTGATCTGGTATCAAGTACACCTGTACGTGGATCGCACATTGCGTCTGTAGATGGCCATGGGGACCACAAGAAAAGCTTCGGTGTGGGAATCAGATCTCGGGGACCACGAAAACTATATCCCAGGGACCACAAGAATCATGTCAGCTTTTAAGCCTTGGAAAGCCTCGGTAAACAGCTTCGGTAAAGCAATTAGATCTCGGGGAACACAAAGACTATATCCTAGGGACCATGGTGATCATATCAGCTTCGGATCTTCGGTAAAAAGCCTTTATGGATCTGCCATAACTCATCA
Source organism: Xylariaceae sp. FL0804 (assembly GCA_022539325.1). Taxonomy (NCBI): domain Eukaryota; kingdom Fungi; phylum Ascomycota; class Sordariomycetes; order Xylariales; family Xylariaceae; species Xylariaceae sp. FL0804. The sequence continues at coordinate 1,050,161 of JAJKLG010000010.1, forward strand.
GGCTTCGGTCCAACAGATCCAATTGCTTCAATCTCAGCTTCAGGGTCTCAGCAATCCCCCGATCTGATCCAACGGCCCATTTCCACAGTTACTCACTCTTCTTGGGCATACTCACGGATTATCGATGCCTTCAAGCTGTAGTAACGAATGATCGTCGGCTAGGTCGAATACATTAATCCGATGCCACCGCCGTTGCTCCAAGGGCTTATCTATCGATAACTTACTGTGAGGTTGATCGTTTCTGTCTGTTCCGTCAGTCTAGGAAATTGCAATCAACCATAGAATCCATCATCGTTGTTAGATAATCCGAATCACCAGCCCAGGTCATCGATGCCGGTCAACTTCGTCCGTCCATTACCAATCGTCCGGTCACGGTTTCCGGCGTCAGTTATTCTGATCAGAGCCCTATTGGAGTGCCAGCTCGTCGGATGGATCGCTCGGATCATCACCAGGGAGGTCACGTTTAGTCAGCTGTTTGATAGCCAGAGTGGCTGATCCTGTCAGGAGCCTAGGCTACACTGCCTTCAAGGAAAGCAAGACGCCCACGGCAGACAAAAGACATTACAAGGTCTCTTGGTGTGTTTTATAGATGCAGAAGGCCACCTTGTGATCAGATCTTCGGGGGAATGGACGGGAAATGGGAACTTGGAGATGATATATAAGCTTACCTTATAAACACCTAGGCATCTAATTATTTATCCGTTTATACAAGCTTGAAGTCAACCTAATAGTATTAGAAATAAAAATAATTGCTAGATGTGAGCTTGAAACGTAGTCAAAGACGGATTGAAACGTGAGAAAAACGGTTATTATATCTAACTGAGGGCAGATATCAACCAGTCCAATCCCTCCAACACCATCCAGCGCACTAGATCTTGCCCACGCCGGCGTTCGCCACGACCTGGGAGTTGGCGTCCTGGCCGGACACGGCGCTCGCAATGTTCTTGCCGGCGAAGTTGGAGAAGAAGCCCTCGTCGACTTGGTAGAAGTCGCCCGAGGAGCCGAAGGCGTTGAGCTGGCACGCGCGGCCCAGGTAGGCGGTGCAGGCGGCGTTGGTGCCCGAGTCCGGGCTCGTGAACAGCTGGCCGCTGACGGGCGACTCGACCGGCGTCGGCACGTTCTGGAACACGTTGCCCTCGGCCAGCACCATGGCCCCCGAGTCCAGTTCGAACGCGTGGTCCGACGACGAGTAGAAGTAGTTGTTCACCGCGTGCAGCAGCGTGTTGCCGCCCACCTTTGGCGAGCGGCCGGACTGTGGGGGAAGGGTGTCAGTGGGATGGTCCGGTTCAGGGGTATGAAGGAGTGTCCGGATTCCACACGGCGATCGGATATGGTGGAGGGGAATGGAAACTGTCGTCCGTGCTACTCACAGTGTGGTGGATGTAGTTGCCCTTGAGGGTCACCAGGTCGTTGGACCCGGTGAAGTAGAGACCCCAGTAGTGGTGGCCGTCACAGGTCGCCGACCACGAGGTCTCGCCGTCGATCTCGTTGTTGGAGATGGTGACACGGTTCGAGGCATCCTCGCCCAACACGATGTGCTGACGGCCGATGAGGTCGGTCTGTTCAGGGGTCAGTCAAAGTACCCTGTAGTCCTATGGAAACCAGCAGCAACCATAGAATAAGCTGGCGGAGTATGGCTGTAGTTAATTACCTTGACGTGGTCGATCCAAACCAAGTCGGTGTCGTCCAGAGTAATCGCATCACCGCCCCAGACATACTGCGGGTTCAGGTCCGTGATGCGGATGTTCTGGATGATGATGTTGGAGGCGCCGGAGACGATCCGCACTGAGGCTCGCGGTCAGTTGTAGTCCTACGCTCGCGGGATTTGGACTTGAACAGAGACTCGACTTACATCCCTTGCCCTTGATGACGCCCGCGGAACCCTGTCCAAGCAAGCTCTTGTTGCTCCCGACGGTAATGCCCAGGATGGCCGCATTATCGTACGTGACGCTGACGCTCGGGGCATCCGGCTTCAACCCGTAGCCATATCAGCGACTCACTCTTCCAAGTGTAGGTACTCTTCACAACTGCCATCTGCAAGGTCTCTCCCTCTGTCTCTCCCTCCCCGTCCCCCTCCCACTCTCTAGAATAGAAGGAGAGCTCACCTCGTAATTAGTACACCAGTCGTTCTGGTTAATCGCGGTCTGGCACCCAGACGCCGTGCCCCAGGGCGCGCACCCCGTGGCCGTAGTCGTGCCCTCGGTGCCGGTGAAGTCGAAGGTCTTGGTGAGGACGATGACGCGCGCCGAGCTGTCGCCCAGGTACGACACGAGCTCTGCGTTGGTGGTCGGGTACACGGCCGTCGCGCTGCCGCCGCCCGTGACGCCCTGCGCGAAGCCCTCCGCGCTGCCGACCACGGCCGCCGTCGCGCGCTTCTCTGCCGGCACCGCCGCCGCGGACACAGCGGCCGCCAAGCCGAGGAGCTCGAGGACCTTCATTGTGCCGAAGAACTCTCGCTTTTGAGGTTTGGGCGCGGAGCTCTGAGCCTTGAGCCTGAAGTTGAACCTAAGGTTAGGAGTTGGCCGTGGGGTGAGGGAGAGAGAGGGAAGCGGTGCCACGTCTCTGCTAATTAACAACTCATTCAGAACCTCAGGAGGCGAAGACGGGCCATGATATCCTCCTCCCCCTATCCGAAGCTCAGCGGCTCCCCATCGCCGCGGACCGGCCTAGAATGCCCAATCCAGTCTGTCATCACGGAGGACCAACGTGAACTTTCATTGCCCCCACTCGCGGAGATTTTGGCCGAGATTTTCCAGCATACCACGGACCACGCGTCCCCATCGTCGTCGGTGGAGTCGGTGGAGTCGCATCGTGAAGCTATCGCGATTTCGCTGTCAAGTTCATGCGCCAATCACTGCCGCTTCGAGGGACATCATCGCATCTCGGCCCTGAACTGGACAACGCGCAAAGTGGTCAGGTCCGAGGTCAGGTGAGCGGTTGCGATGCTATCTCTGGTCGAGCTTCCAGAAGCAATTCTCGAACCGAGAAAAGCGATCGCGCACCCCAGGAACCATGGATGGGCCCGGTTTGGACACGGAGGGCTATGCCGAGATTTTGCGCCAATTGCAGCGCGTTCCTGGTACTTGAAGCCACGGCAGCCGGCCCTCTGCGACGACAAGAAGGGTCTTTTCGCTGGTGAACGAGGCACCTGACGATGTGAAGATGGCGGTGTTGGAGTACTTTTCCGGAACACTTCGGCGTTGCTCTTGCTTGTCAAGATAGTAACGGGGGAAATGTCTGGAGTGGAACGGAACTACACTCAACAGCTGTTCAAGCCATTGCATGGCCTATTTGCTCCTACATGTAACAACTGTTTCGCTAATAACTAACCTACACATCTCACCCTCAACCCTCAATGTCGGGGTTCACAGTTCGATTTCTAGGATGCCCCAATCCAACAACACCTCAACATCAAACTCCCTATCCGTCCTAAGCTGGTACCTCGGCAGGGTCGCGGGCCCTCAACTCCCCGTCCCAAGACCATGATGGTAGTTACCAATCGAGCCTCACAACATGGTCCTCCCTCCTCCTCCTATGCCATTCAAACGAATGTCGCGCCTCGTCGAGATCCCGCGCCGTGTAACTACCTCGAGACCATGAAACTGGCACCTTCGTGCTCCCCCAAAGCGCGCGCCCAGCAGGCGGCCCGCGCCGCCGCCGCCCCCAGCGCTCGCGCAGCTCGACCCAGCGCCGCGTCGGCGCGGTTGCCGTTCTCCTGCGGGACCTCGTAGTCGGTGGCGAGGGCTGTTGGCCGTCCAGCCCCACGTGTGGATGCTCTGCGCGCGCTTCTTGTCCGCGTACGATTCGACTTCTCGGGGCCCCGCCCGAGACCACTCGACGATGTGTGCCCACGCGCGCGAGGCCGAACGTCAGGCCCGAAGCGCGCGAATGTATCTTATCTGGAAGCAGGCGACCCTGCGGCACCGCGTGGATGCATGCGCACGCTGCAATGCGCCGACGTGATGTGGTATGTCGTCACGGTCGCGACGGACCAGGCGAGCACACGGGCGGCGCGACGCGCCCCCTCGATGACGATGGTGCAGTCGGTGGGCTGTTGAGGTGCTAGTCACGCGGCGTGAAGTGCTGCTTCGTCTGGTGCAGGTGGCGCCCGTCGGGCCACTGTTTGCCAAATTGGCCTCCCCCGGTCGTTGTCGGTGAGGGCCCGGTAGAAGTCGAGCGTGAAAGGCAGTGGTGAGAAGATTCGTATTGGGATCAGAAGCCTGCGTCAGATACGACAAGGTTTCCGTTACTCATATCGAAGCCGAATGTCGTCCCGTTGGAAATCGTAGCATATAACATGTCGTCTTCTCGTCGAATCCGTGGCCCCTTTTGCATCAACAGGCGCAAGACTCTTGAGCACCGCAAGGGAAGTCGGCGGCGTGAGCGGCAGCTGACCCCGAGCAACGACGATTCCGGGCGGAAGGTACTTGTACTCTGAGTTGGTGATGAACTCCAGCTCAAGCCAAGTATCCGCCGATAGAGTCTGGAAGACGTCGCCCAGTGCCACCTTCGCTTTCGGGTGGGGTTTGACTTCTTTCGGCATCCTAAGGTCCCGTCCAATGTATTCGCTCCGGTTGGAGATAATGTTCCATCGGCATCGCAGATGATCCAACGTCTTGAAATTTTAGCGATTGACGATGGTCACTCCCATGCCCTCGGTCCCAAGGACTTGAACCGGTTTGATAGCTTTGCTGAACTCGTCAAACCCAGGGCCTGGTTGATGTGTCGAGGTGCAGAGTCCATCCATTATGAAAGTCCCGTCGTTTGGCTCGTCACCAAAGTCGCCGCCATATCCGAAGTACTTTTCTCCGTCCTTGGTTTCGGTGATAAGTCCCTTCAAACACGTTAGCTCTCAATTTCCATCCTAGAAGACGAAAGAGTGATGGCACTGACATGGTTGGCCCATTCCCATACGAACCCTCCCATTAACCGCGAGTGTTTATAGAACGCTTCGATGTATTCTTCAATGCCGCCTGGCCCATTTCCCATGGTATGGATGAACTCGCATATAATGAACGGCTTCTTCCAGCCCTTCTCCTCCCCGCACTTAACTGTCTCGTTTACGGGAGTGTATATTCGACTGTAAATATTTGTAGTCTGCGCATCTTAATTACCTTCGTAGTGGATTAGGAGCGGTTGGTTAACTTACTGGATCGCATTGTAAATAGCTTAATGGTTTCTCCTATAATAAGCTTCGTTGCTAAGAGATCACATATCAACGTAAGGATGATTCTTATCTCGCTGAACCATTTATACCGCGCGGTCCACGTAGGCTTTTTTTAATCTGGGATGTCTGAAATGTAGCTCGCAGGATCACCGCCCACCTCGCCGAAGCCATAACACTCCAGGTCCGCTTCGTCGAGCACCCAGAGCCCTAGCTCGTCGGCGACGTTATAAAATCTGTGATCGTTGATGTAATAGCAGGTGCGTATAGCGTTAATGTGAAATCATTTCATTTGCAGAAGGTTTTATCGCACAAATTCCTATGGTATAAATCTACCAGTGGCTGGACTGTGTTTGTGACGATTGACTCCACGTATCTTTACGGGGTTGCCGTTAACACAGAAAACGCCGTTAATCAGTTCTGCTTACCGGAAGCCTACCTTTTGTGTGATATAGGTAACACTTGCAGAAAGAACCAGAGTATATAGATTGGCTGTCTCTGCCGTCTATTTGAGCGGATCCTTGATCTCGTATATGCGTCGATTCCGAACGGAATCGCTAGGGGCAGTGGAGTGCTTAGTGAGCACATCGTGTCCCTCATAGTCGATTAGCGTCAAGTGAAGCTTCTCTCCTGGCTTATTAAGTCGCACATCGACAACCAGTTGCGCATCCCTGTACTACTTATTTAATAAGGTTTAGATGTAAAAGTCCTCGAAACGGGTAACTTTAAACGAATGTAGCCAAACGTCTCTGAACATACCGCTTAGCCACCATTAATCCTAGGCATATCCGTCAGTTAGGGGCTTATATCTACATAAAGCGATATTACCTACCCGATCCTCGATATAGCTACCATTACATCGCTAATAGACCTTTACATATAACAGGTTTTCGTCGATAAGCTTAAGGAAGCTCGAAACGTTATACTCGCTAGGGTTTCTTGAGCCTTGCGAGCATCCAACTTCTTTCCCGTTCACCCAGATAATGAAGGCCGCATTAACCCCTTCGAATCGAAGTCTTTATTAATCGCCGTCTTTCAGTCTATGGGGCACTTCGAACCTCGTTACGTACCGGCCACACTCATTATCGTCGTAGGGTATATGTGGCGGATTTACAGGAAAGGGGTAGTTGACATTGGTATACTGCGGTCCCTTACCGAAGCCCTGGCATTGCCATATGCCAAGCACTTTGATAAGTTTCCATTTGGTATGGTCGAAGTCCGACCTATGAAATTTTCTCGGCCCTTGGAAGGGATTTATCGAGAGGTCGAAACCCTAGGTACCCGATAGTAAAGCAGCCCGAGACTTGGTGATATTGCCGGACAAGGCGTTTCCTGCTGAGTTGTATACATGGAAGTGACTCCGAGGCGGCAAGGTCTCCCGGTGTATAACACCAAGGTTGCTCCAATCAGGGACATGTTTAGGGTGGACCTCGGGTGAATCACCAACCGGCTCGCATGCTGTCGAAGAGCGACTAGCATCAAGCGCTTTGGTGGTCTCTACCCTAGCGCCAAGGTTGGCCATATGTATTCCTATGTGGAGTCTCGCATTGCGGCGTATCACGAGGTCCGCAGCGTTGAGCTGGGCGAGCTTGCCAGAAGGGTTGGAAGACATGATTGACAGACAATAGGTGTATCGTACCGGGTAAGCTGGCCCGAATCTGAATTGCCCTTGTGGTTGCTGTGACTGGCAACTAGCGCTTGTGAAAGACTCTAAGACCGGTTCTCGTGTGGAAACTCAGGTCAAATGTGACGAAGACTGCTCAAGCTGGAACAGGCCTGATTATGCAGCGCAGACTAGACGTTGTCACTTGGCCTTGTCACAGAACTTGAGGTTGTAATTGCTAGGTACCTCTATAGTAAAGGTGGCTGGTTGGCCGAGCTGGCCCTGACGGAGTTTGCCGGTGCATTGCGGGCTACCCGCCTAAATCGTGGAGATTTCCCCCGGCTCTGCGCTAAGCAGGTAGGTAGGCGGGGGTCATCTTCCTGTTGTCATTGGCCCGCTTGGCCCTCGGCTCTTCAACTTCACTGTTGTCTCCAAATTAGACGCATTTCTTCCCAGTTGCCAACATTCTGCCGTCTTCGACTACGATAGTCGTATGGGTTGTCTTTTACTGCGCAGCGTTCAGTAGCAGCCATCACACTTTCCGTACTACAATGATTCATAACTCTAAGCTTCATGAGAGGCATTTGTTTCGAAATTCAGGTAACTAATGTGGCTTTGCACAACTTGCTGCAATGGATCACCATTGATTAGCCTTAAGCCAAATACTTCTACTCTTATTCCCTAGCCCTCGTGCCATCGTGCCCTCCAGGTGACGACTCACGAGATACCAAGGACTGCACCCTAAGCATCGAATAGCACTTATTATGGTTCAGAGCTACGCCACTCCCTTACATGGAAATGGCAAGTCAGCTGAGTTTCGCAGCGACTTGTCAGAGCTATCACAGAGAATACCGGTAACCGGATACACGATGCTTCCTTGTTGGCCCAGATCATGTGGCTGCTCCATCTCCACAGTTGCCCTGACATTTCTCTACGCTTTCACTTCTTCTCGGCCCAGGCAGGCCCCGAATACATACAACGGTGAAGCCGACATCCTTGTCGAGCAGATGTACACCTCATCCGACCCCTCTGGGCCCAGGTTTCCCCAACGCGGGCCAAGACTCCCCAGAGTTGGCCAACTGTACCCACCTCCGCATTTGGCTGCTTGGGCCGAGAAGAAAGTCGCCAATCTAGCCCACGATAGGCTGGCTGTGTGGGGTAAATGGCCGGGGATGTGAGAAGGATCGCGCCATGGTCTTGGGATTCGTGTGGGGAGAAGATCCCACTCTGCTACTTCAAGGGTAGAGGTATCCCTTATGGCCCGAACCTCGTGGCCATCGGAATATGGCATACCGAGGATATCATATCCCGTATTACGCCCTGCCTCGTACGCGAAGAATATCTTCTCCTCCTCTAGTCAACGGCTTCTGGGCCTCACTGAACATCTTCCGCGCCATTGTGTACCTAGCATCATTATGGCACCCAATACGGAGTCTGACCTCAAGCCCACGGTCTCCATGACCGACGAGAAGCATACGAGCAGCCATGTCCACGAAGTCAACACCGCCTCCGTGGCCTTGGCGGCTGCCGTGGCCGAGCAGAAGCCGAAGCTGCTCTCGCCGAACATGCTGCGGCTGTACTTCATCATGGGCATCGGCTACCTGATTTCGACCATGAACGGCTTTGACAGCTCCTTGATGGGCTCCATCAATGCCATGAAGCCTTACCAGCATACATTTGGGCTCAGTGGCGAAGGCTCGACGACCGGTATCATCTTCATCATTTACAATATCGGCCAGATCGCAAGCTTCCCTTGTAAGTCAGCACATGCCATGTGAAACGAGAGAGGTCTAACTTTGTAAAAGTCTGTGGTATGCTTGCAGATGGCTTGGGCCGTCGTTGGTGCATTTCCGTCGGCTGCTTGATCGTACTTATCGGCACTGCCATCCAGACTACGTCGCATAAGCTGGTTCAGTTCGTCCTCGGTCGATTCATCCTTGGCTTCGGTGCTTCTATTGCATCCGCTGCCGGACCGACATACACCGTTGAGCTTGCTCATCCTGCGTATCGAGGGACTATGGCTGGCATGTAAGTAGTAGTCTCGTACTTATGTTGGTCTTCGTGCGATTTCGAGCGCTGACCAAATCAGGTACAATAACTTCTGGTGGTTTGGCAACATCATCGCCGGATGGACAACATATGGAACGAACTTGTAAGTCAAAGCCCTCACCTCTTTGGAGGCAGGTCATCAAAACAGCGCTAATCAGCCTCAGGAACCTGCACAACTCATGGGCATGGCGGACTCCGACCCTCGTCCAGGCCGGCCTCCCAGCCGTCGTCATGGTTCTCATCGTGTTCTTCCCCGAGTCTCCACGGTGGTTGATTCACCAAGACCGAGCCGAGGAGGGTCTAGCTATCCTCGCCAAGTACCATGGCGACGGGGACCCGAACTCGGCCGTCGTCCAGCTCCAGTATCGGGAGATCCTCGAGGAGTTCCAGCAGAGCAAGGACGGCAACCCGTGGTGGGACTTCCGCGAGCTAGGGAACACTCGCGCGGCTCGCTATCGCCTGGCAATGGTCATCGGAATGTCGTTCTTCGGCCAGTGGAGCGGCAACAACGTCGTGTCGTACTTCATGGTCAGCTAAACCCCTAGATTACCCCCTATGCGGTCCACACGTGGGCCTGCTACCAGCGTACATGACGACTGACCCGTGACACAGCCCGAGATGATCAAGGCAGCGGGCATCACCGAGACGAACAAGCAGCTCCTCATCAACGCCATCAACCCGATCTTCTCGATGATCGCCGCCGTGTACGGCGCGACGCTGCTAGACCGGCTGGGGCGGCGGCCGATGATGCTATGGGGGCTCGCGGGCTCGCTCCTCTTCTACGTGCTCCTCACCGCATTCACGGCACAGAGCGCCTCGCATCCGGACCTGGCCTACGGCACCATCGTGTCGATCTACCTGTTCGGGATCTGCTTCGCGTGGGGGTTCACGCCGCTGCAGACGCTGTACGCGGTCGAGTGTCTCGAGTACCGCACGCGCGCCAAGGGCTCCGGGCTCAACTTCCTGTTCCTCAACGTGGCCATCATGGTCAACACGTACGGGGTCAGCGTGGGCATCGAGGCCATCGGCTGGCGCGTCTACGTCGTCTACGTCGCCTGGATCGCCATCGAGATGGTCCTCATCTACTTCTTCTTCGTCGAGACCGCCGGCAAAACCCTCGAGGAGCTCGGCGAAATCTTCGAGGCTAAGAACCCCCGCAAGGCCAGTACCCGCAAGGTCAAGGTCGAGCTCACGGACCAGGGGCAGGTCGTTAGCGTGGCTGAGCCTCAGGGACCTGCCTGAACGCTTGTACTGCATTTTGCGAAATTGTAGGTGTTCGTCCTGTCACGTCGTGGGGCCCAGGTTCTGAGTAGCTAGGTTGGAACGTTTTACTATATAGAGTCCGTATAGAGTCTAAATACAATCTCTGGTCCAGCTACTTATCAACTTAAACCAAATGTGAGAAGCTTTGAATGTTGAGTTCCAGAGAGTTTCTGGTCGCCAACGCCGCTGCTCTTTACTGAGCGCATCTCATCACATATAGGAACAGGCACAACTGTTGTATACAGGCACTGATGGAAGGTTCCCTGTCAACACAGCATCTCCGGAAGCCTGGGCCCTTCAGGGGTGGCCTACTTGGGGGTTCATGCCGACATCCTCATCACAAGCTTCGGCGGCAAGGTCACCCACGCACGAGGAAGACCCTAGATCAGGATGTGCGGTGTGCCCAGAGGCGCTCTCTCCCGCACGCGGCTATGCTCTTTACCGTACCGGTATGGTACGTATTTGCGTATGATGATGCCTGGATCGTGTCAGGCTCATACAGTGAGAGTTTAGGACCGTTGCGAAAAAAAGACCAAAGAAAACACCACCAAAAAGGTAATGTACATACAACACCCGGGATTCGCTGGTCGTCACCGACCCAACTACTAATCGAGCGGTATCTGGCTTAGCTATGGGGGAGCGGACGGGACCCCGCGTTTTCCAGATCCTATGGTCGTATGTGTTAGGTTATGGAGCAAAAGCACTTGTCAAAGGAATGTGTGTTGATGATATGATACTCACACGCAGATGGGATGGTTCCGGCCGGCACTTTGACACTGGCCGCTCGTGCAGATGAATGTCACGGCGGCCCGCCGAACCACGCGACCCGATAGGCTAGACCCAATGCCGAAACGGTGCCGGAGAGGTCCCGCAGACTCCATCCGTGGTCGGGAGTCGGGATGAACCCCTCATCGACATCGAACGGGGCACGCGTGACGCGGCGGTCGACGATACTTCTCCAAGCATGCTCACCAACGTTGTCATCCACCGCGAAACATGGCCGAAATCCAATACTCGCCGGAAAAGGCCGCCAGCCTGAAGGGAAGGGTCGCAGTGGTCACAGGTGGGTAAACGCTCTCGGACATCATCCTCCCAGTCGGCGCGGCCTGCGTGTCTGGACGGACATTGTTAACCGAAACTCCGGCCCGACCGGATAATGCAGGCGGGGCCCAGGGCATCGGCGCCGCGACGGTCGAGCAGCTCTACGACCTGGGCGCGCACGTCTTCTTCGGGGACTGGGACGCGGCGCGGGGGGCGGCGCACGAGCGCGCCCTCCGCGCCCGCGGCTCGCCGCGCCACGGCGGCACCGTCGCCTTCCGCCAGCTCGACGTCCGCGACTACCGCGCGCAGCTCGACCTCGTCGACGTCGCGTACCGCGCGCACGGCGGCCGCCTCGACGTCGCCGTCTCGTGCGCCGCCGTCAAGGAGCCCGACGGCTGGTTCGAGCCGGGCGACCTGAACCTCGAGACCGTCCGTCGCGTGAGTCTGTCTGACTGAGTCTCCCCCAAATATCCCCCCGCGAGCCCTTTCCCTCGGAACCCCCCTTGCATGCATGCTATTCAGGGGTAGTGGTAGCCTCTGGGTGCAGAAAAGGGGAGAACATGCTGCACGGCTTGGGTCGCCTACATACACCACGTTGCGATCCACCTCACCTGCTCGACAAGCGAAGCGGCGCTGACGGTGCGCCAGGAGCCGACGCCCCTGAATGACTCGATCGACATCAGCCTGAGCAGTGTCATCAGCTTCAGCCGGATCGCGCTGGCCTACATGGGCGCGGGCGCACAGGGCGCCGCCGCGGACGACGACTTCCCCAAGTCCATCACACTCGTGTCGTCCATCGCGGGCATCACCGAGTCGCCGGGGCTGTTCGCGTACGGGGCCGCCAAGCACGGCGTCATCGGCCTGATGCGCGCCCTGCGGCCGTGGGCGCCCGCGCGGTACGGCGTGCGCGCCAACGCCAGTGCGTAACCTACCTACTTCCTTACCTACTTATCATCCGGACTCGTGATCATCTCCCCCTAGCCGGTCGTCCCGTATTCCTTTGACACCGAAATTCCCTGCTTCCGCGACATGATCCCATAAGTCCCGAGAGCAGGTCGTGTGGCCCTTTTGAATGTCCCCCCCAAATTACACAGTTAAGCCGCTGCTGACACCCCGGTCGCCACACACACATACATACAGTCTGCCCCTGGGCCACCGACACGCAGATGCTCGGCGTCAAGGACGCCTGGGTGCGCGAGAGGCTGCCCATCAACGCGCCCGCCGACGTGGCGCGCATGATCGTGCAGTGCGCCGCCGACGGCGCGCTCAACGGCCGCGCCGTCTTCGTCGCGGGCGGCCGCGGCTACGACACCGAGGCGGGCGTCGACCGGCTGCTGCCGCAGTGGATGGGCGAGCGCAACGCGCGCGACTTCCTGCGGGGCCAGGAGGTGCTGGGACTGGTGAGTACCGGTAAACGTAGCGAGCTGCAGCGTAACCTATGTGCTCGGCGCTACTGGACGGACGGCGATAGCTGACGCGGCACACAGGGTGACGGATGGACCAAGCCAAAACTGTAGTTTTCATGACTGGGGGAGAAAAGGCGGAGGGGGGGGGGGGGGGGGGGGGGGTTCCTCAGGGACCATTGTTGATGTACCAGGAATAGTCTCAAGAGCCAGAGCCACAGCCAAGTCTAGGAAGAAGCGGCAGGTCAAGAGAATAACGCTGAATTCTATGGCAGGCTTGGATCACGAATTCGCACTCATCATTATACTACGTTACAGATACCCGACTCCCCAGTCCCTCACCAGCTGAACTCCTCCTTGACCATCTCCTCGGACCACTTCCACAGCCTCTCGGCCTCGGCGCTCGACACGGCCGCGGGCCGGGCCTCGCCGCAGATCTGGCAGTCGACCAGGTAGACGCCGTAGTTCTCGCGGCCGGCGCGGGCCTCGCGCCGGCCGCCGCCCTCGAGGGCGGCCAGCCTCGGGTCCAGCGCGGCCACGAGCGGGGTCGCCGCGCAGGACGCCACCGTCTGGTGGGGGAAGACGCCCTCGAGCGCCGCCGCGTTCTCGGGCGGGAAGCTGCGCGCCAGCTCCGTCTCCGCGATGCCCGGGTGCACGGCGACGGCCAGGATGCCGTGCTTCTCGAACAGCCGCGCCGTCAGCGCCACCGCGTGCAGCACGTTGGCCACCTTGCTCTGGCTGTAGCCGCCGAGCCCGAAGTACGACTATATGACCACAGTCCGAAGGGTTAGCCATGGCTACCGTTCAGATCCTTTTCTCAGATTTCGCCAGGTGGGTACTCGATTGCAATTTCAGAGACGTCTAGAGACTTCCCCGTCTCGGGCGAACCAGCTGCGGAGAGAGACGCTGAAAAGGGGGGCCACCAGGGATCTAGCTAGGCTGCTCACCATGTCCTGCACGTTCTTGTAGCCAAAAGCCTCGGCGATCTGGTACTCGGGCTGCTCGTCCTCGGGCAGGGTCTTGTTGACCTTTTCGAAGTTGATGTCGCTCCAGCGCATGGCGCCATGCTTGGGCGACAGGGCCGACACGTTCACGACGCGCGTGGCGCCCCTTACTGCGCTACTACCCTCGGCGGCCCGGAGCAGCTTGGGCATGATGGCGGCGACGAAGAGGAAGTGGCCGAGGTGGTTCGTCGCCAGGTGCATCTCGACGCCGCCGTCGCCGTATTCGGCGCTCATCGCGCGCTCCGGCAGCAGCGCGACGGCCGCGTTGTTGACGACGACGTCGACGGCCGGCACGTCGTCCCACGCGAGCAGCTCGGCCGCCGCCCGCCGCACCGCCGCCGCGCTTGACAGGTCCAGCCGCAGCGCCCGCACGTCGACGCCCGGGTGCGCGGCCCGCAGCAGGTCCCCGCACTCCTGCAGCTTGGCCGGCGTGCGGCCCGCCAGGATGAGGTGCGCGGGAGACTGGGACGCCTGGGTTGATTGGATGGGTTGCGAAAGAAACTCGGGGCGTTAACTAACTAGACCGTCTAGGTCTAGGTCATGCTGCCTAGGTTGACTCCCCAAGGAGGCAGAAGGCGGGGGGGGACCCGGGATGGATGGGACGGCACGTACAAACGCTTGCGCTATGGCATATCCGATACCGCCCTTGTTGACGCCCGTTATGAGGATCGTTCTGCCCTTCACATTACTGCCAAATGCCTTCGCGACCTCCAGACCCTCGGTCCTGCTGTTAAACTCCGGGTGGCTGGTTGATGGTGTCATGGGGCAGTTACAAAGCCGGAGGCAAATGTCACAACTGATAGTAAAGTACAGATGAAAATGCTGTAAGTTAGAGACGGCGATGGGGATTGAGGTGATGAGTAAAACCAAAGTCGATTTGTTGAGTATGCTGCGATCCTATATATCACATTTCGTACGGATACGGAGTAGGTACTCAGTATGAGAGGCTGAACCCGAACACGCTTGGCAATGTCTCGTTCATTTGCGGGGTTTATATTAATTCCGGGGTTCGAACGCCCATGTCCATGTTTGACAGCGGATATTAGAACTCTATCCTGTTAAGTCCACGCGGCCAGGTGATCATGTTGCACTCCATTGCTAGTCCCTACAAAATAAGCGCGGCATTGTGCTTTGCAGGAATTATGTATTTAACCCTATTTGCTGAATGGAGGACCTAGGTAGGGATCGTTTTGCCGAGCTCGAGTCAATCCTGCCCTATGAAGCCCAATGCTGACTGCAGAGATCGTTAAAGTGTGGAGGAGACGGCGGCGATGATAGCACGTGTTGTACCATTCCAACATTAGAACATGGGCAAGAGGGGCATCGCCTTTTATCCAGTGGGCCTCCTGGGTTCGGCGAATCAGACAATTGAGTGCTAGTAACAGTTCTACAGTTTGTCTATTTCATTATAATGAAAAAGGGCCAGTTACTGTCAAATGTTTCGATAGTAATAATAAATGCAAATTGGGACAAGGTTGCAGAAGCGTAGAGGCACCAAAACTTAAATACAAGGTCTATTGTCAACTTAGTAGAAGTATAGTGGATGAGATTGATCGAGTTGGCAACTCGAACCCGAATCTAAAACTAGTAAGTTCAATCAACGAATTAGGATGTATCATGTGAGGATCACAAGAAACCAGCAGTACCATTGTAAGCTTGTTAGGGGATATCATGGTTAATTGATTCATCAGGAACTCTCTAACTACTTACGTAGTCTCTTTAAGTGCCATGTACTTAGCCAAAACCTTTGTCCTTAAGTATGTCTTCTGGTCTCTGGGCCATCCTTCTTCTAACGCACTGTGGGGACTATTCAGAAAGCCCCTCCCAGTGAGTGCTCGTAATGGTGCTAGGGCTAAGACCTAGGAGTGAGCACTCGCCTCTACCTGATAAGTTACTTGAAAATTGTAGAACAAAACAATAGGAAAGAGAAAATCACCTTCGGTCGAAACCGGTATTATGCTGGAAAAGACGCCCGTTAAGTTGCTGAGTAGCTTTTGAGTCTTGATGCCCTGGGCTACCCTAGTACTTGTCATATGACCTTTCATCCATCCTTCCATTCCGCCTTGCCTCGGTCCTTTCGAATGAGCAGCTTCCAGAACAACTCTAAGCTACCGAACCCAGCCCACCGTGCTGTTAGATTCTATCCTAGAGTTGAAGGTGGCTCTGATAACATAGTCAATTGTTTCGAGCGAGTGTAAATCGGGTTAGCCAACAGCGAAACACTTGCAGTCACCGTTCCTCAACCATGCAGAGCCGGATCTCTACCATAACAACTTATTATTCTTGCCAATCTTGGTAATTGAATGCGGTCTTCGGGGTAAGTGACAGCCATTGCTTTCCGTGGGTGTTTCTCGGAAGCAGAAGGTTGCCTTGCTTATGTGATCGCTTTATATGATTTTTGTATTAATTACCACCTAAACGACTCTCCGGCTTCACAGCAAATAGTTCACTCGCATCTTGTTCGGTTATCACGTCCATCACTCTGAGGGGTATCTTGATGCGAAGCAGTCACAATCACCAATTCACGGGGCTGCGGGCCGGCGGTCGAGTACATGCAACCCACTTGGGGGGTATCAAACGTTCACGCTCAGGGCATGTTCAGACACTTGCACACCTGGTGGAGTTCATGTGGGAGGGCCAGTGTAGTGCGTACGACCCCACGCAACATACCAGCCAATCGAAATCAGGGTAAACGCGATGAACACCACCGATGCGAAGTTCATGAGCGACGGGTCCGTCACAGGCACCGAGGTCGGCATGCAGAAGAGCGGGATCGCGAGCAACGACCACGCTAGGGTAGTGTTAGCACAAGAGAGACACGGGCGGTGCTGTATCGCCCAGCGGAAGGGGGGGACGCACCGATAGCCACGACGTTGCAGAACCAGCCCAGGGCGCCGAGCCGGAAGCTGGCCGTCTGGACGGTCTTGCGGCCCTCGAGCATGCTGATGACGATGGGCACGGCGTAGGCGGCGGTGAGGGCGATGACGCCGACGCCCGAGAAGGCGCTGAAGGCGGCCGAGGAGCCGAAGTAGATGAGCCCCAGCAGCAGCTCGACGGCCATGCCGAGCATCATGGCGTTGAGCGGCACGTCCAGCCGCTCGTTGACCACCCTCCACCACTTGGAGCCCGGGATGGCGCCGTCGCGCGCGAAGGCGTAGATGCAGCGCGACGTGGCCGTCGTGCACCCGATGCCGCAGAACAGGGCCAGCACGAGCAGCGGGATGAGCAGGCCGAAGGCGCCGCCGGCGCTGCCCACGGCGTCCTTGATGATGGTCGGGACCGGCTGGGCCAGGAGCACGACCCCCTGGATGTCGGGGAGGACGAACAGCAGGGGGATCATGAACAGAAGTCCGGCGAAGGTGTTGATGACGATCGTGAGGACCATGGCCTTCGGGACCTGCGTGGCGGGCGCCCTAACCTCCTCACACATTCTGCGGCGGGTGTAAGTCACCAGGCAACAACAACACAGAAATAGGCCGCAGAGCAAACATGGACTTACGAAATGATCATGCCGGTAGAAGAAGTAGCATATGCGGCCTGCAACAGCCCAACCATGAAAGACCAACCGGGTGTCCAGCCCGAGTTGACTTCGAAATGAGTGAAGACAAAATGAGCGTCATGTCGGCCCTGCTTGGCGATAGCCAAAACGCACACGGTGATGGCAATTACACCAGCAAAAGTCCAGAAAATAGCGAATGTCTGATTAAACTTCATCAGCATTCGTCGGGGGGGAACGGTGGGGTCTTGCAGCGTACATCCAAAATTGGCAACCACTTATTGCAGAGTGACGACACGGCATTGCACACCAGAGTGATTGCCAGGAACAGGAGGAAGACCTGATAGGCCTCGCCGGCGAGGACGTCCTGGCCGTCCGACGTCTGGAAGACGTTGACGCAGCCGACGAGGAAGAGGGCGGTGGCGAAGTTGACGGACAGCGTGATGGTGACGTTGCCGACGACGTAGAGCCAGCCGCAGACCCAGGCGGCCAGGTAGCGCCACCGGACGGGCGCCAGCATGAAGGCCTGGTAGTAGACGCCCCCCGCCGTTGGGTACACTGACGTGATCTCGCCCAGGGAGGCGGCGACGCAGACGATGATCAGCGACACGGCGACCCAGCCCCAGACCACGTTGACCGGCCCGCCGCCGATGAGCGGGTACGTCATCGTCGTCGCCAGCCCGTACGGGATCGAGGCCAGCACGAAGGACATGAAGGCCACCTGCAGCGTCGACCGGTTCCGCGACAGCTCCGCCTTGTACCCCAGCGACGCCAGCATCTGGTCGGCCGAGTCCATGTCCGACTCGGCGCCGCTCGACTCGCCGCCCCGCACGGCGTCACCGGTCACGACGACGTCCTTCTTGGCCGCCATGGTGTTTCCGGATGGGCCCTGCTCAATAAAGGGGTCGACGCGGGATGTTCTGCGATGTCACGTGCCTCTGGCAGGCAAGGTCAGACGGACGGCGGCGCACGCGACGAAGGGGTCCCGAAACCTCTTCCGGGATCGGGTCGTGTCGTCGTCGGTAGTTCTGTGTCTTCAAGGCCGTTGGTCCATAGAGAGCGTGGGAACTGTGTCGTCGAGACTGCTGGGATTTCCGAAAGAGAAGGAAAGCCAGGAGAAGAAAGCGGAGGAGAGGGGATGAAAAGTCAAGTAGCAAACGGGGCCCTATGAGTATGTAATCACGGGCCGCTGTCCAAGCCAACTGACATCACTCCCGGCGAAAGGCGAGTCGGCACCGTAGCGCGTTTCTCCAACGTACCGGCTGATATTGCATCGCCTCGTCTTGCTACGCAGATGTGATAGAGTGGGGGAATGGCAAGGAGAGGTCCATAATTTCGCGTCGTGTCCGGTGTGGCTCTGTGGGAGGCCGCCGCTCCGGTGCGGGCCCCCTTAGGGGTCACCGGCGTCGGCGTCTATCTTGGCGTTCCCGTCCTGGGCCATCCCGAGTGGACTGCAAGGCTGCAGGGCTGTATTGCAACCAGTGAGGAGAGGTAAGTCGATGGCCTCGGGATACTGGGGTTCCGTTGGCCTACATAGTACCGGCTTCTTCAGTCTCTTCACAGCGTTCCTTCGGAGACAGGCGAAACGTGCGATAATACCCGGAGTATGTGCACAGAAACGAGCAGCTAGTAACATCCCGTGCAAGGCAAAGGCAGGTCACACGCGTGGCCGCTCGGGAGACACGTAACTGGACATTATCGGCTCGGCTAGAAGAGGTCTAGAAGAGACGGAGGTGAAATTAGGCGTCAAGTGCACGTACAGCAAAGAGCATCCCGTGCCCAATGAAGGGCATTGATTTTAGGAAAATTAGTTCTTAGCGTGTAAGATTGAGGGCCCGTCGCGGCAGAAGTCGGGCCGTATCGAGGAAAATTTTTGGTCGAGGAGGGCAAAAAAGACAGAGCGTGAGCCAAGGCCGAGGGCCAAGGGTCTTCCGTACAGACCGGCGCCGCATCGCCCCCGCATTAAGACCCGTGTCGGGGGCTGAGTGGAGTCGGAAGTCGCCCGCTAGACATCGGTCTGGAAACCCGTCCCCGAGTCTCTTCTTCCAGGCCGCCTTCTGGTTCTCGGCACACCCTGCACAAGCGAATTAGAAATCTCGATCCACCCATTCAACTCACTGCCCCGGAATCCGCGTGCCGACTGATCCCATGCAACCACGGCGCAAGAGACCAACTATTTTTATAAAGACAGGCAACTCTGCCGAGGAATGCAAAGTCCGATAATCATCGCGCATGAGCACCGAGTTAGGGCAACGCAAGCTTTGTTTTGGAATATGGGCAACTCATCAATCCCAATGACTTCTCGCACCATGAATTGTGCCACTATGAATAAAGACCCGAGCCAGATATGAAGAACATGGTGAAGATGATGCCGATGCCCGCGAACCAGGTCCCGCTCCTCACCAAGGCCCACCGAGGATTGTCCTGCAGGACCACGTAGACGACGTTATATGCGACTCGCGTCCCCAAGTACGACACAGCGAGAGCATTCGCAACGCTCGGACTCACGTCCGCGGCCGCTACGTTTACACTGACGACGGCGGCGGCGTAGAGCGAGAGCGTCTCCAGACCGTTGGCGAATGCGCTTTCTGCCCGCAGAATGCGGCCCTTGACCTGCGACCAAGCCTTAGCGAGGCTGTCACGGCGGCTCTTTGGAGAAAGGATCGTACTTACTATGGGATCGATGTCCTTCGCGTCGGATATCGCCGGCCTGTACTTGCGCGGATTGGCCGGGTCGAGGTAGCGGCCGCCGAGGGCGAAGCTGTAGAGCTTGGGGATGAAGAGCAGTACGAAAGCTGCTGGTATCTACGACCATATCAGCTCTGGAGTCAGCTTCGGAGCATATGAGATGCTCAACTGACTGTGAAGAGGCTGAAATTGTGATCGAAAGCGTCCATTTTACTGGATCAAGGTCAAACAGGGCCTCGAATTCGTTGATATTGGTCGGTTCTTAACGCGGACACTGCGGCGCTTGAAGCTCGTACACTAGACTTGACTGAATGAACAAGAACGATATCGGCTGCGGAATTGGAAACAAGAGTTAGCGATGAGATGTCGAAGCTTTTGGTTTCCTCCGACGTGGTCGTGATTAGGAGACCGAAACACCCCCTTGTTTCAGCCTTGCGGTATGTCCAACGCCGTGCCGGGATCACAACCTCGCCAATCACACCTTGGAGTTTTCAATCTGTCAATGTCGATGGTAGTCGGCGGTCTCTGGACAGGTGAGTTAAGATACCTGGGATGGTGTTGTACCGCACCGCATTGACGCTCTCGCCGTACCGACAACTTAAAATGCCACCAGTATCTCATTCTCGTACCCTCTCCAACGCTGGGCCCCATTAACCCCAGCTCAAAGCAGGGAAACGCACAATACTTGGAAACTCCCTCTTCAAGAAGCAGCTCGCGCGGTACACGAAAAGCCCAACCGCCACGGGCAGGGAGTCATGGACGGGTGCCTGGGCCCACGCCACAAGCCTGCGGTGCGATGGCTGGGGCCCCGAAAGCAGAGGACGAGAGTGACATCCGGTCAAGAAGGACAGGGAGACGAGACGAGGTCGTGTTCGAAACGCATTCTGCCGTTTGCACCTCGGACAACCCGAACAGTACATTGTCACTCGAGATTGGCACCTAAGTCTCGAGATGGTTGTCTGACCTGTTCAAACCTTGCTTCAATGACCTTATCCGACTGGCGAGTTTGAGCATGGGCTTACCTTGAAGATGCAGCGCCGCAGAGCCGTCCCCTTCATGATCTATGAACACAATGGCGCCGAATAGCGAAGCTGCACAACCCAACCACATGATGAAGATGGCACTAAGCAAAGCCATCTAGGTCATGGAGTCAAGAGCAAGTGGTGCGGGGCTGCAAGTGTGTACACCAAAGAGTGCTCGTCGCAGGGATCGCGTGGTTCGAGATCCCATCTATCAGAGCACGACTTCAGCCTCACGCGCGAGTATGCTGCAAATAGAGGTATCTGATGACAATATTTGCGGTTTGCTGCAGCACTATTAGCAGCACCTCTCCGATCCAATGCACGTCCTTCTAGTTGAGGCGGTAGGCGCAGAGATTTCTAGTAAGTTAGTCGTCAAAATGTCATGCTTTCTCGCCCAGACGATGTTCACTGTCTATCCCGGGGAGACATCTAGGTGGTCTCTTTGGATACCTTCTGATACGTAAGAGAGCCTGCCGGACCCACGGCACATGATCGCATTTTATAATACTGGCTGATTTGAGGCAATACCATCGGAAGCAGGATTCACCCCATCCGTACTTAGGTACAGTCGACATTGCACGTGGTCCTCATATAACTTATAGCTAACTACCCGCACCGGTCAGAACCAACCACCGCATACCTCTCTTCAAGTTCCCATCGTTCTGTCTACCATGCACGCACCTACCAAAGTGGCCGTGATCACCGGCGGCGCGAGCGGGATGGGTCTGGGGGTCGCCCATGCCCTGACGGCGCGCGGAGACTGGGACGTCCACATCGTCGACCTGAACCGCGCCGGCGGCGAGGCCGCAGCGGCGGACCTTCGGGCCACCACGTTCCACGGAGCGGACGTGACGGACTACGAGGCGCTCGGCGCGGCCTTCAGGGCCGCGTTCGGAAAGCACCGCCGGCTGGACTTCGTCTTCGCCAACGCCGGGGCCATGCAGGTGGGGAACTTCTACACGCGCCACGACGACGCCGGGGACGAGCTGCCGCCGCCGCCGGACATGTCGGCGGTCAGGATCTGCTTAGATGGTGTGCTGTTTGCGGTGAGTGGCTTGAGACCATCGACTCCCATCTTCCTCGGTTATCATATCTTCGTCTATGCGTTTTTTTTTTTCGGTACAGGGTACCCAGAGAATCCGATGCCCTAGAGGACATCTTCTGGAACGACTGATCACTGACGCTTTACGGTGTAGTCGTACCTGGCTCTGCACTACTTTCGCCTCTCGCCCCCCGAGGCGGACAAGAGCCTCCTCATGACGGCCAGCTGCGCCGGCCTCTACGCCAGCTACTGCGCGCCCGTGTACACGAGCGCCAAGCACGGCGTCGTCGGGCTCATGCGGGCCCTCGCGAAGCCGCTCTGGGACGGCGAGCGCGTCCGGGTCAACGCGCTCTGCCCGGGCATCGTCAAGACGGGGATCCTGACGCCGGAGCAGTGGGCCAACTTCCCCGACGCCATCGCCACCCCGATGGCCAAGATCCAGGAGACGGTGCTCATGCTGGTCGACGGCCGGGACGAGACGCCGAGCGCCGAGACGAGGATCGATGGAGTCGCGGAGGAGGACAGGGACAAGGGAGGCGTCCTGTGGGGAGAGGCCGTCGAGCCGAGTGGGAATCGCCACTATTACCGCAACATGACTGCGTATGGCGATGCTAACATAGCTGGAATCATGTGGCGAACCGATACGACTGCACTCTACGGAAGGGGTGAAGCTTAGGTTCTCTATGTCGTACTTCACTATGGGGGCCGTCTCTCGATCCATATCAGAACTATAGGACATATCAGACCCCTGTGGTTGTCAAACTTAGTTAGGAGGAGTCGGCAGCTGAATCCGTTCTTCTCCGAAGTCTTCTACGCCGGTACAAGTCTAGATCCGGCATGAGCTCCGGCTCAGGGACACATCGGCAGATCGATCCCCGCAGACACGAGGAGATCTACTTGAGACCCGCCATGCGACGAGTGAATACGAAGTTCACAATCTCAGTTGCCAAATGCGTTGTTCGTCCAGCTTTACTCCGTAGTCTAAGCGGCTTTTGCTGAGCCCTCGTTCTTGGGAACAACCAACATTCGCGTGCACTGAAAAGCAGGATGGCCGCCACCCTTGCCGTACTCAAATGAGTTCCTGATCGCCCACCGCCTCTAACCCCAGTCGTTCGCTCACATTTTCACCCCATTCACTCCTCAGGATGCGGACCTCCAGCGGCATCATTGCGGTATCGCGCGTTTACGCCGCTCTCGCCACTCTCGTGGCAGCAGCGTCCGCAGCCGAGAGGCAGGGCGACGATGCCGGCGTCCCGGTGGTCTACTTCCCGCTGGACTACGTCTACGGTGGCAACCACAAGATCTCGACGAACGTGCAGATCCCCGGGAGCAACGAGACGCTCGAGGTCGTCTTCGACCAGGGCAGCGACAACTTCTGGATGTTCGGCCCCAACGCGACCATGAACTGGGGCTGTACCGCCATCGCCTGCATGGGCCCGTGCAACGAGAGCGTCTCGCCCTCCTACGACTGGCCGGCGTCCGGCGCGCACACCGAGCCCGTCGGCCTGCCCTTCTACGCGGCCTACGGCGGCTTCGACAAGATTGTCGACGGCAGCTACAGCATCAACGACACGATGACCTTCAGCTCCGCCGCGGGCCAGACGAGCACCCTGACGGACGTGCGCGCGGCCATGGCCGACTTCATGCTGCAGCGGCTCGGCGCCGACGACCAGTGCTCGGACCCGGGCGACTTCGACCTCGCCATCATGGGCCTCGCGCCCTACCAGCGGAGCGCGGGCTGGAACACGACGCTCAGCATCCGCCAGGACCTGCTCGAGCGCGGCGCCGTCGGCGCGCCGGTGCTGAGCCTCTGGTTCGACGCCGCGCCCGGCGACGTGTACGGCACGTACACGGGCGGCGGCCTGCTCGGCGGGCTCGACACGTCCAAGTACGCGGGCCCGCTGGTGCGGGTGCCGCTGACGACCTCGGGCAGCACGCCGTCGGTGGGGTACTACACGCCGGCGCCGGTGGTGAGCGTCGGCGGCGTGGCCTTCGACAACAGCGACAGCGGGGTCTGCCTCATCGACTCGGGCTCGCGCTCCGACAGCCTGCCGCTCGCGTGGGCCGAGGTGGACGCCTTCCTCAACGCCACGGGCCTGGTCACGACGCCGCTCGGGTACACGTCGTGGCCGGGCGACTGCAACACCGTGCCGCGAAATAGGACGATCGATTTCGCCTTCGCCGGCGTGAGCGCCAACGAGTTGGTCACGGTCCGCGTCCCGCTCAGCAACTACGTACGCGGCGACGTCGGCGAGGCGGGGTACTGCTACCTCAACTTCGACTACGGCTGCACGCTCGGCGGGCCCTTCGCCCTGGCGGCCTTCTTCGCCGCTAACGACGAGCGCGGCGAGCTCGCGCTCGCACAGGGCGCCGTCTCAGAAAGGGGGAGCGGCGTCGATTCAGCGAGCGTGGTGGCCCGAATTCCATAGACGCCGTCAGGTAGAAAATGCCACTATGCTAACGAGTTGATGATTGTTACAACCTAGGTAGCCAGAGAGTATAGGTGACACAGATCCGTAGTAAATGACTGCCGATATTTATAGAAAGAAGATGAACACGTAAGTAGGTAGGGCAAGTAAGTAGTAACCCGTAGCCACAATAACTTGCAGCCAGCAAGTCCAGTCCCCAATTCTCTGCTACTCCCGATTGCGCTTATTTCATACGTTGTGAGTTCTACTGTTATTATCATCCCCGATCACGTCACTACGGAGATATGCGCTGTTCAATAATGAACGACCACTTGAGTTGATGATGCGCGAAGGGACGGGGCTCTAACAAATGCCACCCCAACCTCTACATTCGGACTGACTATTTGTTGCGTTGAGCCATGGCATTAATCAGTAGTAAAGCTGAGAACTAGCATACAATCCCCGGTTTCCTTGTAGTAGAAGGTTCTGTCTTGTGGCATACACCGTATGTGAGTGTGTAAAGCTAAGGGTGTTTTCAAATGTTGACGACCGTGCCAGGAAGGGTGGCAACGACGCCGCCAGCCACAAAGACCACCTTCTAGCCTTGATATCTGGGTCTGTTCGAGATCTAGCCCACGGCCCGCGGCATTGAGCGCTGCTATGCTAAAGCATGATGGTACTTGTCTGTCTGGTGCGGGCGCCAGCTGGTCGGGCAACGCTATCAGATACGTCACCAAGCTCATGGTCGTCTTCAAACAGATCGTCATCCGAGGGCGTCCGTGTTGTTACGAATCTCGAGGATTTTGGATTGCCTGTTGGTCCAGAGGTCGCGTAGGTCGCGTCCGTTCGCGTCGGGTTGCGGCGAGCATTTTGCCAAAATGCTCTCAGCACCGGTACTGAACATGCGATAATGGTGAACGCCTGTTCGAGCTGTGCTAGCATCGCAATGATAGTGAGTTCGTCTGGAAAAGGTCAGCCGTTCGAACCAGATAAGTTACCAGCGATCCGTCCGCTTACAGTAGGTGTTGAGGCCCAGTTCGATGGTTCCTTGCTTGACAGTTCTCACGATACCAATGACAGCCGAGCTATTGTCATCGTCAATATGCGTTCTGTGTATGGCAATCCAGTCTATGATTCCGCTACTTACATTGCACCCAGACTCATGGCAACCATAGCGCCATATTTCTCATGCGACTTGAGACGAACATTTCGGATAATCTGCCAAGGCAGGAAAGCCAAGGCAGCGTCCATTACCGCACCGTAGCCTAGTCAACATCAGCCAAGGGCCAGGAGAAGTGTTTGGAAGTGCCGGCATGGGGATGCCGTACCTGTAGAGAATGATATGACCGTCAAAGCCGTTTTAACAGGCCAGCAATGTCCTGGTAGGCGGTATACCATAGGGTTGAGCGAACCGCAAGGCAATACGAATGCTTCAATGGAGACCAAGGCCCCCATGAGACTTAGAGTCACGATGGCAAACCAACAAAACCAACGCAGCCAGCCGCCGGTCAGCCTGATAAGAGTCGTAGCCCAGGATACCTTGGTCAGGACGAGGCACCAGGCTGTGAACGTCGAGTAGAGGGAAAAGATGAGGTTGACATGTGAGGGCGGTAGAGGCTCGGCGCCGAAACCTCGCGCAAGTAATACACTAAGCAACGAGTCGGCAGTTATCAAGGTCATCTAGACGGCCGTGTCAGTGGTGTGAGGAAGCAACTCAGTAAGCCGAATGGGACTCACCCATGCCACCAGGAGCACTAGGTCATCCCACCAAAGCCCCGCCAGGCGGTACTTTCTGCAGTAGAGCCGCAGCCCGAAGACGATAGTCGCAACGGAGCTGACAGTCCAGATGGCAGCGTCCACCCCGGGCTTCGGGTGGTGGTGGGGTATATGAACCAATCCGAAGATCCGTGGTGCGATCATCTTGCGGTGAATCGGATGTCTTGCTGGACCTAAAAGTTCCGATCATTAAGAGTCCCAGGAGGTTGAGGTGACCGAGATTCATGACTCGAAGAAATCATATACGTACGTCTAGTCTTGGCAAACAAAGGACCCGTCGATGATGTGACCGCATACAGATAGGCTGCGTCCTTGTTCTTTGGCCAGAGACTTCCAGTCGGCTTAGCTCTCGATCGAGTGCCAACTTAGTACATCATGCCCTCGACCATTGCAATTTGACTGTCGCAGAGTAAAGAGAATGTAATATTACTTGACAATGTACCTAATTTCCGAACGCCGATGACAGTATCAACTTCATCGGCTAACTCACTATGATGAGACATCTCCGGCGGAAATTTAGAAGCTAGGCTACCCGTGACTGACTTTCGCTGACTGAAGGGGTTTATGGACGGATTTGGGTGACCCAATAAGAACGGCGCAGTCAGAGTCCAGTTCAGAGCCTCGATATCTAAGACAATCGTACTCTGACGAGCCAATGAGCTATTACTTCGTCCGTTTGCGCGCTTTCCGGTCTCTTTCATGCTTCGAACAAGATGCGCGGTCAAAGAGCGCTCTGCTACCCGGTCCTAAATCGTGAAAGCAGTGAACGGCTTACAGCCCCGACCGATAGGGTGCTTGCCAGCATCGTGATTCTTCGCGTATACTATACATGCAACTGTTCCAACACGGGATCAATCTCAAGTTTATCAGGCATTTCTGCCTCTATCCCAAGGTTGATTATATACCTAGTTATCATCGATGCTCTATTGCTGCGGATTTGTTCTTAAAACAGTTGAATCCCGTGCTCATGTTATTACTATGGTACTGCTTCTCCTATTCCGACTGCCGGCTGCTTTATTATGGGTTATATACTAGATATCTTATTCAGTCCAGGCACTAGAGTGAAATGTCCTTCACGTGGAGGTTTAGAGCTGGATGCGTCGTTAGTGATATGCTCTCTTCACGCCCCAGTCGAGAGCGGGAATAACACGGCCAGCATGTTGTGACCTGGGGGAGCTCGTATTCGCTTTTTTTCAACACAGACTACCACGGCCGATCACAGGCGCTGCCAGAGGCTCTAAACCCCCCACTATACGTCCCAACATGAGAGAACATGGAAGAATGGCCTGACTCATCCTAGCCTTTTTGATCGTTTCCGTTCTCTGAATCCGTAAGCAGTTACAGGATGACGAAGAGATCCGAGGATCAAAAGTGAATTGTGGTTGGTGCGGCTAGTTCCCGCGCCGTAAGGACCCCCTTGCAGGACCAGATAAGATTGATCTTATCTGATCATCTGATAAACTTGATTCATAACAACATGTGTCCCTTGCTTTGTGTCAAGGGGGACGTGGACGTCCAGAAAGGAGGCCAGCTCTAAACTGACTTTTTCAACGCTCGTCTCTTGTCGCGGAACCAACAAGCCTAAAACCCCAAACCGACCACGGCAACTTCTTCTCCTTCAGCCGATGCCATCATCACCACGGCGTCCGACCTGCCCGAGCTGGATACGGCCGCGCTGCCGCCGCCGCCGCCGCCCGGCAGCGGCTCCACCACCAAGCCACCGTCGTCGGAGTCCCGCGACGCGAGCCCGGAGCCCCTTCCTCGTGGCCTTTGCGGCGCCGTACGACGCCCGAGAACCCGCTCGACTGGCCGGCGGGGGGCGCAAGTAAGTGGATGGTGACGGACGAACGTGCTGTCGGCGACGAGCTTCACCCGCATTGTGGTGTCGACCAGTATGGCGCCCGCGCTGCCGGCCATGGCGCGCGAGCTGGATATGGGCGCTAGGTAAAAGGCCGCCATGGCCCTGTCCGCCTACCTGCTGAGGACGGCGTTTGACACGCTGACCATCGGTCCGCGTGCGTATACCTATAGGCTCTTATCTTGGGGGGCTCGTCCTGTTGCGCTCCCCTCACTTGTGGCGTGTTCCCTGCTTTGCGGGGAAGGTATCGCGATGTCTCGAATGTAATCCAGTGCCAGGTGCCGAGATAGTGCGGAACCGGTGCCCTCCGTGAATTTTGTTGGCAAGTTTCACCGACGACAAGATATTTGAATGTCCGAGATATACGGCCGACAGGCCATCCTGCAAACGTCGGGCGTCTGATTCTTCGTCTGGAACGTGGTC
This sequence comes from Xylariaceae sp. FL0804, assembly GCA_022539325.1. Classification (NCBI taxonomy): domain Eukaryota; kingdom Fungi; phylum Ascomycota; class Sordariomycetes; order Xylariales; family Xylariaceae; species Xylariaceae sp. FL0804. The sequence continues at coordinate 1,078,401 of JAJKLG010000010.1, forward strand.
TGCGGGTTCGCGACGACCAAGGGCGTCCTGATCGCGGTGCGCTTCCTAACCGGGCTCGGCGCGAGGGCCGTCTACGCGCTCGCCGGCGGCGTGATGGGCGACGTCTGGCAGCCCGAGCAGCGCGGAACATCGCTGGGGGTATATCTGCTCATCCCACTCTTGGGCTCGGCGGTTGGTGAGCAACCCTACCTACTTACCTACCCTAGTCAAGCCTACCAACCTACCTACCCTGCCACAAACGAGACCTCCTTTCTTGGTGGCCGGTCGGCTACCTGGACCCGTTGCCGGAGAAAAGAAGCCCCCTCAACTGGTGTCGCTGTATTGTACCTAGGCCCGATCATTGGCGGGTTCACGGCGGAGCGCACGACGTGGCGGTGGATGTTCTGATCGACCTCCATCTTCCAGGTGGCCATGATTGCGATGCCGCTCTTCAGCTTCCCCGAGTCGCACGGCTCCCTGATTCTCCGCCACCGCGCCGTGCGCCTCCGGCGAGAGACGGGACACCAGCAGTACCATACGGCCGCCGACCGCGTCGACGACAGTTGTCGGCCGACGATAGGTGTCGCGGCACGTCCGCTCCGTCTGCTGACATTCCAACCCATCATCGAAGTCTCGGCGCTCCTGGCCGGTCTCAACCACGGCTTCCTGTACATCACGCTCTCCACCTGCTCCAGCCTTTGGATATCCCAATACCTCCAGCCTTTGGATATCCCAGTACCACGAGCCGGTGGAGATCAGCGGGCTGAACTACCGGTACATCGCCTGCTCGGCGGGGGAGCTGCTGGGTTCACAGATCGGGGGCCCTCTGACGGACTACCTGTGCCGACGGCGGGGAGCTCAGTCGGATTCTCAGACGCTCGAGTCCCGGCTCACGCTCCTGATGCCGACCATACTCATCTCCTACCTCGGTGTCTTGCTGTATGGGTGGTCAGCGGCGTACCGGCTCCATTGGCTCGTTATCGACGTGGGTGTGGTGATAATGATGTTTGGACTGCAATTGGCCAGCCTGTTCGGTAGGTCTTCCCAGCCGCAGACACCAATGTGCAACTTATTGACAAGGTTTGTTGCAGTAACGGCATATATCATGAACTCCTATGGCGACCACACGAGTAGCGCCATGGCAGCCAACCAGTTCGTCAAGAGCTTGGCTGCTTTCTTGTTTCCTCTATTTGGCCCGAGCATGTACCACGCGCTCGGCTAGAGATGGGGCAATACTATGTTGGCCCTGGCCGAGGCCCTGGCGGGCTCAGTAACGACTATTCCCTTCACCCAGTTTCTATTAAAGCGGGGATCAGGACAGAGGACGAGGGCCGACTCAACATAGGTACTGACAATAAGTATCTGGGCCTGTATACAAATTTCTGCCGAAAAGGTCTGTATACCGAGCCATGGATGACTTCACGAGTGCTTGGGTTAGTTTTATTTACGCGATCTTGGGCTCGATCTGCTTTGCTACCATGGGGTGGTAGTTACCGCTTCGTCTGGAGCGCAGGAAGGCTGCGGTGAGAAATTCCTACTGGCCGAGCATTTCATGAAGAGTGCTGCCTGTGTAAGAGTACAACATAGATGAAGTTGCACTTTCTAATCCCATAACACGACATGAATGTGCAAATGTGCTTCAACGAGTTGATTGCATCACGAAGGATCCTAACTACTACCCCATCGGTTCACCGGAGTATTGACAGGTCATCAATCACATTGACGGTATGTACTGATAATGGGGCAGTTCTCCATTGGTGAAGGCTTGATACTCGGACTAGTAGCTCTATGCTTCGTGACGAACATCAGAGAGAACGAGGAATTCCGCATTCGGCCGCTCGCAGAGCTGCCAATCAGTTAGTTTTTCTTATCGGCAACACGGCTATCACTCGTAAACGGCAGCGAGTTTTTGGAAAGAAAGGTATCGAAATGGCAAGGCAGGACGGAGGCCCAGGCCATGTAGATGACGAAAGGCGGTCTGCGTGGTCGTGCCCCGCGTAGGTACGAACTGATTCGTCTGGACTATGCCGCAAGGAGGAGAATTGCACTTTGTGCTGAAATGCACGTTGTGCTTATAATAGATCTCACGCATAGACGTGAGTGGTTGATAGTGTTAACAATCTATAGGTTCGCATATCCGGACCAATCAGCATCGGACCGCAAAGACTCTTTGGTTGCGGGATTCCTTGCGAGATCGGGGATCGCCCCCACGGTCCCGGCCGGAGGCCGCAGCCTTATGGTGCCACGGGTCAGGAATGTCTCCCACGAGCGAGCCCACGTGGTCTTTGTGAGATTCACGCCGTGCAATGTCTGACGAGGACGAGGTCGTTTTGAGAGCCTCGCGCCGCGAACGGTCCAGCTCGCGGGTTGACCGTGAAGCTACGGAACATATAAGTTGTCCCGGGTATAGAAGTCTAGCCCTTAGGTCCAGCCACCGAGCCATCGTCGCGAGACCGACACGCAGCGACCGCAGCGGAAGCTCAGGTTGCAGGATCTGCACCTCGCCCCCCCTCTATAGGGAGCGACAGCTCGGGCCAACGGCTCAAAGGAGGTAACTCTTCCGCCCCGGGCTCTCGCCCACCACCACCGACGAGCAGCTGGGCGAATCAGCGTATTTGACATCATCGCCCATTTCGTATGGAACGAAACAATCGCGGCGCCGAGAGAAACATGCTGAAGGATTGCCGCAACGCGGCCGGCCCCTCCCCTCCTCGACGCCTTTTCACCTCCTGATTGGCTCTGCCGGCCAGCAGGAGTAAGCGAGGGCTGGCAGCGCTGCTGCTGTTGCTGCATGTAAGATTTTGGCACGCAACACCGAGCAGCAGTCAGCCTAACAATAATAAAGAATGATAAGATATCGGCAACGAACGCGTGCGCTCTAGACGCGTGGGCTGAGAGAGAGAGAGGCCCCCAGCTGAGCGGGCACGAACCCACGCATGCCCGCACTCCCGCATTCCTGGCCTGGCCCCCAATTCACGCCCTCCCAACCAGTCGGAGCCGAGAAGCGAAGGAAGGCCGTGGAAGGCCATGATTGAGACGGGGGCCACATCCATGCTTCCTCGTGTTCGTGTACTGATTGGACCCTACCGTGGGAGCGTGGGTAGAAGGCGAATCCTCCTCGGTAGACGGCTGTTGTTCTTTCTGTGCCTGGTCACCCGGTGTGCCGGATTGAGCAGTGGGAGTGGTCGAACAAAGCCTGACTTGGGCATGGCCGGGCTTGGGCCGCCTCGTGCCGTACTGTCCTACCCTATGAGATCGTAATACGGAGTATAAGCCCGGCGATAAACGTGGTGCCCGTCGACATCAGCCAGCCGTGTCTCGACACACGAGTGCGACGCTGCCCCCCATGCGCGTGCCGTTGCCACGAATCTTGGAAAGCAGAAGCACCTGGCCCGTATCTTACATAGCTTATGCTTTCCCGGGCCAGCCTTTGATCTGAGGCTCAGATTTTCCCCGTTTTCTCCTCAGCTACTAGAGAAAGGAGAGTCTTGATTGAGTCAACTGCCACGGTCTCATCAGCTCAGTCTCGTCCCATCTAGCAAGACAGCTCGTCGACGACGGTTGCACTCCAATGAACTAGCCATGTCGGATCCGACGACGGGCAAAGACGATGGCGCCGACCGCGGGCCGGGCTTCGAGGCTTACGGTCAGTTTGTCCCGGAGTCGATTTCTCCCCCCTGGAGGAAATAACCTGCCCCCGAGACATGCTCCCAGTCCCTGATATCAGGGCTTGGAGTTTTCCTGGGTGAGTAAGTTACTGACTCTTTGAGTCGCAGTGATCGTCATGACTGTCGTGTCCGTGACGGCGATAGCCCTGCGCCTGGTGTCGCGCGCGCTCCCCTCGCCAGCGGGCGGCGGGCGTACGTACCAGCCGCGTCTCTGGTGGGACGATCTCCTCGCCCTGGCCGCCGCGGTAAGCAAACAAGCAAGCATCGAAGAGCGGATGATTGGTTAGATTTAGCCATTCATCCATCCATCCATCTGACCGACTGTCTGGGCGCATGAACTGACTGTCAGTCTCGAGAGCAGCCGTTCGTCCTCACCAGCCTCGGGCTGGCGCTCGCGCTGGTGCACTTCGGCCTGGGGCGGCACGAGTGGCAGCTGAGCCCCGGGCAGCAGACGATGCAGAGCAAGGTGACGATCGCGGAGAACCTCATGTACTACGCGAGCCTCTTCTTCACGCGCGCCTCGGCCCTCGTCTTCTTCCGCCGCGTCTTCCCCGCCCAGGCCAGCCGCGCCTTCACCCGGGCCCTCTGGGCGACGCACGGGCTCAACGGCGCCTGGATCCTCGGCACCGTCTTCGGCAACCTCTTCATCTGCTGGCCCGTGTCGGCCAACTGGACCCCCGGGTCCGGCTGCAACGCGTGTCCCGCCTGGCGGGGCGCCGCCATCTCGAGCGCCGCCATCGACCTCATCATCCTGCTCCTGCCGCTTCCCATGATCCTCAGTCTCCAGACCAGCGCGCGGCGGAAGGCGGGCATCACCGTCATCTTTGCTTTGGGGTACAGGTGAGTTCTCGGTCGCGTGCCGCCCGGGTAGTCCACTGCGACGTGTTTCTAACGGCTGCCCGAACCCAGCGTGATTGCGATATCCCTTGGGCGTACGATCGTTGTCATTACGTCGGCGGCGCGGTTCGACAACGACTATTCATGTAAATCTGCCTCCAAGCGAATGGGACTGGGCATCATGGCTGACATCTATACAGACGGGAGCGTCGAGACCCAGTACTGGCAGACCACGGAGCCGACGATCGGACTTCTCTGCATTTGCCTGCCGGCCATGCTGACTCTCGGTCGACGAATCTACGTCTCGAGGCTCTCGACGCTCTCGACGATTTCGAGCAAGGTTTCCTCGGCCTTCTCTTCGCACGAAAAGAGCGCGATGATCAAGAGCGAGAGCGGAGACTTTTCGACACAGCTGGAACTCCAGAAGTCCAGCGCGAGGCCACAGAGTCCCGAATCCGCCAGCATCCCCTCGATAGACAGCAGGTCCCGGATGATTCAAGATATGGCGGGCTTGCAGTACCCCTACTCCACTCGCGTACACGGCGGTAGAGAGCACAGCCCCGCCGATGGCCAAGACATCCCCGAACAGGGCATCTGGGTAGAGAGTCACATCTCCATTAGGCGTCAAAAGGGGCAAAAGTGAAGTCCATCATTCAGGGAAGGCGAAGCAACATCCCTCATCGACGACTTGCGCTCGTATCGCTACGAGAGCCTTCGCCACCGGGAGCTCTCGTAGGCTGCCCCGGGACAGGGCACACGACGGGTTGGATCGATTTCGCAGGCGTTCGATAATAATAAGGCCAGCCGGCGCGCCGTTCGATGGTCAAGGATCCCCACGAACTCATCTTTCGACATGATACCGAGCAAGCCTCGGCAAGCAGTCTCAGGCTTTGCGCCCACAGTTCTCGTTGGCCTTCTCGGGCGTACAGACCACGGCGGCAAACGTAGCGCTCGACTGGTCGTCACCCGCCCAGCCCATCTAGCTGGACCAGGGTTGGGCCAAGACCACACGGCCTGTCGTACGAGTGCGTTGCAACAGCAGCCATCATCGCCATCCACGCCGGGAGCGGCTGTCCGGCCCGGTCAATGCCAAGGCAAGGCTGTGCGTGGCAGAGAGAGCAAGCCGAGATCATCGCCGCTGGGCGCTGCTTCTGCGAGTACCACTGCCTCCGGACTCGAAGGCTCCCACGAGTTTGCCGCACCGCACACTCTTAGCACGCTGACCAGCAGACCGAGCTGTGTGCGGGTATATGGATCAGAGCGGCTCGGCTGGTAGCGTTACGAGTTGTTGCCTCGCAGGGTGCGGGAGAGGAGATAATATGTGTAGTCGACATTGTTAGATATTATGATACCCATGTTTCCTCCAGCTATCCGACTGGGCGCAATAGCTCATGTACAGAAAGACCGTGTTGCGCCCCTCTTACTGCGCTCTCGATCCAGGTTAATATATTGCATGACCTGCCGCGGGAGTCAGCTTCCGCATCGCACCGAAGCAGTCACCACCTTACCTGCAGAGACCGAGCGGGCCTGCTGCAGTCAGAGGTAGCTCTGGGGGGTGCCAATAAGAGCAGCAGGCAAGTCAGTCTTCCGCTGGCGAGCGAAATGGGCTGGGATGGCAATGAGCACCGGCTGACCGGGTATGCGTTAACATTTGCTGCCATAAACAGCACCAGAAACAGCACCAGGCGACCGCTCTCCAGGCTCCGCTCGGCATGTCTTCGTCACGGCGGCCTCCACCAGTCTCGAGAGACTGAAGAAGATGTCCATCTATATGTCTGTTCTGCGCAAGCGTTATGACTGACTGAACACGCGCCCCCGTGATCCAGAAGACGTCGCTCCCTTGAGAATCGTGTTTCGGGGGGAACAGAGAGATTTCCAATCATCTCCACAGTGTCCGTAACCGAAACTCGTGCCCAGTGGTCAGCTGTGCCTGGACACTTTGCAATGCATTGACTCTGGAAGGGAGAAGCTACCCCTCAAGCTACCCCTCAGATGAATTTTAAAAGATTCGAAAAGTGGGCGGCGAAGGGCGAGCAGAAGGGCAAGCGGAAGGGCAAACAGAAGGCCAAGCAGAAGGCCAAACCGAAGGCCAACCACAAGGGCTCTGCCAGACGGGCAAGCAGCAGAAGGGCAAAGCAGGGGCTAGACCGAGCAGAAGCAGCAGAAGTACAACTAAAGACTTAGGCACGCAAAAGTGCAAGCAGAAGCAGTTAAAGGTTAAGTATAAGCGGCAGAAGTACTAAAGAAGGCCGAAGAAGGAGAACGAGCCGAGGCGGAAGAGACAGGACGAGTAGCAGAGAAGTGACGGGTAGAAGCAGAAGGAGGACCAGGACGTGGAGGCGGACGAGCGTGGCCGAGATCTATATAATCCAGCAGTCACCTTGAGTGGGTTCTACCAGGCGATGAGTTCTAACCTTAGAGTAGGTAACAGTGCGGACAAGTAAGAATCTGTGTCAACATAGGCCCCCTTGAGCCACCTCTCACCCGCCGATGTATCAAAATGCCGACGTCCATGCAGCACTCGGAGATTGTCGAATAAAACGCAATCACCTGGCTGCATCCTATACTCGAAAACAGCGTCTGGATGTTCCAGGATACTTTTGAATGCCTTGATACCTCTAAGCCAAATCTCATAGTCGCGGTGGCCTGTAAGTGGTTGCTGGGGGCGCTGAAAAGGAGGCGACCAGTGAATGAGGTCAACTTCATGTGTTCGAGCCTTCAAGATAAGATGCTGCTTGGCGAAGGAGGGTTTGCCTTTCCGTCGAGCCTTCAAGATAGGATGCTGCTTGGCGAAGGAGTGTTCGCCTTTCTGATAGTGGAATGTAACGTCGCGCCGGCTGAGAGAGGCGAATGAGATGGGCATAGATGATTCCAGCTCCATCGCGGCCCTGAAGCCGTCACTGAAAAACGAGTCGCCGCCGTCGCATGAGTTCTTGAGACAGTGGAGAAGCTGTATACGGGGCGGGTTTTGCATATAAAGCAGATCTTGGTGGAGGCCTAGGTAAGAGTTGGTGTAAGCCACGTTTTCGGCGTCCGGCTTGGACACGACATCCCAGGTCTTTCCATAGAATGTCTCTTGCAATCCGCCTACTTTTTCAGCGATGGATTCGACTGCTTGCTCCTCCAATGGCACGCCGCGAAGGAATATGAGGCCGGACCAGTGTAACTCTCTCATGGCGGAGGCGAAGCTGTCATCTCGTGCCATGAATTCATCATAGGAGAAGAAGGGCTGCCGTGCTTCGATATCGGCACGACGCCAGGGCCTTCCCTGTGGGGCGAGCGAGAGCTCAAAGGGCTTAAAATCAGAGGGAGGGTAGCGGGAAACGTGGATGTCGCCCGTGCGGAAGTCCGAGTCCCACTCCACCTCAAGACTTCCATCCTCGGCCCAGCAGGCCTTGCGAATTTGCAGCTTCGCGGGGATATCGGCTGTCGAGAAGGTTTTCTGTCCCGATGATGGATCGACGCATTCACTACACGTACAGGCATCTCGGAGCCAGCTTTTGTGCACCTTCACTGGCGAGCCCTTTTGCTCGTGGCGCAGGATCAACTTGTCATTGAGGTCCCTCCAGCTGTCATCGGCCAATGCCCAAGGATTGGACCGCGGTCTTGTGCTGAAGGATTTTGGAAATGAGCACGATTCAGCCCGCGAGACGGCCACTCGGGGTGATCTGTTTACGTGCCAACAAGGCAGAGGGAAGCGGCCCCGCCGCGAGAGGAGGTGCAGAGTCCTCGACATGGCGGCTTGACGGTTATCAGCAAGATCCGCAGTGGGTGTGTAGCTGTGGAGTGGCGGCGACGCCACTGCAGAGAGTTCAAAAATTGACGATTGGCGTGACAGGGGCGATGGAGATGCTCCAGCACTCAATCGAGAGAATGAGGTTGCGCATGTTCATGTGAAGCTGTGCAGTTGAGGGCGGAATGTGGTGCATGTTACGGATACAGGAAGTCCAGAACCACCAAAACGGGCTAAGAGAATTGAAAGATGGAGCTTGGACGGAAGAGAGCTTATCGAGCTTATCTTGCGTGGGCTGGCTTCAACCGATTTTTTAGGCACTGCGAATGCTTCAACCTGCCCGCCTTCTAGCCACTGTCTGCGTAACCTCTTCCCGCATCACATCTTCACCATGCCCGGCTCAGATTCGAAGAAAAGGAGTCTCCAAGAGACCGTTGCTCGGCCCAGGCCACAGAAAAAGCAAAGAAAAGAAAAGCAGGGAATCTCGCGTCACAGCAACGATCCGCACCACACAGCCCCTAAGCCCGAGTTCCAGCCTGTCAGCCTTCTGGACTCCGACGAGGATCTGGACGATGCCGCTGCCGAAGATGTATCGTCGGTGGCTTCTCGCTTAAGCTCAGACTCGGAAGAGGACCAAGAATCGAGATCAGTGCCCCCACTTCGAAAGAAGCGACCCACGGGCCCCAAGAAGTCGTCCAAAGGCGCATCGAGCAACCGAGTGTCGAACGAACGAGCTTTCTCGGCTAGCGAAGAAGAGGAGGACCAGGAAATCGAGGAGGGGGACAACCACGACGAAGATGACGACGACCACGACGACGACCACGACGCGGCCGAGCCCTCGGATTATTCGGACGCAGAGGCCTCCGAAGATGTCGGCGGCGGCGGCGGCGGCGACGGCGGCCCGCCGCGGAAGGCCAGGTCGAAGCGCAACGACCCGGACGCCTTCGCGACGTCGATCTCCAAGATCCTGTCGACCAAGCTGAGCAGCGCGCGGCGCGCCGACCCGGTGCTCTCGCGCAGCGCGGACGCGCAGCGGGCGGCGCGCGACGCCGTCGACGCGACGCTCGAGGCCAAGGCGCGGCGCCACCTGCGCGAGCAGAAGAAGCTCGCGCTCGAGAAGGGCCGCGTCCGGGACGTGCTGGCCGGCACGGTCGCCACGGGGAGAAGCAGCAAGAAGCCCGCCGCCGGCGCCGCCGAGCAGCCGCTGGGCGACGACGAGGGCGAGGGCGGCCGGTCGACGGGCGAGGTCCTCCAGGCGGAGAAGCGGCTGCGCAAGACGGCGCACCGCGGCGTGGTCATGCTGTTCCGCGCGGTGCGCGAGGCGCAGGAGCGCGCCGTCGAGGCCGAGCGGGACGCGCGCAAGGACGGCGTCTTCGGCGTGGCGAGGCGCGAGGAGAAGGTCAACGAGATGAGCCGGCAGGGCTTCCTCGACCTGATCGCCGGCGGCGGAGGCAAGACGCAAAAGGGGGCCCTGGGAGAGGCGTGAGAGCCGGCCTCGGAGAAGACACATCAGCGCTGATACCACTCAACTGCCCAGTTTATTAGTCCTGGACTCGTAAGAGCTGGGTTTCTTCCTAGCCATGCCCGGCAGTCTATATACACCCGGGGAAATCTACTATACAATGGCAACCATTGCTCCTTTCTCCGTGGCCGAAACCTTGACGGCGCAGGTGTTTCCCCTGCGTAGTAGGTCTTTAGATACAAGCCCACAGACTGTTCTATGTGGAACGACATCAAGTGGCCTCTCCATCCACACAATATTATTACTTCTGTCCGAAGTCGCTCGCCTGCAAGTTCCTTGTCATTGACGGCAGCTTTACCCTGAGGCCGTCCAGTTCCTTAGTCATAACCACCTGGCATCCCAAGCGGCTCGTCTCGGTCAGGCCGAAGGCCAGGTCCAACATGTCGTTCTCGTCGTCTTCGGGCTCGGGCATTTTGTCGTAGTGGTCCTGGTCGAGGACGATGACGTGGCATGTCGAACAGGCGCACGAGCCGCCGCAGGCGCCCTCCATCTCCAGATCATGGGCCTGCGCAATATCCAGGAGGTTGTCCCCCTTCGAGACGGCAACCTTGTGCTCCTTGTCCTCCTTATCGATGAAGGTCACGTATAGCCTAGCGAGGCGTCAGCCTGGGCACGGAGGCACAGCAGCAGCAGCAGCAGCGAGTCGACGTACTCTTCTCCCGGCTTGGGCGGTGTGACGTGGCCGTGACGCCGTATTGGCGACGTGCTGAAGGATCTGGCGATCGCGGGCACGACCCGACTTCGAGGGGTAGTCTTCTGTAGTTGGTAATGCCTTCTCGATGCCAAAGCCTCGGGTTTAGCGGCAAGACAGCGGCCAAGTTGCTGTATTATAGGGTTCGATTTGCTCGAAGACCCAGGTAGAGATCGGATGAGCAGCCTCGCTGTCGCCATGGTGGGCTCGGGATTCGATGTGGAAAGTAGAGGGGGCAGGCCCGGTTGATACGGGGGGATTGGGTCGGTCCGGATGTCAGAGATATGCAGAAGAAGAGCGCAAGTACTTCGTAGATGACAGGTGTGAGAGGCCAGCCGTAGACATGGGCAGGCCTGGGATCCGAGAATGCGCAGAGTGCAACGCGATGCGAAGCATCTCACCAGGTGGAAAATCCAGACAGCTCCGATAAGCTCGGAGGTCTGTTATCGGCTATGACGGACCTCACTCAGCGTGCCTTGGGGAGGTCTTTTCTTAACTCCGAGCCGGATGGGTACAAGAGTACATGAAGCACCTGCTAATTGTCGCACCAGATTAAGTACTGCTGGGAGCTACGCTGGTACTATCATTGTGCTGAAATTGCATCGCATTAGCAGATGTCATGCGTCTGAGGCATCCAGTCCCGAGCTTTTCACATATCTCCTGCCATCTCTCGCGGTGAAGCTAAACACAGCTACACCAGACCATGCGACCGCCACAGCACAGTACCCCTTCATCACAGTAATGGCTTCATCACGGGAAGGGGTCAATCCACTGCGTCCCTACTACATCCCGCCGACCATAGGGGAGCAGCCCGAGACGCTCCCATCGCGGCCGAATCCCTTCGCCCCCGGCAATGCGACGTCAGACAGATACGCGTCCAAGGCGCGCGACATATTCTCGGATATCGACTACAAGGACCACTTCGACGACCTCTCGCCCTCGACCGTCCAGTCCGTCAAGCAATTCATCGACGAGCTGATATGGAAGTACACATCGGTCATGATGGCCCAGCCCTTCGAGGTGGCCAAGACCATCCTCCAAGTACGGAGCCAGGACGACCCGGGAGGCTTGAGTGCCGCAGCAGTCGAGACCACGAGACCAGGCCTCGCGAGCCCGAGGCGCTCGGTGTATGACGAGGTAGGCCAGCACGGCTCGGATGGAGAGCGGCGCGGGTCCGGTGCTCTCCCGGTAGCTATCTACGCATCCACTGACCACAAGGACTGCAGTATCCCGACTCCGACTCGGACGCCGACGAGTCTGCATATTTCAGCTCCGCCGCGCCGTACTCGGCCACGCAACCCTCGCGACACCACCGACGGCGAGACTCGTCTCCGGCGGCGCCGTCCCGGACCAACAGCCAGCCGGCGCTGCTGCCGCACCAGCTGGGCCTGCGGCGGCCGGACTCGATATTCGACGTGCTGTCGCAGCTGTGGGCCAAGGAGTCGGCGTGGGGCGTGTGGAAGGGCACGAACGCGACCTTCCTCTACACGGTGCTGCAGTCGCTGCTGGAGAACTGGTCGCGCAGCCTGCTGAGCGCGCTGCTCAACGTGCCCGACCTGGGCGTCAAGGACGACGTGGACCGGCTGCTGGACATCGCGTCGCCGTACCCGTGGGCCTCGCTGTGCGTCGCCGCCGCCGCCGCCGTGGCGACGGGCCTGATCCTGGCGCCGCTCGACCTGGTGCGCACGCGGCTGATGGCCACGTCGACGGCGCGCGCGCCGCGCCGCACGCTGGCCACGCTGCGCGCGCTGCCCTCGTGGCTCTGCCCGCCGGCGCTCGTGCTGCCGACGGTGCTCAACACGCTCGTGCACCCGCTCCTGCACCTCTCGACGCCGCTCGTGCTGCGCTCGCAGTTCCTCATCGACCGCCAGGTCGCGCCCCTCACCTTCTCCCTCACCAAGTTCTGCACCTCGTGCGTCTCCCTCTTCGTCAAGCTGCCGCTCGAGACCGTCCTCCGCCGCGGCCAGATGGCCGTCCTGGCGCAGCCGCGCTACGTGCAGGCCCTCGACCGCGCCGGCCGCATGGACACCGTCGTCCAGCCGGGCCCCTACCACGGCGTGCTGCCGACCATGTACACCATCGTCGCCGAGGAGGGCTCGCACGCCGTGCCCGCCGCCGCTGCAGGAGCCGCAAAGAAGGGCCCCCCGCCGCCGCGGGGTCGCAAGGACAGCCCGACAACCCACGTCGCCGAGGTCGTTTACAAGCGGGGTCAGGGCCTGCCGGGCCTCTGGAGGGGGTGGAAGGTCAGCTGGTGGGGGCTGGTAGGTCTCTGGACCGCGAGCGTCGCCGGCGGCGGCGGGGAGGGCGAATTCTAGGGCAGCAGGCCCGCTGCCCACGCCGGAGGTGGCGATGAGTGGTTGCAGTGTGTCGCCGCTGCGGGTTCGAGGGTCCGGCCGGTTGGTCATGGCTCCCCGGTATTCTCTCCTCATCACCAAAACACTTGCCCTGGGTAGAGGCAGGGCGCTCATGAGCCACGTATTACCTAGATATCCCTCGTCATTCATCATGTACGCAACGTATGCCTAATAAGTACTGTACAAAGGTTACCCAGTATCACATATGAGAATCGTCCGCTGAATGTGTGTTGGATCATGTCGGGTTGAGCCACGCCGGTCTTCACGGATGCTTCGCCCTCATGACAGAGGCAAGCGACGCTGAGGTGGCTCGAGGTACTACTGGGTTACTGGGGAAAGGGGTCGTTTGCCTAGCAGTGGTGGTTCACTGGAAAGTACCTGGCATGTAGTCTCGAGCGTACCCGTCCACCAGGTGTTCCAACCGTACACGGTACCGGTAGGCAAGTACCTGTCATGACGGCAGACGGTGACCCGACAATAAGATCGGCGATATGATCCTCTGATCAACCCAGGCCTCCCTCGCAATGCGCATAATAATTCATGCCGGCTGCAGCGTGGGACTACTGGTCACGGGTATCGTGACTGACTGACTCGCTCGTGCAAAGCAGAGCCTTGTCGCGGTCGCCTTGTCCCGTCCCGCCAGCCAGCCCTGCGAAGGATTTGCCAGATCAGTGCAACGTGCTGCCGTACCGCCAGTAAGGATGCGGGGAGAGTATTGGTAATCCTCACCGTCTGGATGGACTCTTTGGGCAGAGAAGGGACTCGGGTCAGGGACCAGGAGGGACAGCAGACCCAGCCCACCTGACACGACCCCCCTGGAAAGACCACAGGCTCGGCACAGGGGAAAAAAGATCAGAAGACAGCTATGTCTAAATAACCACCACGCCAAGTGGATCCTAAGAAACCACTTCTCGCCCTGCTACCTCACTAACGACCACACCTATCAGGCTGGAGAGTATTTATAAAGGCTATTTAATCCCTGTTTCCTTACTCTTTTTTAATGCCGGACGGGTTAGGGTTAGTGGTTAGGGTTAGGGTTAGCTTAGGGTTAGTGGAACATGTAATAATAGTGGAGAAGAGTGGATATGCCGGGGTGCTCGAATAGGTTTAGTTGGTGGTTATTTAGACGCAACCCAGAAGACAGCATCGATGGGGACGATGAACGGCACAGTCGGGACAGGGTGGGAGAAGAAGGAGAAGAAGAAGGGAAGCGGTGACGATTGCAGCCTCCTGCCAAGGGTTTCACGACCCCCGTCTCCCGGCGGGTTGGCTTAACGGTCACGACGGTCTGCTAGAAAGACTTTTTTTTTTCCAGAGCACGCCCGAGAGGCTCAGCCGCCGTGCGGACTACACTCGTCTGGCAACTCTCTCTCTTCTGGGCTCGTTGCTCGATCTACGAATAGGTGAATTGGGCCAGATAGTATCCGTAATTGCTTGTTGCTTCCATTGGAAGTCGTTGGATGGAAAAGGGAAGCCGGCCCCTCGAGCCGGGCGTGGTGCAGGCTGTTACCCGCCCGAGTGGGTTCGACGGACCAATCAGAGACAGACGCACTACGGACGGAGACCGGGGGTGGGCATCAGACGAGACAGGTGGGCGGGTCCCGGCAGTGATCGACGTTGAGCCTCCTGGTCCCACGCTCCCCTGTCTCCGCCCGCCCCGGCCTCGCATCATTCTTCTGTCTTGTCCACGACGACTCGTCATCGCGGCTCAGCTTCTTATGCCCCCATCAGTTGCAAGGACATAGACGTCGTCCGGGATAATTTCGCCTTCTCAGAAACGATGCAACGACTGAAGAATGACCGCATTTGACATCCCCGAGTCCGCTACCGTGAAAGGGAAGCAGGGTCAATAATTACGGTCCCCGGTTCGAGGCTTCCATGATCCAAGTCCCGCCCCGCCGAACCCGTCTTCGGACGAAGATTGGCAAAGGTAGGATCCTGAGCGGCTGGCCGCCGCTGACAGCGCGCCTCGGCAGCGGCCGAGAATGATGAGATATCCCACGAATGGCACCCTGGTTCTTCTCTGCCCGCGGCAAAGCATGAAAGGCTGAGCTGAAACAGCAACCCCTCCCCCCTTTTCTGTCGCGCCATGGGCCACTGCTGTCCACATGCAGTAGCCGCCAACGCCGCGGTTGGTGATAACTTTTGTGCGGTACGGGCCCTCCGCGTCATCCACTGTGGCCGCCGCCGCCGCCGACCTCTTCCAGCGACTCTGGGTGAAAAGGGGCCCTTAATTTCTTGGCCGCAGTCAGAAATAGATTCGTCGTTCTCCTGGGGCTCCGGAGCTAGCGGCCTGAACTGCGGCTTGTGGGGAGAGACCGCTCTCTCATGGCGAATCGGGAGACCTTGTCGCTAACGGCGAGGCTCTCTTGGGGACTCTCCCGGGTGCTTACGCAGTCCGCAACGCTGGCTATCTTCACTCCTTGGAGAGACGGGAGGGCCTTGATGCGCGGGACTCGCTGAGCGGTGAGTGAGGTGACAAAAACAGTCTGGCAGTGAAGCAAGTTGGAACCACGACGCCGGCGTACGGAACCGCATGGCTCAGTATATTTGTCCAGTCTCTCTGCGCCGACAGATCCCGTAGTTTGGCGCGCATTCGCGGACTCATTCCGGACAAGCTGCCGTACCATATGGCACCTCGGCCTCCTGCCCCTGTCGCCCACATATCCGCCAGCATGGGGACCACCCGACCCATGCCTTCCCGACAGGTCGGCCTCGTGGCCGGCGACATGCCACGGGAGCTCTGTCTGGTACCGGTGGAGTCGAAAGAACTGCAATTAATGAGATCGGAGACAGGGTTACGCGCCCATGTAGGGTGGGCTGAGAGCTGACGATGGCTCACTACCTGACAACCACGATACAAGTGTATATAAGGCCAGTCCATAGCCTTCCCCTGGGCTGCTCTTCTTTTCGGCATCACCATCATCCACGGTCTTCCAAGTCGACTTTCGTTCACTTCAGCTCTGTCTGTCTCTCTTTCAGTCTCTCTTTCTTCCTCCCGGTGAGAATCAGCTTCTTGTATCTTGATCGATACCAAGCCCTTTTTGCAACTATCGTCAATCCACCACAGCTACTACTCTCCGCCGCTGTCACTCTTTACGAACAACTTTGAGTAACCCTCGACTCTCTCGGAACCCGTCAAACCCAAAATCAAAATGGACAGCCTTCGCTCCACCACCCTGGCCGCTGCCCTCCTGGCCACGGCCACCACCGTCTACGGCCACGGGCACGTCAACAACATCGTCATCAACGGCGTCTCCTACCAGGGCTACGACCCGACCACCTTCCCCTACATGTCGGACCCGCCGACCGTCGTGGGCTGGGCGACGGAGCAGACGGACAACGGCTTCGTCGCGCCCGACGCGTACACGAGCGGGGACATCATCTGCCACAAGAGCGCGACGCCGGCCGGCGGCCACGCGCAGGTGGCGGCGGGCGACAGCATCAGCATCCAGTGGAGCGAGTGGCCCGAGTCGCACCACGGGCCCATGCTCGACTACCTCGCGGCCTGCGACGGCGACTGCTCCAGCGTCGACAAGACGGCGCTCGAGTTCTTCCGCATCGACGGCGTCGGCATCACCGACAACAGCGCGGCCCCCGGCACCTGGGGCTCGGACGTCATGATCAACGACAACAACACCTGGCTGGTGCAGATCCCCGCCAGCCTCAAGGCCGGCAACTACGTGCTGCGCCACGAGACCATCGCGCTGCACTCGGCCGGGTCCGAGGGCGGCGCCCAGAACTACCCCCAGTGCTTCAACCTGGCCGTCACCGGCTCCGGCACCAGCGTGCCCGCCGGCACCCTCGGCGAGGAGCTCTACTCCCCCACCGACGCCGGCATCGAGATCAACATCTACGAGGCCGGCATCACCTACGAAATGCCCGGCCCGACGCTCATCAGCGGCGCCAAGGCCTCCGTCGCCCAGACCAGCTCCGCCATCACCGCCAGCAGCAGCGCCACGGCCGGCTCCGGCTCCGGCTCCGCCGCCGCCGCTGACACCACTACTGCGGCCGCTGCCGTCACCGCCGTCGCCAGCACCACCTCCGCCGCGGCCGTCGCCGCCTCGACCACCAGCAGCGTCCAGCAGACCACGCTGGCGACGTCGGCCCGCACCGCCGCCACCGTTGCCGCCACCACCACCACCGCCGCCGCCGTCGCCGCCACGACGGCCGCGGCGGTCATCGGGGACGCGCAAACCCTGTACGGCCAGTGCGGCGGCAGCATGTGGTCGGGCCCCACGGCGTGCGCCACGGGCTCCTGCTCCTCGTACAACCCCTACTACTCGCAGTGCGTGTCCGCCTAAGCAGCTCCGTGCACTTGGGGAGGTAGAACTCCCCAGCGTGGGGTCTCCTTCTGGCGGTCTTGTACGATAGAATGGGGGAATCATTTGCTCGGGAAGACCCGGGGGCGGGTGGGAAAATAGATAGACGGTCGGCCGTTGTGTATTTGCTCTGGATACCTACGTTATGGGCAGCCTCCCCCTTTGGGTGGGTTTGCGAAGCTTCCATTCTTGTAAATAGTCAATCTTGATGGTGTGTATTATTGCTGTCTGCTCTCCCTACCTGCTCCATCCTCTCCGTGCTTTGCATCGAATGCCCACGGCCACTCCAGGCCAGCCAGAAGTTCCAGAGTATCTTCTCCGAGACGTCTTGTTGCGCCATTGGGATCGATACCCGTGCACTGCCTGTAGCTAAAGTCCTCCCCCCTGTTGTGCCGATGCCCCGGGGACTACGACGCCGGTTGCGGGTCTCGAATCATGACCGAGATGCTGTACGGGTGGGTAATAACCTTCCCGCCCGTCAATCTGGTGGGGTCCACGGGAATCGCATCCACGACCCGGAAGCCGAGCCTCTGGTACAAGGGCCTGCCTGCCGGCGTGGCCTCGAGGTAGGTCCTCAGCCCCGCGGCGTCCGCGATCTTCAGCATGGGCGCCATCATGGCCGTCGCGGCGCCTTTGCGCTGGTGCTCTGGCGCGGTGCAGATGAGAGACAGACCTGCCATCGTTTTGAGTTGGGTGCTTGTTGTAAATACTCGGACCAGAAGAAGACGGACGGCAGCTAGGAAGTAGTCATGTGCAGACCCGTACAGTTACTCACCCAGCATCTCCTCCGCCCCCCACTTCTCCGACATGCCCTTTAGAGCGGCGAAGAAGTCGCGGCACAGCTCAGGCGGGGCTCCCTTGGGCCAGTCTTCCTCCGAAGCGGCCGGCACGGCTTCGGCTTCGGCTTCGGCGCCGGGGGCAGCACCACCACCACTAGTAGCGACCGCCCCACCGTTGCCGTCGCCTTCGCCTTCGCCTTCGCCTTCGCCCTCGTCCTCGTCTTCATCACCAACCCAATCACCGAATAAGCTAGCCTCGTGCGGGCCGCCCCTCGGAATATCCCAGCGCGCCCACGCGACGACGAGGCCATCGCCGTCGCCGTCGCCGTCCTCGCTGCTGGTGGTCACCTTGAGGTGGCGCACGCCGCGGTCCCGGAGCTTGCGCCGGACGCGGCGCCGCTCCCAGGCCAGCTGGTCGGCGCGCGCGGGCGCCCACCAGTACGAGTACGAGTGGCCGGCATCGCCGCCGAAGGCGTCGTAGTAGACGTCGCACATGGCGTCCAGGTCGGCGAGCGCGCAGCCGCGCGAGAGGGTCAGGCCTGGGGACAGGGAGGCCGCCGGGGAGGGGGAGGGGGAGGGGGAGGGGGAGGGGGGTGTCATTGTGGCCGGCAGGTGGGGCTTTCAGGTACGGTATCGGCACACGAGTTTGAAAGAAGGGTTCCAGTTTCGGATTCGGGGAAGGCAGATGGGATGAGAAGGGAGGGCGTCGTGTCGTCTTCTCCGCCGTCTGGACTCCGGATGCTCGACCTGGGAATTGGCGAAGCACGATGTTGAAATATAGCTTCGATCTTCGGCCGATCCACTCGGCGGGTTCCAAATCCTCGTCCCCGCGCCCCGGCGGCAGAGAGCGGGCGGCGTTGCGGATTGATCCCGTGGCTGGGCACGCTACTGCATGGTGCGTCTGTCGCCGATGACTCCTCCGGCGAAGCAGATCGGGGCCGGATGCATGTCTTCCCAGAGTAAGGTAGTAACTAGACGACAACTTTGAAAGGCCGATCTCTTCCTACCTACTTACTTACCACGCAATGATGTTGGTATCAAGACAACCCTGTCGGCTACCTAACATTTGCTATAACGTATCGGTAGGGGCTTTGACTGGACCAAGCTTCCTAGGGTATCGCTGGAATATGAGTGATCAAAGTAGGCACTTACCTACCCACCTGGTAAGAACAGGGCTAAATGCGAAGAAAGTTTCCCAACGATGAGTTGTCGAACCCGGGAGCATCAATAAAGGTATACTTACTTACCAAAAGTCTCCGGATGGGGCTCCACCAGTCTTCGGGTGAGGCCGTCCGAAGACTTTTGGTAAGTAAGTGTACCTAGGTAGGTACCTAAGTTAGGGTCTGGGAGAGGGACACCCGAAGTTAGACTCTCCATCATTTTTACCACCCACAAACTTCATTCGTTGAACAGCCTCTTCTTTCTTTATTTCAGCAGACTACTTGTAAGGTGCCTTACTTAGGTAGTTTCCAGGCTCATAACTTTTAAAACTTTACTTTGTGTGTATGTGTTGACGACTGACAGAACTCGTGACGGTACGCTGCAATCATGCCCCGTGGGGATCACAGGGCCTGTTAACCATTGCCCCCGACTTCCAGATGGCAATCATTGCGGCGTGAGGTAGGTAAAGTGAGCACAGCCCTGGCATTGGAAGTTCGTGAACCAAGGCCTTCGAGCTTTCCTGTGGCGTCTGTATCAAGAGTCGATGCTGAAGTCAGAAAAGAAATTCGGCGTTGCTCGGGACGATCGTGCGTTGTGCTCCGTTTGGGCTAGATTACGGGGTTTCCTCGCTTCTTACCGCGTGCGGCCATCCGATTCGTGCTCTTCCAGGCAGAGAGAGACCATCGTCCCCTTCAGTCGGACAGCAGCAACGCTGCCATCTTAAACAGCAGGGTGACTAGTCTCCAAGAAGAACAACACGATATTAACGAGCAAGGTGCCGGAAAGGATGGCTAGAACTAGGAAGAACCTGAGCCACACGAGATCCTCAGCTAGGACGGCCCCGAGCACTGGCCCGATGCTGGACGCGGCGTTAGGATGCCGCATGCTGACCACACGACTTGAAAATCAGCCTGGTGCTGTTCCGCTTCATGTATGGTGCGTGCGGGGAACTCTCCAGTCCGATGATGGGCCAGCGGCACCTGCATAGTGGCGCAGCCTGATTGCTGCCTAAGTCAGGCTTCAAGGCGCTTACCGGAAGTCCTAGATACGACCCCGCCCGAGTCGCCTCACTTCACACTTCGTCCAGGAAATCATCGCTCTCTGCAGCTCTACCTACCGCCGTGGAGGCGACTCACCGACAGTGCGGTCAGTACAGCCTCAGTAGTAGGACAGATGGACCAGGTACGATCACTATTTCTTTGACCACAGTGATGCACAGCTAATACTGGTAGACTTCACTGCCGCAACCGCGGACTGGAAGGGGTGAGAGCAGCCGGTCCGGGTTGTCATTCCTGGAGCGCCGCTTGAAGCGTTTGTCCTTGGCGAGGCCAGATACCAAGGATGGGGACGATCTGAAGGGACCTCTTGGCTTGAATCTCCTCTACTCGCCGTCTGAGACGATCGTCGATATCGTCTTCGTAAGATACCCCCGAAATGCTGCGCTGTTATTTTGTGCTTACGCTCTTCGACAGGTCCATGGTCTTGGAGGCGGATCACGCAAAACATGGAGTAGCTCGAACGATGCGTGTCAATTCTGGCCAAAAGAATGGCTTCCAGCCGAGCCTGGGTTTAAGAATGTCCGCATCCACAGTTTCGGATACAACTCAAACTGGCGAGAGAGAAAGGAGTCTGTACTCAACGTGCTTGACTTCGCACAGGCTCTTCTTTTCGACCTCCAGACTTCCCCAGACCTCCGAAGAAATAGTGATGTAAGTACACTACGAGATCTTCTTTCAATCACATACAGACGCTTACTCTGCAGACCCCTTTACTGCTTGTTGGTCACAGTATGGGTGGCTTGGTCATGAAACAGGTCAGTCTTGAACACCCACAGAGTACTTCGTGTCTAATAGAAGGAGGCCTATCTTCTGGCAACAAGGAACCCCGATTACGAAGACATATCTAGGCGCATACACAGCATGTTCTTCCTAGGTACCCCGCACCATGGTGCTGGCTCTGCTCGAATGCTTGCAAATGTGCTTTCTGCATCTTTCATGGGTCAAAGGACTTATGTAAACGACCTCACCCCGAACTCTGGGCGATTGCAGGTTTGTTCTGGATCATCCCTTCGGTTTCTAGACCATTTCCTCACATTGACAGACTATCAACGAAGAGTTTCGCCATTTGTACAATAGGCTGGGCTTGTGGTCGTTCTACGAGACCCTGAAGACGAACCTGGTCTATTCACAGGATCTAGTTGTACCAAAGGATTCCGCTGTAATGGGTCAGTATTTTACCCGTGCCGTACCATACCAGCTTCGGAGATTGACGAGGTCCAGGCCTTCCAAGGGAGCGGGTGCAGCCACTCGATGCTGATCACCGACGAGTCTGCAAATTTGAAAGTCCAAAAGACCGTTCGTACATCAGAATTCGTGACGCGCTACTTACTACCATTAAGGATATCGAGGGACAAGGTAGGCGATTTGGTCCTACAGTGATTCCGAGGCTGATAGGGCCCTAAAGTATCGCATTCCCGACGCCACGAGCACCGAGCCCAGATGAGATCGATTTCAAGGTTCCTGTCTGCACCGGAGCGCCCAGAGGCTGAGCTTTTGAGCATTAAAGAAAAACAAGCCCCTGGCTCCTGTTGCTGGCTCACCGAGAAGCCATCCTTTCAGGATTGGCAGGCCGGATATGGCGGTAACCCAAGTGAGACTCCTCCTAGATGTTTTTGGCTCAGCGGGAATCCGGGCACCGGGAAGTCAGTCGTAACCGGTCACGTCATCCGATACCTTGAGGAGTGCAACGCGGACTGCAGTTACTATTTCTTCAGGCACAACAACAAGGAGAGGTCAACGGTTGCTTGCTTTCTACGATCGATGGCCTGTCAAATGGCGGAAATGCATACCGGAATCCGACGTGAACTTCTTTCTATGATCGACGAGGAAGAAGTATTCAACAAGGATGACGAGCGCTCTGTTTGGAGGTCGCTTTTCACCAGCCGCATACTTCGCAAGGAGTTCCCCCAACCAATCTATTGGGTCACCGATGCGTTAGACGAGTGCAGCGACTATCTTTCCTTCTTCCGTATCATTTCCGAAATGGACGGATCGGCTCCTATCAGGGTGTTTGCCACCAGCCGTCCCTTGCCCTTGGTAGAGCGCCATGCAGGACCGGACAAGAGACCCTTCGTGACAGAATCGATCACGAAAGAGACGACGCAACACGACATCCGCTTGTTCCTTGAGGCTCACCCTAATTCATTTCCGGTGCAAGAGACCTCGGCTTGCGATCAACTTATGACCCAAATCTGCGAAAAGTCAAACGGTTCGTTTCTATGGGCTTCGCTCGTCCTCAAAGAACTAGAGATCACAGTCAGCGAACAGCAGATACACGATGTTCTCAACGAAGTGCCTTCTGAGATGGATGACCTATATGGGCGCATTCTGCATGGGATTAGCGCCATTCCCAGGAACTACGAGTTAGCAAAGGCTATCTTGCGATGGACTATCTGCGCCGCAAGGCCACTCACCGTGGAAGAGTTGAAGGAGGCCCTCCGACTCGACAACGGCCATGTTATACCGAAACTTGAGTCGGTCGTAGGCCAGATTTGCGGGTATCTTGTTCATGTCGCAAGGAACAATACTGTCCAGGTCGTCCACGCGACAGTCAGATCGTACCTCACGCAACCGGGACTGAATTCGGACTTGATGATTGATAGTCAAAAGGAGCATTCGCATATCGCCCGCGTATGCCTGAGTTTACTATGCGGTAAAGATCTCTCGTCACCGAAGTCACTACGAGGCAGTGCGCGACCTGTCCAAAGGTCTCCGTTTGCAGATTACGCGGTTGCCTTCTTCTCAGAGCATGTTTGCGAGTCATCTTCTTCCATTGACGAGGTCCTTGGGTTACTGGACACATTCTTCAAAACGAACGTCCTCAGCTGGATCGAGGTGATTGCGCAATCCGGCAGCCTCTCAACACTCTTGCAGACCTCAAGAAACCTCAAAGCGTACTTGAACCGCCGGGCCAAAGCCCGATCATCACACGAAGAAGAGTTTCAAGCAGCTATGTCGTGGACCGATGACCTCAGACGTCTAGTCGCTGCGTTCGGAAGAAATTTAGTCTCCTACCCAGGGTCCATTCACTTCCATATTCCTCCGGTCTGTCCTCTGAATTCGATGATCTATCGAACTTTCCAAGATGCCAGCCGCCCATTCGAAGTGGTCGGGCTTTCTTACGAAGACTGGGATGATCGGATATCATGCATGGAATATGCCGATTGGCCACTTGCCATTGCCTGCAGCAAGGGTCGTTTTGCTGTGGCACTAACCTGTGGGGATATAATCGTCTACCGGGCATCAACCTTGGAGGTTATACACAGCTTCGAGCATCCCAAAGAGACGCAAAACATACCTGTATATCATCGAAGCAAGAATATCGATCATATCTGTTTTGCAAGGCAAACCAACCTACTCGCGTCTTGCGGAGGGAAACATCTGGCACTGTGGGATGTCCAGAACGGGACTCGCATTTGGAGCACAGAAATTACGTGGGAAAACGATCCGGTACTGAGTTTGAGTTTCAACCAGAGCGGTGACTTTATTATGCTTGCTTTGCAGTCAAACAAAGTCGTCTCCTTCCGTTTACAGGACGGCGGCGCAGTCTCGTCATCCCGATTTTTCAACAGGGACAACAATAATGACACTACCGATCGCGATTTTTTCCGTCAGGCTTGCTTCTCGCCCGAGTTGAATATGCTAGGGGTTGAATACTATGGAAAGAACCATATCAGTTTCTGGGACCTCGAAGATAACTCATGGTTGGGATACTTCCACAAGGGGGATACCAACCAGTACCCTGGAACTCTCCTCGAGGAACTTGCGATCAACCCCAACCCAGAGCTGGTGCTCGCTGCTGCAGCATATGAAGACCGCGATCTTGTTGTGTTCAGTCCTTTTGACGGACAGCAACGCGCTGTGGTAAAGACGTCTGCACGCGTAACACGTCTTGCTTCGTCCTCAGATGGCAAGATACTAGCCACGGGAGGTCGAGATGGTACAATACAGCTGTTCGATTTTGAAACGCTACATCTGCTTTATCGTTCTTCGCTGTGCAACGAGATTGTCCGATCTCTTGCGTTCAGCTCCGACAACCTTCGATTGTTCGACATCAGGTACAATTACTGCAATACGTGGGAGCCGACAGTGCTGTTACGGAAAGGCGATCCCGACGGTAACATCAGCGAGCCGTATAGCGATGAAGTAACTCATCAGGCGTTACTCATGGAAGACAAGTCTCTCAGCGAAGACAATACAATCACCGCCATCTGCGAGTATCATGATGGGAGCGCCATCTTCTGTGGGTGCGAGGACGGCTCAGTATACATGTATACGGTCCAAACAGGAACTAGGTCTACTTTAATCGTACCACCAACACTAATTCCCATCCGCAGACTGGCATGTTGTCCCATGTCGGGTCGACTGGCTACGTCGGATTTTTCCGGTCGGTTTACGGTCAGACCAATCGCGACAACTGCCGCAGGATCGTGGAAAGCAGGCCAAAAAATGCTCGACGAAGAAGTCGAAGAAGACATTCAGCAGATCTTATTCGACCCTAGCGGTTCGAAGCTTCTTGTGTCCACAGATGACGGCGACCACCTGTGGTCGGTTGACGGCGTCCATATTGTATCCTATAACTACGAGGAAAGTCGGAATTCGCACTGGATCAGCCACCCCAGCTCGACAAACAACTTGATACGGGTAAAAGGAACCCGTGCATGGATCTTTGAATGGTCTACACTAACGCCGTTGTCAAAACCGATTGGCGTCGATCCCTACAGGACGAATTCTGCTCATTTCCATTCGTTCGATGTTGACCATAAGTGCATTATCGGCGTATACAAGTCGCGTATTATTTTCCTGGACATCGACGGATGGGTATGTTCCGTCAACATCGACAGTCTTTTGCCAGAGAGGCACTACAGCAGGCACTTTTTGATTCCCTTTTCGTGGCATAATAATAGCAACCTGCTATTTACTGTGACAATCCACGGGAGTGTGGCAATGGCGCTGAGGGATGAAGTCGCGATTTTTCATAATGGGTTGGATTACTTCGAAGACCGTGTACCACTCGATCCCCAGCAAGGTACCCATTCCGCGACGGATCTCGTCACTGCAGGGAGTGTTCAGATATCATGAAGGCGCCGGCCTGCGGCGCGTGGTATTCGTTCAGATCCTGGGTCTGCTAGCTGATTTCACTAAGTACAAGCTGATTGACTCGGGTCATCTACTACGGTTGTACCCCCAGAGCGAGAGGAGAAAAAGGAACAAGACACATTCAATTGAGCCCAACTTCTATTCTGTGACTTGCTACTCTGCAGGGAAGACAAGTTTCGGCAACTTCGTAAACTATATGGAAAGACAAGACGATGGGAGGTACCCTTGAGTCCGAGAAGTCAGTCCACTCTTTCATTCCAGACCACGCACCACAGTCGCTCGCCGGAGGAACGTACAAGTCATTGCCGGATATGCATACTCAAGTACCTATGTGACTGTGTTGTTGACATGTCAGAGGATCACGACAGTAACCGCCAGCACCCAGCCCTGACTCTTGATAGTACTGCAGTGTTGCAGGGGCCAATGGCCACCGTTAACTCATAGAATCAGCTATAACTAGACCATTGGCCCTCTCCCCTCTCTCAGTGGATGGCCCGTTTTTCCTCCGAAAGTCCTGGCTGAACACCTAGCACCATACTACTACCTTTTCTCCTGTTCGTTCATAAGGTGTCATGCACTCAATCCCCCTTTTTTTCTCAATTCCGCTTCAAGCCGCCCCTGATTCCAAATGGGACGGAATTAGCGGCCTTATGGAGAGGAAACCCTTGCCGCTTTTTATCAGATCGCCGAGATCCTTCTTGCTGCTGAGATCCGAGTGCGAGCTGATCTCGGAGCTGATTAACCCCGGACACGTTTACCCCGGACGATTGGGCTTCCTCGCTTCTGAGCAATGCCTATTCTTGGTCAATGCCAACGTTCATCCCGGCGATGGAGGAGATAAACGTCGCATCTTTGCGGCGCTTAGCGGCGCAGTGAGCCCTCTTGCGAAGTTGCGACTCGTCGGTGTACCTCAGTCACTTTCTACGCAAAAGGCCAGAAAGTCATGGCTCTATGTAAACGGACTCACGAAGCCGCTCGAGCAGTCTCAAGTTCGCACGACATGAGTCTGCCTCGTGTACTTTTCATCAAGTAACTCAGTCGCGGCATACGAAGAAAGTTCTCTCAAGTGACCACTGAGTCTACAGCGTCAGAGCACCCAAGGGCCCAATATCAAGCAAAACCACACAGCAGGAGACGCCAAGAGTCCACATTCACCATGGGGTCCGACAAGAGAGTTGTTTTCATCACCGGTAAGCCAACCAGCATGGCCAGCTCACCGGCGACTCCCCGTAAAGAGAGTGAGCAGCGCTGATCAGCAGCCGCAGGCGCCAACAGCGGCATCGGCTACGAGACGGTGCTGGCGCTGGCACGGCACTCGGCCGAGTTCGAGATTGTGCTGGGCGCGCGCTCGGTCGAGAAGGGCGAGGCGGCGCTGCGCGAGAGTGAGTTCTCATCCCGGAGTCGTTTTTCTTCCCACTCGTCTCGGGGGGGTTTTGTCTGCTCCCGAGAACATGCTCTCCCCGCTTCCAAGTTCCCACCACCGGGTCAAGAGCAAGGGAGCATTTCCAGACCGAGGAGAGTTTCTTTCTGAATCACTGACTCCTCCTCGGGCTTTCCTCCAGTGCGGGCGCAGCACGGCGGCGGCGCGCTCAAGTCGGCCATCACGGTGCAGGCGATGGACGTGACGGACTCGGGCTCGGTGGCGGCGGCGCGCGACGCGCTCGACGCGCGCTTCGGCCAGCTGGACGTGCTGCTCAACAACGCGGGCAGCATCGTGCACGGGGAGGAGGCGGCGATTGCGAACGCCGACCGCCGCGGCGAGGCGCTGCGCCGCAGCTTCGAGACCAACGCCGTCGGCCCCATGCTGGCGACCGAGGCCCTCGAGCCGCTGCTGCGGCGCTCCGCCCGCCCGTACGTCGTCTACGTGTCGACGGACCAGGTGAGTGGGCACAGTCGAAGATTCCATTCCCTCATCAAAATCACCTGCCTACCTCTCTGCCTACATACCTTGCCCATCGTATCCTCTCAATTTTTCGTGTGTCTCGCGGTGCTCGACACCTGCCAACCATGCCACTACCTGCTGATGATGCTGACTCTCGACACTCTACAAAAGGGCTCTATCACCCTGCGCCTGGACCCGGAGTCCAAGTGGGGACACCTGAAGGGCGAGCCGTACCGCATCAGCAAGGCGGCGCTCAACATGGCGCCGGCCTGCCACCGCCACGAGTTCGCCGCCTGGGGCTGCCGCGTGTGCGCCTGCAGCCCGGGCTTCTGCGTCTCCAACCTGACGGGCCCCGCGGGCCGCGAGATGCGCATCAAGCGTGAGCTTTTTCCTGGAGTCATCTTCTTCTCCCCCCTCCCTTTTCCCTCGTCCTTTGATACTTTGGCTGCTTCCGCGTCATGTTATTTCCGAACCCCGGCTGGATAGCAAGCGATGTTCTGGCGTTGAGTGAACTGTTATTGAATCCCTGAGTTTGTAGTGGGCGCGCGCAGCGCCGATGCCCCGGCTGCCGAGCTGCGCGATCTCGTGCTGGGCGCGCGCGATGCCGACTTCGAGCAGAACGCCATGATCAACCTGGAGGGCGGCTTACTGCCGTGGTAAAACTTGGGCGCGGACAGGCAGATAACTATACGGTAACACCTGATAAAGGGATTCGACACTGGCGGTGCTTACGTGTATTAACTACTCCCTAACAGAACTTTCCTATAGCTTGCAAATGTGAACTTGTTCTTGTCTCTTCATAGGCTGTGTGGACCAGGATGGTTAAATGGTGTGCCCTTGCGTTGTTACGGTGATTCGAGTCCATGCCCTCGAATTTCTGCCTCCTCTGCCTCTAGTCCGCTTGGTATATTATTTTTCTGGCAGCCATCCGATATACCGGGAAAATTTCTGGTTAGGAGGCTTTTGCTTTTCGAAGAAAATGTTGGCGTAATAGAGAACTGGCGAGTCTCGGGGTGTTCTCGGGGCATAAATTAATTCAGGCATTTTCATTAATTATACCAGGTAAGTTACACTGATCAGCTGTACCATTGTGCCTTTCAACTACTGTACGCTGTCAGCTGATGTATCACTTTCTGGGAGTCCCGATCCTTGGGCCGTTCCAGTAATTCTTCGGTAGCACCGATCTGCAGCCGAGGGTCTGGCCCGAGAAGAGACCCAGCCCTTCCACTTGCTCGGTGCGGAGTGGCGCACATGCCGGCGGAAGTCCGCCATCATGAGATCAATGCCCGAAGGGTACCTCCTATTAGGCCCCCATTCCGCCCTCGTTTCCTGAGTCCAATCCATTTCCACCATTGGCCAAGCCAGTAAGAAGCAGTAGCGTCGCCAGTCTCCCGTCTCCCTCAGTACAGTAGGGAGCAGGCTGCGGCACATCTTACGCCTGTTTTGTCATTGTACCATGGTATCGGTACCCCTTGTTCATGCCTCTTGGTGTTTGCTCTACCAGCATCCTACATCACCGCGATGACGATATTCGATATCAAGGTCATATCTGACCCTGTCTGCCCTTGGGTTAGTCGCCGAAGCATCCCTAGGAAAATGAAAGAAGTCGGAGAGCTGACTAGCAATAGTGCTACATTGGCAGCAAGCGTCTGGAAAAGGCCATTGACCTATACAAGAAGGTCTATCCAGGAGGGAAACAGGACAGTTTCACCATATCTTGGCTTCCGTTCTACCTCGACCCCAGCCCTCCTGCAGAAGGCGTTCCGCTCCGACAGCGATTCCTAGAGCGATACGGCCCTGAACGTGCTTTGGAACGGGAAAAGCGCCTGAAGAGTATCGGGCAGCAAGAAGGCATCGCGTTCACCTTCGAAAACAAGATCGGCAATACCCGGGATGCACACCGATTGATACAACTGGGCAAGAGTAAGGCGAACAACGCGGAGTGCCGTGTGGTTCTCGAGCTCTTTAGAGATTATTTCGAGGGCGATGGTGATATCACGAGTCATGCAACACTGGCTAAGGTCGGTGTCAGCGCCGGACTAGACCGGGATGAGGTGGAAGACTGGCTAAAGACGGGCAAAGGAGGGGATATCGTTGACGCCGAGGTGGCTCAGGCGGTGAGCAAAGGGATTAATGGCGTACCAAACTTCACAATCCAGGGCCAGGTATTGGATGGGGCAGATGACCCTCAGGCTTTCTTAGACGTATTCATCAAAGCCAAGGAAAGAAAGCCCTGATCCTGGGTCCTGTTTTGCAGCATGCTAGGAGTCAAACGGCTCGTATGTTCCACGTCTAATTCCTCTCTATGGTTATTCGTATAGGATCCGTACCGTGGATGAATGAGACTTCTTGCGTCTATCATTAGTTGGAATGTCCGGCATAGTCGTATACCATCTTTGCTGTTGCACGCTGGCTCCCCTTGGTGACGATGTTGTACTTGCAGAACCGCCGCTGGCCATTGATAGTCTCGAAGGCCCAGACCGTAGAGGCCACCCAACCCATGTGGGCACTCTCAACCACCTCTAAGAGTGCTGCGTGTCTCCCTCCATCGTCATGGTCAATCTCGTTGCCCAGAGTCTGTTCTTGCGTCACCTCGCCGTGCTCAAGGTACCTGGCATGCATAGCAATCTCCCCGAAGATGGGCACCGTGTCGGTACGTTTCTGACTATCGATGACATATCGGTTGTGTTGGTCAAAGCCTCCGGGTCGGACGGTCTGTTTGAACGTGAAGCTGAATGGTGCCGAGTCCTCGGTACGGGTCTCTTGTACGTATTGGAGTTCCAATGTGGCGAAGTTGATCACCTTGCGCACAGTCCAGGGGATGCCTTGCTAGATCCGACGTGTCAGGCAGAGTTTCGGGATTCTTCCAGTGGACACCTACCAAGGCAAAGCAACCATCCAGGGGATCAGACAAGGCTCTGTTCGGAATCCAGCGCCCGGTCACATTGAGGATGTTGGAGTCATTCGGCGCTGCCATTATAAAATCTGGAGACAAGTAAACCAAGGTTCACCGACTTTCCTTTGAGATGCTCGTTACGCACCTATCTGTGGCTACTACTAATGGGTTCTCGATGCACCTATGGAGCACTACTGCCTCACCCAGTCGCAGTCGGGATGACATTCGGAGAGTCCGGAGAGCCCGGCGGGCCTGGCCCTTCGTAATATCCGGCCGCACAAGCCAACCAACGATGCCGAGCCGTCCTCCTATCTTATTTTTCCCTGGATAGCTCTTAACTATTAGCTTCCGTACTCGACGTGTTTCTGGTCGCTATTGGACACACATCTGTGCCAGAAATTACTGTCGCTCTCATTCACTTGCCAGCATGATCGGGTCCCGCCATATACAGGATCTGCGGGAGTACCTCGGTCTCCTCCAGGAACACTATCTGGACATCAAACAGAGCTTCGCCGGCCTTCGCCTCAGCCGGTGGCAGCTAGCACGCCTTCTGCTCCGCCCGTGTATAATCCACGCCTTCGGTACCGAGTACGTTGTGTTCCCCTCAAAGCATTTCGACGTAATCAAGCGTCTTCCCGAGAGCAAAGCCTCGGCGCAGGCCTTCATGCGCGAAGCGTTTCATGAGTCTTGGTCAGGGATCCCGAACCATAGTCCCGAACTCCCAAAGTAAGTCTTTGGAAGCCTCACTCAATAAATTTCGTGGAAACTGAGGCATAGTTCGAACCCTCAGAGCCGTATCTATCGATATCTCCCGGTCCATTCCATCGCTTGTACGTTTGATACTGGCGTTCCATATGTGTACTAGCTACTCCCCAGTGAAACTTTCCTATAGCTTGCCTTTATAAACTTGTTTTTATCTCTCTATAGACTATGTGATATAAAATAAATACTTAATAGTGTGCCCTTACGTTATCGCGGTTATTCGATTTCGTGCTATCGAAATTCTGCTTTCTTTGCCCCTAGTCTGCTTAGTACACTAAATTTCTGATAATTATCCGATATATAAGTGATATTTCTGGTTATAATGGTTTTATCTCTAGAGGGAAAAGCCAGGAAAAGTATCACGAGAGTAAGTAATTGGAATAATATTAGAAAAGCGAGTTCCGTGATCAGTGGAATAGTATCAATAACGTTATTCATACTATTCTATGGTGAATAAATTGTATGCAAGCAAAAGACAAAACACAACACAGTTTCAAATCTAACATGTTTATAAGGACAATATACCTCCTCTTTCACGTATCCGCATCACACACGCTGTATACCTTAGGTACGCATGGAAGGGGAGCTGCCCTACCCAAGCAGCTGTAACGGACAAAGGGCCTCTGTGAGACTGATGTATTCGAACGGAACACCAGATATCCAGTAAGGTGATCCCTTCAGTTTATAAGCTCTTGTGATCATAAGTACGTTAATGCCTATATTTACCAGCAGCTGTAGTACCAGTGTGGTCTCACCTGTTTCTGGTAGCAACACATAACAATCTGTCATATTTCCAGGCGGCTCTTCACATAATCAGCGCTCTAATGAATTCTGCAGGCTGTGCCCGGGGGGCTCCAGATAGTTTCAGAAAGCAGTTGCGGCAAAGAATCTGGCTGGGTGGCTAAGTAATACCTCACTACTTGGTTCAGTCGGCCGGAAAGCCAGGAACACTGCAATCATGAATGTAAACTTGTCCCACTGAGAATATAAGCGCTAATGCTACCACGGTTGCATTAAGCCTTAGCTTTTGCTCCGTGACAAAAAGTGCTGCCTATAGTAAACAAGTAAGTAGATCCTTCGGAGTTACCGATCTCCATATCGAAAGCAGCAGATGCCGTCTCATAAACCGTAAAAGGGAAGTTACGTCTAGAGAACTATGCTTCCCTAGCAGTCAGCACCGGGTTTCCGGGGCCTCTTACCCGTTTAGGTTGGATGTGACTGCTTTAGTCAGGGACGTCCCGTACAGTCTGTAGGTGCTCGAGCACTCAGCTTGCCCGCTTCCCTACAGCGGGTGGGTGGGACACCGACCTCCATCCTCACACAAGCTCCAGATCCAGCTTGCGACCTGAGAAATACCTATACACTGTCACGATATCCACCAAGAACAGTAAGACCGGCTCCTACGATCTTCGTCCAAATGTTGCCCAGCACTACATCATCGTCTCGCAACATTTCTATGATGTAGACAATTGCTGACTTACAGATCAACTTCAGATAGCCAGATATCTCCCCCGTGGCACGCCCCTTGACGACCCGAGCTCGCCATACTGAACCCTCATGCCAGGTTCGTCTCGACAATTCAACGGAGAAGAAATTTTTGCCTATAGTGGTGTCGGACAGCCAGCGTGCCGCCGTTCTCGCCGCCGCCGCCGTCCCCGCGATGATAACAACGCCAACGGCCACAACAGCACCAATAACAAGGATAACGAAAATGACAACGATGACAACGATGACAACGATGACAACGATGACAACGATGACAACGATGACAACGATGACAACGATGACAACGATGACAACGATGACAACGATGACAACGATGACAACGATGACAACGATGACAACAATGACGATGATGGCAATGATGATGGCGTTCCAAATCCTTTCTTCAGCTGGGGCTCGACAGCCGGAAAGGCATCCTTCGGGCCCCCTATATTCCAGTATTACTTGAGGACTGCCGATGCAAAAGACAGCGACAGAAACCTGGCTCTAGGTCGGAACCAGGTTCCTCTGGACGGCGTCGGCAGCGAGCTTGACGGCGGCGGCGGCAGCGACGCTAGCGGCAGCACCGCCAGCTCCATCACTATCACCACCACCACTACCCTCCTTGCTGCCACCCGCAACGCTCGCCACTCTCGCCGTGCTCGCCGCCAAGATGTCCGACCTCGACGTCGAGATGACCGACTTCGCCCCCGACTCGTCCCAGGGCGACAGGGTGCTCCGGGGTATGGAGGTCACAAGTCGAGCGCGGCTCGCCGCTGAGCGGCCCTACCACAAGGCGCCCATGCTCGATTGCCGGTCCTGGTGCGTCCAGAATAGACCCACGCAGTCTATCATCGTTATCATTGTCTTCAACTCGAGGAGTCCTTCATCCACAAGTGTGCCAAAGGTGTGGGAGAGATCTCGGTGGACGAGTAAGGGGAGGACAAGCCTCGACATGCCTAATTTCGGTGCTACCTTCTACCCCACGAACTTGCCCGGCATCTCAAGGCTCTCATTGCGGCCAAGGCCAACATTCCGGCTCCCCTTCTTCCACCATCACCCTTTTCTATATCCCGCCAAAGTAGCTCTCTTCAAGAAACTTGACGTATGCTTCTCTCCCCTTCAGACTGGCAACAGAACTTATGAAGAGCTAGACCAGTTGTTTGAGGCCCGTATTGATTCTTAGTATTAAATAAGCAGCGGCCTGTTCTCGGACCGCTGGATCATCCGGCATATAGTATACGGATCCAATCATATCGAGAACGTCGGTCCGCCGTTGAAATCACCGAAAATATCTGTCGCAATGTCCTGCGTGGACTCGAAGTCAAAGAGATTAGAGAGCGCGATCCGGAATATGCGACTCATATCCAGTCGCTGAGAGAGGCAAACCGCCAGACCAAAGAGTGTCTTTACGATCAATACACTGCGAGCAGCGTGTGATCTTGCCCGCCTGGCGGAACACACAGCCGATCTCGATCGGCTCGTCCTCGGGAGTGTGATGGGGGCGCGCCATCGGTCCAGCATAACGATTCACTGCGGATCGAACGCAGTGAAGGCACGTCGAGAAAAGAGATCGAGAGGAGTGCGGACGAAGCGATGGCCCAACATGCCAGGAACTCTCCCGCAAGCCCGTAACGGGCCCAGCGAACATGGGTTACCAAGGGGACCTACGTCAGACAAGAGTTCCTATTAGGGATAGTGGAGGAAGTTGGCCACGAAGCGAGCTTCTTAATGGAACAAGGCGCAAAGGCTACAGAAGATGTAGAATCCGAGGAGCCCATCAAGGCGGCTTTTGCATTGTTAATATCAAGAGGCAAGACGGCCGAGCAGAATGAAGAGGACTAGCAATAGAGAATTTACCCTATTCATACGCGTTATGGGTCTGGGCATTCCGGGTGTGATATAAGTCAAGGTAAGGGAGGTACGCAGGGTATCTTCAGAGCAGCATCCTGCAAGTAAAGGCTGAATAGGATGGAACAAGCAAATTGCGCACCCAAAACGGAACATATGTCAAGAGATAGTCACCCCCAAGCAGCACAATCATAGCGAGTAGCCCCAGCCGGGCATGCCATTGCGGCCACGGCTTCGCGAAAGGATGGACGCATCTAACAATCCCCACCCCAGCCCAGCTGGCGATTCACCTCGTTCATGGCACTGATGCCGGCCCTGAAGATGCCGAGGGCGCCATCCACGTGCGCGTTGCCCGTGCTGCTCAGCGGCTGGCCGGCCTCCTCGGCGCGCCGCAGGTCCGCCTGGTCGAGCGTGGCCTGGCGCTTCTCCAGCACGGCGCGGCAGACGGCGCGCGCCCACATGTTGTACCACTGCTCCTCGCTGATGCTGACGTACTCCCTGCCGCCGCGCCCGTCGGGCCGGCTGAAGGCCCACTCGGCGACGGCGACCTCCCAGCGCCGGGTGCGCAGCCACAGGTACGGCCAGCTGAGGAGCCAGAGGAAGGTCAGGCAGAAAAGCCACTGGACCCAGCCGGTGAGGCGCCACCGGTTGACGCGCGCGTCGTTGTAGAGGTCGACGGCCGCGCCGGCGCGGCACACGAACCCCACGCGCAGCTGGCCCCGGTAGTTGGTGTCGCGCACCAGGGCCGTGAGGCGCTGCGCCACGAGGGCCTCGTCGAAGCCGACGACCCGCCGCCGCAGCGAGAAGACCTTGAGCGCCGCGGCGCTGGCGCCGAACCGGTGGCACCACTCCTGCAGCGTCGGCTTGGGCGGCAGCCCGACCTCGATGCTGTTCTGCCGCGCCTTGCTGCTGAAGCCGGGAGCGCGTTTCTTGAGGACGGTACCCCGCCGCGTCGATTCCGCGTCCTCGACGGTGCGCAATTGGTTCCACGCGAGGCGCCGCGCCGCGTCCGAATACAGGTATGGCGTCACGTCGACGGAGACGTCGAAGTCGGTGACGGTGGTCCGCGAGCTCCCGTCCCGGTCCCGGTCCCTGCTGCTGCCGCTGCGCCTCTCGGTGTGCGTGCCCGTGAGCTGCATGTAGACGCGCGGCGGCACCTTGGCGAGCTCCGTGACGTACGCCTCCAGCTGGCCGGGCTCCTCGACGCTCTTCGCGAGCCAGCTCTCCGTGCCCGTCTTCGGATCTTTGTGGACGAGCGCGTCCTCGTCCCACGGGTGCGGGTTGGGGTGCAGGTTGGTCCGCCGGCCGATCATGGGTGCGGCTTCTTCGTCTTCCAGCGCGTCGCTGTAGTTCGGCGGGAGGTCGTCGCCGACGGAGAGCTCGGGCGCGTCGCCGTCGTCGAGGAAGGCCGCCGACGACGAAGTGTCGCCCGGGTTTGTGTGCAGCGACAGCGCATCAGCTGCGATGCCATTTTTGGAGGGTTTGCCCATGGTGTACGGAGTAGGGAGGGTCAAGAGGCGTAGGGGAAGAGGAGCGTAATCGATTCCTCACGGGTAGAACTCGGATCGTGACGATTGGAAAGGTCGACGGGGCCCGATATTGAATGACACTGTACGCTATATAGAGGGAGAGAAAGGGGCCAGCTCGCTTTTCGCCCTTGTCAGCCTAGAGAGATGGAGGAAAGGCTGGGGCCAACAGCTTCGCGCTGAGTTTAGGCAGACAAGGCAGAGAAGGGCGCTGCCAAGCCACCGGTGATGGGGGCGAAATGCGCCAACAAGCATAGTGGACGGCATGACAACCCACCGGCTGCAGCCCAGAACGAGGGCATCTCTGCATCTCCAAAACCTATTGCCTCGTGTCATGCACGTAAGACTCGTATATTGGTTACACAGCGCCGCTCCTGCGTCCTGCCAAATTTCTAGCAACCTGTGCGGTTGTTGTTGGTTGGTTGGTAGTGTGCTGACCTTGGATCCCTTCCCAGTCCTTCGTAGAAACACTTGATGCGCGCACGCGCCCACAATAACACCACAGCCTGCCGAGTAGAATGCAGGCCGAGATGAAGACAAGCGACAGCTCGAGGCCGGCCGGGGCGACATCGGCCGCCATATTGATGGGCACTACGCACATGTCTTTGGATTCGAATACTGAGGTGTATCAGACTACTTCTCTATTTAAGTAGAGAAAAGGCGAATCGAGCACCTGAAGCTCGCAGAAGTCTCCTAACTCCGACCCCCCCCCCATAGCTTACAACAGGCCCTGCTTCTGCAGATCGTAGTAGACTTTCTCCGGCATGACGTTGCCCTCTGCGTCCTCCATCTGAATTACACTCCCGTCCTCTATCTTGTCCTTCCGTTTATCCTTCTGGATCTTGTCCCATAGCCGCAATGCCTCTTGAATGCCGGTGATGTCCCTGAACAGGGCTGTGTTGGTAATACCAAGACACTTCAGGCCGTATATATGTCTTGCTTCGTTGAAGTGCTTGTCGAATGCTCTTCGTCCCATGTACACGAAGTTGCCGCAGACCTCACAGGGGAACTCGACGCCTAGGCCGTGCAACTTGTACAGCCAGAAAGGGATCGGCTTCCCGTCCCACGCTAGCGGCAGCTTCAGTGGGTTGTAAATCTTCTCGTCGTCTTCGTCCTCGTCGCCTTCTTCCATATCCATGACCTGTGCTGCGGCGCTGGGCATGTTGAAAAGGTTCTCCAGCTCTTGCTGACGCTCACGCTCCGTCATACCTTGCTTTCGTTCAACGTTAACTCTAGTATCGCTGCGCTCTGTGCTCATCGCCCGGGCAAGGCGCTGAACCCGAAACTCGCGCACTGCGATGGCCCGTTCCTTCAGCTTCTGTTTGGAAGGCCCGCCCTTGTTCTCGCCATTCGTTGACTCTCCAGCACCCTCTTGGCTTGTCTTGGCTCGCTCTGCTGCTGCTCTGATGTGCTTTTTGCCCGAAAGGTGGCCTTTGTACACATTCTCGTTCTTGAACTCTTTCTGGCAATCTTCGCAAAACATGCCACCAGCTGACGGAGTCTGCTGAGACGCACCATTCGAGTTTGCCTCGGTCTTCCACTCTGGCAACTCGTCTTGGTCCCAAGCAACTTCAAACTCCTGATCAAAGTCGGCGAGAACCTTGTCCACGTTTTCTAGCGGTCGTGTCTTCCGCATGAAGGTTTCCAAGTCCAGCGCCAGCTGCCCGACATATGCAAAATATTGATCGGTCATCTTCTCCGACCTCTTCAGTCCACCGGCGCCGGCAGAGAAGTTGTCAAAGAGGTCGAGATACTGAAGATAACTCAACCTCTTCGCATTTGGGAGGTTAAGGTAGAGTTCGTGGCAGGTATGGAGGTCGAAGAAACGGCCAAAAGCTTCCTCGCCAGTGAACATGTTGTCGACGATACTCAGTTGCGCGGCATCCTCTCCTCCTCTCTTCGGTCGGTACGCGCGCTCGAGATTTTCCACGGGCTCGTTGGGGTACCTCGCATGGAACTTCTTGACATCGGCTAGCTGTTTGTAGAATTCATCCATGGAATCGCCACTGCCGATCTGTTGGATCTCACGCGACCTCGAGCCATCTGCATCGCGATAGATGGAGAGAAGCTTGGCAGACTGGGAAGATATGCGGTCGAGAAACTGCGAGACTTGGTGATCGCGCGCTAGGCGATCCCGGATCTGGAAGTAACTGTGAGCAAGGTGGCCTGCTGAAGCGGATGCTTGCGAACTCACGTGTCTCGGGTCTTCGCTGATGCGGTCGGCGATACCTTGCTCGAGGCGTTCGAGATCCTCGTGCAGGAATCTCTGCTCTTCTAATATCATCCTGGGAGATCCGCGCGCGCAGAATATCTTGCGTCCGGGTGATAAGAGAAAGCAGGAGAGGTATATTCAAGAATTAAGTGAGGTTGTAGCGGAGTTGGACGACTGACGGAGTCCAGAGACCAAGATGAGGCTGATGAAGATTGGAAATTTAGAGAGGCGTTTCAATGGCGCCTCAGGCTGTGGCTGAGGCACGGGCACCCGCAACCCAGTGTGGGGAAACACGCTAGCGAGTCGTAGCACTCCACCCAGATTTTCCTGAAGCTAAAGAAACAGCTGGACCTCCATCAACTTTCCACTTGCCTCCCACTCCGTCCATTTCACAGGCACCTTGCCCATCGTCTGACACCGAACGCTACGCCAACAATTGCCTCGATCGCTGCGAACTACTAAAGTTCGATACGTCAATATGGCCGACGGTGGTGGTATCGACCGTCGCAATGACGAGCGGCTGGAGTTCAATACCTCCAAAGAGGTCACTGTTCATCCTACCTTTGAAGCCATGTCACTGAAAGGTACGAACTAGCAGCGTACTTCGCGACTGTGCTGTTAAGCTAACGTCGCGTCAAGAGAACCTGCTGCGCGGAATCTATGCGTATGGATACGAATCCCCTTCGGCCGTCCAGTCTCGAGCCATAGTCCAAGTATGCAAGGGCCGCGACACCATCGCCCAGGCTCAGTCTGGTACCGGAAAGACGGCCACCTTCTCTATATCCATGCTACAGGTCATCGACACTGCCGTCCGCGAAACCCAGGCCCTTGTGCTTTCTCCCACACGCGAACTGGCCACGCAGATTCAGTCTGTCGTCATGGCTCTCGGCGATTATATGAATGTCCAGTGCCATGCTTGTATCGGCGGAACGAACGTCGGCGAGGATATTCGGAAGCTAGACTACGGCCAACATATCGTGTCCGGTACTCCGGGCCGGGTGGCCGATATGATCCGCCGTCGCCACCTGCGCACCAAGAACATCAAGATGCTGGTTCTTGATGAAGCCGACGAGCTCCTCAATCAGGGATTCCGTGAGCAGATCTACGACGTCTACCGATATCTACCACCCGCGACCCAGGTCGTTGTGGTGTCTGCTACGCTTCCCTACGATGTCCTGGATATGACCACCAAATTCATGACCGATCCTGTCCGCATCCTTGTGAAGCGTGACGAGTTGACCCTGGAGGGCCTTAAGCAGTATTTCATTGCGGTCGAGAAGGAGGATTGGAAGTTTGATACCCTGTGTGACTTATACGACACGCTCACCATCACCCAAGCCGTCATCTTTTGCAACACCAGACGCAAGGTTGACTGGTTGACCGACAAAATGCGTGAGGCCAACTTCACCGTCAGCAGCATGCATGGAGATATGCCCCAGAAGGAGCGGGACAGCATCATGCAAGATTTTCGACAAGGAAACAGCAGGGTTCTGATCTCGACTGATGTATGGGCACGCGGTATTGATGTTCAGCAGGTCAGCTTGGTTATCAACTATGATCTGCCTAGCAACCGTGAGAACTACATCCACCGTATCGGTCGAAGTGGAAGATTCGGTCGCAAAGGTGTTGCTATCAACTTCGTTACTAGCGAGGACGTTCGCATTCTTCGCGATATCGAACGTATGTGCCCCTGGTCTGACCACTTACCTCCCTGATCGTCGACTAATACTTCCGCTGGCAGTGTACTACTCCACTCAGATTGACGAGATGCCAATGAACGTGGCCGACTTGATTTCCTGATGAGCTGCGGGGAATCAGGCGTTCTTCGCCGGACATAGATAATGGCGCCGCCCGCTGGTGTCAGGCATTCCATGGATGTGGGAGGAAATGGTCATGTTTCATAAAAAGTGAGTTGCAATCCATGCCTTTTGCCCGACAGGCCCAAGATGCTGATATTTGGAATAGCGTATTACAATGCGATCGAGACAACCCGAGTTGATCGGCCTATCGAAGCTGTATAATACAAGGTCGAGTATCCCATACTGACACCAAGCAAAGCTCAGGCTATACCGTCCCGGTCCAGATACATGAACAACACCATCTGCTGCTACGAGGTGCTGTTGTCTTAAGAAAAGGGCTTCGCTGCTGCATTTGGCGCTGGTCCTGCCACATATCCTAGCGTTGGTGCTGCCGCTGGCGACGTGGTTACCGCTGTCGCCGATGCGTCCCAGATGATGCCTCCTGCCAACCATGCCTAGAACTCGGCCAAGCCCGTCTTGAAAATGGCTGACAGGACCAAAGACGGCACTGCCCTTAATGCAACCTTGTGACCGCTAGGGTGCGCACCAGGTCAGTTGACGAGCTTTGTGCTCGCCCGAAGCCGGCCGCCTGCATGGCCTGTGAAAGGCCGAGGTCCGCGTCCGCAAATAAGAGTAGACGGCGGCGTGGGAGGAGCTCACCGCCGCGGGGCCGGATATGAAGGCTTCTGACTTGGCAGAAAATAGACAGTTCTATTCCATTTTCTATTCCAACCAGTACGTGCTTGCTACGTGGATGCGGGAGCTGATTATCTCCGATAGAGTCGCCTGCTCAGGTTCTCTCCCATATTCTCACTTGCCTGAATGACGTGGCTTTAGACAACAATTTGGACCATTTGCATCCGATTTTACTACCTAACTTACTTCCAGTGATATCATCTGTTGGCAATGCCGGGCAGTAGATATCTGGGTACTTTGCTGCTACCGCAACCTAGCCCTATCTGCCAGACTGTAACAAGAGGCGAAGGAACCATTGAGACTGGGCTTGTCCTCAGCTCATTGCAGGTCGCCGCCGATATACCTCCTACCATAGCTTCCTCTGATATGGTTAGTCATGTCGCCATACTTGCGTCCGCCGATTCCGTCGTGCCCATTCCTGAAAAGTCTTATATCGGACGCTGCTTGGAGAGATTCGAGACCTACGAGAAACAATTGAGATTCATCCAGCGTCCCTTCAGAGACATTAGCCGGCGGATTCGCGAGGCCGAGGAAGACGTTCAGAATGTGCAGGAATGCCTCAGGGTGGCGCAAGGCTCTACTGACTGCCCATCCCGACTCAGCATTTTTCGCCCGAGATTACAGGTAGTTACAAGATGAGCACGCTTCTCCGTCAACGGGCCCATTCGCGCCTAGGGTCCAGTTATGTATTGAATTATCCAGATGTCATCTCAGAAGCGCGGAGACTTGCATTACGTCCTACTCCGGTTCCGCTTCCTCGTCGCGGTGGAAGGCGCGGATGTCGATCATGGTGGCGCATTTCTCTGGCCACACATCTACTCCTCTTTCTACTCCTCCCCACCCGCGGCGCGGACCGCATGGCGGCGTGCGTTGCCACCCGCCGCCGCCGAGCCTGTCGACGACGACGACGACTCCCCCGAGGACTTCCGGGCGCCGGCCGCGCCCTCGCCCTTGCCCTTGCCCTTGCCCCTTGCCCCTTGCCCCTTGCCCTTGCCCTTGCCTTCGCCCTCGCCCTCGCCCTCGCCCTCGCCGGGTACCGGCTTGCGGATTGCGGACTGGGAGGGGGGGGGGGGGGGGGGGGGGGGGGGGGGGGGGGGGACAGCCTGCGATGGTGACGAAGCGGCGGTTATTGCTGCTGCCGCTGCCGACGCCGCCGGCCTGGCCTACCTCGACCAGGCCCACGACCCGGCCCGTGCAGATAATACCGCCGGGGCCGCAGCTAACGCGTCAGCCATCTCGCGGGCCACCCGAGAGCCCAGAGCCTGCGGCTTTTGAGCTCGGCGACCACCTCGGACTTGTGCGCTGGCCTCCTGCAAGCCGAAGACGGCGACAGTGGCGGCGGCCGAGGCGGCAGCAGCTGCGGCGGAAGAGTGGGTGGCAGCGGCGTCCGCGGCTCGGTGACGGCGGCCTCGGTGGCGGCCTCCTTGACGGCACCGCCGGCCGCGTGTAGGGCGTCGGCGGCGGCAGCAGCATCGCCACCATCATCACCAACGGCACCAGCGTCGCCACCACAAACACCGACGGCACCACCATCGCCACCATCACCATCATTGCGATTGCCCCCATCAGACCCACCCAGTCTGCCATCTTGCTCTCTCTCCCTCTCTCTCTCTGTGTGTGTGTATGGCTATGGATGGATGGATGAATGGATAAGGTACCCTCCCGGGCCTCGGCAGCCACCGCCTGCCCCGCCAGGCGGGTGACGGCGTCGATAAGGGTGCCCTCCAGCCCGCCGTCGTCGTCATCGCCGTCGATGTCATCGCCGTCGTTGTCATCAACGACGTCTAGGGGGACCTAGGAGGCCCACCCCGATTCCGTGACGTCGGCCCCAAGGGCCATCGTCGGCGTTGCCGCCGCCACTACTAACCCCGGGATCGTCATAGAAACCCACGACGACGGGAAATCACGAACGACGGAACTGTTGCTATAGTTGCTGCTGCTGCTGCTATTGTTGTTATTATCGACATTGGATATGTATGGGTATAAACGAATGTATGCAGTATCTGCGTGTGTCTGTGTACGCTCGTGTGTGCGTGTGTGTATATGTGCGTGTGTGCGTGTGTGTGTGTGTATGTGTGTGTGTGTGTGTGTTTGCGGATGGATGGATGGGTGGATGGATGCAGACTCGTCAGGTTTTGGATGTGGTCAGATTTCACGTACCGGTTCAGGTAGGTGCCTACTCCTACCTACCTTCTTCACGACTGCCTAAACCTTCATCAGTCAGCTGTAAGTAAAGACTTCGATGGCAGGTGCAGCTTATATTGAGCTGCGCTAAGCGCTGCTGGGCCACTACTACTACTAGTAGCACTCAGGCAGACACGGTTGGCCGCTATTACGATCGTTGTTGCTAATACCAGGTACCTTCCTAAATGCCATTTTCCTTGCTGGCATCAGTGATACCAATGCGGGCCGCTACTGCTAATGAGACTCCGGCCACTGTCGCTGCAGCAAGTGTAGGCCACGGCCATGGTAGGCGCGGCTGCTTGAGCTTTCACTGTGACCACTGTCATTGCTATCATGAACGCTGTCATTGATTTCATCGCTACCTACCACTGCTGGTGCGAAGACCGCGGTGTATCGATTGTTTTGTCCTTTTTGTGTAATGCGGTCTATCCTGTGGGGAGTTGACTAAAAACACTGAGGACATGACCTTATGGTCATCTTTTAGTCTCAATCGTGGTAGCCGATGTTGCCAGGTTTTCTTTGCCACTTGCTATTTATTTCGTGTGGTTAAATCTGAAGATGAACGTACTAGCCAAGCAGCTGGGTCGAAAGGGGAGAAAACAATCCGTAGCATTGGCTACTTTGGTACCAGATCATCAGGAAGTAGGCGGTGTGATACTTTTTGGCTCAAGCCCCAGCGCCTCCTGCGCACCGAGGTTGTGGCCGTGCTTGAGTGGCCCAACAGACAGAGTTGCCCACTTTCAAATCAGGAACATGACATTGCATTGACTCTACTCACTGAGCAAGGCACATATACTTGTTATAGTACACCAAGCTCAGCATGTCAACGACGTAAGTCTTGGGCTGTTTTACTCGTTTGTGTCTGTTAAGCTTTTTTAACTCACCTTCGCTGCAATATCTTGGGGGGCAATGATCCACGTTTAGTACACATCATTATCTCAGTCCACTTGGCGCACCTATGTTGAACCTGAAATCTGATATATAGATGGAGTTCATCGAATCAACAGTGGCAGCAACATGATATCTGGCATTTCAGGCAGCAGAGTTATACTAGCAATCAAACGCACCCCCACAATCGTAGGTCAACCTATTCGTTTCGTATAGATACAGGAGCCTGAAATGGGTGGTATGTGTATTTTCGTACGAGTTGTCTCCTGACATAAGAGGTGTTGAAACACCAATGAAAATGTACAAAACTATAACACCCTGTCCGAGCTTATCCAATGAAAAGGCACAAGACGATGACTCCCTATCCCAGCATATCAGAGTCGTTGTGGAGGCGGGCTGGTACGTGACAGCTTGGAAAGAGGCCGCAATAGCAACGCCCTTGGTTATGGTCGTAGTTGTCGTTTCTTAAACTATTGCAAGCAGGAGACTTGCTTGTGCTTTCAGAATGGCCGTCCTAAACGGCCTTGATTTCGACTGGGCCAGCCTTGGGAAAGGTGCGGATACTCCGATGTTGTCTCAAAGGTAGAGTTTCAAAGTAGAGCTAGCGAAGGTGTCGTCTCATTCGATTTTGGCCCCAGCGGTCGCAGTCCCGGATATCAACCGTCTCTCCGCCATTTCTTACGCAAGGCGAAGCTGAGGCCCACGAACCAGAGCAAAAGGACGCGATCGATAAGGGTGAGGAGGAGAACCAGCAAGTTGATTATATCCTGGCCCTCCAAACTCAACAGGAGGTGAATGGCCGTAAATTCGATCATCGTTTTAATCGTCGCGTATATTCGACTGTTTTATGTCGCTCGGATTTACTTCAGTATTGCTAAGTAAGTGTTGGAAAGGCTGATCTGAAGAGGGTGATATGATGAAGGTATTGTGAGGGAGGGATAGCGAACACTGGGCAGATGCAAAGGTTTAAAATCACTCTTCTACCTTATCGGAGATTGGCAGACCATGGTGAAGGAACTTTCTCTGTAGGACTGACAAAAGACTCCGTAATTACTGATCTAAAAGTCTAATACTATCAAAACCGGTGGAATGAGCACCTACATGTGACATGTGACACAATAGGCAGAAATATAACAAGCAAACCTTCAACTAACTTTGAGGAAGTTGACTATCTTTCAAGATTGATCAAGACTGAGTTTTGGAGAGAAAGAGAAAACATCCCGAAGATCAGTATTGTAAAGGAGTCCCGAGAATGACTTCCAAGTTGCGCTGTTTATTACAACCAAGTGAGCAGTATTCATTGCTATAAACACCAGAACTAGCAAGAGTGAGAACAAGAGCAGCATGAGAACCAGCAGAATTTCCAGAGTACCAGTGGAGAAGCAGCATAAGCAGAGGAAGCACCACGAGTAACAGTAGCCGAATCAGCCACTACAGCAAAATCAAGTAGCGGTAACAACAGTAGCAACAACAGCAGAAGCAGAT
This sequence comes from Xylariaceae sp. FL0804, assembly GCA_022539325.1. Classification (NCBI taxonomy): domain Eukaryota; kingdom Fungi; phylum Ascomycota; class Sordariomycetes; order Xylariales; family Xylariaceae; species Xylariaceae sp. FL0804. The sequence continues at coordinate 1,123,268 of JAJKLG010000010.1, forward strand.
ACAGCAACATGAATAAGGACACGTAGGGTCAATTCGAATAATAATGCAGTAAGAATATATTAGACCGCAACCCTCGCTCATGCCCACCTCCCACAGAGCCAACCGGTCTAGTGGCCCTGAAGGTCAAAGGCGACCTCGGCCCTGTCGGCGGCGGAAGCGGTAGTGGTGGCGGTGGCCTCGGCAACAGCAGCGGCATCTGCGACAGCGCGACGGTTGCGGCGGTGCTGGCGGCGGCTCACTACCACCAGCGCCAGTGCCGGCCCGGCCTGGGCCAGGAGAAGGCACGTCGTCATCATCGTCATTGTCTTCTTCTTCTTCTTCTTTCTCTTCTTCTTCTTTCTCTTTCTCTTTCTCTTTCCCTTTCTCTTTCTCTTTCTCTTTCTCTTTCTCTTTCTCCTTCTCTCTCTCCTTCTCTTTCTCTTTCTCTTTCTCTTTCTCTTTCTCTTTCTCTTTCTCTTTCTCTTTCTCTTTCTCTTTCTCTTTCTCTTCCACGGGGGGCCCCAAGCATTCGTAAGACGATTATTGCCCATTAAGGTGCCTTGTATATAGTATGGCCGGGGATGAGTAGTGTTTTCTTGCTCATTTCACATGTGCACGTAAGGAGGGCGTCGTAATCATTGAATCCTAGCATTTGCCATATTGTATTCTTGGAAGAGCGCTTAGGCATATGTTTTGGCTACTTCCGCTGGTGCTGCTGTCTCTGCTATTGCTTCTGCTGCTGCCTCTGTTGCTGCTTCTGCTTCTGCTTCTGCTGTTGCTTTTGCTGTTACTTCTGCCGCCGCGGTCGCTCTTGCTGCTCGTATTACTGTTGCTGCAGTTGCTGCCGTTGCTGGTCTCTCTCTCTCTCTCTCCCCCTCTGAGTTTCCTCGGCAGCAGCTTGAAAGGTAGCCCAAGGTCCTGTGGCCTCAGGCCCCTTCCAGAGATTCGTTCACGAGGTGACCAGTTGAGTCCGCTGGATGCGGGCGAATTGGCAATATGTGCCCATGGAGTGTGGGCTAAGGCCACTCGGTCTAGAGGAATCGAGCAATAATACCCGAATTTCGCAAGCTCTCGGCTCCAGTCTATAGGCAGGTTGAGGTGCTTACTATCCTCGGGTTGAACCAAGGATAAAAGACCAGGCGGTATAGGCTGCGACGAGGACGAGTCTTGGGAAAAGGTACCTGGATATCTAAAGTTAGGCCGAATAAGAGAAACATCCTATTCTGCTTTTGTCACATATTTAAATTCGTTTGAAGTTTTAATTGCTCTTGCTCCTTCCTTGGCGAGCTATTACAGCTAGAGCAAATTTAACACTACACGCATTGACTTAATTCCCACTCGATATCTCAATCATTCTTTATTTCCGCGAGAGAACTACACCGTTGCCTTAATATTACAAAACTTCTCACGTTACCAAATTAGCCCCTTAGGCTTCACCTTTATCGTCCTACCAGTTATCGTGCTCCTATCCTACCATCGATCAATCCGTCACCAACCTTTCTACCGACAAGGTAGTTGCCAATAAGTAACGTTTCCCTAGAAAGCCATAAAGTTCGCCATTGGAGGTTTAAAAACTTTACGTAAACGCCGCAGATTCCTAATAGAGTTATTAGGAGGAGCGACACTTATAACGAAAGCAGCTTCTAGCCATGTCACAGGTCTGGACCCTAACTTACTTAGTTTCATAGCGGAAAGAATCCGTTCGCTGAGCAAGACGAAGTGGAAATACGAGATCAGCCAAGAAAGGCCTGTTATTGCAACTGAGTGGCATGGAGCTACCTGGATCAGGCATTTACCGCCTTACTGGCCGAGGGTGTGACCGCGGGCTTGGGTCCGTTTGCAATTCCAACCTAGGCATTCGATCCTGCACCTGACTTATGTGTAATGTATCTGGAAAATGCCTCTGTTGTGAGACCAGAGATGAGGCGACTTCATGACGGGGCCGCGTCCACCAATAACCGTGTGCTCGGTCTATTCCTGATGCAATATCTCAACTTCGGGTCAGTCAGTACGTTTGAGGCTTGGTTATCCGCTCCCCGACAAGCACGAGAAATCGACCAGAAACCAGTCACCGACCATCCAAGCTAGTTCTGAGAATGAGGGATTAGTACTTAGCCATGGCACATAGGCTGAGGCTGCTGGAGTGTTGTCTGTCCACCCCAGATACGCGCAGACTTCATCATATCTAGGTAATATATGAGCAACGGCATGGCCAATGGTCTGGTGGCCTCAATGTTTGGCAGAGACCGGTAAACTACTTTAACCAGTAACTTATCCACCAGACTGGACCTTCTTTAAGGTAAGTGTTCACGCTAGAATACCCAGAAGTCTCGGTCTTCGAGTGACTGTGAGTTTCACTGAGATCCAAGTAGTTTCTCATATACTTCGAAAAGTAATGAGCTGTAGAAATGGGAGGGAGTATTCGCTTGCCAGGCCAAGAGAGCTCCACGGCAAAACTCCTCAGACGTGTGCATACATGCGTTGACACTGTCATAAGCCGGTAATTCGGTGCGAGCCAAGCGTACCGGTAGGTGCTCAGTGAGAGAAGATCGATGGAGATCTATTAGGCGACACGCCAGTAATGTCCTATTGTCCAGTTACTAGGTACTAAGTAGGTTGACAGTATTGAGCGATTTGAAAGTGTGACCAGTCATCTCAACTGTTGGTGATGGGGCAGCCACAATGATCGGGATCATGGCAAACACGATATTGTCAGCGATCAAGGCATGTCATTGATAAATAGATGCATGGAAATACCGGCACAAGAACATCAACCTAATAGGTGACAACGCACCTGAGCAACGAGCAATATATTATCGATGTCTCTTCCAGTCTAGGGGTAGAGGTTTAGAGGAAATAAAAAGTCCGGCGTTACTCCGTACCGGCTGTCTTAGGTAATCCTTCCGTGCTAGCAGATAGGTACCTGAGAGCTGCGAAAGTGGCCCGTGCATCCCATTTGCAGGACGTCAGCAGAGGTTGGTTTCTCATCTCACCCCGCCAACTGTCTCGATTCCTGAATGTGGAAACAACAATGGTCTTGTGACAGCATCGCATCTGTACCTCTTACGCGTGGGCTCTCATGACTTGTGAACAAAGCGTATGATATTGCCTCCGACTCGCCGATCGCGATGGAATTCAGATTGCCAGACGACTGTTTACCGCGAATGATCCCGCGTGCGTTGCTACCACATCGCTGAGAAGTCGATTGAGTGCGGCATTCCCACCGTACCCTCACATTCAGCCAAGATGGCGGTCTTGTCGAAACCGATCCCGCCTCTATACACCGTATACATCCTGCGGTCAACGGTCCGGCACGCATCATTATACATTGGCTCTACCCCCAACCCGCCCAGACGACTGAAGCAGCACAACGGCGACGCGAAAGGTGGGGCTGTGCGGACCTCGCGAGCAACCCTCAGGCCGTGGGAGATGGTAGCACTGGTGTCTGGCTTTCCGGGCATGGTGGCCGCTCTGAAGTTCGAGTAAGCCAGTCTATCGCTGTCTCGTCTCGCACTAGACGATACTGTGAGGCTGACCAGGCATCGCTGACCCTGACAGATGGGCCCTCACCAACTCGCACCTGTCTCTACACATACCCTCTTCCTCGCGGCTCACGGTTGCGACGCAGAAGAAGCGCAACGGGCACCCGAAGCGCCCTCGCCATAGCATCGTGTCGATCATCTCGAACCTCCACCTGCTGCTCGGCGTGCCCAGCTTCTCCCGGTGGCCGCTGAAGCTCCACTTCTTCGCGCCTGAGGTTCACAGTGCTTGGATCAAATGGTGCAAGTCAGCCGGCGAGCCCGTCCGCGAAGCGATTCCCGTTCACACCGACTTTGGTTCATCGACGGCAGGTTCTGATGAAGTGGACCAGACCGAAGCACCGACGAAGCCTGCTGAGCCGTGGGGTATCCATGCGCTGCCGCTCGACTACGCCCCCATGAAAGAGTACGTTACCAAGACCCAGTCCGTATACGCATTCGAGAGGGAGGGAGACTGCATTGTGTGCGGCGAGCAGCTCGCGCCTGGAGAGGGGCTATACGCGACATGTCCGAATGGAAGCTGCGAAGGTACCGGCCACGTATCATGCTGGAGCAGGCACATGCTTCGGGCCAATGTAGAGGACGACATCATCCCCGTGTCTGGTTCATGCCCGAAATGTGACGGGGAGGTCTCATGGGCAGATATGATGAAGGAGATGAGTCTTCGGCTTCGCGGTCAGAAGGATGTCGAAAAGTTGCTTCGGAAGCCTCGTAAGCGGAAGACGAAGGCCGAAACTACGGCCGAGGCGTCCGATTGACCGACCTTCGGCTCATGGGCTGGCTTTTTCATGGATCATGGGTTTGGATACTGGTAGGACTGGAGATCAAGTATAGCAAGGCATCTGGTACTAGAACACACTCTACTCGCTCGTCACAAGATCGTCTTGAGCTATTAGCTCTGAAAAGGCCGAGTCACTGGATATATGGGGATGAGTTCGGCTTCCCTCAAGTGCTTGGAAACACTCTTTCGTTGTATCATTGACTACAGCCCCTAAGAGGCTCGCGGGAAGCTGTTGTATAGAAGCAGTGGCTCCTCGCCGGCAAATCAAGACTACATACATGCAGATGGATACTGAACTTCAAAATAGCATACCGTAGCACTCTCTCGAAATATTACGTTCCTATTCACGAATGGAGGCATGTTGCACATGCTCCAAAGCCCAGGTCGAAGACGGCTGGCCCCCGCGGTCCAGTCCATTTTTGGCGAATGTGTCTCAGGCTCAAGCCAGGGCTGGGGCAGGGCAGGGCCAGGGGTGGACGTTGGTCCACACTTTGCAACGACATGTCTCTCTGATTGGCCCGGCCTGCAGCCTATCGACCACAGCCCCCTGCAAGTTTGGCCGCGATATCAACTTTGGCTGTCTCTGCGACGAGTACGGATCCTTGAGCGGAGCGGGGGGACGATTGAGCTCACCACTACAGTCCAGCTCTCTATGTGCCGCCATGAAAAAACCGAGAAGCGTAAGTGGCTTCAGAGGGGCCGAACGACAGCTCGACTTCGGTCACAGAAAGCTACGCAGCCCCCATCGTCACTAGGTAGTACCGGTAGCTGGTATCAGATGACAGATATACGATGAAATCCTTTCTGTCAGGCCATTTAGCAGTATGAGCATGCATCGTATAGTGGTCCAGGCTGGCTAAGTCCCTCAATATCAACGTATGTAATGTGTCTAGCCAAGGCAGACGATTCAGTACTGCTATCCCCTACTACTACGGCAGAGTATGGATACTTGACCTTTTGTTTCGTTTCTTTCTCGGCCACTAGCAGTAGCCGCTATCGGCACGATTCATGGATCACCGATCAGTGCTGTACGGTATTCAAATCCGATGTCTCAACGCAGGCATTCCTCAACCCATATATGATTGCAGTAGTATTACTACCGCATGGTGGAAAGACTTATCTCGTCAATCTCAGCACTTTCATGCGTCATTTATTTATAGAGCCAGCTGCTGTTACCATAATACCTAGGTGGTTTAACTCACCATTGACTGCCTCAAAGTAGTTCGCAGTGGTAGAAAAGAGGCATTTCCACTATTCAAATCAAGCACCATTTCAGGAGAGAAGAACAGCACCCAACATCGAAGTTCTCTTGAGGAGGTTCACGTTGGCCCCATCTGGCCCCATAAAAGCTACGCACGCCTAGGGACCCCTGCACATCACGAATTCCCGACGACACCTCCTTGCCTGCGAGCCTGCTCGCGAGTCGCATCGCACCGCCCGGCAGGCACAAAGTACTTGGTGTGCACGTGTGTTGGCCCAGGGAGTGCTAAGTACCAACGTACCTCCGCCCGTATCCCCCGCCGCCAGAGAGGAGCCTCTGTGTTCCCATCTTCTCCACCTTGGATTCTCACTGTGGACGAGGTGCCTTTCATCCAATGCTGCTCACTCTCACTTGATAAATGGCAGCTTGATCTCTAGAGAGGCAGTCTGGTGATGCAGAATAGCCTTGAAAATAAGTGTTACAGCGTTTGATAAGCCAAAACTCGTCTACCTGAGCTCCTGTGACTCCGGGGCCTCACCCACAGTTGACCGACTGACTGGGCTGCAGCCAACCAAATTCGGCATTGATCAGTGGCAATCCCATCGATCCACCCCCATGTGCCCCAGCCTGGCTTTACTAGCCGAACGCCTCTCCCTCTGCACATCCCAAAACCTTCTACACTCGTTCCATCTTCCTTTCCACCCACACCACACCTCTCTGTTTTTTCTGCCTCGCCATAGCATAATCTGTTCCCGCCCGGCGCACCACCACCTCTATCCGCCTGTCGGCCCCAATCCAGTTCCTCCCACATCACCAGCAACGGGGCATCTGGCTGGTGACATTCCATCATCAAGGCCAAGGCCGTACGATCGTGCGGCTGCCCTTCTGACCGCGGTAACTCAGTCTGAGAGCCCTCACTGCACCAGTGATAACCAAGCTGCGTCGACTGCCTTTGTTGGTGTTGACACTTATGTGAGAGCTTTAGCTCCTCTTGCCACTCGAACCAGTCCATCTCGAAACGTTTCTCCGATCCCGCCTAGCCTTCCTCTTCCCGCGCAATCTATACATCCCGAGACTGTCCGTGTTCAGCATACGGCTACCTGCCGACAACACCAATTCCCCTGACGGCTCTAGACGAAGACGGCTGTCAGCGCCACACTTTTGACTCGTACCTCAAGCAATGCGCCTAACCATCTCATTGAAGAGATAGCTTCGTCACCTCTCCTCTGCCATCTGGAGTCGCACGGCTGCTCTATCCATAGCTCGCCTCCGACCAACTCTGCCGTCCTGGCAGAAGACAGCACCGCCATTCCGAGATCCATCAACACCGCAGCCATTTCGCCACCGGTGAATCATGCCATCCGCTCCCTCCGCTGGCCATAGCGGCAGCGGAGGCAATAGCAGCGCCAATGCCAGCTCCAGAGCATCTCCCTCTATGGGATCGGCGAATGCTGCGAATAATGCCTCCACGCCAGCCAACGGCAAGGCTAAGACTCAGGTCAACTCGAACAGCCACCACCCTCCGAATCCACCAGTGCCCTTTAGCTTCCTGCGAAGTCCAGCGCTCGATATGCGCTCTGTCGAGCGACGAGGTCAGCCGACAGCGAGTCGAGAGATCAAGAAGAACTCCCGACTCTATGGCTTGCAGGATGCGCCGACCTATCGGCCAACAGAAGAGGAATGGAAGGACCCCTTTGAATACATGCGCAAGATCACACCAGAGGGTCAGAAGTATGGCCTTTGCAAGATCATCCCTCCTGATTCGTGGAATCCGGATTTTGCGATCGACACCGAGGTTGGTGAATGCCCGAGACAGTCCAGATGCTGGAAAGCACCGGCAAATGGGCCTCAGGCCATCGTCAGAATTTCCGAAATAGCTGATCGTTTCATAGAAATTTCATTTCAACACTCGAAAGCAGAACTTGAACTCTGTTGAAGGCAGTGAGTCTCGCCTCGTGCTGGTATTTTCCCCGCCTACGGACTACTGACCGTGTCTCTCAGGCACGCGCGCGAATCTCAGTTATCTCGATGCCTTGGCCAAATTCCACAAACAACAAGGCACAAATCTTAATCGATTGCCTTACGTGGACAAGAAGCCCCTAGATTTGTATCGCCTCAAGAAGGCCGTCGAGTCTCGTGGCGGTTTTGAAAAGGTCTGCAAGACGAAGAAGTGGGCAGAGATAGGGAGAGACCTCGGGTACAGTGGAAAGATAATGTCTTCATTATCGACATCCTTGAAGAACTCGTACGATCGGTGGTTGAATCCCTACGAGAACTATCTTCGACAGGCCAAACCCGGCGTCTACCAACAGTTGGAATATGAATACGGCGGACCATTAACTCCCAGCCCGGCGCCCAGTCCCATGAAGCGATCCACCGTTAACACGCCTTCCAGTCTCAGGGCGGAATCACCGGCCAGACACGCGACCGACGCGCTGCAAGCCAGCATAGCTGGGCCTAAGCAGGAAACTGACCGCGACGCGACGGTAACAGATCCGCCAGCCCCGCCTCCTCCGCCTGTCTCCAGCGGGTTTACAGCTATCAATACAGGAGGCTTTACTGCGGTAAACACCAGCTTCACCAGTGTCAACCGAGCCACAGCGTCAGAAGCCAAGAGCTTCACACCGCCGCCGAAACATCACGGGAGTCCACATTCCTCCAGCGCTAATACGCCCGACTTTCGACCATCTGGACTCGGTACAGCGAACACTTTGAAGCGCCAGCTTAGCTTCGACAGCCTAAGCTCTGCGAAGAAAGAGAATGGTTCGGAAAAGGAAGACTTAGACAGCGGCAGCAGGAGAAGCAAGAGGCTCAAGAAAGGTAAGCCTTCCCCTGTAGCCAGGGCTCCTGGTATCTTCTCCCGCTTTCGCAGCATCAGCAATTTGCTCCCTTGTCGCCTCTGGTGCTGCTTTCGTTGTACCTGACCCTTGGTACGCTATACCTTCTCCGCATTCGCATCTTGCGTCTCGGGGGCTACGCTGTGTGACATTGGCGCCAGGGACCTATTTCGACAGATCATGCACTCTGCCGAGCAAATCGGCCTCAGAAGGCAGACCAAGTTAATAAAGAGCAGCTTCCAGCAGGATGGACTGCTACATTTTCGTTACTTTGGGCGACTGACGCATGATTGTTTTCTCAGAAACCGTCCCCACAGTCGCTGGCTCCCATATGTCCTTTTTCCGCCCATCCGCACCACGGTTGCGCCGACTTGAGCCGTCTGCTCCCGGCGAGGTATGCCCCCCTGCTCTTCGGCGAGCTAGTCATCTTCCCCCCTTGCCCCTCGAGGATGTGATGGATGACTGATTCTGTAAGCACAGAAGTGTGATACCTGCGGCAAAGGCGACGACGTCGGCTTTATCGCTGTTTGTGAGTCATGTGATCATGGGTATCATGGCATATGCATCGATCCACCAACAAAAGTCAAACCCGAGGGCGAATGGAACTGCCCACGATGCCTAGTCGGTGATGGTCAATACGGCTTCGAAGAAGGCAGCCAGTACTCCTTAAAGCAGTTTCAGGAGAAAGCCGCCGACTTTAAGCAAGGGTATTTCGAGAATCGCCTGCCATTTGATCCGGTCTTGAATTGCGTGAGACCGGTAACTGAAGATGACGTTGAGCGGGAGTTTTGGAGACTCGTCACAAGCATCGAGGAGACCGTTGAAGTGGAATACGGTGCCGACATCCACTCCACTGTACACGGGTCGGGATTTCCTACGGCAGAGCGGAATCCCTGTGATCCATACTCTACTGACCCCTGGAACTTGACTGTGATGCCGCTGCATCCCGAAAGCTTATTTCGCCACATCAAGACAGATATTTCGGGCATGACAGTGCCTTGGGTATATGTGGGCATGATCTTCTCGACATTCTGCTGGCATAACGAGGATCATTGGGCTTACTCGATTAACTATCAACACTTCGGTGCGACCAAGACCTGGTATGGAATCCCTGCTGAGGACACTGAAAAGTTCGAGAACGCAATGAGGGAGACCGTCCCAGAGCTATTCGAGACCCAGCCCGACCTCCTCTTCCAGCTTGTCACGCTTCTCACCCCGGAGATGCTCAAAAAGGCGGGCGTCCGAGTGTATGCTTTGGATCAACGCGCAGGACAGATGGTGATCACGTTTCCCGAAGCCTACCATGCCGGGTTCAATCACGGATTCAACTTCAACGAGGCCGTCAACTTCGCTCCCTCCGACTGGGAGCCTTTCGGGCTCGCTGGCGTTGAGCGACGACAACAGTACCGTGTACAGCCATGCTTCTCACACGACGAGCTCTTGTGGACCGCTGCCGAAGGGACCGCAAGCGGGCTGACCATACAGACTGCGAAGTGGCTGGCTCCAGCGCTCGGGAGAATTCGCAAGCGGGAAATCAATGAGCGCGAGGAGTTCGTTACAAAACACTTAGAAAACAACAGCCACGAGTGCGCCCTGACGACTGAGGGTTCTGAAGAGAAATGCTCTCTCAAATTCGAGGTTCTCGACGAGGATGTCCCGGAGGAAGAGTACCAATGCGCTTACTGCAAAGCTTTCGCTTACCTATCACGATTCAAGTGTCTCCAGTCCGGCAAAGTTCTTTGTCTCCAGCATGCAGGGCACCATGCTTGCTGCGACCTCCCCGAATCCCAACGTTTTGCCGGTGAGCGGCATGTGATGTATCACCGCAAGAAACTCGAGGATCTTGACGAGACTTATCGAAGAGTTGCGGAAAAGGCACATCTTCCGGAAGCGTGGGAGGAAAAGTACGAGAAGATGCTGGATGAAGAAGCGAAGCCAGCGTTGAAGTCGCTGCGAAACCTGCTCAATGAGGGCGACCGCATACCGTACGACCTCCCCTCCCTACCAGCACTACGGGAGTTTGTTGAACGCTGCAACGAATGGGTCGATGAGGCGACTAATTATACGGTGCGAAAACAGCAGAACCGCCGCAAGAACGACAAGGTCTGGCAAGCCGGTCTTCGAAAGTCCTTCGGAACTCCCTTCCAGGAACAAAAGGAACGCGAGCTGCGCCGAGTCGATAACATCTACCGCTTGATCGAGGATGCCGAGCGCATAGGTTTCGACTGCCCGGAAATCCAGCAGCTGCAGGACCGCGCCAACGCGATCAGAAGTTTCCAGAAGAACGCCGAGCAAGCTCTGGAACACATCCTGGGACACAATCAGGAATCCATTGAAGAACTGATAGAAGAGGGGCGTGCCTTCAATATCGATATCCCGGAACTCGACAGGCTTTCCGAGGTTTTGGAGCAGATACGGTGGGGCAACAAGGCAAGAGCAAACCGGACCAAACTCATGACGCTGGTCGAGGTCCTAGCGATCTTGGAAGAGGGACACCGGCTTGAGATCCCACCGTACAATGACCACATGAAGTGGTATAATGATAAATATCAGGCCGGTTTGCAATGGGAGGCCAAAGCAAAGGAAGTCATCAGCGCCGAGGTCATCCACTATCCACAACTTGAAGCACTCTCCAACCAAGTACAACATAATGGCCTGCCGGTTTCTGCGCAAATTCTGGCTGATGTGGATCAAATTCTCCACAAGCAGAGAGAGGCCCATCGACAGATCCTCGATCTCACGGAACGCTCACAGGATCGTGACTACACAAATCGGCCCAAGTACATTGAAGTGTCGGAGATGATAAAAAGTCTGATGGAACTCAATTCCAAACCAGCTGGGACCATGGATCTCGAAAGGGAGCAAAAGCGACATGAGGACTGGATGCGCAAAGGCAAAAAGCTCTTCGGCAAAACGAACGCGCCGCTGCATATTCTCAAATCCCATATGGACTACGTCCTAGACCGCAACCTCGACTGCTTCGATATTAGTAGTGATAAACCTCGACACCCAGCCGAGCCTGCGTCTCGAGCGGCTAGTGAAGAAGGGGACCAGAAGCCGTCTCGTTTTGATGAGAACTGGAGAGAAGTCTTCTGCATCTGCCGTCGTACGGAGGCCGGTATGATGATTGAATGCGAGCTGTGCCACGAATGGTACCACGGCAAATGTCTCAAGATTGCCCGGGGGAAAGTCAAGGAAGACGACAAGTATACTTGTCCAATCTGCGACTGGCGCGTCAAAATCCCCCGGGATGCTGCTCGACCTAAATTGGAGGATCTCATCGCGTGGCACGAGGAAATCTCTGGCTTGCCTTTCCAACCCGAAGAGGAAGAAGTGCTCAAGAAGATCATTGATAACGCGCAAGATTTTCGAAGTCACATCGCAGGCTACTGCTCTCCAGGTCTCGCCACTGCTTCCGAGGCTGACACGCAGAGATTCTACCTTCGAAAAATCGAGGGAGCTGAGATTCTCCTCTCTTTTGAGACCAACTTCTTCAGGCAAGAACTCCACAAATGGAGTCCTGTCGCCCCACAGCCACCCCCTGTCTTGGACGTGTCGAAGAGCACGCGGAAGCCCCGCCCAACGAAGCTGCAGAGAATACTGATGGAATACGGCGTCGAGGACCTCGAAGATCTCCCCGAGAATGTCAAGGCAAAAGCAAACAACCTCAAGCGCAAGCAACAGAATGCGGAGGCTGCTGCTGCTGCCGCCGCTGCAGCAGCGGCGGCCGCTTCATCAAGCGCTGCGCTCATACCGCCAAATGCGACAAGCCCATCCGCGCACTCCTTTGGTTCTAGCAGCCATCCGTTCCTATCACGCAATTCACAGCCGCCGACACCTTCGGTCAGTGGCACCACGCATGCCCACCCTCCCCAGAGACCAGAGTCGAGCTCATCCAACAGGGCTGTGTCATCCTTGCGAGCGGACTCGTTGGATGTCGACAGTGGCCCCAGACTGCACCCCGGGTACTTCGCGTCGAACGGTAGCAACGGTCCGGGCCCGCGACTCACGGCGTCCGATTCCTCCATGTCTCTAGAAGAGCGCATACTCCGTGGCTCAGACCAAGATATCGACCACCTCCTCAGTAACAAAGAAAGGGTTCTCGAGATTCTTGGCAAGAGTGACGCCGGTCGCGAGCACGCCAAAAAGTACTTCGGGCCTCACGTATGGACGTCAGGGCGCGACGAGGCACTTGCGGGTGGACCAAGCGGAGGGCAAGGAAAGAATCCCGGAGACGACAAGGACGTCGACAAGATGTTCCTGGACCTGACAAACGCAGACGAGGACGAGGACACGAAGAAGGAGAGGCAGCGGGAACGGGAGCGGGAGCGGTTCAGCATCACAGCCGAGAGCTTCGAGGCCGAACGAAACACAATGGACATGGAAGACTCGGAGTGACCTCCGGCGCTCAGGATGACAACAGGACTTCGGGGCGGCATGGTTTTGATTTGATCCGCTGGCGTTGGGGCTGGCAAATCTAGAGCGGAAATTCCCTGGCGTTGCGGAGTTGGCGCGGTCCGGCGCAGCAGGAGCCCCGGGTATCTTAAATTATTCAGGGGATCTCCTTTCCGGCGTCGCTGTCGGACCAGCAGCACTTCATCCCTCATGTACGAATACAGAGAGATCTCCGTCAGACGCTATTATGTAGGCGGTCGGCAGACACATTGCATTGGATATGGCGTTGCCTTGGGGGCTAGCATCTTACTGTCACCTAATTGTACTCTTCAGCCATAAATCGATACCTACAGGTACCTCCTTCCTCTTCACCATCGGGATTTGTGGCTTGATTCGTTCGCCGGGCCTCGCGGGTCTGCCCTGCGGTCCGCCTTGTGGATATTCTGCCTCGCCCACAGCCTTGCGAGGAGTTGCCTACAGCCAAGGCCAGGCAGGCATCTTGGGTTTGTCACGTGCTCTTTATTAGTGGGGAGGAAGGAGTTGGGCATTAAGGCATCTAAGGAGGTTGTGGCTGTGGCTGCGGCTGTGGCTACGACTGCAGTAATGGCTAAGGTACGTATTGCTCCGGTGTTGGCGTTGACTAACTCGTACCACCTGACCTCCGTACATATCACAGCTTCCATCTAGTAGGTAGTAACCTACCTATACCTCCTACCTACCTCCACCTACCTACTGCTTCACACTACTGTTGCCATACGGCGGGCCTGCGGTCGCAGCATGGCTTTCTGCCGTCGCAGTACAAGTGCCGGCTGGTCTGGAAGCTGCCGTCGCCGCGGTACCGGTAGTTACCGTAGCAGACTTGCAGTAAGCGGCAGCAGTACCTAGGTATGTCGACCCCTGGTTGAGGGTTCTGGCTGTGCGGCGTCGTCGACTGACGTGTGCCGCGGCCTGTTCCAACGCGGCTGTTCTGACAGAGTTCGTACTTCTAGGTAGGGCTCGAGGGGTTTCGATTTCACTTGCGCAGGACAGCCTCGAGTTTGGGGTAATAAGCGGTATATGCTCGGCATCCTCCCTGGTATCGGGCTCGCAGCCGCTGTCGTTCGGCAGGGAGCCGCCGCTACCCCGACCGCATACACGCACAGCCTGCTTCTCGTCTGCCAGCCTGCTTCTCGTCTGCGAGCCTACCTGGCTACTACCTACTACCATTCAGATACCCCGCTCGAGGCCCTCTCCCACATACATCACTCCGGCCCCCGCCTTCTTTCGATTTTCTTCCTTTTTCCGCCGTCGTCTTTTCGTCTTCTCCCGCCCGGCTTCTGACGTTCTGACCGGCCGCGAGTATCACCTCACCTCTGTCTTTGTGATAGCCTGACGACTGTGCTTACTTGACTGGCTTTATCTGTCTCATCCGCGGGCTTCTAATTTACCTGTTATTTTGGCTATTTTCCCGCTGAGGTCGTGTCGTCTCTCAGCGCTTACCCTGGTTCTTAGCGCTCCGTTCGATTTGTTACATCACGTTCAAAGTCGCGCATCGTAGCCTCTCTTCCGAAGTCACTCGCGAGCGAATGCAGGGACTGCACTCGTGCTCAAGACAGCCCCACACCAGGAGCCTCACCTGACGCGACGCGTAACAAGGGTCGAAATATCTCAAAGCTCCTCGTCCATAGCACTGCTATCATCGTTGCTAGCGGCTCCTTCACATCATTAAAACACTACGGGCCGCTCGTCTTCGAGGCTGGATATATTTCCGGCCGTGGCATTTCTTAGCGTCCATATCTCAGCTTCTCCTTGATATGTACCGCAGGAACGGAAACAACAGTCACCGCAACTTCAAGGGCTCGTATGAGTTCCACGGCCATCTAGAGTAGATGGGCAACCACCTCGTCCAGGCTGAGTGGAGCCTCAATCAGACGTCCGACTCCGTCTATGGCATAGCCAGAAGCGTGCTGCAGGCCGCCACAAGCGACAATGTCCAGCCCCTTGCCATCTTGGCTTGTGAAGCATTCGGGAACACGCTGGCAATGAGTCGGGAGACGTGCCTCAAGATCGAACGCTCCGTGTTGCCAACCCCTGATCCCATGCCCCTTCGCTTCCTCAAAGTCAAAATCGGCTTCTCCAAACACGACTGCGCTGTGCATTTTGGCAGCAACCAAGCCGGTATACGCTTTCTGGGCCTTGCCGCCGCTCTTGTGACGACCATCAAGCCTTTCCAAGGCGCACAGACACTCCTGCCGATGCTTGAGGCTACCACGTCCGACAAGCGACTTTTGCCTTCCACCAAACAGCTTTCGGATCTGCTATCGAGCCTTGAGGGGCGGTGCCAATACTCAGGCTTCTCAGATATCGTCTTTGGGTATCTTCGCATTATGAAGCAGGCTGTGGGGACCGAGAGGATGTGGATGGAGAACTTTAGGGTTCCATGTCCAGAGGCCCTAACCACTTTGGTAGACGTTCTACGTCGAATGCAAAGAATGGGAGCAGATTCTATCAGTCATGTGAGCATCAAGGTAGCCGTTAAATATGCTCCATGGGTTGCGGCTTTTTCAAAATGGTGCCTAGAGATTCCTCCGTCCCTGATCATCAATGACAAGCCTCTCATCTCCCAGACTGGTTCACGACTCGATATGATTGTCGTATACGACGAAGACGAAGACGAAGACCAGGGAATTGAAATCACTATTCATCACAAGATTAACAACCTGACGGACATCTTCGTTCTAGATAACGACGAGTCAAGTACTTGGGAACTTGATTCACGTGTTGGATTTGAAACAACCTGTGCCTTCCTCAGACAGGGGTGCGGCAAGTCTGAGTGGGCTAGGCGAGCGTTGTTTGCAGTGCTTCCATCGACGATTCTACGGCTACGAGAAGACCTCTTGGGTCTTTTTACTGAAGACCAAGTCCCCTCGAGAGTAGCCAGCGCGTCTCAGAGACTGAGAGGGCTATCGAGACCGGATCCGTTCCCAACGCATTCTGAGGTAGTTGGGCTGTTATCAGTCGTCCTTGGCCTGGATTCAACGGAGCTGCCATACGCTGCTTCCCCGAGTACTGCCCTTGAAGATATGCCTGAAGTTCGGGATTACATACAAAAATCCGAGGACCAGCATCATTTTCAGCAGCCATGGGGAGCAACATTTCTTGAACCCCTAGCCTCTGCAATAAGTTCAGACATGGACAGTGTTCCTTTGAAGTCACTAGACTCGAAAGCAACAGAACTTTCGTTTTGCGTTCTCCTGCTATCCCTTTTCCAAAACATCTCGAATCTTCATATGAGACCGTGGCTTTTAACTCCCACAAAAATCGCCCGTCAGTTGAATGAGCGTATGCTCAATCGAAAGGCATATCTCAACATTGAAGAATTTCTTGCAAATGCAGGAGGTCTGGTCATGGCTCCTTCCTTTGGTGAATTTGGGAGGTACGTGATGTGGAGCTACAAGGGACAGACCCTCTGGCCTACCATTTACGAGCAATTGCATCTCGAGGATACAGGTTACCTTGGTATCGCCTCCCATCGTGGGCACATAATTCGCGACAGGGAGAAATATTCTGAAGTCATAGCAGCCAGGCCTGGGCCCCCCGGCGACTCCGACCACACTTTACGAGGGCTTTTGGCTATCGACCCGCTGTCATTCCAACTATCGGCCCCAGCGGACATGTTCTCCCATTTCGGAGTCAGCTGGCGGCTGTTTGTCTCAAAAGAGTACCCGGCGAGCCTGGAGGCATACCTTGCTTTCGAGAAAGCTTCTGAAGGTGGAAACCGGCGATGTGCCGAAGAGAGACTCTTTATTGGGCTATGCTATTGTTGGTTCGCCTACTGTGACCATCATCCTGATGCACCTGCACAACATCCGATACCTGGGGAATCCCTTACTTCTCCTTGGTACGAACACTGGTCTCCTCAGTCTGACACGCCAGACCATGTGAGGGTAATTGCGGTTGACGGCGATGATCCAAAACGCCTGTTCGCCATTGGCCAACTTGGATATCGCAGGACCCCTCATGTGCTCCGGCGAAGGGCGTGCTTGGATTGCTGTATTGAATTGTGCCACGACACAGGCCGGAAGGTGCTGATACTCTGATAAGTATAATCTCTGCTAGTATCGGCGCCCGGAGCGAACAATGGCGAGACTGGCTTTGAGCAAATGCAGGCAACCCCCTTTTCTTTTTCTTTTTTTTTTTTTGGCCGGAAAGGTGACACAGCCGCTCACTAGACAAGCTACCTACTTAGCTACTGCACTCCTTCAACCGGGATGGATTGGCCTCTCACGATGTCCAGCCGGATCTTTGCAATGACATCCATAGAGCTATTTATTGCCGTATAGTCCGCTATAGCTATTACTGTCGTTTCTGCTATTGTTACTGCTACTGGTGCCGTTGCCGCCAACACCAACACTGCTGTCTTCGCTGTCTTCGCTATCACTGTCCATAAACTTGGCAGGGCTAGACGATGCTCCTCACTTTGAACGGGAAGAAGCAAGCTGCAGCAAGACACGGCGGAGATATCAAAAATCGATGGACTAATGCTGTCAAGTCTAAGTATAACGCTATCACCAGTCCTAGATAAATACTCAACTACCATAGTTCGCCGCCCAGACCGTGGATGGGCCAACTCGTCCGCAGCTGAAGGGGTTGTGTCGATGTCCTACTGGTTGTCAGGCGAGTGCCGGCATCTCTATAAGTACCTACCTAGGCAGTCAAGTAGGACGAGGCGGCAAGATACGGGCAGGGAGCCGTCGGGTGGACCTAGATTAGCCTCTTTGCTTCCTGGGCGCTCGGTCAGTCATCAATCAGCGTCCTCAGCAGGCCGAGCCAGGTCAAGTCACCCTCGCCAATCACCTCCCAGCAGAAATCCATACGTGTTCACGTGCCTTTGCCGTTGCTTCTTTGGCTGGAAAGCTTCAAGTCTCGTCTGGCTGTATGGAGTCTCCAGAACCCCAGAAAAAGGGGGGCAGGGGTCTTAGGATCCAAGGGGGCACGCACCTCTGTGAACCTCCCTTACGGTAGGTGGGCGTGCTTAAATGGGATACACGAGAGAGCCGTTTCTACCCAGCAAGCACCCTACCCTTCGAGTCGTGCCATCAACTGGAAGTCGAGAGATATGCGGGTCGCGTCCGAAGCAGTGTGACATGGACGAGAGGGCAGCACGGGAGTAAGTTTGCTAGGTTTACGAGCAATGGTTTATTGCTCTGAGAGAGCGGTAGATAGCATTCCAGGCCGCGAATTACTCTTGACCACCATCGTCTCACTAACTTATCCCCTCGAAAATGAACACCACCAGATCCAGTGACCTCGCTCGGGTATCACCACCAAGTAGAGACGTCGTCGCTCGAGAGCGAATCAATGCCCCCTGAACATCATCGCCAACGCCTTGCCCCTGAGATCCGCCCGTCTCGAGAAAATCCCACTGGTTGGTTGGCCGTTGTGTTTTGCCAGCTCGCCCAATCGTGCCTGAACGCAACTTTCCCATATCGTGCTCGACCAGGCCGTTTTCATGTACCGCATCGTAAGTCGTCCCTCGTCTCATGATTGATCCGCGAAACGCCCCACCGGACCGCAGTCTCAAAACAGAAGTAAACAAGCATCCATCCCCGGCCCTGCGCCGCCACGCCAATGCGTCGTCTCTGCGACTCCTATACCTGCCGTCACCGTCCAGTGTGCCCCAGCCCAGCCTCAGCCCAGTCCAGCCCAGCCTGCCATAGGCTACCTATCTACCTACCTTACCTACCTACCTATAATACTCGGATAGGTAAGGTAGGTACCCAGGTAGGTAGGTAGGTAGGTAGGTAGGTAACCGTAACCCTAGGTACCGGTAGTACGTAGGTAGGTAAAGCTAGCTGCCGCTGCCGCCACGGTCGACGCCGACGCCGACGCCGACGTCGACGCAGGCGGGCATCTCGAGGTAGACCATGCGCGCGCCGCGCAGCACGGCCTTGAACATGTCCGGGGCGGCGGGCGGCTCGCCGCGGTCCCCCCAGTCGCCGCCGTCGATGGCGCGCTGGATCATGGCCTCGATGTCCGGCAGCGCGCGCAAGCCGCGGAAGCGCTCGTAGTCGAGGTCGCGGGGCGACGCGAGGGGCTCGGGCTGCTTGGGCTTAGGCTTAGGCTGTTGCTGCGGCTGCGGATGTGGGGGATCCTCTTTTCTTCTCTGCTGTTGCTGCTGCTCTTCCTCCTCCTTCTTCATCTCCTCCTTCTTCTCGTTCTCAAACTCCGACTCCTCAGGCTGTCCGGTGGCGGACGACGCGGGCACGAGGCTGTACAGCGTCGGGGGCGGATCACTGGCCCAGGGCTCTCCTGCGGCGTCCTTCTTGTCCTTGTTGTTGCTATTGTTATTGTTGTCGTTCTTGTCGTTCTTCTTATCGTCAAAGGTGGCCAGCACGGACAGGAAGCCGAAGGTGGTGGTCCACAGGTAGGCCTCGAGCTCCATGATGAGCAGGCGCGACATGTAGGGCCCGGACTCTGCTGCTGCGACTCCGACACTCGGCAAATTCCCGTCGCGATCGGCATCGGTGTCAGCATCGGCCAACCAGCTCATCTTCGTCGTTGTTGTCGTCGTCGTCTCGGTGCTGCCGCCCCGCAGCGGGGAGAAGCGGCGGGCCTGGGCGGCGAACTGGCGCGAGCCCCGGGTGGGCGCGCGCTTGGACAGGGCGAGGTGGCGCAGCGCGCCGGCGCCGCCGGCGAGCCGCAGCGCCCCGTGGTCCTCGACGTACTCCTCGGGGAAATGCACGACGTCGTCGGCGGCGGCGACGAGGTAGTGCTGCTTCTTCTGGTTCTGGTGCTGCTGCTGGTGCTGCCGGTGATGTTTGACCGCGTTGGACCCGGACCCGGGCAACCCGGGCAGGATGCCGCCACTGCTGCCGCTGCCGCCCACGTGCGTCAGCGACAGCCGCGTCCGGTACCGCTCCAGCGCCAGCATGCGCGCCTCCCGGTTGACGAAGAAGGTCGCCGGCACCTGCTCGTACCGGTCCCCGTCGATGGTCAGGCACCGGCCCTGTGGGAGGGAGGTGGTGGAGGTGGTGTTGGCCCGCCGCGGGCTGATGCACACCACCCGCGGCGTCTCCATGGCCTTCTTCCAGATGTCCCACCGCAGCTCGGCCGGCAGCCGGCCAAAGGGCTCGAACGACTCGAGCCGGGTGGGAGCAGCACCGGGCGGCATGTTTGTGGAGAGAGGTCGGGGGTAAATAAGTGTAAGCGGCTGGGTAGGGGGGTCGTGGATGACAGAGCCGGGGCGAACCCGATGACAATTATGGAATTGGCAAACTGTAAGGCTTCCCCGCAAAATGCAATGCAATCCGTGTCAAGAGTAAGAGTCGCGGGCTCGGTGGCGAAGACGAGTTTCTCCTCCGTCTCCAATCGATGACAGTAAAGGCGATTCGGTTTTGTCAATGAGAAGGTGAGGATGAGTGGATGCGTGGGCGATGGCCAAGAGCGGTTGTTGTTGTTATAAGAAGGATGCGAGGGTCCCCTCTTTCTGTCCAGGTCGTCTAGACTCTATCCGATGGACCGCACGGGCGTGCACAGCTGAGATAGATGAAAAGCGAGGAAGGGGCAATTAGGCAAAAGACGGTCCAGAAAGCTATACGGCCCTTTTGGCTCTCGCGTGGACCGAGCAGAGACGGGGGGTAACGGGGGGTACGGGGAGACGGGGGAGAGGGAACCGCCAGCGAGATGCCGAGGCGCGCGTCGAATTGATTGCGGAGCGACGACCAGACCGCGGCGGGCGTGCGCGAGGCGCGGGCCTGGATTCCTGAGACGCAGAGCCCTCAACTCCACCGTACCAGCCGACGGGACCGTCGCAGAGGGGGGAAGGAGGCCCAGACTCTGGGGATCCGGTTCGCGGGGGGGGAGCGTGCGTGCGCCTCGCCCTGAGTCAGCCGTGGCAGACGGTCCGTAAGCCGAGCACGAGACGACGGGACGACGACGCCGGGACCAAGACGATGGCTACCTATCCGGCCGGCAGAAGGGGTCGTATCCGCTTGCGCCGGACGGGATTTTACCACTTTCGGTCGGCTGGGACGGCTTGGGGCGGCGGGGGCGACGCAGCGGGAAGGTGGTAGATCGGGGTTCCAAAAAGGGGGGCCCCTCGAGGGGAAGCCTGACCAAGGCGCGGAACGGGGTTGTATAGTGTTGACAGTTGTTATAGCTGAGGCACGGTGTGCGGTACCGGTGTACAGTCGGTGAGCATGAAATGTGGTGGGGGTAGGACGGAGGAGGTCAAAGATGTTTTCTTAGACGGCTGCTGTGCCAAACGGGTGCGAGCGGAAAAGCGCCCAACGATATATAAGTAAGAAATTATATGCTATCGGACGGAGGAGGGAGACGGCGAATGGAAGAGTGGTGGCTGGCCAGCCGGGCACAAGATGAGAAGGCCGCCTTCGGCGTTTAAAGTCCCCCAAGCCGGAGACATCACGCGGAAGAGCTCGTCATTTTCACAGTCCAATTGCCAATCAAAGTGCGGCGGCATGAGGGAGGAGGGGACAGATGCCGAGACCCCAGCTCATCCCCACCGGCAGGTGTTGGCCCCTTTCGTTCTCCGCGAGTCGCGAGAGACCCTGTCTTCTGTTCGAGATGTTTCGGCCGGCGTCTACGGCCTGGCTGTTCGACGCCGAGGGCGAAGGCGCGAACGCCTTCTACCTGTGCGACCCGTGGGCGGGGAGCAGGCTGTCCATCGTGTGGTACGGTAGCGTGTGGATTCCATTGTCTTGTACTCCGTACGACTTCCCGCGTCATGTTTCGTTCGGCAGCTTCTGTGCCAAGCTGGGGACAACCCCCCCAGGCCCGACTCCCGATCGCTGCCGCATATCCCGCGGCTGCGTCTCGGTGTTACCAACCTGAACTGCCCTGATGTTTCTTGGAGCCGAGGACTTTTTCTTCTATTCGTCCTCGAGATGCCAGGCGAGATGCTCCGTAAAGAGGCTACACATGGGCCGGTGCCCACGGGCCAAGACGACGCTGAGATATTTATCGAGACGTCCAGCGACTGTCTGTCGCGCCGCCACCGACCTGACTCTGCCTGCCTTTTGGGTAAGCTTTGCTGTCAACTGCGGGACAGCCCGCTTCTGGCTTGGAAATGGCGCTACCGGTACTGTCGACCCTGTCTCTCTCGGCATCTTGGGTCCTTTAAGATGGGGAAAGACTCTTGGACTTTCCCATCCTGCCACGAGATCTCCATCCCCCTTTGCCGTATCCCCTTGGGCTTCTTCTCTTGGTTTTCTCTCCGACACTGCTTCCGAAGTATGGGCCGCCATTGCACCGTCGGAGCCCCCCTTGGGCTCGTTTGCGGGGAATCCACCCTCTGAGCTCTGCCCTCTCTGCCGGATCGGTGTTGGTGTTGGACAGCATGAGGCAAGCCGCAAAAGCCAAGACGCCAACATTCCAAATTCTCGGGACCCTTGTCGGATGTCCCGCAGATCAGACGACAGACTGCTCCACATTCACCCGTCCACCTGCCGGAGCTCCCCTGCACCAACATTTCGGCGCCACATCATTCTGCATAAGGCCCGACGCGCCCGAAGTTGCGAAGATCCGTGTGACTTTGTTTCTCATTCTCGTCATTTTGACCATAAAAGGCCATAGTTAGGCGGTATACCGTATCACCTTGCTTCAGAAGAAGAGTAGAGGTACAGGGAGATTGGCGTCAAGACGAGTGGACGGTGCGATGTAAAGATGATGGAGAGCCCTAGTGCCTAGGGCACCTTCCTTGCGGCTCTATACCTACTTTCCGGACCCCAAGTCTACGAGTGTACTCCGTAGGTCCGATCTGGAGACCGTCGGAACACCTTCAAAAATGACACGCTGCCCTGCCTACACCTCTACCCATTACCAGCCGAGCTACCACCTCCTCGAGCAGTGCTGCCAGCATCACCGCCAGCCTTAAATACCTGCCAGACCTGAGCGTCCCCTCTCCCTCCGCTAGCCTCCGCCGGCCTCCACGTCCCCCGCAACCTGCCTCAAGCGACGATGGATTTACCAACAAACCACAGACGCCGGGACCCAGATTTTGTTTTGACGTAAGGAAGCACCGTATCTCCCCGGCTTCGATGGCAATCATCCGGACCTCGAGGTCAATTCTTGGGGTTCTGGGGTGTGGGGGTCACATTTTCAGCTCCACTCCCCGAATCCATCGCCGCGTCCCCGCTTTTTGCCGCGCCGGTTCTCTCACTTTTCAGTGGCGGGGCGGGGCTGATGCGATTGGGCCGCCGAGCCGGTGGCATCATCCGCGGCGCTCCTGGCGCAACACCCAACGCGAACACCCATCTCCGGCGCAGTGGTCGCCGGTCGCCGCGGCCGCGGCTGCGGCTGCGGCTGACGAAAGAAGCTGCCGCGATTGCGAAGGGAAAAACGAGGAGGTAGGTAGGTAGGCAGAGAAGAGGAAGGGTCGCGTAACGCGGAGGCGAAAAGGCGTGCAATAAGGGATTGGGGAGGTGGCTGGCTGATTGTGCAACTTATGTGTACACACGTGTGTTGGTCTGCTGGTTTCAGCTCGGGTTTCAGAAGAACCAGTAGCAGAGCGACGTAATCGACTAAGGTACTACATTCCTTCTTTGCCTTTCAAGTAAGGTAGGTAGGTACCTAGGTATGCACGTTGGTTATTAGTGTCGAGCCTTTCCGAGGCGGCGGCTTTGAGGGCGGCGGCGATGGCAACCGTGACAACTATCGCGCGGCGATTGCAAAAGTGGGACTTAAACTCTAATGTTGCGACTAGATTATAATCTTTAAAGAGACTCTCTGGTCACGGTACCATCTAAGGCATATAGAAACTTCAAAGCAAGTACGAAGAGCCATCAGCTCGGACAGTCCGGCTCTATTATAAGTTATATACCGCTTAGGCGCGGCTCATAAACCTGCGCCTCCGGCGCTCCACCGTCACAGTCCGGAGATTGGGTTTGAAGCTTAGAGGTTTATACAGCTATAGATACCGATGGTCCTCCCCACTCTTAGTCTAATAAGTTACCCCTTAAGCCCGTAAAGGCTCACCGCCGTGGTCGAGGATAACGGAGAGGTGTTAAATATAGCGAGAGTATAGCGGTCGTTGTAAGGGAGTTAATTGTGTCGTGAATAGGTGATTAAGCGCTCGGTTTCGTAGTAAACCGGTAATGGACAGGTGGTATAGCCTTCGCGTTAGCTCCTGAAAATGGTTGAAATGAGAATTTTTGTGGTGTATACCGTGTTTATTCATCCTATGCACAGTCTTTAACTACAATTCTCCGTTCCTTCCATCGTTATTCTCTATCATCGTACCTTGGGAGTTTTGGCCGAACAGATATAACCAGGGTTCTTGTTTTGGCGACTTCGTTCACTATCTTAAGTCCTTTAGCGAATCGATTTCCCTTGAAGTGGATGAGTTAATCAATACGCATAACTAGGGGGGCCAATAGTTAGTTGGTGAGCATGTCTACAGGTATTGCCAAGTCCACCGACCCCTGGATGGAAGGTCCAGAGATCTGGTACGTTGGAAAAGGGGGTGCGCTGATGGCGCCATTGGGAGTGTTGTGTCCCGATCTCTGTACATTGACTCTTGCTCTCCGTGCAGAAGAACGATACATTCCTTCTACTCTTCTCTTCTTTTGTGATTAGAAACATATATACTTTGAACCCCTTTTCTTCGTGACCGCGGTGGTGAAACAGGGGTCAATGACCTGTTACTAATCCAAAGTGCTATATATATCATTAATGCTAGATTTTTTACACATTCATGTATACAAGGAGCGCCCTCTACCTCTGGAAATCAGCTTAACAGGTCAATCAACCTAGCTAATACCATCCACACACAATCGCAGCACTGGCCGTCCCTTCCTATACTAACCCCACTCCCCCGTGACAAATATTGTCCTATATACTTTGATATTCATCGTTCACTCTTTTCGCCGCTGACTGTCTATCCCCTAACCCGCTTAGCCAGAGACTCAGACACGGTGTCCGTGGTTGACAATATCGTGCTTGGCGCCACTGCATTAGATATGAGTGTAGTCTAAACTGCAGTGGTAGGCTATCGTGCAGTCCCCCCACACCGACGTCGGCTCATCGAAACCCATTCAAGCTGAACGGCGGGTCGCTATAACAGGATATCAACTTACGCCGTCAGGCCCAAAGGATGCACTTTCGTGGCTTTGAGTTAGGTAAATCCACGGCTCTATCCAGAGCGCAGCCTCGAGACCCTAGGGATGTATAACGGTGGCGGGAGTTTCCGCCGTTATGTGAGTGATCGGCGAAAATAGAAGCTCAAATTATATGCGAAATGTTGCTTCGAGGCACTGGTACCCAGGCAGGCTGCTGTTCATCAAACTAGTAATTGGTAAAGCGAAAGACCACCAGCAACTAGGTACGATGTCACAGTAAGGTATTCATGGGAATTTACCCAGCAATGCCTTCTATGCTGCGCATCCGACCATGTGAGGTTTCGAATAAACAACAGCCAGCCGCCTGGATTCTTGACCATGTGTATTACCGTCCTTTAGACTTTACATAAGAATACAGCACGAGTTCTGTTGCTTCGCTCCCGATAGAACGCCTTGCTCTGGAGGCTCAAGTCCTCGCTCTCGCAGAGATGGGTTAAGTGGATAAGAGCTGGCAGGGCACCGACCGTTCTCCTCGACATTGCGTCTTTGGCCTATCTTGTTCCTCTCAACCACCAACCTGGCTGAAAAGGTCATGGCGCCGGCATATTCACCTCTGACGAAGCGCGAAAAGTCGCTGAGGTCGAACTCTGCGCACAGCTGAACAGCGGGCCATTGCCGAACGTCGAAGACCTGGTCTTCCGATGTCAGCACAAGGGCTGAGCCACCAATGCGGCCCAAGAGATCGGCGACGAAAAAATAAATCTACATAAAACGTGCAGCACTCACAGCGATATAGAAGATTTTCATTTTTAGAAACTTCCTCTCGCATATAGGTCCGAACAGGTGTAAGTCAATGTCAACAGGTTAGAATCTGAGAGATAGCGGATTGTAGAAGTGGAAAAACAAAACAAGTGGAGGCAATCGATCGACTTCTATTACCCTTGTGGTTTATAGGTGTTTTGTGGCTTGGTCTGGAGAAAGGTTTAGAATCCATCCCGCGGCGGGGTGGTACAAATAACTATTGTAACTTTATTTCCCATGAACGTAGACTGCGAGAACCCCTTTTTCGTCTTTTGGTATTAAGGGGTATACGATTAGAGAAGCTCCCCAGGCCTGGCTCTACTCTATCCCACATCTCACTCTTTAGAAGTACTCCTTGCGTTTCGATCGATTTTTGAAATAATTACATAGAGGTGCTTATAGTAAGAATTAAAGTGGAGGAATACTAGTGGCAACTTATAAAGACCAAGTCCCTTAAACTTGCTTAAACGTTAGTTGCGGATAGTAGACCCCGGCCCTACGTCCCACTTTAAGGGCAAGCTAAGGTTGCCGTAAAGTCTACTTAAAGCAGTGGTAGGCAGAGGAACACACTAAATAAGAAAAGGTATCTTAGGTATATATTTTGCTACTACTTAGTAACCTATTGCCCAGGAGTAAACTTTTGCATTTGAGTTCAAATCTCACATAGCACTGTGCCTAGAGAATAAGACAAATCACACATAATCCTCCTGCTTTAGGTTGATATCCGTGAATGCAACGGACTGTCTAGCATATTAACCATACCATTCTGCCGCTATCTTACAACGTCTGCTGGTAGACTACGGGAAAACGTCTCGTGCCAGTATGTCAGACTTCACCACCAAGGCCTGGGGCACGGTGACCTCGATGGCAAGATCAGATTCATCTAGAGCTCATTCAGGACTTACTTTCGTTATCTTGTTCCCATGCTTCCCCGTGTCTAAGATGAGGCACCGGCGTTTGGAGTACTGGATGATCTGTTCGAGAACAAACCTCGACACTCAAGTTCTAGAGCTAACTTACTGGGCGAGTGGATTCGGGGCAACAATCACAGACGCCAAGTACTTCTAGGGAAAAGACATATGAATCCGCGACTTCGTGAAGCCAAAGAAGCGTTCTGTGAGGTGAGAGTCCACGAGCAGGAGTTGTCTACCGGATCGAAGAGGCTAGTAAATCTCAAGCTTCGATCGTGAACCGGAGTCTTTCGACCGTATCGGCCGTTCGGTCACGCGAATGCAACTCAATGTAATACAAGACAGCCAATATCGCGATGCGCGACGAAAGAGTGACTTGAGAAATCAGAAGCTGGACACGGGCGGTCGCACACTCTTGCGCTGGTGACAGCACCTTCAGCATCACCATGACATCCATGACGAATGGCTTACCCATCCTTCTTCGGGTTGAACAGCAAACCCACAGTGAAGGCGGCGCCCTTTCCGGAGCAGGACGTCGGCCTGCGGCTCTGTGAGCTGTACTTTGAGCATGCAAATCCGCAAATACCGATCTTGCATCGAGGTGATTTCATGGCTCTTGTTGAGAGGGTGTATGCGACAGACGCCAGGAAGCGAAGACCACGAGAGGTGTACTTGCTCAACATAGTGTTCGCCATCGGCTCTGGTATCATCATGGACTCTAGCGCGGAACACACAGGCTCAGATGCTGCGCTCGATGAGACCAACACACAGCCGAATCGTAAAAGACAGCGGCTCGCAAGCCAACAGCACCAGCCCGAGGAGTACCACTCTGCCGCGATAGTGCATCTCGATGGCTTCATGGGAGCTACTGCGGCTACCGAGGCTGCTGTAGGGGGATTGAAGGAGCTGCAGGCCGTCCTGATGTTGGCTGGATGAGCGTTGTTAAGGCCAGTAAGCCCTGGCTTATGGTACATCAAGGTACTCTTCCTACCTGGTACGATTCGGACTGGCGCTAACCTCACCTAAACGGATGCGTGGCGGTTTGTAAGCGTGACGCGACTGTGCGACCCCGCTATTTACCTACAACTACGCGCTCATCTCTCATGCCAATTCGCTTCCACTGTTGGTGTTTTGGCATGATCCTACACATCCTCAACCGGCGTTTGGTCGCCCCAATTTAGCACAGTTGCGCTCAGCTTACACCAACAGTCGATCCAGTCCCAGACAATATCGCTGTACTCGGCGTTCGACAACGACATGAAGTGATCCGAGGCTTGCTGCGCCAACCATCTTTGCCCTACCTACCTAGTTTGATGAACTTGTGGTCAGCCTTCACCAACAGTCGATGCCACCAAAAAAAAACCATCGCCGTACTCAGCCTCTACCAACGACATGAAGTGATCTCGGGCTTGCTAAGTTATCCAATTTCGCCTCCTTCGTGGAAGGCTGAGCAAGAGCGCAGTCAATCTTGACAGCCATATAAGAGCCGACCCTTTTCGCCCAAGGTACGTCTCCAGAGTGGACATGCCCTCACACAACAACACCATTGATCAAATTCCCATCGACTTCATTATTGCTATCAGCACATTGATCTAAATCTCGAACACTTATCGTGAGATGGGTGCTCACAAGATCGTCAGGCGCCTCCTTGTCATCACCCTTCTCGGGCTCGTAGCGGCCTCTGCAAGTCTTGGTATGCCTGGGCTGGCGCGAATGTATGCACTTTTGACCGCTAATACACGCCGCCATAGGTGACAGTTATCAACCAGGTCTGGCACAGCAGTCCAATCACTGGTCTGTCAGCAGATCCGCATCCGGACTCGACACGATGGCGCGAGAGTCAGAGCCTAAAGGGGGCGCCAACACTGCCGAGAAGCGTGATGCAGCGACTGGCGGAACAGCTTCTACCGTATCCTCCTCCGAACCCGCCCCGACCACCACCCAACCCGCCTCCATGGAATCCACGACCGTACTCACCGCCTCGTCCGCCCCGTCCGCCAACACCACCTCCAACGCCAAGCTCTACGTCTTCGCCTCGAAGTACAACACTAGTCAGGACGTCTTCAATGATTACGTTAAGAATCTCGATAACGGCGCCGGATTCCTGATCTCGCGTCCTGGCGTACCATGGCAGGGGTACCAGACCAAACTGACTGATGCCCAAGTCTCCGACGTAAAGGCTCAACCCTGGTTGGACTACTGTGAAGTAGTGCCTCCGACGAGCTTTGACGATGACTACCAGGACAGTCGTGCTGTCGGCTTGACCACAAGACAACCTTCATTGGACCTGACCAACAACAAGCAAGATGCTGAACTCGCAAAGAGGGCGATCACTGAGCGCAACCCCACTCTCGCGCACCAGCTCAAGCTCATCTCTGCCCCATACCCCGTGACGGAGGGTCAGAAGCCAGACACATCGAAGAACTACCGGTACGACGATTCGCTGGGCTCTGGCACGACGATCTACATTGTAGATACTGGCTTCAACCTCCAGGCCGCCGACCTTGCCGCGACTGGTAGGACCGTCGACTATTTCGTCGTTCCAAACGCGGCTACATTACCTAATAATCACGAAGGCCCTAAACTTTCGCCGGAAGGGACCATTGACACTCCTTTGCCAGAGGACATTACCGACAGGACCGACGACAGTTTTAACTGGATCACTAGGCAAGTTACTCCCGGACGCGGGCATGGTACGGGTGTCGCAAGCGCAGCTGCTGGCTTGACCTACGGCGTTGCCTCCAAAGCGAATCTTTACTTGATTAAGGGCAAGAACGGCATCAATAAAACCTACCCTGCTTCTGACGATAGGCCTAGTCAGGTCCACATCTCCGGATATACAGTCGGGGCCCTCCTTAGTGCTTTCACTGAGATTATCTACCACGTGGGTTTAAAGGACAACTACGGAAAAGCCGTTGTGAATTTATCTTGGGGAATTCGGGGCACCTCCAAGGACCCGATCACGGTAGGAAGCGGGTACCACAACGAGACCAAGAAGCTTCTTGAGTTCGCCAATAACCATGGTATCGTTGTTGTTTGCGCCACAGGGAATACGGGTACCAGTGCACCAGCTGCATGTACGTTCAGTGTGACCCTGCCAGTTGTGGGCAATGCTGACGTCTGCCTCTAGTGGGCCAAACAGTACCACAGCGGCTCGGCACGGACGATAACAACCTGATCACCGTCGGAGGATTGAACAAGGATGCGAGCAAATGGTAAGTCTCCCGATTTATCAACTATAGTATGGAGGACTTCTGGATAGCTCAATGCTAACGCAATCCAACAGGGATGGCACGATTCTAGCAGGGTCAGGAAATTTCCAGGGCCCCGGAGAAGGCATTGGTGCCAACGAAGGCAGTATCTCGACCTGGGCGCAAGCGACAGACGTCACGAAGGAGACGAAATTCGGGGTCGATACGGCCCAGGACTTTGGCACCTCCTACTCCTCCCCCCAAGTCGTACGTTTGCACTTCTCTCGTGATACCACCGAGTATGCAGTCTTTGGTCTAACATTTTTCTGCAGGCTGGCTTAGCAGCCTGTTTCCTCGCAAATCCTCCTTCCGGCGAGCGATACCAGACGGGTACCGCCTCCCGGCAAGTGAAGACTGACATCCAATCCTTCGCGTATGAGTACGCCGCCGGCTTCCCTTCCGCCAATAACGGCGTCCGCAGCACGGATCAACAACTCTGTCTCCGTGACCAGGATGGTTGCAATACTAACTTCACCTGGAGCGGTAAATTGACGTGCGACAACGAGTCCACATACGTCGTCTACAATTTCCACGTCGATCAGCTGGCCTTGCCCGGCGAATGTCCTAGTCAGATTCCGTTGTTGAAAAGTATTCTGGGACTCAACCTTTGCTCGGTTCCGCAGTTCGGAGTGTTTTGCTCTACGCCGGACTATCCGAACGGTGTCGAGGGGACTTTCCAGACGGGCGTTGAGAGTAGCTGTGACGTGGGAGCTGTGAAGGATTCCATCATGAAAGCTTTTGGAGATGATCCTTCGGCGAGGCTGGAGTTAAATTCAACTTCGACTTGTGAGAGCTGAGGTGCTTCACCGGATGCTACGCACGGAAAGGTGGATAACAGGATGGGACTTGCACGGCTGTGCTTGGAGTCTGGGCTGGCGTTCACGGAGCTTGGGTTGGCTTGGTAGGATCATGGCACCGTCGAAGAGGTGAGGACTCTCATTCTAGATCTGGTAACAAAGACGAGTCGGACCATTCCATCTCCACCCCTTTCCGTACACAGCGGCGAGGGTAGTACGTGCCCCGCACTATGCGAACACCTTGGTACCGAACACATGGTAGCTCTTCATTCCTCCGTACATGATCGCTTGATCGCCTTGTTATCTTATCCCTTCTTTTGCAACGTTGGTGTCGGTCCAAGAAGGGTAGCTCCAGTGCTCTGGGCCAATCTTGCCGAACTCGACGTTACTGCTGGTGTAGTTGCTGATGGTCTCTTTGGATGTGCTGTTGAATTCTCCGTCGTTGAGGAAGACGTAAGGGTAGTGGAAGCACCGGTTGAAATGCTTCTCCACGCTCTTCAGACTCTCAATCACACCATCTGTTACGGTGGGCTACTAGTCGGCCTATCCCGACAACGGCACCTGACCTGGCACTAGGGGATT
This sequence comes from Xylariaceae sp. FL0804, assembly GCA_022539325.1. NCBI lineage: Eukaryota > Fungi > Ascomycota > Sordariomycetes > Xylariales > Xylariaceae > Xylariaceae sp. FL0804. The sequence goes on from JAJKLG010000010.1 coordinate 1,154,398, forward strand.
ACTCATGTATATAAGGCTTCTCGGACCACGTTCGACCTCTCTTCGGCTCTGACTCCCTAAGGGTCAGCCTCTGTATTAGGCTGACTGCAGAAGTTACTCGTTATCCCTCTCCTTGCTCTGTGCCTAATCCCTCTCTGCAGTGCGGCTGTAACACCATCTAAGTCCTTGTTCCGCGCCAGGACGACGAACGCTGCGTTCGCTCTAGGAGCATTTTGCTGTACTTTGGGGTCTAAGCAACCATCACGAAGACCTTATCGTACTTCTCGCTGATCTTGCGTATGCTCGGTGGAGCACCGCTGGGTATTAGTCGCCCTCCTGGCGAGTTGGGATGTCGTACGAATACCGTTAGCAATAATATTATGATCAACACCAGTACTGGGAATTGTCCAAGCTTGAGTGCAGCTGAGCGAAGGCAATGGTGGGAACCCGTAAGCCACATATGTTCATTTGTGTGTATTTCTTCGATCAGTTGGCAGACATGAAATACTGGCACGCCTCCGTCCCAGCATGTCCGAGACCATGCGGGATTGACCTGGATCCTAGTAGCGATATGCAATTGCTCTCCTCTTCTCAGCCTAGCGCTCACATGTTTTGCAGAAGATACCGAACAGATGGAACCGCGATGAAGGCGTAGATGATGCTGAGGCCAGCAGATCACAGCACGGCCCAGAGCGGTTGGAGCAGTCGATGCCACAGCACACTTGGACGTTCCCCCCACTCGTCGAGCGCCTCATTGCAAGTATCCTCGGCCAGGTCGTTCTCCTCCCGCGGGATCCAGCAGAACCCGACGCGGGCGCCCAGGTCCTCGAGCTGGCCGCGCAGATGGTGGGCCTCCTCGATGAGCTCGCGGTTGAAGGACGGGCCGGCCGGAGCGGGGGTGGGCCCAGTCCATGTCCATGTCCACGAAGCCGCAGAACCCCCGGTAGAACTTCACCATGATGCGAGCGAGCGAGCGCCGCGGCGGCCTGTATCTTGGCCCTGCTTGGTAGGTAAGCCCACCCCGGGCCGTTCGCTGGAAGAGGCTGACTTTCGTGTCGGGTGTGCCGGTGGACTTTGCGCTGGGACAAGCGGTTGGAGCGGCGGTTGAAGGCGTTTGCAAGGAGGTGTCTCCATCGCTCCTAGGCGCAGACCGCGGTGACAAACCTCCAAGATGGAATTGTTCTTCGCAAAAGGGCTCGGGTAAGGTGCCTAGCGGAGAAGTAGGCAACTACCGGTACTACCTCTGAGGCCCAGGCGAAGCAGCGACCCTCCAGCTCCCAGCAGGATCGGCCACTCTACTATCTCAGCCACACTTGTTTAGTCTTTTACTTTTGACGCCATTCTTCATGTCGCGAGAGAAGTGGCTAGGTCGGGAGTGGGTTGGTAGCGAATGAATGGGAGGTATTCAACAGTTGGCCTTCTTCCGTACCGTTCAACCTGTCCAGAGGCCTGATTTCTCTCCCGTACCGAAGCAACGTACTCGACATACGATCTCGGACCTTGCTCAAATGTCTACCACTCGGCTAAAACAGACGTGTCGTGCATACCAGTGCGTATCCAAGGGCATACCAGTGCGTATCCAAGGGCATCCCGCTGAAGATGTAGTTCGCCTCGAGCGAGCGAAGGGAGCCGACAGCTATCGTATCACACTGCCGGACCCCGCCAAATATGGGAGTAGAGCACCTTCGAGTCAGAGTACCTGCCGCACGAAGGCATACTGACGGCCCAGAGACTCATCATCGTCGGTATCGGATCCAAGGCTCTGTCACCTGTGCTCAGCTCAGCATTGGCGGTCTTGGCGGGGGTGCACAGCTGGAAGGCCTCCGTCGCTCCGCGAGGGAGCTGCGCTGCTGCGCGTATTGGCGCCGCTTTCTGCCGAGCTCGAGAGCGCATTAATAAGGCCGAGAGGTGGTGCACCGCTTCGCGTCGCACATTGTACCGCCGAGTTGAGTGGTAGCTCAGGGCGAGCGGTCAGGAACTGGCGGACGAGGAGCGACTCGACCGCTCCTCGGCCCAGTCATCATCATTCATCAGCTTCGCCACGCGGCCAATCGCCGTCGACCTCGTCTTTGGTCAGACGTAAGCAGAGGGCCACGGGACGTCGCAGTCTGCCAAGCGGGGCCGGTGTGAGGAAAAGACACAGACAGACACACCAGGCGCCGCTTCTGAACGGGGCAGCCTGGTTCCTTTGTTCCTCGGCGGCGGCAGCCCCGGCCGCGTCCGCAAGTTTCGCAGCTCGCCTCAATTTTCGACGGAGCAGCAGTCATGACAACTCATACTTGCCGGTAGGAGAGGTTCCGGCGGAAAGAGGGCAAGCCGCCAAAAAATGCAGATGGACGGAATGGACGGGAGTGCTCAGTGACGCCAAGAGCCACAAGGCAAGGGGTTCGTAGTTGGGAGTCTAGGGACGACAACTGGACAGATTCCAACTTGGTCAAGAATAAGGTAGGCATTGGGTGGAAGGGGTCGGTCGTTTATTTCAGTCTGGCTGAAGACGACGATCGGTAGTAACAACTCCAGACCCCGGACGTTCTCTAGTACTATAATTAACCGTGAGGGTCATTGGGGCGGCCAGGCAGCCCGGGCCCCGCCGCCCCGGATCTCTGCATCCCCAGTTGGTCTTGTTGTTCCTTGTTCCCCCGCATTCCCAATGTCAGGGTTCCAAGTCAAGGGGGCTTTTCCCGTACCGATGCCCCAACCCAGCCAGTCGGCCGCTGGACTCGACGAGGCGAGTTCTGTCCCTCTGTCTTCAACCATCATCATCATCGAGTCCTTGACGGCCTCGAGGCGTCCCGGGACAGCGGCACGATCAGCTGCCTCGGGGGAAGACCCGGAAGTGGATGCCCAATACGGGCATCCATTGGGCCGGGCCCATCGCCCGACAGAGGACAAAAGGGGGGGGATCGGAACCCTGTACGCACGAGGACGCCTTGATGGATTTTCCGGGGGAGGGGGGCGATCCCACGCGGCATGCCCGTAAAAGGGTGATGCTCTTCTTTGAAAGAGCCATATGGCCCCCATTGTGCTGCTGCCAGCCTGGCCCGGGGCGAGGTGGAGGAGCAGGCGAAAGCGCCACGCCTCACACCCCCTTCTCTCGCCCGCTTTATGTATGTATTCTTGAGGCGGTGAGAGTGCCGTAACTGTGGACAGCAAATAAGATCGAGTATCCCGAGGCCATCAACACCCTTCTCGGATTGCGCATACTTCCTGCTGCACCTCATCGCATGAAGATCTCTGCTTTCGGTACGGATACTACCTTATCATAACTAAAAAGGTGAGTTGCTTTTCTTACTCTCCCCGTGTATGCGACACACTGGGGGTCCAGCCTTGTTGGTCTGTCGGTCTGGCTGCTTCTGCGAGCAGCGGGCAACAGTCATCGCACGCCGCCCACGCCGCCGCCGCCGCCGCCGCTGCTGGGGCTGAGTACTGGGGTATCACACTGCATGCCAACTTCCATTACTTACATACGGGTACTACGCACTCAGGTACACCCACACCGACAAGGCGTACCACCCTCTTATATGTCGCAGCTGGCTCTCTGTCCCACGCGCGCGCACGCACACTGACACACACACGCGCACATACAGACCTACATTTTCCGTCTTTGTGGTCTTCATCGCTCTTTCCTCCTCCTCCTCCTCCTACCGCTATTATTCATCCTCTCCCTCCTCGTTCATCTTCTCCACCTTCGACATCTACCGGTACCTACCGCTACCGTACGGCCTCTGCCCAGTGCCGGCCACCACCGACACCGCCCCGCTGCCGCCGCCGGACCATGTTACACACCAGGCACGAGGAGACATGGACTCGATTGAATCGTCAAACCCTTCCTACCCGCCCGAGCAGCACCTAGCCGTGGTGGTCGAGGGCTGGGCCGAGGGCTTCAGGTATGTCTGACCGTCTTTCTACCCTTATCACTCTGTCCTGTCATGTCGTCTTGCCTTGTCTTGCCTTGGCTTCTTGGCACATCTACGTTTGCGGACGGCCGGCTGACCTTTGCGTGTCCGACAGTATGTGATTTTTCTTTCCTCTTTCTTTTGGTCGTCTTCAGCCGTTTCTCTGATGGCGTCTTCTCTGCCTCTCGTGTGCTGCCGCCCAAGAGATAGCCACCGCAGGCCTATGGCCAGGGCGGCCCGGACGGACGGGGCTTCCAAGCCGCTTAGTGTACGTCGTGTTCGTCCAGGGCGCCAAGGCTGACTCGACCGTCTCTCCGAAACAGTGATGGGAGCCCTGATATGCATGTCGTGCATAGCCCTGGCCAACATGAAGAAGGGCGTGCTCCTTCACAAGGTCATCCTGGTCGAGGTGAGTAAATAGGCGCCCGCCCGTCTACCACCCCCTTCTTCTTCACTCAGAATGACACTGGCGCTCGACTCTTCCTTACCCTGACTTTCTGACTAACTGTCTGTTGCAGCTCATCCTGGCTTACGGGCAGGGCATCAACCTGTTCTGGAACGCGCCCGTGTACGGCTGGTACCTGTCGACCGCCTCGGTCTTCCTCTACCTCTCCAACTCGCTGCACAACGTGATCGCGTGGATGAAGCTACGGCCCTTCCTGGACCGCCGCGCGAGCGCCTTCTTCCTCGGCACCATTGCCCTGGTCCAGTACGTCCGTCCTGCCTTCTGCTTCTGGGGTTCTCCCTTTGTCCCCGCTCCCCGATTCTGGCATGTTATATGGGGGACGGGTGTCTCGGTCGGGGGTCGAATGAACCGCTTCCGCTTCGAGATTCAGCGTGCCCGAGACATTGCATCACTTTATCCAATGAGGTGGAAAAGACGAATTTGGACAATAGAAATGCTGACTCCAGACGATGGCCAGGCCCTACTGGATCCTCGAGATGTACGCCAATTTTGCCTACTTCAACGGCATCAACGAGAATCTGTTCCCCAAGACGCGCCCCATTGAGGCCCTCTTCCGTGACCCTTGGTGGATCGCGGCCTGTGCCAAGGTGAGAAGCAGCGATGCAGGGTTCCCCTTACCTTGCACTCTACCCCCTTTCTCCCTCTTCTAGGGCATCCTTCAGGAGCTGGGCCCCTTTGCGTGCATAGAAGTATCGTGCTCCTGTACCATGACCCAGCGCAGCAACTCCCGATATATCCCGCCGCTTGCCGAGATATATGTACATGCCCCTTTATGATGAAGCAACCAGTCGCTAACCAACCATCGCGTGCGACCCTGCACATACACGCACACCGATGAAAACAGCTGCTCTGGACCATCCGCAGCCAGTACAGCCTGACGCTCGTGCAGACCGTGACGGCATCGCCGCGCTTCGCCATCATGCTGGTCAGCATGCTGCTCAGCCTCGTGTTCGTCGTCCTCGACATCCTCTCGGCCGTCGGCGCGCTCAGCGGCGGTAGCAGCGGCGGAATTAGTGGCGGGGGTGTGGGAGGAGGAGGAGGAGGGGGAGGGATGCCGTCGGTGCTGCTGCCGCTGGGCGTCAACCCGTTCTGGAAGCTGGCGCTCGTCTTCAAGTGCCTGACCGACACGATCGTGCTCGACGACTTCAAGACCGCCCTCGACCGCCTCTGGACCTTCAAGATCTCCAGCTGGGCGCCCGAGCCCGGGCATGGCCCCTCGGACCTCGGCGCCACCCACGCCGCCGCGAAGAAGTCGCACGGCGGTGGTGGCGGCGGTGGACTCGCGCCGACGTCTTTGGAGCTGTCGGAGCGGAACCTGAGCCTCGTCTAGCTGCACGGAGTCGGCGCAGTGGCTCACTCGATTCACTTGCCCGAGATTGGATTTCTTGGACTGAGCAGCGCTATGGGATGGAGTGGCTGGCTCATAATCAGTTGGATGCCTACGGTATCTCCCACGGTCCCCGATTACCTCCTACCACGCAGGCCGCCTCAAGCATTCGTGCCCCATCGCCTAGTCCTCTAGCAATCTGGGCTTGGCATTTTGAAAAGGGGGGCAGGTGGTCTATCAAGCGACGGGCAAAATCGCTACCCGGGCTCGGTATGGACCGACTTGCGCAGTCACAGACGACCATCCCGGCTGACTCCCACTTCCAGACCCGTACCTCAGACTCGTCGATCTGCTATAATTCCACCAGGCGCGCGAGACTGGATCTATGGGTAATACCTACCCACAGGGGCCGCGCCGTATTCGGTCGCTAGCGACTGCTTTTCGGCCTACAGGTAGCGGCCTGGCCCCTTTCGGCGCGACTGCGTTGGAATAGAGACGGCGGCATGTCTCTGCCGGTTACTGGCCAGCGCGAACAAATGGCGGCTCTCTCGTATTTCCCAGCCATCCATGCCGAGAGGGCCAGGATCTCAGACCCAGCAGCAGAACCGACCCCATGGCGCATCTCCAACCGGCGTCGATGTGTGCAACCGCCTACCCGCGCGACGCGGACTGGGGATTGATATCACGCCCGCCTCTAATAAAGCGACTGCGGCCCCGCGCTTGCCCCCTTGACGCTCGGGTTCCCGCGCCCGCTGCGGTGGGAGCGGGCCACCAGCAGCTGCGGCGGCGGACCGCGCGGATCAGTCTATTCACCACCGCGCCTCGGTTTTGGTCATTACGACAACCTCCGTGGCTCGAGTCCTCCTCCTCCTCTCCCTCCTGTATAGGGCCCGGACACGGACAGGCGGACGGAATGGTCTCACTCACCTTCTCCCTTGTTGCCCCAACGACGACGACGACGATGATGATGGCGCTGTCGTGCATGATGATCAGCGCGAGCAGCTCAGTCTCGGAGTGAGCGCGCGGGGAGGGAGGGGGGAGAGAGAGGCAGGGAACGAGGAAATGACGACAGTTGTACTGGCTCGCTCCTATAGTTTGAGCCATAAGTCGCCCCAAGTCCCGCTCTCTCTCTCTCGGAGAAGGAGGAGGAACAGGAGGAGGAACAGGAGACCAGGCCAAATGCCCAGGCCTTCCTCTCTCTCTCATCCCTTCCTGCGAGAACCAGCGCGTCACGTACCACGCGTCACCTGCCGAGAGGTGTCGTCCGGCCGGACGGGAGCCGTCGCGGGCCGGAGGGTGTCACGGGGAACTCCAATAGGAGCAATCCATGATTTATTCTCCCCGGGGACGGAATACAGACTACGGTGCAGTTCCAATGAAAATGCCAAGATGCTCGAGGGCGCCGTGCCATCGGAACACCGGGCAGGCAGCTACTCATCTATCTGATGGCCGGTTGGGTCGAGATAGGCCCCCGGTGCGCTACGTTGGCTTTTTCCCTTCGTGCTTGCCCAAGCGCTATCAAGGCTATACGGCAAAGGATGCTATTTCGCATACCTAGCGATGCGTGTGTCCAGGGTAGTGGGTATTCCCTGAACCCTCGAGAGTTGCCGGTTAAGTAAGTAGCTATCGGCGAATTCTACGGAATCGAATTCAGTGGACATGGGCCTGCCATCTATTATATTCTGACATGTCACTCAAAATAATGGCGACTTAACGACCGAATAGAACGAGATTAAAGCAAACACACAGTTGAAAATGGATCTTGTTCTCGTAAAAATGCGTGATCTAGCGTCTAGCATCTAATCTAAATATCGCGCCAGATCTTTCTAATCTATAGGGGAATCGTGATCGTAAAAAAGTGCCCATCTACATCCAATGGGCTGGTATCTCGCGTCCAACAGTAAATGTGCCACAGTGCAAGGGCCGACACACTCATAGTGGTCGACTCAAGCCAGCTATTCAAATTCTCACTGACTCAAAAGCACGCACAGCATAAAACCTGCCGGGTCCACTTCTCAGAAAAAGAACTAATCTCAGTCCGACGACGACGGGGTGCCGAGGACACCGCCCTCCTTCTCGAGGTGGTCGATGCGGGCCTCCTCGTCCTGGACGGCGAAGCCGTACTCGCGGGCCTTCTCCTGGACCTCGGCCTCGTCGAGGTGGGGCAGCTCCTTGGCCGCGGTCACGTAGCTCTGCTGGTGGGCGTAGCCCTTGGCGAAGATGACGTCGATCTCCTCGAGCGTGCGCCCGGCCGTCTCGGGGTAGAAGAGGTAGAGGATGGGGAAGAAGCAGGCGTTGAGGATGGCGAAGAAGAGGTAGGTGCCCCAGCCCGAGGTGCCCGTGTGGGACACGAGCACGGGCGTGATCATGACGATGAAGAAGTTCCAGAGCCAGTTGGACACGGTCGAGGTCGCGTTGGCCTTGGACCGCGTCTTGAGCGGGTTGATCTCGGCCGGGTACAGCCACGGCAGCGGCAGCCACGTCGCGCCGAAGAAGGCGATGTACGTGAACAGGCCCACCGCCGCGCCCTTGGCCGCGCTCGTCGTGCCCGGGATCAGCGCGCCGAAGGTCAGCACCATGGACAGGCACTGGCCCACGGTGCCGATGAGGAAGAGCTTGCGGCGGCCGACCCGCTCGACGGCGAACCAGGACGTGGTGGCGAAGATGGCGTAGATGATCATGTTGACGCCGCCCAGGAGCAGCGCCAGGTTGTGCGACGTCCCGATCGACGTCTGGAACAGGATGGGGAAGTAGTAGATGACGGCGTTGCAGCCCGACAGCTGCTGCATCATCTGCGAGCCGGCGCCGAGGAGCATGCGGCGGAAGTGCTGGGTGGGGCCGCCGGTAGTCAGATCCTTGTACTTGGTCTGGCCTGCGCCGGCAACGCGGATGGCATCGTTAATGAAGGTCATCTGCGTCGTGATGTCCTCGTCTTGCCGGTGCTTGCCGTTCAGCGCTGCCAAGACTGTCGAAGCTTCTTCATGGCGTTCCTTCGTCAGTAGCCAGCGAGGCGACTCCGGCAGATTCAGCATCAGGATGATGACGACCAGGGCGAAGAAGCACTGGAATGCGATGGGAAATCGCCAGGTGAAGGCATGCGGCCCATAGGTACATCCATAGTCGATCCAGTAAGCAATAACCGTCCCAATGGCAACGTTTCCGCCCTCGATGCAGATAAGCTTGCCTCGGTTGTGTGAGTGAGAGCATCTGTAAGGTAGTTAGCAACGAGAAGTACGGAAGACGTGGGAAAAGGAGGATGCGTACTCGGCTTGCCACGTCGGTATCGTAGAGGTGTTTATGCCATTTCCTATACCCGTGATACACCGGCCAATGATGAACTGAGCCGTTGCGCCTTGCGAGACCGGGACGGTGCAGAGCTGTATAATGACACCAATGATCATGACAGTAGCGCCCAGGAAGATGGATTTGCGGCGACCCAGTTTGTCGCCGAAGGTGAGGATGAAGCATGCGCCGAGGAAGCAGCCGACGGCGTAGATGGACGTGACGAAGCCCTGGTAGGTGCTGTCTCCGTCCACCTCGGGGAAATCGGCAACGAAGGCGGGGGCATCTATAATGCCAGACATAACTCCCTGGTCGTAGCCGAACAGCAGGAAGTCGGTCGTAGCAACGGCCGTGATCAACATCTGCAGCTTCTTGCCAGACGCGCCCCAGAAGGTGGGCACGCCGGCCTCGTTGTCCTTGTGTCCCATGGTGCTCGCGCGATCCGTAGCAGGATGATCAGAGCAGAGGCGGGATGAAGAGGGGGATGGGGAGAAGAGGATGGGAGAGACAACACAGGAACTCCAGACATCTGGGGGCGGGAGAGCCTTCAAGTAGCCCTCCAGGGCCCTCCGCAGATTCAGTAGATCGAAGGGGAAGGGTCCTGGGGTCGAAGTTTGGGCAAAGTACCTAGGTATGGATGCCACCGAGTAATGGCCGAAAAGACGTCATGTTGGTCCCCTTGAGGGGCGCCAGTCGCGACGAGGCTACTTAGCGGGGGGGCCACCGCACGCGAGGAAGAGAGCCTTCGCAGTGCTTACCTACAGCGATAGTCGAGCACATGAGAAGAGACACGCGCTAGAGGCTGAGAATGGGAAAAAAGTCTGATATGCAAGTGCCAGGAGGCGACGACTGCACTCTCTCCGTCTCCAGCCGTCTCCTCGTCGGTTCGTCATGGTTCCACCGGCCGCTCCACCGACGAGGGCGCGACGGCGGAACCCGGAGGGCGGAGGGATGGAACGATGAGCTGATCTGACTCGCCCGGCGGTGGAGCGCGGCTCCTGGGCCCTCAGCCTGATCATTATACGCGCCCGTACGATGTATACATTCATGTGACCATGCGGCTGTTGCCCGACGTCGTCGCTATCGCTTGACGCGGTTGTGCCGCTTCGTGCCCACGGCTGGGCCACGGGGCTGGGGAACGGGGCCCTTCTCGGCCCAACCCCTTTACCGCCCGCAGCAGCGTCTTGACGGCCGTCTCTTGGCCGGCCCGGCGGTTTCGGGGCCGCCGCTACCTTGAGAGCCTCATCGGTCTCTCCCCGCCAGCCATGTGCGGCGGAGGCGGTGAGGCTGGGGCGGCTGCTGATAGTAGCCCTCGGAAGCGCGCTCTGCTCTTCTGTCGCGCAAGGAGTCATGCAGTGGCGCGCCGATATATTCAGGTGGCAAAGGTTCCGAATCAAGCAAAGGCCTAGATTGCATGGAACTCAATTTGCCGCTAGATCCCGGGTCTTGCGGCTGCCACTTGTCGTGGACTGGAGATATAAGTCAGGAGTCCCCGACTTGACTCTGGAGAAGGTCCCTCTGCCCCTGGGGTCCTCCGCGAGAGTCGGGGTTTGAGATTCATGAGGCTCGCAGCTTGGACCATCGAAAAAAAGAAAAAAAGATGCTGGCCCTTCTACACGTGGTCGCCCTATGCCGGGAATAGAAAGCGACAGGGATTGCGCCATCAATTAAGGTGAGGCTTTGCGCCGATAAGCAGATAAGGCCGAGCCAGACGCAAGCCAAGAGAGATTTGGTGGGGACTTTACAAAGCTCGATCCACCACGCCTGAGCCGCAACTCTCCAGCGCCGAAGGAGGGCTGGGAGGGGAGACGCAGCTACGTTTCTTATCAACAGAGAGGGTTCGATGTGGTATCAGATGTGCAGATGTAACGCGGTATGGGGACCTTCGTCGTCATCGGCGCCGCAAGGCATCGCCAAGCCAACAACACCTGTCTTCTGATGAGTGTTGATGGCCTGGCTCGCTCGCAGTCAGTCTCCAGGTGCTTCACCGTCTGTATAAGCTCCTGATATGCCGATATCTTAGCGCATTCGCGATAAACGACGGCCTCAGCATGGTGAACTCGCTAGTACAGATCCGTGGAAGTAGGGATACCTAAAGCAGCCACTCTACCCGAGACCCTTCCACGACGGCAACCTAGCTCCCGTCAGCTCCCGTCGCGTTGCCGCAAGTGTGCCTTTTCAATTTTCGAAAAACGAATTCAGATTCTGATCGATTTCTGATCGATTTCTGGCATCTTTCGCGGCGTGCGCCGGCACGACGGCACCGGGCCAAGACCAGCATCGTGCGCTCTCTACGTAATAATGCCTACCGCGCTGCAGGGCCGGCCCCAGGCGGGGAGCCGTCGTCATTCTGGAGAGAGGGGTCGCGAGTCGGGGCTTCTCCGGGATCCAAGAGAACCCCGGTGGAGCGCCCGCCGACCCTGCATCACAACCGCGGCCAGTCAAAAGGCAGCCACGCACAGATGGATGGGGGGCAGGCGGGGAATGGGGGAGAACTGGGGGATGAAGGACAGTTGGGGGGTCCTCACGGCTCCGAATATGCGCCGGTAGTGGCATCAGCGAGACAGCAACCTGAACAACGCATCTCTTGGCTTCATCTCTCCAGAGGAGGTCGATGGAGGAGAGTAGGACGAGTGGAGCACCATGTATTTTCTTTTGTACCTTGTAAACCTTACCACGACACGATGTCGTCTCCACCCACACCACATTCGGGGACTTGACTCCGACGACAAACCGCACTGATTGGCTGTGACCGGTACACTCTGCGCTAATGAGTATAGTGTTGGATAAGGCACGAACTTTTCATCAATCCTGCGAAAAACTCCCAATAGCTCAGTTGGTTTAGAGCGTTCGGCTGTAATTGAAAATGTCCCCTTGTGGGAGTTGCCACCGAAAGGTCACCTGTTCGACTCAGGTTTGGGAGAGCAGACCGATCCTCAGTGTAGCCCAGCTACATGTTCTTTTGCGAGTGTCTCTTTGCCGAGGTAGCTCAGTGGTAGAGCAGCGGACTGCAGTTCCGAAGGTCACCAGTTCAAACCTGGTTCTCGGCTTCCTCTTCTTTTTTCTATTTCTCACTTTTTTCTTCCTCTTTGTCATCTTTTTTTCCCGTTTCTCCCATTTCTTCCGTTGATCCTCTATACGGTGCAGTGCCAATGAGAATCCCGTGCGCCTTTGAGCTAGTTTTCCGTCACGTGATTTGTAGCTTGACTGGCTGCATGATATACAACAAACAACTCTTCTCTGTCTTCTCCTTTTCACAACCCAGGGCAACCAACGTATGCATTCTATCAAGCACAAACTTGAGGCAATGCTTCTCTGTGCGCCGACTGCTCCACCGGCATTCACTTCTTCAGCTGTGGCTCTACTGTGCAGTGCTTTCCATCCAGCTCAATCTCCTGGCAGCCTGCAGGTAGCAGCAGAACAAAAGAGGCAAGGGTCCTTCAGTCCAGGCCGATTTGCAACGGAGACCTGGGAATGAGCATCTGGAATTTTAGGGCCATTACGATGCCTGTCAGGCCGTCACCGCGAGAGAAGGTATGGAAGCAAAGCAGTGGAGGTTCAGTAGCAGTGGTACCTATCGGTGCAATATGTGTAGGCATCTTGCTTGGTTCCATTCATGTTGTTCCCGAGAGATGGAGACGTCGAGCTTAGCATGTGCGACCTTGCAGGTCGCGTGCCATGGGAGACCATAGGTAAAGTACAACCCAACATGGGATTTATCTGTGCTATCTCGACCCTCGGTCTGTTTGAGTAGACGGCGCATTGTCAAACACGTTGACTCCTCCTCTGCCATGTAACTATCCGCCGATTCCTCCCGGCAAGCTGGCGAAGCACGTCTGCTGGGTGCTGTTCCAGCAGGTTAGGAATCCGTCGACGGCCTGGACGAGAATCTCTGCTCGCGAAGAAGAAGAAACAGAAGAAAACAGAAGAGTCAGCCGCGATATCCAGAGACTGTTCGTAGTAGGTAGGTAGAGCCTAGCAGCCCGGTTCGAATGCGGAAAAACGTACCGGTGTCCACCTCAGCGTACTGCAGCGGCGCGTTCTTGCCGAACATCTTGCAGTTGCACGCGAGCACCGTCATGTTCTGGCCCGTGAGGCGGCAGTCCTGGCAGCTGGAGTCGAAGTGTCCACTGCGGCCGTCGGTGCCGTGTCAGTTTGCAATAAATCACCCTCTGCATATTCGAGTAGGTAGGTAGGTATATGGCAAAGCTGAGTAGGTAGGCAGGCACGTAGTTAACTTACTTGATCGTGGGGACGAGGTGGCCGTTGGAGTTCTGGTAGCAGTAGCCGAGGTCCAGCTTGGTGCACACCTGCTGGCCGTCCGGGCCGGGACACATGGTGCTCAGCGTCGGCACGCCCTCGAGCAGGTTGAACTGGCCGTCGCCGCCGACGCTGCAGGTTGAGCGCCACTCGGCCGCGGCCGGGACAATGGCCAGTGCCAAGCCGACGACGGCGGCGGTGGTGTTGGTGGTCTTCATCATCATCTTCATTGCTCTCAAGTGTCGCGGAGAGGGTGTGCTTGTTGGCGGCGCGGTGGAGATTGCGACGGTTTGCGAAAGATAGGTGGGCACCTTAGGTGTTGGATGGTGGAAGATGAAGGTGCAGGTGAAGGCGATGGTGGTGGGCGTGCTGCTAAGCTTGAGGTTGCCATGCGTTGCGGTGGGCGTCGGACAACAACAGTAAACGCCAACAGTACTTGGGAGGGCCACGGCGACGCATCGTGTACGTTGGAAAATATGTACTTGCAGTGTCCAGGTCGAACCGTAGAATTTTCTGGGTAACTAGCACATTCTCATGCTGACCAGCCCAGAACCTCAACCTCCCAGGTCTTGAACAACACACTGCCCGCATCCTTCTTTGCAAAAAATGGTCCAGATATCGGGCATGTGTAGTGGCAACGCCTCTTCTTGATGTAAGTAGACATTCGGACAATGAGTATTACCGGTACACTTCCCTGTCGCTAGTAGCCTACCTGGCTCCCTTCAGATCAAGCAGACCTACACCTCATATACTTATCCAGGTAGTTGTTGCTCGGCTCTTTCCTCTGCCTCCAGGACAGTGCTCAGTTAGGCAGCTTCGTAACGAGACAGAAGTTACCATCAACTTCAGCTTCACCAATTCGCCGTCCTCTGGCTTCACCAATCAGCCGTCCTTTGGCTTCTCCGGGCCATCGCTCATTTGTCACAAGCCACTCTCGCATGGATACCGGTGGTGTCGTTCTCGGTCAGTGGGTCTTCTGAGACAGGCGGTGGCGTTTTTACGAGAGCCATAGGCTGCCGGTGTTCTTATTTGTCAGTTGTCAGTCCTATAAGCCCGTCGATGAATTGGTGGTCAGCTAGGCACCTGCATAGTACAGAGTGACGCGCTGGCTCAAGCCCATGTGTCAAGGTTACTCCAGGACGGACTGGTCGAATGACGAGTTGCATTGGCATAGACGCGGGTAACGTTAGATTCTGAATACACGAAGCCAAATCTACCTCTATGAGATAGCGACAGCTGTCGATCTCCACGTACTGCAACCGCCTAGGTACTAAGTTGACTTGATGTACTTGGCGCGATACCTCAGTTGGCATCGTACCTGTCTGTTAAACTTAGAGGACTAAAGTCTGCGAGCAGCAGCCCCATATCTAATATTAGATCAAAATATCCACGCGATACCCCTAACGCGTTACTTTTTAATAAAACAACTAATTCATTATAGATTTGCGTTAATTCGGTATTATCGTAAGCGGGAATTGCGGCCCTAACTGCGAATTCACTCCCGAAAAGCGTGCGGTTATTATGGCGGCTAAGGCAGCGGGATTTAGCCGGAAGGATATTATACGCGCTTTCGGAACGCGTTAAACCCAAACCATTACCGACGTTATTAACCGCGTTATTACTAATAAAGGAGTGGAATCAGCACCTAAAAAAGGACGTCTCGAGGCTTTAAGCACCCGGGAAAAAGCTTAGTTATATACTACTATTTGGGAGTACCCTAGAGAAATATAGCTTAAAACTAAAAAGCGTGCCCGTTTCCTTTATAGTATTAAAACCATAAAGCGGGTATGCTAGCGAAAAGGCCTCCGTAAGTGGCGTGCGGTTAAGCGAATCGAGTTATTAAAAGAAAACGCTTAAAAAAGACTCGAATTTGCCCAGAGATATACCACACCGGAGGGGCTAAAGGAGCTTTTTTATACGCTGTTTTCTAACAAATATACGGTTTAAAATTATCCGGATAAGCTAAGCGATTAGGTTATCCGTTATTCTTATAAACGCTACCGACGGGATCTTATAAACCCGGTCTCTTACGTAAGGCTAAGAATTTCCATTATAATTTAGGGGATAATATGGTAACGCGCTCGAGAAGGCGGCTTATTAAACCTGGTATTCCCCGAGGGAGACCCGGACTTTATACGCGGAGGAGTAACCGCAGAGTTATATAAAAGGGTTCTCGAGGAAGGCCTGCTTCCGCTTTACAAGGCTGGGAACCCCTTTATAAAGGATAATACCCGGATTTATTACGCAGAGAGCGTACGAGAATGGTATTAGCGGCACGGTATTTAGCGGATTAATTAGCCACCTTATAGCCCGGATTTAAACCTTATCGAGTATATCTGGGCACTTTTAAAAAAAGAGATACGTAAATTAAAGCCCAAATTTAGTCTTCTAAAGCAAAATATCCCGGATATAGCCTACGCAAAGGAGTTAATCTAAAAAGCGTGGTTTAATATCGACCTGGGTATAATGGTAACGTTAATTAAGAGTTTAAAAAATCGGCTACTCGCAGTAATACGTGCAAAGGGGTAATATACGCATTTTTAAGCGCTTTATATTACGATACTTTTTATAGCTTTATTAAACGCGGAATGGTTAATTTATATGACTTTAAAAAAGGGGTGGTGGTGACCGCGGGGGGTCCACTTTGGCTAGTGCTCGCAGACTTTGGTCCTATGACTATAACAAATGGACACCTAATTCGCGGCCAAAAGCAGACCTCAATGGTGTGGACTCCGTCGCTAAGATGCAAAAGTGATAGACGAACGTGAGTGCCTGTTTGTGCCATTATCTCCTTTAAGCCTTCTTTTTGCCTTCTATCCGCTTCGCAGAACTGCCACAACCTCCTACTTTTTGGAAAATCTCGTGTTCAGTACCATTTGCCCAATGACAGCGGTCATACGGAAGGCAAAGCAGGATGGCCTCCAAGCTTCGTTCCGATGGCACCACCACGTGGAACATACCCTGATGACTCTCTCGGTGGACTCTTCGAGACCGTCCGCATCCCGAGAACGACGTGTGTGGCTGCATCTTATGCTTGGCTTCAGCGCAGAAGCAGATTCCCTGATCCAATACAATGCCGGTGACTACTAGTCTACAAAAGTCCTACAGAGCCACAATGAAGGCTCATTAAGCATACAGATGTCAGATGTACGTGTGCTTCCCCAGGTAAGTCAGACGACAACCAAGGTCGGTAGCTTATAATTACCCTAGGGCTGCAACGTTGCAAACGGCTGCAGGGTCCCGGTATCCGAGAATCCGGAAAGCCCCAAAAAAGGGGGGAAGGGGTTCAGTTCCGGGTGAGTTGCGGCTAAGAAAAGCGCCTTGACGCCGGTAATTGGGCCATGCGAATTGCTAAAATCAACCTCAGCGGCCGCGTGGCGCACGCCGGCCGGACCAAATGGCACGCGGCCGCTAGGTCTTTTTTTTTTCTCTTTGCACCGCGATGAAGGACCCGAAGGCTGCCGTCCTACCTCCGATGCGGCGTCAGCTTACCTCGTACGTTTACGACGTAGTCCGCAAAGATGGTCCAATCTCGCCTACCGAGCCTCCGGGGGAGCAGGGATGCGGGGGGGAAGCTATGGAAGCTTCTGCCCCTGAAGTGTGGCTTGCCAATAGGTACCGTACGCATGGAGGAAGACACGGGATTCCGATTGGCCCCTATCCCATCTCATCTCATACTATCCTCTCATCCCATCCCATGGACGCGGCGGCGGCGGCGGCGGAAGAAGTCAGGCTGCCGCCGTCCGCGTCCAATCTCACGACGACAACGCAACAAGGGGGCGCAGCAGCAGCAGCAGCACCGCCAATAGCTGAGAAGCTGAGCAGCCAATAGCAGCAGACTGGCAACAGCAGCGGTCAAGCAAGTACCTAGCGAGTCGCAAGGACACTCACTGTGACGGAGAATGGAGACGGGGCTGCTGGTAATTATTCAGCTTTGCTTCAGCTACAAACCCATCGGCCGCCGGCGATTGGGCCGTCCGTGTCCGTGTGCCAGCTCACCTGGACCTCAAATCCAGCTAATGAGGCGGCAGGGCAGATGGCAACCCCGCGTCATGGCCGCTTCCAGGCGTCGTCCAACCTGTCGGATACCGCTGCGTCGATCACTTCGTATTGGACCGGGGGGTCGCGCTGCCCCTACCCCTGCAGGTGAAAAACAAAGTGGTATCGTAGGTGCAGTGCAGGTGGTGAGGTGGTATTCAATGCATCCTTAGATTCCTAATGCTGCGATCCTTTACCGTGCCTGCGTGCTTCTGCAATCTCTAATATAAAAGAAATCCGTCGGGCCTCTCTCTCTCTTCTCCCACATCGAACAAAGCCGGCTCGAAACAGCAACAGCACATCTCCTTGTCTTCGAACTTCCAGCCATCCCAAAGCCAGCATCAGCATCAGCATCTCCTGCCAGTAAAACTCACTTGACAACCGCAACCACCCGATCAACCTAGTAACCACCTACCATCACCATGGTCTCCGCCAAGTCCTTCCTGCTCGCCGCCCTGCCGGCCGCCTCGGCCTACATCTCGAGCATGACCGCCCCGGCCACGGCAGCCGCGGGCAGCACCTTCAACGCGACGCTGGGCCTGTCGAGTAAGTTCGGTGGACCGATCCTCACCACCCACCCCCTCCCCCACCCGTTTCCCCCGACCCCTCACCCCGCCGGCGCTGGCTCGCTCGCAAAAGAAGCCCCATACCTACCCCGGACACAGCACGCGCGACAACCACATCGCTGACCACACACATCTCATTTTTTGCAGTCGCCCAGCAGAACCAGGTCGACTTCTCGATCGTGTGGGGCCTCGGGCCGCGGGCGCTGAGCGGCGAGTTCGACGTGGTCTACGTCGGCACGCAGATCCAGTACGACAACCTGTACCCGGACGGCGAGCCGCTGCCGGGCCCGAAGCAGAGCTTCGACATGGAGGTCACCGTCCCCGAGGGCCAGGCCGCCGGCGACTGGCTGCTCGTCGCCGCCATCACCGAACTCATCGGGGTGAGTCGCTCGCTACCTACCTTACCTACCCACGGAGAGAGAGAGAGAGAAGGCTGGTGACAGATTTTTTTCTTTTTTTTTGCTAATCAAGTTATAACCTACACACAGGCTTCGGGGCTGGTCAATGTGTACACCTACAATTCCAACATCACCATCACCGCTGCTTAGTACGCGGCGGAGATAGGCGCCGATTGATGAGAGACGACGCGAGAGCGAGACGACGTGAGAGCGAAATTGACCCGCCGACGTTTTGTTGGCGAAGGAAATAAACCCAGGATGAGCGGTACGGTATGGGAGCCATGGCATGTATAGAAAGGCGTTCTGGGAAAGAATTGCAGGAAAGAATTGCAGGCAACTGCCCCACGCATGGCTTATATAGACTACTACTATCCTTAATGTTGCTATGCTTAATTACAGACCTCTCGAAGAAGAATGAACAGCCAAGACAAGCACCGATTACCATGTATTGTTACTGGGCATACGACCTCCACCTTGGTCTCGAGGTCTTGTCTCCCGCAGCCTTCCCCGGAGGATGTCTCGGCCAAGAGCTATGGGAGGGCGGGAGGATCGGCAGTTCAACGGGTCGGTGTGACCAGATCGTCGATAGCCGTGCGGCGTGGGGTTACACGACCCGGAGAGCGGACCCCAGGCGGCACATAATAAGCATACATACGTGCCGCACTCGCCTGCTTACCAGGTACCTACCTAACCCACCTAGCTCGCTTGCGTGTGCGGCCAGGGGACTTAGCTGAACTCGAGGGGGCCGCCTCCGTCGCGAGCGATGGTCATCTGTTGCGCCACTAGAAGGCTAGCCGTCGTCGTCGTGGTCGTCGGCCTTGCGCGGCGTCTGCACGTTGGCCAGGATCTCTCCCAGTCACTCCCCGAGTCGACCAGTGTCGACGGGCCTTCGGAACGGAACCACATCTTAGTCTCCGTGCGCTGCCCTCTCAATTGTGGGGAGAGTGAAGGGAAGGAGGCCACCCAGATGGTAGGTAATTCGGCTTCCAACTGAAGCTTGACACGTCGAGCTGATGTAACCTGGCCATGTCACCAACTTGGTCTGTCGAGAGCCATTGCATTCAACCCATCTGTCGCGTAAGTATTGAAGAGTGGCTGGAGGTGGGCTGGATAAAGCAGGCCGTGCAAACACATGAGAAAGTGTCGTTTAGGGGCAGAAGAGGACACCATCTATTGCTCAGCTTCTCGTGACCAATACTATCTCATAGCTACCTTCCCACGGCCCTCGGACAGGGGTATAACAATTCTCTCGCCAGGACCGGCTGCACCCAGGCGCACCGCTGTTCTCCACACTAATGATGTCGACGCTGGAGCTGCTCTGCCGGGACGAGCGCCACGCCGTCGTACTGCTCGTTCATGGCGAACGCACCGGCAGGGTGGCCAAGTGCAGTGAACCACCTATTGGCCTACCCCCGTATGTCGTTGACATGCGCTGCAATGTCGCCGGCGTGCGCTCCCAGGTCGGCAGCCCCGGGCAGAGCTTGCTCGTAGGAATGAGCGGGCTTGTTGCAGCGCAAATGATTCGGTTTCAACGTAGTATTCGTGATTCATCAGACATCCAAGACAAAGGAGCCAGCATGAGCGAATTCGCCGCGGGCCCGAACTGGCGAGAGTAGCGAACCAGAAGCTTCTTCCTCCTGGCTTCGCCCTGGGGCCTATTCAGGGTCTCGCTTCAAGGGCGATGCGGCTTGCGTGTATACAACGTGTCTCGCAACTCAATCGGTCCACAGATATCGAATGCGTCCTCCCGACAGCCGTCAGAGCCCTAGCATGCGGCGGACGCCGGCGCGGACCCTCCGCTCGTACTCCGGCCGCTCCTCGCGCCACATCTTGGCGGCCTCGACGTTGGCCGGGCTCTCGTCGTTGGGCTCGGCCAGCATGCTCATGACCGAGATGAGGATCTTCTCGACCGACTGGATGGGGCTCCAGCGCTCCGACGCGTGCTCGTACTGGTTCGGGTCGTCGCCGGGCGGGTGCAGGATCGAGATGCACACCAGACCGTTGGTGTAGACTGCGCGTGTTGGTCTCGGGGTCAGCGGAAGCGAAGCAAAGCACTCGGAGCCTCCCTCTCCGACGGTAGTGCAAGGCATACATACCGTTGGGGTGGAAGATCTCCCCGAGGAAGGTCATCTTCGGCGGCGCGAGCGGGTAGTCCTTGGGGAAGCGCAGCTCGGCCGGGAAGATGCCGCCCTCGAACGGCGTGCCCTCGGGTCCCTCAATGAGGGCCTCCCAGAGCAGCATGTCGTCCTCTTTGACGGGACCGGCCGTAATGCCACCCGGCGGGTTGTTGGTGAGATTCTTATACTCTGTCAGGAGTCGGCGGTGGGCGGTTGATTGGGCCATCTCTGGAATCCGGAAGGTCGGGGATGGGGGGGAGAGAGTAGGGAGTAGAGTGCGGCAAGAGAGACACTGAAAGGGAGTGAAGGAGAAGAGTGTAAGTTGCTATCAAGCCAGCACTGACTGACGAAGCCGGCGTGCCCCGAGGTCATAGTGGGGGTGGAGTCCGGAGTACATGACTACAAGTAGCTTACCTATTTTAGCCGACATTTACCCACCGTCAGTCACTGCTGTCACTGCTGCGAGCTTCGGGCCAGCTTCTACGAGAGCTTCTACGAAAACACCTCTCAAGGACAATGCACTACTAAGGTATGCCTCCAAGGCTACAACCATGGCCCATTTGGCCGGGAGGCAGTATTTTTCGAAGACGGACCTTACCCAAGAGGCAACCTGTCTGTTTCTTTTGTTCACTCTCGTCGAATTTTCGTCTTGAGCCCGCGCGAGGTGCGAAAAAACGAGCTCTCCCGACCCGCCGACCGCTATCGACCGATACGCCCAGTGCCAGCAACAACACGCGCAGAGAACTCGAGGATACGCTGGTTCAGTTGCAAAAGTATGCCGCCAACTACGTGAACCTTGCACGCGTCCGATTGGCCCTCAGTAGCCTGCGCAAACCCGCCGGCACCGAACCGATCCGCGTTGCCATCCTCGGCCTCTCGAATGGATCGGAGTCCAGCAAGACCGCGAAGGAAGTTCTGAGGTTGCTACTGGCGGACCCCTTGAAGGATGCAGAGAGTTGGGAGCAGGAAGTCGACGGGCACGACCTCGCACGACCCATGTTGATAAGAGTGGGAGCCGATTCGGGCGACGTCCCGCTCTCGAGGGGGAGCCTCCTGCACGAAGTCCGTGTGGATTCTGCGACACTGAACGGCCACGACCTGGAGATCTTGCTCACAGAGGCGAATTCCTTTCTGTCGGCGCAAGAACTGAGCGCTTTGGGAGGGGTTGAGAATGCTGTCCTCGTCCCTACTGTCGGATTCTCCTCTTCCAAGGACAGATACAGTTCCATCCCGACCCCCGTGCACAAGGCTCTTGTCGTGGCAGACGGCCTTATGGGTGCTGCTTCGGTAGGGGCCATTTCAAATCACGATAGCGCCAACGTCGTCGCAGCAGCTGTCAACTTTTCCGATTACAAGCCAGTCGACGCGCCGTCCTTGCCGTTCACCCTGATCGACGTCGGCACGGCCAAGGACGGACTGGATTTGATACGAAAGGACCTTGGCAATGCCATGAAGTATGAGCGCCAATGGTTCCAGAGCAACGTCCCCAAGCTTGTCGAGTGGCTGAAAGCCGATGTCGTCACTTCGCCCGACGGTCACACCAAGCCGCCTGTGAAGGCCCTCATTGCTTCATTATTGAGGCGCACGTCAGCAGCCGTCCAGTCTCAGGAGGCCCAGCTTCGGTCTCAGGAGGCCCGGAACCTGGTCGCCTCGCTCACTTCGACCTCAGCGCCCACGTCTCTTGAAGTCCTCGGTAAGGACCTCGAAAGCTGGGCCGAAAGTGCTCACACCGAGCTGCAGCAACAACTGGACCTAGCATTCTCCAGTCAGCGCTGGCGGAAACTCGGTTGGTGGAAGCTGTTCTGGCGCGTGGATGACGTGAGCATGCTCACCAACGACATGCTCACGCAGAGCTTCCTACCCAAGGCCGAAAGGAGTGCTATCTTCCTGGCGGGGAGAATGAAGGAAGCCGGAGTCCCCCTGACCTCGCTCGCGAACGCCCCAGTGGAGGTCACAGTGGACGGGGCACCCACCGGCGACAGGACTGTCGATAGTCCGGCTCCGGATGCGACATCACGCTCACGGCCAACGATGGAAAGCGACTGGCCGGCCAACATCCCCGCGACCCGCCACCACCTCCAGCAGTCGAGCGTGCCCGAGCTGCAGGCGCTCGCGCAGCGGCTCGTCGCCCAGGCGCTCGGCACGTCGGGCCTCACGACGGCGCTCGGCGCGCTCGTCTACGTCGGCACGCTGACGACGACGCTGTACGAGGCCGGCGCCGTGGCGGCGCTGGGCGCCGCCTGGAGCCTGCGCCGCCTGCAGCGGCACTGGGAGGCGGCGCGCGGCGCGTGGCAGGGCGAGGTCCGCGAGGAGGGCCGCCGCGCCGTCCGCGGCGTCGAGCGCGCCGTCGGCGAGGCCCTCCTCGAGTCGCAGTCGCGGCGGCGCGGGACGCAGCAGCCGGCTGCTGCCGACGCGAGCAGTCAGCCATCGGAGGAGCGGCGAGACATCGATAGGGTGCGGGCGTTGATCGCGAGGGCCGAGCAGCTGCTGCGGGAGCTGAAGTGATGGGCCGACCCTCTGGTCTGGCCATCTGACCCTGCAACACTCTTGACCTTTTGACACCCTCTTCTCCACGCGAGCGTGTGTTTGATACTTAGTTACTGTACAGTACTCGTGATACCACCGTCTAGAACAACGCTGACTGATGTCTCGGCGTCGAATGTATGAGCTTCGTGTAGCCTGTCTGTTATTGGCCGATTGGTCTTTGCGCGCGCGGGTGCTGTGAGTTGTATTGAATCGAGGGCAGCAGGCTCATGATGATTACGATGAATACCTACGTCTTTGCCAAAGCCATCTAGCTGGTTTGCTCACCCTCGTCTAGTTGCCCTTTGACGTTCGAAAAAGAAAGCTGTGTTTGAGTCAAGGGGCACTTTGCCCCCCCACTCCATCGAAGGCGATGAAGGCTGGTTACATCAGACAAGCAGTTCTATGAGGCCGGTCGCAGGCTGGTAGGGTAAATACGGAGCGTCACAAGTGACAGTGTAATCTTGAGCCAACTCATTTCGGAAAAAAAAAAAGTTCAATTAAAATGCCTCGGGCAAGGTCTCGCATAAGCCCTTCCGTACCACCCACCACCCTCCCTCCCGCCAGCACGTTTTCTCTATACTCCTAGGCCGCGTCAAGTCTTCACACTCGACCGTACATCATACATTCTGGAAGTACATACAAGGAGAAGCCCAGTTTCGGCGGCAGCCAGTGTCTGATTCAGAGCTTCCACCGAAGACAGAGGGATGCCTCCGGGGGCGGCCCGGGGGGAGAAGTGGGAGAGGATGAATATTAGTATGAAAAAAAAACACACGCTCCCGTCTTGCTTCACTTTGCTTTGCTTTCTTGTCTCCCCCCTCAATTCTTGTCGGGCAGGCTGTCGATGGTGATGTTGACGGGCGTGACGACCTGGCTGCAGTCCTCGTTGGAGCCGCCGCCGGCGTGGCAGTAGACGGGCACGGAGCCCTCGCCGTAGTAGCCGACGCTGTTTGTTCTCGCACGGTCAGCAGGTCTGTCTTGTCTCTCCGTCTGGTATATCTATCTATCTATCTGTCTGTTGTGCGCACCCTCTCTCTCCCCGCTCTCCCTCTCTCTCTCACGCACGCCGCTTCCCGTCTTGTGGGCCGGGAAACGGGTGGTACTAGTTTGGGCGAAGGGGGAGGGGGAAACTAGTATAATACCGGTATGGAAAGGAGGAAGATGGGGTGGGGGTCAATGGGGGGACACTCACGCAACGCCGAGCGCATGGTACACCCGCAGGGTGTAGGCCGCGTAGCCGTCCGGGGCAGGGTACAGCGCGAAGCTGTAATCCGAGTCGCCGCAGGTGATGACCTCGGAGGGCACGCCCGTGGCGGCGTCGCACTCCAGGTCGGTTGCGTCGTCTCCGGTCAGAACTATTTGGGAGGGGGGCCCGCCGCCCGCGAATGTCAGTTATCAAGTATCTGAGTAGGCAGGTAGGTAAAGTAGTTACTAGGGAAATGATGAGGGCGATGCGGGAAGAGGAGAACAGGGGGTAGGTAAACAGGGACGGATGTTAGGCACGTACGGAAGCTGACGCCCGAGACGGTGACGGTGGTGCTGCCGTTGGCGGCGGTGCCGATCGTCTCCGTCACCGTGAAGTCGGACACGCTGACGTTCTCGCTCATCGCCGCGGCGGACCGCCGGGCCCGCTGCTGCGGCCGGGCGGCGGCGGCGAGGCCGGCGAGCAGCGCGGTGAGGGCAATCGAGAGAGAGGGCATCTTTGCTTCCTTTGTTCTTCTTCTTATTTCGAGTACCGGTCGGCGGTAGGTAAGTCAAGTACTTCAGCAGGACA
This sequence comes from Xylariaceae sp. FL0804, assembly GCA_022539325.1. Lineage (NCBI taxonomy): Eukaryota > Fungi > Ascomycota > Sordariomycetes > Xylariales > Xylariaceae > Xylariaceae sp. FL0804. The sequence goes on from JAJKLG010000010.1 coordinate 1,179,024, forward strand.
GACAGATTTGAATTGGTTGATTGATAGGTAGAATACCGAATATCTCGTCGTCGTGAAGCGAAGGTGAGCCGAAGGGGCGGGCTGCCGCGTGTTTTTATACGATCCCGCGTGTCCGTCCGCCCGCCCACCGGCCCTGACTGACTGACCGACGGGGAGAATGGACCCCTGACCTCAAGAACGGCGGGCAACTAGAGGTGAGATGGCTAGGGCAGATAGGGATTCATCGGGGGTGGGACCGAACGTCATGGGTGCATGGGGCGGCGAAGATGTTTTCCCAACGGCGAATCTGGAATCTGGGGAGGCGGCATGGCTCGCTTTGTGCGGGGTGGAGCTGTTGCTGTGCCTTCGAGATCTCTCTCTCATCAGATCCTCCCTGGGCGCGCGCCGAGCCCGTGGGTGCAGGGTCCCAATACGAGGCGCTGCTACAGTACCGGTAGGGGACCGACCCAGGCTGTCCGCTTCGGTACTTGCGCTCCGGTCTGCTTGGACAAAACATGACCTGATCTATTGTTCTGTTTCCCCCGGTCTCTTGCGGCATACCTGACATACGGCACCGAACATGCGAACGTACAGGCTGAACGAGATGCCGAAAACGTCTACCGTAGAAAAAGGTGCGGTCCAGCAGGGCAGCGGGGCCATCTGCAGTACCAAAGAACAGCACTTACTACCCTCTGAAGAAAAGACTGTGACCGGTTACTCGATAGTGGCCTCACTTCAAACCGTCGGTAGTAAAAAGACGAGCATAAACATATCTAAGCTGGTAGATACGGAGTAGGTAGCCTTGCATCATCGACCCTTCGGCCCAGGGAGTCAAAACAAGCATAACCTCTCATGTCAACTCGTAATTGCGGAGCCGGTCGCCTCCTCGGCGAAGCGCCCATACCTACCCCGGAGTGGTCCGTCGTCTATTCTTCCTTCAACCTCCATCCCCCGCCCGCCAAACCCCTGCCTGCCCTGTCGATCCCCGGCCCCCTTCGCCGGACTGTAGCCGGGATGCCGAGGACGCAGGTCAGGTCCGTCAATCCGTCAGTAGTCACGCGCATTCTTGAACGAACTCTCCCTCTCCAGGTAGGAATTGTACCCGCAGGCATCTATTTCTCTTCGTTTGGCCAACATATACCTATGTACTGGCCCGCACGGATATCTGGCAGTTTTTGTCCAGGCGTGCCCGCCCCCCTGAGAGCGGCCCGCCTCGTATTGAGGCCCTCGCCCCCGCTCGCTCGCGTTGACCCACGACCACGACCACGACCACGGTAATACCGGTACGGCGTGATATAGGACATCGTATGAATTGTGATGGCCCGTCTTCCTGATCAGCCCTGGCCCGATCGGCACTTTGGGGGAAGGGAATCATAGCTCCAGCTTTCGTTTTCCGAAGCGGCGCTTGATTCGTTCCTCATCGCGCCCCAGTCCGCAGCTCCCTCTAGGAAGCGCCAGCCGCCGAGCGCCGGTGCCTTATACAAAGAGTCGACACAGCGACGGGGGGGCAGGGAGGCGGAGAATTGCGGCAGATGGGAGAGAGAAGAGGAGGAGGCCCTTCCCGAAATCGAGACGGCAGAACATCCGGACGTAGTCGGTGCCACGGCCACGACGTCGCCGCCGACGAGAACCTTCGACCACCAAGAGACAGAAAGACGAAGACGCGCTCAGTCGGCCAACTGACCAAGTCGCCCTTTTAGCAGGTCTGTTCGTCTTCTCATTCGTCTTCTCATCTTCCCGGACGCCCTCTTATCCGGGGAAGCGCACCCGGGCGTCTTGATCGACGAGGTTCCTCCGTCCATGCCTCACCGCGCAGGGAGATTGATTGTCCCTCCCTGATTCTGGTCTTCGTCTTGCCTCGTGCCCGCCTTTCATTTTCCCCCCTTCTTCTTCTTTTTTCATACTCCAGCTAGTAGGTATGTGCTTGGGGCAGGAGCAATCCCGGAGCGGCAGGTTAAGCAGTTAGGCAGCTAGACAGTCAAAAAGGCGGGTTTCAGGGTTTCAAGACCATCTGGTGAAGCCGTAGTCGGCGCGGTCCTCCCGCAGCGAGCCGCCCGAGTGGTCCACCATCCACTGGTGCAGGGGGTCCCTTTGCGGCGGCTTGGCCGGCGGCGCGATCGGAGGGGGCTTGCGCATCCAGCCCGTGCGGAGCCGGCCCGAGAAGCTGCGCACGCCGCTATTGTTGTTGTTGATGTTGTTGTTGTTGTTGGTCTCCGTCCAGCCGATCCCCCCTCCCCCTAGTCCTCCACCACCTCCTCCTACTCCGCCGCCGCTGCCGCCGCTACCGCCCCCGCCAAAGCCCACCATCAGGCTGCTCCTCCGCCTGCGGTGGCCGCGCGTGTCCTTGTTCTCGTCGCCGTCCGTGGAGGCCCTGCCAGCGAAGGCGGCTGCGGGGCTGAACGGCTGCGGCAGGAGCTGCATCGAGGACCGCGTCGAGGAGCGGAGCTGCTGCTGCGGCTGCGGCGTCGGCGGCGGCGGCGATCTGGGCGAGGGCGCCGTCGTCGTCTTGGTCATCGCCGGCGAGAGGGGGCTCTGCGGTCTCGACGGCGGCGGCGTGGGCGACCCGCTGCTGCCCGCGATCGTGGAGCGCAGACTGGGCGACAGGGAGGGCTCCTGCTGTCCGGGACTTTTTGTCAGCACCAAAAAAAAAATTCGTTGCTACGTGCAGATGGAGAGGGCTGGAGACAAGACAGGACAGGACAGGACAGGATAGGACACGTCAGGGTAGGTGGGTAAGGTAGGTAGGCAGGGCTTGGCGTAAGGTGCTTACTACTCCTAGGTACTACTCACCTCTTCGGGATGGGACGGTGCGACGTCCAGGGACCTCTGCTTCGCGTGCTGCTGCAGCCGCGACGGGGAGCGCTGCGCGTCGAAGCCGAAGCCGCCGGGGCTGGGCGGGGCCGAGTCGCGGCGCGGGCGGCCGCCGCCGCCGCCGCTGCCGCCGGAACCGCTGGCGCGGGCGACGCCGGCGAGCACGCGCGCCTTCGCGCGGATCCACGGGTCGCGCCTCCTGCTGCCGCCGCTGATGCTGCTGGGCGTCGTGGGCGTGGTGGGGATGGGTGTGGGGGGACTGCGCGGCGTCAGGAAGGCGTCCGGGCAGTTCTTGAGGGTTGGGAGCACGCCGCGGTCCGTGGTGTCGACGATCGGCGGCAGCAGCGGCAGCGGCGCCTTGTCCGTCTTCGTCATGCCGGGGGGGGCGTCGTCGTCGCAGCTGCCGACCAGGAGCACGGCGTCGGACACGAGGTGGTGGTACTGTGGCGGACTCGCCATGTCGTGGGAGAAGCGCATTGATGGAGATAATAAGAAGGAGTAGGAGGAGGAGGAAGAAGAAGAGGTGGATATTGATCCGGGTGTCGGGGGAGTCGAGTACAAAGAACAGGAGGTGCCGGAAGAGCGCGAACAATGGGAATGCGGCCGGGTGGTGGTGCATTCAGATGCGCGCGACGATGATTCAGTGCCTCTCATTTTAACAATCACGGGAAGAATGCGACATTGTTTGCTCAGTCGAGAAAAAGGGAGGTCTTAGATTGAGCAGAGGGAGATGGAATCGTGGGGGTGAAAAGCTGGCAACAATCTGCTGTCAGACGCAGGTGAATCGGACGCAAATCGCCCAGATCGAGCATCTTGACTCAAGTGTGAACGAGCCCCCATAGTCATAGCGCGTGTGCGGCTTGATGGATTGCAAACCTAGCGGAGCAGCCCAATGGGACGGACATCTGGAGCGATTCACAACCGAGCTTTCCTTCGTGTCTATTTCTTCTCTTGTTGTACCACCGCGTGGTGGGTGAGGTGTCTCATCTAGCTGTGACGTAGAATATAGGGCTTGCTGCTGTTGGCTTGAAATTCCCAGCCAGCAAAGGCCTGACAGCACCTGAATTGGCCCCATCGTCATCAGGGGCCCTGGATGGGAAACTTTTTTTCCCGGTCGTCACAACATGCCCAAACAACGCTGGTGGGGTGTCCATGGGCACTCACTAGGACAACCCGGCGCGACTCTCGAGCTACAACACGACCGGACAGTCTTTGGACGACGCTAGGTCGTGGCCAAGGAAACAAGTACCGGTGCCTGAGCTCCGCGCGTTGAAGATAGGCAGATCACGGCAGTACCCGAGCCCTACGAGACTGGCTTTTGCCCTCTCTTCGGCACAGCATCGTCCCTACGAAGGAGCAGAGCCATTCTGAGACATGCTGATCTCTAGCCTGTCACAGCCCGAGCCCGTATGCTGGCTGATACCCACCGTGCCCTGGTCACCACTTCTGCAGCGAGAGCGGTACGCAGACGTGGGAGGATAGAAGAGGCGGCACTGGTATCTCGGCGTCGGCGTCACCGATCCTTGAAATCTACGGGTTCTCGGCCGAGTCGTCGGAGTAGTATTCGAAGTTAGCCGGCACCTGCGTCTGCGGCCCCTCCTCGAGATCGGGATCCGTCTCGTCCACCGCCGCCTTCTCTGCTGCCGCCGCCGCCGCCGGCTGCTCGCCGGTCTGACCCGCGCCTACGACAGCACCTCCGTCCAATAGCGCCGTGACCTCGCGCGCCCACTCCCAGGGCCGCGCGGTGCCGCCCGGCCGGCCGTTGAAGTACTCCCAGCCCATGACGCCGCCGAAGCGGCCGGGGAAGCGGTAGCGCAGCATGGCGAGCGTGGCGCGCAGCAGCGAGAAGGGCACGAAGCCGGCGCCGTTGTCGGGGCTCGTGACGAGGCCGCAGACGAGGCGCTCGGGCGGCCAGCCGCGCGCCACGCACATCTCGTACATGACGGAGCTGTGGGCGTCGCCCCAGCCGCAGTAGAATTGGGCGTTGTACCAGGCGATCTGGGCGCCGCGCAGGGCCTCGAGCGCGCCGTAGTCGAAGCCGCTGAGGTTGGCGCGCGCGTCCAGCAGCGCGGCGGCGACGGGGGCCAGCGTGATGGCGAACCCGGGCCCGAAGTCGGCCCGCAGCCGGTCGATCAGCCGCACGACGCCGGCCAGCGACATGGGCTCCTCGACGTCGAGGTCGAGGCCGTCGAGCCCGCGCGCGCGCACCAGCTCGGCCACGGGCGCGTAGTAGCGCTCGAAGGAGGCCAGGTCGCCGCCGTCGAGGCGCGCGTACGAGCCCTTGGCCGCGCCGCCCAGCATGCCCAGCACGCGGATGCCGCTGGCCTGGGCGATGCGCAGCTCGGCCCACAGCGACGTGTAGCGAGGGTCCGACGGCGCGTGGTCGTTGAGCGTCAGCGCGTCGGGGTCTTCATTGACATGGATGGCGGCCACGATGATGTGCGTGACCGCGATGCCGGGCTGCGTGATCAGGGGCAGGATGGAGACCAGGTTGCCCTTGGGGTCGTGGATTGTCTGATGGTACAGAATGAGCCGGGGAAGCGGGCCCCCGGACGGCGCCATAGCCATGGTGAACGAGTGAGCCTCACCTGGATGGGCGGTGGACAGGCGGAAGGGAAGGGGTATAAATGGCACAGGAGGCGATTGGAAGGCTGTAAGATGTCGAAGAGGAAACGAAACGATGAGACGGATTATAAGACGCTTTACGCGCGCCCTGACTTCCCCCGCAAATAGACGAAGGAGTGGCCGGGCTCGTTGGCCCAATCGATAGAAATACGCAAGCGACGCCGGTGGTGACGACGAAGACGTCTGGGACATGGAGACGAAGATGAATAGAAGACAAGTAGAGTCTCTCCTCGACAATCAGGCAAGTACTGGGTACCATTAGGGGTTATTACCTCAGCTGCGGACAAAGCGGGGTTTACCGTCTAGCGGTACGTACCTACTACCCGTAACCTGTCGGCTACGATATCAACTCTCTGGACTCATACGGTACCGCTACAGTAACTATCCCGCCTTCATATTCCCAGGCTTGACCTACTCGATACCCGGAAACCCGCTTCATGGAGCCGTAGGTTGCTTATTGGTAAGCTACCTTACTTTGGGCGCCGTCTTGACAAGCCTGCATAACACTCGGCTACGTTTGCTAAAATAAAGTCGAAAGATTCTAGAACCTCGCAAGGCTCGCCCCCAATGACATCTGCAGCTTATCCACATAGACAATGCCGGCACCTGCGACGCTGGACAGGCTTCAGTCCACAGCAGTAGATCTACTTACCATATCCCGCATATGACAGGTGCCGGTATATGCAGCCTCACCTCGTCTACCGGTATTTCGCCCATAGCATGCACAGCCGGCTCAGCCTACTATCTTCTACTTAAGATAGGATACCCGGCCTGTTGTCTAAGAACTTCGCCCCGTCGTACGCCGGTGACCTCTTCTGGTTGTACCGCGCGTGGCCGAGGCGGCGGTGAGTCATGTTTCATCTCATATCCAGCCCGTTGCCATTGCCTCCCTTGCCTCACTCAACTCTGCCGGTGGGTTTCTGTCCCGCGACCGCCTACCAGGAGCGCGCTGCCGATCATTACAGACGGACAGCAGATCCCAAGTCGAGGTCATCGCATTCATCATCTTGCCGCAAGCCGTGGATAAGACTACCTCCCCACAGCCAAGCTCTTCCTCCTTCAACTGACCCAATGGCACGGCCGAGGGGAAAGCCCTACCTACTAACTCCACCACAGGTGAGCCTCGAGGAGCTGTCCGTCTGGTCCATCCGCGACCACGTGCGCGCCATCGAGAAGGCGGTCCTCCCGCCCGGCAAGCCGACGCCCGACTACCGGCACCTGCACGACGTGGCGCGGCACGCGACGCACGTGTTCGAGACGCTCGACGTGGCGCGGTCGACACGCTGCGCGGCCTGCTGGCGCACCGCGACGACGTTGTGAGCCACTTCGTCAGCGGCGGCGGCAGCGGCAGCACGAGCACCACTGCTGCCACCCAAGGCGGCGGCGGCGGCACAGAAGGCCGCCGCCGCCCAGGACGTGGATTGGCAGCCGCGGTTCAGCAGCTCCATGATGGCCACGCTGAAGTGCAGGTCCGCGTCCAGGAGATCGCGCTGGCCTTCAACACGGTGGCGCAGTGGGACGTGAGTAGCCAGCATCCCGAGCCTTCTATCTCCCTCCCTCCCTCCCTCGTTCCCCCCTAGCCCGTCTCGTGGGCACAGGCCCCCGGATGTTCGCAGGACCAGTCCCACGCACGCAGATTGTATGTAATCGAAAGCCCTCCTCGACCTGCTCCGTACACACTGACTGACTGCCTGGCTGACTGACTGCCTGGGCTCCCTGGCCGGGCCTCCTGGGCCCCGCCACACACACGCGCACCCACACACACAACAGTCGGGCGTGTCGCTCTCGGTGGCGCGCAGCGCGGGTAATATGTGTAAGTCATCACCTGTCACGGAGCAAAAGCCAAGACTTAATACAGCGATCTGGTATTAGCGCTTATGTTCTGTGCGATATTACTATTCTACAATAGGAGGATGTCAATGTGTTAAATGATCTTATACGTTCTTCAAGCTTTTACTGATTTCTGCTCACTTCAATATAGACAAAGGACTTCAAGCCTGGTCTATCAAGTGAGCGGGGCTTTGTCTGTGAAGATAGGACTTGTAATAGTGAGATAGGGGCTTTTCCTGAGTTCCTTAAGAAACGGTGTAACTTCGCTGCTAGGTGACCTTCGTCCAGCTCGGCCTTGTGGGAAAGGTAGACATAAGGAGAGGCTCTCAGGGGTAACGCATGAAATGTATTTGACATACAAATTAGTCTAAGAGCGCGGTGCCTTAAGTACGAGCCTTGTATCATGGCTCTTAGAGGTTGTCGAGAGTAACACTCTTAACTATGGTATACACACAATGATTTGGCCTATTAAAGTGGGAATATTGTTCTTAGTACACCTGTGCCGCCGCCACAGGAGTTGGTAGCGTAGTATCAGCAGCTGACAGATTACTCTCTCCTTGCTGGTGTTGTAAGAAGTATCTACCAAGACACGGTGCTCTGATAAAGGGGTTAATTTAGAAAGTTCCCTCTCACAGGTTCCCCTTGAAAAGCTCCATTGTGATGATCTGCTCTCTTCTAAGCTTGTCAGCATTACGAGCCAAAGGACAATATCTCCAGGGGCCTGAGGCAAATTATGTTCAGCAACATTTGGGCCGGCCTTTACTTGCAGCCCCCTCATTCCGGACGAGTCTATATAAGACGAGGGCTTCCCGTATGTTATCGGTCTCTTCTTTGGACCTCCTCAACTGCCAACAGACACTCAGCTCCAACCCTCATAAAACAAACAGTCTTATGCGCACTGCCCGTCATCATGCGTTTCATCAGCACCATCGTTACCCTGGCCCTGTCCACCACGGTTCTGGCCGCTCCCGAAGTCCATGGCCGCGCGACCGAGTCCGCGTCCGAGCTTCTTGCCCGCGGGGTGGAAGTTGCAGAATGCCCCTGCACTGCCACCGAGTCCTGCGGCTGCAATGCCGTGGTCGCGGGCAGCTGGTGCTACTGCCTTGAGAAGCCCCAGGCCTACCCTGCGGCGCCCTGCGCCTCCTCCGAGAGCTGCGGATGCAACTCCGTCGAAGCGGGAAGCTGGGGCTTCTGCATGGTATGACAGGTCCTTATCTGAGTCCAGAGGACTTCGTTCTCGCCTACGTCGAGCCAGATCGCTAACTAGGACATTAGTGATTTGGACGAGCTTTCCGTGGCTCCGCTTTGATTTCGACGACCCTCCTTCCCCTCGTTCTTGGAAAAACTGGCGGAAACAATACCATCACATTCATTATACCGATAGCCTAAACACGCACGAGCCCTCTATGACTATCCCTTGTATTCGTGCTTTGACCTGTTTGAGTGTCGTGCCCAGGAGTATTTTCTTGCTGCGTCTCTATTCACAGTGAAACACTGAAAAGACGTGGGCTCGGTATACGATGGCAAAGTGGTCGATGGTGAGTTGGGTGCCTGGCTATAACTTATAGCTACTTACTGAGAGGAGATGCATTAAACCCCATTGTGATTAATGGATTTCATAGCGATATTACGGTACGGCCAAGGGTATATCGCCGAGTGTGGACTGCGCCGTGGATCACCCCAGTATTAACCGTTAACCTAGTAACTAATAAGAAGGCAATTTACCCCTATATTAAGTCTCTAGAACTCATCAACGGCGTAAACAGCCCAAGGGCTATTTATGTATCAATAAGAGCCCAAGCAGCCCATATACTAATGTAAGCAAGGTTCATGGTACGTGCTGAGAATTCCATAAGCATTAACCAGTTTATCCAAGCCGAACAGACCCTGTAGGAATGAAGTGATATTCACTTAGCTGAGTTTGGGTTCCTTCATGTGCAGGGACCATAAAATGATAGCTTACGAGATCTTAGCTTTCGACGTCGCCCCGCTGGCCCGGGGAAAACACAACGACCCTCTGCCACAGGTCGCCTCGATAGCGCGCCCACTGTAGGAATAAGGCTTTGGTTGTCAGTGATCGCGGACGCTTCCCCTGAGGTTTTCAAAACGGACGCCTGGGGACGTCGCAAGAGCCCCGTAGGAGCCTCGGCTACTTTTGACATCTTGTCTTATGCCACCGTAACTGACAAATCTCCGTCAGCAATGGGTACCCAAGGTGAGGTGGCCGAGTGGTTATGGCGCTGCGTTTAGGAAATCCGAGCAGAATTCGCCGTGGGGTGATCCGCGTGGGTTCGGTGCACACGAGGACCAGAATGCTCGACGCGGGTGCAACGGAATGGGACCGGTGCGGTATCCAAGTGGTTTAAGAGCATCATTTGTGCTATTTGGTGTCTATACAGCCAGACCGCGTATTGCAGCATGTCTGAAAGACGGGTGGTTTCAAAGCCGCTTCCGGAGAAACTGACGGGTGAAGTTGGGGCTGTGCTTCTGACGTGCTGTACCGATGACGAGGCATCTGGCTACTTTGAGAGAGTCATAGTCACTCCCACCGCTTACCCGCGCTTGGGTAGATCTCTCGACAGCGCGGTAATGCGCACCATTGCCGTGCTGACGCTGGCCCTCCTGCCGGCCACCTTCCCCAGCGCCATCTTCCTCTCCATGTCCTCCTTCGGCTACGACGCGGCCGCGGACGCGTGGGCCGTGTTGCACCGCATCTGGCTCTACTAGGCCCTCGCCGCCTTCGCCTTCTGGTACCTTTGGCAGCGCCGGCTGGCGAAGGGTCTGGCGAGCCGTAGATCCTTCTGGATGTGGATCCTTCTGGGTGTTGAACAACCCCCCTCCCCCTGAGCCCGCTTTCCGTGAGAGTTCTTCTTCTTCTTCTTCTTAACTACCCCTGGGTGTTGATGAGCAGAGCAGGCACGCCCTCCATCCCGCTGGACTAAGGAGAGGAGAGCTGATGATGATACGTGAAGAAATTGACCAAACTGAAGTAAATCTGACATATATATATATATATAGATAGATAGATAGAAAACAGAGGGGGCGCAGGGGTTGAACGCTGCCAGAGCAGCTCGCGAAACGGTCTCGCAACACGGGAGAGCACACATGTGGGAATACACCAATGTTGTTGCCGATTTGATAGACTTACTACCATTACATGCTGCCGGGTGTCGATAAGCAGACAAAGCAAGCACGCTTAGAGCTTTATGACCTCTAAGTCCTGTCTTCAGGTATGTATGATGGAGCTACCGAAACACCAAAGCATAAACCCATAGCCAGAACGAGCCGGGTTGACTCGCTCATACGCCTCAACGCCTTCAAATGCTTTCTTGCCCAGAAACGCCGGGGAATGAAAAAAAAGAAAGAAAGGAGAAGATACTATAAACAGAAACGAGGAAACAACCACCACTGCCCTTACTTCCCCCCAAACGCGCGATCCAGCTCGGCGCCCTGGTCGACGGCCATCTCGCTGGCGCCCTCGCGGGGGGCGTTGTTGTTGTTGTCGCCGTCCGAGATGCTCATCTCAGCGAGCGCGCCGGCCACGTCAGTCAGCTGCTCTCCTCCTCCTCCTCCAGCAGGGCGCTCGGGCTCGAGCAACCGAGCCTCGCTGTCGAGCCAGCCGGGGGCGACGCGCCTGCGCTCGGCGAGCTCGCGGGCGCGGGCGCGCTCGTCGAGGCGGGCGAGCTCGCGCTCGGCGTCGGCGCGGGCGCGCGCCACGTGCTCCTGCAGCGCGACGCACGACGCCGCGATGGCGTCCGGGTGCGCGGCGTGGCCGGACGGCGAGACCACGTACTGGTGCTGGTACTGGTGGGACGACGAGCCGTCGTCGGACGACGCGGACGCGGCCGGGCCGGTGACGCCGGACGCGGGCGGCGGCAGCGTCGACGGCATGCTGCGGTACGTGTACGGCAGCGTGGCGGCCGCGGGCAGCGTCACGAAGGGCGACACGGTCAGAGGTACCTGCGCTAGTAGGGGGTGCGTGCCTAGGGAAGGGGGGGCACGTGAGCACGCGGCGGCCAGGGAGGAGAGTGGAAGGAAGGGAAGAGCGGGCGAAGAAGGGGAGGAGGGAAAGGAGGGCTTACGGTCATCGCGCATGGTAACCATGTTGGCAGTCCAAGGGTCGTTCCCCAATATGAATTAGAGACGCGATGCACAGCGACGGTTTATATCTTGACTTGCCAGCATCTAGAGACGGAGATGGGATGAGTCCCGGTGTCTATAATGATCGGCCTCGGCAGGCGTCGGAGATAGGTGGGTCTCCCCGAGGGTTGTGGTATAGGTACCCCGATAAGAAAGCTCCTTATCGATACGCCTATCGCCCTGTTGCTTCGTGCAACACAGACAGCTTTCGCGACAAATACTCCTCAGCTACCCCTCCATGTCCATAGATTCGTTCGCGGTTGATACGACGCTTCTTGGACCCCCGGACGGCTACCAACTACCTTGGTGTCAATGACTCTTTATCTGTAACTAGCGGTGTCCCGACATACCTACGCGCCATGTTGGCTACCGTCATCGACGCCTGCCCCTCGGCAGACGAGGACTTTGAGCCCTTGAGCGAGTACCAAGCTCAGACGCCCGAGACCTTCTTCGACGGCAAGCCTATCCTCTTCTACCACGATGCTAACATCAAAGCGTGGATCGCCAGGGGACAATATGCGCGCCTCCCAGCGCTCTTCTCTGGGATTACTCAGGCCAGTCCTCCCGAAGCCTACGCGCTCGAAGGGGAAGGACAGGATACGTCAGAGGAGGAGAGAATCGAGGTCTTCGTCGCGTCCGAGTACGTCTGTGCCGCTCTATTGGATGAAGCTGGGATACTGACCGTCCTCGCAGCAAGTTGACCATCTTCTCGCACAGCCGTGGCTCTGGCTATCAGATCCCCTACCCCGCCATCACCCTGCACGCCGTCAAGAACTTTCACCACCTGCACATGCCCGAGGACCAGTCGTTCAAGTTTGTTGGCGTCTACATGCAGCTCGAGTTTGCCTCCCCGGGGGGCGACGACGACGGCGACGAGCCCGAGGACCCGATCGAGCTCACGCTCGTCCCGTACAAGGGCCTGCCTAAGGAGCACCCTACGCCCGACGACCGGACCATCGACCCGCTGAACACGGAGCGGACCAACGCGCTCTTCAACCAGATCTCGGCATGCTCGAACCTCAACCCCGACCCGGGCCACGAGGAGGATGAGGAGGACGACGGCGACGGCGATCACATAATTTTCGAGGGCGACGTCCCGCAGCCCGGCACCGCCGTGGAGGGTCTGCCCGACGTGCTGCGCGGGGACGGTGCCGGAGGTCTGCCACCCCCGATGCCGGGGAGCTCGGGCTGGATCACGGCCGAGAACGTCCACGAATACTTTGACGAGGAGGGCAACTGGATCGGCCAGGACGGCGTGAGTGGCGAGCTGGGGGACGGCGCGGGTAGGGTCCGCGGCCGAGACGAGGTTGAGCAGCAGGACGGCACGAATGGCCACACGGATGCCGAGGACGGAGAAGCCAAGCGGACGCGCACCGAGTAAAGCGCAGGTCAGGGGTTGTGCGTCAGTGGCGCGCAACGCAAGCTTCACCGTCGATGGTCAGTGGCCAGTAGCTGAGCCAAAAGGGGCTCAGATTTACTTGTTGGAGATATGAGAGCGCATCATGCATGTGTTGGGAAAGGGGAATACGTCAACCCCTAGGGATGTGGGCGACTTCTTAGGTGACAAGTCTGAGGGGAAGAGGATCATGTGAGTCGGCATCGTGTTCTGCTCGAGCAAGTTCTGACTTACGCCAGGTAAATTACAACGCAGCCATGAGATCGTCTCCGAATGATGATGTCCCAGGCCCACGGAGGCTGGAGGAAGATTACCTTTTTACTCAGTATGAACGCCTAGCCCTATGCGCTAGAATGGGATATAAATGAAGGGCACGCCAATGCCTTTCTATTCGTCCGGGTACCGTCGTCGTCGCCCCCCGCCGCTGTTCCTGTCCATGCTGCTGTTAGTATTCAAACAGTTGTCGCTGCTATCCTTGCCGCTGTGGCTGCTGCTGTTGATATTAAAGGTATATCTTGCTGCTCCGAAAGACGCTTGCTCAATACTCGAATAGGTGTACACATCATGAAAAGGCGAAATAGGTAACAGTCTACAAGTGAATAATGCCGACCCCTCTGCTCCGTCCGCCTACGCGGGCTTCGACACGGGTGGCATCAAGCCGCGTCTCTGCGGCGAGCTCTTCAGGAAGCCCTTCTCGTCGTACAGCCCGAGGCTCTCCATGCTCGTCCGCGCCGCCTCGGCCTGCATCAGCTTGGCGGCGCGCGACCCCGCCCCCGCCAGCCCAGCCGCGTCGCGACCACCCGCCGCCGTCGTCGTCATCGTCGTCGTCCGGGGCGCCCAGCTCGCCCGGGCGTTGCCGCCGTTGCACCCCTGCCGCTCCCGGAGGACCTGACGCGCGCGCTCGAGATCCTCCTCGAAGCCCATAACCACCGATCGGCGGCGACTGATCCTCCTCTCCCCCGGCGGGCCGCCGCCCCCGCGCTGCTCCTCGTCCTTCTCCTTCTCCGAGCTAGTACTGCCCAGCGCGAGGTAGTTCCGGCTGCCGCCCGCCGCCGCGCCGCCCTTCCTGACGCTGCCCGGGCTGAAGCCGCCGCCGCGCAGCGCCGGCAGCGTCGGGCTCGACACGGACGCGCCCACCAGCTGCACCGTCTTTGTTCCTGTTGCTGCTCCTGTTGTTGTTGTTGTTGTTGTTGGTGGCGCCGTCGCCGCCGCCGTGGTGCTGTAGCCGCTGACGCAGCTCACCTGGCTGTTCATGCGCCGCAGCTCCGCCACCGTGCTCGCCAGCCGCCGCATCTTGGTCGCGGACGGCCCCGCCAGCGGCGGCAATATGTCGTCGTCGTCGCCACCGCCGCTGCCGCCGGGCTCCTGGCGCTGTCCCTCCTCCTCATCGTCCGAGTACGACGACGATGCCGACGACTCCGCCGCCGCGGCGGCGTCGCCTTGTTCGACGAGGTTCGCAGCGGGGTTCGACTTGGCCCGCGGCCGCGACGGCGCCTGCGAGCCGAGCGACTTGTGCTGCCTCGAGGCGGCTGCTGTACGTCTGCTTGGCCAGGCCCGGGGCCCGCGCGGCCCCGCCGCCGTCGCCGTCGCCGTCGCCACCCCCCGCTGCTGCTGCCACTCGGTCCGCCGGGGCGTCGTTGCCTCGGCGGCGGCACCGCGCAGCGTCGTCGTCGTCGCCGGCTGCTCCTCGCGGCTGTACGTGTAGCTGTCGTACACGGACGACAGACCGGCCTCGGACGCGGCGCTGCGAGCGCCCTCGGATGGCGACGGGCTCGGCCGCCGCTCCTGCTCCACCACGACGGCGGCACCCCGGGATGGCGAGAGCGTCTGCGGCGGCGGCACTACTGCGGCGTATTGTCGGCTGCTACTGCTGCTGCTGTTGTGGGTGTTATTGTGGGTGTTGTTCGTGTTGGTGTTGCGTGCCGCCGTCGGCGATGGCGTCTCGGTCGGCGGCCGGGTGATCTGCACCGAGGGGTTGCTGGCGTGCTGCTGCTGCTGCCGCATCTTATACGATGATGTCGGCGATGCCGATGCCGGAACCGAGGCCGGCAGCTCGGCGGGCAGCTGGCTGAAGACGCGCGACAGCCGCGCCGACATTCGTGGTGGTTCTTCCGACGTCGTCGCGAAGGGGTCAGTCTCGTCCACGTGGATCGCGAACGACGCGCGCGCGTTTTCCCCCGCCGCAGACCTCGATGCCGCTGCTGCTCCTGATGCTGCTGCTGGTGAGGACAGGCCGGTCTTCCGGATGCGCAGCGGCCGCGGGCTGGGCGACCCGTTCCCGACGACGAACGCCGCCCGGTCCATTGCCTGTTGGGCGGTGGTGGGAAGAGCAGCCGGGCGCGGGCCGTACGGCCCGCTCACAGGCGAGAAGTCATCTTCCTCCTCCTCGCTGTACACGGTCGACAGCGCCGACGAGGACGCGCTGCTGCTGGCGACCGAGCACGGGCGCGGTACCGCCGCCGCCAGCGGCGGTGGTGGTAGTGCCTGCGCCCGCGGCGGCGTGGGCCGCGAACGCGATTGGGGCGGTGTCGGCTGCGCGACGGGGGCAGCGGCAGCGGCAGTGGCGGCGCGACCGACGCGGCTCGGACTCGAGAGCGGCGTGCCCGGCACCGCGTCCGCCAGCGAGTCGCGCCGGCCGCTGCTGCGCGGCGCCACCAGGCTGTCGACCGACGACGCCAGCGACAGCTGCGAGTTGCGCGGCGTCGTCGTCGTCGTCAGCAGCGTGGCCGCCGTCGTGGACTTCTGCCGGCTGTGCCGCCGCGGCGTGGTGGGGTTGCTGCTGCTGCCGCCGCCGCTGCCCCCCACCGCCGTCCTTGAAGCAGCACCTGGCGTCTGCTGTTGCTGCTGGAGTTGTTGTTGTTGGTGTTGTTGTTGTCCTGCCCGGGCACTACTACTACCCTCGGCCGCGACCTCCCAGCACGCGAGCGCCGCCGCGCTGCTCTCCCGACCCTTGGTCGGGCTGCCGGCGGGCGTCGCGGGCGGCGCGGCGGGATAGCTGAAGCCGCCGCTCTTGCTCGGCGCGATGCCCGCCCCCCCGGACCCCGCCGCGGCCGTCATCGATGTTGTCGGGGTGGGGGTCGTGGTGATGGTCTGCCGCCGCGCGCTGCGCCGCCCGTCCTGCAGCCGCTCCGCCGTGCGCCGCAGGATCGCCTGCAGCTCCGCGTCCGTGTTGCTGTGCGGCAGCGGCCGGGGCCGTCCCCCTCCTGCTGCTGCTACTCCACCGACCCCTGCTCCTCCTCCTCCTCCGAGGCGCCCGGTGCTCGCGCTCGCGGGCAGGGACGCGACCCCGCCGCCACCGCCCCCGCCGCCGCCGCTGTTGAGGGACGGCAGACGCGCCGTGCCCGCCAGCAGCTCGGCGGCCACGAAGGCGCTCGCGTTGCGCTGCTGGTACCGCCGGCCCTGCACCTCGGCGCTGCGCGCGGGCGCCAGCCCGGCCGCGCCCGCCGCGGCGGTCGCCACGTCGTAGTAGTCGGCGCCGGCGGGGATCCCCGTGTACCGCGTCATGGCCTCCGGGGGCAGCAGCAGGACCTGCTGCTGCTGCGTCTGCTGCGTCTGCTGTTGTCTATTCTGGTGCTGGTGGTTTTGGTGGTGCTGCCCTCCTGCGAAGAACGACACGTCACCGCCCCCGACGCCGCCCCCGCCCGCCTCGACATCATACCGCCACGCCCTGGCTGCCGCGTCCGCGGCGCCCAGCACGGCCTGCTCGAGCGTCGTCGACGACCTGCCTCCGCCGACGCCGCCGACGCCGCCGCCGCCGCCGCCCTCGCACGGCAGCGTCGGGCTGCGCGAGCGGCTGCCTCCTCTGGCCCGGCCCGACAGCCTCCGACTCAGCGACCGGCCCAGCCCGCCCAGGCCCAGCCAGCTGGCCTTGCGCTGCTGGCGCGCCGCCGCGGCCGCGGCCGCCGAGACGCGCGGCCCGTGCACCGCGTCCTCGTCGATCCACGAGGACCGCCGCCGCCGCTCGTTCAGCTGCCGGCCCCGCTGCTTCTCGGGCGACAGGTGTTGGGACGACGGAGGCGGCGCGGGGAGCAGAGTTGTCTGCAGGCGCAGGCCCGCGGGCCTCCTGGGTATGACGGTTCTGACGGTGGCGGGGGGACCGCTGTGGGTATTATTGTTGTCGTGATGGTTGTTGTCGTCGTCATCGTCGCCGTCCCGCTTCCTCCAACCCCCAGTAGCGACCACGATAGCGCCACCCGCACCTCCCACTCCCGGCCCCCTCCTCCCCCGCTGCTGGTGCGCCTGCTCCTCCTCCTCCTGCTGCTGCTGCTGGTGGTGCTGCTGCTTCTGCAGCCGCCTCGGCCCCGCGGCCGCGCGCGCCCCCGGCACGCCCATGGCGAACTGGTAGACGTGCTCGGCGAAGGCGCTGCTCGCGCTCCGGACGAGCCTGCCTCCTCCTCCTGCACCAATACCTCCACCACTACTGCTATAGGTCCTGATGACGGGGTTGCAGGCCGCGGCGGCGATGCGGACGGCACGGTCGCTCAGGATACTGCTGCCGTTGCTGCTGCTCTGCTGCAGCCACAGTCCGTTTGTCTTCTTCCTTTTTCTGGTATTGTTGTGGCTGTTTTCCTTCTCCCCTTCTCCCCCGGCGGCGAGGGCGAGCGCGGCGCGGCGCGCGTCCCGCCGCCGCGTCCACCGCAGCAGCAGGAAGCCCAGGCCCGCGAAGGCGAGCAGCGCGCCGGCCACCGCGATGGCGGCCGCGGCGCCGTTGGTCAGCGGCGCCAGCGACGCGGGCGGCGGAGTGGAGCCGCCCTGGTCGTAGCTCGCGGCGCGCGGGAAGATGACGACGATGGGCGCGCTGCTGCTACTTGTGCTGCTGCTGCTGCTGCTGCTGCTGCTGCTGCTGATGGCGGTCATGGTGGTGATGGTGGTGATGGTGGTGTCTGTGCCGGCGGCTGCGGTTGCCGCCTCTGTTGTTGCGGACATGGCTGCCGCGTCGGGCTGGGGTATGATGGATCTTCTCTGCATCTCAGTGGACGTGTTGACGGCTCGTAAATGGGGGATCCCCCCCTTGGGTTTCTGACAATGGTATTTTCTTTCCGGCGACTTGTTGATTGTCGTGGTTGTTCTCTCAGGCTCGGGATCGGGTCTAAGCTCAACGGCCGCAGTAACAAGTCTCGATGAGGTTGATAATAAACATTAATGATTATATGACGACAGCGAACGACATAAAGGACGGGAGCGAGTACTCCAGATGCAACGAGCGTGATTATGTCCGTAGACTGGGACGACCCTGTAGGAAAGACGAGCAAACCTGGGTTGGCAGACAGACACTCAGAGAAAAACAAGGAGTGTGCGTGAGGAGGAACGCAAGAATGAAACCCCCTCTCCGGGATGGCAGCAGCCGGCCCCCAAGGATATCCATCTCGTCTCAACTCATTTCTGGGTGTAAACAAGAGAAATGCTCAGGTGCGAGGACGAGGATGCTCCCCTCCGGTGCGGTGCTGGAGTGCAGGAATGCGTCGCCGTGGGGTTCGCCTCCGGCTCATACAACTGCATTCCAGGCATCGCCTACTTACTTCCTCCCGGACCAGTCGCCACCACCAACCAGGTGACCACCCAGTCTGCACCGCTCTCCGTCCGCAGACATATTCCCGAGACAAGCGCAGAAGCCTAGAAATACCTAATCCGTCTTCAACGACGTTAGATAAGCCTGGAGGCTTAGGGGACTCGGACTTGGAGAGTCGATGCATGAGGTCGACAGCTAGATACCTACTTAGGTAAGCAGATATGTAGGCAAGGGATGAAAAGATTTGGAAAGCTAGGGATGTCAGAGTGTGATAGGAAGCACAGCAGCGAATATCTTGGGAGTGTTTTCAATTTCAGATTGCTCTTCACTATTTAGGCAGGGCCAACTGCAGAAACGCGGCAGGCAGACCTCTTGCCGGAAGAGATATGGACCTAGCTACGGCTCATGATCTGACCCTGAAATGGCGGCAGAGCCCATGGTTCCTATTGCTTCTAGGCAACGCCGTGGGCAAATACATCGCAGACCTTCTGCCACTTATGCACCTCTATCCTTCGTGCCCCGGTGTCATGCTCAGATGCATCCGATGGCTTGTCAGATGATTGTACCTCCCAAGAGCCCGGAATGAGTCGTCATGTAAGAAAAAGTCCCGGGCGAAATCGCATCGTCTCCGAGGAAGATCCGAAGCACTATCCTCCAACCTGAGTAGAGAAAATATTTCCACGGAAAAAAATTCAAAAGCCGAGCGGAGTCACTCAGCGATGACCATGGCGGCGGTGGTGGAAGGCATGGGCTTGGCGGTTCTTGAGCCTCTGGGGCGTTGAGACGGTGACCGTGGTGACGGTGTCCTCGGTAACGTAGACGACCGGCTCTTCCCAAACAATCTCTTCCACGTCAGCGCCCGACCCGAGAGTCTGAGTGCTGACGACCTCGTAGGACACTCCGGGCTCTGAAGTGACCACCGGAGCAGTAGTGATCATGGGAGCGGTCGAAGTGCTGGCTTGAGAAGTTGTCGAGGCGATTTGAACGTTGGGCGCATCACCAGTCGAACCTACAGACTGGACGAAGACACCATCTGTGGATGAAGTGGCTGGAGAATACGAGAGCGATGGAGCGGTGTACTTTGAGACGGTAGATGAGCCTGAATCACCAGTAATGCTCCCAATCAGACTGGTGACAGTATCGCCCAAATTCGCCGTACCAGCCGTAGCTGCTTGGGGGCCAGACTGGATGGCAATGTTTCCCGGCAGGCTCTTGAGGCCGGCTGCTGCGTCATCCTCTTTCACCAAAGCCTCGGGCATCTCAAACGTGCACTGGTTCATCTCGTCGTAGCTCTGCATCGGGGCCGAGTCAGTGAAGACAGAGCAGTCCTCGACCTCTCCAGACTCGTTGGTGCAGGTATCAACTGCATCCTGGAGGAAGCTTGAGTCCCAGCCAGAGATGAAGTCTCCGTGGTAGCCAAATCCTAGCAAAAATATCAGCATTGGACGCACACGTGTACTAGAAGGATCTGACTTACCAGTAGGATCACCGTTGGAGATGACGAACTCTCCATTCTTGTCTGCAAACGAGGAGTCCGCAGTGTTCCAGATAGTCTCGTAGAACAGAGTGACCAAGCGCTGAGGGTGGCTACTGGGGCAGTCTCCGTTTCCGACCAGGTCCGGGTACGCCACGTGGCTCTGGTGATCCGAGCTATCGAGCTCACCGTTCCAGCATGATGGGAACATCAGCTCGAGGCGCAGGCCATCTGGGCAATTGGCATCGGTGTAACTCTTGTCCGGTAAGTAGTGACGCCACAGAGATGCCTCGGCGGTCTTGCTGTAGTCGAGACAGTTGTAGCCCACTGCTCGCTGTGCCAGGTCGCTCTGCGAGGTCTGCTTGAGGGACAGCCAGTTGGACTGGGGAGGGTCAGGCACACCAGGGTTTCCCAATGTGTAGTTGCGCCGCCAGTTGTTTCCAGCAATCATTCGAAAGCCCTCAGGGAAGGCGGTTACGTTGTCGCCACGCTGGAAGTAGTAGCTGTACTAGAGTCAGCCACTGCACAGGCCGTGACATGGGCAGAAGACGCCTTGTAGATTTGTTGCAACAGCAGCAACTGCATTCAGCGACCTTCAATTGCACTTACGCAAGCATTCCACCAACTTGAGGAAGAATGGTAAACTCCTGGGTATCATAGTCATAAAAGTACAGGGGCGGAGTCCAATAAGCAGACTTGTCCTCAGTAACAATGCACGAGGTGCAGTTGGCGGCACGGAGGGAATCGAAGTCGGCATCAACACTGAAGCCTGTTGATCGTGTATTAGTAAAAGGCTACACCGAAATTGCGAGGCAAAGCATACCACCAGATCCCAAGATGCTGTGTGTATGGCCTGAGATCTCGCCAGGACTCTCAATGGGATCGATGCGGGCAAGACCAGTTTCACCGCGGCATTCCATGCGCCAGAAGGCCGTGACGGGGGCAGCGCCCAGCGCAGCGGCTGCGATAGAAGCCTTGAAAATCATCTTGTTGAGGCGAAATGGTCACGTAGGTGGCTGGATATGCTGCTCTGTGCTTTGCGTCTCGGCGGAAGGTTTGATGGGTGTTGCTGAGCTTGAATTCGCAATCAAGAAGTTTGAATGGATAGAATGGACCGATCAGGGCGCATGAAAAGACTGGACTGTTTAGTCGAACAGAGGGCACAGAGGTTTAGAGACGTCGTCAAGACGGGCTATCGCGATGGCGCAACGGGGTTGTGGGCGGTCGTGATTCAGAAATGACTTGAAGGTGGAGAGAGAGTGAGTTTGGCACCTGCCGCTCTGATTCAGGGTGCGACGTCCAGGTCGAGATGAAAATGGTGAAGTGTGCTGCTTATCCGGGCGCACCGAGGCGCAACTTGAATGGCCGACTGGCAGTGGTGCTTGTATTTGCTCTTCAAGTCCTGCTTGCCGTCAAGTTCCAACGTGACAGAGCTGATATGAGGAGCTTTTGCGGCCGAGCATGCACATTCCCAAGCTTCCGGTATTGCTTTTTAAGCTGTCGAAGGGCTGGTGTTTCTGTGCAGGTACAGGTTGCTGTCGGTTGTCGAAACGCCGGGTTCGTCGAGTTGCGGATAGCTCTGCCGTTGGTGGTATCGTACTCTGGTGGTGGAAAACGAATGCGACCAACACGGCAGGTAAAGAACGGAAAGATCACAACAGTTCTGTTAGGGAACGTGGTGGCAGAGAAGGGCCTGTGATGGGAGTGAGAGAATGAACGACCGGTAAGAGGACCAGGAACCGTGAACGACCTGTAAGGACGGTGGGTGTGGAAGAAGGTGGTGGTGGTGGTAGGGAGAGAAAATGGGTTAAGCCGGCGACACTAGGGAGATATGGCTGGAGAGACGGTAACCGCGTTACCCCCGAATCAGGAATGGGGGCTCTCCACGAGGGGGCAGGTGGGGCAGCACTGGCAAATCCCAATGTGCAAATCCCACGCTTCACGACTGAGGTCCACAGGCACAGACAGGGTCCACCAGCATGTTGGACGGTGCCGAGGAGGGGACTTTCGTCAGATGCCCTATTCCAGGCTAGTGCGGTACCGATTGTCAGGGGCCGGGCGCTGGCCGTCTACCCGGAACAGATCCTCATCTGTTCAGTACCTTTGTTTTGTATCGATACCTCAGGCTTTGCTTGGGATAACCCTGAGATTGATGAAGGGTCGGCACGGCTGGGCACTCGGGGCTGGAAGCCTGGTACTACGACTTGTTCATCCAGTGCTGAACGCTTGTTTGGCTGCGTACTGGATACATACTTGGCAGCCACCACCCCCATACCGAACCGACGCCACAACCGTCTGCACACACTTAAACCTCCTCACCTGCTCGTTTAACACTAACGCTCACCAGTCTAGAACAGCCCAAAAATAGGACGGAAGTAATAGAATGGCATGAAATAAAGTGATGGGAGAACTTAGTGAGCCGACACGGCTGAATTGGGGCCTTAGAAACCCGCCGTTATCTTCATGACCGGAGCAGAGACCGGAGGTTGAAATTGAGGCAGACAAGACCCAGCTGGGCGTGCGTGGCCTGCTCTTTGACTCCTCCCTAATTTTCCATACCTACCTACATTATGATGCTTTCCAGTATCTTTTCCCCTTGTTCTTTTTCTTGCTCTTCTTACTTACTTATCGTGCTTGTTGAAAGCAAAGGCTATGGAGTACACTACCTAACAGATAGCTGAGCAACTGCCCAAGCCCTCTATTCGAGAATCCCCATCGCCACGTACAGATATTTATCTACTTTAGGCTGTGCCTGGCTGAAGGCGCCACAGCAGCGGCTGTCCCCAGCTTACAGGCGAGCAGATCCGCGCGCAAGCGCGTTTCAGTGTGGAAGGATTGGAAGGCCGATCTGCCAATCAAATGCCTCGGACGCGGCCGATGATTACTCCAAGGGGAAAGATGCGCCCCGGCCGACGATTTTAATCTGCTGCGTGGCAATGCTT
Source organism: Xylariaceae sp. FL0804 (assembly GCA_022539325.1). Taxonomy (NCBI): domain Eukaryota; kingdom Fungi; phylum Ascomycota; class Sordariomycetes; order Xylariales; family Xylariaceae; species Xylariaceae sp. FL0804. The sequence continues at coordinate 1,201,730 of JAJKLG010000010.1, forward strand.
TGTAAATTCTCTGCGCTCTCTCGCTGCTCCCCTCAGGTAACTTTACCCTCTGCCACTCTACTTCGTACATTCCTTCGCCAGATGTGCCGTGAGGCTGTTTAACAGTATTGCTCTGTATTGCTCTCTAGGTGTGCTCTCGGTCAGGATCGAACGGTGGGATGCCGAGTTGCGTAGGTACGTGCAGTCGGCGGCATCGACCCTCCGGGCTGAACAGCTGGACGTCGTGTGGTGCAAATGCAGTGCCTGGGTGCTTGTGCGATCGGCTCTCCCGTGTCAACATTGGTCTGCCGTCAGGTCTGCCCCTTACTTTGTACAAAATGTAGGACCGTCGGCGTAATTGCCCCGTCGTCCTCCCTCGAGTATGGTGGTGCAGATAGTAGTCCCCCCTTCCAGATCACTGCCTGTTGAAATTCGATGCTATGCTGTGTGCTCAGGTCGTGCAAACAGCTCAACCAATCTTGAAAAAGTGGCTGCCCACTGCTGGCAGCGAGCTCCCTATGCCACGTCTGCGTGCAACGTCAGCCTCATCTCGGTCATTTCGTAGTCGTGCTACTACGTGCCTGCAAGTCGCTCTGCCCGGCATACTGTAGCACGGCCAGCACGGCTCTTGTGGCCTGGTGCTTTCGGAAAGCTTCTGGGGACAGTGACCAGACTCCAGAGTGACAGTCACATCCAGTCACAGTGAATGATGCTTCACTCGACTCGTGCCGAGCTCGTGGTCGGCACTGATCGACAGAGCTAGACGGCTTCGCCTCCTCGGCCACCCCCTTTTCGGGACCAACCGTACTCGCAGCCAAGCGGAGCGATCCACCGTGAAAAGTGTGGGCAGGGGGTGGGCAAAGCGGCAGTGCATCCCGGATGGCAGGCCAGGCCCGAGCCAGGCCTTGCTGTAATAAGTCCGACAAGTTGTCTGCACACATAATTTGATGTTGTTGGTTCAATCCTTGGATCCTCTGTTCAGCTCATGACCGCATCCTGATTGGGATCACTCTCCAGACATCCCATTCCTACCATGCAACCCCTGCTGGCTCCTGAAGATCATCGTCATGATCTACCGCGGATCGGATGTCAAGATAGCCAAGAGATCAACGCCGCGCCTCTAGAGTCTTGTCTTCAGCTGGCCAGCTGAGTTGAGCTGACTTGACTGTAGCCGATAATGTCGGGGTAGGGAGTTAGAGAAGTCGCATCTTATAGCTATTGGGATTTATTAACTTGGCTTCTATGAAAACAGCTGCCAAAGCGAAGCCGCGAAGTCATAGACCATAGTTGATGCGGTAAGTACTTGTGGGAATACTAGTCTCTTGGCATAGGTTTCTAGTTAGATTAAGGGGTAAGCGTACGCGTTGAAGGAAAAGGGTGAAAACCCTTCTCCCTTCCTCTCTCTTGTACACTCTACCTTTTCTTTCTTTTATATAATCATTTTAGTTAATATAAGAGTTATTTGCTTATTAACTTACACCGTATAATTATATAAAGCCTATTAATACTGATTAGTGCTTATACGACGGCGTAAAAGCATTATATAAGTATAAATTAATAAGGATAAAAGAGGTAATTAATTTATAAGCTAAGTTCTGCGCTATTTCCTGTTTTTTTTTTCCACTCGCATAATGGCGTAACGAGTATTATATAAGCCAAAACAGAAGACCGAATTCTTATTCGTACGTTATAATAAGAGTGCGAATAGGAATAAGGTGGTGATCCGAATTCACCGCACAAGGAATTCCCTACCCTACCTTTGCCCGTATAAAGAGTTCTCTCCCCGATTATACCCCCTAAGTAAACCTCCCCTCGTAATCCGGCACCGGAGCCCGGTAACGGCGGCTCCTCTAAACTAATCGCATAAGAGGGCATACAGGATAATACCTCTGTAATAAGTATTTTAGCTTTAAACCCGTACGAGTATATAGCTTAAGGAACGGGTATCCCGATTAATAAATAAAGAGCGTATACGAGCTTTAACTTTTAGGATATTAATATCGACCCAAAAACCACCCCACGAAACAATTTAATATATATAACCTACCTTGGATAATGCTTATTAGAATACGTATATAACGATATTATTAATAAACTCCTCCGTACGAATATTATCGAAGACTTTAAAGGTTGGATTAAGGAATATTTTAATATCGTATATAAGATATTCGTGCGTGCGCTACGAAACTTTTATACGAAGAACGGCGTATATAAATAACCTAGTATTACGGATAAAGCGGCGGCAATGGTATCGATCATATAATTAACCGCGTAACGAGCGTATATACCGGCGAAAATAACGGAAACCTAACCTACCGCGTAATAACCCACGGTAATAAACGTATAAACTATTACCCCAACTATATAAACCCCTATTTTAAGTATCGAATACCTTAAAGTCCTCTTTACTTACCCAGCCTTAACCGCACGAGGAGGATTACCACTCCCTTTAAATATTTACCCCAGGTTAGCCTCGGCGTATAATCCCTTTAAGCAAGCACCCTCGCCGTATAAGGGATTAATATTAATCCGAGCATTACTGGCTATAAGCACCGGTATAAAGTTATAATACAACCTTCCTTTTATTAGAAAGATCGAGAACGGCGTTATAAACCCCACGAAATTCACTATATTTAATTATACGTGGAAAAAGCATAATAATTATACTAGGGCCTTTTTCGATATCTTATACGATAAGGTAATAATATTCGTAAACCTTTATCGCAGTATTAGGATTAACCCGGACAAATATTATACGGTATTCCCGATGATTTTAAAGGGTTATACGGAGTTATTTTTCCTTACGCATATTAGATTATTATAATAATAGGATAAAATATACACCTTACTCGATATAAAGTTTAATACGGAAGTTAATTACTTTATATATTAAATCGTATAAACGGATATAATCTTCGCACGAATACTTCGGGATTAACCTGGTATTAGTAAGCCGGACGCGCTAGAGTGGTTTATCGATTATATAAATAAAATATAGCGCGCGCTCGGCCCCGAATACTACGGCGAGCTCTAGCTATATACCATTATTACTCGCGCGTACGCTAATAAACCCGAATTTAAGTTAGTATTTATTATACGGGAGCTAACGTGCGAGGTATTATTCTTAAAGCTTTACGTATCCCTCCACGTGGCCTTATTTAAAACATCCGCGTAAAATACCTTCGAATAAAACGCAACGGCGTATTATAATAATAGGAAATATAACTAACCGCGTAATAAAACCTCGTATAATAGGCGATTACCGGTTTCCTAAACCCAACGAGTTTAGTTTATACCCTAATTATCCGGAATATAACCGTATAATAATAAAAAGTCCCGAGAGGAATATTCTAGCCATTAATCGTATAATAAGGATCCGGATACGAAGTGCTTTATTTACAGTAAAAAGGAATACCGATTATAAAAGTATTCCAAGGACGAGATCGCTTATATAAGGTAACGTTATCTTATATCGGTATTAAATAATAACTGGGATTCGTATATTAAGGATATTAAAGGACCGGAACCGTACGATTCCGATTCCTCGGAGGAGGATTAGGAGGAAAATAAATCGCATAACCACAAAGGCGAAAAAACAAGAGCTTAATACCTCGCGGACCAAATCTTCCTTTATTACATAATTAAAGAATTACCTAGAGGCCCTATTTATAACGGCACCCCGGACCAGTTCACCTTAAAGAATATGTATAAAAGAGAATACTAGGGTATTCTTTAGGATATAGGAGCTGCGCGAGTATTAACCGTTGGCAAGAAGTAAGCTAAAGTATACGCGCAAGAGAACCCGGAAGCGAATATCTCCTAAATTCCCGGAGGTATATTCGTATAATTCGGCGGAAAAAAAACTATACCGTCGATTAAAGAAATGGAAATTAATATACTAATTGGTTATATAAAGTTTTTTATTATAAACGCATTAACCCTATTCTTTTTCTCCTTATACGATGCCGATAAATTAAAGGTATACTTTAATAACGTACTGAATATAATCGTTTATAAGAACCGTATAATACTTATAATACGGAAATAGGGATATGCTTTTTTTTACGTTTGTACGGTAAGAGATATCTTATTCTCGGAATAAGAGCTTTATATACTTTATTAGCGCTTTAAATACCCTCTCGCCAACCGATTATATAACCTTTTAAAAAAAGCCGGGTATAGGGATATATAATAAAGCGTTTTTAAAAATATCGAGAAAATATATTATTATTATTAATCGCACGGCCTAGCTCCCAGGCGATTTAAGTTCTCGATTAAGGATAATTATAATTTTAATTACAAGGTTATTATTAATATCGTATATATCGGCGGGAAGAATATCCTTTATATAATTAACTTAGCGATTAGATTTTAAGCGGCGGAATTCGTATAATTAATACTTATATAAAATATTTAAGAAGCGTTATATACCTGCTGGATTTGGGTATATTAAGGCCCCCCGGATATTATCTTATATAATACCGGTATAAACCTGGTTTTTAAGGAATTCCGTAATAATACGCGATTAATAAGCAGTACGTATAAGGAAGTGCTTATTAAAGCGTACTAGGGAATTAAGAAAATTAAGCGTTTATACAGCCCGTTAAGGCGTATATACGATATTATTAGGTATAATCTCCCTTATATAAATAAGAAATCCGTCCTTAAAATAGCTATTAAGGCGCTAAATAATACTACCGGCCCTAACGGGCTCGTATTAATACTTTTAGTATTCGGAGTATACCCTTACACGATTTAAGATTCCCTATTATTTCTAAACTTAGTCGCACGAATTTAAGTAATCCGCAGGGTAATAAAAGCTATTAAAGAGGTTTATGCGAAAGTAAACGTTTTAAGAGCGCTAAAGGCATAAAACGGCCTTTTATACGATATGCTCTAGCTCCCCCTTAGATTAAAAGTTATAGTATAAAGAAAAAAGGAAGGCTAAAAAGGCCCTTTTAAAATCCAAGCATATAAAGGCATGAATATTATCCTGGATAACCGCATAAAGTTTAAGTATACGTAGATAAAGCCATATTACCGCGCGCCCGCCTTAGATATTATAATGGAACCCCTGGTCCGTTTACACGAATTATTCCTTAAAAGACCATTATTCCCGGAACCCGACCAGGTCCCGTTAATATAATAAAATATACCTTTGCGCACTCTATAAAAAGAGAGCGATTACCTAATACGAGATCCTTATAAGGATATAAGCAACGAGGAAATCCTGGATAAGATTATTATGCGAATAAACTAGTTCGTAATAAAAAAGGAGGAATTTGCGTATAACCTAGCCGTATAACTCCGCTAAAAAGGAGTGATTATAACCCCCGGAGATTTATTCGAAGAATCGGATAAGCAGGAAATTAAAAGCTTATTTAACGCCGGCGTTTTCGAATTCGTGTTATACGACCTAAATATACACGGCGGTATAAAAATCTACGGTTCTCGCTTTATACGAGAAGTTAAGGGTAAAATAATAAAACCGTATAAGAAATTAAGATTCGTTATATAAAAACATAACAATACCGGGAAAAAAGAAATCCTTACTTAAGCATTAACGATTTAGCGTATAAGTTAACGTATTTTGCTTATACTCGCATTATTATTTAATAAATCGTACGGTATATATATCAAATTACGCGATATTACTTAGGCGTATATATAAGCTATAGATAAATTATTCCGAATTATTTTTTTCTAATTCCTTAAAAAGATTACGTACCGGTATCCTAAGGGTATAATTCTTCGGGTTTTATAACCGCTATACGGTTTAGCGGAATCTGGTTTATATTAATATAAAACTTATTATACCCACTACCGTACGCGATTAGGAATAAAAATATTAATATACAATTTATATCTCCTTTTTATAACCAAAAGTATTTTTTCGTATAACCCCGTTTTCGCGATTACCGGCCTCTAAACGGATAATACGCTAAGCATTATTATTAAGGCCTTTTCGCGTAAGGAAGAAAAGGAACTCCAGGTAGCTAAGTTCCGTGCGAAGCCGAAAACCAAGCTTTTATATAAAGAATTAATCGAGTTTAATAGCGTACGAGTTATTCTAGACGGCGATAACATTCTTATCGCATAAAAAGGGTAAATAGATTTGCTTTATATTATCGACCCCAATACTCCCGATACCGTATAATAATACGTATTATAACGTGCGCGCGGAGCGTATATCTCGTTAATTTGCTAACCTAAGGCAGTATATAACCTATTAATCGCAATATAAAAAAAAAAGCCCGAGAAGAGTAATATTAATAAATTAAACGCATGAATAGAATAGTAAATATATAACGCGTTAAAAGGACTTTAATATATCCCCTTTTAGCTTAATTAAAAAGAAAGGTTTTGGGTAAAAGCGTGGGTGTGTATTATAATAGAGAACTTTTCTCTGGCAGAGCCGGGGAGAAGTTCTCTTCTACTCACTAGCCTGCGGCTAGCGCTTATGGCTAGTGTGGTTACCTAGCGTAGCTGGCCCTAGTGGCCGGGCTACGCTTATCTACCTAGCTTATTTACAGTAAATCCCCACCTTAGGACTTAATCCCCTAAAAGGGACGTATTAAAGTGCCGCCGGCATAAAAAAGCCGTATTGTCCTTAATACGTACCGAATAGCTTAAAAAGCATACAATTCGCTTAAAAAACGCCTAATCGCTTAAAAAGTGTTTAACGGCTTAAAAAGCGTGTAATTTGCCCAAAAAACGCTTATTCGCTCAGTAAGCACGCGGACGGAGGCAACGAGTAACGGGAGCAGAAATCTCCAGAAAAGCCTTCGAATCACCCTTATCCTTAGGGATCTTAAGAGGTCTACTACGGCGCTTAGCAGGAGTAGTCTGCTTATATTTAGCGGGCGGAGTAAATATTTTAGGAGGACGGTTATAGCGCTTAACGGGCTGACGGGGATTTTTTTAAATAGCCTTAACGGCGGCCTTAAGGTTAGGCTTACCACTAGGTTAATGGGTTTAGTACTCGTTAATAAGGTATTAAGCGCGTTTTATTTGTTAAGAAGAACGCTATTAATTATTTTTATAACCGTATTCCTTCCACTTAATTAAGTAGTCTTAATTATCGCGAGAGCGGTTAAGATGGTGATTAAGAACGGTCTCGATTTTATAGTGCTCCCCTTTTTTATTGTTAAAATCCTTATTATTCTTATCGGCTTTAATAAAGCTAGGGGGTGGTAAAGTACGGTAAAAAGGGTTTTTTCCCTTAAAACCGGCGGTAAGCTAAGTAATGAATATTATTAGGTGTATATCCATAATCTTAGGTAAGTCCAGTTTATATATAAGGTAATTAATCCTTTTTTTAACGGTTTAAGGATTAGCACGCTATTAGGAGTATTTGCGAGAAGGCTTACCTGGCAGGTGGTAATTATGATAAAGACGGAGATATACCTTATTACCCTTATTAAACTCTATTAACGCGTGCTTGCGGTTATAAAGGCGTTTAACTCGAGCGGAAGCAAAATCCATAGCTAATTCGGTATCCTTGCGTAGATGCTTTTGTATATACCGGATATTATCGAATTTATCGGTATTAACGTTAAGTAAAACGTTGTTGGGACCAGGTAATCGGAAACCGAAGAATTACTTATAAGCGGAGGAATTAATTGCGCTTAAGTAAGCGGAATTTAAGTTCTATTGCAGTGTAGGCAGTAAATTAACCTAATTACTTTTTAGATTTATAAAGGTATGGTACCGAATAACGATTTCCATGGTTTAATTCTTGTATTTTAATAGTTTATTTACCTAAGGGTGCTAAGTAATAGTTATTAGCAGGCGTATACCGAGCGCGTGCTAAATACCTTACCAGAATTCTAAAGTGAATTTACGGTCTTGGTCGGAAATGATTCCGGTAGGGGTGCCCTAGTCGGTAAGCATTAGGTAAGTGCCTAAAAGGGTGCCTTAATCTTAAGCGGTATACTTCGTATTACTAGGAAATAATAGGAAGCGTTTTAACGTAAGGTAAGTAACCGTTAGCAAGGAGTTATAAAATTCCTTATTTTTACCCTTTAATTGCTATAAGGTTCTAGCGGATTTAACTATTAGAAGTCCTATAATAAAGTCGATTATAATCGTGGTTATTAGCTTCGGATTCGGGCGAATAGGCTCGTAATCTCCCAGTGGCTTATTATAATCGGTTTGGTAAACTATATAAGCCGGGTAATACTTAATATACTTTTTTATTAGGTATATTTTACGGTAAATTATATATTAGCTTAAGTTTTATACTATATAATATACGCCGAAATAATGCTTATTATTATATATTATAGTAAGAATCTCGGGGATTATAAAATACGGGATATATAATCGATATTAATTAAGCCGGTTAACGTTATATAAAAGGTTATTAATAACCGCAAAGGGATAACCGCGGCGTAAATAAGAAATAATATCCTCGTAACCTTTGCGTATAGTTTATAAGATATGCTTATATTTAGTATTATCCTTATACGCGTTAATAAACTTCGTGCGGAGCGAGTTATTTATAACGGTTTTAATAATAGCGAACCAGACTTAATCGAGTATAAGTTCCTTATTAATCCGGATAAGCTTGCCGTTTTTATCGAATTAATCCTTAATAGTGTAAAATCGGTTTAGCGTATTGGGTATAAGGTTAAACCGCCCGGGTAAGTAATATACTTATAAGCCGTACCGTAAAAGGTAAATTAAGGCGTTAATAAGCCGAAGATTAATACGGTTGGTTAAAGATATATTAAGGCTTTTTTACTTAATAATACCTTTAGTAATAAAATAATCCGTTAGGATAATAATAAGGGTTTTACTAGCCTCGAGTATAGTCCGCACGCGATAGGTGGCTTATATAACGCAGGTAACCTTTAATTCCGAAGGCCCGTATCTGGTTTTAGTATTAGAGAGGCAGCGGCTAAGGAATATAATAAATCAAATATTAAAACCGGTAATTAAGCTACCCGGTTCCCAGGTGTATCCATTCTGAGTATGGAATATTATAACTTTAAAGCCTTTATAAATAAAGCCGTTAACCTGTATATAAAATAACTTATTCGTATTGTGGTAATAAATTATTATATACTGATAGATAAGCTTTTAGAAAGCCTTAAAAGCCTTTAGCTCTTGCTTAATAGGCTTGTACTAAATGGTTTTAATATAAGCTTATCTTTTAGCCACGTTTTTAACCGGTAACTTATTATCCTTGCGGCCCGCTGCCAAAAAAGCGGTCTTATGCTGCTGGAAAGGCGCGGCGATTTAAGCGTAATAGGGCAAAATGGTTTGTAAGAAACCGGTACCTTTAAGGTATTATTCCAGAGCCTTAAGCTAATAAGGGAATGTAATATTACGGAATGCATTAAGGCGCTTCTTAATAAATAATATACCTAAAGCATTAACGCGAAAGCCGAGCAAAGTAATGCTAAAATAACCAAGGAAGGATTTCTTAGGGGATAATAAGATATAAAACCGTTAAAAAAGGCTAAAAATCTGCTAGAAATACTCTAAGTGTTTTTTAATAATATTGGAGAAAATAATAATATCGTTGATAAAGGCTCGATAAAACTTTTTTATAAGCTTTAGCGTTTTATTGATAAAGCGTTAAATATAAGCCGGTGAGTTACGGAATCCTATTAAGGCTATTATAAAGCGTTTTAAGCCTTTAGGGCTTATTATAGTGAATCGGTCCCTATATTTAAAATATACGCCGAACTGGTAGAAAAACGAAATAATGTTAATAGCGGTAATATACTTTTTACCGTATAAAGCCGAGATTATCTTACCTTAAAACGGGAAAGGGTAGTTATTAAGTACGGCCACGGCGTTAAGATCGCGAAAATCTATTACCGGTTAAGCCTTAAAAACTCCGCTAATAATACGCTAAATAATAAAGAAAGGATATATAAAAGGGTATAGCTTATTAACCCATTCCATACGGCCTTACTCGTAAAAAAAATCGAATATTTTATCGAGAGCTTTGCGGTCTTAAACGCTTAGTGGGTAAGGTTGGCTATTAAGCTTATAATGCTGCTAGCCGTCGATAAAAGGTATTTTTATTTACTAATCCTTAGGGATATTGATAATACCTTAATTTATCCAAATACTAGGATAATTATTTAAGAGGTTAAGGATTTAGGTAATTAATACCTTATTCTCGTTATAAATGTAATATCCCTAATTAATAATAATCTCGGGGACGTCTACCGGTCGCTTAATACCGAGTAATAACGTATTTTCTCGGATACGAGGACGGGGAACGTAACCATAATCGGCTTAATTAATTTACTCGATTATGCTATATATCGCGTTAATAAAAGGAGTTTTTAAAATGGCATTAATTAATTCTTAATCTATAATATTAGTAATATTAATAATTGCTCCTTTTAAAGCCGCTTTAGTGGCCACTGCCGTTATAAAGGGTATTAAAGCGAAATTAGTGTTTATTAAGATTACCGCCGGGAGGCTAACGTTTTTAATAACCTAAAAGGCTGATTCCGAAATACTCTGGGCATTAGCGGTTAGGAGTGATATTCCTAATGCGGTTATAATAATAATCGCCTTTATATATCCCTTTTATAAAACAGTAAAGTAACCGCTATCCTTATATTTAGTAATAAAACCCATTTTAAGGCCTTTGGCCAGGGTTTACTATATATCGGATATATTTTTAATAATAATAAAGTAAAGGGTCGAAAAGGAAATAACGGAATTAATAGCCAAAGGGTAAAAGGGCATAAATATAAAACTGCGATTATTAGGGAGCGATTTATACTTAGCCGGTATAATCGCGGTTTAACCTGGGGCTAGAATAATTTTACGAGTTAATATAACCTTACGAGTATAGGGTTTAATACATCGCTTAATATTAAAAAATACTAAAAAACCGTTAAGTTCGCGGAATATAATACGCTCGTCGGGGTAAAAGATATTAGCGCCGTATAGCTTAAGGAATTCGTTACCGAATAATACGCAAGGCTCTAATTCGGTATTAAGGACCTATCTGCTACGGGTAATCTTAATCATAATATACTCGCTAGTACTCTTGGTACCTAGCAGGTAAAACGAGAATATAACCCATTTATCGCATATAACTTTACCTTTACCTATACCTTTAACGTAATCGTATCGGGTTTTAACGGTATACTTAAGGGTATTAAGGAATTCCTTACTAATTAGGATTTAACCGGTACCTAGGTTAGCGCAAATCTTAATGCTTTTACTCTCCGGTAAAGCTTTAATATTAACGCAAAGATAAGTATAGCTCGAAAAAAGGGGATTATCCATATTCTTTATAAAGGGAGTAATGCGAACGCGGGGAGTTCCATTATTAACAAAATGAGATTTCTTATTTATAACGGTAAGATTAGGCTCTTCTCCCTTAGGGATTGGGGCAGGCTTGCGTTCGCCTTTCTTAGCATAGGTATAAATACGCAAGTACTCGAATAAGGCGTTTTATAAGGTATAATGCTCGTAATAATACCCGCAGGTATAATAACCCGCAGGGTTAATTAAAGGGGTTTAAATAGCCTTAGCAACCGGTTTAAATTAGCATTTACGAGCATATTTTTTCTTCAGGCATTGCGAAGGGAATTAACGGGCGCAGTGCTCGCATTTAATAATATTATTATAAACCCAGAAGCCAACGTCTAAATCCGATAATCGGTCGCTTTCAGAAACGGAAGACTACGAACGCGAGTCCTCACTCTCAGCGGGGGAGCCTTAAGGCTCAGGGTTACGGTTATCCTATGCCAAATATGCCTTATTATATTTTTTACCCGAGTCACGCTTATTATTATAGCGGGTTTATTGGTTTTTATCACGATTATTGCGAGTATTGCGAGTATCGCATCGATTAAAACGATCTTTAGTATCTCGATTACCACCTCGATTAATATCTCGATTATTACAGCGGTCGCGGTCGCGATCGCGGTCGCGGTCGCAAGTACTATTACGCCTATAAGAATCGTTAAAACGATAAGGTTATAATAAACGGTTAGTAAAAGAGCGATTATTCTGGGTATAAAAGAATCGAGTATTAGATTAGGTGTCGGATTTAATCAAATTACCGTACCGCTTATTAGCAGCTCCTAATAAAATAAATCGAAAAACCTTTACGGCCTTTATATACTTAACCAGGGTTTTATCCTGCTCGGGGGCTTTTAAATACGTTTTAATCTTAATATTTATTATGGATTAAATCTGGGTTATTATACTAAGCTAATTAAGATTATCCTTATCTAGAGTCCGTATAGCTTTAGTAAAGTAAAACTTCTTTTAAATAAACTTGTTAACCGCTCCATTATTTTTAATAATATCGCGGAAAATAAGATTACCCTTAATAAATTTACGTATAGCGGTAGCGGGCTACGGTATAAATTACTAAATAAAAACCTTAAGTATAACCTTAATACCACCAGTTCGGTAACTCTAACGGGCAGGAACCGTAAGCTTAATATTCCACTAAAGCATAACGCTCCCACCCAAAAAAGTCTAGAAGATTAACGATAATTAACAAGTATAATCTTCCTTACGCTCGGGATCCTTTAAGTATAATTAAAGCTATTACTCGAAAACGTAAACATTAGTAAAAATAATTTTTTTACCGCTAACAACTATACTAAGATTGTAATAATCCTTTTAATCGGGATTAAAAACGCCGATCTCCTCTCGCTTAAAGCGATAAAAGCGATTACCACCCGAAGTAGCAAAAAAACCTTAAGCCTAAAAGGCTAAAGCGTATAGAGTAGGTTCTCGGCTATAGCCTTTAAATCCACCACCTCTAAACAATCCTTATCCTATACGGTTTAAGGGAGTATAAAACATATAACACTTAAAGCGGGGCTAAATAAACTATTATTATTAAGGAGGCTGGAAGCCGTATATAAGTTAATAAGTAAAGGGCTTAAAACTCATAATAGGGTATTATAATTAAATCTAAATCACGGCGGGCTATTAAATAAGCCTAGCGGTAATCGGGGGAATCATTAAGCCTTATAGCTTAAAAATAACCGCCTAAATATTCCACTAATACTAGAGGTCGGTTATTAAAACCGGGGCCGGGCGCTATATCGCAGGTCGCGGGGCTATAAGGCGAGCTCTAAAAACTTTAAAAGAATTTTAGTAAAAGGCAGCGGCCTACTTACCTTAACTAAATTCGTTATAAAAAAAAGCCTAGCTTTAAGGGTTCCAACTTTATATATTACGAAAGCAGTCCTCTAAGTTAATTACGCCAGATAGCTTAAACTATTAACGAGTAATGGGTTTAATAACGGGGGCTACCTTAGGTTACCTACCGGCAATAAGCTCCCGGCGTAAGTAATAATTCGAAGCCTTTAAGGTAACGCTGCTTATTAAACTACGGGAATCAGCGATTACGGCTATTACCTCGCGGTAACATACCTTAAAGGCATAAGCTTTCTCTTCCTATATATATTCTAGTATATTTATACGGCGATTTAAGTATTATAAAATGCGGTCGTTTTTCTTAATCTTCTCGGGTCGATTAAACACACCGCTATAGGCTCCGGTTAACTAAACTTTAGCCTTTACCGTATAGGACTCGTTTTTAAGGGTCTGTATAAAGATACGGTTAAAAGGTTCGCTAAACTCAGTTAACTAGGGTTAAAAATTCTATAAAAGCTACCGCTTAATCGGGCTCATAAAAACGTTATCTCTTTATAAAATAATTACCGTTTAGGCAGGGGTAATAATAGGAGCTTAAGCCTTTTAAGCGCTTTGCTTTAATACCTACCGGTAAGCTATAAGCAAGGGGACTTAAGCGGTTAAGTTAAAAGATACGGCCTGCTTAAGCTAGGTTATACCAGCGTTTTACGGTAATAAAGGAGGGTACCGGATAATAAACTAGGGGGCGTTAAAATCGTTATTATAACTCTCGGGCATAGCGCTTAGTATAAGTCCGGATACTATAATACTTATCGTTAATATTAATCGCGGTTAATTTACTATATTAATATTGAATATGGCGATTAAGTATATAAAAAAAATTATATTAATAAAAAGTGGTGGAAAATGCTTATAAATAAATTAAAGTAATCTCCACTTTTTTCGTTACCTACTACGTAATTACCAAATAAATAATAATAAAAAATAATAAATTACGGGGCGGTAAAAGGCACACGAAAAACGCGTGTTTTTTATTAATACTCCAACGTAATTATTTATGAAGTAAAATAATCGGTTAAAGGTTAAAGGCTCCAAAACGCGGCCAAAAAACACGTACTGGTTAGGATACCGTAAACGTTAGCGCTAATTATAAAGTAAGTTAGCCCGGATACGGTAATATATTTAACGCGATTTAAGTTATACGCTAATAGAGTAGGGAACGCTAAAGCGTAAAAACTTACGCATACGATCCGTATCGAGAAAAGAAATCTTCGTAATAATCTCGTAATAATATTTTTCCTAGTAATACGATAACAACCCTCGAAAAAAATCCGATAATCGTACACGCAGATATCCTGGGTAATACAATAATAACCCTCGAAAAAGGTCCGATAATCGTATACACGCGAATAATCGATTAAACCCTACTTTAGATAACTCTCGAAGAAAATCCGACCTTAATAGCTTAAATCGTAATATTTTTTTGCATAATCGTTCCTCGAAAAAGACGCAATTAATAATATTAATCCGATAATATTATTTTTATGGTTTTATAACTATAATAGAGCGAAAACAAATACTACCATTTAAAAAAAAAGGTTTTAGGTAAAAGCGTGGGTATATATTATAATAAAGAACTTTTCTCTAGCAAAGCCGGGGAGAAGTTCTCTTTTACTCACTAGCCTACGGCTAGCGCCTATAGCTAGTGTGGCTACCTAGCGTGGCTAGCCCTAGTAGCCGGGCTACGCTTATCTACCTAGCTTATCTACAGTGAGTCCCCACCTTAGGACTTAGTCCCCTAAAAGGGACGCATCATTAATCGTATAAAGCTATTTATATTTACGGATAGCTTATTTGCTAATAACGCGGACCTAACCTCCTAACTTGGATTCGTTATTATAATCGGTATAAAAAAGCGTACGAACGCAGAATTCACGATCGAGGGTAATATTATATACTGGAATTCCTTTAAGTATAAAAAAGTTATAAGGAGTATTCTAATTAGTAAGCTATATAATATAATAACTGGATTCGATTACGCGATTACGCTTAGTATTATATTTTAATAAATCACTTATATGCTTAATATCCCCTAAATTCTAATAATTATTTGCTCGGATTCACAATTATTATACGAATGCCTTATAAAGCTTAATATAACCACCGAAAAGCGATTTATAATAGATATTATATTATTTCGCGAGTTATACAAGAATAAAAAAATATCCGAAATACGCTAAATCGACAAAAGGGATAATCCCTTAAACGCTTATATAAAGTAAACCCCGAACCTAGCATTCAAGAAATTTATTTTAACTAATATACTTACCGTATAAGTTAAAGCCTTTATGGAAAGGTTCGGTAACCTATAATAAAAAAATCTCGTATAATAACGAATATATAAAGAGAACCTTTTAAAAATATACGCACGAAAGGGAATCGATTCTTTTTTTTAATCGCGTAAAATAAATTTCATTCCTTAAACCATAAGTACGAGCTATTAATATATTTTCTTTAAATTAACTACGCGAATTATTCCCTAACCCGAATTAAACGCGGTATATATATTAAGCCGCGCGCGATTAAGCCACGCACACAGCGTAAGCATTACGAGTAAAGCCAGGAATAATATAATACTATGTATACAGCGAACCGGAAAAAACCGGCTGGTTTTAATAATACTTATAAGGGTGGCACGGTTATATGGCCACTTAACCGCGTAAGGCAATAAAAAGGGTATCCCAGTTACCCTCCCGGCGTAAGGTTAATATAATATACAAGTAAACTAAAGCACCCGCGTGGTTATTACCGGTATTTTACAAGAATACTAGTATATTAATCGAAAGCATATATATAACCTAACGCTTAAAAGGCTATTATAAGAGTTAATATCGCACGATTTTAACTAGTAATTATAAAAACGTACGTTAAGCGAATACCGCTATTAAAAATATTATATATCGGGGTACGCGGTTTATATAATCCCCATAACACCCGCCTGCGTGGTACCGTACGCATAATACCCAAAAGGGTTCTCAAGAGTTTTAAAAGCCCCGTACGGGTTCAGATAAGGTTACTACTATTACGGCTACTAGTTACCGTTAATATTATTATTATTTATAATAGTAATAATATTACGATATTTAAAGATAATAAGTATATAAGTAATTAAAAAAGAACGAAAAAGAGGCGTACGAGAAAAAACTAAAGGATAAGGATAAAGAAAAAAAAGCCCTTTAAGCGTGTAAGAAGGCTTTTTTTTATGCCCATAAGGAACTATCCTATCTCTTATTATCGATTTATCCACTATTACATATAACTTATTCGAAATTATCCCTATACGGAGACTAACTTACTCCTCGCGTAATAACGCTTATTTATAACTTACCACCGCGATTTTATTACCTTTTATTCCTTACCGCACGATTATTACTAACTTTATATGCGCTATATATATATAAAGGACTTCTTATTTCCTATTTATAATTACTTACCTGCACGAATTAAGTTTTCCTTTATTTACTTTATATATATAAAACCTAGCCGGCGAGACCCTTATATAATAAAAGAAAAGTTACCAGTATAGGAATACTAATCTTTTGGCATAGGTTTTTAATTAGATTAAGGGGCAAGCGTATACATCGAAGGAAAAGGGTAAAAACCCTTCTCCCTTCCTCTCTCTCGTATACTCTACCTTTTCTTTCTTTTACATAATCATTCTAGTTAATACAAGAGCTACTTGCTTGTTAACTTACACCGTATAATTGTACAGAGCCTACCAATAGTACTGTGACTACGTTACACTTGCCAGCTACTTATTCTCGAGCCTTCGGGCCGGCCTGGGAGAGGGGGAATTCTGCGTTACCAACACTCATCGTGAGAACTGGGGACTGCCTCAAGCGATACTGGCTGCCAATCCTTAATCCTCCTTACAGAGGGCGATGCGTGTCAGATTGATTGAACCTGTGGGCTCTTAACTCTATTCCCAAGAAGCGGTACATAAGCCTTCCTTAATTCAGCGCATATATAGGTTCTATAGTAAGTCGGCAATTAGAAGCAGCTATAGAATACTCCCATATCAATTGCGTTCCCAAGAACAAGTCAACTCTATCTTCATCCTGATCTTCGACATAAACTGGAGAGGCAAACTCTAAGCATTCATACCCCATTGTAAAAGTCTAGTCTCGCTCAGGATAGAGCCGAACTGCCATAGTTACAAGGAAAGGGCTAGTCATTGGGGATAAGTATCTAGCATGCAAGATTGTAGCATTCAAGCCCCCTTCTGTGATTTGTTATGCTTAATACTTACGGGCGAACTCACGATACACGCCCCACAGGGCTTCTATCGACTTAAGAAACCCAGCTCGAGCTACAATAAACATCAACATTTTGACTAGGTATGCAAGAGGCTAGACGTATGGCTACTGGATTCATAAAGCCCCAGGAAGTCAGCTTTCTGATTAGGCTTGTTTGATACTTGAAATCTTCGCATGGCTACAGAGCTTCCAGTCCATCATTCATCAGTAGAAGAGTCTCAAGATGAACTTGATCATGTGGTTGTCACAGAAATTCCAAGTTGGAAGAGCCAACAACTGAGTTGCCCCTTGGTGACTACCGGTACACCCTACTTTAGTTCTCGAGTATAGCTAGGTAGGAATGTCCAGATGAGTCACTGTTCAAATTGTTTCTTATTAGTAGCTTACTGATCGAGTCTTGGCAGTTACCGTAGCTTAAGTGGTTTCGACAACTCTATTAAGTACCTGCCTGGTAAGATACTAGGTGGTGCCTAACTATTAAATTAATAGGTATCATTATATAACATTTCCAGACTTGTTACCTTATATATAAAACTGCTGAGTTGCCACCAAGGGTGAATAACGCTTTGAGAAACCATAGTATGTACTTACCTACCTCATCATCCTATGTGGCACTTAACGTCAAAGTAATGTCACTCCGTTGCGGATACAGTGTATCGTCAGTCACGACTACAGTATGAACACGGTATCAGCGACTCTTGTGCTATGCGCTTATGTAATAATCAAGCCACAGAGATAGGTTCAGCCACACGGTCCGGCCGATCCAGCTAATGTGGTACCCCTGTCCCGGCCGTGTGTGTGTCGTGTGTACGTTCATACCAGCAGCTAACATCGTGTGTTTTACTTGTCCTTTGCGCAACGAAACACCTCTTCTGCCCCTCCAGCAATCTTATGTAGGATTGCCTACTCCGACATGACAGCGCCTTGCCCTTGAGATGACGAGCCACGTTCCGCTCCTCAACGATGGATGATCTCAATGGCCTCGATTGGTCCTCGACCAACTCCAACAAAGGCTCCAAGCCTCAGCCCATGAATCCCATGAACCCACCGTCCTTCTACCCACCCCTGCGACCGACGCCGTCCCCTCAGCCCTCCGCCCGAGCTACGCCTCTGTCTGGCCAGCCGTCTGGTGCTGCTGCCTCGAGACCGCCCTCCAAGCCCGCCGCCGACAGCTTCAGCAATCTCGTGAACTTCGGGGGCTCCAAGAGCACCGCCAACCTCAGTCTTCGCGAGAGGCAGGAACAGCTCGCTGCCGAGAAGCGCCAGAAGGAAGAGGAGCAGAGGAAGCAGCTACATTCGCAGTATGGAGGCGGCCAATTCTGGGACAATCTGGGCCAAGGCTCTGCCAGCGCATCGCGAACGGCGTCGCCTGCGACGGCTCCTTTTGGCGCCTCAGGGGGTCGCAATGGGTTCAAGCAGGACGGCGACGACGACCTCTTTGCCGCCTTCAACAAGGACACCAAGGTCGACAATGCCAGCCATTACCCCCCTCCGGCGCAGCCGCTGTCTGGAAAGAGCACTCCAGCCAGTGCCGCCGGCCTTGATCTCTCCAACGCGAGCGCGTGGAACAAGCCTTCCACATCACCGGGCGGGGACTTTGGCGAGGACGATGACCCGTTTGGCTTGAATCAGATGAAGCCGCAACAGCAACAACCCGCCGTGTCGCAGGTGGCCGAAGATGATGACTTTCTTGGTGACTTGGGTAAACCCGTTGAGGAGGTGCGGCGCAGGGCCCAAGCTGCCCAGTTCAAGCCTGGCAAACCCATTGAGGAGTCAGACTCGGATTCGGAGCCAGAACCGCCTACGCGGAGACGTGGATCTGACCCTTTCGACAAGGCCATTGCCGAGTTGGTAGACATGGGCTTCAGTGCCGAGAATGCGCGACGAGGTTTGACTGAAAGTGGCGCTGGCCTAAACGTTCAAGCGGCAGTTGGTTGGCTATTGGACGATGCACACAAGCAGTCCCGAAACCAGCAACACCCAAGGGACTCGCCCGCCGATCGCAACAGGAAGGAGGGTGGACGTCCCCAGAACAACGGGGGAGCGGCTTGGATGAGGGCTGATGAGAATCGTGGCATGCCGCCGCGTAGGGATACCCAATCGCCCGCTTCGGGTGATGACTTGTCGAAGAAAGCCGCCGCTGTGGGTAACAGCCTCTTCAAGACGGCAAATTCCCTGTGGAAATCTGGGCAGAAGCAAGTACAGAAGGCTGTTGCCGACTTCCAACAAGAAGGCGGCGATCCCAACCAACCAAAATGGATGCGCAACGCGCAGCAAGACCAGATGCAAGATGGTCGACAGAAAATTCAGACTGCCACAGACGAGGCCTTGATGCTCGAATCAGGAGCGCGGCCAGAGAGGCAGTCATCGAGACCTGCTCAGCCTCGACGTGATGCATCTCGGGACTCACCGGCCTTGCCCACACGATCATCCACCCAATCCCCAGGCGTTCCCAGATGGCAACAGACCGCGCCGCAGAGCGCCGCTGACCCTCGGGCAAGGTTAAGCAAGCAGGCTGTCGAGGAGCAAAGCGCGCAGGCGTATGTCAGCCCAGCCAGAAGGAAAAAAGCGACCCCCCAGCCAACTCCCCAGCCCGGTCCAGAACCCGATCTTCTCTCCAATGCGTCGGCGCCGAAAAATTCTCAAGCAAGACCCCAAAGATCTGCTCAGCCACCTTCTTTCACATCAAAGCCTCCTCCTTCAACCAGTTCCTCGCGTCCCATCGCCACCAGGCCTCCTCCGCCCACGAGAAAAATACCAGCAGTCTCTTCTTCCATACTCCAGGCTTCGACCAAACACCGGCTCGACGGAACATCACATTTCAAGCGTGGAGACTACGATGCGGCACACACCTCTTACTCGAATTCTCTCGCTGGAATACCACAGAACCATCCCATCTGCATTGTGCTGCTGACCAATCGCGCTCTCACCGCCTTGAAGACGGGTAGCCCTAAGCAGGCTGTCAGCGACGCGGATGCCGCGATGGGCATCATCGGTCCCTCGCGAGGCGAGGGGGAGAAGGTTGCCCTCGCAGACGGCGAGTCCCGCGACATGAAGGACCTCTACGGCAAGGCACTCAGCCGCAAGGCCGAAGCGCTGGAGCAGATGGAGAAGTGGGCCGACGCGGGCACCGTCTGGCAGCAATGCGTCGAAGCCGGTGTCGGAGGCGCGACGGCCATCGCCGGCCGACAACGCTGCCAGAAAGCCCTGGCACCCAAGCCCAAAGCCAAGCCAGCATCTCGGCCGGCCCAGCAGCAGCAGCAGCAGCAGGCCAAGCCGCGGCCGAAGCCCTCGGCCATGGCCGACTTTGCGCCGCAGGAGAGCTCGGAGGCGGTGCAGCGGCTCCGGGAGGCCAACCGGGCGGCCGAGGCGGCCGACGACGAGCGCTTCGCGCTCACCGACAAGGTGGACGCGCGCATCTCGGCCTGGCGCGACGGCAAGCGGGACAACCTGCGCGCCCTGCTGGGCAGCCTCGACCAGGTGCTGTGGGAGGGCAGCGGCTGGCGGAAGGTGGGCCTGCACGAGCTGGTCATGGCGAACAAGGTCAAGATCCACTACATGAAGGCCATCGCGAAGTGCCATCCCGACAAGGTAGGTTAGGTGGTGGGCTCTGATTTGAATCTGATTAAACCCCGTCCCCGTCCCCCATGTCCGTGGAGACGAGACACGAAAGACGCGCGCGCTGACCTGACTCCTCTCTTTCTTCGACACGCAGCTCCCCCAGGACGCGAGCACCGAGACTCGACTCATTGCCGGCACCGTGTTCGCGACGCTCAATGAGAGCTGGGATAAGTTCAAGGCCGACAATGGGCTGTGATGTCGATGTCCTGGACCGGGTCGAGGCATCGGGTAGAGAAGAGAAAAGAGAAGAGAGAAGGGGGAAAGGGGGCGGGCATAATAGATACCTGTAGATATTCCGAGGGCATGGAGCGACGTCGGCATGAGATGATGAATACACCTGTACGAACGAACGTACACAACCTGGGCACTACTTTTACGTACCGCGACTAGTACCGCAAGCTAATCCGGGAGTCAGTTTCTCTTCCCCTTTGCGACTCTTGTCTGCTCCCGAGACATGCTGCTCCCGAGCTCTGAAACAACAGCAGGGGATTTTTCCAATTGGCTGACTGAGTCTTCGCTGGCCCCTTTGGGGGTTACCGGTACTTCTGGTTCCGCCCCCGCGGCCTGCCGACGCCCTCGCTAGACGCCGATGTTGACGGGCCGGATGCGCGACACACCGGTGTCCTGAGGCCGCCCGCGTTGGCGTCGTGGCGAGGACACGGAGGTGCTGCGGCGGCTGGCTGGCTGGCCCTGGGGGGCCGCGCAGGTAACTCACCGGTACCTGATGAGCTACAGGGTAAGGCGGCCACTGCCCTATCTCTTCTTGCCTCCCTCTCTCCTCCTCCCGACTATTCTTCGTCTCTTCTCTTTTCGTCCTCTTTTTCTTCCTCTGTTTGATAACTCGGACGGACTACCTCTGAACGGGAGACCCCGGAGCGGTTTGGTGTCGTCGCGGTGGCGACAGGCCTGCCGGTGATTGCTTCGGGCGATGCTGCCGTACTTGCTTACGACTAGTGAGAGTCGTTGGTACGGCACCGTGGTTTATGTAAGCCATATCACACAACCCTCAAGTGATCCATGCGACCCTGATGCGGCGGTTGCCCGGAGCCGACCATGTGCAGTGCATTATGCATATGCAGCAGGACACTGCATTATCTCAAGCCCGATTTACTGCGACTCTTTGTCAGACTGTGTTGATGAACGTGTCCGACATGAGAGTGGTACACACACGGGTGAGTTGAATTGTATGACGCCGGCTCTGTCAACGACATAAGCTAGATTGCAAAATAGCCTGCAAGTCTTCATAGCCCAGAGAGAAGGGAGGATGATTTCAACATAGAGACCGGAGATACTAAGAAAGTGACGGCTTACTTGATGGGCCTATCAAGCTGCCTTAGGAGGTAGGAGGACATACTCAGGTACACACATAACTGTGCCGGGAACTCTCGACTAAATACCAAGCCGTCGGTTGATCCCTAGAAATATGCCAGCCTCGGCGCCTTCCATGGAGAGGGGCAATCCTGGCAGCCTGCAGGCCGAGTTGGAAGACGCATCACGGACTCAAGTGGAAGGCCGGCAACGGAGCCTTGGCGGCCAGGGGTACCGGGGACTTTTGTACGACCCTGGAAGCAGCTCTTGAGGTGAGAAAACAACTCCCGGGGCAGCAGCAACCAATTGCGTCGAACGAGAATAATAATGACCAGAAGTTAAGGGTCCCGGCTGCCCGGCTGGTCCAATTGTAAGATGCAGCACATTCAGGTGGTGGTCACTGACACACTGTGACCATTTCCTCAGGACTTTTGTAAAAGTACAATGCAGTAGGCTAACAGCTTGCAGAAACCGGAGAAGGGCACGACACCGACGTTCGGTCCATCGAGGGTCGCCCTTTAGGCTTTTGTTACCCAGAGTCTAAATGCTCTTAACATCCGTTCCCATGTGGGAACTTCTCCAAGTAGTCGAACAGGGCAGAGGCAACCAGGGGAACTAACCAACCTTAATTAGACGAAAGTCGGAATTGACGAACATATAGGCTACTAACTCTGAAGATCTAGGTAAGCGTACCCGGCGTTTTGGGTCCCAGCCATCCCCATACCACCTACATACTTCTTAAGCACTCTCTCACCAGCTGGTCCGCGAAACGTTCTTCAAAAAAAGCCACGCAGAGACGTCGCGATGCAACTCCAGCTGGGACTTTTGCCGCAGCGCCGGCCGCCACCATCACAAGGCGCAGACTGCATACAACATGACCAGGTGTGAATTACCGTAGTGGTGACTGCGGTAAAGTCTGGACAAAGGGTCAGACCATCTCATCCCACTCGCCCTACAGTACGGACTGTACGCTCGCCTTGATTCAGCACTCCTTGATACTCACCTCTCACCACCCAACGGACCTTCCGTGTGATGTGGTTAAATAGGAGGCAGTAGGGATCCGGGAATGGGCAAGACCTACCGTCTTAGCTCACCTTACCCTACTGCTACCACCCAACCTCAGGCTGCCCCTGCCTCACGCTGCATTCCATCCCATCAGCAGCCCACTGAGACTGAGCCTCAGACCCGAGCCGCCTCCTCTTTTGATTTTCTCCAGCTACACAACCAAGACTGCGGTGCCGTCTACTCGGTACTACTCGTGCTCCCGTCTCTCCCCCCACTACACCCGTCCCGTTCCCGCTCCGGATACCTCGCCGCCGCAGGTAGACAGTAAGGTAGGTATGCCTGCCGTGCGCTCCACCGTCCTCATCACCGGCCTCAATGGCTACATCGCCGGCCGCACCGCCCAGCTGGCCCTCGAGCAGGGCCACCGCGTGAGGGGCACGGTCCGCAACCTCGACGCCGGCCACAAGGTCAAGGATTTCCTGTGCGATATGGGCTTCTCGGCAGCCAACATCGAGGTCTTCCATGTACCCGACCAGACCATTATCGGCGCCTTCGACTTGGCCGCAACCGGTACATAGCCCCCCTCCAACCCCAACTTCCACACGGCGTTCGGCGTCTGCCTCTTAATGTTCCTGCTGCTTTCCTTTTCTCCGCTGCTATCCTGATGCTCATGATGGCGTACAGGCTGCACTGCCATCTTACACCTGGCTGCCCCCCTGCGCGAGATATATAGCCTGTCGCCCGTGGAGGTCGTGAGGCAGGGCGTGGACAGCACGGTTCAGGTGCTCCAGTCTGCCGTGAGAGCCGGGCCCCAACTCCAGGGCGTCGTTCTCATGTCGTCGGCCGCGGCACTCTTCGACACCCCTCACGAGGGACGAATCCACAACGAGGCGGACTGGAACACCACCTCGAGCAGGCTTGTGCAGGAAATGGGCGCCGAGGCTGGAGGATTTAACGCCTACTGTGCCAGCAAGACCATGTCTGAGACGGCGTTCTGGAAGTTCCGCGACACGCAGCAGCCCAGCTTCGGAATGTCTGCTCTCCATCCCACGTGTGTAGCCTCCTCTACATGCTATGGGACTATAATCCAGAATGGTCACTGACAGCAGATTTGCCTGGATACCTATATAGGTATTGTATCGGCCGACCACTCATCCCCTGGGAAACACCTGAGCAGATCCCCTACGCCAGCAGCCCCATCTGGAAGGTCGTGAGCGGCCAAGACATACCGCCACCGACGATGATATACGAGGACACGGTCGACATCCGGGACGTCGCACGGGTGGCGCTCTGGGCCGCATTCAACCCCGCCAAGTCGAACGGGCAGCGCTACATCTGCTCGTCGGCGGTGGGCGGCGGCCAGGCCATCGCCGACATCCTCCGAACCTACAGGCCATCGCTGAAGGTCAAGCAGGGCTGGCCGGGCGAGGGCTATCGGGCACACTACGCCCTGAAACCCGGCGTCATTGGTTTCGCCCAACGCAAGGCCCGCGACGCGACGGGGCAGGACTGGATTCCGTACGAACACACGATCATCGACATGGCAGACTTCATGAAGCAATACTACCTCGACTAGGCACGGCCAACATGATGAGCATTACCCCTTTGTGCATCGTTACCTACCAGAAACTGCTGTATACTTAAGCATCGCTCTATACGCGCCGTTTAGACTAGCCTAGTCCCTTTGCAAAAACGCTGGTTTTCCTTTTGGGGATATGTTGTCTTTCCGCTCAGTGCCTACACGGAACCGTGACATTGAAACTCCCAAATAGTCGTAAAGGTAGGTTCAAGTGCAATCACAAGCCTTGGTTCTGCTATTGTGAGTATCCACTGCTCTTGAATCCGTGGTAGTTGCCGATACAGCTGCTGTTGTGGTTGTCGTGGGTACTGCCATCGTTCTTATTGATGCTGTTGCTTTGCTGATTGAAATTTGATTCTGAAATGTGACGCTTCTGTTGCTTACAGAGGGAGGTAACTAGATCGTCGAATGGTGAAATCGGAAACCGGCATGTGAGTTCTTCTTAAGAACTCAAAGTTTGAGATAGACGCGTGATTCCAATCATTAAGATGCTTTTCCAGTTCAAGCGTTTCTATGCGGCAGAATTGAGATAAAGTGATTCAGTTACCTGCTGAACTGCCATGGAAGCACAACCTCTCCCATCCGATGAGTGCGCCTTGTAGGTTGCGCCCATGCCTTCGTATTCTTGACGAGAGCTCTCTCTCTGGGTAGAATTGTCGGTCAGTTTAGAGGTATAAATTACTAATATAGAATACGTATGCAGCGGCAGAGACAATGATACAATTCCGTGGCACGACCAAAATCTTATAACAATATCCACGTGTACTTTGTGCCGGATTTACTACCGTAACGACTAACACCCTATCGTAAAGGCCACCCTCGAAGAAATAGGCGTCAAGAAGTCTGCAAAAGACATGTGAGTGTGACATAAAATAGGTCATTTTCAGACTAATCCATTACTTCTCAACTCAGCACGCGAATATTAGGAAACATCAATATTGAGGGAGTCACCAAAGCTGTTATAGATACTGTTGCCTCAAGCGAGGAAATGGACGGTTTGATACTGTAACCAGGACCGGCCCCACACGGAGTAACCCCGCAAGCACCGGCGCCGGTTCCACGTGGCATGGCAGTAGCACGTCACAGACCTCAAACGTGGACCCGACCGACCTTGTCTTCCTCCTCACCTGCATACTATCCCCATCTTCCGTTTGCAGAGCCCAGTCAGCCGACGCACAAGAACCGTACCGTACCGGACCTTTCTTAGATACCCCCGGGACCAACACCACCTCCTTCTCCTCCTCCGGCCAGCGATGGCGGGACCCACAGAACAGCAGAAGCCGCTCCGCATCGGCTTCGTGCCGGAGCACTTCTCGACGCCGCTGCACTTCGCGGCGGCGCGATTCGGGCTGTCGCCCGCGGTGGCGACGCTGAGGCCGTTCCCGTCCGGCACGGGCCACATGATCGCGGCGCTGCGCGCGGGCGAGATCGACGTCGGCATCGGCCTGACCGAGGCCTGGGTCGCCGGGCTCGGCAAGGTCGATGCGAAGGACGACGGTCATGACGACGGCGGGTACCGCATTGTCGGGACGTACGTCGAGACGCCGCTGTGTATGTGATAAATGACCTACCGGTACCTACGGTACCTGCCTTTGGTACTTGCGGTACCTAGGTACTTACCCGGGTGCGGTAGTATACTAACTGACCGTGGGAGATACGCAGGCTGGGCCATCTCGACGGGCGCGCGGCGGCCCGAGATCGCGTCCGTGGCCTCGCTCCGGGGCTCCAAGATCGGCATCTCGCGGCCGGGCTCGGGGTCGCAGGTGATGGGGTACGTGCTGGCGGACCAGCAGGGGTGGCTCTCATCTTCATCTTCTTCGCAACAGCAGCAGGAGCAGCCGTACGCGGAGGCGGTGGTGCTCTCGGACTTTGCCAACCTGCGGGCGGCGGTCGGCGACGGGCGCGCCGACTTCTTCATGTGGGAGCACTTCACGTCCAAGCGCTACCACGACGCCGGCGAGATCCGCCGCCTCGGCGAGATCTACACGCCCTGGAGCAGCTGGAAGATCGTCGCCTCGACGGCGCTCCTTGGGAGCAAGCCGGACCCCCGGCTCGCGGACCTGTTCGCCGCGCTCGACAAGGGCGTGCAGTATTTCGAAGCTCACCCCGACGAGGCCGTCCGGTACATCAGCACCGAGCTCGACTACTCGGAGGAGGACGCGCGCGAGTGGCTCAAGACGGTACGTGCATCTACCGTACCGATAGCTAGGGGGCGCGGGGGGCGGGGATTCTCCGTCCCGAGACTGTCTCGGGAGACCGGCCGGGGAGCAGTTTTGCTGACTGACTGACTCATTGATGTCCACCAGGTGCGGTTCGCGTCCAAGACCGAGGGCGTCGACGTCAAGGTCGTGCAGAGCTGCATCGACATCCTGCGCAAGGCGGGAGTGCTGACCGAGGGCAAGGGCATGACCGCCGAGGCCATGTTAGTCGGGGGGCTAGGCGCTCAGTTCCCGGAGTGAAAGGTAGACCGTACAGGAGGGTGCATGCTACACGATACGGCGTTCGGGAAGCAAGGGATGGATGAGTATCACAACAACACACACCGAGTGGGTTTGTGTGCGTGTAAGACAGGTACTTTCGCAGTCGCACCATACCTAAATAGAGAAAACCATTGGCACATACTCACTAGGCGGTGATTGCCAATTTTCGCTGCACGGCGCAGCCTCGTGGTCTTGAAAAGGAGGTCTGGTCAGTGTTCTCCCTTGAGCCGTGCCAATGAGACCGGACGTCGCCAAGGCCGATTCCGCTCCCCACTTTGCTCCGACGTCACGCAGAGCTACAGCTCCATCTCTGTCTCTATCTCTCTTTTCCTCTCTCTCTTACCTTTTCACCCTCGCAAAACCTCACAGGCCAGCCCAGCCAAGCCGTACGCAAATCCCTACGTCGCTACGAACGACCCGCACGTACACTCACCGGTCCGAGAAGCACTTCGCCGAGCTTCCGCACGTGGGGTGCGTTAGCCACCACCCATGTCGGCCACGCGCGTGCTCTGGCGGCGCGCCGCCTCCTCCTCCTCCTCTCTCCCTGCTGCGTTCCCGCGTCCCTCGCCGCCGTCATCGCGTTCCCTCCTCTTCCGGCCACGGCCCCGACCACGACAGCAACAACCCCGCCAGCTGCGCTTCCAATCGACCGAGCCACCACCGTCACCACCCCCACCAAAACGACCAACTCCCTCCTCCTCCTCCTCCTCCTCCGCAGACGCCAAGTCCCTCTCGCGCCTCGACCGGATCCTCGCGCGCGCCCTGCGCTTCCTGCCGCGCTTCCTCTCGGCGCGCCTGCGCCCGGCCCTGTCGGGCCTGCGCGCCGCGCCGGCCTCGCACGTGGCCGCGTTCCTGGTGCTGCACGAGGCGACGGCGGTGGCGCCGCTGTTCGGGCTCGCGTACGCCTTCCACGCGCTCGACTGGGCGCCCACGTCCTTCGTGCTCGGGCCCTGGGCCGCCTGGGCCGAGGAGGGCCTGCGCAGAAACGCCGCACGGTTCCGGAGGCGCGGATGGCTGGGGATGGGCGAGAAGGGGGAGAATGGGGCTGCTGGGAAGGAGGGGGAGAAGCAGGGCAAGAAGAACGATGACGATGACGTCGAGGAGGGCGAGCGCCGCCTCGAGGCCCAGCTCGGCGAGGAGGCGCGCCGCGAGCGCGAGCGCGAGGGCCGCGACGGGGGCGGGCTGCGGGGCTGGGCCGCGAGGTTTCGACGGAAGGACGGCGGCGATGCTGCTGAGCCTGGCGCCTCGGAGGGGGCCAGTCTGGAGCCGGCGGTGGCGGCGGCTCCCCAGGCTACGAAGGACAAGAAGGTGACCGCCGCCGTGTGGCAGAAGGTCAAGAAGGCCGCCACGCTGGACAACACGGACAAGGGCTACAAGATCGGCATACAGATCGCTGCCGCCTACACCATAACGAAGCTGCTGCTCGTGCCCCGGGTGGCCCTGAGCCTGTGGTTGACGCCCTGGCTCGCGAGGGGGTTTGTGCGCGCCCGGCACTCTGCCACCAATTTCGTCTCCCGCAAAAAGCGTACTTAAGCTGCGGCCGGGGATCGAGGGTCTTTTGACAGGGGAGTTCGCCATGCCCACCACTTCACTCGCTACTGCATGGAAAGATACTCCTCACTCTATGTAGTTTTGTTCTTCAGTTCAGAATTAACCTGAATTGCCAGCATAAAGCGCGGAATCATGTGCCGAAACACGAGGCTCGGGTGGTTCTATGCTTAAGGCTTCTCGTAGATCCACTTGGCCTGGGCGCTCTCCCAGCTGATGACATCGCCCTGCTTGAACCAGAGGGCAATCTCCTTCTTGGCGTTCTCGACGCTGTCCGAGCCGTGGCAGACGTTTCGGCCGACGTCGATGGCGAAGTCGCCGCGGATGGTGCCAGGAGCCGAGGCAAGGGGGTTGGTGGCACCGAGAAGAGCTGTGAAAGAGGTCGAAAGCGTTAGCTTCAGTCAGAGTTCTCATTGTGGTATGCACTTACTGCGGCCGGTCTTGACGGCATCCCGGCCCTCCCAGACCATGGCGCATATGGGGCCGCTGTTCATGTCTGTACCCCACGTCAGTATTTGCCCGCCCAACCATTCGGGACCGAGGTAGCGTACACTCAACAAGGCCAGCGAAGAACGGCTTGTCCTTGAGGTCGGCATCTGTTGGAGGCGCAGATTAGCTGGACTGCGGGATCCGACGAGTGCGGACAAAAGAGGGAACATACAGTGCTCCTCAAGATGGGCCTTGCCGGGGGTGGTCAGCTTGATGGCAGCGAGCTTGAAGCTGTCGGGAATTGGTTGTCAGTTGGGCTCCATGTCGTCCGGGCTCGCGGTGGCTTATGGAGCGCAACTCACCCGCGGCTCTCGAAGCGGGAGATGATGGGGCCAATGAGGCCACGCTGGACACCGTCCGGCTTGATGGCAATGAAGCTACGCTAAGCGTCAGATATAATGTCTGCAGCACGGGAAAAGGCCCAGCATGGACATGGAAAACCCACGTTTGCTCGGTGGACGACATTGTGTGTTCGGGTGGCTGCACCGCCTTTTCAGGGACTGGACTCGGGAGTGGTGGGGTTGAGGTGACGACGAGATGCTCGATCGGGTCCTCGGTTTGTGGTGTCGGTGTGTGGAAGAGACTGGCTACAGCTCCCTTGTAGATGTTGTAGTCGTGCTTGACGCTTTTCGAGAACTTCCAGCCTTGACGATCGTGGACTTGCCAGGGCAGGAGGAAGAGAAGGAAAAAACCGAGCCAGGTGGTGGTGAAGAAAACACACAGGGCGGGGTGTCGGACCCTGTGGCGGGGCTGCTGCTGCACCTCCTGCCCGCCTGGCGAGCCTTGATTGGCGGCCGATCCGGGGTCTTTAGCCTGAGCCAGACCGCCTGCTCTACCCGCACTGTGGCTCCGGTGCTGGGTTTGATGTGCTGCTGGCTTGGATAAGCCGTGCAGGGCCTCCATGATGAACTGTGGCTGGGATAGTCGCCAAACCAGAGCTGCTCTCTTTTCCCTTTTTCCTCTTGGAGAGGAGGGATGTTCAGAATCCTCAGAGCTTCTCCCTCCCTACACATGTGTGTGTGTGTTCTGGTAGTCCATGCGTCAGTCAACCATAGAGGTAAGATGAAATCGACATTATAAACGAAATCAGTGTTAGGAGCTGCCTGCCTGAGAGAACTGGCTCTCAGATAGGAGGTACCTAAGGTTGAACTTGACACGCTTGACCAGGCAGCTTTTTGGTTCCTGAAAGAAGCGGCAACAGCACAGCCTGAGACTGTGGCTCTAGCTGGAGCTGTTTGGCCAGAGACTGTGGCCTGAAGTGTGGCGGCTTGTCAGGGGTGATAGACGGTTCAGGCACGCCCTAGCGGCTGGCCCCAGCTCCAGGGATTGGGGAAGCGTCCCGCGCCCGCGCCGACCTCCATTTCCCCAAACAGGTCAGGACAGCTTTCACGGGTCACCCGCAACATCATCCCTCTGCTGCTTGCACCGCACACATATCCTCCCATAGATTTCCCAGACGTTGCTGCCCGTTGTGCAGACCAGTTTTGTACTACATGTTATTTCTTCATGATTTGAACTTTTCATCCAGTGAATAGGCAGAGCCTGCAATCCACTCTTCCTTTCCCAAGTGCCCCAGGGCCTTCCCAGCATCCGAGATGCCTTGTCTACGCCAGCTCTCCTCGAGCTGGGCAGCTTGGCTGTGTCTCCTCGGTGTATTATGCTCACTATTCACCCCCGGAGGTATGTGATACTAAGCTTCTCTCCTAGTCTTTCTTCCAACCAGGTCCTGACAGCATATAGTTACTGTGAAGGAGAACGATTTCAAAAAATGCGACCAGTCAGGCTTCTGCAAACGCAATCGGGCCTATGCCGACCATGCCCTATCTCTCGGGTCCGAATGGCGGGCACCCTACAAGATCCCCTCGGAGCTGGCCTCCTTCAAGAACGGCCAATTCGCCGCTACAATTGTTAAGACAATCGATGAAGACGGAGCCACGGTAGAGCTACCTCTCACCATATCCTTCCTGAAGTCTGGAACCGCCCGCGTCACTGTTGATGAGAAGAAGAGGAAAGACAAGAGCATTGAATTGCGACATGATAGCCCGGCCAGGAAGGAAAGGTACAATGAGGCCGAGAAGTGGACTATTGTTGGCGGACTGGAGGTTGATGCCAACGCAAAGGTCGTGTATGAGGGCAAGTCTGGCATCAAGATACAATATGGGCCTGACTCAACCTTCGAGGCCGACATCCATTTTGAGCCCTATTCCATCGATTTCAAGCGAGGCGGCTCGACTCAGATCAGGTTCAATGACCGAGGACTAATGAACATGGAACACTGGCGCCCCAAGATCGACAAGCCCGCCCCTGAGAAAAAGGAAGGCGACGAGGGAGAGGAAGATAAAAAGGAAGAGACCCCCGAGGCCACCCCCGTGGAGGACGAGAGCACCTGGTGGGAGGAGACCTTTGGAGGCAATACCGACTCGAAGCCTCGTGGACCCGAAAGTGTTGCTCTTGACATAACTTTCCCGGGCTACGAGCACGTCTATGGCATTCCAGAGCATACTGGCCCATTGTCGCTGAAACAGACGAGAGGTGGCGACGGTGCCCACTCAGAGCCATACCGACTGTACAACTCGGACGTCTTCGAGTATGTCCTAGACAGCCCGATGACTCTGTACGGGGCCATTCCATTTATGCAAGCGCAACGAAAGGACTCGACGGTTGGCGTGTTCTGGCTCAACGCGGCAGAGACCTGGATCGACATCACCAAAGCCAAAGATACCAAGAATCCATTGGCCCTCGGAATCGGGTCCAAGACAAACACACAGACGCACTGGATATCCGAGTCGGGCCTCATGGACGCCTTTGTCTTTCTCGGCCCCACCCCTCGAGAGGTCACTAAAGCCTACGGCGAGTTGACAGGCACGACCGCTATGCCACAAGAGTTCTCCATTGGATACCACCAATGCCGTTGGAACTACGTTTCGGATGACGATGTGAAGGAGGTGGATCGCAAGATGGACCGCTACCACATCCCCTACGACGTGATTTGGCTTGACATTGAATACACTGACGAAAAGAAGTACTTCACCTGGGACTACGACATGTTTAAGGACCCCATGGCGATGGGACAGCACCTGGATGAACACGGCCGGAAACTGGTGGTGATCATTGACCCCCACATCAAGAACGTTGGAAGCTACCCCATTGTTGATGAGCTCAAGTCCAAGGGCCTAGCCACCAAGAACAAGGAAGGCAAAGACTTCGATGGCTGGTGCTGGCCAGGCTCATCCATGTGGGTTGACTGCTTCAACCCGGCGGCTATCAAATGGTGGATGACTCTATTCACTTATGAGAAGTTCAAGGGTACTATGGAAAACACTTTCATCTGGAATGACATGAACGAGCCGTCGGTGTTCAACGGTCCTGAGGTTACTATGCCCAAGGATAACATCCACTATGGTAATTGGGAGCATCGTGATGTTCACAACATCAACGGCATGACCTTCCACAATGCCACGTGGGAGGCTCTTCTAACTCGCAAGAAGGGTGAACTTCGTCGTCCTTTCGTCCTCACGCGGTCATTCTATGCCGGTTCGCAGCGTCTTGGCGCCATGTGGACTGGTGACAACCAGGCCAGCTGGGAGCATCTTGGCGCGGCAGTCCCCATGATCCTCAACCAGGGTGTTTCCGGATTTCCCTTTGCAGGCGCAGATGTGGCTGGCTTCTTTGGCAACCCTGAACTAGAGTTACAGAGCCGCTGGTATCAGGCTGGCGCATTCTATCCCTTTTTCCGTGGACATGCACACATCGACGCCCGTCGTCGGGAGCCTTACTTGCTCGCTGAACCCTATCGTTCGATTATCACTTCTGCGCTTCGTCTGCGATACAGTCTCCTGCCTTCATGGTACACCGCATTCCATCAGGCGCATGTCGACAGCAGTCCTATCGTCCGACCTATGTACTGGACTCATCCGAGCGAAGAAGCCGGGTTTGGTGTCGACGATCAATTCTTCGTCGGTTCTACTGGTCTCCTGGTCAAGCCAGTCATCGAGAAGAACAAGAGGACCGAGGATGTCTACATCCCTGATGACGAGGTTTACTACGATTACTTTACCTACAATAAGTTCTCCACTACGAAGGGCAAGAACCTGACGGTACCGGCCCCCCTTGAGAACATCCCAGTGCTCATGCGGGGAGGTCACATCTTTCCCCGTCGCGACATCCCACGCCGCTCTGCGCAGTTGATGAAGTTTGACGATTACACCCTCGTCGTCGTGGTTGGCAAGAATGGCAAGGCCGAGGGAGAGCTCTATGTCGACGACGGGGAAACCTTCGACTACCAGAACGGCCAGTTCATCCATCGCAACTTCAAACTGGAGGGCTCGACGCTCTCGTCCACGGACGCCGAGGGTCGTGACGCCAAGAGCGTCAAAGAGGGCGAGTGGCTGAAGCGCATGCACGAAGTCGCGGTCGACAAGGTCATCATCGTCGGCGCCCCGTCGTCGTGGGCCAGCAAGAAAGAAGTCGAGCTCGAGGCGGGCGGCAAGAAGACTGCCGTCAAGCTCGAGTATTTCAAGGCGGAGGGCCCACGAGCCGCCTTCGCCGTACTCGGAAGGGTCGGCGCCAGAATCGGGGCCAACTGGACCGTCAAATTCTCCTGAGGAGCAGCGTACGGTAGTGCGCATGGGGTTCGTGCCCAGAGTCGAGGCTTCATGTTGACATGTAGGCATATATAGAAGATGTTTGAACAGGTGAAACGCGTTGCACGATCCGAGAAGTGTGTTCGCCCCAGCCAGATGATCGAGTCTTTGATTGAATCTACCGCGACAGCCCTCTGCACCAGAATGAACATCCGTACCTACCCAGGTACCTAGGTACCTACCTCTTACTTACAAACCTCATTAGCGTCTTTGGCGAGATTCCCGGAAGACCAAGCTCTCCCGCGGTCTGTTGAGTGTCCGCCTGGTCCCTCGGATCAGGTGAGTAACGGACCGATCTGTTGACGATCTGACTCTTCCGATTGTGCCGGAAGACGTTCCAAGTGGACATAGGTTCGTCCGTTGGGAAGGCAAAGCACCAGCAAGGTGTGTGTATCTTACCTCGAATTCCCGCAACACCATGACCGCTGTCTAGACCACGGAAGTCGACCCCAAGTCGCGAAACAGCGTACCTGAATGAAGGGATTTCGAGCTGTCGGGGTCAAACTGCTGTTGGTTGTTGGCTTGGCTCAAATCATAGCCTCCCGGACCGGCGTCAGCCTCAATCCTTAACATAAAATGATCTATCTCCGAAGGGCATCCAACGCCATCCCATGTATCGCAACACCCCAAAACAAGACAACGGCGGTCATCTCGAGATACGCCTGATTTAATTGCGCCCAGTCATCAATTAAGCTTATTTTCGAGGTTTAGCAAACTCCTACTCCGCGTGGACTAGACTCGAGTCGTCCCTCCGGTCAACGTACACATTGCGAAATTGCCCGGGTCGAGTTGTAACGCTGTACGTCGTACTGTTGGTGTTGTGTGCCGTATGCCAGGATATGCCTCCGTCAAGGGCGCGGGAGATTAGCAGTCGCGTGTCAGCAGCAACAACATGCGCTCTCTTGCTTGGGGGTGCCACTGCAGAGTTTCGGGAGGGAGCAGGGCTCAGCCTGACCAACACCCGATGAGTCGGGACATTCTTCGCCGTCTCGTGTCTGTGTTTCACGAGACGGCGAAGGCGAAGCAGGCTTCCGCAGGGCCACCTCAAGAGCCTGTTGCCGAGGCCTGCTGGTGGTAGCAGTCACGGCTCGCATTGCTTCCGTTTGCTTTGTCTTCCCGCTGTCGCGCTCCACGAGTATTTCCACTTTCTTTTTTGTCGAATGTCACCAGCCGAACAGTGCTATGGTTTCCCCCTTCTACCGTCTTCTTGAGTCCACATTAAAATTACTATAATATCGCTGTGATCGCTGCCATGCATCTGCACCCGGTGCTCACAGCAGTCCAGCTATCCATATGGCTACTACCGGCCCTGACCGCGGCCGGGGCCATGATCAGTTGGATACCACAAGGCGGGGCGGGCGGCAATCCTCAACTCATGATGCAAGACGACGAGAGCGGCAGCATATTCTACAGCTACTGCAATGGCAACGGCACGCCAATCTTCCCAAACGACGCCTCGTTAGCATTGCCCATCGCCAATGTCGTCAACGCCCCTAAGAACGGCACGAGTCTTGGGGGCAATGGCTACGTCTCAGGCGCCATCAATGTGGTGAGAAAACGCAACACAGTCGAGGTCGATACACACATGCTGATGAGGGTATTCAGGTCGACGTGCAGTGGCTGAACAACCACGACCAGATCGTGCACAGCCTGTACAACTGCAACATGACGACCGGCCTGTACGCGTCCGGCGGCAACTGGATCGTCTCCACGTCGCTGCCGTCCGTCAGCCCCGACACGAGCCTGGCGTCGGTGGACCTGGGCGCGCAGAGCGGGTACCGCATCTTCTACGAGGACGCGAAGGGTCGCACGGGCGTGCTCAAGTACACCCAGGCCGGCGGCTGGGCCGCCGACGGCTACCTGGACGGCCTGGACGCGACGACGCGCAACGGCCCGCTCGCCGTCGGCTACGTCGTCACCTCCATGCTCAGCGTCGTGAAGCCCAGAGGGCCGCGCGACATCGAGGTGGCTGCGCAGCAAGCCAACTCGTCGTGGAGTACATGTCGGTCGTCCTTCGCCCTTCTGTTTTTTTTTTTTTTTTGCCTCTTTGTGGAGTTCACAAAGGCACAAATTGTGCATTTCATATCGGGCTGACTAACCTCTCTCCTCTCAAAATACAGCCGCGTTCCCGAGCCCGCTCAAGAAGTCCCTCTCCACCACCTACGACTGGTCGCTCACCGCCTGGGACGGCAGCGCCGCCGCCCTGGGGCTCACGTTCGACTCGCAGGGCGCGCGCAGCGTCTTCTACATCGGCAACGACTCGGCGCTGCGCCAGGCGACCCAGCAGAACGACAACGGCGATGGCGGTGGCGGTGGCAACTGGGCCATGGCGGCGTCCCCCACGGGGGACGATGACACCGGCGTCATCTGGCCGCAGGCCGAGGCGCTCGGCGCCGCCCTGGCGGCCGCGTTCGACTACAACAGCAACTCGGTCTGGATCTACTACAAGGGCGGCGAAGATGTCAACGCCAACGAAACTTTTAACGGCACAATGACCCAGGTCCACATGGCCGACGGCAAGTGGCAGCCGGCCGTGGCGCTCCAGACGACCCTGCCGCCCCCCAGTCCGAGCCCGACCGCCGGCTCCGGCTCCGGGTCGGGGTCCGGATCCGGCTCGCAAGGCGGCGGCGGTGGTGGGCTGTCGAGCGGCGCCAAGGCCGGCATCGGCGTCGGCGTCGCCGTCGGCGCGCTGCTGCTCCTCGCGCTCGCCGGGTATGTGGTCCGCGTCCGCCTGCAAAGGCGACGGCAGCGGGGCGAAGAGGCGCAGGAGAAAGCCGATGCGGCACAGCTCCCGCAGCAGCAGCAGCAGCAGCACACGTGGTCGGGGTCGCCGGCTCCCGTGTACAGCTCGGGCGTCCTCGTCGGCAGCCAGGGCTCGCCCGAGATGTGGGTCGATGGGCTGTGGCCAGGGGTGACGAAGCCCGAAGACGGCGGCGGTGGGCCGTGGCCGATGTTCGAGATGGCGAGTCAGGACCGCCCCCTAGAGATGCTGTCCCACGGTCACGGCAGCTACCACGAGATGCCGACGGCGCACGCCGGCGGTGATGAGAGCGCCGCCGCGCAGACGTGGACCATGCCGGCAGGGGGGGCGGCGGCGGTGGCGGTGCCGGTCGAAAATCACGATGAGAGCGGCAGTGCTAATGTTGGTGGCGGTGGTGATGGTGGTGTTGGTGTTGGTGTTGGTCAGCCACTACAACAAGGGGTGGAGGCCGGCCCAGTCGCGCCGGGGCACAACACGCAGGAACAGGAAGGGGTAGTACACACCGGCAGTGACGGTGGTGGTGATGGTGGCGGTGGCGAGCCGCTACAGGATGTGGAGAGGAGTCCTGCGTCGGCACAGATGCAGGACTGGGCACATGCACATGCTGGTGGTAGAAATTAACCCTCCTAGCGGATGGCGGGCGCAAGGTCTTGTCTTGGTGTCTGAAATCGGGCCAGGCTCAGAGGCTTCGAAGGATTATCACAAGGCGTAAATATAGTTTAGGGACTTAATCAATCCACTGAATAGATAATGGGCCATGAATATATTATAGCTAGGATAGCTTTACCAACATCTGCTAGTTGACTACTACTGGTCGAAGATAAAAGAAAACGTGGTAAGAAGAGAGAAGCGCAGCCTGTAGATCCGGCAGAATAAGTTATCTCTTCTGACTCCAAGCCTGAGCTGTGTGAGAAAGCTTCGCGACTAGCAAAACTTGAGTTATTCACCGCTGTAAAAAGCAATAACATAATCCCGAGGACTGATTGTTGTGATGGCTTCTTGCACCTGCTCTCCGTATGAGCTGGTTTGCAAAATGCCACGGTATAATAGTCCTCGTTGCTCACCGAGCCGTGGGCGACCGGCTCCACGGCGTGCCCAGCTCCAGGGCCTCACGATCCTGCGAGAGCTATCATCACCGGCGGTTACTCGATGCCGACGAAGGCTCGCGGCGCGGCATATCATAATCTTCGATGATCCTCCTGCTGGAATACCCGCAGCTCTCCTGAGATCCAAGAGCCAGAGCGGGAGGTGATTTTCCCGTACACCAACGCAAGATGGTGTCGGCCACGGCCCTCATCACGGGCATGCAAGCTGCGATAATGGTGTCGGCCGGCTCGATAAAGTTCCAGACGGCAATAATAGGCTCCCAGACTGTACGTGTGTCAGCCAGCCCGTACATAGGGGTGAGTCGGAGTCGAGAGTACTGACACGGGCGTCGCATCAAGGAGTTCGAATCGCGTGCGAGAAGCGTGGCGATTTCTGCCACTCGAACCAAGCCGGTGGCACAAGACCTCGTGAAGGTCAGCAACGTGTTCGAGCGCCAGATCAGGACTTGACCGACATGATGCCCAGACTCATCGCGATTGCTATACCGAACTTGTCAAGTTTGCGCAGGCTCAGACGGTGGACGATCTTCCAGGGGACGAAGGTGTAGAAGGCGTCCAGAGCACAGGAAGCGACTAAAGGGGTATTAGCAACCTGGACCCCCCTCGCCCTCCCCCCGCCCCCCTTTTCCCCCAAAAGACACTCAAGAGAGCAACCATACCTTGTACGACGATGCGAATGGCTATGATGGCCTCTGGGCTATGGCACCGAGCTCCAGCCCTGTACCACTGCACCAGGACCGCCTCCCGGCAGTTCGACGCCCAGTAGGTCCACGCCTGCACCACGTACAGCACATCGATCATCGCCGTCGAGGCCAGGATGGCGGCGTACCACTTCGGCCACTGCTCCGTCAGGCGGCCGAGCAAGAGCGCCAGAGCCGTCTTGCTGAAGGCCAGGGCGGCGGCGTTCAGCGTGCCGAGCACGCTGCCGTTGAGCACCGCGGATCGAGGCACGTAAACGGGGACGGGCGGGTCTTTGTCGAGCTCGTAGTCGTACTGCAGCGTCCGCAACAGAAGGACGCCGTTTCCGATCAGGGCGGCCTGGATATAAGTCAGCCCGAGGTGGGAAACATCCGCCTCTTCTTCTCGAATCCATCACGAGGGAGAGATCCCCGTTGGGCAACCCAACAAAGGCTCAGTTCCACAGGTCAGTCAGTCACCTACCATGGCAAGAACGAGACAGCCATCGTCCCACCACAGCTTAGCCACGCCTAGCTTGCGCACGCCGCCGCCGAAATAGCGGTATCCGAGACGCAGGGCCGTCAGGGCGAGCGCAACGCCCACATGAATCCAGACGACCCTGGCAATGGTAGCTGTGGAAAATGAGGGCATATTGCGGGCGTTGCAAGGGCGGCACGGAAAGCGAAATCTTTGCCCGGACCTGGCGAGATGGCATCAGGTATACTGGGATTACTGCGATGCAAAGTGCTCCACGCCGTTACCAGGCGTGAGCTCGCAAGTAGAGATTTTATAAGGATTGTGGGCGCCGAAGAAAAGGAAAGAACAGCTAGTGACGATGTGCGTGCAGGCCGCTGAACTGACGACGTGGCGATAACATCGGATCAAAGCACAAAAGGGGCTCACCTGCTGTTGTATTGAGTCATCCCCGCCGGCACGTCTTTAACCAGATAGTGTTCTCTATTATTTTGGAAGACCGGTCATGATGTCGGTGAACGTAGATCGCGTAAAATTGATATCTGACTGGGCTTCAATGTCACTCGGCTCTTTAAATCCATGGCTTTCTGTTGAGCTCAGTATGTAATTATATATCGAACGAGTCCTTTCGCGGGTTTCGAGCGACATACTTGATACTCGATGCGTTCTAGCAGCCTCGGAACCTGTTAGCAAATCCAGAAACTTCAACCTCTCCTATTCCCAGCTTAGCTCAGCCTTCTCGTTGGCTAACCCTGAACAGTGATCACTATTCAGATGCCGAAACCTTTTGCTGATATTTCCTGATAAGTCAGACTGTACCATATCGATTCCATAAGGCCCTCTTGCTAGTAAGTAGGGTTTTCACAGTATTTGATACCTTGAGACACTATACCGTATTTGTTCTCTGTACCTGCCAAGTCGTCCATTATAGATAGTTATGAGACACATAGAAGATGAAGTCCAAAAGAGCGGTGGATATCGATTTCTGAGCAGATCATCTCGTTGATTTGCAACGCAGCTCTGCACTTACACACTGTGGCATGTGCAAGAGTAGATACCTTAGGTACGGAGCCAGAAGATGTAGAAGAGCGAAGCACTACAGGATGAGCGCTGCATCGGCATGGAGTTTTCAAACTGTCTATCGGTAATGAATATCGTAGGCAGGCCATGGGAAAGAGAGAGGGAGAGAGCTAATGGCCTTGAAGAGCACCTAAGATCACCACATGGAGAAATGAGAGAGGAGCGGCGTTTGAAACTGTGGTGAAGTGAGCTGGCTGTCCAGAGAGGTAAGAGGACGATACGGGAGAGTGAGGACTCGGAAGAAGATGGGTACCTCCTGATGTTGCTGCTGGCAGACGGAGTTGAACAGTTACCATTCCACAGTGACCAGGACGGTTTGAATACCGTAGGTACCTGTACTTGGTGCTTGGGTGACGTCGGCTGGTCGTGTCCAACCAAAGAGCCGCACTTTCCCCAGACGCCAGGACGGGTAAGGCGCTGCCAAGAGAACGCCTAGGCACCCACTCGATCTATCCAAATCGGGGTTGATCTAAGAACTCTAAATCGCGTCATCTGATCCCGCGTCTGTTTCGCGCAAAGGATCGGTGCCTCGTACCGTCTTTTTTCTTGTTCAACCTTGTTCTCGGATCTCGTGCATCCTCGGTTCGATTCGCCTCCTCTTCTTCTCTCAAGTTCTCGAGAGCTACCACCGGCATGCCATTGCACCGTCATCCACCATGACTCGCAACGCAGCGGGATCGGTCGCGGCCGCCGAGAAGAAGGCCCTCACGGGGCACAACGAGAGCCAGGATAGCCAGGCTATGCTTTTCAAACACATGGTCGAGAATGGAGTCGGAGTGGTGAGTCTCTCAGCTTCTCTTGCAGTTAGCGAAACTCGTGTCTTTGCGGCTTGCTGCTACCAGTATTGCTGTGGCTCACACGGCGCAAACAGTACAGCAGTTCCCCTCCACCTGGTGACGATCTGCAGACGACCAAGGGTATATGTGCTCTTCCCGTAATAGATGTGGAATATCTTCTCACAAGCTTCGGACAGGTGCAGCAGTTTGGCAAGAATTACAGAAGCGGCCGGAATTAAACCAGGCAAGCTACCATGTGCCAAACCAATCGGTATCCTTCCCCTGCCAAAACCGTTTGCTTGATGTGCAAGGATGGCACTGATATCATATTTCAACACCCTAGCAATCGACAAACGCGCCAAACGCGAGCGCGCCGAATCATCAGCCCGTGGCAGCAGGTAACTCTGCGAAGCAGTCCAGTCAGCGTCTTTCCCGACCGGATCAATCAGATCACTCACAAGCGCGATCCTCTCACTCGTCTATGAATTGGGACCCAGACGAAATCGTCCAACTCGTCGACCCCTCGACCCAGCCGAATCCGTCTCCAGCGATCGCGCCTCCAAGTCTTTCGAGCCGGGACGACGTCCTTACACAGCTGCCACCATGTAGCGCGCCGATGAAGAAGAAGAAGCCCAAAGACATGTCTTCACAATCCACAACCCAGCCCAACGAGGACCGCAGCTATGGACAGTACGATTGCGACGGATCGCCACACCAGCCTACGCAGGGCAGCAGCCTGAATGGCGACCCTACTCTCCATGAGGGTGATACGGGTCACGTCGACTTCGGATTGTACCCGTTCGACTCTTCCGATACAGGTCACATGGACGCCGATGGTAATTCTACTCGCGACCATCGTTCGGGGTCACAACCGGCCTCTGTGCCCCCAACCGCCAATGGCCATTACCTACCGCCTCCCGAGACCCCTGCACTCGCTCAGAGGCTATTTCCTCAGGGTGGAGGAAACGGGCAGCTAATGAATCAATCTCAGCTATTCCTGCAGACGCAATGGACAGCCAGAGCCAAGAACGCAAGTCCGACCTCGTCACGTCCATCGCCCGATGTCTTTGGTCGTCACATTGTCTCTTCTCCGTTGAAAGATAGAGGCTCGGCCACACAACATCCTGTATCCAGCCCCTCCGCTTTACGTCCACCTTCCTCTCGTCCCGTGGACGGTCCGCCCTCCGATATGCCTAGACGTGATGAGCCAGAGACGCCTTTGCACGAGAACGTCGCGGAGACACCGCTGCAGGCTCAATTTCAAGGCTACAAGGCTAGGAACGGGCTAGAGCCGATCAGCGAGATTCGACGGGAGCACGAGGACAGTGATGCCACAAGATCCGACAGTCAAGGTAGCGTGGATTCAGACTTTGACGACGACAGTGAAGTTCTACGCCGGCGGGCTAAATCGAGGAGGGAAAAGGCTTCCAAATCGTTCCCGGCAGTACCCGTGCCTCGACCGACTACAAGTAAGGCCGAAGTGGAAGTGCCGTCTACGAATCGTACAAAGTCCCGCAAGCACCGAGCACGCACAGCTTCAGAAGAATATCGAGCACAGTGTCATGGCAAATACCCCACCGATAATGACGAGGACGATGGTACGCAGGAAACTGTGGCCGATTCGCAACATGCGACTGTGCATCAGCATATGGTAGAATGCCCGGAGCAGAGTCAAGAAAAGGAAGAGATAGTGAAGGATAGCTCCGGCCAGGACACCGGTATGGCGTCCGGTGCTACCAGAGACAAGGAGCAGGGAGAGATGATTCCCGAAACGAGCCCCCCTGGGACTTCGGTAGAACCACCGAGATCAATTGGCGATATCTTGAAGATACGCTCCAGTGTTCCTTCTGGCGTTGCCACAGGATCATTGCCAGTCCTCTCTAGCGGCCCTGGCGTCCCGGATCTATCGAGGCATTCGACTCTGCATGAACCAAGCACCTCGCGTGAACCTCTTCAGGGACGAAAACTCGACTCTCGGGCAGAACCTGATGATGCAGGCTCGTCGCCTTCAGTCGTTCTGGCTTCATCCCATCCAGGTTCTATGCGTCGTTCCACACGACTCCAGACAATTACTACACCTGCCTCAACGCCGGATCAATTGCCGCCTTCGGCTCCTGGTACCGCGGCATCAAGCTTGACAGCGTTGTCCTCGACCCCGAGTATTTATCCCAGCTCTGCGCTAAATACTGAGGAAAGCCGAGATGACGACGATGCTTCTGGAGGATACGCCTCTTCCACAGCAGCAGCAACCACAGCAGCAGGAAAACTCGTGCGTCATGGCCCTACTTCATCATTGCTCCTGGATACTCCTTCGCCGAAGCGCAAAATCAAGACCTATTCTCGATCTCGGAAGAACATCAGGAAGTCTGGCATCCGCCAGTCAATGCGCCATAGATCCATATCCATCGACGAGCTAGCCCCATCACCTCCAGCTGTCGAGCTTGATCGAAAGTCCGGAGCTCCAAAGCAGCCCCGGCCATCTTCTATCAATCAGCAAGCGATCCGTGGTTCGCAATCGAAACGTGGAATCTTTGAAGGAATGGTGTTCGCCATCTCCTTTCAGGAGCGGCAACAGCTCCAGAAGAGTAAGGAGAAGCATGTTGATAAAACCACTGTCGAACGGCTGATCCGCGAGGAGGGCGGGAGGATTCTTGCGGATGGCTTCAACACGCTCTTCCGATTCGACACTCTACAGACCATCTCTAGTGGCCCTTCGACTGTGCTCTTGTCCAGCTCTCTGAAGCTCCTCGACGACAAGTCCGGGTTCACGGCCTTGATTGCTGACGGGCACTCGAGAAAGGTGAAGTACATGCAGGCGTTAGCTCTTGGGATCCCTTGTCTTGCTCCCAAGTGGGTGACGATGTGCATAGCGAAGAGGAAAGTGGTTGACTGGAACCCGTACTTGTTGTGTGCTGGGCCGAGCGCGCTGCTCGGCGATGCGATTCGCTCCCGCACCCTTCAACCCTACGATGCAACAACTGCAAAGCTGCTTAATGTGATCGGCCAGCGGCCCAAACTGCTGGACCAGAGCAACATCCTCCTCGTCATGAAGAAGAGCAAGAATGAGGAGAGGAGGATGCATTACATCTTCCTGGCGCAGGTTCTCGGCGCGTCATTAGAACGCGTGCAGACTCTCGAAGAAGCTCGGGTCAAGCTTCGAGAAAAGGAGGCGGAGGGCAAGCGCTTCGACTGGGTCTACGTCGGCGACCGTCTGCACGACGCCCAAGACGCGTTATTCGGCGCTACTTCGCCGGAGCGAAGCTCGAAGAAGCGCAAACGTCAGAGCACAGGCTCTGGCGAGGATGACCGCCCACCAAAGAGGATTAGGACTCTCAGCGACGAGCTGGTGATCCAGAGTCTGATCCTGGGACGGCTCATCGAAGACGAAGAGATGGAGGAGTGAAGGACAAGGCGCCGCGCCTCAGACATGCTGGGTT
The DNA here is from genome assembly GCA_022539325.1 of Xylariaceae sp. FL0804. Taxonomy (NCBI): domain Eukaryota; kingdom Fungi; phylum Ascomycota; class Sordariomycetes; order Xylariales; family Xylariaceae; species Xylariaceae sp. FL0804. The sequence continues at coordinate 1,246,117 of JAJKLG010000010.1, forward strand.
GGTCTACATTGATATTTCCAGGCGTCCTGCTGGTGGTGGCATTTAGACGGCGTTTTTGGTGCATCTGGCTGGCATGAGCTAAGCATTCTTGTCACTTGAGAGGATGATCGGTGTACTACCAGGAGGCCAGAGCAGATGATGGCGCGCTACGCGGAACATGAGATTTCTGAGAGTAGAGGGCAATCCTCGTTGCTCTGAATTGCTATAGTAGAAGCCTACGATGACGTTCAGGCCTGGGCTGGGCATACACATACTCATTGAGCAAGATCGCAGTTGACCGACTACCCGACTACTTCCAGCTGTTGCAGGGTTCGTGCGGCATGTTCTGCCTCTCTGCGATGCTGCTACAATATCGTCACTATCACTGGGAGCCAGAATGTCCCGACCGACCTGATCGCCAGGAGAAGACTCAGGTCCTGTCACATGGGACGGCACGGTGTACAATAAACAATGCCAATTCACCGCCTTGGTAGAGCTCTCGGCACTGTGGCTCAGATGGATCCCAGGCGATAGCTTCAAAGGATGGAAGCTGCAAGAAAATGCCAGACTGTCTCCTCTTACGGGACTGTTTCTTCCGGAACGGAACGACACAGATCGGGATCTCACAGCCAGATCGGAGGGACGGCGAGATCTCACGGGACTCGGCGCGGGCGGCAAAGAAGCACGAATGGAAAAGAAGAAAAAAGATGCATTTGGCAGGAGGACGAGCCCACCGAAGAGATAACGACCAACAAAAAAGGTTGGAAAAAACTTGGAATGGAATCGTTCCACGCGGCAGGGGGGTAGGGGGGAGGGGGGAGGAGGGGTGGTGCGCCGGCGACGGCGGGGTCAGATAGATCCATATCCGTACCTGCCGGCCGGGACCCGGTAACTCAGGTGGTTCCCATTGGAATCGTACCACTCGCTGCTCGTCGTGACCACACACGTGCGTGCCACGGTGCTGTAGACACACTCGCTGGCTGGCTGGCGGCGGTGGCCTGTTATTCTATGGAGCTGGCTGTTTGATCCTCCTCTTCCTCCTCCTTCCTTCTCCCCCTCCTCGTAGGTTCGGTGGCAGCGGCCCTCTGGTTTGGTTTGGTTTGGTTCGGTTTTCCTCGCGCCAAGAGAAAGACGAAAGGCCCAAGGCCCAAGGCCCAAGCCAAGCCAAGGCAATCCACCCCCACGGGCGGCGCCGGGGGCGAGCCCTCAACGGTGAGTGGCCTTAGGTCGAAATCTGGAAAGTGATGAGAAGGATTCGAAGGCTCATCAAGGACGCTACGGTAGGTACCAGACACGCTACTCGAGTCGCGCACGCGCGTTCCTGGCGCGCGCGCGCGCGAGAGAGAGTCTAGAGAAGAGAGATCGGATCGGACCCGAACCTGGGCGGACGGGCGGGTCGGTCGGTCGGTCGGTCGTCAGGATCCATCTATCCACCGTGCCACCCAGCCGGCCAGCCAAGGCCAGCCTGGCGAGCCTTGGGCGGAAGAGCCGTTGCAGAACGGTCGAATAGGAAGCGAGCTTGGATAGCTCGTGCTGCTCGTGGAGACTCAAGGCAAAAAATGGAAGAGGCCTCAGAAGAGACCTGACCACGTGTATGGAGGTAGTTACTAGTGCCCGCCTACAGTACAGCATTGCTTGTTCGCAACTTATTTGCAATACGCAGTTCGCCGTCGTAACGCTCTGTCCAGAAAGCTTCACACGATTACTAAAGTTAAGTAGGTAGGTACTTGTGTGAATTGGGTGGTTGGTTGATGAGTTACTACTTCAGGTCTATTGGTCACTGGCCAGGGCACACTGCAACTGACTGACACAGGGCACACGCAATGTCTCGCGCGCGGGCGCTAAACAGTTGACCGACCGGTCTGGACGTTGCCATGCAAGCAAGCCCCCGTCCAGCCGCGCGCGCGCGCTCCTCCTGCAGCTGCAGCAAGCAGGCTGGATGCTTCCTTGGAAGTGGGGGGAGGATTCGGAAGAGGGCGTCGTGGTCGTGGTGGTGGTTTCTTGGACCGGCTTGCGAATTGTGTCCAGGACAGCCAGCCTTGCGACATCAATTCGCCACATGTAGTCAAAAATACCCCGGGTCATTTCGACTCTTCCGCTTTTCCCGGCCTGATACCGAATGTCTGTGCTGTAGTAGTTACTCCACCATACGCGTGCACGAACTGCCGCGCGGCGGCGGCATGAGCCTATTAGCCGGCGGCACCCCTTGCACCACCACCATATGGACCAACTCGTGCAGCCGCAGCAGGTAAGAAGTGCAGTGTCACTGCGTATGCATGCGGGAGGAAAAGGAACGAAACTGCACGTTTGACCGCCCTGCGACACAGTGTCGCATCCGCCCGAGCTTCCTTCGCAAGGGGGGGCACGGACAGAGGCAGACCTGGCAGACAGGCAGTGGACGTGGTATCACTCCTCAGACATGTTCCCAACTGGTGAAGCTTACTCAGAGAGAAGTAGGTAAAAGGTACGGTGCGATTTCACTCGAGGGAGCAACAGTAAAATATACGCGCATGGGTTTACACTGTTGCCGCGTGTGTTGACTAACATAACAGCCCAACAGGTCATCAGAACAGGACCACGACGGGCTCCTACCTGCAGGCTTGCGTAGTAGGTAAAACACTATGGTAGGTTCTAAACTAACGGTAACTTGTTAGGTACCTCAGCCTCACTCATCACCCGGTGCTGCCGACCCCGGTGCGGAGTACCCTGTCCCTGATCGTCACATAAGAGAGGCACAGAGAGGACTTGCAACTTTTACCGGGTAATCGCTTTTTCTTATTAGCTTCCCTGTATTATGGACCATCTATCTATCTCGAGGTCTTCAACCGGAATGATACTTGCTCGGTAGTCAATGCGAACACCGTTGCTGTCGCCGGCGTTGAACCAAAAACGGCTGCTAAGCGGTCGCCAGGGGCGGGCCGGGCTGTCTATAGGCGACCCCTTGTATAGCCCTCTCAACCAAGGCAGTCCAAGGCTGAGACAGGCTGAATGACGTTGGACTAAAGTGGGAACGGCTTCTGGAAACTGGTTTCTAGGTTTTGGAGCTTGACAAGTTGCAGCGCGGAAACTGATCTAGTAGATCGGGGCAACCCCAAAGTAGGGACCGCCGTCGGTGTCATGTCGTCCGCCGCCTCTGGGTTGGATAGAGCACATACCCGAGATTTGAAATGCATACTTCGTAACTAATACACAAGAGATGGTCAACTAACTAAAGTAGGTAAGCACACACGGCACATGGGAACAGCCGTGGATCTGTCGCTCTTGGGCTGCAGCGAGGCTGGAGAGACTTGCATCTGCCTCCCGTGTCTGTCTCTCATCTGGACAGGCCTAAGTCATTCTCTCAGCCTCCTCGACCGGACTACCTTGCGGTTGACTCAGTAGTTAGCAATGTCCACAACTACTTCGTAGGGCTTCAGGAATGGTCAGTTGCGCGGCTACATAGTCTGTACCACCAGGTATCTACTTGAGTACCAAACATAGAGCTGCTAGCGTGGGCAAGAGGCTCACTTGTCTTTCTCGTAACTTGCGATACCCCCAACATGCTGGGCTTCGGCGCAAGTAATGAGAAGGGATCGCTGCAGCAATCGCTCTTCAAACCAATATCACCCATGACAAACGACCGGCCGTCCGCAGACGGATATTTGCTGCCCGGTTCCGATTAGTACCTAGCGTTGGCACGCCGTTTCTATTTCCTCTCTCTTCCTCTTCAACACGAGGTACCCTTAATCTATATCCCTCCTGAGCCCCGAGCCATTCTCAACGCCGGCGCCGGTCTCCCGGGACCCGTCGCCCTTCCGAAGTGGGCCCCCTCATTCAGCTGGCTCGCTGGGTACGTCTGGCGCCGCGTGCGCGCCGATCGTCTTCTCGTACTCGGAAGTCTTTTCTCTTTTCGCGCGGCTGGGCGCGCTGGCGCGTCAGGGCGGGCGCGAGAAAGGGGAACGAAAATTAAAAGATCTTCGGAATCGACATCATAACCTTGGCGCGACCCGGCGGTCGTTTCTCAAAAGGACGTTTCACCAAGGTCCCCCCGCCAGCGGCGCTAGCAGTGCCACCGAACAACAGTAGCGCGCTGCGAGACGCCGCCCTGGAGCCAGGAAGGTCACCCAGACGCGCCTTGCGCCCGCGTGGTCTGAAGGGTCGCCGTCGAGGTGGGAGAACATTGATTTCACTCCTCAGCGCCGTTCTCCATCGGTTTTAGACTTTTGGCAGATTGCTGGGACAGTAGTGGGCCAATTGTACTGAACGCGATAGGTCGGAGGAGGAAACTTCCAAGATTCGCACACCAGGTCGGGATGTTGGTGATGGATGACGACGTGTGGGTTCGTGCAGCGTTTTGAGCTGGAGCTGACAGGGGTCTTCTGGCAGCATTCCCAAAGAGGTAAGCAAGTCATAGCCAATGATAGCGCGGCCGACGCGGGGCCGACCAATGGACTTCGCGGCAGCAGCGGCAGGCCAGGCAGGGCCGTGTGCCAACATCGAAGCCTTGCATGCGCCTGCAGCGCGCTATTGCGCTATCTGCTGCCCTTCTGCGGGAATGCCATGCTCCCCCTCCAACAATCCCATTGATTGACTCTCCATTTCGCACCCTCCAGCAGTGAGAAAAAAGAGGAGGGCGGCGGGCGCACGGCAGACAGCCAAAGGGCCTATCCGCAGTCCAGCCCCCTCCTTCGCCCGCTTCCCCAGGGACCCCCCAATATGTAGTAAAGGCGCTACCGTCTGCCGCTGGCCTTGCCATCTCTCGTCGTTGCTCTGGGACACTGGCCAGGAGTAGGCCCGAGACGACTACGCGTCCGGCCGTTGCTTCACTTTTACCGTAGCGACGGCAGAGTCCAACATCGAACACCCCAGGCCGGTAGACTCCCATACTTATCCCGCGGCCGGCTCGGCATGATTCATAGGAGCCGGGAGGACATGGTCGCATCAAGCAAAATTCAGGGTCCTTTGCCAATTTTTCCTTGCTTATTGGGTGCAATGTACCCCTCACCGCACCGGATCTTGCTCTCTCTCTGTCTCTCCCCTGCGTCAATCATCCATCTACATAACTTCGTACCCAGGTACCTTTCTGGTATCTACGAAGCCAAGGAGCTACTATCTACCAGCTACCTGCGAACGTACATATCTACAGTCAGCCCGCCCTTCTGAGCTGCTTCCCCTCCCCCCGCCCCAGACGTCCTCGTTCGATACTTGCCTTATCTTGCGCTGCCATCCCCTCTCTTCCTGCACATCTTGACATGTTCCCGCGCAGCTGGAGTCAGAGTGCAAGTGAATCACCAGAACCAGTCGGGCCGCCTACCTTGGTCACGCACTCTTAGCCAGGGCCAATCCCTTCTACAAACGACAGCTCGTGAACAAGTGACCAAGTATTCGCACCGAATCCATCCATCGGACAGCCGCGCTGTCGCTGAATCAACAGAATCACAACAACAACGAGGCCACAGCCGGTGCCAGCCAGCCAACCAGCCTCTCGACCAGTCACAGGTGCAGCCGCGCAGCTGTGATTGGCCGTGCTGACGGGCACTTCTCAGCAGTACGGAGTAGAGAGAGAGAGACAGTCGAGACAGTGTGGCCCCGTCCCACCTGTTATTTTTATTATTACTACCTGACTGCCGCCCGCTTTTTGTTTCGTCGCCTTTTCTCACCACCCCACGGCCCGGCCACGCCATCTCAGCATTGAGCGTCCACAAGCGCCCAGCTCAGCGCCACCGAGAGAGACACCCGAGCCAACATCTCTTTCGGGACACATCCAGCCCGACGTAAGCGCAAACCTTCCTCATTGCCCGCTTCCTCCTCTTTGCCCCTTTGCCCCTCGGCCGCGAATTGCTGCATTCTGGAGGTACGATACGAAATACGAACCTTGCACTCTACCCACTGTCCTACATCATCTTTCCCATTGCCCATTGCCCATTGTCCCGAGCTCCGAGCCTCCGTCCGCCAGCTGGTCCACCTGAGAGCGCTCCACGTCGCCGCACGGCTCAGCTGAGCGAACGGATTTGGCATTTTGCACTGTTGATCCGATATGATATCACGCCCGTGAATCGACTCGGATGTAAGTCAGCGCCAGGCCATCCATGACGAAAAACTGAGTCGTCTTCCCCTTCCTCGTCCCTTTCCCTTGGGTCCAGCCCCGTCCACGAAGGGAAAAAAAAAGAAGAGGCGTCAATATTGTCCACTTCCCACGTGTGTCTGTGTGTGGTGTGTGTCTGTATGTGTGCCAGCCCGCATTTTCACCAGCCGACCTGCATGAATACTGGACTGCTGCAACGTTCACTTGTACTGTGTCTCGTCCCCGCTACAGCCTGCGCACTGTTTTCCAGCAACTTCGTACGCTCGTACGCTCGTGCGCTCGTACTTCTTCATTCACTCAACTGACTCCCACCTCAGCTCTTCCAGCTGCCTTTCCTCCCTTGCCTCGTCCCAAACCTTTGGCTCCGCGTTGGTCAGTTCCAGACAGCCAGATAGCCTTTGCACGAATATGGCGCGCTGACTATCATGCCTAGTTCCGGACAGTTCAGAGTCATTGTCACCCGAGCTTTGCAGCAGGCTAGACATCTAGTCTGTCTAGCCGCGCCCCGTCGCCCACGCTACTCATCGATCTTTTTTCTGTCCACGCCGCGCTGGCTAGCAGAACAAAGGGGCTGCCTACCGGGCCGTATTCATATAACACTTCCAAGCTTCCCGTCCCCCCAAAGAGGGCCGGGAAAAGACTCAGGTCGGCATGTTGGGTCAGGACCATCGCTTTCAGAGACGGCCCCTCGATCCCTCACCTCCCGTCTACACCCACTCGCATTCGCGGACACGAACAACCTCGTCTGGCATCTTGCCCGCGCACCCGCAAAACGCCATGCATCTGCAGCAGCCCCAGCCCATGATGGGCCACACGCGACGATCGCCGTCGGTGAACACCTTCAGCACTGCCTCCAGCAACCCGCCGCCCGCCGCCTTCCGAACTTCGCCCACAACCGACATCCGCCGTAGTACGTCGTCGCGATCAGGTGGCAGCGCCGGCATCAGTTACGTCGCCCTCCTCCGCAAGCAGAAGGCCACCGTGTGGTGCGATCGGTCGCAATCCGAGGACCCTCGCATGATAGCCCAGCAGCGCGCTGCGAAACAGCGAGCTACCCAGGAAGTGACCGGGCGCTTGTCACAGAGCCGTAGCTCGACCGGTCTCGGCGGTGCGGGCAAGGTCGCCGCCAAGATCCGTCACCACGGCAAGCCGGGCGTCATCGGCTACACGCCGGACAGCAACTACATCGGCGTCGGCGGCGTGCCCATGCGCCTGAGCGCCACCGAGGTGGAGGGCGAGGACAGCGACGAGGACGACATCTCGATGCGCCGCCTGCACCACCGTAGGACGGGGAGCAGCGGACGCAGCAGCACCGCCAGCGGTCGCCGGGGCCTGGCCTACCGCACCTCGGGCGGCCTCTCGCAGAGCGGCAGCAAGAAGTGGAGCCCGGGCAACACGCCCGAACGGGGCAGCATGGTGCTGGAGAACGACGAGTACCGGCCGGGCGACGACAAGATCGAGCGGGCGCAGAGCACCCGCAGCGGCAGCAGCGCCGAGAAGGGCGATGCCCTGCCCGAGCTCAGCGGCCCCAGCGCCGCGAAGCTGGCGAGCAACAGTCTGCTGAACGCGGCCCTCACGAGGGAGAAGAGCGTCAAGAACCCGGAGGAGCTCAGACGACGGGGCAGCGTCGACGAACGGACCATGACCCTCACCTCGGGCCGACTTTTCATCGCCAACCCCGACTAAGGATTCACGATAGATACCTAGTCTTCGGTCTCGGGATACTCGACTTCAGTCTCCGGATGTCAGGCGCCTCGTGCCTCGTCATCCCCCGTCTACTCGGAGATATTGCATTGCAGCGGCGTTTTTTTTTCACTCTCTGATTTCTGTTTTGGGGTTTGGTCGTTTCACCAAGGGATACATAAAGAGGTTTCAGCAGCCACACGGTCGTTCAGGGGTCGTCGTCAGAGCCTTTTCTTCCGACGGTCATCTGAATGTTTTTTTGTCTACGTTTTCTCGAAGCAAATACCCTCGCTACGGCTTCGATTTGGATTTTTGTTGTTGTCGTTGTTGTTCGCCGCGCCGCATTGCCACACGAGCAGACGCTCTCCTCGCTGGGCGAGGGAGCAAGCAGCAGCCGGCCGGAAAAAGTTGGGAAGGAGAGTGATTCCGCACTCGCAAAAAGTTAATGTGGTTGACGAGAACAGTATGATGATAGTACCTAGCGGCACGTGAACCGGGCCGGGCTGGTGGCATCCCGCCTTGACCCGGCCCGCACGCGATACGACGATGGAGCTTGAGATAAATAAATACTGCCTGTGTTACCTGGCATATTGGACAGCTATTTCGGGGCTCTTTACTGAGTACAGTGTGAATGTGTGTGTGTGTGTGTGTGTGTGTGTGTGTGTGTGTGTGTGTGTGTGTGTGTGTGTGTTCGGTTGTTCGTAATCTGGGCCTGGGGTAGTTGGTCTGAAGCTGGTTTTCGAGTGCCTCCACAAGACGTGAATGCTTCTTGTCGAGTTATCGCAACTAATGCCTGGCGAGGCTTAGGTAAGGTACGAGTCCAACTATATTATAGGTAGGTAAGTCATTCCGCCCAGCATCAGCCATGGCGAGGCTTCTTCCATGTTTTCTTCTCGCTCAGACACTTCCGGTCGTTTTTGGACACGCGGTCTGGGACCTACCGTATCTGACCGCGAGGCCACGATGATCTGCTTGTCTTGATAGCGCTCTCTCATGATGTCAACCCATTTCTTCACCTCGGCCTCCTGGCGATAGTCATGATTGCATCGCTGTTACCAGGTTCGAAATCGAAGGTGATGTTGACCTGGCAACTCTACACTGTCAGGTCTCGCAACCGCTGGGAGGCTAGACGAGCTGTCCAAGACGGCGGGGACGCCGGGCCAGGTGGCTCCCCTCCCAATCCTCGTCGGAGCCAACGGGAACCTCACCTAGGCGGCGCCGACGACGTTGCGTATAATAACGAAGTCGATCACACTTTGTTGATGAAGCATCCTTGATATTTGAATAACGCACAATGCTACTGTTCTCTACATGCTGTTGCCCTTGGCGGGGGTTTCATTACGCGCGCAGACAGACAGGGGTAATATCGGGGGCCATATATAAAAATAGATCGTAGATGCGCGCATAGTGTACCTAGGTAAGATTGATCAAGAGATGTGCCGTTCAAAAACTTGATAGAAAGCTAACTTGTCTCGTCAGGAGAGGCATCCATCCATCCGTCTGGACGGTACAGACTGTACCGTACCGTCGTCGTGGTCCGTGAGAAAAACCATATACTCCCGTCCGACGGCGATCATGTCCCCCAACCCCGCTGCCCGAGACCCAACAGCGGCCAGGGGCCATAATGGCTTTGCTGCCGCCATGATGGCTTTGCCGCCCGCAGCCTGCGTCTCGCCATGACATTGGCCGGTCTCGTTGCACAGCGCTGCAGACTGCAGGCAGGCGTTTGAGGTGGGTTTTGCTTGGAATCCTACCATCCTCTGTCTTTCTCTTCTCGTCGCTGTTCTCGTCGCTCTTCTTCTCTCCTTCCCATTTCCCACCTTCTATCTCTCCCATCTGCATCTTCTCGATGGACCCGGTAGGCCTGCTGGGTACGGTGACGGGTGTGATCTCGCTGGGCCTGGAGATATACGATGGACTGAAGGACTACCTCGACGCGCTCGAGGCTCGCGACGAGAACGTCAGGAAGTCTCTAGATCGCCTCGCCCAACTACGAACAGCCCTCGACATCATCGGAGCGGCCATCCCGGCGTTCCAAAGCGAGCACCGAGTTCCGAGTGACGCGGTGGTGTCCTCCCTGCAGTCTTGTCATGTCGAGCTCCAGTCGCTGCATCGTGAGCTGAAGGCGCACGAGGCAGAACCGGCTACGGATCTCAGGAGCAAGGCGAGAGAGGTGACGAGGAAGCTGCGTTACCCTTTCAGCCAAAAAAAGCTTGGGGAGCTAGAGACCCGCCTGGGACGAATCACGGACACGTTGTCGACTGCAGTCGATGGCCTTCAGCTGTAAGTCGCTCATGGTGGTCTGGAGGGGGGGGAAACCTGCCGACAACCAAATAGTGCGACGACACTGACACTCTGGCAGCAATGTTCTATCAAGCATTGATGAGAAAGCAACGGCAGCCAACTCCCAGCTGGACCAGATCCATTCCCTCGTTGTTCCCGTCCCCGAACGGATCGAGAGCTTCGCTTTGACGACACGCACGCAGCTGGACGGGCTATCGGATGCCCTCGTCTCGCACCATGCCGCCCAGTCCCACGAGTTGACGGACTTGCGGCTGGTGGTGGAGTCCATGAACTCCATGCTACACGAGCAGCTGCGGCGCCAAGCGCCATCTGCCGACAGTCGCGCCATCGAGTCCGGGCTGGTGGGCATGATGGTGTCGAGGCCGAGTCTCCTGCGAGACATGAACGACGCTGCGGCGGCCTCCACGGCGGCCTTGGTGACCGCGGCCGCGTCCGGCCAAGACCTGTTGTTCGCTAGGGGTAGAACCACCACGACGTGTCTGGACTCGACTCAGTCCTACTTCTACCCACGGAGGTCGTGCGGCTGCCGGTTCCGAAGACGCCAGGAGCAGCGGGAGTGGCGCTGGTCCTCCTCGTTCGCCCTTCTCGACAAGTCGGTCACTGAATCGCAACACGATGCGGACTGCCCCCTCGCCAGAGTCGTCCAGCCCGTACGCCACCGACAAGTGGAAATCACATACACGGGGCTACGCCATCTGATCTCTACTGCCGTGACGGCGAGCTTGTCCTTCGGCTATGGCGCTGGGGGCTTCGGCATCGCACCAAATCTGCGCTATTCTGCGATAGTTGATCCGAAGGTATCACCGGCATTTCGCATTACTGAATTATTACGCCGCGCATATCTGGAAGGGTTCACGCGTAACTCGCCAGAATCGCTCGAGCTAGTCCGCCATTACGTATTGACGAAGATTAAACAATTGTTCGTCGATGGTATTGCATCGCCAAATGACCTTGATCCAAATGGCCGTAGCATTGTGGATGTCGCCATAATAACGGCAGTTGTTGCCTCATTTTATCATACCAAGACCACTACTTATCTGACCGATGTCAAAGAACTTTTAGACATTGGAGTGGAAGTATCGACGAACCTCGACTTTGGAAAATTCATCACTCGGCGCGACGCAACACTACCATTGTCATTCTACGAGGATGTGGTAATGACAACCGCCCGGACGCAGTCCGAAGCCCAAAACGAAATGGTTGCTTATACTTTTATGTACCCTGAGTATCGGAAATACTTGTTGTCTTCAGCTTGGCTCCTCGATGGTAGGTTGAGTTGACTATCTGGTCTTGATATATCCGTTGCTGAAGCATCTGACAGTTTTGGGGCTTGATTCGTCCGTCTTCATGGCCTTGTTGCAGCAAAATGAAGAAGATTTTCGCCAAATCCTTCATCTCCACCGGAAACGTCTTGATCACACCATGGAGGAGTCAGGCCGAGTCTTGATGCGGGCTGCGCTGTGTTGGCCTACTGGCTTAAAGCTCCTTCTTGAAGCGGTCCCGAGTTTCGGCAATTATCACTCTGGAACTGGAAACCCCCACAACCTCGCAATTCTAGCAGAATGGCGTTTGGTTTTCTACAATTCAAAGTGTGCCTATTGGCCTGGTGCCCCGTGGACGAATTGCTCCTGTTCCGAATCCTTGAAGGCGATCCTCGATTGCAGATCTGCTTCCCTCAATGAACAGGCGATGTTTTACACAGGTGAAAAAAGGATATGTCTTCGGTCCGAGTTTACTTTCCTGCAGCACTTACGGGAATGGCGTGAGCAACTGAGGTCTTTCTTCTGTTCACGGTCCTCGACGGGAGAACAACGACAGCTGGGACTGCTCAACACATCAGCCACCATCGACGCAATTGCGCCAATTCTCATAAAAAAGTTACAAGAGAGAGGCCACTGTCCATTCCAAGGCTTTGGCCTCAAATCCGGAGACTACCGACTGGGTCCCAGAGGGGGTTCCATTTTCCATACTATCGTCCGAGCCCGCCCTAATCATGTGGTAGCTGCGGAATTCGCGTATGGGTTGGGTTTTCATGACACCAATGCCTTCTTCGAGATGGTTTCAATGCCCTATGCCTGGCTCGACAAGGTGACCTGGTGCTATCTCGATTGGCTTTTCAAACATGGAGCGAAAAACACCACCACGGTTTCATACCAGCCTTCAGTGGTTACGCCGTTCTCTCACATGGCTATGCATCACATCTTTCATCGTTATCATCACTTGATGCATTTTCACCCGTATGCTTATGGTCGGAAGTACGCCAACCCCAGTTCAGACGAAAGAAAAAGTATTGAGAGAGAAATGGAGGCTTTCCTAACTCTCTCCGGCTTATTCGGCAATCTGGAGATTGGCGACAAATGCAACTGCGCTTGCACCACCGAGTCACAAGGTTGTTTTCCAATGACAGTACTGTTCAACAGACTCTGGCAGGTTGACTCCAACTGGCAGTGGGAAGGATCGTTTGACGAGAGCCTAAAACGGTGGCGACATTTCATTTATGCTGGAATTCTCCCAAATGCAGTTGGTGATCGACCCTCAGGGGCGATTACGGAAGCCGTCATCAGGACCCTTACGTTCAATGAGCTGGGACTCAGACACACATGTTGCGCTGCATTACCCTCAGAGTTCAGCCCCGAGGATCTGAGGCTTCACGCTGAGGATTCTGCCTTCATACGCGAGGAAGACGAAAGCCTCCTCGAGAAGCTCGAGGAGCTGGTCACCGAGTTCCTGGAACAGTTCCAAGGCGAGAGCTGCACTCTAAGCGAATTCATCTGTGGCTCGTGGCAGAACAGAATGGAGGCTGTCAATGAAGAAACCAGGAATCAGAAACTGACGCAAGAAGAAAGAGAGGCCATAGCGTCACTTGGAGTGCGGTTGGACGACGAAGTGAGTGTCACATCGGATCAGAGTGACACATCGGATCAGAGTGACTCAAGTGAGTGGTGCCTACCATCAGATCTGGAAGGCTGGAAGAGAAGAATTGATGATATCGCTGCGGGTCGCGCCTAGTTGGCTGTCGCTGCCGTCATTCTCTCTACTGTCAGTACAGCGGTTGTGGCGAGGGCGACAGCTCTCCTGACGTTGCTGCCCCCTCTTTGGTTTTTGCGCCGGCCAACATAGCACATTAGTACAGCCAGACACAATAGTATTACTGGACCGATTTCTGCGTGAGGGCACAATCCCATTATTAATGGGTAGGGGAAAAAAGACGCAGGGTATAATTCAGGAAGGGAGACATCAAGTCACCAGATTAAGAGGTTGTTTCATCAATCCCTTCAGCATTCAGCCAGCATTACATATTAACACATAACTCTCACGCTATGGTATAATCTAAGTCACTGAAAGCCTAAAATAAACTGACTGTGACTTACTCTTCTTCTCACAAGAGCCAAATTAGGATGTCATTAATGTACCACCACATTTAGGGAAAGGGGTGGGGGTGGTAGAAAAGAAAAAAGGGGTTACAGACCCCCAGAGAGCAAGGTGTCAAAACCACTGGGAGATTCATAACCTCCATGTTTCCAAAATCGTCATTTCACCCGAACCGGCCCAAGCTTCTCCCCCCGAAGAGAGCGTCTTAATTATCCCCTACCCAGAGCTAACGTCAATAAGAGTGAATACGTACCTGAGCCGCCCAACACAAACGTACCCAGAAAGCTGAATAGCACCCGCTTATGTAAGGGGTGTCGCCCGTCATATCCCACCCCTTATTCGACGGGTCGGGAAGTATCATATGATACTCGAGCTGGAGTACTGTTACCCAGACACCACGATATGCAGCAGATCGAGGCTCAGTGTGTTTACTGTCGAGTCCCCGGATAGTATGGCTGACTGTGCATCTGAAGCCGCCCATGGGATGATCCATCCACGGTGGAAGGAGGATTCTCTGAAGATTCCTTGCCTCTGTCCGGCTAAGGATGATTCTTTCATAGCTTCATGAACCGGATTTTCGTGTCGAGTTTTGTGATTTAAGCGACTTGGTGCAAGATAGGAACTACCTTGCTTGAATCACATGAGTACTGCAATGGATGATGTAAAGTGGTGGCAAAAGCTACAGCCAGGCTTCGCGGTGGCCTGTGAAAAGGGGCCGAGTATCTTAATCTCAGTTGCATGTCTGGGATGAGAATCATGAAGGCTTGGCTTTCTTGGGTGCTGAAGCATCGTCGCCTTCGGTCTTGTTACCGGACCTCTGCTTTCGCTTCTTCCCTTGAAGCATTTCCCGCTTCTCTTGTTTCCTCGCTTCCTTGCTCAGGCTTCCGACCACTTTGCTCTCCTTGCCACAGGGCCACCTGGTGAGAGCAGCTGCTTCTTGCTCCTCTGACCATTCTTGAGGCAACACTGCAAAGACAAGATATGACGTATGAGTCTTGATCTCGGGCTCGGTGCGATGCGTCAGCCTACCTGCCATCCAAGGCTTCCCTGTTGAGGCATCTTCTGCGTCATTTGGTTCGGCCACATCGCCATTGGTGACATCAGCCATTGGAGCATCGGATGTAGCCCCCTCCTCATCCTTCACATCCCCTTCTTCTTCTTGTACAGCCGATTTAGCATTCTTGCCTCGTGTTCGAGCATGGAAATCCTTGAAACGGCCTTCTACTTCTTTTAATCTAGCGAGAGCTTCATCAACATCGTATGGTGACTGGTTGATGCCTCGTTCGGTTGGCATATTCAGGCCGATCTTGTCGCGAACGGCTGCGATCTTCTTGTGCTGTACTTCGACCATTTCAATATCCATCCACCCTAGACGACGCATTACCTCGACAGTCTTGGTCACCTGTTCGATGCAGGGTGAGAAGGTGCAAAGGTACACACTTCTGTCAGTACGCACAGGAGATACCCACTCGCGACTGCATTTAGCAAGAGCCTGCAGGCCAGCGCTGGCCAATTGCTGGGGCGATGGTCTCGTCCGACAGAGATGAGGTAAGGCTTTCCAGGGAGCAGGCAGGTCCAGAAACACGCATTCTGCCCCAGGGCTCTGACCATCCACCAAAAAGCCATCGTTGTAGACATCTCGATGCGTCATCTGCACCAGATCGGCCAGGCGATGCCCCTCAATCTCCTCCTGCATCTTGCAATACCGGTCCTCGTTGAATTCGAAGCTCCAGACCTTTCCACGTTTATCCTCAGCCGACGTTGGATATCCATTGTAGACTGCTCGAGCTGAAGCATGGGTGAAGCTCCCACTACCAGCGCCGGCCTCGATGATCTGCATTCCGGGCCGAGCGCGAATGCGATGTAGGATGTAGCTGTAGTCGGGGGTATAGACGACTTGGGTACGATGGGGCAAGCTCGTCGTCCAGAGCTCCGGGGTTGGTGGCAGAATATGTATGAAACCACTGGCGGCAGTCTTCAGATCCTTGACCGGCCCGGAGTCTTCGGTGTCGTTGGCCGGGGCGTCGCCGTCAACGACATGCTGTAGCTTTCTCTTTCTTCCTCTCGAGCCCGTATCGACGATAGAGGCCCGAACTTGCGAGCCCCACGGCTTTTGGAGTAAAGTGGAATGGGGAAAGGAACCAAAGCGGGTGTTGATGACAGCGCCCTCGGCGTAACCGTCAACGGCACCAGAAGCATCGTGGAGGTACACGGGTTGGATGTTGTCGCGGGAAAGGTGGACAAGGGCGAGGGTATCGGGCGTCGTTAGCGGACCAGGGTCGAGGAAAGGCGATTTTGTCGACATGCTGTGTGATACCCGACCCTTCCTCGCAACCTGCAGTCGTACGGATTTCAGTAAACGGGACAATCCTAGGTACGGAGTACTCTTGGGGATCGTTGTTTGAAGATTGACTTGTATCTTTTTCCCAGCCAGGAAATTTTCAGGTGGGGCTAGGCACAGCTGGGCCGGAGCTTGGGCCGCTAATGGCGGGGTAAACGTGGCTTGTTACGGAGGGGTCAGACTGTCTAGAATCTCTGCCTGAAAATATTTAGATCAACTTCAACTCGCTCTTCCCGCTTCTGCATTCCCACCCAGATTTCCAAGAAAACCTTGGCAAAAGCTCAGGCCCGTCCGGGATGGGTCACCTGCTGGGGAAGATCTGCAAGGCTGTAAATATTGATTGTCTGCTCTGTCAGAGTGGTACATGTCGCAATTGAGACATTCTGGCTTTTTCGTCCAGCCAATCCTCGTGTCCTTCTATCGTTCTGTCCTCCCGTCCTCCCGTCCTTCCTCTCCGCTGGCAACTGAAGGCCGCCTCACCCTTCGGTATTTTTCCTGCGCCTCCTTTCTGTCACTCCTTGATGTTCTTCTTCGGCATAGCGAGACGAGTTTCCATCTTCAGCCCTTCACTCCCCAACTACTGTTCGCGCCGGCGGTTCGTGACTCATAGAGCCATGGATTCCATCAGAATACACAACTCCCTCCAGCCGGGGCAGCCTGTGCCCTTCGTGCCAATTGAAAAGGGAAAGATCTCCTGGTACGCCTGTGGCCCGACTGTGTACGACCAGAGCCACCTAGGACATGCGCGCAACTACGTTTCGACCGACATCATTCGGCGCATCCTGAAGTACTACTTCGGATTCAATATTCAGTTTGTCATGAACTTCACGGACGTCGATGACAAGGTATGTCTTGGCTCAATTACGGGGGCACGATCCTTAGGCTCAGACGTCGGCTGTAGATCATCTTGAAAGCCCGGCGACAGCGACTGCTCGACCTCGAGAAAAAGAAGAGCAAGACCGATGCCGAGCTGTCTGATATGGCATTAGCCGCTTTCCAGGCTTACGCGAAGAACAATCTCCCTCAACTACTCGACGGCGACGGTGCCCTAGATCTCAACAACTACCCCGGCAGAAGAGACAACGCATACGGAAAAGTACTGGCCGGAAGCACGTTGACGGGAGAGGGCAAGCCGGGCGATACCGAGGCAAAGCTGAAAATGCATATCAGCAACATGACTTCCGCTGTTATCGCCATCAGTGGAAACCAAGTCTATAAAGGCGCAGAGGAGATCCTCCTCCCCTACCTCGATTCCTTGTACAAGGAGACCATCGATACCAGTGACCAGAGCATCTTCACAGACCTGACCAGGTTTATGGAGGGGGAGTTCACAGACGATATGGACGCACTCAATGTGCTCCGGCCAGATGTAATCACCAGAGTCACAGAATACGTACCGCAAATTGCTAGCTTCGTCCAACGTGTCGTGGAGAAGGGATTTGCCTACGAGACAGAAGGGTCCGTATACTTCGACATATCAGCCTTCGAAAAGGCGGGCAACACCTACGCCAGGCTTCGACCAGACAGCCGAAACGATGAAGCACTCCAAGCGGAGGGCGAGGGGTCTCTATCAAAGGGCCTTGGAGGCAAGAAGGGCGCGGGCGACTTTGCTCTCTGGAAAAAGTCCAAGCCTGGCGAGCCTTACTGGCCAAGTCCATGGGGAAATGGACGACCCGGATGGCATATCGAGTGCTCGGTCATGGCGTCTGATGTCCTAGGGTCGCGCATGGATCTGCACTCAGGAGGCATTGACCTGGCCTTCCCGCACCATGACAACGAGTTGGCCCAGAGTGAAGCTTATTATTGCAATCACGGCCACGAGCACACTTGGGTCAATTACTTCCTGCACATGGGCCACCTGTCAATTTCAGGCTCTAAGATGTCAAAGTCACTGAAGAACTTCGAAACCATCAAGGATGCCTTGGCTTCAACGTATACAGCACGATCAATGCGTATCGTATTCCTACTTGGCAAGTGGAACGACGGCGTCGAGATATCCCCCGACATGCGGGCCGCGGCAGATGGTTGGGAAACCGGTCTGAATGTGAGTTCACGCTGCTCGCTCTTTTACTCGCGTAGACACGATGATACTAACTTGTCTAGAACTTCTTTATCAACACAAAATCGCTGTTGGTGGAGGCCTCAGGCACAACAGCCTTGCTCAAAGACGGCATGAAGAGTCTATCCATCGAGAACGACAGCCCCTCCAAAGAGCTTGCGGCCGAACTGAAACAAGCACAAACAGACCTTGAGGCGGCGCTTGCCAACTCGTTTGATACCCCTCTAGCAATGCGAGTGATTGCGGACATAATCCGGAAAGCCAACATTCATATTAGAGATCACCCGAGTGTCATGGATCTAGCGACCGTTGAGTCCATTGCCCGGTGGATCACCAAGATAGTTGGCATTCTCGGCCTCGATGCTAATGCATCGCCGCCATTCGAGGGAATCGGCTGGGCCTCGGCAGCAGCAGCGGCGAATTTGGATCCTCATACTTCAGTGCAACCGTATGAAGCAGTCTACACTAACGTGATCTCTGATGTGAAAGCGCTAAATCTCGCACCCTCGGACACATTGGCAAACTTGACTGCTCAAACTCCCAGATCCGATTTCGAGTCACTAGCCAACGCTGGAGTGAGAGACCCAGAACAACTTGGGTTGCCATACTTGAGAGCCGTCGCACAGTTGCGAGACGAGCTGCGCCGAATTGCACCCACATCGCCAGCAGAGACAAAGGCGTCGATTCTTGCTCTTAGTGATCGCATACGCGACTTTGACTTTACCGACATTGGAGTTTATCTGGACGATCGGCCGGACCAGCCGTCGCTCATCAAATTCATCCCCGCTGCCGAACTGATCGCGGCCAGAGAAGAGAAGGCGGCCAAGGAAGCGGAGAGGGCGCGGGCGAAGGAAGAGCAGCGACGTGCGCGCGAGAAGGTAGAGCAGGAGAAGTGGGAGAAGGCGAAGATGGCGCCCGAGGAGATGTTTAAGACGGATGAGCGTTACAGTGAATGGGACGGCGAAGGCATGCCAACGAAGCTGAAAGACGGCGCCGAGGTGCCAAAGTCACAACTGAAGAAACTGAAGAAGGACTGGGACAGGCAGAAGAAAGCACACGGTGAGTGGCAGACCAAATTCGGCGGAAAGAAGGCATAAAACACAGAAGGTGCTCTTGTTGAGGGCACATTCGGTCTTTGGACTTTCAAAGATTTCGATTTGGTACGTCTTGCTGCGGCCGCTGCCGTTTGGATTAGGGATATCCTGACGACGACGACAGCCGAAGGACTTATCAAAGCCCACCTCTCGCAGATGTTTGAAGAAGGGAATGTGGGTGACACCAAGAAAGCGTAGAGGCGCACGCCCGTACAGATTACTACGTGTCATTTCGCCCTCATACCTCAGTGAATCAACTGCAGTTTCGAGGATCTCACGAACGATGGTCGAAACCACCACTGAGCCCATCAGCCGCAGTCCCGGGACAAGCGCAGCCGCTACCACGACAGCCAGTAATATGCAGAGTAACCAAGTGAAAGGAGGGACCAGATCAACACTTACGACCTGTCCGAAGATCTAGGAAGACTGTAACGATGCAACGCGGCTCGCTGTACCTGGTGGATGGATTCGTTTGGCTGACGACGACCGGAACGCTCGTGGCTGTGAGGATTCATGCACTGTAGTTGGGGGGCTTCTGAGGGCCGGCGAGGGCCTCCAGCGCGGTCCGGTGCAGAGCGTCTGCAGAGTCCAGTGACGAAACAAGACCGGCCCCGTCTGCCGGAGACAGCGGCCCCCACCAGAGCTCGCGCCGTTGGTACGGTAGAAAAACAAGCATTGGCCGAGACGGGCAGAGAGCGGGCGCTAAAGTTGGCAACTTGGCATGGCCAGCTGCACAGGCACAACAGGCAGCACGACCGTCCAGCGCCGTCCAGCCAAGGCCAGAGCCAAGTCTTCAGCTCGTGGTCGCTGGGGAATGACCGGTGGGCGGGGCGGTCTAGAACGGCAGCTCGCGCATGGATGATCGACAGGTCGCCTCGTTCCAGCTCAGGGGCTCTGTGATGTCAACCGGGCCCCCCTATGACGACCGGTCGTCGCTCCATCATTCCAATTCCATCCCATTGAGCTTTGCCAGCCAACATGCCAGCAAAGCCTCCCAGCTACCCGGGTTTGAGATGGCCAACAGCTCAAACCCGAAGCGGTAACTTGATGACGGATATGATGCAAGATCTCATTTTTGGGTGTACAGGATCGCAGCAACAAGGGATGAGAGGGGGGAGAGACCCCCCTCGGCCCCTCTGCTGCCCCTCCACCAGCGACAATCACTCGGAACTGGGTACCTTACCCCTGGGAATCTGGAGCGGGGTAGCAGCAGGTCGATAAGCGGCAAGCCAACAACAGGACGACAGTACTTCGCGAGCTAAGCTACTACTGTAGCATTGCACACGCGGCAGCTG
This sequence comes from Xylariaceae sp. FL0804, assembly GCA_022539325.1. Classification (NCBI taxonomy): domain Eukaryota; kingdom Fungi; phylum Ascomycota; class Sordariomycetes; order Xylariales; family Xylariaceae; species Xylariaceae sp. FL0804. The sequence continues at coordinate 1,266,308 of JAJKLG010000010.1, forward strand.
TACCTATCACATCTCGATCAAGCTCAGCTCGTTCCCAATTGCCCTGTTATTGGTGCAGTTGGTCATCCTCCCATGCAGCCATACAGCCCCCCAAGTTTCATGGAGGAAACCGCAGGACTTTGGAGGACGGAGGCCCGAGGGGAGGCCTCGCTCTCGCTCGCCCTCACCCCTCCAACAGCATGCAAGCTTTCCGTATCATGAAGCCAATGAGGATGGCGTGAGGTACCGGCGTGTAGGACCTCGGGCCATTGACCAGACGCGCGCCACCAACCGGCACGTACGAGCCGTAGTTCGTACGACCTCTCACGTTAGCTCCCTTAATTCCCCGGCCGCCCTCCACCTCTGTTGATGAGAGCTGGCCTGAGCTGGCCTGAGCTGTCCCCCCTCCCCCTCCTGATGATGAGCTGGACGGGGACCTGGAACCATGAATCAAGCTTTCCCGGCCTTTCGATCCCGTACCTTACCCCACAGGGACCAGCGTGGACGTCTCAGGAGGCCCGGGAGGCTCAGGGCTTCTCAGGACTTACGTGTGCGGGCCAATGGGTAGCCGCTGCTGCCGCTGCGCATTCAGCGGCACCGTGACACAGTCTGGTTTGGGTCACTCGGTTTGTTTCAAACCTCTTTGCATGAAATATGACTGCATCTGTGTCATAGGCAGGTGCTAGGGACACAAGGAGGGGAGCGAGCCTCCTGGCCCCTGCGTCCCCCCAAGCAGTCAGTGGGATGCCTCCAAACCCTGTGTATATATAGTCCGACCTCCTCCTGCCATCGTCCACTGCATCTCTTGTTCTTCATCCCTAGACATTCAACGATACCCGACGATACAAATCAAATCATCCAAACAACCATCTCAACTACTTCCACATAACCCCCCAACAACCGCTAAAATGTTCGGATTCGGTACGCTGTCTTTCTCCCCTGGGTGGTTGGCGAACCGGCTGCCCATTGATATCGTTCATCTGCTGACACGCGAACCCAACAACAGGAGAAGCCAAGGAGGCCCGTGACCAGATGTACGATGGCGAGCCGCACGAGTCTTCGCTGAGCCACGAGCTCATCGGAGGTGGTGCTGGCTTTGAGGCCATGAAGCTGTTCGAGGACCACCAGCGCAAGGAGGGTAAGCCACCCCCTCACCACTCCCTTGCGTCCTTCCACCCATATCCATCACTCTCTGCACTACCCATCTCACACCGCCCCTTGGCTTGAGACGACCAATCGTCGCTACCCCCACACGCCACAGATACTGTGCCTTCTACAGGCGTTTCCTCGTCATCCCCTCGTACTATTCACACCCCGAAAAGCCGTGTAACCTCGCCGGTCATCGGGCATCATACTTATCACCATCATCGAGCCGACAAAATAGACCTTGCCGCACTTCAATGTACTGACATGATTCACACCCTTCAGGCAAGCCCGTCGAGCACGCCTTTGCCAAGGAGATGCTGGCTGGCTTCGCGGCCGCTGAGTGCGACAAGCTCTTCGAGACCAAGGGCCTTGACGCCTACGACCGTGAGAAGGCCAAGCACGAGGCCAAGAAGCACGCCGAGCACCTGTACGACCAGCAGTACGGCGGCCAGGACCAGTACGACCCCAACGCCAGCGAGCGCCACGGCACCATGGACTACTAGACCATGGATGTTCGCGCTTTGGTAACCCAGTAGAAATTGGGACCTCCAGCCCGCGTGGCCATGAGTAATGAGCACGACTCTTTACGACATATCTGCGAACATGATATTTGGATCAAGTCAGTTAGCAGTCGAAGCAATGAATGAAATACAAATCCAGGACATTTGCTCCATGACCAAGTTTTACGATGTTTTGGTACATGTGACTGTGACCACATGTTTACAAGCTGCCCTGGGCCAATACGATGTCCCCTCCATGTCACTTATCGCGTTGTAGGAATGAGTATCGAAGACGTATCAAGTGAACTTGTTGGCACGGTTGGAAGGTATCAATTGCTTGGCAACGTTCACATTCCAGTAATTGTCTTCTTCGGGACAAAACTATCTAATTGTACGAGAACTTTGTTCTTCCCGCCCTGGTGATTATCCCGCTGTCATCACCTTCATCGTCCACAGCCAGCATGTCGGATTTGAAAACTTCTCCTGCGAGACAGTGACTGCCCATCCGCAGACACTTGACCCCCTACCGACGATAGACCCCTACCGAGAACAAATCCTGAGCAACGGCTCATAGTCGTAACCCAGGCGAAATGTTCATGGCTTTGTAAAACGACAAACAGATCGGTATATCCCGGTGTCCAAGCTTGCTCTTTTCATCTTTTTTTCCTTCTTCTTCTTCTCTTCGCCCACCTCCCCTAAAACGCCGGTGGAAATGTGTGTCGAGCCGGCGCGCTACCACTAATAGCCGCGCCGCCGCCGCACTCCGTCCTTGTCCCAGAGTCCATACTTTTTGTCTAGCATTAGGTAGGTACTCTGCAGTCATGTGTAGCTCTCCGTCCGCTTTGCTTCATCGTCCGCCGCGACCGCCGCTCGCCCGCGCCCTGCTGACCGTGGCGCGGCCGCGCGCCAGACCGACACCGCGACCGCGCGCGTTGCGACTCCGGAACATGGGCGCGTTTCTGCAACGAGAGGTCAGCTTGGAGGACCCTTCTTCTGTGACTACTCGGGGGTAGGCAGGCGACCCAGGTGTGTGTGGTATGGAGGGGGCAATCGGGGGAGGCGCAGGTCGGAAGAGAAAGCGGAGGTAAGAGAGGAGAGGAAAGGAGAGGAGAGGAGAGGGAGCGCGTGACTAGAGAGAAGAAATAGGAGAGAGGGGGAGAGAAGGAGGAGGAGGAGGACAAGAAACAACGTACTTCAGCATGTCCGGCACGATGAAGAAGCGCACGTGGCTGCCGCGGATGTAGACCTGGTCGAGATGGCTGACGCGCCCGTCGCGCGCCGTCACCGTGATGTCCTTGAGCTGCACGTTCATGTTGTCCTCGGCTGGGTGGCGGGCGGAGTTGTCAGCAACGTCTGTTCGTCCCCCTTGTTTCCCTCCCCCCCCGGAGCGGCGCGAGAAGACAGGGCCAGGAGGGGATGGGATGGAATAGGGTAAAGGCAGGCGCACAATGACTGTATGGAGGGGACGATGACATAGAACGACTCGTTACTAACCTTCTATGAGCTTGCCGCGGTACGTCTGGCCCGAGGTGATCTCGAGCGTGACGATGTGGCCCTGCGCCTCGTTCAGGAGCTTGATCGGGATGCCGATTGTGGACGTCATGGTGGTCGCGGGAGCGCGCGGTACTGCCGCTGATGTCGCTGGAAGTTAAGATACGGCGCGCGTAAGAATACCGAGGAGCGAGGGTGGACGGAGGAGGAGGAGGGTGGTGGACGTGGTGGTCGCGTCGGCGTGGTCTCGTTGCGTGTTTCCTCAAGGCTGAAGACAAGGCAGTCAGGTACTAGTAAATGCTTAGACTTCTACCTCTGAGAAGGCTGCAACTTCGATTGGTCTATGAGGTTGTGCTCTTGTGGGTCCCAGCCTGGGTCCAGTTGGAGCTTCAACCACAATTGGAAGAACTATCTTCCGCTCCACTCTGTTGGAGCTGAAAAGCCAGGGCTGTGAGCCGGTGCGCCTCTCACTGGCTCTCGAATGTAGACGTTTCTGTACATGATGTTTCTAAACAGCAATTGCGCATCCTAAGATCGAGGCACAATCGTGTAAGTGAACCAGCAGGTTATTTGAGAGTAGAAGTTGAAATACTAGAATTTATCTACTTCATACCTAGCCCTCTGGATTTTCATCAGGTTTGGCCTACACTCTTTTTTACCATCAATCTCATCCGCGTCCGACGCCCGATCTCTCATAAGAGAAACAAGCAAAGATGTGATTGGCCATGAAGAATTCCAATTATGGCAGTCCCTGGAATAAACCCCCACCAAAAAAAGACAGCGCGCGGAGAGTGCCCCTCCATGTCGCGTTCCTGAGTCACCTCTCGTTCCTGAGCCACCTTTCGCACGAAGAAAGACGTGCCCTCCCGAGAGCTTACAACGCCGCCGTCCTCTCGGTTGACTCGCCCATCCCCGACTGACAGCTGAGCCACCATGGATGCGACCATCAAGGAGCAGGATGCGCCCCCCAAGGAGCAGAAGGAGCAGAAGGTCGACCCGTGGAACGTGTCCGGCGAGGTGGGCGAGGACGGCACTGTCAAGGCCATCGACTACAAGCGCCTGGTGCAGGACTTCGGCACCAAGCTGATCGACGACGCGCTGCTGCAGCGCTTCGAGCGCGTCACGGGCCACAAGCCGCACCGCTTCATGCGCCGCCAGATCGTCTTCTCCCACCGCGAGCTGGAGGTCATCCTCGACCGCTACGAGAAGGGCGAGCCCTTCTTCCTGTACACCGGCCGCGGCCCGAGCAGCGACTCGATGCACATTGGCCACACCCAGATCTTTGATTTCTGCAAGTCGGTCGCCCCTCTGCCACCACCACCCTGATCGGCCGGCCGGGATCACGGCGAGTATGTGCCGCCTTGTCTGACCCGGACGCTCTTCTCTTAGATGGCTACAAGATGTCTTTGACGCCCCGCTCGTCATCATGCTCACGGATGGTATGTTGCTCTCCAGCATCGCCTCCGCAGTTCCCTTGCCTGACCCGGCCTCTTTCGCTCAGACGAGAAGTTCCTCTTCTCCAAGGACAAGACAGTGGAGGAGGTCATGTCATATACACGCTCCAACTGCAAGGACATCATATCTACCGGCTTCGACCCCGACAAGACCTTCATCTTCTCCGATTACGAGTATATGGGGGGCGCCTTCTACAGAAATGTCACTCGCTTCGCCAAGTTGGTCAGCTACAATACGGCCAGCCATGTGTTTGGTTTTGACAGGACGTACGAGCACCGCAATCTGCCGCTTTGGACGAGATCGCGGAGGGAGCTGACAGGGCTGCAGCTCCAATATCGGAAAGATTCACTTCACCAGCATCCAGGGCGCGACCGCGTTCGCCACGACATTCCCGCACATCTTCGGCGATGACGAGAAGAAGACGGCCAAGATACCGTGCCTCATTCCCTGCGCTATCGATCAAGACCCCTATTTCCGTCTGACCAGGGACTGTGCGACGCAACTCAAATACGCGAAGCCGTCGCTGATCCACTCCCGCTTCCTCGACGCCCTGCAGGGCCCCGGATCCAAGATGTCGGCCAGCGTCGACAGCTCGGCCATCTTCATGAAGGACACCCCGAACCAGATCAAGAACAAGATCAACAAGTACGCCTTCTCCGGCGGCCAGGAGACGGCCGAGCAGCAGCGGGCCGTGGGCGGCAACCCGGACGTGGACGTCTCGTACCAGTACCTGCAGTTCTTCATGGAGGACGACGAGGAGCTCGGCTCGATCGGGCGCGACTACCGCGAGGGCCGGCTGCTGACGGGCGAGCTCAAGGCCATCTGCATCAAGCACCTCCAGGACTACGTGGCCGCCTTCCAGGCCCGGCGGGCCGCCGTCGACGACGCGCTCGTCAGCACCTTCATGGCGGTGCGGCCGCTGAAGTGGCGCGGGAACCCCAACAACCCCATCAGCGATAACAGCACCAACAACGCCGAGAGGGTCGTCCCCGTGACGGCCGGCGGCTCCTCGGCGGAGAAGCCCGGCGGCGGCGCCGGCGGCATGACCAAGAACCAGCTCAAGAAGTTGGAGAAGGAGAAGCAGATCGCGGCCAAGAAGGCGGAAAAGGCGGCGGCCAAGGCGGAAGCATAGGTAAGTTGGTAGACGGCGAGTTATATATACCACTACGTGCTGAGGGCCTTTGGCATTTCGAAGAAGTTGAACACTTCAAATCATCCTTGACTCGCTGTGATGCAACCACCGTCACCCTCTTCCTGTACAAGAGCTCGTGGCCGATCACTATACGTGATGATACCGCGAGGACAGACGTTGCAGATTGACATCGATTCCTACCTCTCGGTGAAGAGTAATTTCACAGCGTGCGCTGTGCCAAACCTCCAAGCTGGATGACTGGTAGCCGTCCCACGAAGGTACAGAACGAGTTGCACGGCATTGTTCGTTCACACGGCAGCGGTAATGGAGTGTTTTCCTCGTTTCATACATCGCGGTACGGCAGTGGATGAAGTACCTACCTATTTGCTTAAGTACCAAATCAGGTAGTAGGTAGGTACGGCAAGTTGCCTCTCGTAGAGACAGACGTCTCCCCTCCCCGCCCTCTCTTCCCTTTCCCCCCCCGCCCAGCGCATCCATCCACCCATCCATCCACCCATCCATCCACATCCGTCCGTCCGTCCGTCCGTGCGTACATCAAAGGCCGACGGGGTGCGGCGTCGCCTTGATCTCGTGCACGACCTGGCGGGTGCGCGCGTTGTCGACGAAGCTGAGGCCGACGAGGTAGACGACCTCGTCGACGGTGAAGTAGAGGCTGAGCTCGCTCTCCATCCACAGGTAGCGCACGTCCTGCAGGTTGCTCTGCAGCACCTCGCTCAGGTACTTGAGCCGCAGCCAGCTGGCCGCGTACTCGGCTGTCGCGGGCACGGGCGCGGCGGCGTCTGCGTCTGCGTCTTTGTCTCTCGTATTATCGTCCTTATCCCTGTCCCCGGCGCCGGGAGCGGGAGGACTAGGCAGGAAGAGGTCGTCGAGCTCGGTGACGCGCGCGATGAGGTGGGCGATGTCGAAGGCCTCGTCCTGGCCGATGCCGTCGAGCTCCATGACGTCGGCGACGATGCGCGCCGCGGCCGCGTCGACGAGCGCGCCCACGGCCTGGCACCAGGCCGAGCGCGCCAGCACGCCCGCCCACACGCCCGCCACGGCGCGCACGTGCGCCGCCGCGCCGTCGACCTGCGCCGTGAGCTCCGCCGCCCCCAGCCCGTCTTGTTGGAGCAGGTTCTGCGAGCCGCCGAGCAGGTCCCGCAGGATCGTGCGCTGCGTCGCCATCTCGGCCGCGTACGCGCGCGCCGCGAACTGCGAGAGCGCCTCGACGGCGTCGCCGCGCAGCCGGAGCAGGTCGCGCGCGCGCGGCCCGAGATCGTCCCCCCCGCCGCGGGCCCGCCAGCCGTCCTCGAGCGCGCCGAGACGCTCCGCCAGGTAGGTCGCGTCATTGTACAGAAACCTGCCGAGGACAATGTGTCAGTCAATCCCCCGTCCCTGAACCGAATGGATTTGCGCGGCCTCACGTACATGTTGCCGCCGTTCTCGAGGGCGTAGTAGTAGGGCGAGACGGCGCGGAACATGTCGAGCACGAGCGTGGGGAGCGAGAAGAGCCCGGCCGCGGCGGGACTCACCGGGTTGGCCTCGTTGCTGGTGTGGTAATGTGAGCAGGTGGTTGAGTGTGGGACGCGGGTCAGAGACGTACTTGAGCAGGAACCGGCCATCTTCCAGTATAGATGAAATCAATGCCAGTACGGGTTCTGGCATCGACGAGATATGGTAGGTCTCTTTGAGAGTCAGCTCGCGGGCTGGTGCTCCTGCGGTAGTCGGCTTGGACTTGGACGACGACGCCTGTTGGGGTTCAGCCTCTGCCGTATCTTCATCACCCCATCCCCATGCGTCAGCGGCATCGTCCTCTCCAGCTGTCGACGCATGTCCACCGGCATCTTGAGCAGTGGCGGGCTTCTGGTCGGCTTCGGCTTCACCTTCATCACCCCATCCCCAAGCATCGGCACCGTCGTCCTCCTTTGCAACTGGACCTGAGCGCTTGTTGCCGTTCATGGCCCCTTCGTCGTCATCCCATGCAGCGCCCCATGCATCTTCGTCCCCTTCGTCGACCGCAGCAGGCCCGTTCGCGGCAATCTGCTGACCTTCTGACCGCGAGACTGTCTGAGTCTCGGTGCGTTCTACCTCTTTAGACTCGCCCAAGCCTTGGATGAGCTTCGCTCGGACTGCATCCAGTGCTGCCTCCCTGCGTTTGGCCAGCCACACACGCGGCAGATTTTCCACCCATTCAGCAAGCTCTTCAATACCAAAGAAATTCAAGTTTTTCGCGACAAGACAGAATTCCCTCGTAGCCTCCGTAATATTCTGGAAGTCGCCCATCTCGACCAATGATGGTGGAACGGCGGATTCAAGCCAGACGGTTGTGATTCGGGGGATCAGATCGGGCATCATCACATTTGAAAGACAGAATACCAGCTCTTCAGGTAACCGTTCCGATAGAAACGTGAGAACCTGCGCCAAGTCGGAAAATAGTGAGGTCACCGATTTGTCTGTGGTCTCGCCGAGCTGTAAAGTTGACTATAGGTCGTCAGCAGACCTCACACCGTCAACCCAGAAGGAAATACCTACACCCTCGATATTTATTGAAGGCAGCTCTTCCCTTTCGATATTGGTGCGAGGTTTGACGATGGCATCGTCAAGACTGTGCCAGAGCAGTGCCATCCGCTGGTCAACCTCCTTATAAGCCTTGAGGCCGACGACAGCGTCGGACAGACTCATTTGCTCATCTATAGAATATCAACAGCGGCCCAGCCTTGAGATGGATATGACCACTTACTTTCTCGGGTGTCAAAGATGGAGATACGGCCAGCCTCCCCGTCAATTTGTACGAGGGTCTTCCATACGTGATCAAACACGTCATGTACAGCCGACTTGAGCTCGAAAGCTCGTACATTCAGGATCCTCATGGCTCGGCACGACTTGCTCACAGGGATATCGTCAAGCGCAGCCCAAGATTCTGGACACTTATGTCAGAATAGGTCTGCGTGGAAACCTCAGGTAACTCTTACTTTCAAGCAAGTGCAGAGAGTCCAGAATCCTTCGCTCGTCTCGTGCCTGTTCAACCTGGTCGAGAAGCTCGTTCACATGTTTGATACTTGTCAACGCACTGTGGACCTGTCTATTGTAATCCGCTTCTCGCAGAAGGAATTCCACCTTCTCCTCGACTTCCAGTATTGTCTTCCCAGAGACGTCCGGCGCTTCGGATCTCCTAGCGATATCGTTGGCCCAGGTCCGCGTCTTGTTTATGTCGTCTTCGAGGGATTTGGCATTAGCGACCCATTGGTCGACATCCGAGGCGGTCTCTTCGTTGATCTGGTGGATTTCGGCCTGGGGAGGCGCAAGTCAGTAAGTCGTGCGTTTCGCAGGCCCATCAGAGACTACCTCGAGCTTTGCCTTGGCTGAAGCCAAAGATTCTAGGGCTGGTGCGAGGTCCTCCACAGCGATCTGGCGCGAAGACAGATCCTCCTCTGGAAAGACTCCATGCAGCGAGAAATCAACCAGAGCATCGCCTATACGCCTGTTGTCCACGCAAGCCATATCGACGAGATGTGGTTCGATCTCGGGATTTATTGATTCATCGGGGGGGAGGATCTAAGGCGCCAGGTGGCAGTCGAAGGAGTTCGCGTCGCGAATGGGAAATAGGAGTAACAGAGGTAATTTGCTAGCTGGTAAGGACTATCATGGCTGTAGGGATTGCTTCAAGCGGTAAGTGTGGCTAACCGAATATGCTCGAGCTGTCGAAGTCGTGATAGCTTCAAACGCGGTTGGGTTTAGAAGATCCGACACGAATCATCAGCCAAGTATGAACTTCATATTTCGGACGTCACTTAGGTGAAGCTTGGGCCACTTGTAGCTGAGAATAGGTACCTTATTCCCCGACCTTTTCAGTGGGGATCTCTACGTCAGGTATCCAATACATTGTCGACAGCAGCTTTTCTTGTGTACCGTCACCTAGCTGCGGGGTAGCATCTTAGTACCTGTACCTACTTGGCAGTCATAAGGAAGCTGGGGAAATACTTTATTGATCCAGCCCTCCTCCAACATCTGCAGAGACAGATATCTCGCATTCGGGCTCCCGCTCACTGTCGCCGAGTCCTCAGTAGCTTGGCCTGTCCGAGCCTATATAGAGCCGTCTTGCCTGTGTGCCGCTCCGAGAAGGGTCCATCTCTGCTTGTTCTCTGCACCACAGCCGGTCTCCCAAGGATTTCTTCTCCCAACTCTCGTCGCTGCTGCTCAAAGGTTCCTCAGCTATCAGTACCTGTCCTTGGTCAATGCATTGACCGCTTGTCTCCACCAATCTGAATTGCCTGGCCTCCTGTCTTGTCCCATTGAGGACGCGGAATCCAGCCCGGAACAGATTTATCAAGTTCGGGTTTTCTTCGCCGTCTCATTCGCCTTCTGCCTCTGCTTCCACTGTGGCACAGCGTCAGCTTAGGAGGTATGTATGTCAGCTCCGGAGCACACCACCTAGCCTGCTTCCCTATCTCCCGAGTCTGCATTCCCCGGATCGACCCCTAGGCACGCCATCATGTATCCCTGCCACATCCTGCTCGGCGAGCCCCGGTCATCTTGAGCTCCGAAGCTGTACGTTATCATGCTCTGGGTGCCAATGCTACGAACCACTCTCCTGGCAGCTGCGATTGCTGTTCTCGCTGTTGTCTACAAGGGGATCTACGGCGGTAACAGCTTTGGGTACGCAACTCCTAGTATTTGCTTGAGACCAACTTGGCGGCCGCCCTATGCGCATTGGTCATCTTCATCCATGTCCAGTTCTGACCACGTCTTGCCGTGATGGAGACATCATGTTGGAGACAAGCGTCGTCTGACATGGACACCCATCCCCTACCCGTCTTACCACAGCCCGGATAACGCACCCTGGGCATATAGAATATTGGCTCTTGGCAGTACACCCTGAAAACCCAGTCCTACGGCACCTAGTCCCTCTTGTCTCGTTTTCCTTCCACTGTCTGACGCCAGCAGCTAACCACCTCAGCAGCTCTTGTTTCAGGGCCATATTCTCATCGTCTTGCACCGCCATGGGCTCACAGGGCCCAGCCCCGCGGTTTCGCAAGATCCAGAGCTTCAAGACTGACTATGCGCCTACCACCATCACCCAGTATGAGTCCGAAAGGAGCGGCATGCAGGTCATCGTGGCCGACAGAAAGGGCCCCAAAGTGAACGGGTACTTTACACTCGCCACGGAGATCTTCGATGACTCGGGTGCCCCCCACACACTTGAGCATCTAGTTTTCATGGGCTCCAAGAGCTACCGTTACAAGGGCTTATTGGATAAGCTGGCTTCGAGGGCCTATGGAACGACCAACGCTTGGACTGCAACAGATCACACGGCTTATACCCTTGACACTGCTGGCTGGGAAGGCTTTGCCCAAACTCTGCCGGTCTACCTTGAGCACCTCATCGTGCCAACTATGACGGATGCTGCCTGTTTGACCGAGGTTCATCATATCAACGGCGAAGGCAATGATGCGGGCGTGGTCTATTCGGAAATGCAGGCTGTGCAATACACCAGCTCAGAGCTTATGGACCTCAGGGCTCGTCGCTTGCTGTATCCAGAAGACGTCGGCTTTCGGTATGAGACCGGTGGCATGATGGACGCCCTACGAGTCTTGACTCCGGAGAAGATCCGTTCATTTCACAGGACAATGTATCAACCTCGCAACATGTGTATCATCATCACCGGGGAAGTCGACCATCACGATCTATTGAGTATCTTGGACCAGTTCGAGGATAGTGTCCAGGGGGACATCCCACCACTGGATACGCCGTTTAGACGACCTTGGATAGACTCTTCTCAGCCACCAGCATTAAAAGCTACCACTGTCGAGACTGTCGAGTTTCCCGAGGAAGATGAATCCACAGGCGAGATTACTGTTGGGTTCTTTGGGCCTAGTTGCGTCGACATTGTCGATTCAACTGCATTAAACATTCTCATGACCTATCTGTGTGGCTCCTCCGTCGCTATACTTGAGAACGTGTTGGTGGAAAAGGAAGAGCTCGCCAGCTCCGTCTCTTACTGGTGGGACCCTCGCCCAAACAGCATCATCTGGCTCCAGCCTACCGGCGTAGCTACGGAGAAGCTTGCATTCGTTGAGGAGCGCTTGGTGTCCCTTCTCAAGGAGGTTGCGTCCAAGCCCTTGGACATGTCATACATGAACGAATGCATTCAACGAGAGCGTCGACAGGTGAAAGCTCAGGCTGAACAATCCGAGTCTTTCTATTCCAACAACATCATCACTGATTATCTCTTTGGACGCCGTGATGGATCCACTCTCAGGGAACTGGAAACTCTCGGTGAATACGATACCCTCGAGCGATGGTCCGATGAGCAATGGAGGAAGTTCCTCAAAAAGTGGCTGTCAGATGCCCATCACGTCTCCATCCTCGGAAAGCCGTCGCTGGCCTTAGCTAACAAGCTCAAACAAGACGAGCTCAGCAGGGTCGAGAAGAGAAAAGAGGAACTCGGGTCGGAAGGACTAGAGAATCTGAAGCAGAAAGTCGAGGACGCCAAAAAGCAGAATGAGGTCGAGATACCCGCATCTCTGCTTGAGAAGTGGCAAGTGCCCTCAACCGAGTCTATCCACTTCATTGAGTCACAAACCGCACGCTCCGGGCTAGCTCGCAAGCTCGGTACACCTGGCAACTCAGCTCAGCAGGCCATTGACCAGGCATCACCGGGTGCGCCGCTATTCGTACAGTTTGAAGACGTCCCGACCAACTTTGTCCACCTCGCCGTTCACGTGGGTACATCGAAAGTGCCAGTGAAGTACAAACCACTCTTGAGTCTCTTTAATGACAACTTCTTCAACACTCCTATCACGCGAGATGGCCAACGCGTGGAATTCGAGCAGGTCGTCATGGAACTTGAGAAAGACACAATCGACTATACCTTCGAGTCTGGAAGCAAAGTCTGGGACTCGGAAAGCTTTGTGCTTCGCATGCAGGTTGAACCAGAGAAGTACGCTACTGCCGTGGAGTGGATTCGCACTTTGATGTTCGATAGCATCTTTGATATAACCCGCCTGAAGGCAGGTGTCGCCAAGCTTCTGGCCGATATTCCGGAAGCGAAACGGGATGGTAGAGTCATGGCCAATGAGGTCGAAATGGCTCTCCACAATGACCCATCCTCACTTCTGGTTGCAAAGCGAACCTTGGTCCGGGCAGTCTACCTTCGGAGGCTGAAGAAAATCCTTGAGAAGGATCCCGACACTGCTATTTCATGGTTTGAAGAACTTCGAAAGTCTCTCTTCACTTTTGACAACCTCCGTGTTCTTGTCACAGCCGATATTTCCCACGGCAAGTTGCCTGACCCAGTCAAGACGTGGGACATACTTACTAAGTCCCTGGGATCAAGCTCGGATGATATTCAACCTATCGTGAAGCCATTTACCCTTCTCAATGATGAGGGCCGTAACCCAGGATCTATCGGCGCTACCATCATTCCGATGACCACGATCGAGAGCTCGTACTCAGTCAGCGTTGGCAAAGGCCCCACGTCCTACCTTGACCCATCTGTCCCGGCTCTACTGGTCGCATTGCAGTACTTGGAGACCGTCGAAGGCACACTCTGGAATGCAGTTCGCGGCAATGGCTTGGCATACGGCGTGTACTTCGCAAAGGAGCTCGACGGTGGGTATTTGCATTTCAAGGTGTATCGCTCACCATTGGCCTCCAAGGCCATAGCTGCTGCCCGTGACGCCATCACTGCTCTGGTCGATGGCACTGTGGCGTTCGAGACGCCTATGATCGAGGGGGCTATCAGTCAGCTTGTCATGGGTCTTGCCGACGAGCAGGCGACGATGGCTACAGCTGCCATGCAGAGTTACATCCTTACTGTTGTCAGAGGCTTGTCTCAGGATTACAACACTAAGATGTTAGCTCAAGTGCGGTCGGTGACGGTCGAAGATCTGAAAGAGGCCATTAGGCACTGGCTGCTGCCCATATTCGAGCCCGGGAAGAGCAATGTTATCATCTGCTGTGCGCATATGATGGTAGAGGTAAGTCACAGACTCTTGATGCCCACTTATGCAGCTTTCGCTGACCGAACGCAGCAAATGGAGCAAGAATTGCAGGCTATCGGGTACAAGTCGCAGGTCAAGCAACTGGTAGACTTCCAAGATGACTACGGGCTCGAGGCTCCGGAAGGCGAGGAAGACGACGAAGACGACGAGGACGAAGAAGACGAAGATATGGAGGATGACTCGGGAAGCTCTGAAGGATCCTCAAGTGATGAATAGACTCGATTAGAGTACCAAAAGCTATACTAATGCTCTTCGCCCCCGACACCTGCTTCAACTGTTCAGATGTTCAGTGATTTTCTGAAGGCCTCTTGTTCCGTTCTCTACCTGTGTTGGCAATCGTGGACACTGGAGAACACGCCGGCTGATTAGCCGCTCTGTCACCAAACTCGTGCTCCTGCCTTGTCATAGCTGATCCTCGCCTGTACGTTGCCTGCCAAGTTAAGTAAGTAACTTACATGTCTGGACAGGGAGCGAGAGAATAAGCCAGCTGCTAGCTTTGCGAGTCACCTTGGCGACAGCTGTCTGGCATTGCTGTGCAGCATTTAGGCTGGGAAGGTGCAACTGTGGCTCACACCTCTGTTTACAGGTACTTATGGTAACTTACGTACCCAAGTAAGGACGTATTAACAAGTACTTCCCATGGACATCGGGGTTGTGGGGTGGGACTAAGAGTTGGGCGGTTGCCATCATTGGACGAGCACACTTGGGGAAGTCTTCGAGAGTTAAAGTACCTAGGTGGCTCTGATAATGTGAGGACGCCAGCTTCCGAGTATCCCCCAAATTTTGAGCAATGCATGCTGTCTTGATTTGCGTCGAAATACGGTTCCACGAGGCGGTATCCTGAGCTATAAGCTATGGGTACCTAGTTTTGCGGTGTGAATATTGCTGCGAGAAGTTACTCTCCGTCGTGTTGCCAATTACTGGGCCGTGTTAATCCCATCCTGGGCCACGCGAAGCGTAAATATGCCTTGAGCAAGGTCTCAACCCACGGCGTTTTCCTATGGCCCAAGTCAACTGTACAACGCCATCTTCCCGGAGGAACATTTCTCATATAACTAAGACTCTGGATCGGGGACGAGTCGGGGCCCCAAGCCTGAAGGTGCCGAGTCACTTAGCAGATATCTCTTGCTGGGTAGATATATAAGTACTTAGGTAGATGAGCTACTCCTTCAGGGAGAGACAGCCTGGCATGGTGTTTTAGTGTAGTATTTCTGGATGTATGGGGAGCATTAGCCACGCCCTGATTCTAGGGCTCGAAGTGGTGTATACAGGGCACGTATAAGTTACTTCCTCCTTTCCCACTTACTTCATACCTAACTGTAAGGATACTTCGTTGCTCGCCCTTCCGCTTAGTAACGCATATGGTCGCAGCAGAAAGTCAGCAGTTCTGAGCACTGATCGAGAGCAACAAGCATAAAAATGTCAGATCCGTTGTTGCAGTCATCATGGTCACCGAGTAGGTGGTCAATACGTAGTCCTGCTGGCGCCACGTACCCGCGCGCCCCAGAGCACTGGCAACTACCACGACAACTAGAAGCCCAAAGCAGCCGCAGTTGCCATGTCGTCGTCCCCCACCCATCAACATCTCCTGCTCGAGCTCATACGGAGCACTGCCGCGTGAATACAAGGTAGGTACATAGGTACGTACCTACTTGCTTCGACTGCCCCTTCCCACGTCCCACGCGCCTCTCTAAGCTGCTGATTCCGTCTCCCACCTCTGCCTATAAATTAACACATCCCCACCACTTTTTTCTCTACAACCGCACCGGACTTCCATCCTTTCTACAACCTACACCGGCTTCCTCTGCCGACAATAACAGGTATGCTTCTCTTGCCATCGCTCTGCTTCCCAACCCTTCTACCGTTGTACGCCCTTTCGCTCTGCATCATCGCGTGTATGTCTTCCTTGGATTGCGGCACCGTTTCCTCCAGCTACACTCCTCCATCTCCCTCATCCATCTACCTCCTCCATCTACCTCCTCCAATCTTCCATTCCCTGCTACCTCGTCACCGTTTTCAAAGCCTTACCACCACCCGGCAGACCTTCTCTCGTCTTCTGAATACCTACCTAGGTACTCTTGCAACATTTCTGATGACATTGTCCACAGACCGACAAGACATACGCCACAACTACAACCGACATCAAAGGTAAGCTGTTCCATTGCTCATTTCATCTCGTGTCCTTGGCTCTTGGCTCCCTGGACGCGCTTCATCCTATCCACAACGCGTCTTCTCCAGAGCAACCGCACTACCTCACACCACCACACCTTTATCTATCACTCGAAGTGCATCACACCTACCATCAACATGTTTTTCGCCAAACTTTTTCTCTTGTCAGTCCTCTTCCCTGCTGGAGGCATCCAGCTCCTCTACAGCCCCAGCAGATCACCACACCATGCCGCCTTGCACCCACCCTCTACGCGACCCGTTGCCCCTCTCTCCCATACATCAATCAAAGCCCCATCAATCCCAAGCTTCCACTAGCACCACTTTAGAGTCTTCTGATCATCCGTCACTACTCCCCTCGCAATCTCACTACGGTACTTCCATTGCATATGAAAGTCAAACTTACCCCAACCGGCGCATCTATCTTTACATTTACTGACTTGGACGCAGTACCTCACGCCACGGATGGTTCTCGCCAACAACTTAATCCGGCTATCCGACAACCACGTCTTCATCCGTGGACGTGTGGACATGTGGACATACGCAAGCTGTCACCCAACGGTATTCCCAGACTCAGAACTCCCTTCCGCGTACAACGCGCGCCAGGTGCCAACGCGCCTGGCACGCCGAGAGCCACACCTCAGTCCCACTCCAGCAGCTGCTGCGTGGCCGCCTATGCACGCAGCGGCAGCTGAGTGGCCGCCGATGCGCGACATGGGGTGCGGGCTCCTCTCCCTCCCCCACAGTGTGTCCCGCCGGGTTTTGAGCTGCCCTAGAGGTTCGCCTCGTGTGGGTTGTCGACCCGGGTCAGTAGTCCAGGCACTGCTAAGTCGCTCGGTTCGTTTGCGGTAGGCCCCGTTTGTACCATCCAGCAGCCGCCCACTTCGCGCCTCTACAGCCTCCCTCCAGCTTCGGAGACTGGCCCCGGGTCCCAGAGTGGTCTCCTGCTGTCCGGCATGGCTGGCCCCCAGTCGATGGACAACCATCGACCGTCCCCCTTCTGAGCTCGGTGGGGTGAGCTTCAGAAAGGGGGAGGGGGGGCTTCGCCTTTGCAGGGTAGACGGAACGCAACGTGTCCGATGACCATCACAGAGCGCTGCTGGGTGGGCGGGACTAGGCAGGCCGTGGCAGTCGTTCTCTTGTGGTAAGGTTGGCAGCGGGGGCTGCTGTCTCGGATGTGTCGTGATCTCGGTCACAGGCGACTGACCGCGGGCCGTGGGTGATGACCCACGGCAACTTCCCCCATCGTGGGGAAGGGGCTCTTCTATCTTGAAAAGCCATGGTCACGACGCCGGCGGGTGCTCAGTTGGCGGAATTGTCCACATGTGATCTTGTTCGTCTTCCTCCCCCTCGTTCCCCTCCTTCTCTCGCTATTTCCGAACTTGCTACGCGCTCACGGTTTACAGACGCACGACTCGACAGTAGGGCTCGCCCCCGTCGCCTGGTATTACACTGCCTCCAGGTGGCGGATGTCAAACACTTATTCCTTTTTCAAAAGAGATGCTCCGGCTCTCTACAGAGGCTTGTTCCTCACAATTTTTGCAAACCCAATTGGGCTTCACCCCGGATACTTTTTTCATTTTTCATTGTACCCTCCAGCTCCCTGGGGATGCGAAGAAGACTTGAGGCCCGGATATCACGCATACTTGCTTTCCTTTCCCGTTCACTTATATTTCTTCTCCGGTTTCTTTTTGAACTGCAGAATTGAGGTTGGAAACGTGTTCGGTGAGGTCGACGGGCAAATCATTGATATTCATTCTAGGGCCCGCCAAGTCGTCTACTATGGCGGTTCTGGTGGGCGCCATTGGACGCCGGTGGCCCGACCCACGAGGCCTGGGTGTCTATTCTCTCATTATGTTTCTCGCTCTTATTCCAGCTGAGGCCTTGTATAGTACTCGTCCAAAGATCGCCGGATGAGAGGGACATAAATTTGGTCTTTGTTCGTCACCATCAAGGTGCCTTCCTATCCCGGTATATGTCTATGGCCTTGTTCTGTTACGGAAGTTCACGCGATGTTCCGAAAGTAGATTTCTTTGTAATAACAAATTGGTACCCTATATGCCACGAGTCTAGCCGACCGGCCTCATTTTTACTACCTGTATTCTGTTCACTTCCCAATTCTACGTCGACAGGTTATATTTGCAATTATCCCACAATAGCATCACGCGTTTCATATGCCAAATTTCGTTCACCATGAACAACCCACAGAACCAACGTTGGTCTCCAGATTGTGTTAGCCCTAATCCTCTGGCATCGCTGACCGTCGAGCCCAGTCCACCCGTTGGTCAGGTACCCTCGAGAAGCGGGGAACCCCGTGTCCTTTCGCAACGCCAGACGACAATCAAGGCAAATCAGGCAAATGTTCAGACAAGAAGCGCCGAGACTGTCCTTTCAACGGGTACTAGGGTTTGGTGGGTTCGGGATCGTCCAGCACTGGACTCAAAACGACAGTTCGGGGAACCCGATGCAGGAATTGGCCGTCAAGACGTGCTTTCACCCGAGAGAAGACCACCGGCAAGAGTTCAGAAGAGAAATAACATGGATGAAGGTTGGTTTTGCTCACCGCCCCTAAAGCTGAGCAAGGAAACGTTGACTCGTCTAGCTTTTCCAAAGTGCCAACCACTTTGTCCAACTCATCAACCTTGGCAACGCGACGCTCGCATCCGAGATATACAACAACCCCAGAGCACCTCAGCCGATGATCATCATGGAGTACCTCAAGCGGACGGATCTCGAAGAGCTTCTAAACACGATCAACGAGGCGAAAGGCACTAATTTCAGGTTCCCCGCAGACCAGAGGAAGATAGAATACATACCTAGCAGACTCTTATGGAAAATATTTCTCTGCCGTGAGTTCTCTACCCTGGTCCTTATTACTCACGACGGTGTGTTGAATCAGTATTGCTAAACACTCGTACGGGTGCAGTTGTCCGGGCCTGCATCGGCCTGGAATATCCCCCGCCGCCAATACCAGAGCCCGACGATCCGAATGCCACACCAGAGCGAGTTCACTGGCGTGAAGTGATTGATGGAGACAGAGAGCCTCGCTGTATAGTGCATCACGACATACATCCAAAGAACGGTGGGTGATAACCACCGAGGCCCCGCCACCCACGCCATCATCCAGCGCGCTGATGAGCTGTAGTCTGCATTGGCGACCCCGACCTAGGTCGAGCACAGGCCGAGTACGACGCGGAGCATTATTTCAACCCTGCACTTAAGGTCATCCTCCCCTTCGGTTCATAGGGGCCTTGGAAGCTAATGGTATGCTACAGCTTTGCGATTTCGGTCTTACAAAAGAGTGGCACCCAAACATGTCCATGGCGAGGTAAGGAGAGCTTCATACCTAATGGTAGCTTTACACTGACATTTTTGTCTGCTTAGGAAACGCGCCTACACCAATTATGGCCGACCGGCGTGGAAGGCTCCGGTAGGGCAGCCTGGCTTCAGTCGTACCACGAGACATCACTGGAAGCTGACTATATGATGAAGGAAACCGGAAGCAACCGGTGGATGGACAATATGGCATGCGGCAGCTTTACAAACATCTACGGCGCCGGAATGGTACGTGTGTCCCCATAACTCCTTACTTATCGACTGGACCGCAGTACCTTTGAACTAAAACCTGCCACTTCGGCTGGGGACTCCGCCGCAGATCATGTTCAACTGCATGACGCTCTCCTTCCCTGCCGAGTATCCGCAGACCTGCGCCATACAGCAGGACGACGGCACGTACCGGTACCTGACCACGTACGGATTCCACCTCGTCGGCCCCTACCAGGGGACTGGCAACGCGCCGGAGCCCCAGGTCGACGAGCGGTTCAGGAACTACGACCGGAACCTGCGCCTGCTGATTGCCCGGTGTCTGGCGGACGACCCCGACGACCGACCCGACCTGCACGAGCTGATCTGGGAGGTCGAGGAGGGCTTCAGTAAGCTCCCCTTGAAACTAGCACCCCACACCTCCACCCCCCCCTTTACTTACCTACTACGGTGTTGTATTTATTAGACTGCTTGCAGAGTGCTCCCGTTGACCCCTGATGTCTTAGCTGTGACCGACGATATGGCCAGTGAGGCCTCCGCGGGGCCATTCGACATCCAGCGGCCACAGCCAGTCGAGACCGAGCACGACGACCTCTTGTGGAAGTTTTACCAGGACTATTTCTTCAATGCGCCAAACATCACGGACCCATACGCAGGCGAGTGGGACCAATACTCGAACCCAATAGCACAAATAGTATCAGAAATTTCCTCGGGTTTCCACGGAATCGGGTTGAATTAGTTTGGGGAAACGTAGTGGTGTTTATCCGTTATCCGGCAAGGATCACGGCGATTTGTAAAGTAACTATGTATATTCAAAGATGGGAATCATCATTACCGGGCGCATTATCGGGGTCAGCTGGCTAGGCGGACCACTGGGTACTTTCTTTGGGTAGCCGTCCTGAGCATAATGAAACCAATGCACTCGCTCCTCGACGTGCCGCGAGATCTAGCAAGCACCGGCGGCAGTGACTCGATGGGCTTCTGACCGAAGAACGTGAAAGGGTGGAATGGGGTTGAGAGTGAGAGGCTACGTGCAGTTGCATCTGATTGGTTGATCCAGCACGGAGCTGCCTGTTTCGGGAGAACTCCTTGGAAAGACAAAGGCTCGCTAGGCCTATTCTCTTCATTCCAGAGACCTCTAAGAAAGCTACCCAGATAACTAGCTGCTGGCCTTTGTCTTTTGTCCGAATGCTATTGGTTGCGAATTTCAGCTTCCCTCTTGACTCGAGGAAACAAAAACTTTCTCTACAGCTATAGGCCTTGCTGTCGTGAACAATCTGATTATGCTTTGGCCGCGGTGAAACCATGGGACAATAGCGAAAGAGTACTCGTCGCGAATACTACCGACTATGGCCAATGTTACCGCTGGATAATACCGTGCATTATAATCATGACTGATAATTTATTTGGCCGGTGAAGCAAAGGTAGCCCGAAAGCGCTCCGGCGGAGAACCCCTAGGGTGCGCAAACGTCCCTGTAAGATGCGTAATCCAGACACTGACGCTCATCCTACAGCCATGTTGGCCACGCGAAATGGCTCAAAGACGTTGTTTTGCACGAAGCCCTGGTTAGACAAAATACGGCCTAAGCTACTGCACAAAGCTTTTGTAGGATAAAACATACCTCTAGATATTTTATGGAACCACACCATGTTGAATCCTCAGAGGCATTGGTATTAAACCCACAAGAGTGCCCAGAGTCCAGATCCAGTGTCAGTGAACCAAAGACAACTCTGATTAACTACCTACAGAGCATATCAAGCAGACAATCTACAGCTAAAACATCAAGATGTGTCGCCGAATCATCAGCCGAAAGTTTAACTGTGGTCACACAGATGAGCTTCCAGACAACTCGCAGGCCGAGCTGTGTCTCCTCGGCGAGGACTGCCGCAAGTTCAAGCACGTACATCGTGTGACGGAGAAGCAGGAGGGAAGCTGCGCTGACTGTGCCGCGAACGGCAGGCCCCGCAAGCGGGGCCGCGAGCACCCGTTGACGAAGACTTGGAAGGAGAAGAAGGCCATGGGCACGGAGAAGGTGTACAAGCACCCTCAGCTCTGTATGCCTGCCAGGGCCAGAAGAGTGAATGCGAGGGCCCAGAAAGACCTCGGAGCCTACCTGGAGGCAGACCTCGAGCCAGGAATGGCCGAGGACTTGTTGCGCTACGCCTTGGGCTTACCCGAGGGCATTGACCATGCGTGCCTGGTCGATATCTTCGGCAAGTACATGGGTGTGAGGACGATGCCTGGTGATCAGGCCAGAGGCCAGTTCGTCCGAATGGCTGATCTGAAGGGGGAGGGCCTTGCCAAGCGCATGGAAGACGCCCTCGAAAGAGGACAGTGAGAATCGGCTCTTCACCCCTGCCATCCTCATGCAACTACTTAGTCTGATAGCTTAAGTACTAACCCAGTACCCTAGCCTCCTAGTAATGAACTACCATGGCCTCCGTCATCAGTTCCATGTTCACTTCCATTTCCTCCCATGGCTTCTTGTATCAAAGTGCAGATTGGCTCCAAGGCAGGCTATTCTTAACACCAAGGCCGACTAGAGGACCCCTCTTGCTGCAGCGACTACCTGACCCAAAGGGTGGAAACTTGCTCACTGGACCAACCGACTGAGCAAGGCTCAGGCCGTTCGGCGGTCGGATGAATCAAGGTCGCACAGCGTGGCAGTGTCGGCTGATTGACCCAGATCGTTCCCCCTCATAGCACAAGCATACATACCTGCCGATGTTCTGTTCAAGATGGGGAGGAAAGCTCAATATCAAGAGAGCTGCATCCTTTAGGAAACAAGGTGAGCGCCGGTTAGCTCGGTACAGGTACACGCGCTTCGATCATGTGACTCAGAAGGCATCAGGTCTAGATTATCATGTCATTACTAGTAGAGACTGCTGTCACCGAACCTAGCATTACATGTACTGAGTAATGATATATGATGGGTCTCACAGCGTGTTGGCTCACAGCGCGCTGGTTCGGAGCGTGTTGGTTCTCAGCGTGTTGGTTCTCAGCGTGTTGGTTCTCAGCGTGTTGGTTCTCAGCGTGTTGGTTCTCAGCGTGTTGGTTCTCAGCGTGTTGGTTCTCAGCGTGTTGGTTCCCAGCGTGTTGGTTTTGGAGAGCCGGCGCTCATGCTGGTCGCATGCTACAGGTCGCATGCTACAGCAGGCTCCTGCGGCTCGTGACAGTACACCGACAGGAGGTTGAGCGCATATAAATAAAGCAACTCGTCGCCTAGATGTGTCAATCAAAAATTGCGCTCACCCCCACCAACACCTTCCGAATCCCCCTGTATCTTCCGACAACATGGCCGATCAGAAGGACCAACAGAAGCTTCTCAAGTTCACGGTTCAGCATTACAAGGACGCAAATGTAACAGACGAAGAGTTCTCCAAGTGGTACCTTGAAGTACACAGACCGCGAATGGTTAGGCTCGTCCACAAGCACAATGTGGCCCGCTACGCACTGGTAAGAAGCGCCACAGCCTGGTTGAAAGATGGCGCGTTTTGGGGCTAACATACATGGGCCGCGCAGTACCTTACCCCCTCCTCCTTGCGCGCCGCATTCCAGGAAGATCTGGACAAGTTCCGCGGCGCGGCTGCTGGCTTCAAAGGCTGGCAGATGGCCGACTTTGACGTGACAACCACATACTGGGTTCGCAACCCGGACGAGCTGAGAAACATGTTGGCCGATCCGGAGTGGGATGAGCAGGTCCAGAAACCAGAGAATGGCTGGATTGACCAGGATAGAGCCTCGATTCAGGTGGGTTGGGAGAACGTGTACGTCGAGGACGGACAAATCATTGAGCCGAAGGAGTAGCTTGACAGGTCAGGCAGCGGGTGGCACTGACGACCGGTTGCAAGTGATCGCGGCACTCAGCTTGGGAACTGTCTGATTGCACTACTTGGCATAGGTACCTGTTTCTACATAGTAGGCTATGAATTGTAACTACCTCAGCGTATATCAGGTCAGCACCTAACTGTCTTCGCTGGGTGGGGGCTGAAATAAGGAGGTTCTTCGCTTCAAAAGAGCGGCATGCCCGCCTTTTCCCTTTCCCGCCATAGTTATCATCATTGCCCAATCTTCTTATGTCTCCTACTACGTATCTTCCTGTCAGTAAATAATCACTTACCTACCTGCAAGCTATCATGTCTGCCAGCAACAGAACACTTCTCCTCATTGGGTCGGGGCCTCTCATCAGCCGTTCTGTAACGGCTCTGTTCTGCTCGAAGCGCTTCACAAACGTCGCACTTGTCGCACGATGGGCTGAACAGCTGGAGGTTTAGAAAACCAAGCTGCCAGATGCTGTTGGTCCTCAACTCAACATCAAGACCTATGCTGTTGATGTTGTGGACAAAGAAGCCTACCTCAAAGTATTGGACAGCGTTGAGGCAGACCTCGGGAAACCGGGCCCCATGGTTGTGATTGTACAGGCCTACGCCCTGGAGTAAAGCCTCGGCCCAGCCCTACCAACCTCCGACGGGCTCCAGGTACACCCGTGGACCACGGACGGGCCTGTTTGTGACGCCTCGGGAAATTCTCAGTGACGTCTCATCCTTGAGCTTTTCGTCTTCGAGGCTGAAATTGAAGCGCCCGACCAGTACAGCGACGAGAATAGCAAGCTCGGCCTTGGCGAAGGACTGGCCGATGCAGCTCCTGGGGCCGTGCAGAAAGGTCATCGAGGCGTAGTTACTCCGGGTACCCGACCTGGCATCCGTCCTCGTCTCGGCATCGCCCCGCCCTGCGTCGTCTCTCAGCTGCGGGGGCGGGGCCGGGAACCAGCGGTCAGGATCAAAGTCCTCTGCATCCTCGCCCCACAGGGACTTATCACGATTCGTGGCTTTTGGGGAGATGATGATCCTGGTACCGGCTGGTATGGGCGTATTCAAGATGGAGGTGTCCACGGTGGCTTCCCGCATCGTGAGTGGGATGGGCGCGCTCCAGCGGAGGACTTCCTGACAGAAACGCTGGAGGGCCGGAACCTGGTTGTCGATGAGTGATGCCAAGTCTTGGCCCTGTCCAGCCTGGGTGCTCTGCGGCAGTCCTGCAGACAGAGAGGGCAAGTGAGAGCGCACCTCCTGGCGCAGTTTCGCCTGCATTTGAGGATGCACGCAGAGAAGATAGATGGCCCAGGTCAGTGCCGCCGCAGTAGTTTCGTGCCCGGCTGCGAGAAAGGTCAAGAGCTGGTCGACGAGCTCGTCCTCGGACACTTCGCCGTACGACAGGGCCACGGTCAGAATGTCCTTTGATGTATCGTCCGCCATGCCCGCATTCATCTGCTCTTGCTTCTGTCGGATGTGATCACGGCAGATAGTCCGCAGGGTGTGCGCATCCTGCTGGAGCTGCCTGTTTCTCCTCATGGGGATCCGTGACACAATCGACTCCGGGAGGTACAGGCGCAGGATGGAGATGACGATGTCGCTCCTCCCGGCCGAGAAGACAGATTTGTACGTCTTTCGAAGCAGTTCGTTCTCTGCGAGGACGACGCTGTAGTCCTGACCCAATCCGGCGACACACATGATATCCAAGGTTACCTTACTAGCCCACTCGGCAATGTCCACTGCCAGCAGGCCTTTATCCCCAAGAGCAGAGGCCGCAGCGCGCTCGGTGAGTGACTGAACGGCGTCCCGAGATATGGTCCAGATGGGATCGTACAAGTCCTTTATATGCCTGAAGGAAAAGGACGGCATTAAGGTCCTCCTCTGTGCTTTGTGTTGCTCGCCCTCGGCGAGGATTAGGCCCATGCCGGTCGTAGGCTTAAGCCCGGTGACAATAAAGTTTGGTTTCTTGTATTGGTAACTCTTATTGACCAGAACCTCGGCCAGGGCCTCGGGGGTAGTGACCAGGAGGCGCTCGCTGTTGAAGATGGTCCGGTAGCGGATAAGGCCTCGACGGCTACGCGGCATAGAGTTGATCCTGGCAGTCGTGTCAGCCGAGAAAAGGCTCAATCTCACCACACCTGCCGGGGAGTTCCAGTAATGCCAAGAAGGCGCGCACACGGCAAGGGCCTACCAATCAGTCTGGGCGACGCCGCGAGGCTCTGCAAAGATTCGTAGAGACTGGGAAGTCCACCAACGATGGCCATCCACGGTGGGGATGTGTCGCAGGGGAGAAAAGCAGTTCGGCCATAGCAGGACGACCCAGATGAGCCGGACGGTCAAAAGGATGGGCAAGATGCGCAGTAAGTGAGTGAGAAACGGCACCTCGCTGACCTTGGTCATGCCAAATGCCACGGCAGCCGAAGCGAGCGTGGTCTCGAACCACGGGTTGGTCCGGGACATGATGAATACGGGCGTGGCCTCGGGGTTTGCCTCAGCGGCAGAGACGACTGCCGACAGCGTACGACTACCGTAGATAGGAGGATCAGATAGTGAACCTAACTTGACGTATTATAAGCGGAAAGGAATCAGATATAAGCTTCGGTATTAATCGTAACTACCTAGGTAGGTAAGCTTATACTCCAACTAATAAACCAGCATTGTGAAAGTTCTCTTATCGTTTTAAGGATACCGTAAGTTTTTAACTACCGTACTCGTAGGAAGTCTGCGATTTGGTTTATAACAGTATACCAAATTTGGGGTATGTAATCACTTGATAAATGTTCCGGTACTATTGTATTGCGAGAACTAGATACTGCGCGGAAGCAACTTAGAATTGAGCAAAGGAGAGGGAAGAGAAACAGTGCATGCGAAGTGAGGTACGACTTACGTAAAGGTTAGAGGGGAAGTGGTCATGTTTGACGCCACGAGTTCCTCCAGCCACACATACGATCGCTGTGGCTTCCCTGCTTCCCTAGCGCGAGCGTAGCACCTGTTCAAATTGGACACGCAACAGAAAAATCTCATTCTTCCTCCAACCTCCTCCCCATTGAATCCATCGGCCGTGCAACATGCAACCAGCGCTGCAGCCGGCTGCCTGCTACGCCTGCTTGCACACTGCGCCATCTCTGTCTCCCCTGCCCCCTTGAGCCTCGCCACCAAGGGAAAGGTGTCATTGCCGACGACTACCTACTAGGTAGTTCGACCTTGGCGCTGGTTCTCCGTCACATTTCAACCAACCTTCTCCCGTCTCCGCACCTACTGTCTTGAGCACTGCTCACCAGAATCCATCAGCATGTCGGACGTCAGGAGCGCCTACATGGCCGCTCCTCCCATCGCGAGGTGAGTTCTTTGTCAGCTCTCGACTGGAGCGCGCTGCTCCAACAATGGGCTCGGCTGACGATCATTCCATAGGACCGTTGCTACTGTAGTCTTCCTCGCCTCGGTGGGAGTCTACACCGGAATGCTCGATATCTACGGCTTCCTGTTCCACTACTCGCTTCTCATCAAGTTCCCGCCTGCCGTCCATCGACTCGTGACGAGCTTCTTGATAACGTCCAAAGACCTGGGCGTCCTGATGGACACGTACTTCTTATATACGTATATCGCTCAGTTGGAGAGGGGACACCCGAAATTCATGAAGAAAGAAGACCTGCTGTGGTATCTGACATTCGTCGGAGGCGCTATTGTCGTAAGTTGTCTATGCCATCACGTTCTGCTCTGGTTCCTTCCCCTCAACGTGCTGTCCAACTCTTTACACATTAAATTGTCCCTCATATATCTGCCCGCCCAGTGTACTGCCTCCACTGCTGTGCGGTTCCTGGAACTGAGGAAGATTACCCCTGCACTCCGACTGGTCCGTCATTCGCATACCTCAATAGGGCCAGCTTGGAGTGCGGGCATGGGGGGATGTCTATATCAATGACTCTAGTGATGTCTTACGACTGTTCGCTTGGGTGGTGATTAGCGCCCTATATGGTTCGCCAATCCTGGCTTGGCCTTGCTTCGATGCTGCTCTCATTGCTCGGAAGCCAGAATGTGACCGCTGACCTCCGCATCAGGTGCTAAACCAGGCCTTTACGGGTGCATATCTATACCTGCAGGCGCTGACCATCGCCATCTGCTACACGGCAACACAAGATTCGAGGGGCATGCAAGCACACTTCTACGTGGCCACGATTCCTGCCCAGCTCATGCCATGGTGCATGCTGCTGCTGCAGTTGCTCTTCGGCGGCTGGGGGGCATTCCAGCTAGGCTTGACCGGGATTGTCGCCGCCCACCTGCACGACTTTCTGACCCGAATTTACCCTGAGTTTGGAGGCGGCCCCAATCTCATTCCTACCCCCTGGTTTTACTCATGGATCATGAGCACACCAAGAACGAGGGAGACCGGGTACGGGACTTCTCATGCACCGACATCAAATTCTTCCAGTACGCGGAGTGGCCCCCTGCCTGATTCTTGGCGAACGAAAGGGCCTGGTCGGCGTCTGGGCTAGTCCATCAATTATGCAGTTAATGAGAAAGGAATATTCAGTGCGACGACTTGCTTTACTTCGTCCCTATCATTCAGTTCAGGGCGGGCATACAAAGCCCTATCAAGAACCAAGTTGAAAGTATTTCATTGACATTATGTGGCACGCTCCGGAGGCAGCCGTCGTCTATTCTTCTAAACAGGTCCCCTGAGGTTTGAGTATTGCTAGTCCATCACCATGGTATTCGTCTTATCTCACTAGCAGCTACAGGGAGAAACGGGGTTCGGGCCGGCTGAGCCCAGGTTGTCGGACCTGCTGATGTTGGGGAAGCCGAAGAAAGCCTCGCTATCCCGCTCGGGGCTGTTGTTTCCGACAAAACCATTTCCCACTGTCAGCACCAGTCATCGACTACAGAGATGCAAAGGACTGTGGGGAAGGAAGATGGGATGGGGGGGTATGAGGAGGTTTGAAGTTGATGGGAGGATGAGATAGATGGATGTATCTGTCAGACGGGACACAACGCAACGCACCTCACGAGAGTCATGACGCCCGCGTCGCCGGCGGGCAGGTAGCCCCAGGACGCGTAGTACTCGTTGCCCTCGCACTGCCGGTCGTACCACTGCCACGTCGCGAGGTCGTCGACGCCCTGCGGCGCCTGCAGGTCCAGGTGGCACACGCTGTACGACCCGTTGCCGGCGCGCATGTAGAAGTTCAGCTCGATGGCCCGCGCGGTCGCGTTGACGTCTGCGGGCGGGTGGAGGAGGACCGGGTCAGTGTCTTTCAACATTGAAAAGAAAAAGAGGATTCCTCGTCTTTCTTCCGTCCCGTTTCTCCTCACCCTTCCCCCCCTCGCCCCGTGTCCATCGGCAAAAAGTGGACACAGAAAGCTAGCTACAGGGGATGATGGGAATAGGGGCGTTAAGAAAAGACAAGAAAAAAAAAACGAAGAAAC
This sequence comes from Xylariaceae sp. FL0804, assembly GCA_022539325.1. Taxonomy (NCBI): domain Eukaryota; kingdom Fungi; phylum Ascomycota; class Sordariomycetes; order Xylariales; family Xylariaceae; species Xylariaceae sp. FL0804. The sequence continues at coordinate 1,294,954 of JAJKLG010000010.1, forward strand.
AAAAAGAGCGGGCCGACGACGTACTGCGGTACATGGCCTCCACCGTCCACGTCTGTCCGGTGGCCAGCGCATTCGCCATGACGTCCGCGGCCGCCATGGTTGTCGTCGTGGCGACGGCCCGCCGCGCGTCCGCGTCCGTGTCGGCGACCCCAGCCGTGTCGCCGCGGCGGCGGCGGCGGTCCGAGTCGGGGACGCCGACTTCGTGCGCGCCCACCGTCTGCGGCGCGATCGGCGCCCCCGCGTCGAGCGCCGCGTCCGCGAAGCCCGCGTACGCCTGCTCGCCGTTGCGGCTCACCTGTTTCGTTTGTTTAGCGAACGAGCGGTCAGCGGGTATTTCTCTCTTTCTTTCTTGTAAGTGTTGCGTTGGACTCTTGGAGAAGAACGCGGCAGGGTAGAAGGAGGGATCGCGGGTTCCGGCCGCAGTTCTCTCAGTACAACAGCTGCTTGTCTTATAGACAAAGGCAGACCTTGGCTCCCCGGGATCGAAAAAAAGAAAGGGAAAAAGAAAACGCCTCCCTGTCCGGCGCCAGGACGAACAAGCACATACCACCATGACCACGAAGCCCAGGTCGCTGTGGCCCAGCGCGACGTCGAAGGCCGGGTTGCCCGAGCACGCCGTCGCGGGCAGCGTCGCCAGTCCGCAGTCCCCGCCGGCCGCCGGCGCGGCGACGACGAAGTCGCAGGGGTACGAGGACGATTGGGACGAAGACGAGGGCGCGGCAGACGAGGTGGTGGTGGACGGCGGCGAGTCCGGTGTCACTGCGGGTTGGCCGGAGCCGGGCCAGTCAGTCTCCAGTGCGAGTGCGGATTTCTTTTCCCCCAGGGGGAGAAGACGGGAAGAAGGAGGGGGCGGGAAAGGAAAGGCCAATCGTCCATGTTAAAGGGCATCCTGACGAGTAGGCTCAGGGTAAGGGGTAGGTAGGAGTGGAAATTGTATGAGGGTCCCGGAGCGGTCGGTACGTACGGACGAGGTGCCAGGCGCACGTGGCGTTGTCGGCGCTCTTGACGCGCGCCGCGTCCGAGATGGTCCACTCGGCCACGACGCCGGCCGCGGACTGCTGCGCGCCGAGGAGATCACCACCACCAGGAACGACAGCGGCTGCGGCTGCTGTGGCCGTCGCGGCCACGGCCACGGCAGTGACCAGCTTGATGACGGACTTCATCGTGCGTATGTGCGTGTACGTGTGTATGCGTGTAGGACGACAGGTGATAAGTCGCCGTGGACGAAGCTTGTCGCGTGATCTATCTGCAAGAGGTGGCTGGCTGTGCTTGCTCGGTGTTAAAGCAGGTGAGAAGAAGATGATAAAAAAAGCAGGGTCAATAGAGAGGTTTCGAGTCAGTCAGTCTGTCTATCTGTCCGTCAACTATTAGGTCGGTCTGTTTTATAATGACGCCGGGCGCAAGTCCCGCACGCATACACACACACAGAGACAAACGGTCCCTGGATGGCGAGAGAGGGGAGAAGATTCGTGGCCACATTCTTTCGCCCACGCGTGGTCGTGAAACATGACGGGATGCAACATTTCCAACCGCCCGCGCAGGCTCCAGCGTGACTCCCGAAAGAGAGAGAGAGAGACGGATCTGAAGCCGTTTGGGCCTGGTCTAGTCTCATCCCTCTCCTCCTTTCTCCCATGTCTCTAGCTCTGTCTCTGTCTCTAGGCCAGGATCGGATCTACCTCACTTGCGGAGACGGGACCCTGCCGACAGCACGTGGTAACATGGTGATGTGCGGCGAGACTCTCTCTCTCTTTCTCTCTGTGTGTGTTTGTCTCCCCTCCCCTCCCCTCTCCTAGCATCCATCTAACGAATCTCAACCTCGTGCGTAGGAGATTTGCTTCAGCGGGGTCCCGTTCCCGGTCGGCAATAGTTTTCCTACCTCCCGCCCGCCCCCTTCCGAAGGGAGGGCCGTTGCAGATCCCACTCAGAGCCGGGCGAGAGAGATATGGAGAGAGGGACGGCAGATGGCAGACGACCAGGCCCGCACGCCTGCCTCTTTCTTTCTATTTCTCCCACTCTCTCTGTCTGTCTCTTTACCTCCCTCATACATACACACAAACACTGTCTCCTGAGCGGAGCAGTTCAACCATCATCTCCACCCAGTCCCGCTGCCCCCGAACAGATCTAGGTAGCGGGCGCACAGAAAAAGCAGGCGGGCAGGCCGCCCCAGCGAGTTTGGCATCTGCTCGCTGCCGAGACATGTATGTGTGCACTGGCCGGGCTGGTGGGAGTGGTCGTGGGCTCGCGTGTTCCCTCCCCGTCATGGGGTACGCGTCTTTGCAAACGAACGACCGTCGACGAGCAAGCAGCCCAGTTCCAGATTGAGGGTGCGCGTTGAAGTTTGCCTGTAAGTCAGCATCTGGTCAAAAGGCCCCTCCCTCTAAGTACGGAAGTGCATACGGCCCACTGGTTCTTTGCCCCTTTTTGCTCCCTCGGGCGCTGCCCAACTGCAGATGATTCTCGAATATGGTCGAGTTTGCCACGGGATGCGGGATGGGCGATGAGGGGCGCCCGAGAGAGTAGAACAAGTTTGTCTCTGGACCGACCAACCGGCCGGCCGGCCGGCCTGCCGGCCTGCCAAATGAACGAACGACGTGGCAACACAAAGACTTGCGTGCGTGTTACCTCTATGGCCCATGCTCCATCCATGCCCCATGCCACCCCCCATCTTGGACGGCTTTCCACGCAAACGAGTGCCCCGAGACCCTGTCTCGTGGGACGTAGCACCGTTTGATGGAGCTCGGGGCTGTCAGGTCAGGGGAAGGGGAAGGGGAGGGAGGGCTGGCCCGGATGCGCGCTCAGCCGTATGGCGAGTTGGACAGACGTCGAGTGTAACCAACTGTGCTACGTACGCCATGCTGCGGCCGAGAGGCGCACTTTGCCTCCGTCCCCCCCCTTTTTCCAGCGCCACAACGCTTTGAACACAGGTCGAGCTGAGGAACAACAAGAAGTGAGTGAGCTTCTGCCGGACCGACTGCGTTTGCTTGGTCGCAAGACTCAGGTAGTCGGCCGCGTTCGATACGTTCATTTGTATGAGCTAAGTTATGTGGCCAACGATGCTTGTTGGTATGGTCTCCGCCTCCCGTAACTAATGCGCGCGTCCGCACCGCAAAATGTCCATAGTGACTTTATGTGATTACCCAAGTCCGAGATGACTCCCTTCCGAATGCCCTTCCGGTGATGCCTATGTATCTCCAGCGCCAATCTATATATGCCAATTACCATGCAAATTTTTACAGTCTTCCCCCATCCACGGCCATGGCCCGGACTATTCATTAGCTTCATTTTCACGTCCGCGATAGCCCCTCATCGGTCAAGCGTCGACATTGACAGCTAGGTTGCTGTCGCATATCATCCCGCTACTCCCGTCATGTTTCGTGCTACCTCAATTCCGGCGGCCACGGAGTCCCTTCCACCGGGGTTGGTCCTTCGACCGTGATCTGGGGCGGGTTATACTTCTTCGGCACTCTTATCCTGGGTATGGACGGCAGAGTGAGAGCCGGCACTTTGGGTGCTCGAGGCGGCGGCGGAGGCAGTGTGAAGGGCGTCTGTGAGGCTTGGGGTTCTGGCCGTTGTGGTTGCCGAGCCTCCGGGTTCAATAGGGGCCGCCGGTCTGGCGATGGGCCACGGTCCGCCAGTGAAGACGTCCGGCTGTGGCCGGGGGAAGGTCCCATGTAGGATTGTGGCCCGTAGAGAGAAGCAGCTGGGGGCGGGCCCGGGGGCGGCAGAGGCATACCTGGGTGCTCCGAGGCGTTGAGGTATGCTTGCAGCGCATACGAGTCCGGCCGCTTCGCTCGCGCGGGCACGGGCTGTCGAGCCACCGAGTCTGCCGACGCCTGACGGCTATGGGTCTGCGGCCTGTATGCCGGGTGGGTGGGCAGCGGTGCCCCCAACCCTAAGCCTGGCATATTTGGATTGAATGCATACGTCGGCTGCCGCATCTGCATCTCCTTCTCTAACATATTGTAGTGGTCCGCATTCTTTGGGTGCTGCTGTTGGGACCGTAGCTCGTAATCGCTTGCCCACATCATCGTTTTGGAGTCGGTCGACGGGACAGTCGCGTGCATCGGCCGAGATATACCGGTAGAATTGTCTCTCGTGCGGTGGTTGTAGTCCGAGGTGGGATTATCCCTGGCCAAGTGCCTCTGCCGACGACGGTACGCTCCAAAAAGCCCCAAGCCACCCAAGAATAACAAGATAGCGCCGAGGACTACGCCGACTATATCCCCAGTCGTGAAGCCGCCTCCGCCTTTGTTGCTGCTCGGCGACTCCTGTACTGGAGGTTCGGTAATGCTGACAAGGCTGTTTGTGAAGAGAGTGTCACTAAGTCCAAGCAGGCTTCCAGGCTTGGGTTGTTGTTCGCATCCCGCCTGTAGTGCAGTGATGACTGTACGCGGATCAGAAATAAGTAGCTTGAACATGGGCTCATTATCTCTTACAGTTGGCCAGATAAACCTGACTCGAGCTCGACGCGAAGCACTGCTGGCATGACTGAAGCTGAGCCCCAGAGAAGCTATAGTCATCCGCCCAGCAATACCCATACTCGGCACCGTTGGCGCTGAGATTCCCGGCCTCGAGAGCTGTCTTAAGCGGAGCACAAGCAAAGTCGATATCACAAGGAGATGATATCTCACTCGCGGCCGAGGCATTCGGAAAGCCAAACAGGCAGACATCGACGGAATAGCGAAGGTTGTCTGGCGCAGAGTTAGCTGCAGTTGGCGGATACAGTTGCCAGATCTTTTTACATAGAAACCACGCAGTGTCGGACTCGTTCCCACTGGTGGCGTTGCTTTTTTGTAGGCAATCGACGCAGTTCTTGAACTTGATGCCAGTCGTCGAAGTATCGTACAGCTGGTCGACACAGGTGATATCGTCGGGAGTCGTATTAGATGAGTTCGCGCTGTTTGGATTTGACTCGGGGTTATCGAGGCATACGTCGGCGCATGATGAACCAGGAGTGACCTGCAGGGCAGCCCCACGATGGTGAAAGAGAGCCAATGCGAACAAAATAGCGAGAATCACCCTCATGGTGCTCACAAGAGTAGGCCAGATAGGCTAAGGGAAGAAGGGGCCAAGGAGAACAAGAGAGAGGGCAGCACTACGCTATCACCAGCTTTGACCATGGTAGTCGCCAGCGTACCAAGGAGCAAACCTGAATCGAGAGAGATCTCGGCTGCACGACGGGAGCAGGAATAAAAAGGCAAGCTAAGGCAGCAAGCCCGGCCCTCGCGTCTGAGGGCCTGCGATATCTATATGCCATTTCTGCAGGTTCAGTTGGTCACTGACACCTCAACGCCTTGGCGGGCCAGCAGCCGCGCTGCAGGGTAGTAGCAGCAGCAGCAGTAGCAGCAGTGGCAGTGGCAGTGGCAGCAAGGGCGGTGACACTCGCCAGCGGGAGCTGCGGTACACGAAATGGAGGTCGCCGGCGGGGGAAGCGGGCTGGCTGGCGGACGACAGGGTTCGCCCCGCGTCTGCTGGCCCGGATGAATATAGAATGGCCCAGCTGCCTGACGCGCCCAGCCAATGGGCGCGCCGGCCAGCCGTCGTGGTCGCGCACGCGATCAAGAGGCGTTGCAGACCGACACTGCGAGTCTGGCCTGACTTTTGTCTGACGAGCCGTCAACCGCGAGCCAATGGCGTCTCCGGCAGCTGCCGTGGGAGGCGCCGCGGGTCCGCCATGCGCGCCTCTGGGCAGCGAGTGGACGGGGCTGAACGGAAAGCTTGTCGTGTCCCGGGCGCTTGGAGAGATTTGGGGGGCAGCTGGCTCGGTAGACGGGAGGGAAGAAGAGAAGTGGAAGAAGCTGGGGGGAAAGGGGGCCCTGTGAGTGGCCCAGCAGACGCCGGCCACCTTGGGCGGCCGTCCGCCGCTGGCCAATAGCGACGGATGCCGGATACGGTGGGCCACAGGCTGCACAGGCCAAGAGCTAGAATGCGGGTTTCAACCTTTCCCCTCCACTGTCCAGGCAGTGAGGATCGACAGTCCTGCCCTGATATTCATAAGGCAGGTATTTGACAGATCAATGTCGTGGGAGACTCTCCGCTATGGGAGACGGCACTTCCCCAGATTGTCAATGAGGAACCGCCGCCAACGTGGCATCGTGGTCGATTTCTGCCCATGTTTTTGGGGTGGACGACCGGCGGTCATCTTCAACTTTCACGCGCGGCAAAACTTCTTTTAGCGAGCTGCCGCGTTGTGGAGTCCCCGGGATGCTCCCTTAGGCTGGAGCTGATTGGACCGAGCAGGCAGCGGTCCCGTATTTATTGCCGTGATGGTTATATGTGGCTTGCATTATGCATCCGAGCCCGATCTCGCGGGCTTTCCTTCGACTTCAAGTTGTCTTTTGATCATCACAGACTCTGCAGTGCAACCAGTCGTCATCTCCGGAGACCTACTCTCCTCTAAATATATAAATGAGTCTCTATTCCCGGATTTCGCGAGATTACAGGTGAAACATTGTGACCAAGTCGCAATAACACTTCTGCCGTACCACTACTACCGGTACCTGCATCGGTATCGGTACAGTGTACTGTGCCGTAAGGCAAACTTCCAATGGCGTTTCTCGTCATCCTGGCCCCCACGGTACTGCGGTTGGGCTTGGTATTGGCATTACATAGTGCCACGTCCTAGGTACCTTATGTACAGCAACCTACCTACATAGGATACTGCAGTACCCATACGGTGAAGCCGAGCTGAGAGCTCACATTTACCCAACTGCCCACGATTGTCAAAAGCTACCTGATTGTGCTGTCCGATGCGTTCAGCTTACAGTCGGCTGCCAGTGTTCAGACCCAGCATAGATATTCAGGGATCAGTTCGTAGGTAGGTACCGGTACCTATCTACCGGTATGAACATCCGTGCCGTCCATCCAGTCGGCTTGCAGGCATCCAAACTTTGGGGGCTAAATATGCCAGGTCGCAACGGCGAAGTAGATATAAAAACAGCTATAAGGTGATGGCTGAAGGAATCCGGACTTGTTGGAATTACTTCTTAATTTTGCAGAACGTATCACAACCGGAATGTACGTCGGATATCAGGTTGGGGTGTGCGTCAACCAATGTGATGTGTGTACATGATAGATCTAGTAGGTGAAGATCTAAGTCCGTACGTGCTGCCCAAGGTCTGGCCAAGCCGTACATATAGGTCCGGCGTGGCTTACCTAAGGTAGCCTCCCGTACGGACCCCGAGCTACATGGGTCCGACTCTGCGGTGCTATGATACATGACTGACACTCGTACCAACAGGACTAGCTTGGTGGTTGGATGTTTTCTAGGAAAGTGTAGTGGTAAGGGGAAGCGGTAAGAACCTTTCCGTATCCCTCCAGTCGTCTGAGCCGCACTTGCGGAACTCAGCAGACGCAAGTCGACCTGGGAACCGTCTCCTTTGTCTGCGAAGCCCAGCCAGCCAGGGCAGAACGTACTAGTCGCTAGCAGCGCGGAGATCTCAGCAGCTGGGGAAGTGGAAGGATCTGTGGTGAGGCAGCATGCCAAGCACCAAGTAGCACAGAACTGAGTCTTCACTTACCAACTCAATCAACATCCCAACACAGGAGCTTGTCTACTTACCTGAGTTCCGGTACTTAAGTAGTTATGATGGGCCTAAGGAATCGAACCGTAAGACCAATGCATCCTCTTGATATTATTCAAGGTTGATAGAGTGGTAGGACAGCCCTGGACTCATCTGGCACAAGGTAGAAATACCGATCAGTTGCTTATGGACATCCCCCCACCCCTGATCCTCTTGTGCCACGTAAGTTACGCTCCATATAATTGGTCCTATTACATTTTCACCCATACACGTATCTGCCAGTCCATTCGCTGTTTCATGGTGCGCTTGCGTCGCCTTCGCCCGTCCTTGGGGGACGTCAGTTTCTGGCTCTCCTATTCGGCTAGAACCTCGGGACCAGAGACCTGGAAAGTTCTTGAGTAACTTCCTCGCCCAGGTAGGTGGACGACTAGTTACTGCCGCAACGGCGACGAAAACATATCGGTATTGAGCTTGCTTGAAGTAAGAGAAAGACTAATCTAATAGAATCGCCGACACTTTCGATACGAAAATCAGGTTGTCAAATATCAAACGCCTATAGTGCTGAGTCACGTTCTCTATCGTCAGATGATACCTGACCTTCAAGGCCCTCTGGACAACTACCTGGCTGCTCTAGATCTTTACCTCAATATGGACGACTTGTCGCACAACGTAAACATCAGTCTGATGAGGTATTGTACAGTGCTCAGAATTACTGCTGGTCTCTTTAGCTTGTTTTCCGTTCTGCAGCATTGGGCCTGTAAGTGTGTGAGTATCGACCAAGACCTGAAAGTCTCGTCACGATCCTGCTACGACTACGACTTTGCACCACCTCGAAGTAACTCTCTCTGGTTCATCTAATACGATGGCCTCCGCCCATAAGATTTCTCGACGAGAAGAAGACAGAATTGTTTGTCAATCGTTTATCACCGATGAGCGTCTGACCGTAGAGAAGAACGACGTATTCGCTGCTAACGTTACTTTACTGCAACGGCCTCACTTGGTGAAAAAGCACCATTACGTCTCTACTGGGCGTCAGCCATAGCTCTCTTATGAGTAAACATTTTTCTGATGCCAAGCGTGGAAAAGAAGATTATGGGACTCCCCCCAATTGTGCACTAGGTGTGATATTATCCGCTGTGGTACTGGACGAGGCCATAATAGTTGCTTGAGACATTCCAAAGCGAGGAGAGTAGGACGGATCATATACAAGCATAACTCCAGTATTTGCTGCTTGGCTTAGACCAGAACTAACAAAAATAATGTCATATTTGTGAGCTGTAACAGGAGTGATAGCCAGGTACTCAGAGAGTGCCGGCACGTAAAATGTCCCGACTGGCTCATCAGGCGTTTGTTTCATCGTTTAGTTCTCACGGGAAGAAGACATGGCCGGTCAATGAGCTTAGTACCAGGGTTTGACCAGAGAAATTGACGGCCTAACTTGAGGTAGCGGAGCATATGCACTGGTAGCAAGAGACATATAGCCGGTTATGAAAGTGGCCACGATGTCTCGGCAGCTCAGTTTCAGAGTAAGAGTATGGATTCCGACTGACATCAAATCTGAAGTGCCTTTTGAAGCATCCGATGCTCTGGGAAAGTTTCACCCAATGTTACCTGCTGCTCCCCAGTGGCCTGAGCTCAGATGTGATAAGACGGGTGATTTTGACGATCATGAAGCAGTCTAGGGACACGCCCCGCTTGAATGAAAGTGCTCGCTGTGCTTGAATATCCCATAGACATCTGCGGGAAATGGTCTCAGGGGCAGATACCAAGAGACGAGGTTACTTGAAGAGCTTCTCTCGATTGAAAGGAAACAAGTGGTGTGAAGAGTTACTTGGAAAAACAACTTGATGTGGCCGTACCTTGGAAATGTGCGCTGCTCATCTGATTCGCCGGCGAACCCCCTGAAGCCTTATTACGCAGTGGGTAGCGGGCGCTAATTCGCGAATTGTTAGTGGACGATAATGGACGAGATGTGCGTCGGCACGTGGACGGCTACTGCCGTGAGCCCCTGACGCGTCCACATTTTAGACTCCCCATCGTCATAGCCAACGATCATTGGGGGCCAATTGAGGGGTGTGTACCGGTACGGATCAGAGTGTACTGCGGTATCGTATGACTTGAGCCAATCATTCTTCCTCAGCACAAGCCTCTCTGCAGACATCCTGTCACCCGGCACATCCCGATGGGGTCTGCGTGCCTGCTGCTTACCTCTTGATCCGACCCGGGGCAGGCGTCTCTGCTTGTAGAGGAACTTTCTGGTCGTCGCTCCAGACAACAAGAGCCGAGCGCATCGGCGATAGGGTCGGTGGTGACCAAGAATGCGCCCGCCTCGCCGTTCGAACCTCGCGGAGCATCAAGATGAGGATAGGCTGCTTGCAGTTCGCGCCCCAGGTCGGCGATGTCGACAACAACCTGAATCGAGCCGATGCCATACTCAATAAGGCCAAGCCGGGGGAGCTAGATCTGCTGGTTCTCCCCGAGATGGCCTTCTCCGGTACGTGAGCAGAGCAGCCCAACGCGGCGCCACTGCTGTCGACAGCAAGCCCTTGAAGTTCGCTTTGTCGAGAGAGTGATGAACTGACTGGACGGCTGGACCAGGGTACAACTTCAAGTCCCTTCATGACATATCCCCCTTCCTCGAGCCGACCGGCGCCGGCATCTCCTCTGTTTGGGCGCGCACAACGGCCCTCAAGCACAACTGCAAAGTCGTCGTGGGCTATCCAGAGAAGGCCGACGTGGCATACAAGTGGCCGACGTCCCCGGAGTACTACAATGCTGCCATGGTGGTCAACGAGGAAGGCGAGACTCTGGGTCACTACCGAAAGACACACCTGTATTACACCGACGAAACGTGGGCTTTGGAGGGCTCTGGCTTCTTCAAGCGTCGCATCTCTGGCATTGGCAAGGCGGCCATGGGCATCTGTAAGCCTTGCGCAGGACATGATTCGCCCGCTTGTTTGCTAACCCAGCGTCGTCAGGTATGGATATCAAGTAAGCGAGCGTCGCCGAACTCCTGGGTGACTAATCCATACTGATGTGTCAAAGCCCCTACAAGTTCGAAGCTCCTTGGAGGGCATTTGAATTTGCCCACCATGTATTGGACGTGTCTGCGAAAGTGGTGATTCTGTCAATGGCCTGGCTTACTCGTGAGGATGTGGAATCCTTCAGCTGTAAACCCAAGGAACCGGATATGGAGACCATGACTTACTGGATCACACGACTCGAACCCCTGATAAGGACCGAGGACGAGGAAGAGATCATCGTCATCTTTGCCAATCGCACCGGCATCGAGGACGAGGCTGTCTACGCCGGAACAAGTGCCGTCATTGGTATCAAGAATGGAGAGGTAACCGTATATGGCCTTCTCGGTCGTGGTGAGAAGGAGCTCCTTGTCGTCGACACGGACAAACCAGGATATGCGAAGATGGTCTATCGCCCGGAAGACGAAGAAATCCAGTCCGTAGTAGCACCAGGAAGTGAGCCTCAAGTACCACCAGGTGCTGAAGACTCTGGTACGGGGCCCTCAGATACGTCAGGTCTGCCGCCAAGCTCCGCCGACAATAAGAGGGGTGAGCATCCAGGTCACCTCGCAGCGTCCAATTCCCAAGGGGTATCCGAAGAGCTGGAGCGCAATACTCACGGGCACATCTCCATCGAGTCAGATTTGATTCAGCATTCCGATGCAGGGTCCCAGTATCCTCTGCAGGGCGACCCTTGGGACTCGCCGCGGTCCTTCTGCGGCCAGCCCCCCTCAGGGGACCGGGCACCAGATCAATCATTCGGCGCGGGCATCATCAACAACACTTTCGATGATCCTATCTCACTCAAGACCGATGTACACCTTGATAGAACGGCGCCATCGACGTCAAGCCTCAATACTTCACGAATCGACCAGGAAATTGGTGTCGAGTTCTCATCGTTGATGGCCGACCTAGGCCAATCTTCTCCCGCTAGTGAGTTGGGCACAGGTCGGCCGACGTCGACGAGGTCACGCAACGCTAGCCGCAGTGACTTCTCGGGCACAAGAGCCGCTGGTCAAAGTGCTCAGCATGTTAGACGAGTAGAGAAGTCTCCTCCAGAGCTTAGCAAGACTTCTCGAACGTTTCCCAGGGAGACACAGACCAAAGGAAACCTGGATGATCGACTGTCTCCAGATTCTGCTAAGATCCACTGTACTGCACCAACGCAGACGCCGTTCCCAGACCTTGAGAAGCTGGGCGCAGATCTCATGATTTTCGAGGGCGACAATGCGAAACATACGAAACGCGACAGTTTGGAATGCCATGTGGACGAAGACAATTACATTGCCTTGAGAGCAAAGCGCAAAGAGTCAAGCCCCACCGAAGACAGCTTTTCACTTGATAAGCACAGAAGCCCGTCTTCCCATGAAGGGAGGTCCAGGTCCAGGTCCAGGTCCAGTAGTACGGCAGCTGTCGCATCGCCCACCAGCGGCGTGAGTGCATGGGGAGATATGTCTCCTCGCTCTAAGAGCCGGGGACGTCGTCGGCTGAATAAAGCCACAACCCCGAAGAGTCGGTCGGACAAGTTCCCACCGCTTCACGCAGCCACCGGGGTCGGTTCGCCGACTAAACGAGGTACCGCCGGTGAATCGCCCAAGAAGGCTGAACGAATGAACCACCAGAGGAACATGGCGGTTCCTACTCTAGGATCACCGTCGCCTCGCCAGCAACAGAGCGCTGCGCCGCTGAGAAGCAAGTTCTCAACATATAAGAGCCTGGCTTCCACCGCAGAAAAGCAAGCTGTCGCACCTGGTCCGCCTCCGAGGAAAAGGGCGGATACCGAGATGTCGCCCTCGAAACGACAACAGTCATCCCTTGCCCCTGTGGTCCCTCATCAAGGGGTGTCGGAGTCTCAACGAAGCAAGTCACGGTCTGCCGCCGAGGTCAATGCTGAGATGCCCGGCATGAGGGGCTCGGAACTTGCTTTCGCGAGGCCTCTGCCTACGCCCAAAGCCATGGTCCTCCCGCCCGAATACGGTGGTGATGTCGTGCACCCGAGTGTCCTCCCACCACCAAAGGATCTGTCGTCGGGGGTGCCGAGCAAACGACTGGACCACAAGGCCGAAATGCTAGTGTCTCGGCCTAGGAGTGTGGTTTGGTAGATGCGCAGGGCAACTTGAAGAGTAATCAGCATGCCCGCATGTTCAAGACCGAGGATCTCGGCCAAGCATCGAGGAGGGTGGCGGTGACAGCCAGCGGGTTCTTTTCCGCTGGGAAGTTGGAAATGGGGGCGGTGGCAGACAGGCAGTTGGTCGTTCAGAGGGAGCCCTTTTGATGTTCGCATAGTCAACGAGATAGATGAATCATGATAATAGCACGCGCGGCATGGGACTCGTCAGAGAACGCCTGTGACTCTTTCGAATGAGCTGGTAGTAGGGCCCTATGGGCCGCGCTGGAAAGGCAGAAGCAAACGACTTGGGGGAGTAGTTGTGTGTTGTCTTATTCTGTCTCGTGCTACGGATACAGGTGCTAGGACTGCCTGGCTAGGAGTAAGAACCCCGTGAAGCATGTTCGCCAATTGATCCATGCTTCGGCCTTTCCCCAAACTGCAGGCAAACCAACATCCCCTTCGCGGCGTCAAATCACAGAGGGTGCCGTTCAGTCGGGACTGGCGATCTTAACGGCGGCTAGAGGGCGCACGCTGACTGGGCTACAACCGGCAGCACCCCCCCTCACGCGGCCTCCCCCTCCTCCTTCATGCACGCAGGACCGTCCCTTTTACCCAGCCCAGAGCTGCGTGCCTGAATGAAGCCTCGGCGCTGAGAAGACGGACTTCTTCTGATCGGGCCAGTTGCGCCGAACATTGGGACGGGGGTCGAGCAGCGAGACCGCTCGACTTGGACGGTCCTCTCACGGAGCAGAAGAAGGCGTCAATGGCGGTAAGAGTATGTAAGTTGAGTACGGAGTGGATAAACCGCCGAACGTCGGTGCCAACAGGCCGGTCGACCTGGTAGCCGGATGGAGGGCATCTCTATCGCATACGGAAGTTCACGTCACATGATGGAGGGCCTCATGCCGACTCATCACCAACCGCATGGCCTCATGTCAACTCATCACCAACTGCATGTAAACATGGCGCGTGTGGTTGGACAGCAGCAGGAGCAAGCGGCGGCCCGCCCGACATAGCCGCCGCCGCATGTCGAAGATGTCGCCTTCAACCCTCGCAACCTTGCGCCCAAATAGGCAGAGGACCTTTTCTTTCCCCCCTGACGAAACGAAACTCCTTCCGTAAGCGGCGATGCTCTACGGTGAAATTGTGCAGCGAGTCGAGTGCCGACGACTTAACCTTGCCCGCCATCCTTGAGTTGCGAAGGTCCGGACATGCAGATAAGATGTTACGGTGAGAAGTTATCACTCGATCGCGGCGGCTCGCTGATGCGGCCACGACGGTTGTGAAACGTCGATTCGCGAGCCGGGCCCAAGATCACGGGATTTGGGGCTCAGGGGAGAGAAAGGAGACATACCTAGGAGAGAGACTTGCTTCGGACAAGCTGATGGGGGTAGTCGTTCGGTTTAATCGAGAGTTCCATCCTTGCGAGCCTTGGTATCACACACACAAGCCCCGCTCGTGGTGCCTTCGAGCCAGTAGGGCCGCGTTGTAGGCCGCCGGGCACGAGCTGGAGCGTTGCATTGCGGCACCGTCGCCACGCACCTCTTCTCTTCTGGCCTGGTTGTCGTACGGTAAGGTTACCTAGCACGTTTGAGTACGGTAAGTACTTGCCCATGTGACTGAATATATCATCACGGTCCGATCAATTCCCTATCGACATACTCGGGATGAAGACTGTTTCGGGCACATATATGGATGGATACATTTCCTCTAGCCAAGTAGTGAGGCGCATGTTATTACTTGGGAATTCAGGCACAGCAAGGCACGGGCTTCGGGCTACCAGTGCTGCCAGTGACGACTGACGAGCGACGGCAGGGAATTCGAATGACCGGAACCGACCCTTCTGCCGGCAGGGGTAGCGGCAGGAAGCATAGCAGCTGGGACGATGATTGGACGACGTTGACCTATGCCGTCGTGAAGCATCTCATGGCAGGCTGGCATCTCCAATGAGACGGCCGCAGCCGAGAGCTGCAAGGCAGATTCTCCACCCTGACCGCCACAATTGCAGGGAATCTTGCATCCCACGGGTGTGCTGCGAGTTCCCAGTGGCTGAATCCAGGCCACGCCTGGCCACTCCTGGCCACTGCTTGGCCAGGGCCCCCATCTTTCGACCCCCGGACAGCAGAGAAATTCCCGTCGAGTGGTCGAATCACGAAGGGGATGCCCCTTGGCTGCCCTTGGCCCCCTTCCAGACCCCAATTGTCAACCTCCCCGCCACCACCCCGGCCCATGTTGGTCCCCAGAGGGAAGGAGGAGAAGGACGGCTGGCTGGCTGGGGGGGGAGGAGGTGACGCTCCCGTATCGACTGAGCAGCATCGCCGGGCCACGCTCACCATCAAGAACTCATCACACGAATGCGTTACCGCCCGTCACCCTCATAGACGCAGGCATATGTCCAACGTCTCCCCGGCAATTGGGAAGCGCCGCTGAGCCTCTGTCTCTTGCATGTAATTTGTTACCACGTCGTCGGGACGTTCACCGCAGTGAGGATATAAACCTCCGCTTCGACCGTCGGGGGGCCCCGCTTCGAACCGCGCCGGGCTTCAGGACCTGTCTCACCAGCTTCACGTTATTCACCTCTTTCCCCACGAGATACGCCATACCGGCTGATGTAACGCCGGGAGCGCTCGTGTACAGCTGTACGACGACCGCAGGGAGATATTAGACCGAACCCATCGCCACTACCGGCTCGTCGTGTCGCACTGGGCCGCCTCTCACCGGACCTCTTGCGGACGCCATGTCGCGGGCCCTGTTTCTGAGCACGCTGCTGCCCTCGGCGGCCGCTCTGCTGGTGGCGCCCGGGTCGCCGTGCGAGACGAGCTGCGGCAATGTCCTCTCCGCGACGACGCCCGACATGATCGTCTGCGACGACACGGCCTATGCCTCGTCCTCGTCGGGCCAGGTCTTCCAGTCGTGCATAACTTGCGAGTCGACGAGCACGTATAGCACCACTTCGGGAGACCGGAACGTGTCGGACTTGCAGTACATGCTTTGTAGGTCATCGCATCCTAACGATGCCCGTCTTGCTGCATCTCGTCCCGCTGACGCAGAGGCCGCTCTTACAGACAATATGAGATACGCCACCAACCAGTGCGTGTTCGAGGCGGATACCCCGTGCAGCACGAGGTGAGTGACGTCGGCCGCGGTCGTCGCCCAAGTCAGTCGTTTCAGCACTGACCCTCCCACAGTCGAGCGTGCGGTTCTTACCTCAAGGCCATCCAATACGCCAACCTGTCAGATACAGCGACGGCATACGGGTTCTGCAGTCTCTGGGATGATTTCTTCCTAGACCAATGCAGAAATTGCCTTCTGGTTTCAGAGGACTTTTATACCGACAACTGTGAGTTTCTCGAGCAGCTGCTCCCATCCCCCATCTCCGGCGAGCCCAGGTGTGCTGACTCGGAAGCAGTCGTCGGAGTGCTCGACGGCGCGTGCCGCCTGCTGCTCCAGCCCCCCGCGACGCTGCCCTTCCAGGGTAGCATCTTCGCCAACGACCAGCTGAACGTGACCAACCCGACGCCGACAGCGACCTTCGCGCCCGACAGCGCCGGCCCGCTGAACAACGGCGAGATCGTCGGCGTCGTCGTCGGCGGCCTCGCCGTCGTCCTGGCGCTGCTGGGCTGCGGCGTCGTCCTCAACGGCAAGCGGCGCCGCAAGGCCTACCTGCGGCGACGCTCGCGCATGTTCGGCCCAGGCGGTGGCGGCGGCACTGGCGGCATCGTCGGCGGCGCCAGCGGCGGGGAGATGTTCGAGACGCCCGTCAGCCAGCGGCCGCTCAACCGCGGCTGGGGCCAGGACCTACAGGACGACTCGCCGACGAGCGCGGCCACGCAGACCACCTTCCCGCCCTACTTCTCGCCGTACGTGTCGCAGTACAACAGCCCCGTGTCGGCGGTCGAGGGCCCGCACGGGCAGGGCGGGCGCAACTTCGCGGCCTGGCCCTCGGTCGAGGAGACGACGGCGCACCACATGCACATGCAGCACATGCACATGCAGCAAGGGGGCCAGGGCCAAGGCGGCCTGGACCCCGCGCGCGCCGCCGCCGCCGCCGCCTCCGCCGGCGGCGAGATCGGCGTCGCCGTCAGCCCGGACCACGACGGCTCCGAGACGGCAGCCGGGACGCCGTGGAGCACCGGCGGCGGCGGCTGGAAGGGCAAGGAGAAGGAGAGGGAGAGGGAGAGGGAGAGGGAGGCCGAGGACGGCTACGAGCTCCAGGAGGGCGTCGGCAGCGCCGGTGGCTTCGGCTTCCCGGCCCCGCCCCCGCCCACGCAGGCGCCCACGCTCGGGCACCCCGGATACGGACGGTACGGCCCGGCGATGCAGATGCAGCGAGCGCCGTCATGGGAGGAGGAGTATTCCGGCGACCAGAGTCAGAACCGGATATGAGAGTATTCTCGGGGTCGGGCAGTGCCGGTACATGTTTTCCAGCATGGAGTTGGGGCGTTGTAATAATTGGGAGAAGTACGGAGTCCGAGTATGGATACAGAGGATTGTACTTGGCTGTGTTGTGCCCTGGTAATGAGTTCCAGGCAGTGGTCCTGAAGGGCAACTCACAGATAGGTGTGTGTAAGATGAGATATACCGCAGGTTCTGTGTCGGTAGACTGTATTTAGTACCTCTCTTGAGCAATCTGTTGTGTATGCCCGAGTGCTCATGAGCAGAAGTCGATGAGCTTGAACCCTTGAAGCAATTGATGTGGACTCGACGAAGCAGCTCGAGCATGTGTGGCGCGGTAGGGTCTGTGGCGCACCTAGAAAAAGATACAAAGTACCTGGAGCTATCGCAGCTAGCTTCCCCACAACGTTTGTTATCTGGTGCACTCGCCGATTAAACAGAAAATTTTTGGAGCTTCTGTCTCGCGCACTCGCTTCAAAGAATTCTGCCGAGGAGAAACACTGCACTACCTTCTTCTCGCGAGTACCCAGTCGCAAACATTGTTAATTGCTCCCCCAACCAACACACAAAGCGACGGGACCATAATGGCAGCCAAGGGGGTCAAGGTCGACGAGGCCGACTACACCATCAAGCCCACCACTATCGCTCCGCCGGTCGACACCAGCAAGTGGCCGTTGCTGCTGAAGAACTATGACCAGCGTACGTGACTGATCGCCAATGGCCCGACCTGACGCCGCGCCTCGTTCGAGACAGAGTCTGACCTAATTGTCTAGTTCTCGTCCGAACCGGTCACTACACCCCCATCTCCGAGCATGGCAGCAACCCTCTGAAGCGCGAGCTCAAGTCCTACATCAGCTCCGGCGTCATCAACCTCGACAAGCCCTCGAACCCCTCGAGTCACGAAGTCGTCGCCTGGGTAAAGCGCATGCTCCGGTATGTGGTTCTAATGCGCTTTCATGCCGCAACAAATGCGAAAGAAGAAGAAGAGAAGACTGACATGGTAGAACAGTGTGGAGAAGACTGGCCACAGCGGAACCCTCGATCCCAAGGTCACCGGATGCCTCATCGTCTGTATCGATCGTGCCACTCGTCTGGTCAAGTCCCAACAGGGCGCTGGAAAGGAATATGTTGCCGTCATCCGATTGCATGACAAGCTGCCCGGCGGCGAGGCCCAATTCGCCCGAGCTCTCGAGACCTTGACCGGTGCTCTCTTCCAGCGACCCCCGCTGATTTCCGCCGTCAAGCGTCAATTGCGCATCCGAACCATCCACGAAAGCAAAGTCATCGAGTTTGACAACGACCGACACCTCGGTATCTTCTGGGTCAGCTGCGAGGCTGGCACTTACATCCGAACGCTGTGTGTGCACATGGGTCTTCTGCTGGGTGTGGGCGCGCACATGCAGGAACTCCGCCGAGTGCGCAGTGGTGCCATGGATGAGACCAAGGACCTGGTTACCCTGCACGACGTACTGGATGCTCAGTGGGTGATGGACAACAACCGAGACGAATCTTATCTCCGCAAAGTGATTGCACCCCTCGAGACTCTCCTTACATCGTACAAGAGAGTGGTAGTCAAGGACTCTACCGTTAATGCCATCTGCTACGGTGCAAAACTCATGCTTCCCGGTCTTCTACGATACGGTATGTTCCACTGTTTGGTACCGCAGAGACAGTGATGCTAACGATGTCGCAGAGGATGGCATTGAGGTTCACGAAGAGGTGGTGCTGATGACGACGAAGGGCGAAGCTATCGCATTGGGTATTGCTATGATGTCGACAGTCGAGATGAGCTCATGCGACCACGGCGTAGTTGCGAAGGTCAAGCGATGCATTATGGAGCGGGACCTGTACCCCCGAAGATGGGGCTTGGGCCCGACTGCCACGGAGAAGAAGAAGCTCAAGGCGTCTGGGAAACTGGACAAGTACGGGCGCGCCAACGAGCAGACGCCCGCCAAGTGGACGTCGGAATACAAGGACTTCAACCCCGCGCCTGCCGTACCTGCTACATCGGCCCCCGCCGCTGATGTTCCGATGACCGAGGCGCCGGCTGCTGCAACAATCACTACCACGGTAACGGAAGAGACCACCACCGTGGCCGAGCCCAAAGCGGCCGATGACGAAGGCAAGAAGCGAAAGAAGCATGAGGGCGAGACAGCAGAGGAGAAGGCCGAGCGCAAGCGGAGAAAGGCAGAGAAGAAGGCGGCCAAGGCGGCAAAACGGGCATCACTTGGACAGAAGGACGATTCGGACTCGGAATGATGATGAACGGCTTGAGTAGCACCACCCCGGAATGCTTTGGTTGATACCACCTTCTGCATCTGCGTCGCCATGTTTCAAGGCGTTCTCACTGTACCATACAGTCGGACTATATGGGAAAAAGGCGTTACGGGTCGTTTCTGTCAGGGGGGAAATGCTGGATCGCGCGGGTCGGCCTCATGCAGAGACAGTGGGAGGATTCATCGTCACGTTGTGCGAGAAGAATATTCGACTGGTCTCCCGAATCGAGGGCATGTGCGTGGCCGCGATTCTAGAGTTGGTTGACTAGTTGCCAGAAATCAGTTTCTGAGCATCTATGGAGATCACAGTGCTGTACACCTAGTTCAAGAGCCAGTTACGCTCACGCAGCTAGACCGAGAATCGATGAAGCTTGCACATACGCCCAGGAACGTGCTCTCCTATCCTAGTTAACTCCCAGAGACTGACTTCCAGAGACTTACTTCCAAACTCAGAAACCGACTTACAGAAACCAACTCCCAGAAAGGACAGTTATGCCCCAACAACTTGCCTCCAGAAAATAGCTTCTAGAAGCATAAGTCTAGTACCACCCTGTCACCCGTGAACCTCGAGACAACCGCATCGATTATCGTGCTGTGTAAATCATACAGACTCATGGATATTGGATTATGGTCTATCAAGTGCAACCAGCCAGGTAATTACTAGTAGCTAGGATACTCGTCAATCACTGGAGAATCCCGCTTGAGCGCAGCAGAGTTCACCACTTTCGTGGATCTTCTAGCAACTCTGTCTTGGGAAATAAACTCTCGTTGCATTACAAGCTCCCGGAGTACCTACCTATCTGTCGAGTCTAAGTGTGCCTTCCATCGGATTACATCTGCATGTTTAATCCAATGACCGGGAGTAAGCCAATGAGTTAAGGCAGATTGGGGCTCCGAGCACGGGCCACTCTCCTTGTCGTCTCTCAAATAGGCGCCGACGCTCGATCCAATGGCAGGCCTGTCCAAATTCCAATGCTGCAACCTGCAGGTCGCCATCACGGTCACATCGCCTCTCCTCCTCCTCCTGGGAGGAGTTCGAACGGCTGGACGGTGGGCACAAGCTTATTATTCGAGGAAAACCTCAGGGCCGCCCATCTCGAACTGATGCAACCTTTATCGCTTGCCCCCCAAGCGCCCCGATCGATATCACACAGGTTGCGACGTCTATGCAGGAACCAGACGCTGTCTTGGCAGACTACCTTCCGGGCCCTCACTCGCGCGCAGTCAGATAAATGTAGCATCTGCTTTCGGGACGATCTCGGGAGTCGGGGGCCGTAAGATTGGATCATGAAGGCGCGAACTACCTATCGGTAGAGTTGACTTGGGAGATGTGCCGGCTACCAACTCTCTTGAATTCTTTCTCTGCGATACATAGGCATCCGCCCGTTTGTACTCTACCGTCGTCGCGGCCCGTGAGAAAAAGCCACATGCTCTCGCCCGACGGCGACCGGGTCCCGGACCCAGACCCACGCTGCTCCAGGCCCACCAACAGCGGCCATGGGCCATGGCCTTGCCGCCCGCGGCCTGCACATCAGCCACGGCCCGGCGAATCAGATGCTGCGAGATGCCTTGCCCAGCTGTCAGTGGCCGCCTGGGCTGTGACCCCCATGTTTCCTTCGTTTTGCTGACCCTGTCTTGGGGCTATCGGAGAATATCTCGTCGGCGGCTTGCGCTGGCGGATTTCCTCGCGATGCTACACACACCTCTCGTTCGACTGTAATGCCTTTCAGCATCCCGGCATCTCTGAGCAGAGAGATTGAGAGAGAGAGTGGGAGAGAAAGAGACCGTCTGATTTACTTAATTATGTAGCTCAGTCGGTCGGCCTTGGCCCGTCCCTTTCCATTCTCTCTCACCTGGTCATCCTCCTCTCTTTCCGTCCAGTTGTTCTTCTTGTTACCTGAGCCATCGCTGCGGGCAGTGAGAGCGCCGATATACTCTCTTGTAATAAAGTCCTAGTATCCTAATCTCTGCGAATTAATACTTCATCACGACCCGCCAGCTTCACCTCGGTCAAGATGGCGCCCCTCGGAAGGATAGGCGTCCTTTCCGCACTCATACTGTGTTCGGCCGCGCTCCAGGTCACGCCCAACTCTCCTTGCTCCTCCGTGTGTGCCGACGGATCGGGCGCCGACTCTCTGACGACTCAAAACGACGACATCACCTGCCTGGACTCGGAGTACTCCACGACACAAGCCGGCCAGAGGTTCCAGAGCTGCCTGAGCTGCCTGCAAGACAGCACCTACTCTCAGGGCAGTGAGACTGACCAGAAGTGGTTCTTCTGTAAGACACTCCCTCCCTTCCCCGAAACACGTGATGTGATGGGCTTGAGGCTCATTCCCGGCTACTTGCCTACACCTTAGACAACATGAGATATGCCTTCGACTACTGCATCTTCAGCTTCCCCAACGCCACGGGCATATCCTCGTCGCCTTGCACGACGAGCTTCGCCTGCGGCCAGCTCGAGTCCTCGCTCGAGGCCGGCCAGCTGAGCCCCGGCTCGCCCGACTATGCGTACTGCGGCGCCATGACGAGCAGCGCCGTGTCCGAGTGCCAGTCGTGCGTCGCCGCCGGCTCGGACCAGGCCTACCTAGTCAACTGTGAGTCTCGGGTCTCTCTCTCTCTCTCTCTCTCTCTCTCTTTCTGACATCTGAAAATATGGAAAACTAATAAATGGTACCCTTTGTGAAGTCCTCGTCGCGCTGCAGACGAGCTGCCAGCAGAAGCCCGCGGTCGGGAAGGTGGTCGGGCTCAACGAGACGGTCTTCTCGACGACCACCGTCGCGGCCGTCAACCCCAACAAGGCGGCGGGCGGGAACGGGAACGGCGCGGCGGGCGGCGACGACCTGTCGCTGCCCCAGATCGCCGGCATCGCGGCCGGCGCCGTCGTCGTCGCCCTGCTCGTGGCCGGCTGCCTGGTCGTGCGCCGCCGCAAGCGGAGCAACCACCGGCGCCTGCGCCTCGGCGGCGGCGGCGGTGGCGGCAGTGGGAAGACCGCTGCTGCCGCCATCATCGGCCTCGGCCATGGAGGGCAGCACGGACGCCACCACCATCATCGGCCGGCGTCGTCGCTCTCGTTCCGCTGCCAGGCCCACCTGTCGCCGCGCTCGCCGGCCTTCTTCCCCAGCCCGTCGTCCACCTCGACGATCGCGCAGGAAGAGGAGAAGGACTATTTCTACCCCTACTCGTCGGACCAGCTGCACTCGGCGCTCAGCAAGGAGGAGGGCGGGGGTGACAACAGCCACACCAACAACATCGGCATCGGCATCGGCGTCGGCATCAACTTCAAGCCCCCCCTGCACTCCCTCGTCACCACCCACGCGGGCGCGACAGCGGCGGCGGCGGCGGCGGCTGCACCGGGGGGGCACCACCACCACCACCCGCCCCGCGTCCCGGGCACGACGTACCAATCCCCGTCGTCGCGGTCCTGGGGCGGGGGCGGAGGCGGAGGTGGAGGCTGGGGCTCGCCCCCGACCTCGTCGCCGTGGTCGTCGCCGTGGTCCCCCAACGCTGGCGCGGGCGGCGAGGACGCGACGCCCGCCAGCGCCGCGAGCGCGCGCAGCACCGCCCAGCTGCTGCCGCCTGTCAGGCCGTACAACCCGGCCGAGCACGGCGTGGCGTCGCCGGCGCTGGGTTATGGCGGCGGCAGTAGTGGGAGGAGGAGCCCCGGTACGTCCGCGGCGACGGCGACGACGAGTCCGCTGCTGCGAAGCGGTCGGGAGAGGGAACAGCAGCGCGGTTCGCCGGTGGTGGGACTGTGGGATATGCCGCAGTTCCCGCCGCGGCGGTCGAGCTTCGTTGTGGGGAGTGGCAGTGGCGGGGGGAAGAGGGTCAGCAGCAAGAACGGGAGCCCCGTCGAGTCCAGGAGGTTGGATAATATCTTCCCCGGGCCGCCGCCGCCGCCTCGGCGGTAGGTGGGTAGGTAGGTAGCGGCAGACGAGATTATGGATTTAATGGTGTCATAAATTAGAAGGCGATTTGCGAATGAGAAGTCTTTTACACGACTTGGGCAAAGAGCTCGAGCACGATGTCGGCCTTGTCGCCGAGCGGTGTCCTAACCTTAAACGCGTCCCCGTTGCCGTTGCCGTCCCCGTCCCTGGTAGGCGTCAAGTGTGTGTATCAAGATGGATTCTCTCTGTACTACTAGTCGAATTCTGGAAAACTGGACATCGCGAATACGAGTGGCGTTGATTTTCGCGACCGTAACACTCATCTGTCGAGCTGAAGGAGGTGAAGCCAGAACGAGAAGGTATTTTGCAGATTCGGATGCTGGGCTGCGCCGGGACCGAGCCTGGTCTGCTCCAGTTTTGCCCTTCTGCCGCCGACCCTCCTTCTTTCGTCTTGATTTGCTTTGCTCCGATTGATGGTGCGGTGGCACAGCAGGACTCCGCCATACCATCTGCTTCTCTCGTACTGTCATGTGCCGGCAATACGATGGCCGGTACTGGGCAGGCACGCCCAATGCCGCTGGGTTCTTGGGCCATGCAATGACAGAATGGAATCCACGGAATCGGAGAAACGAGTGGTGGTGAGAGGGTCCACGCCGTGTCCATATTCGCGGATCATGAGAGACAATAGACAACCGAACCGCAGGGCTTGCTTCGTCTTCTTCTTCTTCTTCTTCGTCGTCATCAATCCTGAGCCAGACAGCATCAGCATCCTAGTGGACGAATTCAATCCGGACATTGTTGCCGCCGCCAAAGTCCTCATCCACGCAGCCGACCTCGCCACCGTCCTGCGCCGTCCGCAGCGTGAGCCCCAGCACCCGCGCCACGTCCTCGTCGAAGGGCTCGAGCACAATGTTACAGGACCCCCCGTCGTCGCCCAGCGGCGTCCCGACCCGGAACACGTCCACGTCCTCGGTAGCCGCCCGTACCGGCACAGCGCCTGCGCCCGCCGTAACGATGGCCGCGTACGTCCGCGCGAACTCGGCCGCCCGGCCCCGCGGCACGCCGACCCGCAGCGCCGCCACGCCCGTCGCGCCCGACGGATGTCTGACCCCGTCGTTCTCCGAGGGCGGGGGGACGCGCAGCCCCCGCTCCGTCACGTCGAAGCAGAAGAACGGAACCTGGCCGCGCGCCAAGGGCGGCGGCGACGTCGCAGCCGCCGCCTCCGGAAACGCGACCGCCCAGCGGAGTTCGACGCCGTCGGGCCGCACGCGGCCCCCGGGCGTCGCGGCCGGCGGGTACGTGGCGACGACCGGGGCGTCGCGGACCCGGGCCCGGTCCAGTGCGGCGCGCGTGTTGGCGAGGACGGCGTCGGCGTCGGCGGCAGAGGAGGACGTTAGCGCCCAGTCGGCGACGCCGGGGGATAGGGCGCCCCACTTGTGGCGGGACCGGGCGTCGGGGTCGGCGCCGGGCACGAAGGCGATGAGCTCGAGGTAGACGCCGTCGCGGAGCACGACGAGCCGGTTCTCGGTAAGGCCATCGGCGTGGCGACCGCCGGGCGAGATGGCGAAGCGGGCGGCGAGCGAGGGCAGCGGGTCGGCGAGGGCGGCGTGGGGCACGAGGAGCACGATGTGGTCCAGCGCCAGGCGCGGGACGGCGGGCATGGTGGCGGACGGGTGCGAGGGATCGTGCCTCAGTGCACTTGGTAGCAAGGTCTAATATTTAGTTCCAGATTCCGACTTTCTTCAGCGGCCTGTCTGTTCCGTTGTACCTCGTACAGAACAACGACTGGAACGAGTCGTACGCATTTCGTAGTCCGGTACGGAGAATGTACTCCCGACGACGAGAGTCAAGGTGCTCCGCGAGTGGATCCTCAGGTGGGGTATCCCGAGTCCTGGGATGCCCCACCTCGATATGGGACCTTCACATGTCACTGTGACATGCAGATTGGCTTTATTGTACATGCATGGGCCTTTCCATCGTTGCACATCGAAACAACGCCGTATATTCAAGATGCCACTCCTCTTGTATGGCCAAATGGCCTCCTTGTCACGAGGGCCAGATGTGCGCCCATAGTCCCGCGGAGCGGACGGGAAGGCCTTTGGTATTGTCTAGTCCTGTAGCTCAGTACCCGGCGCGATGGGGCAAATGGGGCAAATGGGCGAGTGATGACGCCGTTGGTGTGGGTTGCCAAGTTTGGAAAGCTGACACGAGACCAGATATTCTCTTCAACTTGCAACTGTCTCGTCACCCTCTCCCTCACCCTCTTTGCATACCTGCCTTTTCTGTCGAGCGACTTCTTTTCTACATTGCGCGAGTTCCTAACTTGATACCCGTATAGATCTCTTCTTGTACATAGACGCCGACCTACGGCACCACGTGCGACTAGAATATTCCGCCGGCGGACCCGAATCCCGCAAGAGACCTCCAGATTCCTAGCCACCAATAGGCTGCCTCGACGCACTCGTTCTATCAAAGACCAGAGTTATCCGCGAGGCGCCGAGAGCGTCCCTTGGATCCCCATGGCGCAACCTACCGAAGCCACCCCGCCCAGCAGATGGGCCTCCTTGCTCGCCCAGTTCAGTCCCATCCCGCGGCTCCCAGAGTATCCGGGACCCTACAGGGTGGGCACCGTCGACGTCGAGATACCCGTTTCGGAACTTGAATCGCCGGCTCCCGCCCCCGATGGCGCCGCCGACATCCCGACCATCCTGTTTCGCATATTCTATCCATGCGAGCCCGACACGACGGCCAAGCGGATACCATGGCTGCCCACGCCGCAGCGCGAGCACATGTCGGCATACATGCAGTTTTTGGGTGCGAGCCCGGTACTCGCAAACACTGCCTCGTAAGTACGGCCAAGGGGCGCTGTTAAGAGTGATCGAAGATAGGCAGGCACCGCTAACGGAAAACGCGACGCACAGGTTCCTCCCGCGCCACCTTCACTACACCACCATACCTGCGCACAAGAACGCGACGCTGCTAGCTCCCCCGACGGCAGCGCGTCAAGACGATGGCAACGACGGCGACGACCGACATAAGCGCTGGCCGACGCTCATCTTCAGCCACGGCCTCGGCGGCTCGCGCAACGCGTACTCGCAGCTGTGCGGCTCGCTGGCCTCGCACGGCGCCGTCGTGGTCTGCCCCGAGCACCGCGACGGCAGCGCCGTCGTGACGCACGTGCGCGAGGTCGCCGCCGCCACGGGCGTACCGAAGGGCACGGCGCCGCGCAAGCATCACGCGAGCGCGAACACGACGACACCGGGGACGCGCCGCGCGGTCCCCTACACGCGCATCTCGCACGACCCGACGGACGAGGTGCACGAGCGCCGCAACGCGCAGCTGCGCATCCGCCTATGGGAGCTGGGGCTCGCGCTGGAGGCCGTCCAGCGGCTGGAGGCCGGCGCGCCCCTGACCAACCTGGCCGACGCGGAGGGGGGCGCGAAAGCGAAGACGGGCGCGGCAGGGACGACAGCGCCGTTGGCGCAGTTCGCGGGCCGACTGTGGGCGCGCGCCCCCGGCAGCGTCGTCTTCGCCGGCCACAGCTTCGGCGCCACGACGGTGGTGCAATTTCTAAAGTCGTCTTTCTACGCCGGAAGGTCGGAGCTGCAGGCGCAACAGCAGCAGCAGCAGGAGGAGGAGGAGAAGGCAAAGAAAAAGGAGAAGGAGGGCGCGGCTTACAGGCCGCTATATGTGCCGGCACACGGGTCGGCGCCGCGGCTCCAGGTTACGCCGCGCACCGTCACCCTGCTGTTCGACATGTGGTGCTTCCCGCTGGTGGCGCGGAGCACGCGCGCGCTGTTTGAGCTGCCGCTGCCGGCGTACGCGTACGCGGCCACCGCCGAGACGGCCGGCAGCCAGGGGGCGCCCGACCAGCAGCCAGCTGGCGGCCGCGCCATCCTCGCCATCGAGTCGGAGAACTTCTACCGGTGGGCGGAACACCTGCACACGACGGCGCGCGTGCTGTCGCCGCGGCCGGGCGACGAGGTCGTCTCGTCGGCCGCGTTCCTCCCGTCCCCTCACCACGCCCACGCCCACGGTGACGCGCCACGGCTGCCGGCGCCGGCCTTCTTCTGCGTGCGCCAGTCGGCGCACCTGAGCCAGAGCGACTTCGGGGCGCTGCTGCCGCCGTGGCTGGCGAGGCGGGCGTTCGCGGCCGAGGCGCCCGACCGCATCATGCGCCTCAACGTGCGCGCCGCGCTGCAGGCGCTGCGCGTCGGCGGCGCCCCCAACGTCGCGGACACGCGGCCAGCCCAGCTGGTCGACGACCGCGACGGGTCCGCGACGACGATTAGGCACCACGGCGGCAGCAAGGCGGATGGTGGTGACGACGGCTGTCGGGAGAAGGCGAAGGAGGCGGCCGCCGCCAGCAGGGACGGGGGTGGGGTCGCGGACGACAGTGCCATCCTCGCCCCCTCGACGGACACGGGAATCGACGCGTGGAAATGGATCGACGTCGTCGGCCTGGGCCGCCCGCCGGCGAAGGCGGCCGCGGGAGAGGAGAGCAAGGACAGCACCACGGCCGTCGAGGAGAAGGAGTCGCAGATGGCGGACGTCATCGAGCCGAACGTCGCTGCTGCCGGTGGGGAGGCGGACCGGTGAAAAGTGTCGGGAAGAAGTGGCAGACAGCTCCACAGTCCACGACCCGTCTGGAAGCTGGGTGGGAGTGGTATCATCGTTCATGATGATGCTTGGGAGCACGCGTTGGGTGATATGACAACGCTGCGAAGAGGAGGTGCCGCGATATGAAGGCCCGGCTCGTCTACCTCAAACGGCTCGGGGAAGAAGTTACATATGGTACTGAAGTACCCCAAGCACTGATGACAGCAGCGGGGCAAACAGAGATGCTGATCCGCGGCTCAGTACGAGCTCGTACTCGAGGTATGACTAAGCCCTTGTTAGAGCTCCGCGGGGAGCGGAGATGGAGAGGTCTCAGTTGGTCTCAGTCGTGACTTGAGTTTGGGGGTCTACGAAGGAGGTAGTAGACACTCATCTCCAATGTACTTACTGGTGGACCGTCAGCGTCTTGCAAGCATTGGTCTTGCAAGCATTGGTCTTGCAAGCATTGGTCATTCTTGGCCCCTTAGTATCGCGGAGCACGAGGTTGGTCTAGAGGAGCTTGTGCTTGGGGATATCGAGAGAGTTTAGCTTGATATCAACCTCTGTTGACCCTTCAACCTCTGCTCACTCTTCGAGTTCATTACTTAGGTATTGTTGAAGGCTTCAAGTTGAGCGGCCGAGTTCCACTTATGCATGTCTGAGTATCAACGCATGACGCTCTTCCACTCTGGAGACCTAGCTCAGTGATATCGACGTTTCATTCAGTGTTTCTTTTTATTTCGATTTGTACTATAGTATATCGAACATTTACATCTAATAAATCAAGGACGCAAGTCGTTGTCGTTTGCAAGTCTCAACAGTTCAGCCCATGGTGTGGGTCAAGTGACAGCTCGTCAACTGACCCGATGCCGGGGTCCACTTACGGTACCTTCAGGGGTCCACATGGTTCGGGTTCAGCTGATAAGTGCGTTATCAATCTCTCTGTTGACATACAAACAGTGACACATCTGCCTCTACCTGCCTCCTTCTCCTTCTCCTCCTCCGCTGACTTTCCCTCCGATCTCGAGTGTATACTAGACCTGTACATCGTCCTTTTCCAACTGGCCACGGAGACCATCAAGACTGCGAATCGAGTGCGACGGGACTAGAGCCGGCCACAGGAACCGAACATGACCCAACACACGGCCAACTTCCTCCGCCAGCGCAGCTCCAACATGTCCCTCCGGGTGGCCCCAGCCGCGAGCAACTCGCGGCTCTCGAGCTTCGCCCACCCCTCCGAGTTCGAGCCGCCGAAGCGGGAGCCGGCCATGCGGGCGGCAGAGAAGGCCTTCGTCGTCGGCGAGCTCCACCGCCAGCGCACCCTCACCCTCTGCGACGCCTGCTACCGCGACATACCCGAGCGCCGCACCGACAGCTTGGCCCTGCAGCTGACGAGCCAGAAGGACGCCTGCTCGGCCTGCCAGATCATGGCGTCCAAGCCCGAGGCCTACACCGAGCCCTTCTGCACCTTCCTGCGCGAGAACCCCACCATCTTCCACGCCGTCGACTACTTCAAGGCCAAGATGACGTCCCTCGGCTTCAAGGCGGTTAGTAGTACCTACCTATTGGCCGCCTCAGTCATCCCGTTCCGCGGGTCCTCTCCTCCGTCAGAAGCTAAATCTGCGTCTGTGATAAGCTCCCCGCCCGCGACGATTGGACGGGAAAGCTCGAGCCCGGCGGCAAGTACTTCGTGACTCGGAACGACAGCTCCGTTATCGCCTTCACCGTCGGAAAGGCCTACAAGCCGGGCAACGGGGTGGCCATGATCGCCGGGCACATCGACGCCCTGACCGCGAGGCTGAAGCCCGTGAGCACCAAGCCGGACGCGGAGGGGTTCGTGCAGCTGGGAGTGGCGCCGTATGCCGGCGCCCTGAACGAGACCTGGTGGGACCGGGACTTGAGCATAGGAGGACGGGTGGTCGTGCGGGACGAGTCCGGCAAGACGTCGACCAAGCTGGTCAAGCTTGACTGGCCCAGTGAGTGCTCCCGTGTCAACGGGCACGTGGGCTCTACTGACTAACACGGCACAGTTGCTCGGATTCCGACCCTGGCGCCGCACTTCGGCGTGGGTATGATGGGCTCGAACAACAAGGAGACGGAAGCCGTGCCCATCATCGGCCTGGACAGCTCTGCAAGCTCGGCGGCGCCGGTCGAGCCGCTGGGCCCGGCCGGCTCCTTCGTCTCGAAGCAGCCGCCGCGGCTGGTGAAGCTGATCGCGGGCGAGCTGGGCATCACGCAGTACTCGCGCATCGTCAACTGGGAGCTCGAGCTGTTCGACCTGCAGCCGGCCACGGTGGGCGGCATGGATCGCGAGTTCATCTTCGCCGGCCGCATCGACGACAAGCTCTGCAGCTGGGCCGCCCTCGAGGGCCTCCTGGCCTCCAAGGCCGACGACGACGACGAAGACAGCGGCATCATCAAGCTGGTCGCGCTCTTCGACGACGAGGAGATCGGCTCGCTGCTGCGGCAGGGCGCGCGCGGCAACCTGCTGCCGTCGGTGATCGAGCGCGCCGTCGAGGCGCTGTGCGGCGCCGCGAACGCGGCGAGCACTACTGGCGGCGGCGGCGGCGGCGGCGGCAGCAGCCGGACCTTCGGGCCGGGCGTGGTCGGGCAGACGTACGCGCGCTCCTTCCTCGTCTCGGCCGACGTGACGCACGCGGTGCACCCCAACTTCGCGTCGCGCTACCTGGCGGACCACGCGCCGCGGCTCAACGTGGGCATCTGCCTGTGCGCCGACAGCAACGGGCACATGACGACGGACGCCGTGTCGACGGCGGTGCTGGCGCGCGTGTGCGAGCGCGCCGGGTGCCGGGCCCAGGTCTTCATGATCCGCAACGACTCGCGCAGCGGAGGGACCGTCGGCCCCGCCCTCAGCTCGGCCATGGGCGTCCGCGCCGCCGACGCGGGAATGCCCCAGCTCAGCATGCACTCGGTCCGCGCCACGTGCGGCGCCCTCGACCCCGGGCTCGGTGTGAAGTTCTTCAGGGGGTTCCTCGACCACTACGAGGAGGTCGATGGGGAGTGGCACTGAGATAGAACAACCGGGCAGTAGTAGTAGCAGCCGCCCTCTCTTGAACTTTCGCTCTTGATGATGCCGCGCGCGTACTGGCGTTTTTGTTCCCTCGGTATAATTACTTAGATAGACGGTCGGGGCTGTGATGTGGCCGGCCAGGTCTCTGTGATTAATACGTGGTGACCGAAGCTGCTCTCTTGCAGCAGCAGCCCTTGCTACTTCGAGCCGGCAGGGGCAGGGAGGGACAGCAACAGATCAGGGTCAGACAGTTAGACTGAGCGGAGACTGTACCATCTAGACATGTAACAAACAAGGCATACTGCGTCGGCGTGTTCGTGGACGTGGCGGTCGTGACGACTTGTACGAATAAAGCAATATGATCGTCAATACCCATCGGCAGGCCGCCTCATCTACGGTACTCTTTTCCTCTCATTTCCCCACCAGCAGGCCTCCTTCGTCTACGGCACTCTTTTCCTCTAATCGAGCAGAGCTTCGGTAGGGACTTTCTTGAGCTTCGGCCGAGAAGAGTCTTGCCCGCGCCGCCGCGTGCCGTGCCCCCCGAGCCGTGCCATAGTCGTAGTTAGCCAGTCCCTTTCAAAGTAGGCCCGTAGACCTCTACCAAACTCGGCCTGCTACTGGAGACATTCGTCATAAAACCCTCATGCCCCCCCAGCGGCGGAACAGTATGGTGTATGGTGGTATGCCAGCCACGAGGGTGCGGTCGGTTACACGGGGCATGTGAACAAGTATGGAGTCGGTCTACTATGGGCGTGAGGGTTTTTGCACCGATAATGTTAAGGCAAGTAGGTACCTAAGTAAGTAGGTAGAAGCAGCTCATGAGGCTGCTCAGAACTGCAAGTGGGCAGGATGTACCGCCCCGGGGCACTTGCGCAGCTTGAGGAAGCGGAAAACTGCTGGGAGGCTGACTGACCCCTCGGCATCCGCGGGATGTTGTTCGCGGATCGGGTATACGTACGGATACTGACGACGAATACCTACCTACTTATCAATTCGTCTCTGAGCATCTCTCTGACAAAGTCGGCATCCCTGGAACTACTGCAATAGAAAACAGCCAGCTGGACAGAACAGGAGTTTACCAACCCCCGGTTTCGACAAACTCGAAAGCACTCATAAACCTCTCATCTTCGACCATGCACCTCACCCGTCCCCATGCACGCTCCTATCCCCCCTGACCAGGCTCTCGGCGTGACGGACCTCCATACGGTCCTCCACCATACTGCTAGTCTCATCTTCGTCATCCTCCTCCTCCTCCAAATCATCATCGTCGTCGTCCTCGTCGTCGTCGCTCTTGGCCTCGTCGGCCGACGCGTCTCCCCCCACGCCACCGACGCCGGTAGAGCGCTCCGCCGGCGGCGGGCGGCGCTTCTTCTCGAAGTCCTGGGTGTGCGCGAGCGCGATAAGCCCGCGGATGGACCTGGTCCGGTACAGCTCCGCCTGCGGCCGGGCGGTGTGCACGTGCGGGTGCGAGCCCGGGCCCCCCTCGCCGCGCTCTGCGGCCGACGCCGACGTACGCGCCGCGGCGGCGCGGGCGGCGCTGCTGCTGTTCCCCTCGCGCAGACGGGCCGAGGCGCCCGCCGCGTCGACGCCCACCGAGCTCGCGGTCGCCACCGCCGTCTCGGCGGACTCTTCGTCGTCCTCGCCCGGGCCGCCGGGGTGCTCCATGAGCGGCTCGTGCTCGAGGCGGTAGGGGAGGGGCAGGTCGCGGCTCGCCTTGTACTGCGCCACGTTGGAGCAGTGCTCGTTCTCCACCCGGAACAGGGTCCACATGCCGCGGCGCGTCACCTCGCCGAACGCCACCAGGAACGAGACGAAGGTGCTGTGCTCTCGGTCGTAGGTGAATATGGCGTAGAAGATCCAGGTGAAGCGGAGAAGGGGGTCGACGATCATGATGGCATAGTACGGCCATCGCCGCTTCAGCCCCAGGATGTCGCGTAGGAATGGCTCCCGCGCGTCAGGCTGTAACAGGGAGAAGTCCATGAACAGATCCCAGATCGCTAGAGCAAAAGTCAGTCCCTGAGGTTCGATCACAAACTGTGGAAGGTGCTGCTCACAAGTATAAACCCCGGTGAGGGCGGAGAATATAATAAATAGGACTAGGTGCGTGATGGTACCCTCGATGCGATACAATGAGAGGGTAACCGCTTGCATGATGGTCATGCCATACTTCCCGCAGTTCACTAGATGCGGAAACACATTCTTGGTATCTCGATAACGGCGTATGCACTGCAGAGCTCGCCAGATGGCCGGCAGTGCGTAGAAGAAGCCCAACAGGCGCGAGTGGCTCGAGTTGCACTGTGGCGGCTGGTTCCATTGGTGCGCATAGAGGCAGAAGAAAAGCTCGATATTCTGCAAGGAAGAAGTGTCAATGGCAGCAGATCGACATGTCTAGTGTATCGGTCACAACTTACACAAGTAGCGTAGGTCAATGAGCAGTAGAGATCACCTAGGAAGAAGTCGCGGAATTCGACGGGATAGAAGCCAGCAAATAAGAGCCGGAACTGCCATGTGTTAGAGCTGATTTCAACGCACGTGACGAATTCGGATTACTCACGTGGGAATACACAAGCCATTGTCGAGTTCTGTGCCAAAGAACTGGCGCCGGAAGCAAGATAATGGCCAGCGAGACGCCTATCAAGATGACAGGGTAATACAGCCAGAGTTCTGAGGCAATCCTCCTGAAGTTAAGCCAGAGGAAGACCCCGAAGAGAAGTAAGAAGAAGCTCGGAAAGGTAGCGAGCTGTCTCCAGTCCAAGTTGTGTCGCGTATCAAATTCGAAGATGAAGGGATAGTTGATCTTGTTGGCGGTCCAGAAGTAACAGTTGAGACAGAAGAGAGCGAAGAGGTAGAGCATGAGGAAGTATCCGGCGTATATCTGCAGGAGATAGCTGGTTTGTACCCGTACGGCGGGATCGGGGTCTGAGAGGAGCTTCAACCCGTAGATGAACCCCTGGACCGTGAATACGGCGCCTATGCCGATAAATAGACCGTTTTGGAAGGAGATGCTAGATTCGTCGGCAGGCCTCCTATTCAATTGGCGAAGCTTTCCGGCGGCAATCTTTCGGTTGCCCTTTTCAAAGTACCGGGCGTAGAGATCCTCGACGGCCCGAATGTGGCCGTCGACCACGTCGCTATTCACGAACCAAGCCTTATTGACCTTTTCGTTCATATAGCGGAGCGGAGGGCGTGCATTGACGGCCTTGTCATACTTCTTGTTAAGCTTCCGAAATGCTGTGCGATTCAGAAGGGCGTAAGACTTCAGAAGCTCTAGCCCGCGGTAGAATTCCTGCAAGGCCAGTTTCAGCTTGCGCTTCGCTGTCCTGTAGGGTACATCGTGCTCATGGGGCCTTCTGCTGTAGTCTTTCTTTGCATCACCGCCCCGTGCTCCGAACAACGGGGTCACTGGCAGTTTCGATAGCGCCCTTGAGTTTGCGCCAGGTCTAAAAATCTTCGACTTGATCGGATCGATCCACTTGTTGGCAGTTTCGTGGTCCGTCGACGTACCATTGACGCCCTCGGCGGCTTGATGCTCGTGCTTCTTACGCTGCCGTATCTCGGCCATCTCTTGGGTCCGGCGATCGCGCATCTCACGCAATTGCTCCCGCAGGATGGCCAGCCGCTGGTCGGACTGCTCTTCTTTCTGACGGTAGAAGGTCTCAACTTTGTCGAGTTCCCTATCCAGAAAGTCAAAGAACTCCCTCTCTCGCTGGCGCACGGTATCCAGCGCCTGCATGTCATAGCCGGACTTGGCGTTCTCGCTTCCGTGAGAGAACAGGCGACGGAGCCTGCCCGGGGTTATTTGCTGGGCCAACGGGCTTGACCGTGGAAGAGTGGCTGGGCTAGGGCGGCCGGGGCCGGGTTGGTCCAACGAGATGCTCCGCCGCATCTCTGCACGACCACCTGACCTCCGCAGGGCTTCCACGGGGCCGGGCCTCTGCTCGCTGGAAATGGATGGCACGCTTAGTGCCGGGGCGGGCAACGTGAAGTCATTGCGACTGATTTGTGGGGTAATGGGATAGCCGCGATCTGGTTGAGTAGAGCCGAAGCTCCCGTAGTGATTCTGGCCCACTGGGGTGTTTGTCAACGACTGTCGTTCCGGGGGTATGGAGGTGGAACCTGGGGCCGCCGTGTCTTCTCGGGCCGGCCCCGGCGCACGTTCCTCCTCTACCGCTCCGGTTCCCGCTTCACGGACATCCTGCCGTCGGGAGAG
The DNA here is from genome assembly GCA_022539325.1 of Xylariaceae sp. FL0804. Taxonomy (NCBI): domain Eukaryota; kingdom Fungi; phylum Ascomycota; class Sordariomycetes; order Xylariales; family Xylariaceae; species Xylariaceae sp. FL0804. The sequence continues at coordinate 1,330,002 of JAJKLG010000010.1, forward strand.
GGGGCTCCGGAAGTAGGATTGGCTCCGTCGCGGGGGCAGAGTGTCACTCTTCCGGCGCGGCGTGGCGTTTGCCTGCTTGATGGCCCGGGAAACGCCCTTGATGTACTTCTTGCCCGCCTTGTAGTTGAGATACTTGATTCTCCATTCTTGTAGCGCGCCAATCCATGTCAGCCATGATGCGTGACGGATCGATGAGAGTCATGAGACAGGTCTCGTGTGCACTCACCTGGGACAAGGTCTTGTTCGAGCTCCTTGGCGAACTTCATGACGTCAGGAGCAACAATACCTCACATGCGCGCCGACGTGCGCAAGCCTGGCCGATGCGACGGCCCAAGCGGGAATCCTTCCTGACGGGCCTGGGATATCAAAATCTGTCGTCCCGAATGGAGAGATTTTGAGGTTGGGCCGCCTCAAAGTTTCGTATGAGAAGTCGCACTGGGTTTGTGGTGGCTGTCTCCGCTTGCGTTTGCGGCCGGCGATGCCGATTCACGGCTAGGCCTAATCTGTTCTAGCGCCAATAGCCACGTGTACGCAGAAAGCCCTCTTCTACTCCGTATTTCGATTCGCAACTCCAACGCAACAGCAACACGTGCCCTTGGCCTGTCCATGATTTTCTTTCCCAGTATCTATAGGCTTTCATCGTTTTGTTTGAAGGACGTCTATCATCACGCCACCCGATGGCGGTTGGCGTGCTGATATATGTATCTCTGTGGAATATCGACACCAACCGGAATATACGCCAGTTACGGTCGAGTTAGACTTGAAAAGGGGTAAGTTGTGGTAAGTTGCCGTCCCCGTCAAACCGTATTCGGTAGCGACTCGGCCACATGGAAATCTTTGGTAGCGCATACCACCGGCCCTGGTTAATCCATCACCTATCCTACCCCCATTTCAGGTGAACCGAATGATTGTATACCGTAAATGCCCTGACTACCGTACATACGTGGGTCTTCCTTGCTGACCAAGACCTGCCTATGGTGCTCGTGCGGGAGCATTCACGTAGTGATCGGTTGCAGATACACGATATGGTGGTCAGGATGGCTTTGGCCCTGCGAGTACTCAGTACTTAGTACGTCCACACCTCCTCACCCCAGCTTCACTCGGTGCTATCCAAACAACGACGGCATGGACCTCAAGCCATGAGGGGCTCACTCTCCCAGTCGTCCGGCGGGTCGAAGATGAGGGGCTCACTCTCCCAGTCATCCCGCCAGTCCACACTGCCTTGCTTAGGCGGCCATAGCTGCCGAAATGCTTTCATAACAGGCCACGTTGGAAATCTCAGAAGCTCGTTCGGGTCTGGATGCGGCCCGCGTGCTTCTCGCTCGCGGTTCATGATATCCAGGGTTTCCCTTAGGAAACGTCGCTTATCGCTGACAATGACTCTCGGGTCATCCTTATTCGCTCGTCTCTTCAGGACGAAATGCGAGCCCATTCGCCAAAGAAGATCAGCTAGGCCGATGCCGGCGTCTGTATTGTCGTTGGATATCCATGACGATAAATACGGGGTGAGACTGAGCTTCTCCAAAGGTACTCCTTGCTTGGCCATGTTGATGATATCCCATATTGATAAGGCGAGTGTTCGATCCATTGCTGCATTCAATAACAGATCGACGACACACGTGTTACTTGGGTCCGGTGGACTGATATCCCCGAGAACTAACGTGCCGAATGGATTAGCATCTCGCACTATCCTTTCTTCAGCCTCGTCTGAAATGTTGGCATCAACGACGTTATGAAGAGTGAGCTGTTTGAGCCGCCTCATTCGGCCGAAGGTGCGGTACAGCTCGACTTCTCTCCCATCGGACCTGGATCTTGGGACAGAGACTTGAAGCTTCTCCAACAATGGGCAATTATCTGCAATGCGACTTATAACGTGCCGGCTGAGACTTGTGTGTCGAATAGCTTTTTCGGCGTCTTCCAAGACCAGATCGCGCAGGGATCCGCCGAATCTGTGGAGGATACAGTCAAGAATTGCTGGGTTCAGTGGCATCGAGAGCGTGAGCCCTTCAAGGGGCGGCAAGCATCTGAGAAATGCCAACACATCGTCGGTGACGTTTTCCGGGGAAGCCAAGGCCATCCGAAACTGTACCGTGAACCGGTTCAGGGAAGGGAATGAGCATCTTTGAGCTGCCCGTGTGAATATGCCGTCTCCAGGGTTAAGGATCGTCAGACGGAGCTCGCGCAATAAGGTAAAGTCGGTCAGAGAAGCCCATGCTTCCAGATAGTCTGGGGCCGGATTCATGCAAGACAGGTCGAGAAACGCTAGTTTGCCCAGTCCAGGGCTCGAGACATTCCCATCGAGAGTCCTCCTGAAAGGCGGAGGCGAACCTTCATCGAGTTGCCTCTCATGGCCGTGTGCCAGCTTCACTGATTTGAGATTCGGCGCCAGCCCCGCAACCATGTCTTGAGTCATGATACTGTTGAAGTCGCTGTATTCCGCAACCAGGTATGGAGGCAAAGGAGGCAAAGTACCGTTGTTCAAGTCGTCGATTTCACGGCCAAAGTTTCTAGCGACTACCCTGATGCTGTGGAGGCAAGGCGACGATGCCAGAGCTAGCTCGTGGGGATCCAGGACATCATCCGTAGAGCCTTCGAAGAGCAGTGAGAGAAGATGCAGGCGGCAGCGGGGTAGGAACTCGTGGATGGCGGCCAATACACAAGGGGGAAGCCTGGTATGACAAGAGTACTCGAAGTCAGAGACAGCGGTCAGGGTCCTCACAAGCCGAACAAGAGGCTCCCAGGCGTCTGGACTATCGCGGGCCAGTATGCCGGAGACGACAACCTTTCGAGGATACGTCAAGGCGTGTCTGAGCTCCAGATGGCTGAGTTGTCTCCCGACGTCGAGGACGAGCTTCTCCGGTGATCCCACTTCTATATGTACCTCGCGGTAGAGGTACACACGTGCGGCAGCAAGGCACGCCTTGCTAGCCAAGGCGAAATTTTTTAAGCTCCGGGGATGGCAGTCGTGAAGACACCCCACGATATATTGCAGGGCCTCGAGAGGAAGTCTGAGGATCTCAGGACTAGCCATGCTGCTATTTCTGCTGCTGTTGTTGCTGCTGCTGCTGCTGCTGATGATGATGATGATGTTGATGATGATGGCGATGTTCACGCGGCAGTACGGTAGTGTAAGTGAGCGGGGGTGGTGAGGTCGTGCTCAGTTCAATTTTTTGGTCTCGGTGGCCTCCAAAGATATAAAACCAGCATCTCCATGTTGTCTAACATGACTGACTCGATACGGACTAGCGAGTCAGAGCTGCGGTTTCAGGAAAAATCAAGGGCATCCTGGAGAGGTCACCACCTTCGACGTTAAGAACTCTGCGGCGTACAATTTCTGGTACAGCCTTATCCGCTAGGTTCGGCTCTCACAGTTCGCGTCAGAGTGTTCTCTTTTGGCAGTGGTGTACCGGTAGAGGCAATCAGTACGCGGTAGGTATGATAGCCCCAGCCCGAAGACTACCTGACTGGGGTCACATTAATTACCCCTGTCATATACCCGCAGTAGTTTCATGACTACCTCCTTAGTCAGGCTCAACAGCTGGACGCCAGCTGGTCTCAGCCGCAAGAGACTACCTACCTCCTGTCAAAGACGCGCTGCATACGCGGAGTCTCGACAGCCGTGACTTGCTGGGAGTTGCACTCTCACCCCTAGATCGCAGACGCCGTTGCCGGATCAACCTACTTTTGTAGGTGTTTGCCAACTTCTGCCAAGTTCCACGATCTCGTAGGTACTTCACAACTGCAGCTTCGGGGAAAAGACTTGTTCTCTTACCACAGCCCACAGCCAGCTGTACTCCAGCAGTGATGAGTTGAGCTAGTGATGAGTTGAGCTCAGAACGAGTGCATAGAAGGATGGAAGACACGAGCTGCTGCGTATGGTATGCGTGTAGAATCGGGACTCTTTTGCTTGTCCCCAAAAATTATATGCCCCCGGACCGCCTGTTGGTCTTTGCTTGCAAGACGAGAGGTGCCTCAGTCATCTAGGCTAGCCTCAGGGCTCCTACTCCAACTGACGTCTTGCGTGTCGATCCTCCGATCCTCTGTGCACCCAAGTTATGCTTCTTCAGTCCACCGCCAAGTTGACAACTGCAATGTAGTAGTTGGTGTCAGGTGCAGTAGGAAGACCACGAGTGGTAGTCCAAGTCAGGCGAATCTAACTTAAAAGGCCGCGATCCTGAAAGGCCTGTTTCACCTTTCCACGAGGATCCTCGAGGATTTCCACGTAGTATTCCCTGACCCCGTACGTTGTCATGACCTTCTGGTATGTCAGCAAGTGCCCGACCTTCGACTCGGCCTGGGGGACAGGGCGTACCTCCACTTTCTATTTGTCAGGACATTTCTCCTCCAGCAGGTCCCGGAATTCCTCTGCCTCAATCCGAGTGCATTGTATCCAACACCTCCAGGAAGTGTTCTTCCTGTAAAACCAGGGAGTGTGCTTCACGAAAACAAAAGACATCTTGGCCAGGTCAAAGAGTGTTGAGGGGGCTCGATGTTTCTGTGTGGGATTGTGTACGTACGTGGGTGTACGATGGAATCGCACACACACGATGATGCTTGATTATTGATGCTTCGTTGTTGAAACAGGAGAATTAAGCACGGGAGACCTGGTCAAGCAAGTGACATTTCATATCAATCCATCCAGGTCAATTTGGCATTCAGTCATTGAGTCACAGCTCAACCGCGATCTCGAGCAAGTCCAATTTCGTCACGTTCCGCACGATGAGCCATGCTGCGAAACCTCTGCTCCTCGTATCATCCCATGTTATGACGCAGCTGTACTTCTGCACCGTAGGCGAAGCCAGACACCATTCGACCACATTGAGTTATCGGTAGGCCGTCAAGCGGCAGCTGACGTACTAAGCCGCCGTAACCACCATCCACTGCCGTAGTAGATAGATGACGAGGGAGAGTGAGTGAGAGACAGAGACGGCGGCTGCGAGTGCGGACTGGGCTTCTCACGGAGACCAACGGGGCGCACTCATGACTACCGGTAAGCAGGAGGGTCAGTCACCGGTCAACGAGTCCGATAATCCGGATCAACGAACGAGTGGAACATTCTCTGATATGAACCCTCGCCATCTCAGCAGACCGTGAGTCAGACCGGGAATGTCCCGCCGCGCAAGCTCGCAGACGCGGTCCATCGAGCGGCTGGCCACGGTCTTCCCTCGCCCCCTTCGACGGATACGATGAGCCCGCGCCCGGCTCCCTCCTCTCGCTTTCCCCCCTCTCGCTTTCCCCCCTCTCGCTTTCCCCCCTCTCGCTTTCCCCCCTCTCGCTTTCCCCTCTCTCGCTTGCCTCTACTCGAATACACACTCATACCTACGGTAGGTATCTAAGCATCACTTGCGCTCGTCGGCAAGTAGATGACTACTTCAAGTACACACTCACCAACGCACTCGTTCACTCACTCATAAATCGCCATATGCCCACAACCACACATACACACAACCACATTCCCCCTGTCCCGTCAGTGCAGCCACTCGCCCTCACTTATCACCCTACTTCATCACCCACCAGCCAGACCATCTTCTTCTCGACCTACTTCTTCAACTGGCAGGCCGCTGCTGCCGGCCGATGGCGGCGACGCGGTCGTGTCGCAGTGGTACGCACACACCTGGTTTGGATCTTCGCGCCGTGCCCTCTCTCTCTCTCTCTCTCTCTCTCTCTCTCTCTCTCTCTCTCTCTCTCTCTCTCTCGTTCGTTGGGAGCCCACGACACTGATCCTGGTGGCGCGGCGGCGGCTGCTCGTCAACTACCGCGGCAGCGGCAGCGGCAGTGGCGGTCAGTCAGTCAGTCAGTTGCTTGCGGCAGGCAGCAGGATTTGACAGCGCACAGGAGCAAGGTGGATTATGTCGCGGCGTGGCTGGCTGACTGGCTGGCTGCCTTTGCGCTTCTCCGTGGTATTTATGCCCTTCCTGTCACGCTGTGTGATATAAGGCGCTTGGTTGCCCCTCGCCGGCACTAGGGACCGCGACTCAAGTCACCATGACAGTGTGACCTTGGCAATGAAAGCGAGTAGAATCTGACGGTTCTGTGATACCTGTAATATCCATATCTATCCTATCTCATCTAGTGCGCCCGGGCGGAATTCGTAAGTTCGCGCCCTATCCAAACTCGCGGATGGTATCAATACCAAGAATTGAAAAACCTTGGCATGGGGTATCTATGTCATGTCCTTCGTATGGGGAGAACTGAGCCTGGAAAAAAAAGAAAAAGGCGCAGTAAAATCCGCGCTTAGGGGCGCGCCCGAGGCACTCGTGTATCATGCCTCGGTATTCCTGCCACTACTGTTCAGTTCGGCGAGCTCCAACATGTCAATGTACTAGCTCCTGCCGGCGAGCACCCCGCTCTGAGCTTTCTCGGCATCAGCGCTTTGTCTCGAGCCGTCCTCGTGGTGCTGGGTGACGCGCTCCTTGCTCCCGTCCCCGCGCTCCAGCGGGATGAGCAGCTCGCCCTTCTTGCCGAACCGCCTCGGCTCCACCTCGGCGATGTGCACGACGTCCAGGCAGCCCTTGAGGCCGTGGCATTTGGCAAAGATGTTGTCCATCTCCTCGAGCGACCGGTACGCGGTCTCCGGGTAGAAGAAGTAGACGGAGGGAACCATGAAGGCGTTGATGACGGCGAAGATGATGTAAGTCTGATATCCGATGCTGTTGAAGGCGACCGGTGTGATCACTGTGTAGCGGTTATGGTTAGCCACTGCCACCTGCTGTGCGAGCCCTCGGCCAGCATATGAAAAGGGTCCTTCCATCGGGTACTACTTACTGACGACGAGGAAGTTGAAAATCCAGTTGGCTGACGTCGACAACGCATTGGCTGGGGCCCGGATCCGGAGCGGCACGATCTCCGCAGGGTAGAGCCAAGTCATGCCAAGCCAGCCGACGGCGAAGCTGGTGTTGAACAAAAAGAGAAAGACGATGGCAGCGATCTGGGCCTGGCCGTCTTTATTGTTCGAGGTGGTACCAGCCAAGACCGCCATAGTGACAGACTGCCCTATAGCACCGAACAGCATAAGCTTGCGGCGGCCGACACGCTCAACAAGGAACACGGCCGGCCATGAGGCGATGAAGTATTCGGTTCCGTTGATCGCAGCAATAAGTCGCGCCATGAAGTTGCTCATGCCGAGTCCGCTGTAGATTACAGGGGCGTAGTACGTGATAAGGTTGATGCCACTGATCTGCTGGAACATCTGGTTGACATAAGCAAGCATCGTACGGTGGAATTCTCTGGAGTGGTATTAGCATATGTAGCAAGGCGTAAAGTGGCGAGGTAGATAGGATCCGCTTGCCGTTCTTCCGTCATCTTGAATAGGTCTCTAAATGTGCCCTTGGACATTTCTGTGTTAGTCTCTTGGATAGCCTCTAGCTCAGCCTTGACGACACTGCTGTCCAGGTCTTCGTCGCAGATTGCCGCCAACACTTCACGAGCCTCGTCCACACGGTTCTTCAATACCAGCCAGCGGGGGCTCTCGGGCAGTCCCCAGATGAAGGCAAGGATGAACAGGCAGAAGACGATTTGGAAAGCCAGCGGGAACCGCCACGAGATACTGCCGTCGACGAAGCTGAGACCAAGGTCGATCCAGTACGAGAGCATGATGCCACCCGTAATTAAAGCACCTTCGATCATGACTAGTTTTCCTCGCTTGTTGCTTCGAGAGGTCTCGGACTGCCAGGTGGGAACGGTCGATGTATTGCCTCCGTTGCCTATGCCGGTGATAATTCGGCCGACAATCAGATGAGGCAGGGTTGTGGCGCTGCACTGCAGAGCAGCTCCGACAACCATGATAGCGGTGCCGAGCATGATCACTTCAACATGCAAAGTCAGCAAGGGGCCTCCTTATAAGGAAGAAGTTTTGTTTTGGTTTGGCAGTTCCGGGTCATATCTGGGATAGAGACCACCGGAAAAGAAGTAGTACGGGCAAGGATGGCAAGGGGATAGTTTCACACGTACTTCTCTTCCGGCCCAGAGGGTTCGAGATCCAGATACTGATGACAGCGCCGAGGAAGCATCCGAGGTTGTAGGCGGCAACGGAGATGCCCTGGTCAGTCGACCGCGCGCTCTTCTCGGCCTTGTTGCCTGCGATGGCGGGGTCATCGGGGTTGATGCTGGGAAAGGCATTCAGGAACTGGTCCATGGTCAAGATGCCGCCCATGACTCCCTGATCTGCTCACGAGTTAGTCCCTTGCTCGGCCGCAGAGCGCGAGGCCACAGTGAGGTGCTGTCCTACCGTATCCGAAGAGCAGGAAGTCACAGCCGGCGATGAGGCCAATGGCCCAGTTGAGGGAGTGCCCTCGGAGGCCGAAGAACTTCTTCGTCATGGTGGCCGGGAACTTGTTGCTGCGTCTGGTGTCTTCCGCTGTTCAGGGCGCCAGTGGGAAAAGGCGACCCCAGAAGTTTTCGACGAGGGGAGAGGCCGATCGGCACCTATTATATGCGCCGCGACAGCAGCGGGTCGAGGACTCAAGCCTCGGAGTCAAGCCTCGGACTCGAGGTCTCTGTCCAGGTGTTCTATTCCGAGTCAGTGGATCGATCAAGAACGAGCCTAGTGGAGCGTCGTTGTATCAGGGAATCCTGGCGGTGAGACTAGCAGGCATCGGCACGAAGTTGGAGCGGTTAATGTATCTTGGCGGTTGGAGAAACTCGCTGGTATCTGTTGATGTTCACTCTTAAGAATAACATAACAATCGGGAGTACGAATGGAAGAGTACTATCTAGACAAAGCACAGGGAAGAATGCCGATGGACTTCAGAAGTTGTATCAAGATGCTGCTTCAGCTACACAGCATGTCATGTTGACTCGTACAAGTGGGAAAGGAAAGCGTGTCTCGAGCGCGAGTGCGCCTGTGCCATTAGGAACCTACCAGGCTACTGTCCACCTACGAAATGTAGAGGCGGGTAGGTACGGTTCGAAAGGGACAATGAAAGCCACACAGTGAAGTGCGGGCGGTGCGGTACAGCCGTATTCCCAGTAATGGCCTTCATTGAGGCTTTTGAGAGGCTGAGGCTCTTTCCCCATGGGATAGTAGTGGCATCTGGAGAGGAGTTGCGGTGGGTATCTGGAGGTGGGTTTGATGGAAACCGATGTTACGGGGAAAATTGCGGCACAAGCCCGACTAGGATTCCGGTATCCTGACCTATATCTTCACCAAAGACAGGATGGGCGAAGCAGGGCAAGATGGCAAAGACGCAGCTTCGGATGGGCGAAAGTCTAGAGGGGCTGGGGATGAAGCCCGGATTACCCGATCGAGTAAGCCGTTCAGTCCCGTGCTCTGGGAGACGTCGCGGCGTTTGACGTCACGCTAGACCCGCAATTAGGTCCGCCCCGGCCGTACATCGGTGTCTCCGTGTCTCCCCTCTCCGCCGTCTCCACGCCCTCCAGTTGGGCAACGCACGAGACACCCGAGGCTGCCCGAGAGAGGGTGCGAGGATTTGGGCGACTCGGGGTGGTCCCTCATCCTCGACCCTCATCATATCATGCGACCTGATCAGTGAGTCGCCCAAGTCCAAGTATTGGCTCGTCGCGCTCACGCAAGCAACGTCCGATAATATGTAAACAGGGCAACACCCCCGCGCCGTCTTATCCGTGTCGAGCGCGTGTACTCCGTATCATATGTTATTCACGCCGCAGCCAGGTAAGCCGGCTTATCATTCTCCCTCAAAGACGTTACAGTCGACACTCGCCCTATGGATGCGTCTGACCCCTGATTATGACCTGCTTATGCAGGACGGGCAGACGGGCTGTAATCGGTCGCTCCTAGTAATCAAATCCATGGTCGCATATGAGATTGCCAGTTTTCGATCATCCAATAAGCCTATTTCGCATGGGGAATTAGTTTCGACTAACCAAGCCCACATGACTTGGCCCGGAACTACAGTACTGTAGGTGGGCTTATGGTTCATCTGTTTGGGATTTGGTGTGAATACCGGTACGCATACTATCAAGCTGCCCGAGCAGCAATGTGGTCCAATCACGAAACATATCTTTGGGTATCTCGTGGAGTGCTAGATGGACACGATCCGCTAGTATAAGCCGCTCGGGATCGGTCTGGAAAAGGAGAATGCCGAGTCTTTATCCCAGTGTATTTTGTACAAAATCTTATACATTCTTCCTACATGAGCAGGTACCTTGGGGTTGACGGCAGCCGCCCGTTTAACGGAGCTTTCTCAATATTCTCTCTCGGACGATTCGACCTGCGGTCTTGGCACCGCTCTGTAAAGTAATTGCGCCCACAATGGCGTACACTGCTCCGGCCATGACCGGGTCCAAACCCGAGCCCTTGATGTTTTCCGGCTGGAAGGAAAAGTTCAGTCAGTCAAGTTGCCAGGAACCCCGATCGATCGAGTAAGGGGCATGCCTACCATCCTAGGTTTCCACCGCACAACCTCAGTCAGCCCTGTCTCCATGGCAAGCCGGGTAAGCTTCGGCAGGGCGAACACTCGGTAGGGCTGTTCTGAGACAAGATTCTCAAGACTCCGCAGAGCGGGATCTTCAAACGGCTGTCGTCTATCGGCAAACTCGTCCGGCACCAGCTCGGCCGTCTTGCTTGGAGATGTGAGGATGGAGTCGGTTGCCTCCAAGGCACTTATTTGACGGCCTGCATTATCTCGGTCAGCTCTCAGCCAGCAGCCCCTTTTCCGTGTCCTGGCCAGGCAGCCAGGAAGACGCCGAGCCCAGCAGAGACAGACGGCTGGGGGTACACACCAAGAAAGGCCAGCCGGTCATTGAAGCCTCTCCTCCCCTGATCAAAACTCTTGTGCGTGACAGCCAGCCATTTCAGCTCGTCGGGGAGCATCCGATCACCGTCGCGGCCGAGGAAGTTGATCAGGGCGTCATCCAGCTTTTTCGGGTCCTCGTTGACCTTCCATATCGACCGGGAGGGGTCCTTCGGGATGTTGGGCGAGAAGGGCGCCTTCATGCGCTCGGGCGTGTAGGCCCATCGCGGCAGCTCAGAGGTTTGCTCCGAGGGGCGCGCGGCCGACGTCGTGAAGGACGCGACGGGGCGCGCACCAGCGGAGGTGGTAGACGGGCGGCCGCATCGCAGGGCCTGGCGGGGAAGGCGCGCGGCCGATCGGGAGGTATGGAGGGACATTGGGAAGTGTTGTCGGCTCACTTCATCGCATCGTCTGAAGGAGGCTCTGGGAGTTGGCGCAAGTTGAAGCTCCTAGGACTTTTTCTCGGGTGGGTCTGCACCAGCTCGAAGGGAGGTGGCTTGTTGGCCAATCAAACAGCAGCGGGTCGGCTATCTGCGGTCGTGTCTCCCCAATCCCCATGAGGTCCCCACTGGACTCTCGGGTCGGTCCAGACTCGATGCGTTCATCCATTTTACATTTTACACGCCACCTCCAACGCGTCGCGATCAATCACTCATGTTAATATCCATCTACTGCTTCTTTGCCCCTTGGATTTCGTGGCGTTCGTGCGTTAGATATGGAGATGCCCAACTGGCTCCTCAGCCTTGATCCTCATTAATTGAAGCTTCTGTGATCATTCTCAAGCACTCTCTTCGCAGCCCTCCAACCCATATATCTTGCATGATGGCGACTAAACCGTCTGGCCCCGGCATCGCGAGGCCTCTTGCGCGAAGCCATCCGCTGGCACAGGAGCTTGCCAGAGCCCTTCCCAGAGACTGTCAATTCACTGCCTTCCATCTGTCGACGACTCCGACCCTCGCCGAAGCCCTCTGTTACCCTCCTGCGCTCAAGGATGCCGTTGAGCCCGGAGCCATCCCAACCGGCGAGGCCCGAGAAAGGGAGCGGCGGCCGTCGAAAGCCCTGAAGACCTACTGTGAAAAGCAGTTTCTCGCCATATCTGTGAAATCCGAGCAGGAGGAAGCGGGCTCGGATAAAGATGTCCTCGTACTTGGCTTGGAAGTATACATATTCACAACCGCCTTCTCGACCATTATCTTCGTATCCAAAGCGGACTCGACCGGTTACTTGCACCTTTTGAAAGCGCCGGAAGGTATATCGCCAATTCGTGAAACCACAACGGCCTTTCTGGGTTTTCTGATAGCTACGAGAAAGCGGCATTCTAAACAATTAGTTGTCAATCTCTTCGCCCGCTCCCAGTCACAGTACCTGTTCCCCGGCAGCGTCAAAAACAGCGGGAAGCATGTGCTGGACGACAGAGGTCTGATTAAGTGGTGGTGTCGGGTGCTCAACCCGCTCCTGGAAGGGGAATGTGGCTCCAGTGAGGCAAGAGAGCGCTGGGCGCGCATACACGGCTACCTGGTAATACCCGGACTGGACAAGTACGAGACTCGAGCCTTCGTTCCTAGGACGAGCGCGGCGTCCAGAAATTGGACGTTGGACCATCCGCTCGAAAGAATATCTCCATACACCAAAGATCCTTCGGCATTCGGATCTGACATCCCACCTCGATGCCTGATACCGACATATCCCGATGACCCGAAGGCTCGTTATGTCGAAGAGCTCGAAGAGTCCACGTCCGAAAAGATTAAGCTAAGCAGAGGCTGGAAGTCGCCGACGACTCTTGAACAATTTTGGGAAATGATGGCATTCCGTCAAGAATGTTCCAGCGGACGCATGACTGGATTTATATGGATTGTTTTCGACCCCGAGGAAACACCTCACTCGGCCATAGAACAGGGTAATCGCGCGACTGATACCACTGCAGCCTTGCCTACACCAAACGGTTCCTTCAGCGCCTGCGCGTCCGAAAGCATAATCCCTGCCACGTCCGGATCAAGTCAACGGTCGATTGCAGAGCTCGTGACACCAAGTTCAACCCCGTCAAAACCTACCAAGGCCTCCGACAACCCAAGACGCAAACGCCGGAAGTTGACAGGAGTTATCATTCCTCGAGAGCCACGGATCAAAACCCGTCGTCATACCCAGCGTCCTAGACATTCTGTGACTCGACACTACTACTGGCCGCAAGCAGGCAGGGGACAGGTCGTCCTTAATGACAACGATTATAAGCGAGCCGTTGAGTTACTGCTGCATCTGGAATTTGGTACACTGCCACAAGCCCTTGCCAGCACAGCGCGATGGGTGAATGAGGTTAATTTGGGAGAGGACTGGGCTCTCCCCATCGTCGGGCAGAGGGATGTCCCAATCAAGGCTACGCCGAGTGCTGTCGGAACAGTCAATAATCTGTCAGCCACAATTAAGAGGAAGCGGCCGGCCGACGACCAGGCAAGAGATATGCCCAAAGTTGCCAGTGCTGTTAACATGTTGGGCGGTGGGCTTGTCCGTAAGAAGGCCAAGGTTGAGGCGAGTGGCGATCCTTCAGCCAGCTCCGCTTAGTGATTCCACCCTCCACAGCAAAGCAGTTTCGTGTTGCGAATAGTCTTTTCAGCACTGACTTGACTGCATTCGAGACGGCACATTTTTGAACCGAGGATTGCGGACCAAGTTGGTCGTACGACATGCAGAAACATGTCATTGCATCACATGCGTGGCATTAGGAGATCGGGATTGCCCTGGGGAGTTGACGATGAGGAGTCTTATGGCTAGATTGTCTGGAAAGCCACAGCGTAGATTTGATACCCCCTTTGATATTTAGCAGCTCATGAACCGAGTTCGACTTTTCCTTCTCGCCATTGCGGTCATATGTGAGCCTTCATCGCCAAGCCTGCAGCAACTGCGCGTCCCTTCACAAATACCCCGATTCGAAGCACAATTTTTTTGGAGCAAGGAGTGGTTGTCTCGCTGTGTGCTCGTCCGCAGCCACGTACTTACTGGTCAAGCCTGGTTGTCCAAGGGTATGCGCCATTGGGAGCCAGAAGGTGCTCGTCCCAGAAATGCCTTTAGGTGCAAACCCGACGTTGACAGATCAAGTCTGCAGCGTCCATCTATCTGCCTCCCTGCAATAGCAGACAACTGAGGCCAAGGTGCTCGTCGATGGCGCGGGTTATGGGGGTTTCCGCCTCTGCGGTCTCCTCTCCCGCCGGCCTCCTCGTCTGCGGCACGGAAGAAAATTGGACGATGCTGCCTAAGTAGAGATGGCCGCTGTGTTGTCAAGGCCCCCTGACTCAAGGGACACTGGGGACGATTGTGACGATCCCCACCGCATAGGCAACTCCCCGCAACCATGGTGGGTCGTCGAAGTTATAGGCATGTCCAGCGGGCGGTTTACAAGTGCTGGGTATAATGCCCAGTCTCTAACTTACACCATGAGCCAATGCAAGCTGTGCTGACATCGTCGACTCACAGGCAACTATGCAGTCAGCCGTGATGTTTCGACTTCTATAAGATCAGTTTAGGCAACGTCGGCACAATGAAGTCATCGCTTGATGCATCATGATAGCCTCCTATCAAATCAAATTGGGTCTTCTGCGCGGCCCCCAACCGGTTACCGTTCTTCCCATCCCTACCTATGAAATCTCGGATTCTGGCATTCGACCTCATATGGGCCGTCCCTGCTCCTCTGATGCTTCTATAAAATGTAGCTGCTCGCCCAGACCTGACTGAGTTTCTCTTGTGCGATTTCACTCTGTATTTCACCTACATTCGGTCAGGACTACATATCGACCATTCCCCACCATCATGCCGCCAAAGAAGAGAGGCAGAGGTGGGAAGGCCGGCGGCGCGAAGAAACAAAAGACCAACAGCAAGAGTGCGAAAGCTACGAAGCCCAGCATCCCCGTTGACGAGGCTTTTGATGAAGGTGGTGAGTCAAGTGTATACTGCCCGTCTGATCAGGGGGCCTCTGCTGAATCACGACGAAGGGGATGTTCGTGTACATATCGACGATGATGAGACGATCTGGGACGCCTCCTTGAATCTAAGTAGTATGTCAGGAAATAACAACAAAGTAAATGAAACTCAACTATGCCTGACCAAAACCCAATGAAAGCGCTGACTGAGACATCCAGTCTTATATGCTGCAACTCCTGGTCGATGGCACAGACTCGGTCTTCTATGCACATACCAGATGGGGAAGGTAAATGCGCAATTCGCAGCTCTGGGCTTTGGAAAGCTTCCCTGCTGACGCTCCGGCAGGGTTGGTGAGCTGGGCCAAGTTAAGACCATGAAATTCGACAACCTAGACGACGCCAAGAGCGAGTTTGATAAGAAGTTCAACAGCAAGACGGGACTCAGCTGGGAAAACCGCGGGGACGAGCCCAAGGCCAAGAAGTATACGTACGTTGAAAGGGCCTACGACGAAGAGGGCGAGGATGCCCAGAAGGCCGACGAGGGCTACGACAGTGGCGAGACCAAGGCCACCAAAAGCGAGCTGGACTTCCCTACGCAGCGGCTCATGGAGTTGATCTTCAAGTAAGAGTCACAGCCTACGTATGGAAAGATGCCGGCGTACGTCGACGATGGCTCGATGGCTGACAGGTCTCCCACCGCAGCGAGAACCACTTCAACTCGGTGCTAGAGGAGATCGGCTACAACAAGGACAAGCTGCCGCTGGGGAAGCTGGGCAAGCCCATGCTGAAGAGCGGGTTCGAGCAGCTCAAGGAGCTCTCCAGCCTGATCAAGCACCCAAGCCTCGCCCAGAACAAGTACGGGCGGGGCCGCGAAGAGGTGACACTTATACTCCAACCCCTTCTTCTATCCTCTTTCCCCGTATCCTCATCGCCGGCTATTTGCCTAAGTATCTACTCTCTGCTCTCTCGCATCGAGAAGGACAGAGGTGGACGACTGACAGCCCCTCAGGTGATCGAAGAGTGGACCAACAAGTACTACTCGACCATTCCGCACGTTTTTGGCCGCGATCGCCCGCCGCTCATAGACAGCGACGACCTGCTGCGCAGGGAAGTGGCCATGCTCGACACTCTGACGGACATGGAGGTGGCCAACACCATCAGTAAGAGAGAAGCCCTGAACCCACCCTCGCCTCCCCCGCCGAGCGAGCCCTTTCACGCGACGACGTGATTCCGAGAACTGCTGACCGACCTCCTTCGCACCATCCACTGTCCACATTCCAGGCTGGCTGGTCTCTGCCGAGTTCTCTACAGAAGCGCATGAGAAGCATATAACCATGAACTGACTTCGAACACCCGATAGTGCGTGCCAACGATCAATCCAAGGACGCGGCGTCGGTGAACCGGCTGGATGCGCACTTCCGCGACCTAAAGCTTGAGGAGCTGGTGCCGCTCGAGCACAAGGTGAGTAGACTTCCACAGCCACCTACCATGTCCCTCCTTTCCACTCTTGTTGGTCTCGCCCCGAGAAAACCAGTCCAAAGTTCTTCTTTTGTCCCACGGGAGAAAACCAGACTCGGGACACACCCCGTGTTCCCCATTCTTGATTAATTCAAAACCAATCCTATTCCCGAGCGCGGAACATTGCCACCTACTGACTTCAGTCGTGTGTGTGTACCGGTATCATCATCATCATCAATCGTCCGAGTTCCGCGAGCTGCGGAAGTACCTGCTCGACTCGAGCGAGGCCGGCTACGGCCTGCGCTACCGGCTGCAGGACATCTTCCGCGTCGAGCGGCCGGGCGAGGCGGCGCGCTTCGCCGAGAGCGTCAGGAGGGTCAAGGAGTCGCGGCGCCTGCTGCCGTGGCACGGCAGCCGCACGACCAGCTACGGCGGCATCCTGTCGCAGGGCCTGCGCATTGCGCCACCTGGTGAGTACTTCCTCTCTTTTCTTTTTTTATATATCGTCCGCAACCTGGAGCCCTTTCCTTCTTTCACCCCTTTCTTTCCCCTCTCCCTCTCCCTAGGCTTGGGTACTCTCCGTGCCCAGCAGACGGGAACGCTGGCTGATATACCTTTGTTGCCTCCGATTTCGCGGAGGCGCCGGCCACTGGCTACGCGTTCGGCAAGGGAATCTACCTCGCCGACCTGTCCAGCAAGAGCGCCGCCTACTGCGTGGCGTCGTTGAGCGGCGGCGTGGGCCTGCTGATGCTGGTTGAGGTCAGTCTTTTCTTTCCTCTCTCTCTCTCTCTCCTTGCGGGAACCCTCTACCGAAAAAAATCCCTCCACTCTATCTCCCTTCCAACAATTGTCTATCTTAGCATGTGGTCTAGGAGCTCATCTCGTGTGCTGCAACGAGGGGGAGGCGTCCGGCAGTATTGATGAGGGGATCCCTTCTACTCCCATACGAAAAACAGATTAAAAGCGCATGCTGACTGACTGGTGAGAATTTATCTGCCAATCGCCGCTGAGAAAAAAAAAACGGGCTGAGCTGTCGAACCCCATGTACGAGATCACGTCGGGCGACTGCGACGCCGCCGAGCAGGCCCGCTGCCACAACTGCCTGGCGACCAAGGGCGTCGGGGAGACGGGACCGGCGCGCTGGAAGGACGCCGGCTGCGTGGACAAGGCGCTCAAGGGCGTCCAGATGGTAAAGTTACATAGGTCTCCGTCTCCGTCTCTCCGCCGCTGCCCCATTTCTCTGTTATCTATCTACCTATCTATCTATATTTCTTCAGTTTTCATTCTCGTGGAGGCGTTGATGATGATGCTCGAATTATTTCCAATTCTCCATGTCGAACAGACAGCCCGAGCGGCTCGTTTCCGAACGCTGACGTTTGCTCTGCTCCCCGGCTGCAGCCCGACGGCAAGCCGACCGCCAACAAGGACCACAAGGGCGGCTACCTGATGTACAACGAGTACATCTCGTACAATGTCGAGCACTTGAGGATACGCTACCTGTTAAAGGTGGCTATGTGATCACTCAGTCTACGATCTACCTACGTACCGGGAGTCGTGAGAGGCTTATACAAGGAAAGCTGTCTGAATATCGTGTTTGCACGCTATATTGTTTTGACTTGCTTGTCTCGTTCGGGCTCAAGGCAGACCAAGGTTGAGGAAGCACTTCAGGCCAGGCACCAGCGTCAAGTGGTTAGCTATCTGTCAGCGTAAAGGTCCTCGACTCGCAACGAGATAACGCGGTTGTGGTAGACGAGAAATGGCAGCACAATATGACGCAAGTACCAACATTTTGAAATGAAAATATATCTCCTGAATATGGGGCCATCGTTGACAAGAGTTATGATTGTATCTATGAAATGATGTTAAATGGTGCTAATCGAGCAGCCGATTAGCCAGCATCTGCAGTCTGTTCAGGTCGTCGCCCATCGGACGTGTTTTCCATGTCGAGAAATAGTGACTGAATACAAGCTTGAGGCGGCCGTGGTCTGGGTGAGCTTCTCTGTATGCGTCGAGGAATGCAGCCAGGTCCGGATCGACATACAGGGTCGACAAGTCATTGACCATCAAGTGTCAGAGATGATGGGTTCAAAAGTCATTCACAGTAGTCCTGCCAGCGAGTGTCCGAAGTGATAACTCATGGTTGGCATTGTAATGTCAGGTCGAACTGATTACCGTACCTGTTCAGTTTGGAAGTTGCAATGCAGATTATCGAGTGACCTAGAACGACTCGTCGCCAACAACAGAAAGGATGCAACCATAGGCGGTAAGCACCTTGTTAGCGCAATCCCCTACCGGTATGTCGTTCAGTATCCTCCGAGACGGAGAACTTGACGCCAGGTGAAAGAGGTGGCCGCAACGTCATTTTACTGATTGGATGGCAGCCGCCGATGGTCGAGACGAGACGCACCTCAGGGTCGCCTAAAACGGCGCTTCGGACCGCGCATGATTGGACAGAGTGGGTCTTGGCGTCTGCACTCTAGCGGCAGTAGCGCTGCTGGGGGCTATTTGGCTATTTTGATATCTTGATCTGTGACATGGAGAGGCACCGCTCCGTCAGCTGAGCCCAGTCTCAGCCAGCCATCTGTGCACGATAGCTCTCGTCGACAGCTCTCGTCGACACCCACGAAAGATCCGACTCCTGGCAACCCGCAGTGGACGTGATAGAGCTGACGGAGCTAAGCTTAGGGCAAGAGGTGCTGAGCTTCGACCGCCTCTTGGACATGGCTGCCGGCGGTCAACCCGAAACCCCCAGCTAGGTACAGATCGTATTTGACAGCCGAGATGTGACAGCCACCTACAACCTGTGTGACTATTTGCCTTGCTGCATTTGCTGGAGGAGCTGGAGGTTGACTCATCGCGGGGTCCCTGTCGATCCGTGACCCCACCCAGACTGCAGCAGCGATTAGGCACCAGATCCAACCATTCAGCTCCAACTCTAAAATGACAGGCTGCTATTCACGGCCTCCCATGTCAACACGATACGATATTTGAGTGCATCGTGCGCGCGGCCCTGTATCTACAGCGACCATCCCTCTACCTACTCTACATATCTGACGCCATTTTGTCACTTCTCTTTCGTACTCTGTACCAAGCTTTTGATACCTCTCTGGTTATCGGAACCGACCAAGATTAGCCCCTTGTCGTCGCGCATGGCTTCCACCTGAGTGCCTTGCCCAATTTATTACCTACCTCTGGCCTAGCCGCCCGTCTCCCAAGTACCTCCATCTTCAGCCCGCCCGGATTCGGTGCCTCATATTCTCTTCAACCTGAGATTCAGCAATTTTCCGGAGCTTGCTCTATTCCCACACCCTGAGACTCGACAGTGCTGGGCCTCTCAAAGACGAACCCAAGCATTCGGCACAACGCGCATCGGGAGCGGGCACTCCCGAAACATCGCGGCACGCTCTAACACGGGCGAGGGTGCAGGCGCCTTAGGAACCGTGTTAATACTTGAACAGCCCTCCTCTCAGCATTTCTCGAGGCCGCACAGTTTTGCGACCAGCAGCATGAAGTTCACCATAATATTAATTGCGCTCTCGGGCAGCGCTCGCGCGGCATGGCTGCGATGGTCCGTCAACAGAGAAGCGGCCTGGTCGGCGCAAGAGACCGGCTCGGCCTCAACGAACGATGCCACAGGCTGGACGCCCGTGCCGACGCCTGCGCCGGGCGTGGTCACCGGCGCCGCCGTATTGGACCTCTTCAGACGGCAGACGACGTCCGACAACTGGACGAACTCAGAAACGTGCGGGTGGTTTGCCGGCCTGTCTTGTAAGCGACTTCTACCCCGAGGGCAATAAAACGTTAAGAGACTGACATGCGCCAGCTTCGGCCGTCATGTGCGGTAACGACTTCTCCTGCGCGACCAACTCCGAGCACGTCGTCGCGTGCGCGTCCGGAACTCTCTCGCCCTTCTTCACTTCCTGTCTCGACTACACGGCCTTTCAGAACGGCAAATGCGACAACGTCGGCCCCGCCACCGGATGCTGGTAAGTCTTGCTCTCTCTATCATGCGACGGAGGAAAGCATCTAGCGCGTCGTCTCAACCTGCTAACACGTCGAAAACCAGCCAAGATGCGGCCGAGCCCGCGTGCGGGAAGTACCTCTGGACGGGCACGCAGCTGCCGCCCCGCTCCATGGTCAAGTGCTTCGCCAGCTCGTCGACCGTGACGATCCTGGATGTGCCGCAGTTCGTCGTCGACGCGTCCATCTTCTCCCGGACGCACACCACGCCGACGCCGACGCCGGCGCTCACGACCTCCACCGACAGCAACGGCCAGCCCGACACCACCACCGGCGACCCCGACACCACCGTCATCCCCGACACGGGCGGCTCGCCCGAGTCCGCCAACACGGGCTCCCCGTCTGCGTCATCGTCATCTTCGACCAACGTCGGCGCCATCGTCGGCGGCGTGGTGGGCGGCCTCGCGGCGCTGCTCGCCCTCCTGCTGCTCCTGTGGTGCTGCATGCGCCGCCGCCGTCGCGGCGCCGGCAAGCGCGGCACCTGCTTCAAGCTCAGTCTGCGCAACAACAACAACAGCAGCAAGCGCACAACCACCACCACCACCAACAACACCAAAAACAGCTCCTCCACCTCCTCATCGCGCAACCAGACCCGTGTTGCCGCGGCCGCCGGAGCCGCCGGTGCCGCCGCCGCCCCCCGCGGCCGCGACCGTGATCGCGGTTCCCGTCGCGCCCACCGCCTCGAGCGCGTCGCCGAGAAGAAGAGCAAGAGCCACAGCCACAGCCACAGCCGCAGCCGCGCAAAGTCCAACGCCAGCACCGACGACGACGGCGGCTACTCCCCCTCGCCGATGCGCCGCGGCGGCGCCCTCCCGCCCGCCGGGCTCTACGGCCCTCCCCCGCCCGCCGGGTTCTACGCGCAGCAGCAGCAGAACTGGCAGGGCGGCGAAGTCACCGGTACGCCGGGCTCCGTGTCGGTGGCGGCGACGCCGCCCGCCGTCCGGGAGGCGCGCCGCTCGCTGCTGCACCGCGGCCCCGACCAGCAGCATCAGCAGCAACAGCAGCAGCCCGTCTCGCAGTTTCTCAACGTGTACTATGCGCCGCCGCCGCCGACGACGACGATGGCACAGCGCGAGCAGCCCACGCCCACCAACAACAACAACGCGCTGGGGCTTTCGGATCCGGAACCGCGGCGGAATGGCCGGGGTGCTGCTGCGCACGCCGAGCAACACGAGGAGGAGGATGAGGATGGCGCTGAGCTCGACTATTATCACGGCCGCTCGCGGAGCCCGAGCCGGAGCCCGAGCCCGGATCCCGACTGGCACGCCCCGGGCGGGCCGGGATTCCGGCAGAGTCTGTGATGGGTTCCCGGGACGAGGGAGGGTCGCTTCTTCCTTGGGCTCGGAAGTCAGTCAGTTATCGGTCATCGGACTGTCTGCTTGGGAGCGGAAAGGGGGCCAGCACCACGGAGAGGAGGGACGCTTTTGAAAAAAGGGGAAAGGGGCGGTGGGTGCTCCCTGATGCAAGGTTGGAGTCGCTGGGAAAATGCACCGGCGAGCGGCGAGTGGAAGACGGGGAACTCAACTCCAGCCTGCGGCGTTTTTCTTTCGGCCGCATTCGCGTCACGCGTTTCTATATATATACAGCACGGCGTTAGCGGCTCACTTGCATAGGTATATAGGTACAGCATGAAGCGGCATTTATAGAGTTAGTGGAACACATCTGGCCATTGTGTTCAAGCCCTTCCATAAGTTATGCCGTGAGATCAAGCTTTGTTTCTGAAATTGCTCTGGTTACTTACGGATGAAGGGCAACCTCGACGTAGAGAACGAGCTGGACCTGACACCGCGGGAAGCACGGGCTTGATCCGGCTGCTGCTGCTGCCGCCGTGATGCTACCACGCTCGAAATCAGCTCTGGTAGGCGAGGAGAAGGGGCCCAGCCGACCTGTAAAGGGCTTATATGGGTAGGCGGGATGCCTCGAGACCGAGAGCACAGGGGACTTAATTAAAGCGGAAGACGTGGTTTTGACGTTTACGGAAACCCCGCGGACGAGGACCGATCTTCCGATGGACGATTTCGACGTAGATGACGACTGCCTGCGACTTGATCATTCCAGTGATATACGTCCAGAGATAATGACTCCCTCAGTAGATGTCAAGGCACCGCAGGGGGCGCAATATTGCATAGGTTAAGTAGGTTCCCGGTAACGCAGGGTTAACAGTGTAAACAACCCTTCACCGCCGGAGGCGTAGACTGTCGTCCCCTTTCCCCCCTTTTCGAGATAATATAAGTGTGATGGACGACGGGATGGGTGATGGCCACGGTGAGGAGCAGGGTGAGTAGAGCAACCACCGTGCAGGCCCATGTATTGCGCGGTGGCTCCAGTTGTGAGGTGTTCATCGCGTCGCCCCTCCGGCCAGCAGTCGACCACGTACAGTAGGCGACGCTGCCGTCGTGCTCGGCTGGGAGTGATACGGTGACGCCCGGCACCTTGGTCACGGGGTACTCTTAAAAAACACTGTCAGACACGCCGTTGTTCGCGCCGCTGTCTGCGTCACCGGCTTCGGTTTCCGAGGTCCAGAGGGGTGCGCTTGGGGCTGTGGGGGTTGGTTCGGCTCTGCGCAACGTCGCGGGCGACAGCCGCTCGCATGCGGTGATACTGACGAAAGGACTGCATAGTGTGGCGCAAAGAAAGGCATAGAATCTGAAGGGTTATATGTGAATTACCGGAAATTCTTGCTGGGGGTTCTGGCGAGAAGATGTCTTGATACTGGGAGCTCACAAGGCAGCAGGGACTGATACCGCAGATAGACTCCGTAAACCGTGGCAAAACATGGGGTTGCTGTTTGAAGCATGGTTCCTATTTACTTGAATCAGCTTATGGCGAACTTGCGGATTCATAATCTGGAAGAACTCGAGCTTAGATACTATCGTCCGTCGTTCTCTCTGAATGTTGTCCGAATAGTTGAGGAGTTGCCAGTTAATACAACTCTCAGCCTGCGGCTTAACTCATTGGCGGGATGCGCCCCACCGGAATCAACTCAAACTCCTGGACCCACCGGAGTCAACTCAACCCACGTTGACTCCGGTCCGTTCAGATGCTGGCAGACCGGCAGCCATCAGTTGCTCCTCTTCGTCACTTTCATCGTCCCGTACGCGTCCCTGTCGTCGTGGCACTACCGGTACCGATAATCATTACTCGGGTTATCCAACTCAAGTTTCAACTACGATACGGTGACGAGGGTGACTTACCTGCTACCAAGCCATACCTACCGTTGATTCCGGGATCATCCGGCTCGGGATGCCGTTTCCGACTCTCAATAGTCAGACATGAAAGCTGGCAGGGCCGGCACGGTCTGCCTCTTTTCTGGGGGACGCTTCCGGCATCGATGCCGGTGCCGCAGACCTTCCATCCACGACCAGAACCGGCAGGTGGTCTGCCGCCGAAGACGACCACCTGCGCGCGGCAGTAGCTCGACACGGCACGCGCTGGGTCGCCGTCGCCGCCGACGTCGAGACCCGCAACGGCGAGCAGTGTGCCAAGCGGTGGAAGGACAACCTCAACCCTGACCTGAACCACAGCCCCTGGTCGGCCGAAGAGGCATGGTACTGGTATACTTACAAGGCAACGGCATCTTTCCCCGGTCCCAAACCACTTGCTGCTCGATCGAACCTGGCTGGCTGGCTGGCTGGCTGACTGCACCGCTCGTACTTGTCTGTCAGGACGTGCTCCTCTCGGCCGTCGTCGCCCTCCACGGACACAACTCGAAGCCGATGGCGCAGGAGCACTTCCCGTCGCGCTCGTCGCTCTCCATCAAAAACCGCTACTCGCTACTTAAGCGCCGCCGCAGACGGCACGCTGCAGGAACGCAGCCGCAACCGCAGCAGGTCGCTCCGGTCCCGCGTGTTCCAGGCGAGCCGCCCGCGGTCCTGGTGGCGCCTGTCCCCGGAAGCCAGGCCCCTCACGACGCCGACATAGCCACCGCCGCCTTCGGCTTGGCCGCAGGCAGCAGCTCGACGATGAGAACCGGCTCCTCGGCCCGAGACGGCGCGTCCGATCTACTCCCTGAGCGCCTCGTCCGAGCACAGCAGCCCAGGCTCGAACGCCTTTTCCCAGTCCGGCACTACCGATGCCAGCTCGGCGGGGAGGCCCAGCTATCTATTCGACTTCTCGAATATGCTGCAAACCAGCACCGAGTACGCGGACCGTACTGCAGAGCACGAGTTGAGCAATCACTTCACTTGGTCGGCAGTCTTGGGCGACGGCCCGCACCACGCCGGAGAGGCCGGAGAGGCGATGTATAAAGACTGTCACGGCCAGGGACTTTCCCTCGGTGACGCCTTTGACAGCCTGCTGGGCTCGGCCGATGCCGTCCGTGTCCCAGATACTGGGCGGGCGGCGCTGGGCGCAGCTGAGCAGCTCGAGTCAACCGGACGGCCCGCGCTGAGCGGGCAGAGCCAGAGAGGGGTTGGATTTTCAGTCACTTGCTCACGCGCGCGGTTGAAGGCCATGGTCTGTCACGCTTTCGAGGGTGCCTTGTTGGAGACGGCCGGGCTGTCGGACGATGAGCCCGTCACGGTGACATTGCGTCTCAACAAGTGGCTTGAGATTGACGAGTCGTAACTACGGGGGAATGTGCCGAGCGCGTTTCCTCTCTTTGTAGCTTTTTAGCGGATCGACACCGCGGCATTGGTGCAGTGTGGTATGAAAAGCGGCAAGTTTTCGACATGCCGTAGAGACTGTCTTCCGTTTCACTCGATCTGAATCTGCGGGCAAGCATTAGAAACGCAGCGTTGGGCTTCAACTTCACTTCACGAGATGAGGTCGATGCGTCTCTTTGTCACCAGCGCTGGCTCGATAATGGCAGTCACGACGACGCTCCCGGTGTCCTCTGAGTTGGCCTCAGTGCGCAACGCGTGGTAGCCCGACGTATGCGAGGACGCGGCGACGCTCAAGCGGGCGGCGGCACGTTCCACGCCGGGGACGAGATCTTCCACATTATCCGGCGCGATACTGTCATCGCGCACAGCTTCTTCACCAGCGACTAAGGTAAGCTGGTGCGCAGCTGCAGCAATCGCGAGGGCAACGGCGGGCCCCGTGTTATTATATAACACCTGCTATACCTCCTTCCAATCATCTAAGGATAGTAATCGTAGCACGGACTCCGGAGTTTCTGCTGCCAGTCCTCGTAGAGATCATCGAAGACTTCTCGAAGCAAAACGTTGGTGCATGTCGTCCGGGGACCGGGGGTTGATGCAAATCTCGAAAGCCCGTGTGGCGACCCGCACCTTGCCTGGAGGCCCTGTCGTGCCCGGGATGCCTGAACGGATCGGAACCGGGTGGTCGCATCAAGTGATGAGCAAATGAAGAAGCCGGTCCGGCGGTCCCAGAAATAGATTCCCGGGGTGCATAGATACTGCCGAAGGCGGTCCTGGAAGTCGTACCTCCTAGCTGCCATTGATGAAACGCTGCTGGGCGTAGGACAGTTCAATCAGACGACCGGAAAGGCCATACCTCTCTGTATGTAAGTGTGTAACCCAGGGCCCGTCGGATCTTGTGCCTCAAGCCACCTCTCAAAGAAAAAGCCCCGAGTCTGTTCAGGGTCGAGTTCAGGGCTGAGAATCCGCAGATCCGTCACGACTCACGACGCGTGCAGTTTGGGCCGATCAATCATGCAGTTACAGTAGTGTCCGTGCGGCGGCATGATTGGCGAGGGTAGGGACAGGCATGACAGGTCACAGACCGTTGTCCATCCCTGACAAGCACGACAACTAGGTCTAACATTTTTGCAAGCTGGCACTGATCGGGACACAAGGCTGGAGGAGCATAGTGGCACTTTGTCGATGACGGCGAACTCCAAGGAGATAGAGGGCTGCATTTTGGCCCGCCCCCAACCACCCTTCGTTGGAATCTTGCAGCGCAGCGGATCGATTCTGTACTGGCAGATATTGGGGTCGTCAACTTGCGCTGATCGAGCGGCAGGGGTGGGTGCCGAGATTTTGGACTCCGGAGCCAGCCAGGATGCATACCGGTAGGCAAACCGGGATGCGCCTACCGTGCAGCCGGGCCCCCAGACCGTAGTCGGACGCTTTCGACACGAGTCGATGAGCCAAGAGATGGATACCTGCCTCCTGCCAGGCAAAAACTCTCACGCTTGCGATAATGCCTGATAAAATGTCGAATACCGTACGTTGCGCCTTCGTAGGTATTGTAGGGGGTTTGCGTAGAGGGCTCGTATTTACCAAGGAAGCTGGCTCAATTGCCGTCGTCCGTCATTGGGCTGCTGAGAGGCGACGACCTTAGGGCGTGCATCGGGCAGAAAAAAGATCAGACGGATTGCTTCCGTCACGTTTTCTGGCGCGCCGAGACCAATGACGGGTTCCTCGTCTCACGCCGCTTGATCGCGTTAGGAGGACGTTTGTGGAGGAGGCGGACGCTGGGTTCGGGCACGCGTGACGCTCTTTTGGGACAGGGCTCAGGGGGCGGGCGAGGGGGACTGTCCCGCCGGGCTCCAGCTGCTGGAGCCCACGGTCCATCAAGTCGCACACACTGTGAGGCCCCAGGCGGAGGACGAGAGTCGAGCCGAGGAGTCGAGGTGTCGAGTAGTAAAGTCGAGGCGGGAAGAGACTGTTCTCACCCGTGCCGAAACGGCTGCCTGTGGCTGTGTATGCTGTTTCACCTGGCGCAACCAACCGCGCGCGCGGTTGATCGGTGCGGTGCTAAAGATTCACGAAAGAAGCCACCATCGGGCGAGCTTTCGCTGCACTGCGTAACGTTATTGACTTGACGGCACGGCTGAGCAGGTACGGGAGACCCTTGGGAGGAGCTAGCCGATTGGTAGGGTCAGCGTTCACCGTCCTGCACCGTCGTAGGACTTGAGAAAATCTGGCTCGGCCTCAGCTGCGTTCGCCGTTCGTATCCAGTGACTGCTGACCGGTGGGTAGAGCCATCAGGGTCGTGGGCTGTCGCACAAGACGTCGCGCGTGGTGCCGACGTCCGCGGTGATCGGGTTGCGCACGGAGTCTTGCATTGAGAGAAGTCATCCCTAGCTTGGCCAAGCCAGAATGTCGCACAGTGTCGAATTCTAGGAGGCGCACGAGGCCATCTGCAAGGTACACGGTGCTCCAGTTATGCAGGTCCTGGTGCTACATTCGTTAGGTCTGCTAGGTGGTAGCCGCGTCCTCTGGAGTGCGACGAGGCCTTCCACATCGTGGTATGTTGTTGGACGTGTGATATGGGCAGTATGGTCGCTCTGTAGAAGTGCTCCAACACACATCTCTTGCACTTCTGTTTTAGAGCATCCTCAAGGAGCATAATGTGAGCACGACTGGGGTTGAGCCGGCTTGCTTCGAGATGTTTCCTACAGCGAATACCCCGAATCCCGCCATCCCTTTTTGTCAACAAGTGTGAGGATCTCACCAGGGCCGACATCCGGAGTCTTGTAGGCGGATTTGGTCAGCGCGAATGGCGGCGCCGACACTTCTGCAGACTACCTACGGAAAGTCATTGCATAGATGTTTAGCTTCGAATCAGAAGAGACTTAGGACTTAGGAGTATTGTGGCCGTGAGCCCCTTTTGCGGCATACCGACGACGCGATGGTGTCTGGGTGTGTGCCGGGAGTCGTTGTTCTATTGGTCCCAGCCACGCGCCGGTGGACATCCTGGCCGGATCCTGACATCCTCCGCTCTGCAGTATCGATGCAGGTACCGCATCCCACGGATCGTCGCAGTGATGCGCTTGTATCCGCCCCACATTCATGAGGGTGTGCGCCGTGTGCTGCGCAGTGTGCCGTGTGTGCGTGCCTGAACGTGATGTGCCCATCTGCCGGTGCTCAGGAAGCTGACGAGCAAGGCGAGTGTCAGCCGTGTCCTCCAACAAGTCAGTTGGCAACCGTCAAGGGAGAAAGTTTCCTGAAACCTCATCAACGGCGGGGGACGAGCTGGCCCGCTGATTTTCTTCGGGTTGCGCTCACACCACCTAGGCGAGGAAACCTAGGCGAGGAAACCAAGGCGCCCTCGATAGGTAGGGTAGACCTGAGCAACCAGCCGTGTTCCAGTTGGAGCCTCTTGTGAGGCTAGCGTAGAGATACGATAGCGTCCCGATGCCAACTCGTACGTGTAGCGCAGGCGCTGTTGACGACGATACTGTGCACAAGACACGAACAGATATGCAGCCAAGTGTTTGTGTGGGCATCATAGTAAGCTCCATGGCGCGGCCGTCGGGCGCGCACTCGCGGCCAGCAATTGCAAGCCAGCCAGCCAGCCCCTGGAGGAGACGTGCCGAACGCGCTCCGTTACGTCGTAGTCCCGGAGGCAGTCCCCCCACTGTCTGTGGTTTGGATAGAAGGGTAGGATCCGCAGCCAGGTAGCCTTGCTTTCTCTTGCCGCCTTTCCACGGCGGTATGTGAGTCACTGTGAGGGTCAGGCATGCTAACGTACCGCGTCCGTCTCACCTTCGGACGCGAGTCTGCTGTTGCGAGGCCGAAGAAACAGTGGCTAGCTTAAGTACTTCGATAACAAGGCCAAGCAGCAGTCGGGGGCTGGATTTGATGCGGTGGTAGCTCGCATGAGTGACTAGTAAGAGCATCAGAAGAAAGCGGTGCTGAAGAAGGAACAGGATGCGATGCGGAATGGGGCTGCAGGAAAGATGCAAAAGCCAGGAAAAGTCCATCCGGCTGCGGTGTGTGTGGGTGGGCGAGCCACCAAGACCAACGCCGTCAGACGCTAGAGTACGGTAGCTATCCCGGGTCTGCTTTTAGCTGATGTACGGTGCTAAGGGTGGAATTGTACAGTGTAGCTGACCTCCAGCTGCGGCCAACTTGTACCGCTGGGCAGGTGGTGCAGGGTGGTGTTAGTTGACAGGGACCACATTGCGCGCTTTCCGCCCCCCTGCTCCTGGGCATCCTATCTCAGAAGACTTGAGATCTCTCGCGAGCGAGCCGTCGACTGAGGTACCTTGCGTTAGGGATCCGGGCAGGCTTACGTGACCCGGCCTCGGTGGGAGCACGGTGCCAGATGGCCGGACGGCCTGATCAGTAGGCTGTGCCCCCGTACCGCCCGCAGGTCGCCCGTACCTGCAGCCCGTACCTGCAGATGCCCCATGCCCAGGTGAGCCAAGTCCAGTCGCGCCCCGGCGCACCACCTAGCTCGCTTTTCCCTCGTCTCCTTTCCTGGATCCCTTTCAAATCCCCCCTATCCCCTCCTCTTCTCCCGCCCATCTTCTTCTTTTTTCGTCAATCGTCAACCACGTCGTTCTGATCGGCTGTTCCCCTCTTCGTCTCCTTTTCTTTCCTTTTTTTGCTCCACACTCCTTTTTTCGGCTTCGTAGCCATTACGGACTTCGTCACTCCCTTCGAGTCCATTTCATTCCTTTGGCTTTGAATCCATAATCAACACCCTTTGCCCACCGCAAACCTGTCATCTCGAACGGTCCTCGACCCTGTGACTCGACCCTCACCAACTCTCAGTCCGTGTCGTACAATCGAATACTTGCACTATTCCTTCTGATATTCCAATCCATCGACCTGGCACGCCACTCCTTGACAGGATTATCCCAGCTTTGTCGAAGACACTCCTTTCAAACTTGACACTTTCTATTGCGATCGAGCTATAGCCTCCGAACACCGCGACTGAACTCCGGTTTCTACGGCCGAACTATTGCACCCCTATTTGACACATCGACTGTCGACACTCCTTTCTATCGATACAACCACCGTCGACATGGACACGCCAGTAAAGGCGGAGCAGCCGGCCTCTGCGCTAAATGCTGCTCCCACTCATTCTACGCCAGATGCCACCATCTCGACGCCGGGCGGCTCCATCGGCACCAAGAACAGCCAATCGCCGTCTCCCAAGTCGGCTACTTCTAACTCACAGTCCAATGCGTCGCGACGTCCCCCGCGGAAGAGCACTCTGACGCAGCAGCAGAAGAACCAGAAGCGCCAGCGCGCCACCCAGGATCAGTTGACGACGCTGGAGGTGGAATTTAATAAGAACCCTACGCCGACCGCCAACGTGCGCGAACGGATAGCCGAGGAAATCAACATGACCGAGAGGTCTGTCCAGATCTGGTTCCAGAACCGGTACGTATCTGAAGTCTGAACCCTGCATGGAGCCTAATGCTTATTCGTGTCATGCAGACGTGCCAAGATAAAGCTCCTGGCCAAGAAGAGTCTGGAGACCGGCGAAGACATTGATTCTATCCCCGAGTCTATGCGTGCCTACCTCGCTCAGCAGGCCATGGAGTCCGGAAAGGGATTAGGCGGCCCCTACATGGGACGCACTGGCCTCATGCCCTACGGATCCATGATGCTCGGCGGCGAGCAGGGTGGACAGGGCAAAGTTCGTATGTTGTGCCTCGCTGACTTGACCATCTGATTCGCCCTACTAACCAGCTCGCAGTCATTCACCACCTCACCTGTCGCTCTCTGAGCATTGGGAAGTGGACGCGCGTCGGCCAGAACACGATGGACCTGATCATCTTCTATTCGCCCGAGAAGTGCACCATGACGTACTATATTAATAATGACCAGGCCGGATACAAGATCGAGTATCACTTCAACGCGATCAAGAACATCTACCTGGAGAACCCCGAGGGTGACGCGGGCAAGCTCGGCGGGATCATCATTGAGCTGAACCGGGCTCCGGACTTCTTCATGGACTCGAGCCCCAACTCGAACGGCTTCTTCCAAGTTGGCGACTTTACAGAAGACCAGCAAGCTAGCGACTGTTTCGTTCATCACCTGGGCGGCAACCCTAAGGTCCTGAGCGGTCAGCTCGCCAAGCTGGTCTCGCTCGAGTCCTTCATGAACCGACACAACCCCAACCCCTTCGACATGAGCCACACCATGTCCGCCTCTGCGCCCGTGTCGCCAGCGAACCGCCCATCTTCGCAGCCCAACTTTGCTCAGCCTCACATTGGCTTGTTCCAAGAATCCCAGTGGGGCCTCAGTCCTGCGCATCACGCTATGCGTGGTGCTGGTCACAAGCGGCAGCGCAGTCGATCCGTACCGACCGCCGTGGACTTCTCCCTGTTCCAAAACCCCATGCCTTCGTTCTACATCCAGCATCCCGGCGAGGGGCAGTCGCATTCTCACAGTCCCAACATCTACTCGCCCATTCCGCAACAGCCCAACACGCTCAACGTCGGCCCTAACGGCCTGCGCATTGACACACAAGCTAGCTACGGGATGGATCTGCGGCAGTATCCTCTCTCAGCCGCCACGTCGGCGCCCTCGGAATATTCCAACCCCAACTACTACGCCCACCAGGGCCCGGAGGGCACGCCGCTTCCTGTCCATACACCTTACAGCAGTTCTTTCCTGTCGCCCATGCCTCAGGTGCCGCATTCTGGAACGCCACTGTCCTTCGCCAGCCCACACGGAGATCCCGCCATCGTCGAGCATTCACCGCCCCTCTCCATGCTGCCGCGACCTGCTTCGGCTGACATCTACCCCATGAACGACTCGGCCGTTTCGGACGACGGACACAGCCTGAACGAGATGTACTCCAAGCATACCCTCAATCTTCCGCTGCATCCCCATTCTCCTGCCTTTCACGACCACAGCCAAGCCGACTTGGATATGAACCAGCTGGTGCAGCTGGACACTGTGGACCCCTCGAGTCTATCCCCCGAAAGCATTCCTCACCATGGTTGAACCAGTCGCTTACGGTGCAAGACTGCAACCGGATCTTCCGGCGTGCGTTTTGAATAAGGCACTGATCTCAACTCTCTTCGGCTCATTGATCTGGCGTTGCAAGGCTCATATACCTATGTTGTTCTGGTTGCTTTTCCCATAGCGTGATCTCCATACACCCCCTCCTCCGACTCCTAACTCCGGCGTGCGGGACTTGATTTGTCTTCTTGTCCATCTTATCCGCCTTGTTCCACCACGAAGTCCCGCATAACGATACTTTATTTCGGCATCCGCACATGCGCGACTGGTACAGCGCTCGCCAATCACCGCTGCGCCCCACGATACAGTCGATCGAGCGGCGAGCGTTTGGATACTGTTCGAGCCTTCGTCTCGAATTAATACCTTGATTCTTTTAACTTCAGCTCATTTTCTCTTGAATATTTCTGACGCTGTTGCTCTTTTCCTTATCCACGAAATTTGCCATATCATTTCGGACAAAATAAGGCAGATGAAGATGGAGTCAGCCCAGGAGGCTCAGGTTTCCACCTAATTATCTTTTCAACTGTTTTGCCGGAGCGATCGGTAGTCGGAGCTGGTCCAGGGGTAGTTGGTGGTCTAATTCGTTACTCTTTCTGGGGGTTGTGATGACGATTGATACCACGGGATATAGATGTTGTGGATATATTTTCCTGCGGTCAGTGAGCGCCATGTGGGGGGCTTGGGCAGCGCTGAGCATCAGCAGGACTACTGGTGGCGAAAGCCCGGGAGCACCCTGCTTACCAGCTTGACCGGCCTGCCTGCGCATGTTCGAGGGAGGCCGGCCGGCTGGCTAAGTCCCGTGACTGGATGACGATAGCTATATCAGCTGCGTTTTTCTCGTCACGATCTGATGGCGCCGTCATAATACGGAATACACAAACGTGCTTCAAACCTGCTGTCGATTCCTTCTGATCGTGACAGCCAAGCGACCAAATGCATCCTTTCTCCAGCTCTGCGCGCTTGTCTACACAGGCCACAGCGACGCCTACGCAGCCATGCCATGCGATAGGTACTGCCACACTTTTCACTTTCTTCACATTGACAGGACTAGACTTCCTTACGGTAGGACGTTCGTATCAACTTGACGAAGTTCGGGGTGGGCAAGACCACTGACCACCGCCCTGGTTGTTTTCATCAAGCCCATATTCCCGCCCCCTCCCCCTCGCCCCCCTTTTATTGGACCCCCGTCCTTCAGCATCTAGAAACATGACTCTGCACTCTCACGGCGTATTAAGCAGGTCCGAGAACCAGCCGTCGCCGTACAAGTCGGCGGGCGAGCCGAACAGGCCGTCGCTGCCGTTGCTCCACCACTCGGCCGTCTGCTGCTGCTGCTGCTGGGCCGCGGCCGCGGCCGCGGCGTCCAGACCGGTGCCCGCCGCCGTCGCCGTCGCCGTTGCCAGATCCGACGCGGACAGCTCGCGCTGCCACTTTTCGGACCGCACCGGACCCTCCGCAGTCAGTCAATTTGATCATCATCTGACTGACGTAGGCACTCTACTCGCCAACCTGGAAGAGAAGAGGGGGAAGGGGGTGAGGGCGCGGGGCAGAAAAAGGGGGAGGGAGAAAAGGGGGGGGGGAGGGAGAATAAGAAAACCCCAGGAGACGTATCTCAACATACCCGGGCCTGCTTGTGGCGGAGCACTTCGACGCACCAGGAGAAGCAGCCGCCGGCGGGGTCGACAACATGGCCGTCGCCGTTGTCTCCCTCCGACGGCGGCGACGCTGCTTCGCCGGCCTCGGCATCGACGTCGACGGTGACACAGACGCTCCTCGCGGCGGCGTCGAAGTTGGCGATGATGCGCTCGCACGTGGGCACGAGGTCGACGGCGCGCCGCACGGCCGCGCGATCCCACTGCCACAGCAGACAATTATCAGGTAAGTCTCAGCATACGTCTCCGAAGCGCGCCATCTACTTTTTACTACTTTTTTACTTGGACCCGAGCCGGGATGGGGATGGGGATGGGATGGAGAGCTTGTTGATCATCTCCGGGGGAGGGGGGGAGGGAATGGAGGGCGGGGAGAGGGGGTAAAGCTTCCCTAGGTAGGTAGGTTAGGTACATACCGCCGGGTCCGGACACGTGCTGACGTGGAAGAGGCAGGCCAGCACGCGCACGAGCTGCGGGAAGACGGTCGCGGGCAGGTCGGCGTAGCGCGCCAGCGGCACGGCGAAGAAGGCGCCCAGCCAGGCGCGGATGGCGTCGAAGCAGCCCTGCCAGGCCGCGAGCCGGCGGAAGGACTCGGTCTCGGTCTCGGTCTCGAACCCGCACGACGACGGGTCGGCGGCGGCGGCGGTGTGAGCCGGCGGCTGCTGCGGGAGGACCCCCGCGTAGTGCACGAGCAGGTCCGTGAAGTGCTGCAGCATCTGTACCATGGCTGTTTGTGGAGCAGTGAGGAGCAGGAAGGGGGAGAACCGAGTGAGTGAGCAAAACATACGCGCGCACGCATACGGGACTTCTGTTTCGGTGCCGCGGACGGATTTGAGAGGGGGGGTGAAGGCAAGGAGGATGGAGGGCTTACGGTTGTTTCCGATGTTGGGCCCGAGCCGCTCGTCCTGGACGACGTCGAGAAGCCGTGCCCGGAGCGCCGACAGGTAGAGTGCGGGCGGCGGCTGCTCGGGACCGCAGCCGTCCCTGGCCGTCCAGCCGGCGTCGTGCACCTGGCCGACGATGAGCTGCACTGCGGACCCGAGGAGTCAGTAACTAAGCGGGTATTTATTGAATCCAGCCAAGAGACTCTCCTGCTTCGGTTTAGAGAACGGAGCGTCGTCGTCTCGGGAGCAGACAGGTTCTCGAAGGTGAGGGGCAGAAAATGATTCCGAAAAGGGGCTGGCTCACTGCGGATCAGCGCGATGAGACACTGGTCCTGCGGCACGGCGCTGTGCTGCCGCAGGCTCGCCAGGTAGCCCTCGAGGTGTGGCGACCAGCGGAGGGCGTCGCCGCGTCGGAAGGCGTACGCCAACCTATCTCGACACAGGGGTTCCAAGTCAATCCACGAGGTCTAGAGAGGCCGGACCAAGAGAGAGGCCGGATCGAGAGAGAGGGTGCGTTTCACTGTACCGCAGGGAGGGAAACAAAGGAGGGTAGAGAGGGATACGCACGTGGACGTGAGGAGATAGGCCCCCAGCACGGCGCGCCGCTCCTCGTCCGTCCGCCGCGCGCGGATGCGGGCCAGCAGCGGCGCGTCGCCCTCCTTGAAGGAGGGGCAGAAGTGCGTGCGCACGGGCGGCGCCCGGTGCAGGCCCATGTCGTAGATGAGGCCCATGACGAGCTGGGCGAAGAGCGTGGTGTAGCGCTTGTTCTTGCCCTGGAGGTGCGACCTGAGTGGCGTGCGACGAAGAGAGAATGAAAAGAAGACGATGAGTTAGTTCCAGGTCAGCAAGCAAGCCAACCGGTCGAGTCGGTAAGTAAGGACTTGGGCAAGGTGGGAAAGACACAGAGAGGAGCACGAGTACTGACCAGGCCAAGAAGACGACCAGCCCGAGCAGCAGGTCGAGGCTCTTCTCGCGGTCGACGACGATCTTTTGCAGGATTACGGCGCGCACCCGCGAGCTCAGCACGTCTCGCTCCCGCGGCGACGCCGACGTCGCGGTGATGATGTTCAGCCACAGGAACGGATGGGTCGCGCGGAGCGATTCGGACGTCGCCTCGGGAGGGATGTAGACGCACGGGAAGAAGGCCTGCAGCAGCAGGACGTCAGCAGCTGCGCGTTGTTGCTTTTTTGCCTCCTGGAACGGAGCGAGCACCCCCAGCTCGGCCAGCACCACCGAATTCTATGCTTTGATCGATAGGTACGAATGAGAAGGACGCACGAACCACTGTCTCCTCTCGAAACTTGTTCAGGATCTCGTCAGCCCTCGACGACGACGGCTCCTCCGCATAGGAATCGGTCGACGTGGACGTCGGTTCCGTGCCGCGGGCGGACCCGGCACTTGCGTGCTCGAGGACCGGCGTCGAGGTCGCTACGGTGGCTGCTGGCACATCTGTGACCGGTCCGCCGTCCAGTTGCCGGGCCGGGAGATCAGGACCCGCCTCCGGCTCCTTGCTCGGCCCGTCTCGCTGGCTCTCCAGGAGGATGGACACCAGCTCCTCGAGTCTGCTCTCGACTCTGGCGACGCGGGAACCGCCGTGGCGCTTGGCCCGGCGACGCTTCACCACCTCGGATGGCTTGCATTCTTTATGCAGACGATGGCATCTGCAGTGTGGTCAGAGTATGCTGACCACTAGGTAGGTAACCGAAATTCGGCTTGGAGAGGCAACAAGTCAAGGGCACAACGCCCAGAGAAACCGAGGTCCGCTTGGGAGTCTACTTGGGTACTTGGCCAACAGATGCTGGCCAGGCCAAGTAAGGCAAAGGATATCTGGTTAACCAGAATGGAGCAGCTGTACCTCTCACAGCCGGTTCCATCCTGATAAGGGATGCATTTGCATTTGACCTTTGCGCAGTTGGTGCAGGCCCTGGTAGTAGTAGCTGGCTGCGGCGGCGGCGGCGGCGGAGCCGGGGGCCCATCGTGAACCTGACCCAGAACGAGGTCCATGGCGCTGACTGGTCATGAGTCTTCACGCAGGTACGGGAGCTCAAGGGACCGTGGTATTGATACGGACGGAGTTCTTGGAATTTACTGCTCTGGCGTGTCTTGGTGCGGTCGAGGAGGCACTTCGACCGGAGCCGGCGTGTGAAGTTAGATCCGGTTCCGAACTTCCGCCTGATCCAGTCGGGGCCGTCAGTCGTAGATCTGTGCTGACCTCAGCACAAGCCCCCTTGGCCAATGGCTTAAATGTTATCGCCGGGCCCGGGAAAAGAATCTACGTGCCTGCTCCGACATATTAGGTCTCAGGCTCAGGAGAGAATATTCGTAATCCGTACGACGCACAAAGTATATGAAATATACGGCGTTCCCCAACCTCAAATCCAAGGTTGCACTGTGGCCAAAGAACTCGACAACCGTCCACATCAAGAGCAGCCAGCACAGACTCTCCAATCGAAACATATTCCGGGATTACAAGATGGGCGGAAATGTCAGTGAGAAAGGTTACTGGCGTAGGCCTCATGTTCTTCTATTACGCTATTGGTGCGCCATGTGATGAAATCACAGAGCAGAGCGTTGACCCGCCAAGGTCAGCCATCTCGGGTTACGTCCCCCAAGTCCCAGGGACCTAGATAGGTACCTAAGTATTCACTCCAGAGTGACGACCAGCTTCTGGGCCGACAGCCCCCGCAAGCCCCTATCGTACGCGGCCTGCAGGCTCTCGAGGCCGTGGCCGACGACGACCGGGGCCGGGACGCAGCGGTAGGTGCCAGCCGCGAGGGCGGCGGGCAGGAACCGGCCGAAGACGGCGGGGCCGACCTCGTTGGCCTTGAGGGTGCTGGCCCAGGGCTGCCGGCCGCGCGTGCCGGCGGGCACGTCGGCGGGCGGCGGCGCGCTGGCGCACGCGACGAACTTGTCGGCGCAGCCGTCGGCGCCGGAGCCAGAGCTGCTGCGGCCCACGACCTCGAATACGGCGGGCTCGGAGCCGCGGGGGATGGCGAGGCCGCCCGCGCACGCCCGGCCGGCGAGCGCGTCGACCAGCTCCTGCACCACCACCGCCGTCGTCGTCGGACTATTGTAGTCGAAGACCCGCGAGGCGCCCAGCCGTTGGCAGAGGTCGAAGTTGCGCGGCGACGCCGTCGCGAACACGTCGTAGCCCGACGCCGTCGCCAGCTGGATGGCGTTGGCGCCGACGCTGGAGGCGCCGCCCCACACGACCAGCGTCTTCTTCTTCTTGCCCCCCTTCTTCTTTCTCTTCTTGTCGTCGTTGTCGTTGTCGCTGCTGTTGATGTGCCTGTTGCTGCTGTCGCCACTGCTGCCGTTGTTGTTGTTGTCGTCGTCGTCGTCGCCGGCCGACGGCGGCGGCGGCGGCGGTGGGAGGTCGAGCGCCAGCATGTCCTTCTGGTACAGGCTGGTGGCGGCGGTGGCCAGGCCGAGCGGCAGGACGGCGGCGTCGACGAAGCTCAGGCGCGGCGGCAGGACGCACGCCAGCGCGGCGTCGACGGCGACGTAGTGCTGAAAAGCGCCGTGGCGCGGTTCCATGCCGTCGGCGAGACCCAGCACGCGGTCGCCGACGCGGAAGGAGGGGGAGGAGGAGGAGGAGACGTCGCGGCCGACCTCGACCACGAAGCCGGCCACGTCGCAGCCCCCGACGTACGGGTACTCGAGCCAGGGGAACAGGGCCTCGCCCATGTCCTGGATCTTCCAGTCCACCGGGTTGACCGCCACGGCGGCCGGCCTGACGATCAGCTCGCGCGGCCCGACCGTCGGGTACGGCGCCGGCACGACCTCCAGGCGCGCCTTGACGCTGGGTATGGACGCGGCCTGGTTTGTGGGGGGCATCTTGCGGAGATGTCTGTTTGGTGCCAGTGGCAAGGGATATATAGACCGGGACTAGGAAGTACGCAAGGATAACGGGTTGAGAGGGCCCGCTGTTGGGAGGATGATGAGAAAAAGAGTGTAGGGTTTGGAAAAATACCCAGGTAGGTGGCTGGCGACTTTGACAGGTCTCAGGCATCCTCAACTTGATTAAATACTTACTCGGTCCCCAGTGGGCTCAGCTTCTTGAGTGTTCGGCATTACGTTCCCCATTATGTTCCGCGTTTTGTTCCGCAGGTTTATCAGCAACAGCAACTTAGTAGTTGGTGGTGAACCTAGACAGTGGCTGAAGGGCGAGTAACTCCGAGACCGGTGACTTTACCCCGTACTTACTCCGTTATGGAGGTTGAACACTCCCGACTCTTAGCTCCCGGCCGCGACCCGCTCCGGAACTAAATTCCGGTGCTTAACTCCTCCCGCTCCGGGTTAAGCTCATGCACGCCCGGGCTTAACTTTCCCAGTACTTTATATAGGTTAGGTATGTAGCTATACACGGCGTCCCCGAAGACGAACTTGACAAAGAGGCATGCTCCATCTGCGGAAGAGGACTAAGCCTGGATTGAGAGCCACAGCACTACTTGTCCTCTATCATTCAAAGAGTGCCATTGAAAGGCAGACTCGAGGCACGCTGGAAGCTGTCACGAGTAAGGAAAGTCTGCCCTTGACTGTTAAGGGATTTATATGGCTTGTAAGATAGGGTACTCATTGAACCTCCGCTCTTTAACATGAAAAGTCTCCTGCTCAATTTTCAGAGCAAGATGGCAGCTCTTTGAGCTCCATAGACATCATGTAGCCATTACTCTTCTGTTGGCCGCCCGGAATTGTCTTGTCCTTGGGTCTGGAATGTGGAGCATTATATAACATTCGAATGAAGCTGGCAACTATAGCAAGTTTTCGGCTACTGACGCCGGTGATATCATGACTTGCAATTATTGTGACCCCCAAGAGCATCCTATTCAATGCAAATGCCAATGCAGCTTTGTGCAGGGTGGCTATACTGAGCACGAATCCCGGCGAGGTAACAAAATAACACAGATAAATGTCTTGTGGACTATCCCCCGATGGACACCAGTAAAGATTCCAGTTTATAAGGGCGCCCTCAGTTTTAGCGGAAAGCTGAAGCTAAACGTTGTCCTCAGATTCTTGTTCAAAATACAAATGTCATTTAACTTAGCTGTTAAAATAAGGTAGTAAGATCGGTCAGTGTTTCACAAGCTGTGAACCAAGTATATGCAGTATACTTAGTAAAAAAGATAAGTAAAGATTTATCTAATGTTTGAGCTTTGGAGCCCGTGAACGGAAACTCACTGTCCAGTCTATATACTCTTTTTCTGCCGCCGACTGTATATTTATGTCTCATTGCAAGCTCGCGTTTCTATCTAACTTATGCCCCTCGGTAACACTCCTGCAATAATAATCTGTAGATGGCACCTTTTTGATAGTACTGTTACCCTTTCTCCCATCAGGTATAGAATACTTTCAAGCCGCGAGTTTCGAGCCGCAACTGTCAAGCCGCGCGGGGACAATTGCTTTCGAGACCCCACCACACAATCAATATTTTGCACGTATTATTTCTACGTTCCAAGTTTTAGCTTCAACAGCCTTTCTTGGCCGGCAATTCTGGGATCGCAAGAAGCACATAGCCTCTTGGGACCTCGAAGAACCACCATGATAGGACCCGACGCCACGGAGGCGGCAAAGCAATGCGGCCTTCGCAATCATATCCGTTCAATGAAAGCACTGGAGCAAGTCCGACATGAGGCGTCTTTCCTGGCGTTCGACACAGAGTTCCTTCCCAATTCTGATATTCCCACGGAGTATGGCCTGGCTTTTCTGCCGGATCTGCAGAGACCCTCGAGATTCGCGATCGTCTGGTCCTGGATTTGGTTCTGGGTTTCTCGGGTCCAGTCCTTTCTTCACTTTAAGCGCGCATCCGATGGCATTTCCGACGATCAGCCACTGCGGCTCTCAGATCTCACCATCAAGCACAACGTGGAGAGCCGCTCCGTCAAGATCGCCGAGCGATACGATGCCAGAGTCCGCGAGACAATGGGGTACGGGCGTTGGAACAGGGAGGAGTTTTTCTTTGGAACGGCGGAACAAATCGAGATCGCGGATGTTCGGAAGACCTTTTGCGAGATGGTCAAGCGCTTCCGAGACCAGGCCAAGAATAAGACCCTGATCCTCGTGGGCTACGGCATGCAGACGGACCTGCAGATCATGGCCAAGGACTTCCCCGAGGCGGCCGCCCTGTTCGCCGGCTGGGTCGACCTCCGCATGCTCATGAAATCGCTCGTGGCCCCAGGTTTGCCCGCCGAGACGACGCCGGGCGTCAAGCGCACCCTGAAGGTGCTCGGATACGTCGAGCGCGACCACAACTACATACCGAAGCGCAAGTACGACAACGCCGGCAACGACGCGGTCCGCGCGATCGCCATCCTGCAGGGCATGATGGACCCGGCCAACGTCGAGATGCTGGCCGGCCTGCAGGCCCCGTCGAGCTGCCGGCCCGTCTTCCGCCCGGGCCGCGACACCAGATTCCTGCCGTGCCAGGGCGGCGGCCTTCGCGTCTTCCTGGGCTCCCTGCTGATGCGGCTGGACTTGACCGCGTGGGCCTGGCATCTGGCTGTCGACGCTTCGCTGTTGGGGAGTTACATGAAGTTCGACCTGTCCGGAGATACTCTCTCCTTCGCCACGATCAGAGCGGCAGACACGGGCACTCACCTGACTGAGAGCTGTGTCGAGGCCCTGTGCGCTGATGATCTCAAGCTTCCGCAAGTAAGAATCGCAGTATTGCTGAGTCCCGACGCACCGGGCCGGCAGGTGCTCTGCTTGTGGCTCGGTTTCAAGGACGCCTCTTCGCGTGGAGCCTACAAAGCCAGAACAGATGGCCAGCGCATCAGAGGCCAGAAGGTCCTAGTACAGGATAGCTTTCGCGACATCGAAGTCAGAAAGTGCGCGGCCTGCGGAAAGATTGTCGTGAGTTCCACTTTCCGTTCCATTCATCCCAATTTATTCGCGCAAACTTCTGCAGTCCACACACCCAGACTTAGCTTGCCGATATATCTTGGTGAGGACGGTTTGCTGACTGTACATCTTCCAGTTTCAGTCAACGTCCGGCAGATACCGGTGCCTCGGGCTCTGTGAGAAGGAAGCCGATCCATGCCAACCAGTTGCCAGATCCAACCAAGAAATCGGGAAGCAGCCGGCCGGCGGCAATGGCTTACGATATAGATCTGGCAGAGGCCATCGATCGACCCGGAGGTAACCAAACACCGACCTGGAGTGCCATGTCAAGAGCTGAGTTGACAGACTCCCAAGCTGGCACAACACGGAGTCAACTGGCTCAGCTGCCTAGACGTTACTGGGTTCGATGGATTGCAGAGCTCCGAGCTTCCAAGTGTATATTAATCCGGCCCAAGGTAGACGAATGTGAAGTACACACAGAACACAAGTGTTGCAGTTTGCAGTCCAAGAAACCATGGACCAAAATGTGCGAGGATGTCTCTAAGGTAAAACCGGTTCCCAGAATGACTCCTCGTCTTAGTCTCCAGTACCAGTGAGACATTGCAGGTTTATCGTCGAACGAATTACATGATATACGTATGAAAGACGTATCCAACCCATGAAAGAAGCTGTAAGAACTGGTTGCGCCGTAGACCATTGAATGTGGTTCATGTGTAAGTTACCTGAACCACCTAGAGACAAGTCGGATGCCCGGCAAGTTCGAAAATAGGGGGAGAAGCATCAAGTGCCAACGGCTGGCAGAAATGACTGACGGGCCGTTGATACCACCGAGTCAATGCGAAGTGAGACAGATTGAAGCTTCTAATAACTCCATTTCAGGGGGAGTTGATTTGTCTTGTACCCAGATACCCGGTAAATCTTCCAATCGACCTCGGAAAGCCGCATGCCGCAGTAAACTGACGAGTCGAACGGACCCAGCGCCCGAACATCTCGGGCGTCTCAACGCCTCATCTCTCACCAATCAACCCCGCCATCTATCCAGCCATCCGCCCACCTCCTGTCGTTCAACACCACCTACCACCCACCTATCCACCAACTCCCGTTCCACAACCGAGAGGGTACTTACCTAACGACCTCTACCGTCCAGTCGGGAACCCCTCCCCCAACGATGTCGGGCGCCGACTCCCCCGAGATCCTCGCGGCGTACGAGGCGGTGCGGTCGGACAAGGACGCGACCAACTGGCTGCTGATCTCGTACGCGGGCAACGTCGGGGACCGCCTACAACTCAGCGGCACGGGCAACGGCGGGCTGGCGGAGCTGGCGGGGCAGCTAGACGACGGGCAGGCGCAGTACGCGTACGCGCGGGTCGAGTACGCCAACGACACGGAGAGCCGGCGCGTCAAGTTCGCGCTCGTGGTCTGGATCGGCGAGGCCACGCGGGTCATGCGCAAGGCGCGCGTCAGCATCGAGGCCGGCGCCGTCAAGCGCGCCCTCGCCCACCACAGCGTCACCGTCGACGCCCGCGACCGCGCCGACCTCGACGAGGCCGAGATCGTCGCGAGGCTCCGGAGGGCCGGCGGCGCCGACTACAATGGCGGGAGGGGCTGAAAAGGTCGGGCCCGGCCGGCTCCCGGATGGGGAGAGGGAGAGAGAGAGAGAAGAAAAAGAAGAAGAAAAGGGGGAAGAGTGGATAGACATGGCGTTATTCAAGAGCCGAGGGACGCCTGCTTCAGGCGTTGGGAATGTGGCGGGGATTCATAGATCGTGTGCTTTTGGACATCGTCCACACACACATACATATATACATGGGCATATGACAGTCAGATTCAGGGGCAAGATATCATGCAGTCTCCTGCGGAGGAACAAAGATCCTCTCGAACCCGGCTGGTTTCACGTCGTCCTCGCTGCCAGTCCATGTAAGCTTCCCCCCTCCGCGGCGTGCTCAATTCCGCCTCAGCAAGCCAATAACCCCCCCCTCACGGGCTCCCCACCCCATCCCGTGAAGTCGACGACCTCCGGGACGCGGCGCGCTGCGGACGATTGCTCCAGACGACCTCGTCGTCGTCGCCGTCGTTGGACCTCGCGGTGCTGCGGCGAAGGCCGGGCGAGATGAGCGCCCCAGTCGGCCCAGCGCCAGGTTCCACGCGGTGCGCGCGCGCCGCCGCCACCACTCACGACTGCGCCCTGGACGAGGAGGACCGGACTGGGAGGAGGCGGGCTGCGACAAGGCGGCGGGTGGGTTACTATGGGCTGACGGCTGCCTCTTGTGAGCGCAGACGCAGACTTCTGCAGTAGGGAGGCTGGATTGCAAGTAGGTAGATACGAGGTAGGTAAGCAAGTACTGAGCCTGGTCACCCGTCGGATAGGTATTCCAGCATGTCTGGCCACGGGGACTTGGGAATGTCGAGATGTGACATCGCGATGCACTGTATCATGAAGATATGTCTGTGAAAGTTCTACAATTAGCGCTAATATGCATAATACGGGGCTATGTGGTTATCACATGGAGCGGCCGGGCCTGCATCTCATATCTCAGCTTCACTTTCATCATCGACTTCATCCCGGAGAAGACGTTCACAAGCACCTGCTTACACAATGGAAATATCTAATACGCGACGCATACTGGCCGTGTCTCATGCTGACTCAGTGCAGCACCTGGCCAGAGTCGTCAAAGGTGCCTGAACCATTGCCCTCCCGTGGTCCGCCACACGTGCTGCAGCTGACCTGGCTCAGATCTCACGGGAACCCTGCCTGAGCAAACATCAACATCGCTGGCGGGGTCATCACATAACCTGTCCCTGAAGACAGCATACTACACCGCCGAGGTTCCGATATGGCTGGACCTCATCTCCTCGCCCGAGGAATGGTCTAGCTCCTTCCTCTCGGACGAGGCCAAGGAGGTGCTCGAGGTACTCGGCGGCATTGTCGTCGTCTTTGCGCTCCCCGTCAAGCCCGAATCCGACGAGGCCAGCGCGGCCAGGGATCTGATCCAGCACGTGGGGAAGGTCGTGAAAGAGGGTCTGGGCGGCTGGGAGTGGGACGGGGTCGCGTTGTGTCTGGGCGTGGGCGAGATCGACGACGTCGAGGAGTGGGATGACTGCTGCGCCGGATGGGGCTTGGAGTTCGTGCAAGTCAGAAACCAGTCGGTGCCGTCGAGGAACGAGTTTGGAGGTCTGTTCACGCCGACGTTGGGTATCCATCCATTCTGTTTTGACGACTGACGGCGGCCCGCAGAGAAAACCGGGATTCCCCGGGCGCTGGAGGCTCTACAGTCCAATGATTGGGCGCACGCTTCCATGGACGACCTGGGCTCTGACTTCGGCGACTTCGAGGCCGGCCTAGAAGCGGACCAGAGCGACAATGACGGCCAGGACGGTGTCGAGCTCGACCCCGAAAGTCTGGATTTCGGCTTCGACCGTGCAGACTTTGCCGGCCTGCGGCGCGCGATATGGAACGTCAGCCAGGAGCAAGACGAAGAGGGCCACATGGACGGGGGCCAGCCAAACACCACGTCACAGGGAGACAGCAAAGCGGCCGACAGTGGCCAGAAAGGCAGTAAGGAAGAGCCGGCGGAGGACGACGACGAAATCCAGAAGATCGAGCGCATGATGGTCAAGCTGCAGGCCGTGAGGGACACCAGCGCCGGCCTGCCGGAGGAGCAGCGGAAACGCGCCGCGGCGAAGGCGGTGGCCGAGGTGATGAAGGACCTCTGATCAAGCACTGCGGATCCCGTGCCCTTCTGACCAGAGGCGGAGGCGAGAGACTGGCGCCT
This sequence comes from Xylariaceae sp. FL0804, assembly GCA_022539325.1. NCBI lineage: Eukaryota > Fungi > Ascomycota > Sordariomycetes > Xylariales > Xylariaceae > Xylariaceae sp. FL0804. The sequence continues at coordinate 1,374,861 of JAJKLG010000010.1, forward strand.
GGTTATGCCCCTCCTGTTCTTCCCTCGGGGGGCATGTGAGAAGGTCAGAAGTCTGATGTCTGCTCCCCACGGCAGGCGGGCCTAGCGAGCCAGCCGCAATGAGGGGCAGAGACGACGCGCAACTCTCCACGTCGTCTAGGTACATGCCTACCGATTTTGATGTGTGTACGACTTATTGTCGCGACGCCACAGGTCACTTCGGCAAGTAGACGAACGTGCAATGAATGGCCAATGCAGAAGAAACGATGAGATCCTCCCTGCGGATCCCTACACCAAGGCGCGTCGACAAGCAGCAACACAGATGCGAGGAGACCACCCGTTGATGCAGTAGGGCGGCGCCTAGGGACGGGCCTGACTTAGAGGCAGGAGTGGTGAGATCAAGGTGCAGACGGGGGCAGTGCGTTGAGCAAAGACCGTTTGGGACTGAATTGAGGTTCTCCCCATTTCTCTGATTGTCTAAACCCCAGGATGAAGATATCACGAATATATATGTGTTTATGGGAATGTCTCAATACCGCAGTACCGGTATATTCTGCGCCTCAGTCCGATCACAACCGGTACCGAGGCCTCTTTCCCGTATGCTTAGTTCTCGCTGCGAGAAACGGGATAACAGCAGTCTCACTTCGTCTTGGTGCGGATGAGTGTCCTGTTGTAATAATGCCCCTTCAATGAAGTAACCATTCTGGCAAATCGCCGTCCAGTATCTGCGCGGCCAGCGTGGCCCTGCCATGTTCATGTTGATGGGAACCAGAAACCCCCCCAGTAGGCAGTATCCCCTGGACCCGGCCCACTCTGAACACTGGGTTCGGAGGATTTCCCCGCAGCCCGGTGCCATCACTCCGAATCCCCGGTCCATTCCACGCAATTTCCCCGGTGCCCGGGTTCACACAGGCGGCCCGAGCCGCTGCCGATCCCTGGCGGAACTCAGCAATCTGCTCAGCAGCCGCTCTGCCCCGAGAGTCAAGTTAGGGTGCTGCCTCGCTAGCCCTACCTGCCCAGGCAGCGCCCGAGAGCCAGCAGTGTCGAGGCATCGTATGCCGAGCAGTATGGTAATACCGTAGCACTTTCTACTGCTTGCTCAGGGGCCATAACGACGCGACTTTCATCATCAAGGCCGGCTTGTGTCTAGGAGTACGGGAGTGCAGGCTGCTGGCCAGACTCTCCGATCCAGTTGGCAGATAGATGGTACCGTACCACAATGATGTGGGAGCACCACAGAGCGCAAAGGTCCGCTATTGCTGTCAGTGTACTCCGTGACGCTCTGGTTACACTCACTTACCAAAAGTCTCCGGACGGCCTCACCCGGAAACTGGTGAAGCCCCGTCCGGAGACTTTTGGTAAGTAAGTATATATGAGAAAGAACTACGGATACCGTACTTAAGATATCTATTTGGCGACTGCTGCGTTTGGCTGCTAACTATCGCCTTGCGCGCTGCTCGAACCGCCCTCACCTCGCCTCCCCCGGCTTCGCATACGAGATGCTGAGCTCCGAGGTGACATTGATGCCCCCACCCATCGTCTTGCCGGGGCCCGGCGGCGCGTTCTGCTGGACCGGCAGGGAGAAGCTCCGCGTCCTGCCAGTAGTGCCGCCCTCGTCGGAGCTGTCGCTCCCCGCTGTCCCCGTTCCCGCTCCTGTCCCCGCCGTCGCCGCCGAGATGACCACCTCCCGGCAGGGGGCGTCCCCCCGGCCCCCCGTCCACAGCTTGGCCTCCTCGTCGTCGTCGATGTGGTGGGGCGCGCCGCCGCCGCGCTTCGAGGAGTCGGACTCGTCCTCGTCGCCGGACTCGAGCTCGTACGCCTCGGCGGCGCAGCCGCGGATCCCCCCGCCGCCGCCCTTGCGGTGGGAGTGGGAGTGGGTGTGCGACCTGACCCCTCCGCCTCCGGCCGATGACGACCCGTGGTGCCCGTAGCCGCCGCGGCCGCTGCCGCTGCTGCCGTCGCTACCGAAGCGCGAGCTGATCAGCGACGGCAGGTAGCGCACGAAGAAGGGCTTGAGCAGCCCGGCCGAGGCGCAGATGGCGCTGCTGGCCACCTCGGCGTTGACCCAGCACATCTCCGTCCCCAGGTCCCAGGTGTAGTTGCTGCTGCGGAAGAGCTTCTCGGTGAGCGTGATGTTGATCGACGCCGCGATGATGACGCTGATTATTTCTTGGGGGGTTTGCGGCCCCGTCGACGTTAGCTGACCGGTAACTTTTACTTTGCCACACAATCCAGGCCGGTCAAGTCACCACTACTGGCAGGGGTTTGGGTCCGTGGACGTTTAGGTACTCACAAGCCGCCGGTGGCGAACAGCAGGACCAGGGACGCCTTCTGCCGCCGCGACATGCGCAGGGGCACGATGATCTGGATGGGGATGAGCAGGATGATGCCGTCGATGCAGACGTTGGCCACGCTGGCCGACAGGTAGAAGGTGCCCTTGTCGATGCAGCGGCCCGTCGCCATGGCCTTGATGTCCCAGGCCGCCTTGAGCGGCCGGCAGCCGAAGATGTTGAGGCAGGTCCAGGTCACCGCGTAGATGACGATGAGCCCGATCAGCGTCGTCACGATGATGCGGAAGGGCCGCTTGGGCGACAGGTGTCGGTAGAAGAACAGCAGCGAGAGCTTGGAGAAGACGGACGACAGGGTGTACGTCGTCGCCGAGGGAACTGTCCACTGCTCTCGCCATCAGCATCTCCTAGGAGAGAGATATACGATGTATGGGGAGCCAGGGCAAGTCCCAAACTGACCTTGAGGAGGTTCTCGTATTCACTCTCGGTTACCTGCCAAAAGTCTTTTCCACATCCGCCGACCATGCTCACTACCGGGTAGGCAGGCCATGTCAATCATTTTGGTCTTGGATGGAAAGCGGGAGCGAGGCCAGGACTTACTCGCAACCACTGTGGAAAAGAAAGACCATCCCAAGACTATCGCTTCGGAGTCAGCGAAGAATTTTGGAAACGAGGTAGGAAGACAGGTAGCGGCACATTGACAGGCCTGCTTCTTGTCACTTACCAACCGCGATTCCAGCTAAGACTAATACCACAAGCGTCAGTGAGAGAGGCCAAGACCTTGGTGAGAATACTCACGGTCGTCAACACGAAGCTTGGTCTTCGTCACTTTGACCCGGGTCCAGATCCGTAGGCCGTACACCAGTGTAGCCAAGCCAAAGACCACCACCCCAATGATTATCATGGTGGACGCTTGCGAGCTTGCGGCGAACCTCTCCACCCCTGGAGGGGGATCGCGCATGAAGATGTCCTTGGGCGAGGTCGACATCTTCTCGTATCGTCTCTATTCCAGGTCGGGTTGGTGGCATCTGCAAAGTCGCGTCTTCCACTTGGGCGGCTGCTTCGATGGGAAGTGGGCTACCCACCTAGGAGTTATATATCTATGTATGATATTTGCATGATATCAAATCCAAACCGGTGCTGCCCCTTTAGGGGCCCGATCGCGAGTTTCGCCATGCCCGGGATGCGAGATGGGAAGATCAACATCGGATACCTGCACTGATGTGACCGACCACACAGTAGACCCAGGTGGCGTCCGGATTGCCGGGCTCTGGGGCGAGACGTGCTCTATATACCCTGCCCTGGGCCCTGCCAGCTCTGCCTTCCATCACAAGCAACCGCATTCTGTGGTTGGTCGCGCGTCGTAATCCCGGCAACGCCATTTGGCGGTCTCGAGCCGCTCATAACTTTCCACACTCTACCAGCAGTGTTGCAACTGTAGTCGCAGTACAGAAAGACGTGACGTTTCTACTTCAATCCAGTACGAGACATGCCTAGGCGTAAAAGTATTGTAATCAAAATGCAAGTTACTGTGACCTTACATAGACCACTGATTATTTTAGTCTTCGAGTTCAACTCAGTACGTTGTACCCATCGAAAGGACCACTATGCCTTAATAAATGACCTGTCATTTTTAATCATTCGATTCTCAGGGTAGTGTTATATGGCCAGCGGCGAGAAAAGCAAGGCTCAGGAGGCTACCCTGGTTGGACCGACCCTGTCCTGGACGTTGGCTGAAACAGGTGACTGGTTCGATATGCACCGACAACAGCAAACTAACAAAGAAGCAAGAAAGTAGCCGAGAACTCAGGAACCAAAGGCTGATTCTGACGCCGCGTAAAGCAACCACGATCCAGGCTCTGTGACAGTCTGACAGAGGGGATGACAGGTCCATTATCACTACTAGGTACCTAGGAATTAGGGCACCAATACAAGTCGTAAATAGGCGCCGGGCCTACAGGGCTGTTGAGAAAATAATACCCCGAGCCGGGGCACCCCGTCCGGTACCCTCGGGGCCGGTTCCGGTCCCACCCGTGCCGCATCGGTTAGGGGCGCCGTTGAGGGGCGCCGTTGAGGGCGGCTGAGGGGGGCTCCAAATTCCAATGAGGCGGGGAACCAAAGAACGACCTCAAGAGGCAGACCGGTCTGGCAGATCAAGATGAGCGAGCACCACCATCTGCTCCCGTGCCCGATCTCCATTGCAAACGTGCAGCGTGCCCTCTTAAGAATACTTCCCACACATACGCAAAGACAGTCGACAGCACAGCCTGTCAACCACTTGCCTGTGACTACCAGTGACTCTCGGAAACATTTCCTCTTGGGCAACCTCTCGACCAGTCAACTACGCCGGGGTCAAGAAAATCCATGAAACCATGGAGTATTCCGGTGTGCATTTGCCTCATTACCTCATTGTCTGTGCAATCTGAAGCCGATGATTGCTTTTCTCTGACCAAGGAAATGATAGACGTTACCGAAGGCCCCTCCTCTGGGAATCCTTCAAGGGTTTGCTGTTGGCCCCTGCCCCTCGGATTAGACCTCGGGTTCGACGTTGAACGCCTCACTCCAAAGCGGAATGACCATGATGGCCTGCTGGGCCGGTCTGGAAGGTCTTCTATCGCACCGAGAATATAAGCGCTAATGCGACCACGGATGAAGTAAGCCTTGGCTTTTGCTCCGTGACATCTTCGCATACTCTTCGCTCGAAACAGGTCGGCATATTGGATGGTTACCGCATGATACTATCTGCGGCCGGACTATAACAGCAGCAGGAACTTCCAGATGCTACATCTACTTATGCCGATCACGACAGGGGCCACGACGGTGGTGGGATGAGCAATGCTACCTCACAGCCGACGACCTACCATAAAGCCGGACCTCAAGAGTTTGGCTTTTCTCCCAGTCACACAGCCAGCGCAGCCCGGGAACGACAGTACCACCCTATCAAAGCATCGCAGCAGGAAATCTGACACGACACTCTATCACGCGATATTTCTTTTACAAGAAGAAAGCCAGGGCAAGACATACTGGTAGTTACCTAAGTACACACCATGGCCGACGCGAACCGCTTCCAGGACAAGGTCATCGCCGTGACGGGCGCGAGCCGCGGCATCGGCCTGGCGCTCACGCGGTACCTGCTCGCGCGGGGGGCCAAGGTGTCCATGTGCGCGACGTCGGCCGCGAACCTGGCGGCCGCCGTCGAGGGCATGGAGCGGGACCTCCTGCCCACGGCGGGCCGCGTTATGACGGCCGTCGTCGACATCGGCCGCGAGGAGGACGTCAAGGCGTGGATCGAGCAGACCGTCGCCACGTTCGGGCCGCTGGACGGCGCCGCCAACGTCGCCGGTAAGTTCTTCCAGCTCTGCCCATCCTGCCATACTGCCATACATGATCCAGCCAGCTCGTCGCCGTCGCCGTCGTTGATTTCAACGAGGGGCACGGTCCGGTCCCTCCGATATACATTGGCAATGCCGTCTAACGCCGCGGAATGTGTGCGGGAAAATTCATAGAGAACTAAATCGAAAAACAGCAAAGATGCAGCCCAAGATCTGGCCGATCACGCAGATGAGCGCGAGCGCGGTGCGGGAGACGCTCAACACCAACGCGGTCGGGCTGTTCAACTGCCTGCACGAGGAGATGCAGCACATGCGCCCCGGGCGCAGCACCAGCATCGTCAATGTCGGCAGCATCCTGAGCAAGTACTCGTCGCCGGGCGTGAGCGCCTACAGCGCCTCCAAGCACGCCATGGTCGGCCTGACCAAGGTGGCCGCCTTCGAGGGCGCGCCCAAGGGCATACGCGTGAACATCATCTGTCCGTACGTAAGAGAGAGAGGGGGGAGAGCGAGTGTGAGAGAGAGAAGAAGGGGATGTGAGAGAAAAGGAAGAGAGAGGCCTTGCCCCATGAGATGACCCTGCGCCCACTTCCTTACCTACTTAGCTACCTGTGTGAGACTCAAGACTGATGCATACCGTGAGCCCAGGGGATGTGTCGACACCGACATGATCAAGGAGCCGCTGGTGAGTCAAACTTTCTGTCTTCCCCTATGCTTCTCACACGACCCCCTTCATCTCTCTCCCTCCCTTCCCTCTCTCCCGTTATCGGCTGCCGCATCGCATGAACGGCATGTCACAGGCCAAACCGACTTACACGCAAGCCATAACCCGTCCACCTACCTTACCTTAGACCATGCCCGACGGCAGCGAGTGGACGATGCCCACCGACCACGTGCCGGCGCTGGTGCCCCGCTTCGCCAGCCCGGACGAGATCGCGGCCTCGATCGCCTTCCTGCTCAGCGACGAGGCCCGCATGATCACCAAGCAGGAGTGGTACGTCGACGGCGGCTGGAACGAGAGCAACTACGTCCCGCAATGATGAATGATGTGGTCTACCTACGGGACGCGAAGCGAAGGGGAGTCGGTCCCCTCCCTCGCCTCTCTGGTGGCGTGACAGCGTTCGCTATCTGTTCGTTGTCCAGTAGGTATGGAAAGCACAGTACGGATACGGGTGCCCGGGAGGTGGAGGAGGGAATGGACGTGTAGGACATGGATTCAGATCAAAGTACTGCCAGCAGCTCTGTTTCCGCTGCGAAGGGTCGAGGGAGACGGAATTCTTTGATCATAAGAAAGTACCTAGCGAGCTCACCTCGGCATCAGGCCATCAGTAAGAGCAGCAGTGGTACCATTGACAGAAGCGATAGCACCAGCAACTATTTGGGCATCCTTCTCAATGTGCCTCAGTGACTATAGGCTGTGGTCGTGGGATTTTTCGGCAAAAGTTGCCGCGTTTTACACCCATGCCTCAGTATTCTAGCAGCAAGAATGATCTGTCAGAAGCTGAGTATCAAGACATCCCCCATGAACGCCCCCCTATACTTGCTTTTCGCTGCCCCTTAAGTTTGCTCACTTCTCACATGCAGGGTAGCCCACTGGGTAGCCCTACCGGATTCCCTTCGAGTGAAGCCGAGCCTTGTATTATAAGCCCCCCCTCCCTGGTGTTGCCTCTGCCATTACGTATTACCTGTTCAGTTCCTTGCCTCCCTGCCTTGGCCCTGGGCTCCGCCTACGGCCCTTACTCGTGGTTATTTTCTCTGTGGCGTCTCTCGAAGAACCTCGCGTTGCAGAGTTGGCAGAGACGGATGGCGCAACGGGGACACACGGAAGCAATCATGCCTCGCTTGACACCACAAGCTCCGCATTTGGACTTTCTCGTCTGCTGGCCCTTGCGATAGAAACCCGAGTGAAGGCAGGAAATCCAGTCTCTCGTCCCTGGTAAACCCTTTCATACGCTCCCAGCGTGCGGCCTGCCTCTGCTTCTCGGTGTCCATGCGCTGTTGTCGCTCGGGGTCCTCTGCCCGCTCATTGGCCCGTTGGGGTTGTTCAGCTTGGGTCTCTTCGCGGCGTCGTTGCCTCTGCAAGTACACTCTCCGGGCACGCCAGAACTCCGGCCGGTACTGGGCCTCGGCCTCTGCCCGCTGTCGTTGCTGCCTGGAGGATTCTGACCAGGTGTACGGATCGCAGTACCATGAATGTTTGTTGTCATTGCTCTCCGATCTCGAGGCAAAGGGAGAACCGAAGGGAGTTTAAGGGTCTGCGTAACCGGAACCCTGGCTGGTATGAGCTTGAGACGAACGAGCTGGTCCAGTGCGGCCCTTGTCGTAGGCTTCGCGCTTACGGGGGTCCGAGAGTTGTACGTCCTTGAAGGTCTCGGTGCTTTCGACTTCCTTGCCGATGTTCTTGTCCGGGTGGTGTTTCGGTGAAAGACGATGGTAGGCGGCCCTGATGGGCCCTTTTCCTAGGTATTCTAAGACTTCTCCATCACATAGGTGCGTACCAACTCTATTTCTGATACCGGTAACTGAACTACCCCAAGTTGGCGCCAACTACCTATAAGTTACCGTCTCCTTTAAAGGAAAATGGCTGATAATTACTCGGAACTTGGACCAGTATTACATACCTACTAGTTGTCTCTGCACAGTGGACCGGCAGCATTGGGATGAGCAGGGCACCTTGGGTAGCAATAGTAGACAGCAGAATGTGTAGAATTGGGTGGTGTTGTAACTGGTTACCTGTTACCGGTACGGTAGGAGGTAGTCGAGGCTGTGAAGCACTGGAGTCAATGTGGCCGATCTCCAGCCAATTCAGAGAGACGACGGCAAGCCATACTGCTTCATCGAGTTATCCGAGATTTTCACTCGAACTTGCGCAGGTCCGTCCCCGTCCAGTCATCAAGAAGTACTGAATGATTCCCGAAAGTATGTGTCAGAAACGATTTATTCGCTAGCAATTCTCGATATGGGAGCAATACCTAGTTGTAGTTGAGGACTGCGATTCCAAGTTGCCGCCTTTCAGAGCACCATGTGGGTCTGGAGCAGCCAGGTGGTTCCAGGTGGCGAGGGTGGTTGCCGCCGAGCCCATCTCATCACCAACGCAGTTCGAGAACAGTACAATGGCTCGAACGGTCGGGGGCAATTTTCGCAGAGCCTACGCGAGTCGCTGTCACATGTCATTTTCTACAGTCCCTATATCTTCCTGTTCTTTGTTCTGCTCAAGCAAAATGTGTTAGCGACTCGTAAGCGCGCGTAGCCGGGCTATCGTAGGCCAATCCAGCCACCCCTGTCCACTAAACCTTTCTGGAGACTAGACACACAGCGGCAAGTGGGTCGCCACTGAAGAAAAAAAAGACAGTGCGCCACTCTCGGCATCTGAAGCTCTCGTGAGTCGTCACCGGCCACGGTGAGTAATATCTCGAGTCGATGAGACGAAGTGGGTCAAGGCAGCAGCGAAGAGAAAAAAAATTTCATCCCGTCTGCCAGGGAAGAGACGGGAGAGGAAACCAAGTACGCGGATAACAGCAGAGCCAACAACAATAACAGCTCAGCCCGGTTAGCTCAATCGGTAGAGCGTGAGACTCTTAATCTCAAGGTTGCGGGTTCGACCCCCGCATCGGGCTCAATTCCCGATGCCTCTTGTCTACAGCAAGAGCTTCGAATTCAAGTTTTTGCTCTGAGTCATCTTGGGGCAGGTGGTTTTCTTTTGACTTCTCCCCAGCTCCATACCGAATATATATCCAGATACGACAAGGTTACTCTCATCCAATCAGCTTGAAGATTCACGGCTTTCCGGGTTCCTCACTACGGGCTTGTGGTTTAGTGGTATAATACTCCCTTAGCATGGGAGTGGTCCGGGGTTCGATTCCCCGCGAGTCCATCATCAGGGGTTAAATTCCCCTTGTACCAATCTTTTTTCAATTCTATACGAGTGAGATGGTAGCCGGGACTGAATATTGTCATCGTCTCAGAAGTAAGAGGCGCCATTATTTATAGACCACCATGCTTTTTGCATATCAATTAATATACAGCTGTCAACAGTAACATTAATACATCATCCCGAACCGATGAACAGCATTTATATCGTGTCTTCGTTATGGCTTGAAACTCCGCAGTGCACATGAGAGCACGTATTTCCCAGCACAGGTCCATTTCACTTCAGACCAGTTCAAAAAAAAAACGACAAGAGAAGTACAGTGAACAACACACGCCACCGACAGAAACGCTCAGCAACAGAAAGCCACAAAGTGCACGGCAGCCAACAAGACGAGCAACGGCGAAGCGCCGAGGCGCCACGCGGCCCGCCCCGCGCCGGCGTTCTTGCCGCCGCCGCCGCGGCCGGCGGCCTGCCCCGTCGACGCGAGCACCGTCTGGCCGCTGGGGTACTCGACGTTGTAGACGGGGTCCGACGTCAGCGGGGCCGGGTCGCCCAGCTGGCCGGGGCAGGTGGCCTGGTTCTCGGCGGGCCAGTCGAGCGTGCACTTCTCGTCGAGCCCGTACGTCTGCATGCAGCGGCGGGACATTCTGGAGTGTCAGTGGTTGATTGATTTGCCTGGGCGCAAGAAAGCCTTCTCGTCCAGGCCTCAGTGAGGGGGGGCCTGCATAAGGTACTTACGCAGATGGGGTCGAGGATGTTGTACAGCACGTAGTGGCCGGCGACCCAGCTGTCGGACTCGCCCAGGCAGCCGGCCAGGTAGTCCATGCTGTTGGCGGCGCTGAGCGGCAGCTTGCCGCCGCCTTTGTGCAGCAGGCCCTTGCAGGCCGAGGCGTCGACGTCCTCGTACGTCATGGAGACGGCGCCGCCGCTGACCGGCTTCTTGGTCGCCGAGTAGCCCGTGTACAGGTAGTTCCAGGCGTCGTAGCTGACCTGTAGTGGTGTCTCTTGGTGTCAGTGGCAGTCTCCCATCACCTTCATCATCTACAGTTGCCGCTCTTCAGAGCAGTTTACGCCATTCACACCGTATATAGGGGACTCCAAAGAAGACGGGGGTTATAAGCCCGAGACCTAGGTAGGTAGGTAGGTACTTAGGTAGGCAGATGGATGGATAGGTAGGCATAGGTAGGCATAGGTATCATCTGACATACGTCGTACGCGCCCCCGGACTGGTCGACGCGCAGCAGCTCGAGGGAGCGGCCGCCGTAGCTCAGGCGCACGCAGACGTTGGTGCAGTCGACGGCCATGGGCCAGTAGGCGACGCGGTCCGTGTCGATCTTGCAGCCCAGCACGCCGACCGAGGACGAGTAGCTGTCGTGCGGCGTCACCCCCACGGTGTTGTCGGCCCGGGCCACGTGGGCGGCGGCGGCGGCGGTGCTGCCGCCGAGCACCGTCGCCAACGCGGCGGCGCGGACCATGCCGGGATCCAGACGCATTACTGGTGTAGGTACTTAGGAGGTAAGGTAGAGGTAGGTTAGGTAAGTACCCAGCGAGTGAGACGGAGGGAAGGGTAGGCAACGGCAGAATACCGGCACCGGAATCCCGGAGTCCGGGTAACTTGCAAGGAGCGACTAGGTAGATCAAAGAGTAACTAAGGATGTATAATAATGAGTGGCATGCCGCGCCCGCGAGGCGACAGCAGCTTGGGTGAAATCAGACTACATCTACCATTAGCGAAGGGATAGGTAGGTCGTCGGCAGCGTGAAGCGACCCCTGAGCAGCCGACGTCGAGATGGACGCGCTTTGGCGAGGGGCCCTTCGGCGCGCGGTTGGGTGAGATGAGATCTCGACCTTTCGGGTTTAGCGGTAGATCTCGTTCTATTGAAGCTTCCAGATTATCGGCTAATTGGATCGTCTCGATTTGTGGAGACTCTCGCACATCTCCTTCCAACTTTCCAGATTCCGAATCTACAGCCGTCGCACTACGAACCTTGGTCCTCGTCCTTCTGGTCGCCGCGGGCCTTCGAGCTACGACTCGGCTTCAGCCTAGCGGTTGCGCCGGTGCCTCATTTACTAATTGCTCAAGAATCTTCACGTCGGCCACAGTTGAATGTCTGCTTGGCGCATGGTTGTGCAGCCAATTCCTGGGTGGGTCGCCATGGACTCGTACAGAAGGACTGAAAGACGGACTACTCATCTCGACCAGTATTCAAGGCCGGTATGGCTCAACGACCCAGCACGCAGGCACCCGCGAGGGATGGTAATTTGGACTTCAACCGGAAATGCGTCTTCAATATGCCCACCAAGCCGAGCATCCGTCGCTCGTCGAACAAATGCTCACTTGCCGTCCGAGTGGTTCCGGAGCCCCGGCTACCGTACTCATGAGATAACGCAAATGGAAATTCTATTCTATAGAGAGCTAACTCGTCACAGTCTTTACGCGTGCAGCGCCGATAGGCTCGCTGTGGTCATATGATGCTATCCAGGAATTCAACCAAACGCCTTTCCGTCCTTTTTCTATCCTGTCCATGAGCGTCGAGCTCATGCAACCGCTGCGGCATCTGCCTCGCTTCCCATGACGGGGTTGATCGACTCGTCAAAGTGCATCTTGAAGTCATCGCCCAGCTGCTTGCGCAGCGCCTTCTGGACGGCCTCAAGGACGTTCGGGAAGACACCAAAGTTGGCGGGGTTGTTCTCGTCGTTGCTGTGGGGGCCTCCCGTGTAGACACCAGTGCAGACCAGGCACGTGTTCCACTTGTACATGTTGCCTCCGATAATGTCGGACGCCGGGTTGTCGCCGACCATGTAGATGTTCTCGGGCAGCTTCTCCTCGCCGTGGAGCTTGTCCATCCACGACGTCATCACTTCGTCGGCGTACTTGTACGTCGCCAGCTCGGGCTTGCCGTACACGACACGCTCGAGGTCGACGCCGGTCATAGCCTTGTACATGGCCTCGAGGCCGATACGGAAGGCGCCCTGCGACATGCGCGGCGTCCAGTGCTCAGTCGGGCACAGCAGATCGCCCTGCGAGAAGTAGATGGGGATGCGGTTCGCGACCGGGTCCGAGGCCTTGGTGCCGAACAGGCCGTCCTTGGACACCAGCAGGTCCATGATGATCTGCATGTCGGTGGCATAGTCTCGCGAGTCGGAGAAGACGAGAATGGCATCGATCTTGTGCTTCGTGAAGTCGCGCGGTCGCGACATGGCCGCCTCCTGCTGCGTGAATTCGCGGTACGGCGCGATTGTGGGGTCCCAGGCCACGATGTCGTTGGGGACGACGACATCCTTGAAACCATACTGCTCGGCCACCTCACGGCATCGGTAGCCCACACCACCAACGACCAGGACGGTGTTGTAGTACTCAGCCAGAGCACTCATGGGGGTGTGCGACTGGATGAATTGCTCCGTGTCGACAGGGTTGTCCAGGATCTTGCTCAGCTGGTCGCAGCGAGCCTTCTCGGGCTTGCCACTTCCGTTGGTCAGGAAAATGTGCGGGATCTTGATGCCCAGCTCATTGTCGCCGTTCAGAATCTGGAGGGCTCTCTTGCCCTCGGGGATCAGGCGATCACCGTGGACTAGGACACCGTCGATGTCGAAGGCAAAGGCCATGTTCTTGGCCAGCTGGACCTTCTTGGCCTCGACGGTCTGGATCTGGCTGACGAGGATATCCCGCGTGGGCTGGATCGGGGGCATACCCGGCCGTACTGGCCGGCCAGTTGAGTCGTCCACATGGTGGACAGAGGACAGCCTCGACTGTCTCTTTGACCGCGGGATAGGGAGTGCGGCTCCAAAGGAGTTGCGAGAGCCTCTCCGGTCCTTCTGTGACGGCGACACGCTCAGGTTGTGCATGTACTTGGAAGCCTCCGAGATGGAAGATCTCGTGGCGGGCACCTCGATGGCACCGCCCTGCTTGTCCTCTCCCGGGATTGGCAACGCCGTGCCGGGCGAGACGGACAAGCCGGCGGGTTCGGGCTGCTTGGGAACCTCATTCGCGTTCTCGGGCGCCTTGACGCCAAAGTCGGTGTCGTCGAACATAGGCATTTTGCACGATGTCTCTTGCGTAGCAGCTCAAAGATGAGGAACTAACAATGTAGGAACCTAACGAGGACACAGATGCTGAAGAATGTCTGAGGAGGGGATGTGAGTTGAAGCTTGGGAATTACTACTAGTATGTACCAGTTTTATGACGAAAATGCGGAATAATGCTGACATCAGGGGAAGGGGGCCCTCCCGCCAGTTTATATCTCGATGTCCTAAGTTCCCTCCCGAGGGGAAAAACGTGTTCAGGTACCTGCCCGTCGAAAGGGGTCAAACTCTATCAGGCATCGCCAGGGCCATACCTCTCCTGATTCACGGCCGTGACGGCCGTACAGCCGGCTGCGGCGGGCAGCAAAGCGTTATCACCACGAGGGAGGGGCAATCCCGAGCACAATCAGGCCGGTGTCAGGGTCCTGAGCTGCACGATGAAACGATTAGCGCAGGCTAGGTGGCGCTGGCGCGTGTGGCCGGACGCATCAGAGGCTTCTGGCGCAGTGTCAAGCCCGAGGAGGGACCGCAGTCGTGCCCGCTGAATGGGGCCCGGTCCCACGGCGGCCACGGCGGCCACAGGCTCTCGCTGCAGCGCGGCTCCGCTTCTGGAGTAAGGCTGACATCATGCGGCTCCGCTCCGGCCCTCCTTGACTCGGGCCCGTGGAGCCTGGCTTGCAGAAAGTTTTCTAGCGTGCCGCCTCAACTGGCCGCAACCTGCCGCAAACTCTCGGCCGTGACACGAACCAGATCTGTCACTCGTCGCTCCCGCCGCGATGAAGCCCCGAATCTTCCCGCACAAGCCCCGCCAGGGGCCACGGTCTTCCTGCGGGAGAAGATCCTACTAGTAGGTGGCCGGCCAATGATGCCGTTCGGCCGAAGGGTGCTATGGCCAGCGCCGTCGCTTCTGGCGGTGTCCTGAAATATCTACCGCCTTGTCCTCCTGCATGGTCGGTTCGGTATGACATTTGATCCAGCGTCGAGGACAGGATGGACAATCTCCTTTGGGTTGTATTCTTGGCCTGCGGCATCATCCTGTGAGTGTGAGCGAGCGAGCGAGTGAGCGACTGACACATTGTATCCACATGGACTGTATACGTGCGGTACTACCGACGGAGTGTGTGATGCATTGGCTGCATTGCCTGCATTGATTCTGGATACTGCGCTGATAACAGGAGCACAGTCGCAGCGGCAGGCGACTGGAGAAGGATCCAACTCAAGACAGCTGCTGCATTCACCGCCCTAGTCAGGAATGGGGCCTTTCGTCACAGCTTCAGAATATTAAAACTTTTCAGGCGCTGGCCATCGAGTGCGAGGAAAGCCGCCGGCGCGCCATGATGCAACCGCTCCCGATCGCTCATGTCCCGGCTTGAACGCTGCCGCGCGCCGAGCCCCTCTTATATATCGGCTGTCTTGTCGCGCTCAACCATGCATGTACATGAGCTTCCTGTGATATCTACCAAACTTGCCGCTTTACTGTCCGTTGACGCAATAGTGGAATTGCTTCTGGTGCCACAATATTCCCCTTGACCAGACACAGATACAGACATAGACACGGACAGACACAGACACAAACACAGACACGCCCATCATGCCCGCCAACACCACAACCTTCACCCTCAACAACGGCGTCAAGATCCCGGCCCTGGGTTTTGGCACCTTCGCCAGCGAGGGCTCAAAGGGCGAGACCTACAAGGCCGTCAAGTGTGCTCTCGAGGTCGGCTACAGACACCTGGACTGCGCCTGGTTCTACCTCAACGAGGGCGAGGTTGGCGAGGGCGTGCGCGACTTCCTCAAGGAAAACAGTGACGTGAAGCGCGAGGACATCTTTATCACAACAAAGGTCTGGAACCACCTGCACGAGCCGGAAGAGGTCAAGTGGTCGTTGGACAACTCGCTGAAGAACTTCGGCCTCGACTATGTCGACCTGTTCCTGGTCCACTGGCCGATAGCGGCCGAGAGGACGGATGACTACATGCCCAAGATCGGCGCCGACGGCAAGTACGTTATCAAGAAGGAGCTCACAGAGAACCCCGAGCCGACATGGCGGGCCATGGAGTCGCTGCTCGCCAGCGGCAAGACGCGGGCCATCGGCGTGTCCAACTGGACCATCGACGGCCTCAAGCAGCTCCTGGCCTTCGCCAAGGTCAAGCCGCAGGTCAACCAGATCGAGATGCACCCCTTCCTGCCGAACCAGGCGCTGCTCGACTTCTGCAAGCAGCACGACGTGCTGGTCGAGGCCTTCTCGCCGCTGGGCTCGCAGGACCAGGTCCCGACGACGGGCGAGAAGGTGCGCACCAACGAGACGCTGCTCGAGGTGGCGCGCCGCAGCGGCCACGACCTGGCCCAGGTGCTGCTGGCCTGGGGCCTGCGCCGGGGGTACGTCGTCCTGCCCAAGAGCTCGACGCCCAGCCGCATCCGCAGCAACGCCGAGGTGCCCGAGCTGTCCGACGCCGACTTCGACGCCGTCGAGTCGGTCGCCCGCGGACGCCACGTCCGCTTCGTCAACATGAAGGACACCTTTGGCTACGACGTCTGGCCCAACGAGGAGACTAAATAGAAAGGGAAATCCAAACCCAAGTTATAGAACGCGCGAAATTCCTCATCTTGCGAACCGCAAGTAACGACCTTAGAAGCTCGCCGTTTTCCCGTTTCACGTGTAAATGGAGGAATGAGTTCGACCGCGGCTATTGAGGCCGCTTACACGGCATAGACCCATTCTACGTTTTGTTACGAGTCGAAAGAAGTGGGGTTGGTCAGCCTCAACCCTCGTATGGAATTCCCTTGGATAGACGGTTATACCACAATGATGTGCTCCTGCGTGTGGGCTGTATTCCATGGAATCAAGTTTTCGGTATAAG
Source organism: Xylariaceae sp. FL0804 (assembly GCA_022539325.1). Classification (NCBI taxonomy): domain Eukaryota; kingdom Fungi; phylum Ascomycota; class Sordariomycetes; order Xylariales; family Xylariaceae; species Xylariaceae sp. FL0804. Next base: position 1,391,212 of record JAJKLG010000010.1, read on the forward strand.
AATTTGCGTCTAGAAATAAAAAAGCTATGAATCCAATATGCAATGTGCTTGTACCTCTCCGTCTGTGTCCTATATCTCATCCCTAAGCCTTGGCCGCCTGCGACAAAAAGTTCTCTTGGAACCCCGGGTGGCTCTTGTCAACGTTGCTCTTGATCACTGCGACATTGTGTCAATACGATCTTCAACACGATCTCATGCCGGTCGTAATTATGAACGGGTGAAAATAATCATGGGGCGAGGGCCGGCCCACGGAGAGAGACAACCCTCGATCGCTTCCAACAACAGCCATCATCGCATGTGGTAGATTTCCGCACAACTCACTCTTGGTCATGAGCATGTTGCTCTCGATCTGCACCTCCTCCTCGACCGCGGTCTCGCGCACGCGCCAGAACGACTTGACTGCAACAACATCCCGAGTCAGCATTTGGTCCCTTTCGCAGTACGGGGTCTGGCCGTGTTGTTGTCCGCATCTCGGTGTTATGTCTTTTCAACAAGACAAGGGAGCTTTTCCCCTCTCGCACTCCCTTCTTCTACACAGTCCTCCCTCGGGAAAGGGAAATTTCAAGCCAAAAATTGGGGAGGATCAGGATATTCCTGCTTCCAACGTACTGGTCAGCGAGCCCGTGGGTGCCTTGCCCTCGACGGTGGCGTCGATGCCCTCGGCGTGGTCGCTCAGCGTCAGCCGGTACGTCGTCTGCCCGATAGGCCGCTTGTCGACGACCTCGTAGACGCAGGGGGCGCCACCGCCCGGGCTGCCCGAGACGTGCTTGTACGAGATGAGCTGCGGGCAGGTCGTGCGGACTGTTTCGGCGTAGCGTCAGTGGGATTTATGTGCGGACGTTGGGCGAATAGATGAGAGAGAAAAGGGGGGTAGGGAAAACACACTGTAGTTGTCGTGGTCGTGCAGCGCCGCGATGACGGCCTGCTGGCTGACGCCGGCGGGGAGGGGCGTGGAGATCTTGGTCTCGGTAGGCATGTTGGCTGTCTGTATATCTTTCTTCTTTGGCCGTTATGATCTCTTGGGTAAATGGGAGCTATAGGGGTCTTCTGCCGTTGTTGATGAGTGTGACTGGTTTGCTGACGAACGTCGAAACCGACGACTGAGGAGCTGGTTGATGTACCTACCTTATATATCCTGCCCGCGCTATCTATTCTCGTCTTGAATTGCCATACATACATACAGTCACTCTTGCGCTCTGGAGAAGGTCCCTGCGCCTCCTCGCCCGAGCGTCCGGTCCAGCCGGGGATGGTCGAACCATGCTGTCCTTCCTTTGCGTCGGAAGTCCGTGGACAGCTTCCCTCCATCCCCCAGTCTAAGCCCGACGGTAGATGTTCGATTCTAGCTTGCGCGGCATGCGAAGCTGCTGTGCATGTATGATAATTATTTCCTCAGTGCCCGCTGCAGTTCACTCGGGCACTGGAATTTAAGGTGCCCTGGACACTGAACAGTACCAAAGGGATTTCGGAGGACATCTGAACTTCGCTCTCTCCATCATCCATGCATCTCACCATTTAATTGTTCCAACCTACGGCTACTTCTTCCGGTAGTTGTGACCGGTAGTAGCCGCAGGGCTGACCTCAGGGGGTAGTGTGAACCTACTTGCTGCCAAGCTTTCAGGGGCTCCGGGACCACCACAGCTTCACTGCGCCAGAGAAATCGTAAGCCCCTCAGTCATGAGCAACAACTAGGAATATGGAACAACATACAAACAAAAGCTTTCACATACGACCATAGGATCTAGAGAATTCGGCATCCCGTCCGCTCTGCCCTAGACAAGCTAGATACCGCTGAATTAGTAGTTGGGTCGGTGACGACCAGCGAATCCTCGGTGTTGTATGTTTTTCATCTTTTTTCCTTTTTTCTCCCCTGGCACAGAAGTACGTCTGCATGAAACCATGTCAATAAACCACCCAAAGGAGGTATCGCAGCCCAATTGGATACACTCTCGTCACTCTCGTCAAGAAACCGACGAGAAGATAGGAAGGGCTGTGTGCTGGTAAGTCCGAAGTAAGTTACCAAGTTGGACCGAGCCACGCGGGCCTGAAACGGCCAGAGCTTAGACTCGACGAAAAGTGACCCTATCACCATATTCCTAAAAATAGTAATTTCGCAAAAGAGGTACCGATCCAGTGATCAGTAAGCAAATCATGGAACATTGCAATACTTTACACTCAGTGAGCGCCTTTGCAGACTTCAAAACTTGACACCAAGCCCGGTCTACCACGGGATTAGGTGCCAAAGTGACTTGTACAATCTGGGAACCCAGGCTCTCGTAGCCAAAAGGTGATTACGACCTTGGTTGCAGACTATGATAAGAAGGGGGCCTACCTAGGTAGCTATGGTGATTTCTGTTCCCTTAATCTGACGTTCTCTAGAATAGTATCTCATCTGACAATAGTTGTAAACTGTTTCATAGTCCTGTAAGCAAAATACATGAACTAGGTAGTTATGCTCAGGCTACACAGCAGCATGTTATTTACAGATAGGCGAACAGATGAGTTACTCAAGTTTGTTTCACAAATAGCATGTAGCTAACTCCTCGGTTGAAAAGTTGATGACTGCGAAGGCTAAAGTGAAACCATCAGTTAAACATTGATAAAGTAGTGAAACTCATGCTTTAGTACTGAGAGAGGGGTCAGCGTGAGCGACCACGAGACTTTCAACTAGATGGCCACGCACCACTTGTCCGCAGCCCGGGAGAACGAGCGGAATTTCACAAGCGCTCACAGATACTACTTCAGGGAGTTCAATACTGCCACTTGTTGCTGCTTGAATCAGTCCACTTACGAGGGGAGATAATATCACTCGAAAGGGTGACGGAACCTCACTGCGGCTAAGGAGGTTACTGTAGCATGCGGTAGCTTAACAGTAGATAAATCGACAGCTGGCAGCCTGTTACGAGTTTACCCAATGAGGTAGATGGATCAAATACAAGCCAACCGGAACTGCTCGGCAGGAAGCGCGATTGCTCTTCTAACCGATTTTTAAGCGCTGCGCGTGGGTTTGAGAATAGATAGAACTAATAATTTTGCGTAGGCCGTCTGGAACCAATGAGACAAGAGGCCACTCAGCACCTGGCAACATGAAACTCGCTGCTGAGTTCCCTCTTGTCAAGTGAATCGAGCGGGAACTCGTGTACTCAGGACTATTTTCAAGTGGTGGAACACGAGCGAAGTGTCCCAGTATTTGGATATAGTTACATCTCACAATGTGAGCCAAGGGCATAATGAATAACTATAAGGAGTATCTGCACCATCTCATTACTCATTTGAGGCGTGTACCCCTAATCCAGCATTTTGTTATCGAACTTCTTGCCTTTGCCTTTAGATCCACCCTTGAAGTGCTTCTTGCTCGACCCGATCTGGACGTCCTTGGGATCCACGCCCGTCTCCAGAGCGATCATGGCGCGAGCCTTGCGTCCACTGAGATGCTTGGCTTCGGCCTGCGCCTTGCCCTGGTCTGTGTACTTGTGGTTGAATGGCATGGACATATGCCCTGCTGTTTCCCCGCCTCGGAAGAAGGCCTTGTCGAGCGCGCCCGACTTCGCTCCTTTAGGCAGAGCCTGGATCTCCGTGTCCACCGTTGATTCGCCGTCCCCCACATCGAGGGCGTCCATGGCTGCTTGCAGGGCCGCCCTCCGCTTCTCGGGCAGATGAGCGGCGTCGTAGAGTTCGCGATTGAAGTCGGCTCCGTTGCCCCAGTCCGGTGGAGGGTTGACGTGCAGGAGCTTGCCGTTCACGTAGTCCTTCAAGACTACTCTCGCGGCACGGGACTCGTCTGGCGACCCCACGCCCTGAGTCTTGAAGCCACGTGCCTTTGCGTATGCAGACAGAAGCTCACTGCCAGTTGGGACTCCTGTACCGCCCTCTTCTAAAGGACGTGTCTTGATGTGGATGCCATAGACGGCTTCCAAGAACGGTTGAGGTATCCGGTGAGTTACCAGGGCCGTTGGACCCGTGAATTCCCTCATTTGGTCGATCGGTAAAACACCGTTGCATACAAGGTCGGCCTTAGTCGTCGCGAAATTGGGGAATACTAGACCAGGGCAATCACATAATATGACCTTCTCGCTGAGATGAATCGTCTGGAAATGCTTCGTTTTACCTGGTGTCGCGGAAACGGAGACCTTCTTAGCACCAACCAGCGCATTGATGGTGGATGATTTTCCGACATTGGGGTAACCGACTAAACCAATTTGTAACCTTTTGTCCGGGTCTGGATTTCGATCAGCTATGTATAGAAAGAGGATAGTTTCATTATGAGAGAAACTCACCATTCGGATCGGAAGCATGGTCGATGAATATATCCTCCAGCTCCTCGACTGTAAGTATTCTGGTGTCTTCATCATCCGGAATGACATCCAAGGGCGCCCCAGGAGTCTTGCCATCAACTTCAGCCTCCTCTGCGCTTTCCTCTTCCGAGGAGTCTTCTGGCACGTGTCTGTCGATGGTTTTGGGATTAGAGCTCTCGCCTTGCATGGGCTCTTCTGGCTCATCCTCGAGGTCGCGGGCATCAATGATCTGTTTAGCCAAGCTTGCAGAGAAGAAGCGGTAGGCTATCTGGTTGTCTCTGAAGTACTGGGCCCACGCTTTCCTCTGCCTCGTTGTCATCATATCGGCCTTGTTGACCAGTAATAGGTTCTTCTTGTTCGGCCCAACGTCTTTCACGTAGTTCTCCAGGTCTTCAGACCTGAACATCAAGGGGTTCCGTGCGTCGACAATCTGGACGACCAAGTCAGATCTCTCGATGACTCTCCACAACTGCCGCCAAACCTCCAAGTTGCGTTCGAAGGGCGTCATGAGCAAGTCGTTATTCTCTTCTAGCTCTGCCAGTTGTCTCCGCCAGTTGAGGAAGCTCTCTCTTTCCCGTTGGTCAAGCTGGTCGGCAGTGGTAGAGGAATCCCACTGCGGCCGTCTCGGCACCGTGAGGCGGGCCTTGTGCTTGTTGTGCTTCCCCAACACTTGCCGCTCTTCGGTAGCAGAGAGTAGATAAGGATTCCTTTGGTCGGTATGAATGATTTTTACGTTGGCCATCTTCTCGGCGGTGAAGTCAGTACCGGCCAGCTCGGCAGTGGAGAGGAATTCGTCGAGAGCGCCTTGCTGTGTCACGGAGCGCATCTTGACCCAGGCTGCTTCTTTTTTCTCGTTGGTAATATACTGTCCCAAGTGTGAGTCGCAACACCAAAGCAGCTGTGGAAGTTGGAATGCGCACCTCCTCCCCTGTGGCATGGTTGATTCGTGTGACTGCTGAGCCTCTTTTGCGATCCGAACCACCTCCCTTCCCGAAACGATCATTCATCAGGGCATTGCCCAACCCGACCGAGGACTTGGACTTTGCTTTCGGCATATTGGGCGGTTTCTCGAAAAAGGCCTTGACTCGGTGGTTCTCGTAGAGGTACTATTGTTGGAGCCTGTGAGTTGTAGTTGGCTTGTACAAGCTGGCCCAGGCAATGTCAGATGAACGGGCAACTATGGAAGATCACAACGCTGATTAACGGAGGGGCGTCTTGATTTTTGCGTCACTGGACCCGATAAGACAAAGATAGCAAAGCGATAAGCCGTAACCCCACCAAAATTTTGACTTCAGGCTCCAACACGACCAAATCTTCCACTTGCAACCATAATAATTACCACATTGAACGAATCTCGGATAACATTTGACACGTACTCAGTCTCCTCTCCACGGAGAATCTCTCTCCAGACCTTGGAGTACAGTATTTGGTTGGAAATATAAGTATACACGACAGCCTACAATGCCTAAGGGAAAGTGGATGTACGCCGCCCTCCCACATGTACCCCGCGCTCCGTTGACCTTTGACTGACGTGCCGTCTTCAGTGACAAGAAGACGGCCCAGCACTTCACGCTGGTGCACCGTCAGCAAAATGACCCTCTTATCCACGACAGCGATGCGCCGTCTATGGTGCTGAACCCGACGAGCCTACCCAATGCCTCGAAAGCCAAGAAACTCGACGACCTGGTCTCGGAGCTGGGCTCGTCCGAGGTGGAGCAAATGCGCGCCAACGAGGGCGAGGCTGCCAGCTACGGCGTGTACTTCGACGACACTGAGTATGACTACATGCAGCATCTGCGGGACCTGGGCTCCGGAACTGGCGAGGCCGTCTTCGTCGAGGCGGGTGACGGGCCAAGCAACGCCAACAAGGGCAAGGGGAAGCAAAAGCAGAGTCTCGACGATGCGCTGCGGCACTTAGACCTCGAAGAGGAGGAGCAGAAGAAAAAGGACCTATTCGAGGACGAATTTCTGCCGTCCAGGAATCTACAGCACATGACATACCAGGCACAACAAGACGTGCCCGATGTCATCGGCGGCTTTCAGCCGGACATGGACCCAAGATTGCGGGAGGTCCTGGAGGCTCTTGAAGATGAGACGTATGTGGAGGAAGACGACGACGACATATTCCAAGAGCTGGCCAAGGACGGACGGGAGCTGGATGATATCGAATTCGAGGGAGAGTTTGACGAGTTTGGCGAGGAAGACGAGGGCTGGGAGACGGACGACACGGCAAAGCCTGCGAAAGAGTACAAGAATGCAACACCCAGCACTGACACAGAGGAAGCGCCGGAACTTGTCCCCGTCGGGGGCGACGCGGAGGCCGGCGAGGGGGCCGACGTAGTCAAGAACGACAACTGGCTCGAGGACTTCAAGGCCTTCAAAGCGAACCAGAAGACAGGCGGGCTGCCGCGCGCGGCCGCCGCCGCGGGCGCCCCGTCGGCGACCGACATCACGACGACGACGAACGGCGGGCGGCGCAAGAGGCGCAAGGGCGCGCTCACGAACCCGTCGGCCTACTCGATGACGTCGTCCTCGCTGGTGCGCACGGAGCAGCTCGCCCTGCTGGACGAGCGCTTCGAGAACTTTGAGCGGGCCCAGTACGACCCCAACGACGACGACGGTTTTCCCCTCGACGATGACGACGACGTGGATGACGATGATGACGGGGGCGCGTCCGTCTCCAAGATGTCGGCCATGTCCACGTCGTCGACGGTGGCCGGGGCCACGCGCCGCGACTTCGACGGCATCCTCGACGGCTTCCTCGACGACTACAGCATGCACGGCAAGAAGCACGTCCGCAAGGGCAACTGGGCCAGCGGCGCCGCCCAGCTCGACGAGATCCGCCGCGAGCTCGGGCCCGCCTGCTTGCCGGCCCGCTACGGCGGCGGCGGCGCGAAGCAGACCAAGCAGCAGCAGCAGCAGCAAAAGGGGCAGGCGGGACAGCAGCAGAGGCGGCCTGCGGCTCCGGCGGCTGCGTCTCGGAGATAGTTTGACCTGCGTGTGTGTATGTGCCGCTAGTCAAGATGGCTGATCTATACTTGAAAAAATTAAAGATACCCCTTTCAAACCCCCTAGCTTGCCCTGCATTGCATGAGGTTCCTACCTACTTAACTACCTACATATGACTTCTTATGGTGCTCATGTCGTGCCATACTGATACGACACGTCCAAATGCAGAGAATGCCCATGAGAGGGCACAACAGTCAGCATCTACTCCCTAATCACCTCATAGGTGGGTAGGTACTCGGACTACGAACCTGGAACGGGCAAGGTATTGGATCTACATATATGCATGCGTGTTCCGCATATCCGATGAACGGGCACAAATCCCAACGAGACGTCGTCATCTTCTTCCCCGAGTCACCTGGGTTTCTTGCCCGTCAGGTCACATGTAGCAGCCTGTCACGTCCGCCATCGCGACCTCGGCACTCCGCCACGGCGGCGGTAGAGGCAGCGGCAGGCAGTCACAGCGGCAGCAGCAGCAATGTGTGTGTATGTATACTACAAGTATTGATTCGGAGCACAGCTACAGAGCACACAACGCTGGTATCGCTAGCGGGGGAGGTTATGGTAGATACTAGGTAGACGACAAGAGGTCCGGCACGGCCGTCCAAGTAGTCAGGGGGTGGGTGGGGAGGTCTCGTGTATTTCAGGAAGCATCACTGCGACGGGAAGCCCCCGGGCATCGTTGACATCGACGACCGGCCGGCACGTCCCAGCTGCCTCGACTGTCGCCGGCGCGCAGCCGCCGGCTTCATGTACCTCTGGTGGCGGAGGAGGACCACGAAACCCTTGAGCAACAAGCCCAGCCCGCGGATGAAGAGCCAGGCACAGCAGCCCCGCGCCTTGTCACAAACCCGATCGAACAGGTCGGGACGCCGACGGGGTCCCGCTCCCGGCTGCGACGCTGGTGTCTCGGCTTCCTAGCGATGACCATTGATAGCAGGCGGGCGCTCGGGGCCGTAGACGCCCGGTGCCGCGGGTGGCGGCACCTCCTCCTCCGTGTCGTCGTCGAACTCGCCCTCTTCGCTGACCTCCTCGTCGCCCTCGTCGTCGTACTCGTATTCGCTCTCTTCCTCCTCCTCGCCGTCCTCGAGCTCGCCCTCTTCCGCGCCGTCCTCGTCGGCGTAGCAGCTCTCGACCGTGCCCTGCATGCCCTGGGGTATGCCGCGCCCCTGCTGCTGCATCTGGTTGATGATGCTGGTGAGCTTGTCGTTCTTCTTCTTAGTGTCCTCGACGTCCTTCAAGTGTTTGGTACGCTCATCTGCCATCTTCAGGATGTTCTCGTTGAGTTTCCCTTCTTTGCGCTTAAAGATCTCGTTCTCCCTCTCCAGCTTTTTCGTCTTCTTAGACATGTCTTCCATCTCCTTACGAAACGTCAAAAATAAGTCGTTGCTATTGTTAAGTGTATCCTCAACCTCCTCGCCTGTTAGGAGTGCTAATAATACTGGGCGAGTAGGGTACATACCTGCTTGAACTTCTCGACGTAGACATTAAGCTGGTTCCGGAGTTCGGTTTCCGTCTTCGTAAACGTAAGGACTTGGCTGTTGAGTTGGCGCGCACGGCTGGCTTCGGAATCGGCAGCCTTCTTTTGCTGTTCGTAGCGGGCCATGTTCCATTGAACTTCCATCTCCTTGGTTCGCATGGCAGAGTGGAAGTAGAGCTCACGCAGTTCGTATTGATCGATGAAGGACTTGAAGCGAGCTTTGAACCTGCACCACAATGTGAGTCGAAGTTTGCGCGAACAGGGATGGGACCAGTACAGTTCCTCGGCCTTCATATAAACAACCTGCTTGCGCGGATTGTCCTTTTCCTCCTGATAGCCCTCTAAAGTCTCGAAAAGCATCTTCGTACGCTCATCGGACGCAGTCTTGTACCGCTCGTGCGTGTCGCTCAGACCCCGATGCTCGTTCTGCCGCCGAAGCTAGTTAGCGCATGCTTCCTGCGCAAACTGCATGGGTCGGTATACCTTGAGCTTGTTATTCTCCTTCTGCAGCTCTCGACACAGCTTCTCCAACTTCTCCTTGAGGCCGATTTGCTTGCTGAGGTCTGTACGGCTGGAATCTTTCTCTTTCTGGAGCTGGTCGGCACGCTTCTTGTTCTTGAAGTTGTCACGCTCGAGCCGCTTCATGCTCGTGTATAGGTCCGAGGAGCGTTTGGTCAGGAGATCGATTTTCTCATAGTTATTCATCTTATTCATCTGTTGGTTCAGTTCACGATTCGCCTTCCGGACTTCTCGGTCTGCACGCACGACGAGGTCAGCTAACAAAGTCGCGGAGACTGATTTTGTATAAACGCGTAGAGCCAAATAGCAAAGTCTAGCAACAGCGATCATTGCGGTTGCGGATGTCCGCCACTTGGGATCGCGAAGAGGTCTCACTTGTATCGTGCAAGTATGTCCTAGGCAAGAGAGGCAGTCGACTCCGGTAGCGGAAGCCTCTTCGCCTGTCGTTGTTCGACCTTCTTCCTGCGGCGCATTCCAACTAGCAGCAACCACAGGCTACTGGCTATACCCACACCATAGTGGACGGGAATGGCGCAGAGCAGAGAGCATGTGACCCGTACCTTGCGCTGATGGAAACGACTTGCCATCTCCCCGGAAAGCGCATAGAAAACTAGGAATTTCACGTACCGATTTCGGCCTCTTGCTCCTTCTCGGCAGCGGTGTCGACTTCCAGCTGAGAGATCCTGGCAGCGACCAACTTGGAGGCTTCAGTCGAATCAAGGGCCTTCTTCCCCTTGCCCTTTTTCGCGGTAGCGGTCATGGCGGCGGTCGGGGTCGGGGCAGGCCGAGGGTCCTGAACGGGGGCATGGTGGTGATGGTGATGATGGTGGTGGTGGGCGTGTCCGTTGGGTAGAGACGAGTCATCGTGCGCGTGTGCATGCGCCGACGTGCCGTTGGTGGTCGGAGCAGAGCTGAGAGGCGGCAGCGTGGCAGACGCAGCGCGATGGGTGCTGTTCGCCATCATCGACTAGACATGGAAAGCTGGACTGGAGCATGGCATCAGCGAAAGAGCTCAGCGACAACATGCTGCCAGACTAATCGGCAGAAGGGGGTGGGTGAGACGAGAGGCATGGGCGGCATAGATTGGCTGCCATGGGTTGGTCACTCACCTATCGGAGCGAAATTGGCGCATTGGGGGTGGATGCCGCAACAGAAAGCTATGGTGAAGTTGGGAGGAGGCTCTCGAGGCAGGATCAGGTCGTTTCAGCGCTTGAGACGTCTCTAGATCGGGGCCAGTGGCGGTCACGATGAATGCAGACTTTGAAGACTGGGACGGAGCGTAGTGTTTAGTCTAGCGCGTGGTTACTTAATCAAAGTGCTCGGGGAGGTCGCTGGGGCCTTGGGGAGTGGGGATCCATTGGCTCTGGCACAGATTGCGAGAGGTGCGAGAGTGCCGAGAGAGTGCTGGTCCTCGGTGCAGGTGGACGCTGTGACCTCAACACTGACCTCCACTGCCCGACGCCGCACATCCCGGCCACCCGGACTGAAGTGGGCCCGAAACCGCCCCTCCCTCTCCTTTCTGGTAGCGAACTAAAGCCGCATAGATGAATAACTTCCCTCGCGTCTGCGAGAGACAGCTCCCTGACATTTCGACATTTGACGCTTATAACTTTATATCTTTTGCCGTGAGGACCATCGTACACTTGCCTAGGCATGATGAATGCGCATGATATTGACGAAGAGGTGGTGTCGTGTCAAGACTCTCAAGTTAAAATATCTATTGATGAAGCTCTCACGTGGTTCTGGCAATGCAATGAACCAAGTGACCCTGTCAGGGCTGCATATTCGATTATCCGCCCGGGTCTCACCCGGTATGCGTCATCAGCTTGTCCCTATTCTGGACCCTCGGAAATTTTCGTAGAATCAGGTGCTGTCGCATTGAGCCGCCACTGAACTGCATCTGCCAGCATGTCGAGTTGTCCTTGCTGATAGAAAATTTCAAGCACTGACTGGTGGTTGTCTTTTCTTCCTTCCTTTCCGCATATCCGTGTTTTTTATTACCTCCCCTCCTTACGCTATCAATAACAGCAGGTGAAGCTGCAGCAGCGCTTTGTCGCGACAAGATGCTTCGCAACGCCATCAGTGGTGCCAAGAAAGCTGTCACTGACCTTTCGCACTATCCGAAGCCTGGCGAGAAGCTCCACGGCTTCACCCTGCTGCGAAGCAAACATGTGCCGGAGCTCGAGCTGACCGCCCTCCACCTGCAACACGACAAGACGGGTGCTGACTATCTTCATATCGCGAGAGACGACAGCAACAATGTCTTCTCCATCGGCTTCAAGACCAACCCGCCCGACGACACCGGTGTCCCCCATATCCTCGAACACACCACACTATGCGGTAGCAACAAGTACCCTATCCGGGATCCCTTCTTCAAGATGCTTCCGCGCACCCTGTCCAACTTTATGAACGCCTTCACTGCTTCCGACTACACCTTTTATCCCTTCGCGACGACGAACGCTCAAGATTACCAGAACCTCATGTCTGTCTACCTTGACGCCACGCTGAACCCCTTACTGAAAAAAACCGACTTTACCCAAGAGGGATGGCGCATTGGTCCGGAGAATCCGCGCGTGGCAGCCTCTGATGGCGAGGTCACGCCCGAAGATAGCAAACTTGTCTTCAAAGGCGTAGTATATAACGAGATGAAGGGCCAGATGTCGGACGCGAGCTATCTCTTTTACATCCGCTTCCAGGATCACATCTTCCCCTCTATCAACAACTCAGGCGGTGACCCGCAGAAGATCACCGACTTGACCTACGAGCAGCTGAAAGGTTTCCATGCTGAACACTACCACCCCAGCAATGCGAAACTGTTTACCTACGGGGACATGCCTCTGGCGGATCACCTGAGGGAGGTCAATGCTCGGATGGACGCATTTGGGAAAATTCGACCGGATCTCGAAAACAAACAGCCCATTGACTTGAGCAAAAGTCATGAGGACGTGACAGTCTTCGGCCCGGTAGACCCTTTGGCTGCTCCGGAAAAACAGTATAAAACCTCTGTTTCTTGGGTGACCGGCGAGACTAGCGATGTTTTGGAATCTTTTTCGATGTCGATTTTGTCCTCGTTGTTAATGGACGGTTACGGGTCGCCACTGTACAAAGCCCTGGTGGAGAGCGGGCTCGGGACCGATTTCAGCCCCAACACTGGATACGACGGTTCGGCAGCCACCGGCATATTCACCGTAGGCCTGAGTGGGGTGGAAGAGGCCAATGTGACGAAGGTCAAGGGTGAGCTGCAGAAGATTCTACGCGATGTGCGGGAGAAAGGCTTTGACAGGGCCAAGATCGATGGCTACCTGCACCAGCTCGAACTGAGCTTGAAACACAAGACAGCAAGTTTCGGGGTATCGGTGCTGCAACGGCTGAAGGGCAAATGGTTCTCGGGAACTGACCCCTTCGATTCACTGGCTTGGAACGATACTGTTGCTGCATTCGAGGCTCGCCTTGCCGAAGGTGGCTACCTCGAAGGTCTGATGGACAAGTATCTCTTGAACGACAAGACCTTCACCTTCACCATGGCCCCATCGGAATCTTTCGGTGCGGAACTTGCAAAAGAAGAGAACGAGAGGTTAGCCTCAAAAATCGAGGAGGCCAGTCGGGAGGCCGGCAGTGAGAAAGCAGCACAAGAGTTCTTTGAGCAGCGGGAGCTTGAGCTATTGGCCGAGCAGTCCAAAACAAACACGGAGGACCTCAGCTGCCTGCCTTCCGTTCATGTCAAGGATATTCCACGCGAAAAGGAGCCGATCGTAGTCCGGGACGAAGTGGCACATGGCACCAAGATTCAATGGCGTGAGGCCCCGACCAACGGCCTCACGTATTTTCGAGCGATCAACACATTCGAAAACCTGCCGGATGAACTCAGGGCCCTGATCCCTCTGTTTACGGACTCGATCATGCGGTTGGGAACCAAGGATCTGACCATGGAACAACTGGAGGACCTCATCAAATTGAAGACAGGCGGAGTTTCTGTCAATTACATGACGACACCATCACCCACCGACTTTCACCGTGCCTCCGAGGGTCTGGTGCTGCGAGGAATGGCTCTCGATCGACATGTGCCGGACATGTATGACTTGCTCCGCAAGCTCATCTTGGAGACAAACTTTGACAGTCCTGAGGCAGCTCTTCGTATCAGACAGCTGCTCCAGGCGTCGGCCGATGGCGTTGTGAACGATATTGCCTCGTCAGGTCATGCCTATGCTCGGCGTTACGCTGAATCGGGCCTCACCCGAGATGCTTACCTTACGGAGCAAGTCAGCGGCCTGACGCAAGTCAAGTTGATCTGCTCACTAGCCGGTCGACCGGAATCGGACCGTTATGAAGACGTGATTGAGAAGTTGAAACAGATCCAGAGAATCGCTCTGGCTGGTAGCAACATTCGCACAGCTCTGACGTGTGGGCCCGATAGTGCGCAAGCCAACTCAGCAGCTCTCTCGGATTTCATGGCCTCTCGTCCGGCCGAATCTGTGGCCTTCCCGACACCTGCAAAACCGACCACGGCCCGTGACATCAAAGCCTTCTTTCCGCTGCCATACCAAGTATACTATGGCTCACTGGCCCTGCCGACCGCCTCGTATACTTCCGCAGAGGGTGCACCACTTCAGATCTTGGCTCAACTTCTGACCCACAAGCACTTGCACCACGAGATCCGCGAGAAGGGTGGCGCATATGGAGGCGGCGCTTATATGAAGGGCCTCGAGGGATTATTCGGGTTTTACTCCTACCGAGATCCCAATCCACAAAATACCCTTTCTATAATGAAGAATGCCGGTCGCTTTGCCGTTGACAGGCAGTGGACCGACCAAGACATCGAGGAAGCGAAGATATCCGTTTTCCAAGGCGTCGACGCGCCCAAGTCGGTGAATTCCGAGGGTATGCTGAGGTTCGTGTCGGGCGTCACCGATGAGATGCAGCAGAAGCGGAGAGAGCAACTGCTCGACGTGACAAAGGACCAGGTCCGCGAGGTCGCGCAGAAGTATCTCATCGAGGGCCTCGCCAAACAGGAGGAACAAGTCGCCTTCCTCGGCCCGCGACAGGACTGGGTTGATGCTTCCTGGAAGATCAAGGAGATGAACATCAATGGCGTGGAATAAGCTGCCCGAATTTGGCGCTCCAGCATCTGTATCACTATGTGTACAATCATGTACAATCACCAACAGATACCCACCTCCGATATCTAGACACGATTGTTTCAATGGCTCGTATGCGCAAGGGCCTTCACCCATGAAAAACCCCCCCCGTGGCCTACCGAAGCTCTTTTGCGATGGCCTATTTTCAAACTCAATCTATCGCGGTATATCGAACGAGTCATGACAGACACCTGCTAATAAATTAGGAGCCTGTTTATTCAGGTCTAAATGCCTGAGGAGGGCGAATGTTAATTTTCTGATATATTGGCCCCAACTCAGAGGTAGGCCGCGTCAACGGACCTGGAAAAATTCGCAGCTTATTTGCCCGCCTGGTGGATGACGGCCCCGGGTACACCACCAGACAAAGCAGCGTTCAGATACGATACGTCTTCATGCTTCGATCCCGCGAGGGATCGTCTCTGTAGCATGGAGACCACAGAGCAACGCGAGAATGAAATAAAACAGGCGAGGCTTGGTTAGAGGCCCCCGCGCCTCCTACCGAGTCCGCCGCGGCTCGTTCTTTCAGACCCGGTTTCCTCAGCTTTGGAAAGTCCGGACTATAGAACAGAGTACATGCTTTTTTTCCACACGCATGTTGGTGGTGGTGGTGGTGGTGGTGAGGCGAGTTGGATAGCCGGAAATGGTCTTCATCTGCCAGTTCTATATCCGTGATGTTTTATGACTGCTGGTTATCAATCTCCATGGGGTTTCTCAGTGGGTTACTGGCAAGGCTCTAGCAGTCCAGAATCTGATACCGACCTTGCTCGCACTCCGTCGCGGAGTTCCGTAGGCATAGAGACTGGCCCCTGGACGGTCAGCGCATCCGCGTCGAAATAGATCCGCGGCGAGGCATTCATCGTCGAACACTAATTTTTATTGACAACTCATAAGCCGCTCGCTCTCGTGGGCACGTTAAGCTACCTATGAATGCGGGAATGAACACACCACCACACCTGCCACCATCTAGTGTACATGTCTCGCTTGCCTCGCACTGCTCGAAGAATCCCGGCTTATCTGCAAGAGGTCTAACCACCTCCTACCCCTGGGTAGTAGACACAGCCATGGATATGCCGTAGTGGATTGTGCAGGGCTCTCTCCGTTTCCTTCCGACCATGGGCAGCGGCGCCGTCGAAGAGCTGGAGGAGCACCACTCGACACGGCCCGGCAAAAGGTCGCAGACGAGAATCCGTCGTAAGTCATTTTCAACACCGCGTTGTTGTCCTTCGTCAGCCCGTCTGTCTCTTTCCGTGGAAGAATTCCCACGAGTCCTGGATCACGGCATCCAGGTCGAAGTTGCCGGGCCCGGCTTCTCCTCCTCCTTCAGCTGCGGTTGCGCCGTCCCCCTGATACATGGGGGTGTCTACGACTCGGAATTCATCGGCGCCCGCCGTGCTCTCTGTGTGACTTGGAAGGGGTGCGTTCGAGGGCTGGCCATCTTCCTCCTCCGCTTCTGCCTCTGCTTCTGCGTCTGCGTCTGCGTCTGCTTCTGCTTCTGCCTCTCCCTCCGCTTCTGCCTCCACCTCCATCTCTGCCTGAGCTTGGGCCTCGGCCTCTACCTGCGCCTGGGCCTCGGCCTGCGCCTGGGCCTCTGCCTGCGCCTGTTCCGCGGCCAATTCGTCGTTCAGTGCGGCTTCCAGATCCGGCAGCGAGCCCTCGTCGTTGCTGTCGCTCATGTCCATGTCGGAGAAGTCGACATCATCATCTTCATCATCATCGCTGATCCCCGTCGCATCCGCGGCAGCCTCCGTGGACAGCCCCGCTGCTGTTGGCGACGCTGCCGCCGCCGCCGCCGCCGCCGCCGCCGCCGCCGCCGTCGTAGTCGCCCCCCCTGAGCGGGCGCCACGCCCACGCAATACGGGCTCGGTGTCCGGGCCGTTGCCTCGCGCGGCGTTCTCCGTCCGGGCGCGCTGCAGGTACTCGTTCGCCTTGTCCCACGGCTCGATCGGCTTGCGCCCGTCCGCCAGCTTGAGCAGCCAGGGGGCCAGGTACCGGTCCCGCTCCACCCACCAGGTGCGCAGGGTCATGGGCCGCATGTGCCAGAAGGCGGCGCCCTCCTTGATCGACGGCGGGCGGCACATGGTCTCGCCGGCCACGGAGCGGTGCAGCAGACTGAGGAGCTCGTCCCTGAATTCTGCGGGGCTCGGGAGTTTAGTGATGACTACTACGATGCTACTCAATATAGAAAAGGGGGGGTGGGGGGGGGCTTGAGGGAGGGAGAGAGTTCGAGGTCCAGGTTCTGCTGAGGCGGGATGATCCGGCGAGAGCAAAAGAAGAAACAGGTCAAGGGTGGGAAAAGAGAAGGATAAGACGGAGGTTCAGAAGTTAAGGGAGGTAGGCACATACCCCGGATCTTGGAGCCGCGCCCGGCGAAGCTCACGCCCACGAAGTTGTCGCCCTGCTCGTTGACCCTCAGGGGGTAGATGCGGTGCAGCGTCATCCACGTGAGCACCTCGGTGCGCCGCTTGCGCGACTGGTGGGGGGTCTTCGGCCGAACGATCGGCTGCACCGGCGGCACGCGCAGGTCGCACCGCTTGCGCGGCGGGATCTTGGGGAACTCCTTCGGGCCCAGCTTGAGCCCCGGTCGAGGTTGACCTCTGGGCATACTGACTGCTTGCTGGCCGGCCGGCCTCCCTTCGTCGCAGCGCCCCGCGAGTAGGTGGGTACCTAGGTCGTACGGCTCGAGAGCGCCGACACTTCTGCCGTCCAGGACATTGCCCGGCGGCGATCCGGGGGCGGGGCCGTAGATGCGCCGGTGCCGCCGCCTGCCTAGGTAGGTACCCTGCCTGGGACGGAGGAACGGGTGATAGCTTGGGTGTTATGTCGTTGGGTCCGTCTAGTAAGTAAGGGGTTACTTAATGTCGTAGGCTGCATGGAATTGCCAATAGCAGTTGACCAACTTCGGTGTCTTTTTACCTGAACATGAGCTTGTTAACATTCGTCGTCACGGGTGGGTCCATCCCGTCGTGGGGGTAGCCAATCCCGTTGCGGTTCCGCTAAGTGGCGTCCGTGTTCCTGTACCTAACGCCACAAAGCACGCCACACACGGGCTCACGACCGAGGAGGCTCAATTGAATTTGAAGCTTTTGCAACTCCAGGTGTTGCGTTAAATCGGTAAAGTACCTGATTTTGCTCTGACCCAGTTCGGTATATTGCTTTCCCGTATGGGGACTTGACGAGAGAGGCCTCCAAAAAAGATGGCTACTGTCCCTACCACACCTGGCAATCCTACAATAGGCTAATATCGATCAGCCGCGGACAGTCAAGTCGGGATGCACCTCAGAATGAATCCCATGCAAGCCATGATGGTGAATATGCAAGTGGATAAGAACGCGTCTCCTGTCTGGCAACCCACAGAAACACTAGGTAAGTACTAGATAGCGATATTCCCTGGCCATTGCCATATTCGACGCTGCAGGCGTATTAGTCGATTGGTCAGTTTATACAACACCCAAGGAAATGCCGTGATATCAAACATGGTCTCTAGCAGAAGGACAAGTTATTGTACCTGAGAGAATATCCAGCATCTCAACTGCCGCCCTTATTAGCACCATAGAGCTAGCGGCTCATGACGCTCATCACGGATCGGCTCAGTTCGTGTCTGATCGGTACGTACTACCCCGTACCTGGCGCCTAATGAAGAACCTGGGTGCGTTCTGGGTGCGTCATTCGCCGGGCGAGGCCTCTTGGGATCACATGTCTCCATAAAAATAAACACAACCTTTTTTTCCGTCTGCCCCGCCACAGCCCACAGAAAATCAATCACCACCGCCAGACGACGGCAATATCATCTCATACTTGCGCTCCAACCACCTTTCTCCGCCAACATACTACCCGCCTACCTTAAAACCACGCACACACCGCACACCCACCCACCCAAGAGACACGCTCAACACGTCTTCGCTACATCTGCTACACCTACACGCGCTCTGTACCGACATAGCGTAACGTCTTCGCCAACCACACCTGTGCCGCAACGCGTCCTGCGACCGAGCAAGCTTGCTCACCGATCCCGTCACCCTTCCGCACCCCTCGACTCGCCTTTGGTCTCTCAAAGGCACCTTCGCTACCACGGCTTCTGTGGCCGTAAGCTTCGTCTCTGACCAAGATTTCAGCCTGCGCAAATCCTTCCATATCATCAACTCTCGACCTCCTCCGCCTGCTGAGGTCTCCTAAAGCACAACCACCGCCTGTCCTGCTCGACCACGACCCCCCACCATTTCTCTTGTACCCACCCCACCAGCTGCCGCATAGGACGACATCTGAGGTTCTTCCTCTAAAGGAGGGAGAGTCGAGGAGACCTCGTCAGATCGCTTCGGCATCGGGAAGCTACCGTTTTCGGCCTCCTTAACACCAGCATATACGTTCACGGTATCTACTCCTTCCACTGCACCATCTTCCAGATAGTCAGTGCCGACACATCACCTGAGGCCGTCCTCTGTTGTGCCGCATCAACCCAATTCACACGAAGCCAATACGCAATTCCGATCGACTTCCACGTCCCGGAAACTAGAGATGGTAATGTCAACGGTTGCCGTCGAAACCTTCGCTCCGAACTACTTCTCGAACAATCAATTGCTTTCCAAGCAAGATATCCGGGGCCACGACCACAATGGCGCCGCTCTCGCGAAGCAGTTGATCGGAGATGCGCTCCGTGCGCGTGTTGAGAACATTGATCATGAGATCTGCGAGCCTGGAGACGAGGACACCTTCTTCGTCGGTGACCTTGGCGAGGTCTATCGCCAGCACATGAGATGGAAGAAAAACCTTCCCCGTGTCAAGCCCTTCTATGCGGTCAAGTGTAACCCTGACCCCAAGGTTGTCCAGCTCCTGGCCGGGCTGGGCACCGGCTTCGACTGCGCTTCCAAGGCCGAGATCGAACAGGTTCTGCACTTGGGCGTCGATACTTCACGCATCATCTATGCGCAGCCCTGCAAGACCAACTCGTACGTGCGCTACGTCGCCAATCAGAACGTCAGGCAGATGACCTTTGACAACGCCGACGAGCTGCGCAAGATCGCCAAGCTCTTCCCCGCCGCTGAGCTTTACCTGCGAATCTTGACCGACGACTCTGCCAGTCTCTGTCGACTGAGCTTGAAATTTGGTGCTTCTCTCCACGAGACCGATGGACTCTTAGGCTTGGCCAAGGAGCTTGGGCTCAATGTTGTCGGCGTCAGTTTCCACGTTGGCTCGGGAGCGTCGGACCCCCTTGCTTTCCTGAGAGCCGTGCAGGACGCCCATGTGGTATTCAAGCAGGCCTATGCCCATGGTTTCGACATGAAGACGCTCGACGTTGGTGGCGGTTTCAGCGGCGACAGCTTCGAAGCCATGGCCCTTGTCCTACGTGAGGCATTGGACGAGTACTTTCCACCTCACATCAACATCATTGCTGAGCCGGGTCGATACTACGTTTCTTCGGCCTTCACCATTGCTTGTAACATCATTGCGCGTCGTACCATGGACAACCCTTCGACTGGAGAGACCAGCTACATGGCCTATGTCAACGACGGTGTCTACGGCAACTTCAGCAGCATCATGTTCGATCATCAGCATCCTGTTGCCAAGGTTCTCCGCGCCGGCTCCCAGACCTATTACGACACCCAGCTCTCCGCGCCCCTGGTCGCGGGCACGAACGCTGGAATCGAATACTCGATCTGGGGTCCCACGTGCGATGGCATTGACCGCATCACGGAGAGCACTCGCTTCCAGCATGAGCTGGACGTGGGCGACTGGCTATACTTTGAGGAAATGGGCGCCTACACCAAGTGCTCAGCCACTAAGTTCAATGGCTTCAACAACGCCCATGATGTCATCTACGTCTGCAGCGAGCCAGGCGCGAGGGCTCTGATGGGCTTGTAAGCCTTTAGGGGACGGGGTTCAGGGACTGACGGACAACTAATCGACCCATGAAAAAAAGTTGACTGGCGTTGCTATAGATGAGGTGTCTCATTTCTTGAGTCATGGTAGATTTTTTTCTCGTGGATATTGAATGGCTGTTCGTCTGGCCATGATACATACCTACTTGGCAAGGTGGTACGTTTCTTTTGAATACATAACTCCAGTAGGCCTCATCCAGCTTCTCTTCAATATAAATAGGACAGCCGACGTTCTTTGTTTCTTGACAGCCCCGAGGCATTCCAGAACGTGGTTTTCAGTCGTACAAACCGTGACATTAATACCTCTGTGTAGTTCACTTGCAACACTGCGTAGGGATTCGTTCGTAGCATCCTCCCGATCCAGAAATCCCCGACTTACGGTGTACGTAATCCCCTCCTTATGGGCGGTTTGCGGGATACACGAACGAGCCCTCCTCCCCCCGCGCCCCCCGCCCCCCCCCCCTGCCTGCCATACCTACCCTCCACCGGGCCCAAGCAAGTAAAGTATCACACGACGAGGGGTTGCCCGTCGTACCGGTAGTAGGTAGGTACCCAAGAAAGCACAGCGGCAGGCTCCGTCGCCTCGGCCCTGCAGGTACGGTACCCCCAGCGCGCAACAGCGAGTGGTGGTGGAACGGAAAACGTGCTGCTGCCAGGTACCGGTGATACCTGAATACTGTATGTGGTGGGCTGCTACTAAGTGCGCTCTTGAGGGACGGTAGTACAAGTGTGATATATATGTATGTATGTATGTATGTATGTATGACTGGCCTTGCCTGACTTGCTATGTACGGTCGTTATTATGTTTGTGCCACGCAACTAAGTACGTACCGGTCTGGTATGCATGCTGTGCGGCGCCGGGGTTGGAGTGGAACTGCCGCCGCCGCCGCCGCCGACGACGACGACGACGACGACCAGTGGGAAGGGAAAGGAGGACGACAGCGGGGGGTAGGTACCTGCTGGCCCGTGGTGACATTGACAGCAGCATCGTCATCATCCAGAGAAGTTCCCATTTGCCACGATCTTTTTCTAGCTGGCTTGCTCGTTACTCTGTCGTCCACTTCCTGGGCCTTCGGAAATTACCAAGAGAGGTAGGGCTATCCTCGTTGGGCCAGGCAGTACATTGGATCTTGCAGGCAGCGCTCTGTCATCCATGCGTTTACCCGTACTCCTGCCCTGGACCTCCATTATAATTAGGTAGGGAAGTGGTCGATGCCTCGTTTGTTGAGAACCCCTGGAAAGGGGGGGCGCCCTGGGTTTGAGTACGTCCGCTCAGCGCGCCCTGCACTGGCCCCATTGCACCCAGGTAAAGAAATTCCATATGTTAGATCGACTGGCATAGCAATGATCAGCAACTCATTATTCTGAAGGTATCTCTAGTCTGCTATTCTACTGATATCGCAAGTAACTCTTGCTGAGTAAGTTGCCCTTCGCGGCCTTCCGTGCATATTGTTGTTGGTGTTGTTGTCGACTGGCCACACCAGAGAACTCAGTGCGACTGCGAGGAGCCGCGAACGCCAATCTCTCTCCAAGCCTTCTGTTCAGAGTTCGATGGTGTCGACTGGGGCAAATCCCTCGAAGATCTGTCAAACTTTAGGCCTCAGCCACATCCTCGTAATGTTTTCCCTGGGTACCTAGGTAGGTCAAGTTCCCTCTGTATCAGTCCACTTGTAAAGAAGTCGGTCGGCATATTGGACACCGAATTTCGGAGATGAATCTCTCAACTGCTACTCTTCAGGGTATCTCTCTCACTCTGTGCTTGGAAATCGATGGCGTGCCCCGGACAACCCTGCTGCTGAATAGAGACGTCAAAGTCGAAACCAGGCGGAAAGCCTCTGCTTCCGAACCTCCGGGGCATGCCATAATCAAATTGCTGAATGAACTCATGCTTCACTGCTTCGAGTCTATCCATGAACCCGATCAATTGGCTGTGAGTGCCCCAAAGAGGCCAAAAAAGAGGAAGATGATCTTCCAACTCGACCCATGTCTAAGGCCTCCAGCAGTCCTTGTGGATGCAAGTGGTCTGGTGGATATTCATCATCAGCCGATGATGATGTCTTCGACGAGGCCGGTCTTTCGCTCCTTCACAGACTGGTATCGATCAGAGATCTTGATACTCTCCGACTCCTTCTCCACTACCGTGACGAACTCAAGTTTGGAGAGTTTCAGTTCTTTTCCAGCATTCTTCTTCCACTGGTCGAATCGCTTGCGGAGATCCTCTTCGTGGGGGCCCTCTTTGATCCGGATCATAGCCTTGTCTCGATCGTCTCGGCCTTTGATGGCAGGTTGAACGAAGTAGAGATTCTCAACGTTTTCCCATGTGATCGAGACAGATGCCCAGCCGGGGTCGATGCCGGGGATCAGCCTTGGCGAGTCTATCTGGACCGCAAGGCTTTTGACTGCTCGACGATCAGCCTCGAGGTACTGTTGGGCGCAGTACCTCGCTCTGCACCCGCTGTTGCAAGGCTCATAGAGAACAATGTCCACTGCAGGTTGAACTGCTTGGCACCAGCTAGTAACGCTCATCATGGGCAGAGTAGTGTAGATACGGAACAAGTTCCGATAATTCTCCCTGGCTATCAAAGCAGATAGGCGAGTGGTCATGAACCAGGTAGGGAGGCGAGTCCTCATAGCAGGCATAGTATGGAGAGGAAAGCTAAACGCCGACGTGGATCGATTGAAGATATACACCAAGCGTGGACTCATCGCTGCCGCCCAAATCATGAGTTGGATTTCAGGAGGCAGGTTAGGAAAAAGGTGGAATTCCTCAAGAGGCTTGGCCAGGCGAGCTGAACGTCGTAGTCCAAGGCGTCCTCTGGTGATAACTCGGCTGTTCTGTTTCGATTTCTGGTTCTGACGCGGACGACGAGCATGGTCTTGAGGGACAGCGTAGGGCGTTCCTTCTCTAGTGGAAACCTTCCCGTTCTGTGATCTGGTACGACCTGAACTGCAGGCGAAGCGACTCGTTGATACAATGCCGTGTCTGTTGCGCACCTCATCGTATCTAGGCTCATCGTCCCGTATATTCTGCTGAACTTGTTCCTCAGACTCCTCCTGCTCTCCTGGGTTGGCGTTCTGGATGTCCCTGGAGTCTTCCAAGTTTGTTGTCGGAGTGATCGGGCCACGACCAGCTATAATAGAGGCGCTAATGAGCCGATCCTGAAAATGACTATTGGAATTCAGATTCCCTGTCAAGATGGTGTCGAAATGCCTTTTAGCCGCGGCGGATCTCGTCATGGTTCCGGTTGAATATCCTGAGCCAAATATAGCTGGGGTAGACTCGAGGGTCCCCGGCGTTGCTTGTGAAGGACTCGTGTCCTCCACCTTTACGTCCACCATACCATCTTGAGCCGAATCGGTAGAGTGCGGAGCCCGCGAGCCATGATTGACCGAGTTGATAGTGGCATCTTGACGGTCAGCTTGTAACTCGGCAGCCCTCAAGCGGCTCCGGGTCACTCGCTTAGAACTTCCACTCATGGCTGCTGTAGTGCATGTGTTCTATGCCAGTCAATTCAGTCTAAGATGGCAGAACCGACAGCCCACCACAAGACAGTGCTGAGCAGCTAGGTATCTATAGCACCTAGATTGATGGCCTGCAAAAGCGTCGTTAGCTGGAAAGTCAAGGGAAGCAAACGTAGCAGAGGCGACAATAGGTACGGCGTGAGCCGCAACGTACAAACGCCGCGAAGACCTGGGCGCTGTTTGCCTCGGGGCCCTGCCTGTTTCCCTGGTGAGCGGCGGCGGTCTGTGGCTTCGGTAGGGAATTAAAAATGCCGCTCAGGTAGTTTACTTACGAACAGTGTCGCAGGCAATCGAGGATGAGCAGGCTGGGCGATCCACGATCGGAGCATCAGACCGGAGAGGCCTCGAAGGTTGGCGATGCAGTATGGCGGCACAACGGCGATGAGTCGTGCCAGAGAGCCAGTCCGGGGGCTGATGCGGGCCAGTGGCATGCAAGGCACAACGCAGGTCTGTACCTAGGTATGCAGAGATGCACGGTATGGGTATCTTGGTAAAGGATACCGGTAGGCAGAGGGCAAACGCTCGCGATAGTGAAGTTTGCAGAAAAGTGATGTGGTTGAAGATGTAGTAGGTAGCTCGCTGTGCGGGGTGCTTTGGCGAGTGGACAGGTACTTAGGGTCGTAAGTACTGAGGTATCGAGGGCCCACCTGAGGTTGGCTGTAAGTACGAAGCAAGCTAGGACGAGGTGAGATGTCACAAATTTAGAGTGCCTTACCTAAGGTTGGGTAGTGTCATTGGGTACGAAGGCACCTTGCGTACCTACCTACTTGACGAAGGCAGGTACGAAGGCCTGTGGCTCACAAGGTAAGTGTAGTAGGCAGGAGAATTCCCTGGGGCAATGGTGCGCGATGACACCTCAAGACAGAAGTATGCCGGGCCGTCTGCGCGCCTCTGATACTCGAGATCAGCAGCACAAATTGCCTCCCAGTGACTGTGGGCAGGTAATGTGACTACTTTCTGCTGCACTGAGTCGATCCAACACCAGGAAACAATCACGATGATACGGTGACATACCCAAGTTACTTACCGGTGCCTAGGTAAGTATCATTGCTGCTTTCGCCTCTTGGTCGTGCTTACTACTTGGAAGCTCCAATGCCCAATTGAAGACAGCGTTCTGAAGAGAGTCGTCTAACAAACGACAAGGACGGTTACTCGCGGCTATGGAGGGGACTGGTGCCGTATGACTACCTATGCCGTGCCTGGCCGTACCGATCAGGACTTTGCGCCCAAGAACGAATTCAGGTCGACTTTGGCCCATCGAGGCGGCAACTCTGGCGATACCTATGGCTCTTCTGACACTGGGGCAGACCACATCGGGGTCATATCGGGACCTACCGGTCGGTTAGGTACGCTCATCACGTCGAGCTAGAGGTGTCATTTGTGGATAATAGTTGGCTCTGCTGGTAAATCGGCTGATCCGAGCGAAGAGACTACAACTCGTGGTCTATGGTTGCAGCCGCGCCGGCAGCTGGCTAGGAATATGAAAGTGAATACTCCATATGAAAGTCCGAAATGAACATGGAGTCTGGTCGACAACTGCTGGACCGTGACGGCCCCTGAAGATCGACATCGGAGCCAATGATGGATCAAAAACAGGGGTCTCGAATAAGGTTGGGGCTTCCCCACAGCCATCCCGGCCGTCCCCGTCAAATAACCTTTTAGCGTGCGCTTAGTGACGGAACCCAGCCCCTGGCCTCTGCCATGGCGTGTGCTGTCACGGTTCTTGGATTCAGGCTTGTGACATCCGAGGCCTTGGTAAGTAGAGGTACTGGTACCACCTTAGCTTCAGACCCGGCTCCAAGGCAATGCCGTCGACTTCAGGCCTGTCGAAGCATCAAACGTGCCTCCGCTTGCGGCTGGGTGTGACGAAGCCCCCAGTCTCTGCTGCCGCCATGATAGACAGTAGACTCTGCCTGATGGCCTGACGATAGACTCAGCTGGGGTCATTCAACCTGTGTCAGAGCGAGATTTCCGTATGCTCTTTCGGTCGACGAGCAGCTGCAGCAGACCTGGGATCACGGCATACTACCGGTACCGTATATGTAGGCCCGCGCACCGGTAGGCCCCAACCAGACTGGCACATGAGAGAAGCCGAATCCGCACTTATGGAGCCCGCAGACGACTGCCACGAACCGCATCGGGCCTATTGGAAAGAGAAGATCACCCGCAATATTTGGGACCTTCGCTCCCGCCCTTGCTTCTCTCCGAACCCGATCTGTAAAGTGAGGGGAGCCCACCGTCGAAAGGGGGGGTCCTGCCCATTATCTAGCCCCGGCCAGAGACAGAAAGTCCCCCCTTTTAAGTTCTCCCGTGTACGAGCCGTCGTGGAGACATTTGGAATAGTGGTACTCGCTAACCAGCAGCGCTTGGCTGATGCCATCTCGTGCAACCACTGGCTCGCCTGCCTGGCGGCTCCGTCCCCCGCGAGCCGAAATCTGTCACCGGCATGCCGTACGCGGCCACGACCGCGGAGAGAGAGAGTGTGTCGTTCTCGAAAGAAGAAGAAAAAAGTCGCCGCGGACCGGCTGTCCACATGTGCTACTGCGAGTGACAGATAGCGGCCACTATATGTCGGAAGGGAGGCGGTCCAGTCTGCGATATCTTCGAGCGGCAATGATGCGCTCGTATAGCTAGCCCTACGACTACATATAAGCCGGCGTGTCTCGCCTACTTGTAAGCCGGCGCATCTCGCCTACTCAGAAGCCGTGCGTATCTCTCTTCTAGCGCGGCAGGAAATAGCACGCACAACCAACCAACCAAATCAACCGCTCAAGAACTCCTTCGGATCCTCCTCCTCTATACTCGGAATCTCATCCTCTCCCATATCCCCCGCTCCTCCTTCGCCAAACCACCCCCCACGAGAGAGAGAGACGCAAGCGAGCGAGCAAGCAAGACATGTGTCGCGCCTGGCGCTGGTGGTTTTTCTGCCGGGACTGCGGCCGCGGCCCGCTGAACGGCGTGGCCCAGTACGCGTGGTGGGCCGTCTGCGAGTCGGACTATGTCATGACGGCCGACTGCCCCAACCTCAAGTGCGAGGACCGCTTCTCCCACGGCGGCGACTGCCTCGAGTACGGCACGTACCACAAGCAGCGGAGGAAGTGAGCGGCCAAAGAGGAGAGGAGAGGAGGGGAGAGGAGCGGAGCGGAGCGGAGCGCTTCACGGATGGTATTCTTGCTGGCGCCGCCTGTCGATATCCTGCAGCAAATGGGTTCCTGAGGTGGGTAGGCGAGGTGGACGGATATAATGCGGCTCTGGACTCGGAGAGTTTGGCGGATGTGGGAGACAAGCATGGGAGAGGGTGCCCGCGAGTGGACAAACGCGGAAACTTGAGGTCCCGCAGACAGTGTGTTTTGCCCGGACGGGATCGATGTCGGATCAGCAGAGATGGGGGATAGATCACGAGAGTCATTTAGGATATTAATGCATAATCAGTCAGTTATGATCTCTATTGGGTATGCGTAGATGATTATTTGGCGTACGCTCTGTGTCGCTCTCCTGAGAACTTATCCAACTCTCAGCAGTCGCTGTTGGCCACTCTAGAGAGCATACGGCGATCCGGGCTTGGTGTCTGGACGAGCGGTCAGTCTGACCGGTCTAAGCACAGAGAGACCCTTTCTCTCGAACTCGCTTTGTGCTATTCGTGGCGATGGTGACTGGACTTTGCTCCGCCGCGGTGATGCCCCCTTCTATCGTTGTCGTCTTTCCGAACGTGCCCGAGCCCACAGCTCCCTTCGTCTGCCTTAACACCGTCATGCACCCGTGCCGGTCTGGTTGGAATACTTCTGCTCGGGGATCTTGTTCTTGATAGCTTTGCCTCTGCCAACGCCAATAGACGCTATTGCGTGGCCACGAGAGGCGTCGGGTGCTTGTGCAACAGGTGCCTTCTGGAACGAGGCTCGGGACGGCTGGTGCTGGCTTGTGGCGTTATCGGGCTTGTATGTCATGGACACACTCGCAGACGCGCATGGCACGTTTTTATTGTCTGTTGCCTCGCCTCGCGTCTCGTGTCGCGAGTTCGCTACCTAGTTTGCGAACTCAAGCTGGCTGTCCGTGTAGACTTGACGGTTGTCCACTGGCGTTATGGTGTCTTCTTCACATAGGGTATACTCCCCACGCCCCACAACACTCGCGATGAGAAACGGGCCACGCAGCCCTCTGCCTCCCGACGACGAAATGTAGACCTTGTCCGCCACTCTGAACTTGCTCTGGGCACCACCAGGTTGTTAGCATAGAAACTACCTACCGAAAATTGTAAGTTCGGAATCACTTGCCGCTTTATATTTAGTAATTCGGGGTCTTCCGCCCTCTTCTTCGCCTCTCGGGTCCGTCCCTCCTTGATGCCCCTCCATTATCTACTAGTCAGCGCAGAGTCTTTGGCTTGCAACCGCAAGATACTTTAGATAACTTATCCTACTACCTTTGGAGGGTCGCTCTTGGAGTCGCTCATAGTGTTGTCACGATCGTACCGAGCATGCGTATGAGTCGCAGCTGGCTGATTACTGTATTTCGTAAAGAGCCACAGTGTCTGATGGAGAACCGCGCTGTCGGAAATGCTGGGCGCTGGGTCGCGCGGACGAGGGGAAAAACGCCTACAGGCACAGCCTGCCTTACTTCTCTCCCTTTTGTACTAGTTAGGCGGTAACTTATCGCCTTGATG
Source organism: Xylariaceae sp. FL0804 (assembly GCA_022539325.1). Lineage (NCBI taxonomy): Eukaryota > Fungi > Ascomycota > Sordariomycetes > Xylariales > Xylariaceae > Xylariaceae sp. FL0804. Next base: position 1,419,696 of record JAJKLG010000010.1, read on the forward strand.
CAACGAATGACGCCATGCAGACCAGTGTGCTGATGTGGGCAGGTATCATTGGTTTAATCTAGATGCACGTCGCCCTGGGTATTCGCCTCGGGTCCAAAACAGCCAGAACGCCTCCGACATCATGCACGATCCCCTCAGCAGGCTGCTACGGCACATGGCTGAAGTGCAAGGCAAAACAGGGTAAGTTACCGTGCGAAGTATACGAAACGCATATCGCCGAGGCTACGAAGCGTAGCTCGGATGCTCATAATATCCAAGTGGAGGAATAAAGCGGGAGAGGTCCCCATGAGAAGCAGCTCACTGCTCTTGCCTATATCATGTGACAGGTAGCGTTGAATCTACCCTCAGCTGGTTTACGATGTCTGGAGTTCCCTTGGGCCAGAGGAACAACAGCGATTATTTCCGTAAGATGGATACCTTCGTCCTGTAATCCGACTGTATCTGTAACATCTAGCACTAACTGAATGTCTCACCGGCGGAACAGTGGACAGGTTTCGCCCTGGGTACCCTCGCTTCACGGCGCTGTTGAGCAGCCACAGCGCATTCCAGAACATCCGAAGGTTCAAGAGAACGCGCTTGAGACTTCTCCTGGTGAAGCAGTATGAGACATCAGTGCTCGAGCAAGAGCTGGACGAGTTGGACAGGACCGAGGACCGCGATCTTGTCCTGGGCTGCATCCAACGAGATGTCAATACCAAGCGACATGATGCCATCCAGCGCCTCAATAAGACGTTGACAGAATACGGTAGGTTTGGTCGATCTACCCGTCTTCCCATCCTTCATGTTGCGACACTGGATTCTGACCGGGGCTGTCGCCAGACGATATGGTGGAGCGGACTCGTCGAATGCTCAGTCTACCGGATCCCCAGCCTGGCGAGATCCAAGACGTCAAGGACTGGGTGGAAGCGACGGGTTACATCAGTCGAGATGAAATGGCCTATCTCGACGTCCAAGGGGATTTGGCTAATCTCACGAGCCCCCGCGATAGCGTCATGGCCTTTGCTGAGTGGATGGTCGAGGGCGGTATGTTCTGGCTGGAGCGGCTGCTTGGGAGGGTAAGAAATAGCCACCACCAAGTTACTGGCCATTTGAAAAAAGAACTAACCGATTTGCTTCATGATACAGTGCTTCCCAGCGCTCGGCCGCATGATCTACAGGATATCTTCTGATAAGCATGTATTGCTCTTGGGGCCTCTTCTGCGAGCCCTCAGCAGGGCCATAGCAACCTGCATCATCACCCTTCTCATCCTGACCCCGACGTTCATACTCCCAAAGCTGTCCAACATCGCCGGACGCACAGTCGCCAGTGTGTTTTCAGCTGCCGCGTTTCTGTTCGCAATCGCATTCTTCACAGGCGCTAGATCGGTGGAAATATTCGCTGCGGGCGCAAGGCGAGTCACTCCCCTCTAACACGTTCCACCGGGCGTCGTAGGAGCAAAGACGGTGCTAATCGTGAATGGCGGAGTTTGTAGTTACACTGCCGTCCTTGTTGCATTCACAACTGGGGATTTGGGCCTGGGTTCTGCCACCCAGGTTGCGCAATAGGTAGGTAGCCTACAACTTCTTGCATCGCCGCGAGCGTACAAGGGGGATTCCAATTCTCTACGGGATACTCACTCCCAGAGCAAGTCTGTCGATGACTTTAGACTGGAATGCTCGCGTCAGGCGAGAACCAGACCGGTCGTCCACATCGACCCCAAACTCAGACGAGAGGCAGGTTCGGACGGCCTCGGTGTACCTCAGCCCAGCGTAGTGTGGCAGCCTCCCCGTACAGTGGCGCAGGAAGAGATGTTTCCTCTGCTCCGCAGGTCTCGGATAGGTGCCGGGAGAAGCTGGAGAAGACTCGGTTGGCCTCACGGCCTTGGCCAAGTCTCTTGCCGTCTGCCAAAGACCGATCTCGAGCATGACAACGCCGAGGGAGTAGAGATCGTGCGGTTTCAAATATCTCCTGCGTCCAGGGCCCTGTACTTCGGGATGACGATAGTGGTCTGCCTTTTCGTTGCTGGATGGATGGCCGATGGAGGGATCGGGGTCGGGCCGCGCGTATTCGAAACCGTGGAGAAAGGGCATGCCATAGTCTATCGCCGTGGCTTTCTTTCCGTCACTTGCAGCTCGTGCGAAGAATATAACGTTTAGGCTGCTGATCCCCTGGTGAACCCAGTCGACCGAATGCCATTTCTGGACTGCTCTCGCGAGTTTCAACGCCATCTTGAGGCGATCGTCGAGCGACGGCCGTTCAGCTCCCTTGACCTTCTCAATGACATCCCCGAGTGTGAAGTACTGCCGCGCGTCGAGCTCTGGCGGGACCTCGAAGTTCAGCTCGAAGCTAAACTCGAGGCTGTTGTGCGTGTAACCGCAGCATTGAAGCGTGCGAAAATCGAGGCTCTTCGGAACCCCGAGAAGATCGCGCAGTAGTCGGATCCTCCTCTCAACGTCTGGTATGTCGCGGGGGTTCAGATACTCCCCATACTTCTTGGTTTCCTGCAGGACATGATCTGTCGAAGGGCCTCTGAGGTCATTGTGGTCTTCGCCGCTGGTCTCCATGGAAGTAGCATAGAGACGGATGATCTTGCGCATCCGAAACCCCTCGCTTATGCCGAGAGCCCGTAGCGACTCGTCCTCCACGGTTGATTCAAGCTCGTGCCGGCTCATGCTGTCGGCCGAATGGAGAATACTGCGCTCTAGAGTGTCAAGCAAGTGATGGTTCTCCACGTCGAGCTCTGCTAAGAACGCGAATGCCCTTCGATGTTTGTCGTTCCCCGACGCTTGCACCGATGGGCGTTGGCCTGCCAGGTAGCTCGAGATGAGTGAAACCACTTTCTGCCAGGCTTGCTCGATTTCCCCCTTGACGTCGGCCCCGACGTGGTCCGAGAAGGCCTTTTCGCCACTTGCAATTCCATGGACCATGTTCTGTATATGCTGTGTTGTCTCGATAACCTCGACATGGGAACCGACGCGTGGCACGTCGCTCTTGAGCCATTCGGCAAGCTCTTCCGCGCTACTCTCGTTAAGTACTTCTTCCATGCTGACACGCAGTTGAACAACAGACACAGAACTTTGGTCGTGCCGACCCGAACCGGTCGCCGAAGCTGTCGGAAGTGGCTTTAGGAATATAGGACTGCGTCCAGATTTCAGGGTGATGTGGACCGGGGTCGCGTACAACGAGTACTGCCGGTTGCATAGGGAGCCGTGTAAGTCTTTCATCCTCACAGACCCTTCGCTTTCGAGGCTTGCTTGAATGGCGTCAATCACAATGCTGGTGAAGGATCCCTTGCCTGGCATCGGCGTCTTCACACCCATTGCTGCGGCTGCTAGGATCTCAAAGGACCCCCGGCTCCTTCTACGATCTCTCCCCGCCTGGGCAGCAAAGCAGCAGTCAAGTAGCAGTACTATGTCTGCGTCCGAATCCATCATCTGGTCCTGAATGCGATACCATTCGAGGGTTGGCTCGCCTTTATCCGCGCTAGGTATCGGCGGATCAGCCACTTGCAACGAAGCCTACTTGGGCATCGAGAACATATGAAGGTAGCGAGAAGTGAAGGGAAGTCTATACTCACGCAGCCCAGACCGACCGCCTTTCCTGGCCCTCGTGCCGGTCGTCATCCCGATCACCATGGCCCCCGTAATGGATGACGAGCAGTGCTGGCCCCTGCACCGCCAACGTCGTCGTGATAAGTGCCAAGAGAGCAATATAACTGTTTCTCGCGGGAATCGGGAATTCAGTCACCCGGTAACGGAAAGATCTCTCGAACATGGCTCTGACTGCTCTGGCTTCTTCCTTGAACTCCTCGGCGCCAGTCTCCCAATAAAGCACGAGCACGTGGACCTGTGTGTACGCGCCACAGGACAACTTCACCGACGATTCAAGCTGCTCGTTCAACGAGCTTATGGCTCTCTTAACGTCTGTGTCTGTCATAATGACGAGCAGTTAGAAGCGTGACGGGGAGTATCAACTGTCTGGTCGGTACTGCTGTCAGGCGTGACCATACATAACTTAGTGTGTCATCACGGTCCCCCGAGACATGCCAATGTGAATACCGTAGTCTTTCTTCTGCCGCTCTTCATCTGAGCTTGGGCATCCAATGAGATGAGCAGAGTTCATTTGTGCCTGAGGCTCGCGGTGGAAGCGGGGTAATAAGACAGGACCTCATGGCTCCGGCCACAGCCTTGCTTATTATGTCCAAACCGCGGCCCGTCATAAGTTATTTACTTTCAGTTTTTACTTCTGATTGAATTTCAAAACGACCATCGCCATGCTCGGATCACGATCACTGACGACAGGAGAAGAGGTATCGAGTCTGATTCGGTCATCGCGTTTGCCATGGAACACTAGGACTACCGGTACACCTCAGCATCATGCTAGTGAATCGACTTCACTCCCTGCTTCTAGCCAGACTACTGCGTTGGAGACGATGGTCGAAGTCCTCGAGACCACTGGACTTCCTGGCCCCGCCGTTTTACTAAGTAACAGAGAGCAACTCGGGCAAGGCTCGCAATTTGTGGTGTACAGGAACACCATGGTGTGGTCGGAAGACGACGACAGCAGCAAGTACAACTGTGCTGTGGCCGTAAAACAGCCCAAGTTTGACCTCGATCCATACGCCCGCCTTGATATGGGAAGTTATGCGTCTCGGAAACACCTCGACAACGTATGCTTAGAGGTTAAGGCGCTGTCCCTTCCAGTTCTGCGTCGTCATCCAAATATTGTGCGCCTCTTGGCTTGGTCTTATAACGCGGTCTCGTACAGTTCCCCCATTTCGCTTGTTATGGAGCTCGCTTCATCAGACCTCGCTACTTTCTTGGCATCTGCCGAACGGAATAGGGTCACTTTCCGTCAGCGATATCAAATATGCAGCGGCATCGCTTCGGGCCTCGACGCCATACATGCATCCAACCTCATACATGGAGACCTCAAACCCGCGAACATACTTTTGGTGGAGGATGGAGACGGGGTTAAAGTACCAAAACTAGCCGACTTTGGTCTCTCAGTTGAGATGGCAGAAATCGGAGGTGTCAAGGTCTCTCTGGGCGGCACAGAGGGCTGGCAGGCTCCCGAAGTGGCCCAGGGGCGGAGACTCCTCCCAAATCAACTCCACAAAGCAGACAATTATTCGTTTGGTCTCGTTGCTTCCTTTACAATCTTCGGGACGAAACGCTGCTTGGTGTTGGATCCTAGAAGTCAAGTCGCGGATCAATATGAACTCAGCGACGCAGACCTGGAGTTGGCGCGAGAGATGCAAGCTAGTCTACAGCTTCTTCTGAGAGACGAGCCCTCTGAGAGACCCGATCGAATAGGTGAAGTCGTCACAGTGTCGGCCGAGGCGAATCTTTCACAGTTCGTATCCTTACAACCCAGTCGTACCGCAAGCGCTGACCTGTGTGAATACGCAGCAGAGACCAGCCATTACCACCTACGCTCAACAATGGGCTTGTTGGGGATGAGGCGTCCCTATCGAAAAGACAGCATACCCGATCAGACGTGGTGCACAGGCTCTTCTGGGAAATGCCTGACCTGCCCGAGTATCTAGTAGCCAGTCTCGAACCTAACGCTACTGCCAACCCAGGGCACTTTTCGAACAGTATTCTGTTCAGAATATTCCTCGCACTGACAGTGCATCCGAGGCGGCATTCGTCTATAAAAAGAACGAGTTTTGACATTCTACTGGCCGCGGCTGTTCAAGGGTCGACACGCGCTCAAGGGGCTGTCCCGTTGGTCATGGATTATTTCGCAGAAAACGTAAACCAGGACGTCACCGAATATATTCCCCGTTGGCTCTGGAACGCGGTAGCGAGTGGCTCGGTTGCTGCAAGACCCAGGCTGTCGATGATTGACGGGAACGCTTGCCGGGGCGCGCTCGATGTGTTTCGAAGGGAGGGAGGATATGGCCAATTTTATTATCTGGTAGAGGGTATTTCCAAGTTGCATTGGTTGGTGTCACGCGGAACTTTGAGTGAGGTCAGGGAATTCATTGCCTCCTCCGACAGTTGCGATCTCGAACAACGGACGGACGACGGCGAAACGCCACTTTATCTGGCATGTGCTCGGGGAGCCTGGGATATCGCCGCAGAACTTCTCGACAAGGGAGCATCAGCTTCAGTATTCTGCACCGTCTTCGGAATACCTTGCTTGCATTGGGTGTTTGCTTTCGACGAGTCCGTTCAGGCGCATGTGATAAGCCGGCTCCTTGAAGCAGGAGCTGACATCAACGCCACAGTCGACCAACCCGTGCCATTCTACCATTTCCCATTCCATCTTCCAGCCGGGACCGCTTTACACTGGGCCGTCGTCACGTCAAGCGAGACTATGATCCGAGCTCTCGTACACCGGGGTGCGGACTGCCTGATCCGAAACAAGTCCGACCCTTACCTCTACGACGGTAGAGTCAGAGCTCTGAACCTATTTGACGGCGCCAACCAAGAGGCGCGATCATCTTACCTATTTCGAACCGAGGGTCTTTCTCCTCTCGATTATGCTGCGGCGTTACACGATCCATTCATCTTTGACGTCCTCAGATCGCACCCATCTCATGTTGACATCAACGCAACAGACGAAGAGGGGTTTTCTGTCCTGCACCGTTTGAGTGAGAGCCACATTCGGCGTACTAGGTCTCGCAACAGGTTCTCGTACCTACCTTTCAAGGGAGGCAAGGAGTTCCTAAAGGATCAGCTCCGAAGAACAGTTGACACGATTTGCGAACTTGGGGGTGATCTAGAGTTATTCACTACTCCAAGGTCACACCGAAAAGACAGAAGAATCCCTTATAATGACTATGAGACTCGGACCCCGTTAATGCTAGCCGTTCAAGCAGACGTGCCGGATGTCGTAAAAGCACTTCTAGATGCAGGTGCCGACCCTAACGCGTCGAATGAGCAGGGCAATACAGCGCTTCACTCTTTCTCAAGTTGGGATAGCGAGACCTTACGACACTTGACATCAGCTAATGTCAACGTACAACTTCGGAACAAAGTTGGAAATACCGCATTGTGTACAGCTACAAGCCGCAGGGATATGGATGCGGTGGATGTGCTCTTATCACTTGGCTCCGACGTGGGCGAGAAGTTTCTGAACCCCAATTCTGCCCACTACCAATGTAGTGTCTTTTCCGTCTTGGCCGCCAGCTCGGAGCGATTTGACGGAACTGACGAAACTTACGACACTCGACTGGCGGATATACTGGAGAGGCATGTCTTTGGAAATGCAGACCCGAGCCAGAGGAATTGCGCTATCGAGCACGACCCGCAGGGGAGGACGCTCTTGAACCGCTGTGCCGGCCGGTCCATGCCCATCACCGTGGCCACGTTACTCAGACATGGTGCAGATGTAAACGCCATCGCCACTCGCCACACGTTCCAATGCGGGCCGTACTGGAAGGAGGCGCCGCTCGATGCCGCATGGGACTCGAAACGTCGTCTCGAGAGAGATATGAGGCAAGACAGGAGATATACCATTCCGGAGTACAAGGTTCTATGCCAAAGGATTGATACTGTCATTAGCCTGATTACTGAAGCCGGTGGAAAGAGAGTCGACGAGGGTAACAGTTTCTCCCCCGTATAAGCTACCGGTAGTCACGTTTTGTAGCCGGATCGAACTGGGGCGCCTTTCCCCTGTCCTCGGGAGTCGGATTGACTTACTTCTTGTCGTGACCGATACCAGTAGCCTTTACGGTTCCGCCTCGTCCAGGTCGTCCAGAGCGTCGTGTCGGCCAAAATTCTCACCGCGCTGAGGTGGCCCCCGATTCGACTTCGTCGGTCAACCGGCGGTCCCCTCGCCCGTCTCGGGCATTGGGCAAGGCGCGAGCGGCCGGAGCCGGTCCCTCGGGCACCCCGGATGGCGTCGGTGCTGGGCAGGCCAAACTCTACTACTACTATTATCTATCAAACCGCTTCCTCCTCCCCGCCGGCCGCTATCCTAGTCACGTTTTTTCCGTTGTTCTCGACGGGATCTAGATGGCTGAGAGCTATCAGTGGGATCCCACATGTAGAACAGAACTACGACGGAAGCTTTAGCGTTCGCTCAGAAACTCGAAATGGCATTTGCAGGATCTGAGCTGCTACTCCGTGAGTCCGTCAAGACTTGCCTTGTGTTGCCAGCGCTTCTCCCCGACCGCGGGCCCGACCACCGTCGCGCGCAGGCTGGTCTCCTCCCACAGCTCCCGCGGCGCCTACCACGAGCGGGCGGGGAGCGGGACGCCGTTCCTCGGCGTCTTCAACACACAACAGCGGCCTCTTGCCGAGCTCGACCCGCTCGCTTGCTTCCCAGACGTGGTGTCGTGTTTGAAATACGTCGTGAGAGCGCATAATAGCTTGGTTAATAAAACCAAATGAAACTTATAGAAGAGGTCGTAAGACCTGCTTATATATTGGTGAGAGTTAGAGTTGTAAGTCGGCTCCCTATATCAAGCGGTAGCCCCCAGGCTTCAGTCTACAATCCAATCGGACCCTACTGCTTTATATACAGAGCTGAGGACATAAATTATACTGAGCCTGGATATTGCCACAGGAAAGAGTTGCAAGCGACAAAACATAACTTACCACGCAACCGCTGGTCTTATCGGGCATGTCACGCAACGATACAAGATCTGACCACAACTGTCTGAACTCCACCCTGCGGAGCTAACATAGCGCGCGATGTTGGATCGCGTCTTACGAAGTAACTAGGTAGCTAGGTATTTAGCATTAAAAAATCTGAAGACTGATGGTCGGAGTATCGTGGCAGCGTCAGGTACGGAATACTTTTACTTGAAGACAGGGGGGTAGCACTTCCTGGCTGTCCGGGGGTATCGTTAGGCACTATACCAAAAAGATGCTAGACCGCGATGGCGCGGGGCAATATGGTACGTATCTTTTTTTGGGGGAGACGCGCTTAACACGCGTAGATGGGTTTCTGCTTTCTGCAGGAGTCTCCACGGAAAGCCACCATTCCCGGAAACACAAACCCGTGGCAGGACAGCACGATGCCCGCTGCGAAAGCTACAAAGAGCGTCGAGGAGACGGGCGAGTCTTCCAAGTCGGCAGGAAAGAAGGCATTGGCGGCTGTTTCGAACAGCAATACCACCTACGAACTGCCATGGTATTTTGTTACCACCCCTCCAGCGCCGGTAGAAAGCTGACGTGGGCGTCCAGGGTTGAGAAATACCGGCCGGTTTTCCTCGACGATGTGGTCGGCAACACCGAAACGATCGAGCGCCTGAAGATCATCGCGAAGGACGGGAACATGCCCCATGTCATCATATCCGGCATGCCAGGGATCGGAAAGACGACGAGCGTCCTGTGCCTGGCGCGACAGCTGCTGGGGGACGCGTATAAGGAGGCCGTGCTGGAACTGAATGCCAGCGATGAGCGAGGTAAGTCTACACGAACTCTAGCCGGCTCTGCGGCGCTGCAAATTGCTGGGGCAGCGGACGTTGCGTGGAGAGAATCTGGAGAGCTGACCCGACCGCGGACGTGCAGGCATCGACGTGGTGCGCAACCGCATCAAGGGCTTCGCGCAGAAGAAGGTGACGCTCCCGGCCGGCCGGCACAAGCTCGTGATCCTCGACGAGGCCGACAGCATGACGTCGGGCGCGCAGCAGGCGCTGCGGCGGACGATGGAGATCTACAGCAACACGACGCGCTTCGCCTTCGCCTGCAACCAGAGCAACAAGATCATCGAGCCGCTGCAGTCGCGCTGCGCGATCCTGCGCTACGGCCGGCTGACGGACGCGCAGGTGGTTAAGCGGCTGCTGCAGATCGTGGCGGCCGAGGGCGTGCAGCACAGCGACGACGGGCTGGCCGCGCTCGTCTTCAGCGCCGAGGGCGACATGCGCCAGGCCGTCAACAACCTGCAGAGCACGCACGCCGGCTTCGGCTTCGTCAGCGGCGACAACGTCTTCAAGGTCGTCGACAGCCCCCACCCCATCAAGGTCCAGGCCATGCTCAAGGCCTGCCACGAGGGCAACGTCGACGGCGCGCTCGACGCCCTGCGCGAGCTGTGGGACCTCGGCTACTCGAGCCACGACATCATCAGCACCATGTTCCGCGTCACCAAGACCATCCCCACCCTGCCCGAGCACAGCAAGCTCGAGTTCATCAAGGAGATCGGCTTCACCCACATGAAGATCCTCGAGGGTGTGCAGACACTGCTGCAGCTCAGCGGCTGCGTCGCCAGGCTGTGTCGGATCAACATGGATCCCAAGAAATTTGAGATCAAGAGCAAATGATCGACGCCGCGACGTGCAAGCTGTTACCAACATGGGGAGAAGGGAAATTTTGAGACAAAGAATAAAAGGGGCTGTGCTGCGATGAGGGAGTTGCATGGCAAGGCGTTCACGAGACACTGGATCTAGGTCGTTCCGGATGGGATGGATGATTGCGCGGGCTTCTCGTAGGCCCCGGTTCGTATTTACATGCTTGATAGCTTTGGAGACATTTTGTACAGTGGCTAAATCCAAGTAACACTTTTCACCGATCAGCGGCGGTCATTTCCTCGCGTCCGGTGGCTGTGGCAATGGGCCATCATCCTCCTCCAGCTCCCGTTCGAAGTTCTCCCGCTAAAGTCACCAGAGTCAGCCGTTATCGTTTTCTAGGGAGAAACTTAGGGGAGAAGGGGAGGTGCGAGTGTTCCCTCTGGATAACTCACCGCCGCCCGGTCCTTTGCCAGGCGCCGCTGAATCCGCATGCGGTCCTCATAATGTCGTATCCTGCTGTCGGCCTCGATCACACTACCCATGATCATGCCCGACATCTGGAGGAAACTGGAAAGTAGTATGTGTTAGTTGGCCGCATCTAATGCCATCAACTTCGCTGCTAAGACCCGCAGATCGATACAAGGCGCCGCGATAGGTAGTAATGTTTTTGTAGGTGCGGCCGGTGAGGTGATGGAAAAAAGTACAGGGAGGAGAAAGAGAGAGCCCTGGCGTACACTTTGAATTGTACGGTAAGGCCGCGATACATGGGGGATACCACCCAACCGACTCCGCCGAGCGCTGCGGAGATGACTCCGTACCTGACTGAACCATCCGTCGCGTATCAGCGGCCGCTCGTTCGACTCACCGGCCACGGGGCGCGGATACGGTAGTCCACGAGCGCCGGCCGGGCAGGCAGCTCAGCCAATGGGAAATAACTCACCCGCGCCGGTCACAGCCCCGCGTGTTCCCTCCCACGCGGCGTCGTTCACATCCGCGCCGCGGGCATCCGTCGGCCTCATCCTGCTGAGCGTGGCAGCCCCCGGCGCGCCCGGTTGTCCTTTCGGCGACGGGGACCGGGACGGTGACTCCGGGAAACCGGGGAGGGGCGGTTTCTGACAGCGGCGTGCCGGCAGCTGTTGTGCTCAGCCCGAGGGTGGCCAATTGGCTGGCGTACTTGGCGGAGAAGGCTGATAAGCAAGGGAGACCGTAGACGTAGTCCACGGCGTTGAGAACAAGAATGGAAGTAAGTAAAAAAGTGTCTGACGTTGAATAATAACTGCATCATGCGACCGAAGCGTTGCGGAGTTGTTATGGATAAGCGCATAACTTGTACCTTGTAGGTTAGCTCGAGTCACATCTGCCCCTGTTGACAGCTAAAATTTCCGACACCGGTCTTACGACTAATATGGATGAGCGACTCAACACCACTTCTCATCTAACACGTCAACCATGCCCGTCCAAGTGCCCGGCCGCTCGGTGTGTGTGCACCTGAGCCGGTGCGGCACCCAATTGACCACGAAACGGGCTCTCTCGGACATCCCAGCCGCCAAGAAGAAGTACGTTCCCACCAGCGGCACCTACCCGAGGGGCTTCCGGGTATCGGGGACCTACGTCGGCGTGAAGGCGAGCAACAAGGGCACGCCGGACCTGGCCTTCATCACGTCCGACACGCCGTGCGCCGCCGCGGCCGTGTTCACGCGGAACAAGTTCCAGGCCGCGCCCGTGACCTTCAGCCGGGCGCTGCTGCAGCGCCGGCGCCAGGACGGCTTCCGCGGCGTCCTCATCAACTCGGGCTGCGCCAACGCCGTCACCGGCCGGGGCGGCCTCGAGGACGCCGAGGCCATGGCGCGCCGGGCCGACGGCGAGCTCGGCGCCGAGGACGCCACCATCGTCATGAGCACCGGCGTGATCGGCCAGAGGTGCGAAGAACCTTAATCAGCCTCAGAGTCCGTCCTGCCCACTAACTGCGGGTCTTCTTGTTCTTCCACAGACTCCCGATCCAGAAAATCCTCGGCCGGGTGGGCGAGGCGCACCGGGGCCTGGGCGCGGACCACCGGCACTGGATGGACTGCGCCTCGGCCATCTGCACGACCGACACCTTCCCCAAGCTGCTGTCGCGGACCTTCGCGCTGCCGTCGCGGCCCGGGGTCGAGTACCGCATCGCCGGCATGGCCAAGGGCGCCGGCATGATCCACCCCAACATGGCGACGCTGCTGGGCGTCATGGCGACCGACGCGCCCGTCGCGCCCCAAGCCATCCCGGCCCTGCTGCGCCGCGCCGTCGACCGCTCCTTCAACTGCGTCACCATCGACGGCGACACGTCGACCAACGACACGGTCGTGCTGCTCGCCAACGGCGCCGCCGGTGGTCCCCCGGTGGGAAGCAGCAGCAGCAGCAGTGAGGGCAAGGATGAGGACCTCGCCGCCTTGGGCGACGTGCTGACCGCCTTCGCCACCGACCTCGCCAAGCTCGTCGCCCGCGACGGCGAGGGCGCCACCAAGTTCGTCACGGTGCGCGTGGCGGACGCGTCGTGCGCGCGCGCCGCCCACGCCGTCGCGGGCGCCATCGCGCGCTCCCCGCTCGTCAAGACGGCCCTCTACGGCCGCGACGCCAACTGGGGCCGCATCGCGTGCGCCGCCGGGTACGCCCTGGTCAATGCGGGGGCCGATGATGGGACAGCAGTGGTAGTGCCCGAGCGTACGAACATCTCGTTCGTGCCATCGGCCGAGAGCGGCGGCGGCGGACCCGAGCTGCGCCTGCTGGTGGACGGCGAGCCCGAGGCCGTCGACGAGGCCCGCGCCGCCGAGATCCTGGCGCACGAAGACCTCGAGATCCTCGTGCGCCTCGGCACGGGCAAAGAGGAGGCCACGTACTACACGTGCGACCTGAGCCACGAGTACGTCACCATCAACGGTGACTACCGCACATGAAATGTAAAGTAGGTAGGTAGGCAGGTAGGTAGGTATTAGAGCACTGCAGTGGCTTGCCGTGTTAGAATAGAGATACCTCGTCTTCCGGATGAAGCCCAAATCGCGTCTCCGTCTCTGCCGTGCGTGCTCCTCTCGTTGGCAGGAATAGCTCTGCCACGGGCTTTGTGGCCGACACTGGATGCAAGTCTTTTGCGCGGCGTCCTCGTGCTGTTCTCGGGCGTGCCCTATGGTACTGTGGCAGGAATATGCTTAGGCCAACCTTCTAGTCGATGATGGACACTGCGAATTGCCGGAGCTGTTTGTTTATGGCGTAGACAGAATCTACGCTTACGCCGCTCGCTCGGGGAAATGTGGCCGTCCAGGGCCTCGTCCTCACTCTCATTCGGATACCTATCCTTAGTATACAGCGTGAGTTGTACTAAATCCACAGTAGTCATACTCGATGTCCGCGTAAAGCCATCAAGGCGGCATCTCCTCGTCCGGGAGCTCGGCTTCGTCCGGATCCGGGCCCCCGTCTGTAGCACGGGGCCAACCGCTTATCCGGACCCACTTTTGCCGAGAGGTTCGGATCTTGGACTCCGATCTATCTGTACTCTATACTCCGTAACCTGGGCGAGTACCTCCCGCCTGCCAACTACCTGGCCACCCAACATCGCGACATCATATTCGGTACTTGCGAACGCGAAGCCTCAGGGTTCGAGGGACCGTTGTGCGTTTCGGTCCTCGGGCACAGATCATGTTGATAATATTTTCAAGTGAGCGGTGAGAGCACCTGCACAAGGAAACGGCCGGCAAACACGCCTGTAAGATGTGCTTGACAACATCCCCGGGGTATTCCGAAATGGTGATGCTGTGTCGAGGCTGACTGACGCCGCACACCGGTGTGGTGTGGGATACGACGGTGGGCGTCGCCTACTTATGGTGAAGGCCTTGCCCAGTGGCGACCAGTCTGGAGGAGCTGTTCAACTTGACTAATGAATATCACAAGCAGCAGATGCCATACAATGAGGATAATCTAGCTCCATAAACATAATCATGCCACCTCCGCGGTGACATGAAAAATCTTGGACAATTCCGAAGCCTGTCGCTGACACGGGATAACATAGCAATCGCGCGTTGCGATATGAGCCAAACCCTGGACCGGGCTCAGATGCGTACTTGGGTCTACCATCAGTCTGAGTGAGTCGCGTGCCGGAGCTCGGAAAGCTTCTATGAGGAACACTCGGCGTCTGGTCTGCTTCTCTGCCTTATATCTGCCATCCTCTACCCAAAATTCGAGGCAGAGACCGCAAGCAATTGCTGCTTCGAGGCATGCTGGTACTGGCATGTCCATCTCTGCCGCCGCTGCTCTTGCGGTCGCGTCCCTCGCAACCGCCGGGCTGCGGAATCAGGGGAATACTCGAGTACACATCCGATGGCGCGAGGACATGTAATGGAAATATGCAGTGGAATCCGTAGCAGCGTCTCTGATGAAGTGTTTACTCTGCGGGCTACTGGAACGCGTCTCACATGGCTGACAATGATGGTATAACGGGGTGGACATTCTCTCCACTCACTTGTTGCATCGCCCTGGCTCCAACTTGTGAGTCTAGGATGCTCTCAATTTTCTTCTGCAAGTGTATGACGGTCATATCCGAGCTGATGTCCGTACCAGCGGCCGCCGGCGCTGGCAATGAACGCACCTCGGGCGCCACTGGCTTGACCGCAAATATCAGAACGAGACATATAAACACGCAGTATTGGCCTGTACACCAGCAGCGGCCTCTGGCTAGACAGAGGCTGAGACAGTCAGCTGTTGAACATGGCGGCCAAGTTCTCCTTTTGCCAGCCACCCACGTCACTCGTGTATGGGCTGGTCGAGTCTCAGGGAGTTTTGAATATGCAGACTGCGTTCGCCCGTGAAAACCCAACTTGGCTTGTTTGTTGTCGAGTTGAGCCTCAACAACCGCCAGGCCATAGAAGCCCCCTTTTGTTGTATCTCTTTTACCCCTCAAAACTCGCTCCAAAGACGCTGTGAGCGATGATCGTCATTGCCGCTCGCGGCCTCACGAGGGCACGCCCGTCTGCGAGAGTATCTGCTCTACGCGCAGCTCGCGCTACCCGCAACCAAAGCTCCGCACCCCCTGACGGATTTCCCTTCTGGGGTTGCCTCAGCCTCGTGACTATTACCATTGGAGCGGATATACTGTCTGCTTCATCTTGTGAGCGGCACATCGCCCGGTTGAATGCTCCGTATTGGGCTGCGACCAAGAAGTTGCGGGGAGATATGCCGGGCACGGACGAGGCCCTCAACCAGATGAAGGGTTACTGTCACGTGTTTGCGCCCTGGGTACCAGGTTGGGAGTGCTCCGCCGACTCTGTTTTCCAGAGGCTTGATGAGCTCCGGGAGAAGCATCGCCGAGAAGTTGACGAGATTGTCAGCGACGTCTATCTGCAATTGAAGAAGCTATCCATGTCGAGCAAGCGGTCAGCGGGAACAGGAATGACATGGGAGGGGAAAATGATGTGCCTGGAACAAGATAGGGTGCACGAGGCGCACGACGTGTTTGAAATCCTCATACACATGAAAGAGCGCCTCGAGAATCTCGAGAACCAGCAGCGTGGGACCAAGGACGCAGGCCACGATACAAACTTTTGGTTGAGTACCCTCAGCACGGGTCCCCCTAGGTCCGAGATCCTGGCCAGGGTGGGGGCCGAGCAGCGCGGGGAGCCGGGCAAGAAGCTGGTGCATGAGACCATGGATGCCCGCAGGCCGATGCTGGAGACCAAGACGCAGCACGCGGAGGGGATTGCTCGTAAGCACTGAGGCGGAGAAGGCTACGGAGAAGCCTGACTGGGTGTGATGGAGAATGTCAACTGTCAACACAATGCGGATGTAAGATTGTTTGGATATAGCAGACGCACGAAACTCTACTCTACCAACTGTAATCGAAAGTCTCCAACTACAGACGAACTAACAGGCCCATGAATATCGTGATTCGATGGAAGTGGGAACTTCAAACTGGTGAAGACGAGTGTTCAAGTGCAAATCAAAGACTCATAGTGAGGGCTCTGGCATGGGGTCCCACCAGCTGTGGCTGGTGCTGTGGCTGGTGCTGTGGCTGGTGCTGTGGCTGGCGAGTATGCTGGTCACCGTTGCGTCACTTACTGCAGCATGTCGACGATCCGGTGCTTTTGTTCCGGTCAAGCCTCCTGCCTCTACCGTACCTACCACAGTACTACCACAGTACCTACAAGAAGTTGACTCCGTTGAGCCGCAGAGCTCCCGTCTCCTTCGCCTGGTCAACGTCATGCAAATGTCGAATTGAGTTTGTAATGAACCCTTGATGCAGCGTGACAGACGCCTAGACGCACCGATACCTCGGTGATCCCGTCCCTCGTCACTCGCAGCTGGCGAACCTCTCAGACCGCCGTATCTCTCACCTGTCTACTGTAGCCAGGCTAGCAGTCAGTGAGTCTTATATCTTCTCTCCGTCTGCCCTTACATGGACCGATCTGGTCCTTGCAACACGAGATGCTGAACAGACTGTGTTATCCTTCTGTCAGAGCGTCTCTGCAGCAGTCCTCGCGGTCCCTCCTCAGCGGTGCCGGTGCCCGACGTCATCATTCCTCGTCTCTCGTGAGCACGAGCAGCAGCAGCAGCAGAAGCAGCAGTCGCTTTGTCTCTCACCGCACACAACAATACTGTTGTTGTCCATCCCAGCACCAGCACCAGCACCAGCACCCTCCCCGCCAGCTCAACGGGTCGCTCCGGCTCCCCAGCCTTCGCCACACCGGATCTTCGGGGTTTCACTCGCAGCCGCACCGGTGCTCGCCCGACGACGCCGCCGCCAAAATGGGCAGCAGCAATGGCAGCAACGACATGAAGCGCGCGCGGACCGACGGGGGCGACGACGACTGGAAGAACCGGCCGCCGTACCGGACCACGGACACGAACCAGGAGTTCGACAAGAAGTACACGGCCCACTGCCACTGCGGCCGCGTCAAGTACTGGCTGAGCCGCGACCGGCCGCTGGCCTCCAAGTTCTGCCACTGCATCGACTGCCAGGCCCTCCACGGTTCGTTTCTTTTTTTTTTTCTTTTTTCCTTTTCATCTGTCGTCTGTCCTGACTTGACTGCCTGACCCCTCGCGTTGCTCGTGTCTCCGCGTCCGACGGCCCCTCTGTTACCCGAAGCTGCTGCTCGGTAGCTGCCGAAGTCACGTGTACCTCCCATCCCATCCTCCACTTACAAAACAGATACTACGGGAGAAGGACACTAGAGCTGACTTGATTATAGGTGCGCCATTCCAGTGGGCTGCCATCTTCCACAAGGAGGACTTGCACTTCGAGAACGGCGCCGAGAATTTGGCCTTCTACCACTCGAGCACCAAGCAAACGCACTACCAGCTGCCCATCAAGGTCAGCTGCGCCTATTGCCATGCACCCATCATGGATGAGGGCCGCAATGTGAGTTCACCCCACGGAGTCGAAACGTCCTGTGGAGAAAGCTTGTTGGATGCTTGTCTGGTCAGAGCGAGAGATTTTTCTCAGGCAATACCTGATTACTGACTCTCTGGTTGTAGATGGTGTTGATGTTTCCCTCTATCATCAAATTCGGTGATGCCGAGCACAAGAAGCTGTTCGATCCCCAGTAAGTGGTTGTCGCGCCCTCCCCTCCTCCCCTCCCCCACTCGTTGTTTCCCCAGCCCGCCTGTTCTCGCTCGCAGACCTCACTTGCCTGACGCCTCGATAGGTGTCACATCTTCTACAGCCAACGGGTGGTGGATATGCCGGACGGGAAGCCCAAGTGGACCAAGCTGGACAAGGACAGCGAGCTCATGAAGGACGTGCCCTCCCACGAGATGCAGAGCGTGGTGGGACGTCGCAAGGTGGAGACGGTGGATGGGAAAGTGACCCATGAGAATCCCCTCCATGAAAAGGTTTAAAGGTACTGTCATACGACTACTACAGCTACTACCCTCATGAACTCGCGGTTGCTCACGTCCGGGTCCTTGTCGACGCGGGGCTCTTGAAGTATGATGCTCCCGTCGAGCCTGACGTGCCACCGTTCATGATAGAATATGCCGCAACGACAGAAAAACTGGCAAAGGAATAGAAAAAGAGTGCCAGTGAAACCAGTAGCTGGCGTTGAGGTACAGATCTGTGCTGCTTGGGTATAGATAAGATCCAGTCCACCTTTTTCCCAAACCGACGATAATACTCTCCAGAGGTGATAGCCGCGAACCCCTATTACACGTCCCCATTTTCACTTCCCTTGTCCTTCATCTTCCTTCCCCTTCACATTTCTCCTCACAGCACGTCGTCGTTCCCACGACATCGTTCACCTCCATCTCTTGCTTTCCTACTTCTTCTTCAAACCCTTCGCTTTCAGAGGCCGCACGTTGGGCCCCGCCCCCTTCCGTCGCTCGACCGCTGCTGTGCGCCCCCGCCCGGCCTGCTGCTGCCGAGACTCTGCCTCCCTCGCCGTCGCCTGCTCGAGCTGCGCCTCGGCCGCGCGCGCCGCCCGCTCCGCCGCCCGCACCCGGCCCTGCGCCCGTTCGTGCTGCTTCCGTGCGAGCTCGCGCGCGCTAAGGCCCACGCCGACCTCGTCGTCGGCGGGGGTAGTGGTCACCGCGGCGAGGCTTCGTTGCTGCTGCTGCTGCTGCTGGTGGTGTTGCTGCCCGTTGAACGATCGCGGCGCTAGCTCCTCGTCCTCGTCCTCGGCCTCGCCCTTCTTGTTGTGCTTCTTCTTGTTCTTAGTCTTCCTCTGCAGCCTGTCTTGTGGTGTCCCGGCGCTAGCACCTACTCCGCCGCCAATTCTGCTGCTGCTGCTTCTGCTGCTGCATCTATTGCGTGCACCCGCTTCCATCTCCACCTCCGCCTCCGCCCGCTCGAGCGCCTGCCTCGCCGGCACGGCCTGCTCGGCCTGTAATTTCCAGACGGCCCGGTAGCGCTCGGCGAGCTCAACGTCCAGCGCGGCGCGTTCGCCACCGGCGCGCGGGCGCCCGGCCGCCCGCGCCGTCTGCCACGCCGCGCGGCCCGCGGGGTCCGCGCGCTGCCCGGCCGTGGGGCCGTCGGCCCGCCGCGCGTGGCCCCCCTTGCCCTGCTGCGCCGCGCGCTCGGCGGCCAGCGCCGTCTTGAGGCGGTCGTGCGTCTTCCAGCCGCTGGGCATTGGGATCTCGTCGTCGTCGTCGTCCCCCTCCTGCTGGTGCTCCTGCTGGTGCTGGTGCTGGAACTGGTGCTGCTTCCGGGCGTACGCGCGGCGCCGCTGCTGTGGCGTCTGCCCGAGGGCCGTGATGGCTGCGTGCTCTGCCGCCTGCTGCCGCTGTCGTCGCTTTCGGGACTCATCTTCGCCGAGCTCCTCCTCCTCCTCATCCTCCTCGGCGAAGGTGCGGAACGCGATGGCCGGCTGCACGTGGCCTCCTTTCTTCTGGCGCACGGCGAGAGAGCGGTTGTCATGCGCTCCGCGAGCGGCGTCCGCCGCTTCGCGGATCGCGCGCGGCTGGGGCGGCGGCAGCGCCTCGGTGATGAAGGTTTTGTCTTGCACCCCGAAGAGCTTCAGGAACTTGCTGCCTCCTCCTCCTCCGGCGGCGCCTCCCACCAGTTTGGTCCCGGCGTATTTGGCCCTGTTGGGAGAAGACTGCGACACCTTGGCCGTCTCGGTTCGGGCTTCGTCGCAGTTCATCTCGAGGTCCCACTTCTTGCGGCGGTATTCCTCCAGTTCTCCCTCGTCTGGCGGCGCGAAGTCGAATATGTCCTGGTTGGCGAAGAAGGGGTCCTCATGGAAGTCCGGTCGCGTCGACCCGCGGGCATCATCAAATTGAGGCCCCGCGAATGTGGGATCGCGGTGGTAATCCGGCCTAGCAAACAGATAGGCCTGGCTTGTGGGACTCCATGTTGCTTGCACTTTGTCTCCGGAACTCTGGTAGAGGGTTTCGAGCTCAAAGTCATCGCAGCGCCATGCATGCCCTTGTCCTCTCCCCAACGGCTTGATGATGTCGTTTTCATATTCCTCAGGCGAGGGGACGAGTTTTCTTCTGGCTTTTGGCATTTTCGGGGGCATGTGATGGGTATATGAGTGTGCTTCATCTGTGACACGCCCAATCTCCTGTGCATGCGTTCCATCATCTGGCCAGACGCCTCTCAGATCGTAGTCTGTGCGTGACTCGGGGTTGGATAGAACTGCGTAAGCGTCTTGAATCTTTTGGAACTGAGCCGTGGCCTCCTCATCTGGATTCTTGTCCGGGTGGAACCGAAGAGCCTGCGTATGGAAAGCCTGTGTGATCTCACGGCCTGTATAGTGAGGCCAGGCGTCCAGAAGGACGTAAAGATCCCCTCGTACCTGTGTCATTCTGACTTATGTCGGAATAGTGAATGCGTTTCTTGTAGATGGTCCGGTGGTACACTTCGGCACTGGGACGAATGGGTCCAAAATCTGTTGCTGTAAAAGGGTTTTTTGTTTGATATGCGTGGTGGAAGATGTGACTATTGGTTTTCATCAAGACTCGTCTTGAAACGGGTCGAAGGCAACCCGTTTATATAAGAAAACTGGCAGCCTGGGTAGAACAGAGTTGTTGAAAGCGCAAATTGGGGGTTCAGCCGTTTATTTACGAGCGAATACTTGAGTTTTGCCCATTCACTAGTTGAGTGAGTAAACTAACAACGAAAGCCAAAGTTGAGCTAGTAGGTTTGTATGTACTCTTTTGCTTGTCTGAAACTTTGACTTATTCGTCGTCAATGCTTTATGAATAGCTGCTGTAAATCAGCAACCCGTGCCACTCATTAAAAATCGAGCTTCAATTGAGCCAGCCAACTTTAGAAAACTTGCCTGCTAATTGGACGAGGAGCTTACCCGAGTTGTCTTCTCAAGGGTCCGACGGCCAGCGAAAGGTTGCGGGAGATGTGAAAACCTCGTTGAGCACCTCCAATGGAACTTTATTCCGTCAGGCCAGATGAGTACCTAGATTACCAAGATTTTCATGATCACAGGGAAAAGCTCTCGGCTGGAATGTTACCGCCGCTATGCCAGAAACCTGGCTGGCATTGCTTTGACTTTCTTTCCTAGGGCCTCTTTGCAGCAGCAAGCTCTGGAAGTCTGTAGTCACAGAGCGACGGATACCTAGTATGCACAACGTTGATCACGACATGAGGTCCTCGAGAATGGCCTCGGTCTCTTCCTTCAGGAAGGGCACGCTCAGTAATTCGGTGCCAAGGACGTCTTTGCGGCTGGTGATCATCTGGTGGTCGTGAAACCTGCGTCTCGTTAGCCAAATCAAGGACCCAGTGCAAACCACGCGACTCACTCTTTCAGAAGCGTCCGGAAAGCCATCTCGGAGCTACAGATGAACTCCTCGACGGCCTTGTTGTACAGCATCCGGTACTCGACGCCTGCGTTCTCGGCCACGGACGCTCCACCGCCGCCGTTATCCTCGTCCATGGCGGCCAGCACCTCGACGACGAGCAGGCGGAAGAGGTTCTTTGCGTTCTCGGGCAGGCTGCGCAGGACGTACGTGACGCCCTCCTTGCCGCCGACGCGGCGGGCGCGGCGGCCGAGCAGCTCGTGCACGTCGTCGACGACGTCGAGCTCGGCGGCGGCCGAGGGGGCCGCGAACGTGGTGCAGTCGTGGAAGACGAAGGCGAAGGCGGACCGCAGCCCGGCGTCCCACAGCAGCGGGAAGTCCGGCGTGTCGGCCGAGCAGGCCAGGCGGACGCGCGGGTGCGCCGCCAGCGCCGCCAGCGCCGCCTGCGCGCCGGCCCGGCGCAGCGGCGGCGCGTCGACCGAGTTCAGCACCAGCGTGACCGCGGCGTCCGCGTGCCGCGGCAGCGCGAGCAGCGCCCGCACGCTGTCCAGCATGGCGGCCGCGCCGCCGCCCGCGCCCGGCAGCTTGTGCGCCGGGTCCACGGCCGCCGCCACGGCGCCCAGGATCTCGCGCAGCAGCGAGCCCCCGCTCGCGGTGCGCACGTAGCCGTTGGCGATCACGACCCGGCTGCCCCCGGAGTCGTGGACGTGCCGCGCGAAGCGGTGCATGAGCGCGCGCTTGGACCCGTACCCGTACAGGCACAGGCTGAAGCCCTGCGCGAGCTCGAACGCCCACTGCGCGAAGGAGCGCGCATGCAGCGATTGTAGGAACTCGACGTCAGCTGCGTGCGGGTCCTCGTAGCCGCCGCCGCCGCCGCCACCACCCTCGGCGTCGCCGTGTAGTATGGAGAAGTACTCGTCGTGCGTGAGCAGCCGCAGCGCGGCCAGCGTGTTGTTGGACGTCTTGTTGTGGACGGCGCCCGGCCGGTTCTGGGCGAAGTATAGCTCGTGAGGCGGCAGGTCGCGCGGCGGCGTCGGCGACCTCTTGCGCGCGCGAGCGCCCTTGCCGGTCTTCTTGGGCGGCGGGCCGCGCTTCTTGGACGGCGTGGCCGCGTCTTCGTCCGGCGGTTCTCCGGCCCCGGTATCGTCGCCCCCCTCTTCGTCTTCGGCGTCGTCCTCCTCGTCGCTCGACTCATAGATCGCGCGGGAGATGTCCCCGTCAACTTCCTCGTCGGTCTCCTCGCCGGCCACGACCTGTTCGATCAGCGCCCTCGCGCTCTTTTTCCGAGCCGATCGGTCGTTGCGCTTCCACCGCGGCGTCTCGCCCTTAGGCGTGCCATTGGTCCCCGATGGGGTGATGGCCATGCTCGCCTTTCTCTTGCGCCCTTGCGGTGTCGAGGCGGTGTTGTCTTTTCGGGGTGTTGCCTTCGCGGCCTGCTTGCCTCGCTTCCTGGGCGTGTCTCCCATCGCTGGCTCGGCTGTCGCGTCGTCCTCCTCAGACGGAAAAGCGTATTCGTCCTGCTGAACTTCTCTCGGACCATGGACACGGGATCCAGCTCCAGCTCTGTTGCTCCGCCGCTTGGACGGGGTACCCTGTGTATCTTCTTGCAGCTCATCGTGGCCTCGTTTTCGAGGAGAGCGCTTGGTCGGTTGGTCTACAGCCTGGGGCTGCGACCTCTTTGTCCGCACCATCGAATGCCTCCGAAGTGAGTTTCGAGATATTTATCTCATTATCGGGCGCAGTGATTCCGGGTTGGCCCCTTGTAGGTTATTATGCAACCTCATTCAGTGATCAGCTCTGCTTGTTGTATTTTTTGGAGACTCTCGTCGCGCAGTTGCTCTGTACTTGGACGTGTAGACAATCCCTGCTAGCACATGTGCTAGGTAGGGGTCGTACCTGCCAGATGCCGAAGTATGCATTTAATGAGGTAACGACGCCAAGGGTCTCGCGCCTATCGCGCGTGTAGGTTATGTCAGCATCTACTTCGACTTGACTTCCGACTTCCACAACTGCGGAATGTGAACCTATGCGACTACGTTAGATACCTCACAGGAGCTTCACCCATGCTATATTTGTCATGAACTTGAATCTTTCAGGATTTGTGAATGTCTTCAGGCTTCTAGCCAAGCCTTCTCTTTGCCTTCCGCATGCTACCTCATCCACCTTTGCAGACCTGCCGACTCCCCTAGGGAATGCCTTTGAGGGCCAAGGCAAGAAGGCCAATGTCACAGCTGTCGTGCTAGACAAGGATAACTGTTTCGCATATCCTGAAACCAACACGATACACCCAGCTTATGTTGTATGTGCCAGTTTCTTATACGATCGCTACAGACCCTCCATGGCATTCCCCCTTGGCTTGACTGACAATGGCATAGGAGAGATTCAAGAAGCTTCGAGAAGAATATCCGGGTCATCGGCTTCTGATTGTTTCCAACACAGCTGGCGCCACCACTTGGGACCGAGATGGAAAGCTAGCAGACGAGCTCGAGTCCTCGACCGGAGTCTCCGTTCTTGCCCACCGCGTCAAGAAGCCTGGGTGCGGCGAGGAGATCATGGCCCACTTCCGCCGTCATCCGGAGACTGGAGTCACCCATCCGAGCCAAATTGTTGTCGTGGGAGATCGCTTGATGACTGACATGATGCTGGCCAACTCGATGGGCAGCTGGGGCATCTGGATCAAGGATGGAGTGAAACCCCTGAACCAGAAGAGCATAGTATGTCTATCCAGGCCCTCGAAAGTTTCAGCGTTTTCTCGTGCTGACGGGTCCAGTTTGCCAAATTTGAACAACGTCTCGGTCCGTTCTTGATGGCTCGTGGATTCCAAGCTCCGGATCCCGAAAGCCCCTTTGAATGAACCTTCTCTCTCCTCTGTCCCGATTGTAGCCTTGTTACTTTTCGAGGTTCGATTTGGACGCTACACCTTCACACAGCGGTACGCCACGCTGAGTATGACATGTATCTATTGAACCCCCGTGGCGTCCTGCTCCTGAGAAGAGTATCACGCTATATTGGTATCTCATTATAGCAGATATCTTCCACGGCTTCTTCCCTGTGGTATCAAGCACCTTGCGTCCAAGCTTGCCATTCCGTGCTGTACCGAGGATCGATGAACACAAAGTCATGTGTTCTATATATAAGGAAACCAGGTTCTAATTTTGCCCTCGGGTACCAGGCACTGGTGCCTAATTTATCCATCCCGTAATTGAGGTAAATGGTATTGATGAGCACGAAATCGTGGACTCCATACATAGAGAGGTCCATTTCCCCTCGATAACACCTAAGCTGCCAAATCGCCCAGCAACCTCGTCCAGTCCACAGATAAAACTGAGTAGCTTCACGTCAAGACTCTACCGTAAATAATTCAGCTCTACAGCATGTCAGAAGTGCCGACCATCCGAGGTTTGTGATTTGACTCATGGTGCGCTTCGGTGTCGTTTCCCCAAGTCTTCTTGCCGCCGGCATGTGCCGTCGTCATCGTATCTTCTCCTCCCAGTGACGCAGCATCTAGGCGATCTTTGATGGGCAAGGCGGTTACACCACCGCACAATCTGCAGGGGCCTCAACACTCGGCATTGGCCTGACTGAGGACAACCTGTCAAGATACATGGCGTAGTGAAGGGCACTGTGTACATCTGGCTGGCCATCGGAGCACTTGATCCCCTTATCGTAAATATCACGGTGAGCATTGTGTCATTATCTGGCCACTGCTGGGAAGCATCCCGCCCTGATATATGGGTGGCCACAAAGATCAGACGGGCCCACTGGCGTGCTGGGGGAGCAAGTTACTGCATCGAGGAAACGTACGGCCAAGGGGCAATTATCGATACCTTAATTGGCAAGATCACACGCGATTGGTCAAGGAAAGTTGCAGAAGAGAGCTTGACGGTTGAAGTTGCCCACTGGAAGTGGCAAGGAGACCGTCAAGGAGAACAATATCACCATCTTGACAACTCGGCGGGATCCAGGGACCGGCGGTACTGACCAGAACGCCATGTAATCAAGGGGTAGTCAAGTACACGAAGTGGCAGCGTGAAGTGACAGCGTCCACGGACGTATCTGGAACTGGAGGAAGGCACTGATTCATTGCCCCCTTCCCAGCTGAAGCTACGCTGGTGGCACAACAGCACTCGATGCCCTTATCGTCAAGTAGCTGACCGAAAACACCCGCGGGGAGCTTCATATCCTGCTCATACCCCTGAGCTCTCGACGCACCCACAGCCCAATGAGAGATCAGTCTGCAAAGTCTAGCCGGAGCCACGCCGCCTTGGTTAACCAGAAACAGGTCGTCTGAAGTCGACAGCGCTGAATCACAACTCACTCCGTGCGCGCATGGGGTGCCGTGGGAACAATTGTAAGTCCCGGCAAACCCCCCTCGCCTGCTCATGGTGCAGGGCATGTGCGTGGCGCACAATCTTAAATATCCTCGAAGGGTGGCCCGGTCATCCTGCTCTCTTCTTCTCTCCCACCTTCACCTTCCATCCTCCTTCCTCTAGTCACCAACACCAAATCTTCTCGAGAATCTTTGCCACGTACTTATCACCTGTCAATCTCAATTCCAATTCACTCTAGGTCACCAATTCTTCTCGAGGATCTTTGCTACGTACTGATCACCTGCCAATCTCATCTCCAATCACGCCGCCTCTGCGTACGTACTGACCACCTGCCAATCTCATCTCCAATCACGCCGCCTCTGCATAGGAACTCCAAATGCTGTTGGCTTTGGTGATTCTCATCTGGCGGCTGGTGGTCATCATCATCTCGAAGAACAAGGTGCCCGTTGCCATCCCTTACTAGCGACTCGTGAGGTCTCGGTTCTGCCGTCTGTGCAAAGCATAGCTGCATCCCAACCTGCCTCTGATTGTTCTTCTGCTTCCCCTGCTTTGCAAGTCTTCGTCTGCGTGCCTTTCGACTTCATTATCAATTCCTTCATTTGCGTGTCCTTCGTACCGGCTCCCGACTTCTTCCAATTCTTCGTTCACCACCCTAGGCTTGCTGCTTTCCAAGTCTTCGTCTGCGTGCCTTTCGACTTCATTTTCAATTTCTTCATCTGCGTGTCCTTCGTACCAGCTCTTGACTTCTTCCAATCCTCTTTTCACCACCCTAGGCTTGTTCGCTACAGAGGAGCCTTTTCGTTGTATCGTGTCTACTCATTCTCCTTTTCCAAGCTTCCACTCTCAGCCTTCAACGCTCACGATGGGTGGCAAGAACTGGTCAAAAGAAGAGGAAGAATATTTTTGGCGCGTGGTCATGGCACAATCACCCAAACGCCTTGGTGCCGACCTGGCGAACCCAGGGCTAGACTGGGAAAAGCTGGCCTCAAAGATGCAGAAAGACCTGGACAAGCGCGGACAGAGTCTACGGAAGTACGGCAAAGATATGCTGTGTAAGTGTCTATATCGCTACCATCTTCGACCTTGTGTGCCCCCTGACCCGACTTATCCTTCTTTGCCGGACTCGACTGTGAATTATACCATGCTGACCACCGGGAACTCCATATAGTCGAGCACTATTGGCAGAATATTGAGAGCCAACGCATCTCGCCTAACGGCTTGACCTACGTTCGGGATTACCTGGCACGCCGAGGTAGGTTATTTTATCCTCCACCCGTCCTTGTATCGTTCTGGTGTCTTATACTGACGGCCATTTCTGCGTAGCCGGGGGTCTGCCAGAGAACCTAGCCAGAATAAATGAGAAACGGCGAACACTCAATGCCAAGGATCGAAAGAGCCGGAAAAGCCCTATTGATTTAGGGCCCAGGCCTACTCGAGCGGCTCAACGCCGTTCTCTGTCGGCTCGACCAACTCGCACCCAGCCGCCCAGGCGGGCGCGGCAGTCGCGGCAGTCGCAAGAGGTCCAGAACGCCAGGGAGCGCGCGCCCTCGGCATCATCGGACCTCGACGACCCTGACGCGGCCAAAGCCGCCGCAGTCTTGAAGTCTCTTGTCGACGCCGAGCCCTCGAAAGACACCCCTTTCCCCCATTCGGAGGAATCGATCCAGGTCTTCCTTCACACGGGGGAGACGACGGAGGAGGAGCCCGAGGCAGGGGACCAGTCGCCCTCCGCCCTCCTGGAAGCAGACTTTCCGGACCTAACGCCTCTCATGGATGAGCCCAGACCGGAGTTTGAGCCCGGCCCTCACCACCGATCTCAGTTCGCCACCAGCGGCATCCAGGAAGAGCAATCCCACCTGGCTCTGTCCAGTGCTGGCGGCTCTGGCTCTCCAGGAGAATACTCCCAGATGCTGGCGAACGACGACGACGTCGACCTCGGCATCTTTCGCGAGCCCTCGCT